>OZ020509.1:2841666-4187500 GCA_963971375.1 Platycheirus rosarum | reverse complement strand
TGGAGGTTTGGTCCCCGAAAAAGAAGGTGGCTATGAGCTGGATTCGAACCCAGGCTCACTCGCTTAGCAGTCCGACACACTAACCACTAAGCCACGGGGCACACACATTAGTATTTAGCTTATGAAAAAAGATACAACCGACGTTTTAACGCTTACAAGAATTCCCAAGAATCTCCATGGGAGTCCCTGGGTTGATAAGATTGTAAATGATCAAAAACTTAAAAAAAAACCTAGAAGAAAAAATCACAATCAACAGCATTAGATCGGCCTGTATTTATTACTGTTCCTTTATTGTCAACCAGACTGTTTTATATGTAGCTGTGTACAGAGTTCGATTTAAACTTCCTCTTTCGGTTTTTTTAATTTTTACCTCATATCTGATGCAACGAAACAGACTCCACTGTTTAACTATATTTTGTATTTTTTTTTTTAATATGAACATGTCAATAATTTATGAAATGGAACGACATAAATTCCTCCAGCTCCACCATGCCAGAATTATCATCCTGCTTTGGTTTGAACAAAGTCCAACGTACTGAAAGTGCATTTTATATAGTTTGTTTGTGAGATTCTCGAGAAACGTGGGGCTTCTATTCGACTGAGAAGATGAATGTATTTTTTGATTAAAAAAAAAAAACCCTCAAGTCTTGTGATAATCTGTGGTAATTAGTTGGCTAATGTTTCGGTGGCATAAAATAAGATTACAAACATGCGGACAGACGGCTGTGCATTTGTTTTCTGTATTTTTGAATGAGAATTGCTTTGGATTTGGTTTTGTTTATAAGGGCGAGTTGGGATGCTTCCAGAGAAGGTGGTGAAGGAAGACAAAGTGTCAGTGGCATCACTTAATTGTGGGCGAAAGGAACATTTGAAAAGCCATTTTTTTCCTTGGTAAAAAAGTAAATGAATGGAATAGACCCGTAGAAAGAATGATCAGGGATTTTGTATTTGGTTCTGAGAAATGTAATTAGTGTCAAATGTGGAGATGTGACACGTCATAATAGTCAGAGCACTTATAATAAGGACTAGGAGGCAACTTTTTGACAGGAGGTTGTTCGAGCTATTAGCTGGTGGTGCTGGTTAATGACAACTTTTTCTTTTTTTTTTATTTTATGAAAATTCAAGAATCGTCTAAGAAATTTGATTTTTAAGGTATATAAAATTCTGTGTAGACATACTTTTAAAAATGTACAATTGTTTTATAAATATATTAAGTTTGCGTTATATTTTTTATATTAATCTCAAGAATTTTCAATTTTTTTTTCAAACCAACCTTATGTATTTAAAAATATTTTATAACAGTAAGAATGACTCCCTAAACCAGATTAATTAAAAAAGGTTTCTGCAAACTAATAAGAAAATATTTTCTTTAAAAAAAAAAAAGAAAATCCATTCCTTTTCGCATTCCATTAAACCATTTGTCCAAGAGTTTACAATACCTTTAATTCCCATAATCTGCTTAAATTTAAATAATTAACAAACAGTCCAGCCTTAGCACACCCGAATGTCCTTCTGCCTGATTGACAGCTAAAATCTCCTGCAAAGCGGATTTCAATCAGAAAAGAAATGACTTTTGTTGCATAAGTTCTTTCCAAGGAAAGGCGCCAATTTCATAATGAAATCTCATTTCATGTTCTTTGAGATACAAGATTGGTTTTTCTTTCAAATTTTTTTTTTTTTTCTAGAATTTCCAATTTTCATTTCATATTTTTTTCTATCTTCATCTGCTTCTCATTTCCTTTGTGATGCGATGTCCTTTAGTCTACTTGTTTGTCATCTTAGAGTCAAGCCAAACTCGACTGAGTAAAGGTGTGTCACACGCCACCAAAACGACACCGAGCGCACCACACAAACAAAAATATTGAGAAATTTCAAAAACGTATAATGCGAATGTCAAAAATTTTGACAGCTCAATTTCTCGCAATGATTGCGATAGATCTGTCATAGGATTCTTTTGGTAGCATTTCCAGCCAAAAGCGATGGTTTTATTCTTTTCGAATATGTTTTTGTATATGTGTATGTTGGTGTAAGTAACGGAGCGTAATCATCTGTTCGAAGATAACGCACATCACATATGTCACCCACCCACAATTGGTGGCAACCAAAAAGGAGTTTTTTTTTTTTTTTATTTTAAATTTGTTATGGAATCAGAGAAGAGTCCTTGCACATCAGCACACAATATAATACAAAAAGGCTACCCCCGATCCCGAGTTGTTCTGTGATACCTGCGGGTCTTTGTGAGTGAGCACATGTAATCAAATCGCAGTCAAAGTAACGTCAACGAAATTAAAAAAGGACTCAAAAATGGCAGAGAAAGGAATATCCTTCGCCTTATTTTTTCTGGAGCATTGTATATGGCGCACATCCGTCGCCATGCGAATTACTTCCTCGCACACGTCAAGTCAAAGGGACATGAAATGTAAGTATATACTCATTTTATTTTGTATCCTTTTGCCGAATCAATTTTGATCTTTTTTCGTGTTTGGTGTTCGGTTTTTGATGTGGGTGGTGTAGGGCCGTTTTGCACACAGATACATTACGAATTATGTTTTTAATGTATACAGAGTAATAACTGGGATAATCGACTAGTTAGAGCATAAGTTACACCATACCATATACCTATGTATACATGTAGTCCGTAACATGTAATAGAGCATAAAGTTGACTATAAACACTCTTAAAAATGTCTTCAAAAGTAAGACAATTCATTCATTCATAAGGATACCTCGGTTAGTTTTTGGTACACTCAGCAAGCTCTATAATGGAAAGAACTTTATTCAGAGTTGGAAAAAAGTGATTTTTTTTTTCAAAAAGTCAAAGAATTTGCGCGAGAATTAGATGAATGATTTGCAAGTCTGAAAAAAAAAACAAATTAAAAAGCTAACTTTTCTTGCAAAAAGCAAAAATGATCGATCTTACTGATTTTGTTCACAATAGGATTTCATTTAAAATTAATAAACAACAAATTTTTAAAAGTCGTTTAGGCCATTTTGCATGGATGCCTTCAATATGCGCAGAATATCAATAGCTTAGCGTCTTAAATAAAAAAATAATTTAAGACAAAAAGTATTTCAAACATTCTAAAAGGCAATGCATTACAGACACTTAGTTAAATATATAGACTTTGATAAAATCGTCATTTTCTTGGAAAAAAAATATTTTTAAAGATGAGTAGTTACCGAAGCATTTTTTAGAGTGTATCAATTTACTTCTATCGTGAAATTGAATAAACTGCACGACTGGATCGCACGTACTTGCTCTTATGTACGGTAACAGCTTAAAACAAAATTGGAAAAATATTAAAGGAACTTCAAAGCGGCGACGGGACGAAAATATATTTTTGCATGAAAGATGACAACGAATGGAAATGATTCCCCAAGGGGTAACCATACTTTGGTGAATCCTCCTACGGCTCCGGCTGTAGTAAACCGCACATCGGATTTGGGGGTGCGGCAAATTTCATGTACAAATGACGATCGGGACGTCACAAATAACGTATCAGCAACAGGATCAAGAAATCCTTCAGATTCAACAAAACGGACTTTTGGCTACAAAACACGAACGAAGATTGGAGCATGGAACGTTTGCTTCCTGCACGCACCAGGAAGGTGAAATGCTGCGGCATAACATCAGCATTCTGGGAGTGAGTGAAACCAAATGGAGAGGAAGAGCTGAATATACTGCAGAATCGGGACTTACGAGAATGTTGTATTCTGGGGAAGAGGAGGCAGGCAGAGGTCAGAGACTCAACGGTGTGGGCATTATGCTAACTAAGGAATCTATCAAGAGTCTTATTTCGTGGAAACCGGTTTCGGCGAGGATTATGACGGCGAGGTTTAGCTCTAAAATCCGAAAAGTCACCATAATTCAATGCTACGCTCCAACGAATGATGCATCAGCGGACGAAAAGACCTCTTTCTATACTCACCTGAATTCAGTGTACAACGGTGTTCCAGCGGGCGATATAATTATCATCATTGGGGACTTCAATGCCAAAATCGGATCGGATAACCTGGATCTTGAACGCGTTATGGGGAAGCACGGCTTAGGTCAACGAAACGAAAATGGTGATATGCTTGTCGACTTCTGCAACGCTGGTCAACTTGTAATTGGGGGTTCTTTATTTCCGCACAAGACCTGTCATAAAATCGCGTGGGAATGATGGTCGAACTAAAAATCAAATCGATCACTTCATCATACAACAGAAATGGAGGAAGTCACTGTGCGATGTTCGAAACGAAAGAATGGCTGACGCAGGTAGTGACCATCATTTACTCTTGGGTTTGATTCGTTTACGAACAGCTGTTGCCCAGCGCCGCTCAGAAGGTATAGCAACGAGACCAAGATTCAACACAAGTGCTCTTAATGACCCTAGTGTACGTCGTAATTTCACCACCACACTCGGCGTCGAAACGTCAAACTTTCAGAATGCCGGGTTATCGATAGATGCCATGTGGGGTCAAATTAAGAGCGCTTTCATGGAAGCCGGAAGTGAAACTGTACCAAGACAGTCAAGAGCGAGAGATTCCTAGATATCCCAAGACACCTGGGACCAAATCACATATCGCAGATCACTCAAAGTTAGGTTCAATTCTGAAAATGATGCTCAGCGAAAATTGTTTCTACGGAACGAGTATAGAGCATCTCATAAGACAGTGCAGCGGTGTGTGAGACGTGATAAGACGGCAAGGGTGGACAAACTTGCGGAAAATGCGGAACAGGCAGCAGGAAGAGGGGACGCAAGAGAACTGTATAAAATCACTAAGGACATTGTTGGCCAGCGTAGTAGCAGTGTTAGATTTGAATGAAAACCTTTCAGTGACGATAGAAGATCAGCTACAAAGATGGAAGGAGCACTTTTGTGCACTGCCAAATAGTGACCAAAATGCAGAATTGAATCCACAATTGAACAACATGCGCAGATCTTCTAGGGGCATAGATACCAGTCCCCCAACGGGTACAGATATTAAAAACGCGATCCATCTTCTAAAGAAAAACAAGGCAGCTGGACTTGACGGTATTCCTGCGGAGTTCCTGAAAACAGACCCTGAAGCAGCTTCCCATATTTTGCTAAATTTAGTGCAGGCTGTTTGGGAGAGCGAAACTTACCCACAGGACTGGAAGGATGGAGTTATTGTGAAGTTACCAAAGAAAGGGAACCTCAAAAATTGTAATAACTGGCGCGGTATCACCATATTGTCCGTTTTTCCGAAATTAATTGCAACCATTGTTCTCGAAAGGATAAAATCCAGGATCGAATCTACCCTCAAGAGGCACCAGGCCGGATTTCGTAGTGATCGGTCTTGTGTCGACCACATCAACACCTTGCGAATCATACTCGAACAATCGTCTGAGTACCAATCAACGCTGTACCTCATGTTTGTGGATTTTGAGAAGGCATTCGAGAGGGTTAATCGAGAATGCATATGGAGATCGCTTATTGCGAGAGGTATCCCTGAGAAAATTGTCGCCATTATTAAAGAATCTTACAACAACGCAAGGTGTTTCGTTTTGCACAATGGACAGCTTTCCGATTCCTTTGATGTGCGTCAAGGAGTGAGATAAGGAGATGTCCTGTAAACAATTCTGTTTTTACTGGCAGTTGACGATGTGATGCCACGGTGGCTGAAACTGAGAGGCATGGTATCCAATGGAGTCTGTTTGACAAACTCAGCCACATAGACTATGCTGACAGTATATATCTCATGGCGAACAACACGGCTGGCTTAAATAAAATATGTCATTCGCTGCAGCTAAATGGGGAGGTGGCTGGCTTAAGGATCAACGCAAATAAGACCAAAATAATGACTACGGGCCAAAGCACACAACAAGTTACTCTAAGGCAGGGACCCATCGAGGAGGTCACGCAGTTTAACTACCTGGGCAGTTTCATAGCATTCGATGGCGGGACGGACCTGGATGTAAACAATAGAATAAACAAAGCCCGTAGTGCATTTGGAATCCTTTCTCCTGTGTGGAACTCCAGCAAAATATCGCTACGCACCAAGTTGAGACTCTTCGAATCCAACGTAAAATCTGTGCTGTTATATGCTTTGGAAGACCGAAAACAACTTGGAGGTCATCTGTTTTGCGGGAAGCTCGATCTCAAGGTTTTCAATCGTGGCCACAGCTAAGGTCAGTCGCGGCGAATCGGGACAGATGGAAGGATCTTGTTGCTGCCCTATGATCCAGGAGTTGAAGCGCTGCATTGCAGCCGGATAACATATATTCAAAGTTTTTATTCGATTTTTCGGACTTTTGATTGTTTGAAAAAAGTACGCAAAATAGTTTTCAGCGGAAAAAATTTAAATTTTCTTTAAAAAATGTGAAAAAGTGTGATTTTTTCCAACACCGTAGGAGCGGTTTTTAAATAAAACCATTTTATTTTAATAACATTTTTCAAAAATTAAAAAAAATAATAATTTAAGAATGCAAATATAAGCATCAAAATAATCTACATTTAAAAACAAAATTAAAAAAAAATCCATCTATCCGTTTTCAAAATATTGATTTTTGAAAAAAAAATATCAAGAAAACTATTAAAATAAAAAAAAAAGTTTTCGAAAATATTTTAAAATAAAATTACTTAGGCTACCAACATCTTATTGAATATCAATTTTAATTGAAATCGGATAACCAATTTTCGAGAAAACCGAAGAAAAGAAACGGTTCTGTGAGGAGACATAGTTTTTAATCCACCATCTTAAATTTTTTTTTCACCAAAATATAACATACATCTACAATTAATAGTACACTGATTTTTACTTGCGATTATTTTTATAAAAATTCTTGGAGCCGTTTTCCAGAAAAATAAGCTTTTACTTAACGGACAGGTACCGTTAATATTTGAACTAAAAAAAATTAAAAAAGTCCTCTGTAGAATGTCAAAATGAGCTTATGTTCCAAACTTGAAGACGATTGGCCAAACCGTTTAGGCTGTAGTTCAATATACATCCGTACAGACGGACAGACAGACAGAATTTTGCCAGTAACTGAAATATCAATAATCATCGTAATGTCATGTCTGATCGGTAGAATTTTGTTTTACGAATGCATAGTCTATATAAATCGCAAGTAAAAATTATTTTTTTTCCAAAAATTCTTTCATTTTTATTCCAAAAATTCTTTAATTTTTTTACCTAATTAGTTTAAGTTTTTTTTCGGAAAAACTAAGTATGCAATAAAATTTGAAAACTAAATGTTTATCGAGGAAAAAAAATATTAAAAAATAGTTTGACCAGTTTTTTTAAAACGTCTTTTCTTTTTCTTTCTTTTCGAAAAAATATTTAAATTTTTTTTCGTGTCATTGTAAGAAAATCTGTAGTTTTCATCTGGAAAAATTATTAAAAAAAATCAAAATATTTAGTTTTTTGAGAAATTTTTAAAAATCGAAAAAAAAAGTTTTTGAAAATTTTAAAATGCAATATTAATTGAATTATATGTAAATGACTTCCTGTGTGTAAAATTTTATTGAAATCGGAATAATAAAAACCCCATTTTAAAAAACCGGTTCTAAGAGAGGTACCGTTATAGAACAAATTTCGAAAAATTAATTCTAATTGAAAAATGTATTGCTGAATAAAAATGGGCACGACTGGGTCGCACGTACTTGCTCTTATGTGCCTAATTACATTGGAAAGCAAGATCTTTGACAGAAACAAGTAACATTTACGTTGAAAACAACACAGTTTGAACTTATAAAAAGGATCAAAACCACAATACTTAACGGTTTTTAGTAAAAATGATGTACGCCATCACACGTCGTTAATAACAAAGAATTTATAAAAAAAAACTATTTCGAAAATTGTAGGACCGGTTTTAATAAAATCCTGGTTTTTAGTTTTAGTTTTCTGAATTTTTTTTTTGAAATTTGATTTTTTTGGTATGCAGTTTTTTAATACACATGTGATTATAAAATTTAAAATAAGTTTTGACTTGCGATTATTGGGACTGTAAGGCAAGTTTAGGATTAGTGAATATAAAAAAATTGAGATAACAATGAAACATAACATTACGATCATAGAGAAGTCTGAAAAGTGATCGAGAAAAAATGTCTGTCTGTCTGTCTTTCTGTTTGTCTGTCTGTCTGTCAGTATGTACAACGAGCTGCAGCCTAAACGGCTTAAACGATTATCTTCAAATTTGGTGTGGATGATTCTTTTGGCATTCCCCAGAGGCTAAAAATAACGGTACCTGTCATATGACCGTTTAGAAAAAGCTTATTTTTCTCGAAAACGGCTCCAATGATTTTGATGAAAATTTTTGAGAATTTTTTTGTTGGTATTGGCTATCGTCAGATTAGAACCAAATTTACGGGGAAAGGTCTATTAACGGTACCTTTTATATAACGTTTTTTTTTAATTGTTGGCTTTCTCGGTAACGGCTCTTTGGATTTCTGTCAAATATATTTGAGAAGATCTAGGTAGCCAAATTAGTTCTGCATATCAATATTTTTAATAACTTTTTTTTCTAATTAAAATTATTTTTGTTGAATTTTTTTTTTTTTTTGAAAAATCAATATTTTGAATCAACCAATCAATCTAATCAGATGATAATCAATAGCAACAAAATCAAATTCTCAAAAATTTTCATCAAAATCGTTGGAGCGTTTTTCCATAAAAATAACTTTTCCTAAACGGTCATAAATAAAATTTCAATTTCCTCTCTGGGGAATGCCAAAATAATCACACACACCAAGTTTGAAGATTTAGGCTGCAGTTCGTTATGCATACTGACAGACAGACAGACAGGCATTTTTTCTCGATCACTTTTCAGACTTCTCTATGGTCGTAATGTCATGTTTGATTGTTATCTCAATTTTTTTATATTCACTAATCCTAAACTTGCCTTATAGTCCCTATAATCGCAAGTAAAATAGCACCCTGAAAGTTTTATCAAAATCTTTAGAGCCGTTTTCGAGGAAATCAAACTTTTTGTTAGTTTGTATGGCAGGTACCCTTAATTTTCGACCTAGAGCAAAAATGAAAAACACTTCGCGCAAAAGGGATTTTGGCTACCCTTATAATATTAAACACAGCGGGGGCGTTAGGAAAATAGGGAGGGGTATAAAAGGAGATATCGATGCACATTTGTTTTAAAGTTCGGCAAGTCATAATGGGAGGGCAAAATAGTATTATAATCGCAAGTAAAAAACTGTGATATGAAAGATACACTTATGTATGTATTTTTACTTGCTTTTGCTTTTGCCTTCCTTTACTTTTATTTTCGGCTACATCCTGAAAGACTTTGACATTCTACAAAGGACATATAATTTTTTTTGGTTCAAATATTAAAGGTTTCTTTCATATAACCGTTAAGTTAAAGCCAGTCAGTGTAGAAAAAATTTAACGGTTATTCCAATAGGAAAGGAAAATTGGTAACACCGTTTTGGAGTGGAGTCCATAGAACATGCACACATAACCTCATACACAGATTTATTTGAATTAATGTTAAAATTATAGTATGCCGTCAGATTCTGTAAATGTGTTAAAACGTGTTTTTTAGTTTAGAATTAAAAAATATATATTTTAAGATCACGGTAAGCCATTAAGCGATTAATTGTTAAAATACCTATTAAAAAAGTCATAAAAATAATTATCAACAAAAACTATTATTCAAAATCAAAATGTCCATTTAAGCCAAAAAAAAAACCATATGCATACCTTTATATGAAAGACATCTTTCTCACCAACTTTTACTAGGCCAGTAGCGTTAGACACGAAAATCATATATGTATATCGGAAATAATTCCAACAAAATAATATCTTGTTGGAAAGCTTTGTTAGTGGCCCACACTGCCCGCTACCAAATTACATTAGATCAAAATTGTGCCTCCAGGGGTGGATTGAAGGGTGGCAATGTCAGAAAATACATTTTTTCACTCAAGCCTTCACATGCCTATAGCTCGTTATATAGAGGTCTTAGCTGAGTGTATTGTGGATTGCTAGATAGGTAATGAGTCCCGCATACCATACACCAGAATTTTCTTGAAAACATGACTGCACCTCCAGGAGCGGATTGATGGGTCGCGTCCCAGAAAATGCATTTTTCACTCAAGCTTTCAGCGCCTATACCTCATTATTTTGAAGTCCTAGGTGAATGCTTCTTGCACTGTTAGATTGGTTTTGATCCAAGCAACCCGTACATTGGGTTTCCATACACTAGAAAAATAAGGCGCGGAAAAATAATTATTGCACCGCCAGGAGTGAAATGAGTGGAAGGTTATTCATTCGTCCCGACTCTTTCCCTTTTAATTGCTAATAGCTCATCACTCGTTGGTGCTATCGGCCCCGGAGTGAGTTACACCTTATGCACTTTTTTATGATAAAGAGTTTATTCTCAAAGTTTTGGTTTTTGATTTGACCGGAAATATCCTCAGGCATACATCAACAATATGAAGAATATTCTCAAAAGAACCACACATTAACTTCTGGCATCAGATTCTTCCAAAGAACTACCGAAATGCACCTATTTCATTCCTAGAACTACGGAACCGTAGTAACCCTCTTGGTGGTCCATCCAGTAGTGTAATAATAATCACTATATGGCACCTTATATCGTGGTTGGGTCAAGATAGTTGGAAGCATATCTTCTTTTATTGCACATCTGCGCTGGGATCAAACGATGCTCTACGTTGATGGCATCTACCTGTGTCTTTGGTCGGAAAATATCTTTATTATTTTTCACGAAAAAACACAATTTCAACAACTCAAAGCAAAGTTACCGCCCAAGAGCGGAGATAGAGAAGCGTGCTCTTAAGTGCTTTAAAAAGAAAAAACTATTTCAGTAAGCTAATTAGTTGACATGATAAAGAGGATCAAGTATCTTTAAGAACGACCTCCCGGTCCCGAATTCTGTATTGGGTATAGCGAGGGTGTGATTTATGTTGATTCAATGGAAATTCAATTCACATCTTGATATCGTCAGCCGATTTTAAGATCAAAGGGAAAAATATGTCACCCCAACAGGGGCAGCGCCTACAATCAAAGAAAAACATAAATCTTTAACAAGTATATATAGAGATGGGACATGGGAGCCCTGGGAGCTTAATTTCAATCTAAAATGAGTCACAAGATGATAAAGCTTTGTTTAAGGACATTGTCAATCAGAATTTATTAGAACTAAAAATACAAAATCCGTGAGCATGAGGTTTGTCCTTATAAGGCCATTTTTTGTCTGGTGTTGAAATGTAGGTGAAATATTGCGGATAAATTGTCCTGCGTGAGTTGTAAAATAATGCTAAAAAATAAATGAGCCAAACATTGTTTTTCGCCTAGGTTAAGCCATAAGTGGTTCAAAGTTAATGACTTCACTTGTACCTTTAACCCTAATGGATGTTACATGAAATCGATGTTTACAAAAGTATTCCTTAAGGAAGATGGATCACACGAAATAAAACTTTGAATTCATTTACTCTTAACATTTTAACGAACAAAACATCCCGCCAAAACATTTTCAAACGCTCATTTAATACCGTAAACCTTCTTTTGTAAATTCTTGAATATGATATGCCATCCTGATTAAGAAAATCAATTTTCGCTGACTTAATCTAAAGAATAAAATTCAAACAGCGCATAATTCAGGATCTATGTCTAACCAACTGACCATTTAAATAAATTCCCATACAGTTCGTTCACATTTCGGACATTCAACACTCCCCAATGGAAAATCATCCTTTTAAAAAATAGAAGACGCATCATTATTCAAATTTTCAAAGAAAAAAAACTCTAAATTCCCTGCTGCCATCATCCTGTTTCTGAGATGACCTCTGATCTTTCAACGGACATATAATTTAAAAGAAATACGTGTGTAAAACCCGTCTTTGCAGCAGCGACTTGACCAATGACCAGTTTCGGTCAAGCATTAAACAACGTTCCAACCCCCTTTTTAGAGAGTCCGGTTCGAAGACATATCCACCAAATATCAAGACGTGCGTGTGATCCTTGTGAAAGGATAGTTTTTCTGCTATGTCTCTGCTGTTTCTCAGCTTAAAATTGATTGTTTATGAAAGTAATCCAAACCCAATGTTAGACTAGACAATGGCTAGCTTAAATTCCAGGTGTAATCCGAAGCTTCCTTGCCTCATTACCAAAAATAAAAAAAAAACTCTCTGAGGATATTGTGTTTTTGGTCCTCCTGACAATGGCCAACAATACTGGTATCAATCAAAACTGTTGTGTGTCCTTTTGTGCATTTCTAATTATTTTTGCACGCCTTATTGATTCACTGCAGCCCATGCTTTGCATATCCTTGTACTGAGTCCTTTTCTTCACAAGAAGGCGCACACACAAGATCCTTGTGTAATTCCGAGGGGTGGCGTATATACCATTATAGCTGAGAGCATTGATAAATTGCCAAAAAAGGGGTTGTGGTCGGGGAACATCATCCGGCGGACATAGAATATCCTACATCGTGGAATTAATTTGCCTTCTATATCGTTGCATGCCCCAGTGAAGGATGTTTTACTTCCTACCTTTACGAGAATGAGTGAAAAAGATTCATTGCGTCATCAGTCAAGTTGATGAGGTAATTATGAAAATTAAAAAAAAAACTACAAAAGGAAAATCTGAACCTGAGGCATCCTTTGAATAAATTGGTAATAGGATATGTTCTTGGTGATCCTTTCCCTGTAATGTGTACCCATTTGCAACTAAAATCATATCAATTTGCATGTCACAGAGAGAAAGCCAATGTGACGTTGAAAAATTTCACAACTACCCCGAGCCTTTCTAAATGTTTTCTCAAAAAAATAAGTTCATTGAGGTTAAGTGATCTTTTTGTCTCTAAATTAAAAAAAAAAATAAACACAGCCTCTTAGGAAATATTATTATTTTCTCATAATTTATCACTTAATTAAAATGTTTTGAATATGATATTTTTTGTTTACCTAAAAAAAAAACACATATTCTAATGAAAGAGGACAAAATGTCAAGACTCATTACACAAAATACTGGCCTAATTAATGAGTACTAACAATAAAACTAACATCAAACAATTCCATTAAAGTTGACAAAGGTTAGCTTTCATAAACAAAAATTATAAATGTTAATCCCAAAAATGAGATTTTGTAAAAATTAGACAGATTTCAGTCACTAAAGTGCGAGAAGATACGCAAAATGTGAAAAAGATACAAAAGTATCTTAAATATTCATATCTGCAGTCAGCGGCAAAGATGACAGAGAATGTGAAGAAATCTAGTTGGTATATGTAACTTCTTGTTTTGCGGCACAAATAAGATGCTGGTTGTGAGGTTACACAGAGTAAGTATCTAATCAACTTGTAGTAGCAAGATGTGACAACTGGTGTTGCAAGGTGCGAAGGTCGAAGATCCGTGTACCGGAAGAATCCATCTGAACATTTGATCGTGGGATATTTTGCATGAAAGAAGGAGATTGTAAGATATCTGACAGTTTCTCACGTTTCAGGTGCTATTTAGATACTTAAGGCTGTTGAATATAATTTTTTATTTCATACCAATTTTTGTGTATTAGTATCTGACGAAGTGAGCAACGTTTTTCTAGTGCTTTATCTAGTGTCTCTTCCTTGTTTTCCAATGGGTCATTCAATTCATTTTCCATATGAGCTTGACGTTTGTAAGGCTACTTTCCCGATTAAAAAAAGAAACGATTCAGAAGTTTACCCGATTTTCAAACGTTCAGTAATTTTCTTTTTCTTCTTGCCCGCACTCCAAAATAAACTGCACGACTGGTGAGCACGTACTTGCTCTTACGCGCGGTCACATCTATACACATAAATATAAATAAAGTGTCTGTTTTTAATATCAAAATAACAGCTTTTTTTAAGATGCTTGGAACGGCTGCACCGATTTTGACGGACTTTCACTGGCAGATTGCTGATGTTTTAGGGAGTAATTTAGGTTATTCAAATTATCCACTTGGTGGCGCTGATTTGTTTTTTTAACGAAAATTCTTATTTATGGACAGACTTTGACGGGATTTGCACAGGCAGAAAGCTGATATTGTAAGTATTAAGTAAAGCTATTTTTATAACCCCTAGGTGGCGCTGGAGGCGTCTTTTTTGGAAATCCTTTTTTTTTGCCCCGATTTTGACTGGACTTTCAAAGGCAGATAGCTGATGCTGCAAGGTATAACTAAGGCTTTTTTTCGAAAAAGTGTGGTATGGCCGTGCAACGCTGGGTGGGTAAGCTAGTCGTCGAATGAAATTTTAAATATATTAAAGAAATTTCGATTCTGTAAAGTTTGATTGTTCGACAAAAAATACGTAAAACAGATTTCAGTGGAATTTAATTTAATTTCTCTAAGAAATTGTGAAAAATCATGATTTTGTATTAAATCATACGAATAGGATAAAGAAAACGTATTTTTTTAATAAAAAAAAGAATCTAAGAATGCAAACCATGTGAAAACCATCTGGCACGTTGAAGTTTTAGTCTTTTGGCTAGTCTTTGGTATAGTCGGTACAGTTCTTCATTGTATCTTCTTTCCACTCTCCGTTCATGCATATGGGACCAAATAACGTCTATGCGACTGCACCATAGAACATGATTGGGATGATGAGGGTCTTATAAAGGGACAATTTCGTTGCCTGAGAGAGGGCTTTGCTATTCAATTGCCTTCTAAGCCCCAAGAAGTAGTGTTGGCAAGAGTTATTCTTCGTTTGATTTCAGCGCTGGTGTTGTTGTCTGAGTTAATAGCGGAGCCCAGTTATAGCTGTCTCTGGTGATGTTTTGTCCAAATCGTCGATGTTGGGTGTCTATTCTTGATGACAGCATATTCTTGGTTTTGCCCTCATTGACTGCTGAACCCATCTTCGCTTATTCCGTCTCAATACTCAAAAAAGCGCTAATGACGATATCAGCTTCATTTAGGAGTGTAATCATTTGCTCTACTGTAAGAACATCGAACCCAAGAACATCTCTTCTCGTTTGTCGGAGGAATGGACATTTTCCAAAAAAAAAAAATGAAGTATCTTCTGTTTCCACCAGATTACAGATATTGAAATATATTGGCAAGTCTGGGGTATATATTTAAGATGTAAAAGATCACCACTTAGCCTTAGCATCATAGTTATTTCCTCCCATTTTTTGTCATGAAAGCAAATGGTTATGAGTTATGATCCAGTTTATGATCCAGTTGATTGTAGAATGTAGATAGTCCGATGCAAGGAATCTGCTGCCTCATTGACAAATCGTTGTCTTGCTTCTGCGTCCCCCTTTGCTAATTAGATCGTACAGCATCGGCCTCCGATTCTGCATGTTTTCTTTGCTCAATGAAATACCACACACTTCAGCAAATTTAACCCAATCGCCATTCCAGCCCGATTTGGTTATAATTGTGTGCCGAACGCCTATCCTTGGCCCACTGGCATTTATAAGACACGGATAACATAGTCCATATGAAAGGCTTTAGAGTCTTTATAAACAGGGGTGATTATCCAGTTTCAGGCGTAGGTAAGATAATTGGAGGTGTTTATTGGAAGCCTGAATATTCTTTTAAGATAAGAGTTTTCTACACAGTCATGTAGCTTACCAGCTGTATAAAACATAATCGACTCAAAGACTGCTTCAAAAACTCTATATTTACAGCTTTTAGGTAAGCACCGGTTGTTGAAACAGTTCTTCCATGTCGTATTGATAGCAATTTTCGACTTTGAAAGCTTTTCCTTTAAATGATACTCCATACGGAGATTTTCTCCTTTACAATGTCAATTGTTTCTCTGTTATAAGTCCATCTTTCATTTCGTCTATATCTTCCGCCACCTTCTTTTAATTTTATAATTTTTGATTTGGCACGTTGACTTCAATACTCCAAAGACTTGTATAACTCAGCAAATCATAAGCTGGAGTGCTTCTGGTGGGTGCGCCAATAAAACAACATCATCCACTTGCATATTCCAATCCTCCTGGCAAGCTATCGATAAGGTCCTCAATGAATAGGGCAAATAAGCTGGGACTTAAACCGCATCCCTGTCTTACACCTCAACATGTTTGCAACCACTCTGAATGTTGTTCTCCATCTCACACAGCCGGTATGGTATTGGTATAAAAACTTTCGAATAACCGTCCAAACTTCAAAGACCTTCCAATGTTGTGCCAGCTTGAATAATAAGTCAAGTGAGTCAAACGCTGCCTTAAAATCTACAAAGAAAGCATATAATAGCATCTTTCTTCTTGTAAGCAACGATTTTGGAATGCTGTTCCAGCTTGGAACTCTTTATGGTTGGTAGACATCAATTCACTTTCTTATTCGCTTTTGAAGTATGTTGGTAAAGATATTGTGTGAAGCGTTAAGAAAGGATATTCCACGTTAGCTTTGATGATCCGATGTAGCACATTTTTTAAGTATTGGGAATATCAAAACTTCTTCAAACTACTGCGGTACGCATCAATTCTCAAGAACAATGTTAAAAGAGGACATCAGTCTTTCAACAACATCGCTTGTGCAATATTTGTAAAATTTCGAAGGGATGCCATCAGTGTTTGATATTGGATTCAAAAATCTTTCGAAATGATGTTTGAAAATGTCAGGACCAATTATAATCATTATTTGTTTCCAGAATTCCGCAGAATTCTTACTGCGCGCTGCCTTTTCTGCCTCAAATTCAAAGACTTTTTTTCTGCATAAAAACTTGTACTTCTTGTTGGCTCCAATATAGGAATTGTGCTCCAGACTTCCACCTTGTTTTCTAAATAATCTTAGTCGTGTGAATGAAAACTGTTTGGCCCTTTCAAATTCCATATCATAGCACGGTTGCTTGTACAGGTTTTTGTGAATTGCACTCTTCCTAGAAGCAGGGTAGAATCCTTGATGAATGCTTCAATTTCCACAAGACTTTAAACTTCCTGCAAAAGCATCTTTTCCTCCAGAGACTTCCGGTATTCAGGAGCCTTCACGGGGATCCATATCAATTTCTGCCTCGTCGTCGAGTAAGTTTTATTAAAGGTAACCAAGATAGGAAGATGATCCGAATTCCGAATGTGGTACTACTTTTTAATTTCAGGTCGGTGATTCATTATATTTGCATTTATATCTTTCTAAGAACGATTCCTCATAATGATTCGGCATAATCTACTACAATATTTTATTTATGCTTTTAGCAATACCTTTTTAAAGAATCCGTATGTATGATCTTGTTGGTTACAGAGTGCCTAAATGTCTTGACTCTAGAACGCGACACATTGACCAGATTGCATTCTATTACTTGACCAAATTCATTCTTAAAATCTTCAGTTCACGGTTCACCTTTCCTAGTAAATTCCTGACACAATCTCCATTAGAACATCAACATCACTCTCATGTCTAATGCTGATCATTCAATGAATCGCATTAGACTATGTGTGGAATTCCTGATCATCATCTTGCCGCATGTACATACATATGTATCTACAATATGTGCAACATACAGAACATTCAATTTACACAAAAATCGAAATAAGACAGGAGCGTGATTTACGGATCTCAAAAAGCAAAAGCACTGATCTGATGATGATCACATTCGGCTTAAGTGATCTTCCACCGAGATTGTGTACCAATGTGGAAATCCAACAATGCTTCTTTGGCTATTTAATAGATGCGCCACTGATTTATGGCCCCATTTACAGTTAATTCACTGAGTGATGCGCATATATGGGTGAAGATACTTTTACCCCGAAGAACGCAAATAAGTTTCCGCAGATTTCACTCCGTCTTCGATTAAGGGAACTTTTTCTTCTTTATTTCTTGTCACCAGAAATTATATTGGAAAACGAACATTTCAAAGGAAATGTTTTTTTTTCTATTTTGCTGTTGCAAGTGTTTTTGGGGAATTCGGTGATTGTGACTGTTTGCCTCTGTAAGTCGTGATGTATGGCCTGCCAAATTGTCGAACTGAGGGAATTGCGTTGTTACAAGGTTTGAGACTACAGAAGACGCACACGATACGCGGATTGAAAATAACTTGGTGATTATATTGAAACGCAGACAGTAAGAAATGGGCACGACTGGGTCGCACGCTCTTGCTCTTGTGGGCCTTATCATACTGAAAGGCAAGATCTTGACCAAACCAAACCAAATTTACCATTCAAGCCAAAACGTAGGAGCTGTGTCCAAAACACGATATTAAAATCCTGTTGGAGGACATTAACGCCAAAATTAAGAGGGAGGACGTCCTTGGTATAAGACAATCAGAAAGCACCACCTCCGAAAACCAACTCAGGATCATCGATTTTAAAGCAATAAGAAACATGGTGTTACGCAGCACGCGATTCCCTCATTTCCAGATGGTCAAACCTGTACCCAAGCATAAATCAATAATGTCACGATTGACGGAAGACACTCCTCTAGTATTCTGAACTTTCGAATTAGAGGAACATGTAGGCGATCAACAACCACGCAGACGTAATTAAATTTCAGGCGACTTCAATCAGAAGCAACCGCTTTAGCTAGAGATAAGTCCCCTGATTGATAATATGAAACTGGAAGACGATTGGCAGCTATTTCCACAAGTCATAAGGAAAGCTGCATTATAGGCGTTGGGCTTCTCCAAACCATCTCTGAGATACCCTGATTTAACTCCGGATGTGGTTTGGTAACCAAGCAAAAACGAGGACTCCTGAGGCGAACTAGAGCATCTTATTATCCCAACGTTGAACGAAGGAAGGATGAAAAATGCTTGCTCTAGAGAATGAAGAGTGATCACAAGTTAAGTCGAAGAGTTGCAACTGTTTTAGCAGGAAAGATGTAGATATGAAAGTTTTACAGACGAGTGAAACAGTTAACATCATGATTCACTAACCATCCTAGGCCCTGCAAAGATGGGAATGGAACACTGTAGTAGATACGCAATCGAGGCGATGTTAACCATCTGGAGAGTCTACTTCAACCTGTTTTAGAGTGGCGATAAAGGCCAATATCTCGCCAATGATCCACCTTGACTTGTCAATTTAGATACAACCAAGAGCTGCATTCGCCCGCCCAAAATAAGATGAACGTTAGCCATCGGCATAGTCTAAGAACGAAAAAAGCAGCTAGTACCGATGGGCTAAAATCAGAACTTTTTAGAAACGCTGGAGAGGATCTGTTCAGGCGCATACACTAACTCATCTGAAAAATATGATCGGAGGAATGTATTTCCAATGATTCAGAATCTCAGTACCGCCTGCTCAAAAACAACACAATTCCAGTTAGTTATTCTGCAGTTTTATATGGAGAGAGAAACTATACCTTGAAAATTTTTATCCAGACCACCAACAAAAGCCAAGATGGGTATCCAAAAAGTCAGCTTTCATGTTATATTGAATTTGATGAAAACCTATATGAAACACAACCCACTTAACACAATTTGGCAAAACCCGACATTTTTTTAAATCCTGGGAACTCATTTCCACACCAAAAGCTGTTAATTTACCCCAAAACATCTCCCCAAGCTCAATTGCAGAAATCTCTACAAATTAGTATAATACTTCCACTTACCCGGGCAAACATCCTTCGAACAGACAATAACTAAATAGGATTTGTATTTTCATTCTCAACACAGTTAAATACATCGCTCTTGCACTTATGTGGAATTATTATCGAAATCCTTTTTAGCAAAATGGCATCTCCTCAATGAAATGTTCTGATCCTATGGATGTGAGAAAATCTAAAGCACTCACAAATGGCCACAAATAAATCCTGCCGTTTTTGCTCGGTATATGAACATCAGACACCCCTTTTCATGTCAAGCTCCATTATGACCGGGATGAGTTAGTGTAACCGAGAAGAGGTTCCCATTTTTGCATATATATAGGTATATATACCACTCAGGGAATGAACGGCATAAGCATCCCATTGTCTTGGTCCTTTATTCCGTTTTTCCTCTGTGGGACTCTAACGAGCGTTTAGCACTCTCCGCCACATCATCTTCCTGACGAGAACAACACGAGGAGGATTTCTATATATTTTATAAGTGCGGGTGGTGCACTTTTGTCCTAGTGGCGAAAATGGAAGAGCCTTTAGTGTCCTGTTTTGTGGTTTAATGCGTCCGTCGTCATCATCGTGTCGTAGTGGATGTATCTCCCAGTGTAATGTATTTTATTTTTCAACATCAAGAGTTCGTCATCATCATGATGTCATTATCCTTAAAGGACTCATGGAACTCTTTAGGACATAAACAGTATACAATGGAAAATATTTGAATGACAAGAATGGAAAAAAATCAGAGCACATCATGAATAACATAAAACTGTGGTAAAAAGGATGAATTTATAAAACCTTATGATGGGCTTACGAACTTATCTTCAAGTGGTCTTGAATTTATGTGCGTTCGTTTGCCTTTTTTGCCATGCTCGTGATTTTTGCGACACTTTTTTTTGTTGATGCGAGAAGGATTTGTGTTAAATTGGATTTGTAAAAAAGGAAACAAATTTAAAGGATTGAATTTGAAAAGCTGTTGTAATTTCGCATGTTTTTAAATATTTTACTTGCATAGATAGCAAATAAATGCCAACAATAATTTTGAAGTGGAAGTTCCCGAATAACAAAGTTAAGTGGTGTGAAGATTAATTTATAACTCAGAAACTTTTCGCTATGAGTGGACATTTCTTTCAAAAACTCTTTTGCTTTATTTTTCAGACTTCTAATGGTTCTATCTTCTTTTTACTTGCGATTATAGGTGCTATAATGCAAGTTATGCATTCGTGCAGATTAAAAATTTTGAGACAGCAATTAAACATGACATTACAATGATAGAGAAATATATTTGAGTTAATAAAATTTAATATGGTGGGCTAAAAACTGTACCCCCATAGGACCGTTTTTTGTTTCTTCTTCTTTAATATTTTTTTTGAAAAAATTTATTTTGAAAAATCAATATTTTGAAAATGGGTAGGTGCATTTTTTTAATGTTTGTTTTTAAATGTGTGTTAATTTTGTGCTTAAGTTTGCATTTTTAAATTGTTTAAAAAAAAAGTTGTTAAAAATAAACCGTTTTACTTTTAAAACCGCTACTACGATTTTGAAAAAAATTCACATTTTTTTACATTTTATAAAGAAATAAAATGGCGTTTAAATTATTTCACTCAATACAATTTAACGTACTTAATTCGAACAAAAATACTTAGGCTACCTACATCTTCTTGAATATTAATTTTGATAGTAATCGGATCAACAGTTTTCGAGAAAACCGAAAAAAAACCGATCCTATGGGAGGTACCGTTTTTTTTACCAAAATATAATGCTTACCTACGGTAGTACACTGATTTTTTTTTCATAAAAATTCTTGGAACCGTTCGAGAAAAATAAGCTTTTACATAACGGTTGTTTGACAGGTACCGTTCATTTTAATTTTTGAGCTATAAAAATAAATTGCACGACTGGATCGCACGTACTTGCTCATATGTGCGGTCACATTGTAGAATAAAATTAGAGTGAACATCAAAGCATTTACTCGATTTTTGTGACTTTTGATTGTTCGAATAAAGTACGTTAAATTGTATTCGGTAAAAAAAATTTAAACGCCATTTTATTTCTTTAGGAAATGTTAAAAAGTTTTAAATAAAACGGTTTTTTTAAAACATTTATTTAAAAAAAATAAAAAAAAAAATCCAGAATACAAACTTAAGTATAAAAATAGCGTACATTTAAAAACAAAATTTAAAAAAAAATTCATTAACTCGTTTTCAAAATATTGATTTTTCAAAAAAAAAATTTTTTAAATTATTAAAAATACAAAAAAAGTTTTCGAAAAAAAATTTATGCAAAGTTACTTAGGCTACCTACGTCTTCTTGGATATCAATTTTGATTGTAATCGGATCACCAGTTTTCGAGAAAGTTGAAGAAAAAAAAACCGGTCCTATGGGAGGTACTGTTTGTAGCCCACCATATTAATTTTGTAGAATGCCAAAATAACCTTAAGTTCAAAATTTGAAGACGATTGGCCCAACCGTTTAGGCTGCAGTCCAAAATACATCTGTACAGACAGACAGACAGACAGACGGACAGAATTTTTCCAGTTACTCAAATATGTTTATCTATCATCGTAATGTCATGTTTAATTGTTATCTAATTTTTTTTGCACGACTGCATAACTTGCATTATAGTACCTTTAACCTTTAATCGCAATCAAAAATGATCCACAAATTTGCATTCAGTACGGTCTGCGTTTTTAACGAGTTTTTTATCACAAACTCATACTTAGCAATGAGACCGATTTTAACCTCAATGGTTATTACAACAAATTTGCAGAATAGCTATGGGGCATCCAAAATCCAATAAAATTTGTTAAACATCAAATGCACCCACTTAGATGGTCATTATGGTGTTATAAATATAACCACTCAAAGGATCATTGGACCAAGATGGAGCCACAGCTCACAAAGCTGGTCCAACTATGGAGGATCTCTTGAGGGCAATTTTTGGTGGTCGGATAATATATTATTTTGATTTAAGCTGGGCATTGCATTCGCCCGATTCAATGACTCCAGATATTTTACTTTGGAGATCATAAGCTTAAAGCAAAAGCTTAAGGCCAATAAGCGAAAAGGAGTAAGGGCGCTGGGACCAAAAATTCTAAATAATGGTGAATGCTTTAGAAAGAGAACTTTAGGACCAAGAGCATCGTTTGGGAGATATTATTTTTAAAACATTAGGATGCCACCAATAGAGTTACCTTTGCCAATTGAAAACAGTACTATAAAGCTTTTTCAATGGTTTTTATGATAGTGCTTTCGGTTTTAAAGCTTTTGAGAATAAATTTAGTAGTGTGAGAGAGTAGATGTTGTCGTTTTTGTGTTTTAATAGTACTAAGTTGGAAAAATTGTTAAAATGCATTTAAATTTTGTTGGATTTTGGTATTTTAGTAGAAACAAGTCATTTATTTTCTCGAAGCTTGCAAGAGCGTTACCTAAACATATTAATTCGGAAATGTGTTTTTACGTACTAATGTGTTTTAATAAGAGTGATAGGGGTACTGTGTTTAATAAATATAAATATATATAGTATTAACATAATATATAATGAACTGAAAATTGTTTAAAGTTTGTTTAAACTGTGACGTGCTAATGGTTTTAATAAACAGTGAATGTACATATATATTTTAAATTAACAGTAGCAAATGCTATTATTTGAATGCAAATGCAAGCCAATGCAATCAAACATAGAGGCAAACATCTTATTTTCCCTGCACTGACAACTTTTGTTGAACAGACTATAGATAAATATCGCTCAAGATACTGAACACAATTTTTAATAATTTTTATTTGGTTCATAAATCCTTTTTCGAAAATAAAAAAAAACTATGAAAACTATGACCAAAAATATGTAAAACTAAATGGCTTAATGGATTGTAAAAGTTCTTTTTTATTTATTTGAATAAAAAGCACGCGCGAAGGGGGTTATTTATCATCCCTTAAAATGGTAAAAACTAAGTGAGAGCATTAAGGTAATAGGGAAGGATGTAAAAGGAGATGTCGATGGACATTAGTTTTAAATTTCTGAATATCAAAATGGGGGGGGGGCGATCCAGGTAGATCATTCCACATTCGTATGGTCCGACAAAAGAAAAGAATCTCTGTACTTTACAGTACGTTTGAAATTGGGCTCAAGGGTAAACTGATGGGCATTCTTAATAGCAGAGCGAGTATTACGGTAGAATTGTTTAAGGAAAGAAATGCAACTGGATATTTCATTGGAGCACTCTTTGTAAAAATAGAGATAGAAAAGTGAAAGACAGTTAGATTACGGCGATGCTCAAGAGATGCAATTGAATCCGTAATTTTTCTATCACCTATTAGGTTCTTTTTTGGGTGCGATCCAAACAAAACTCAAGTCGGTTATGTCCGAGAACTGAGAGGTGTTCGGTTTCTTCGATGCAAGTGCCACTCGTGAATAGTGGCGTTGGGGGTATGTTTCGCTTTAACGACGAAAAACAACATTTAGTTTTTGAAGCATTAATTTCTACGCGAATTCTCATTCCCTATTGTATAATGCTGTCAAGATCAGAATTTAATGAACTTATCATACGCTGCCGTAGCCGTTGCAGTTCCACATCCGAAAAACATGGATGTAATTCTGAGCACGAATATGAAAAGCTGAGAGTACTGTCGTCAGCAAAACAAATTAACTGGATTAGTTGCTTCAGATAAGAAGTCGTTGATGAGTATAAGGAAAAGGGTCGGAAATAAAACTGAGCCCTGAGGCACACCAGCAATTATTTTATAAATATCAGACTTGAATCCTTCTAACACAACTTGAGCGGTTCGAAAGGTAATTACTAATCCAACGAAGAAGAGTTTGAGTCGATATAAGGGCTTGATGCCAAACTCTATCAAATGCCTTAGAAATACCGAGTGCAATAATCTTGCTTTCACCAAAACGATTTTTCGGTGAGATATATCATCAAATCACCGCTGGATCTATCGTTGCGAAAGCCGTACTACCGGCCATTAAGAAGCTTTCGGTCCTCAAGATATTTCTTAAGCTGACAATTAATCAGCATTTCCATGGCCTAAGAAAGAAAGGACATAAGTGCAATTGGTGGATAGTTTGAGGGTGAAGAAATACCTGCTGTTTTCCATATACACTCGGAAACAGCTCAGAGGAATAGGACCGATAGAAAAGCTTACACAGAGGTTTTGCCAGCTTGAACGCTGGCCTCTTCAGAACAATAGCGGGGATACTATCCGGGCCAGCGACCCTTGGTTTGAGTGTGGAAGAAGATTGGTCCCATAAAATCATTTCCGCCCTTGAGTCCAGGAGGAGTTCTAACACCTGCTGGCAGGCGTTGAAATGCGAAGCAAGATCTGCTTTTTCTTGAGAACTGACAGCAGACGAAGAGTTCTTTACGTTAAAATAGTTGAAAACTAAAAATAAAATCAGGAAGAACAAGCTTATTCATCAAACAAATTATAACATTACTTGTGCGCCACCCTGTACAAAGCTTACGGTCTTAAAAACGTTGATTGAATTAGTTAGACAGTTAAGATCTTTTAAAAAATTTCAAGATACTGAAAATAATTTTAAATATTCTTATTCGTAGGAAAAAAAATTCTGTCAAAACTATGACCATATATGCGCAAAATGAAACGCCTAATGCATTTCAAAAAGTAAGATTCTAAAAACCTTCTCTTTCACAATAAAACTGTTTCCCAAATTCTTTTTGGACATTCCAGAATCTTCTGATTAAAAAAACGCACAAAAAAACAAACTCATCCATTTTACAGTAGGCAAAACATCTGTCAATAAACAGTCCAAACGACACTCCTCTTTCGATTATTATCCTAAAAAATTGAACAAAGATTATTCCTTTCATCACAATAAAGGCGCACCCATAACAAATCACTGGTGGCCAGTTCATTTTTTAAATATTCTCCCGAGAGTCCTTCATCATTTCAGTGCCCATGTTTCCAATATAAAAAACACACTTCAAAATTATGTTGTAACATCAAAACCTATTGTTGGCTTGCAAAGGTCATCTCCGTCCTAATTAAGGTCATCTTATGCAAAAAAGGAAGAAAACAAAAATCCATTAAAAAATAGCTCTAATTTTTTATACGACTTTCCATAGAAAATTTATTTTTGACAGAAAACTCGAAAATTGGATTCAAATCCATAAAATCAAAAGGAAAAATTCCCACACATAAGCCGGACAATAGGGCGCTACCAATCGGCAATCTCGCCTGATCGGGAAGCAAACAAAAAGGATGACCAACTGTTTGTTGCGGATAAAGGAAGTCCTTCTCCCTGTAGGCAGTATACCTATTTTGTTTTTGGCGCCTTATAGATCCTTGTGCGAAAATCCTACCCCTAAATCTATTATGAGAACAAAGAGTCTTAAGAAAATGCAAAATATCCTTCCAAGGATATTCCACTGTAAATATTTTTGATTAGGCATGGTAAGAGGATTTTTGCATTTTATCCATCAGGGGAGAACATTTGAATATGATGACGAAGGATATCGGAATCGGAATGAATGAGCAAGGATCTAGAATAATCGTGCGTGAGGATCAAAGGCATTGTAATAAATAATCAAGACGTGACTAAAGTAGAGCAAAGTGAGAACCAAAGAATCTTAGGTTTTTCTCGAATTTGCACTGGAAAATATGGAATAAACAGGGAAATATAATTTATAAATTTTCGTTGACAGTTTTCGTGTGATTTTCCTTTCAAATATTCACGCCTAGTTAGTCCTTTACAGTTGGGTGCACAAATGCGTTGAGCGCAAATTCAAAATAATCATAAACTTAGTACGATACAGTGGCAAGATTGAAATATCCTTGCAGCTGCTGTTATTTTATTAAGACGAAATAACCAAGCCTCATCATACAAAATGTTCAAGCGTATCCTTTGGGTAAGTAAATAAAAATCAAAAAGCCATGAAATTCATAAATTCACCTGTTCTGGAGTGGAAGGAAGTCCTTGCGTTTATTGAAGGGGTTGATTTTGATTGTCAAAAGATTTGTTGTTCGTTCAAAAGGCAATCACGAGAAATGACGCGGTAATTATGTCTTCTTGTGGTTTTCTCTGAATCATGTCACAACAAAGGAATATATATTTCGTCCTTCGTGCGAGGGTGACATTTATGGTTGATAGAAATGTATTTATGTCCTTGCTTCCTGTGGTGTGCTCTATGGGAATTTTGTTGTCACTATTGAATTGAAGTTGACCAGCGATGCGCAACTGAATTGCTTCACACAGCTAGATCTGCGGACACCCGCAGCAAATGCAATTATTCAGTCCTGGTGTAGATGCAGAGGGGTTGTTTTGATTGTTTTGTGGTCAGTTAATAAGTCCTTAAGGACCTCTTGCGTGGAGAAAATTCGTGTTGCATTTGGCAGACACTTCTTGAGAATAATAATTACTGGAAGCATTGTTAAACGAGAGCATATTGTTTTGCGGTTAAGGAGAACAGGACAGTAAAATGATTGCTTCTATGTTTTGTCCCAGAAAATTATTTGATTTATCAATGTTTGTTCAAAACTAACACGGAAGTAACGCGGATATTTATGTATGTTTGCCCATTTGGAGTCGTGGGAAACTGCATTGGCGGAACTTTCTTCTTAGTTTGGATCAAATCATACTTGAGTATATAGAATAGATCCTTACAGGTTAAAATTAAAAATTGTCTTTAAAAATCTTTTTGCCGGTTTTTCATTCAGGGGAAAAAGTATTCAAAATTCATTGTCTGACTTGTTTATTTTATTACTGACGTCTAGGTCCCGTACACACACGACTGACACAACACTAGCTAGATAGTTGAACTGCGTTCTCCTCCATGGCACTTAGCATTGCTTGAAATATTTGGTTAAGGGCAACACCGGTAAAGCAGGAAACAAATTTTGTCGGCATAGTCCAAATGTCTAATTTTATCAAACGTTCTCCGTTGGATACCAGGTGTTCTGTTAGGAACCACCGTGGCAGTCATATCACATCGTTAACCGCCATTAATAACAAAATTGACTTTTCCTTGCCTCACTCCCTCTCCCTGTAGCACTTTAAATCTACCAGAAACCGTTTTCACAGTACAAAACACATTTCTTTATTTTTTGCGCTAATGTTTTCATTTGTTTGTCTCATAGCGATCGCCAGAAGCTAATTCTCGATCAACGCGATTAAAGGCTTTTTCAAGTCAAATGTCCAATACGATTCATAAGGTGTTAATGTGGTCTACACATGCTCGACCTTTGCGAAAACCAGATGGATTCGTGTAGACTAGAATTTGGACTAAATTCGTTGAATTGAAGAATAGTTGTTGCCATCAACTTCTAGAAGACAGACAAAACGGTCACATAGAGCCAGTTATCACAGTATTTGAAATCGCCTTTCTTAGGTATATTGACAATAACTCTGTCCTCCCACTAACTTAACTTGGATAGGTTTCGTTTTCTAAAACAGCGTTAACCAGTAGAAACGAAATTCGGGATCGCGTCTCAGGAACTCGACTGGTATGCATTTAAGCCCAACTGCCTTGTTGTTTTTAGAAGAAGGATCGCCGTTCTTATCTCTGCCCTTGTTGGAAGGGTGTTGAGAATGCTCTTGGAAGGCCTACAACTACCTACCTTACCCTAGGTGGCGCTACAGTCCGTGAGTAAAGGGAAACCCCTTTACTTCTTTTAAATTCTAATGATATGATACTTTGTATCGTGATCATGATGGCATGCATTCGTGGGAACAGACATTGAATCAGCATTTTGTGTTGACGATGTTGTTTCCACTATCATGCTCTGTGCTCATGATTGGGATACAAAAGTATCCATCAAAATTATACCACATTACAATGTACCTATCTGATACCTTTTATCCGATCATGATGGCATGCATTCGTGGGAACAGACATTGAGTCAGCATTTTATGTTGACGATGTTGTTTCCACTATCATGCTCTGCGTTCATGATCGCGATAGAAAGGTATCTATCAAAGAATTAAATTGAGAAAATAATAAAGATAGTATTTTGCAAACCTTCAAGGCGTTTGTTTGAATTTAGTACTCAAAATAAAACTTAACTGGCGCAGTCGGTAGCTCGGTAGGAGTCGCGTTCAAGACCTTGTCGAGTTTTTTTCATATTTGCATTTGCACAATTAATTCAAAAGAAAATTCCTAACAAATAATATTCATCCACGACATTCATTTCATCGTTCTTAGTGCAAAAATAACAGAACATTTTAAGTGTGGTGAATAAAATTTCAAAATTTTTTTTTTTAATAAAAACAAGAAAATAATTTTCAACGAACAAGGACTAACCGGAAAATGTCATTCAAACCAAAATATTATTAAACAAAAATTAACACAAAAACATAAATTACGCGAAATTTCTATAAAATGAAAAATTGTGATGTAAAGAAAGTTCCTTCAACAAGTTAAAGTTTTTTCTTACAAAAAAATAAAATTACAAGAAACATTTCCAAAATATTATTGTGAATTGTTAAGCTAATAATACAAGAAGTGGCGGTCACTGCATAGTTAATTATAAAAACCCAACCCAATAAATGATGACCATTTAAATATAAAAAAAAAAAAACAACGTTACACATTAAAGAAAAAAAAAACTGTACCAGATACACAGAACAAAATCATTCATAAAAACAGTGAATTACGAAATCTATGAGAAGAGAAGACAACAAAAAGGAGGCTCGCAACTGAACAACAGGGACACTTTCTTCTTCAAGTAAGCAACACCAATAACCCACTATGGAACATTTAAATGCTGTAGATAAGTTCAAAGTAGTTTTAGACTTAATTAATAAAACTCCAGAATTTGATGGAAATAAAAGTTGTCTTGTGCACTTCTTAGACAGGATAGATTCATTAACACCTATTTTAGCAACACTTGATGAAGCTTCCTTAACAATAATTTCAGGTTTTCTCAGGGACAAAATTGTAGGAAAAGCTAGGGTTGAACTCCAGAAGCATGGTAGAGTTAATGAATGGGCCCAAGTTAAGCAAATTTTAATAGCTAATTTCGGAGAAAGGCTTTCAACAGATAAATTAATTGACCAAATAAGAACAGCACGAGTTAAAAGTACAATATCAGAGTTCTACAGTCATATTAGTTATTTACTAAGTAGAATTAATAATAATTTTTTATTAAACAATCAAAATGACGATTTAGTTATTGCTTCTAACAATAGAATTGCTCTAGAATCTTTTAAAAATAATTTACCAGAGCCCACCAAATCTATTGTGCTCAGTCGAAACCCAGAAACACTGAACGATGCATACAAAGTCATCTTAGAAATAGATCACCAAAATTTAGGACATCAAAATTATTTTCAAAACCTTAGGCAAAATCAGAACTTTTCTAGACAAGACAATAATTATAATCAAAATTATAGTCATAGAAACAATAGTCAAAGTAATAATTCATATTTAAGAAACAGTAACAATTATAGAAACAATTATTCAAACTTCAGGAACAATAATAATCATACAAATTATAATAATGCACACAATAGTAATTCATACAACTCTTATTCGCAAAACAATCAAACACCAAGACAAAATAGAAATAATAGTTATAATATACCCCAACAAAATCAAAATGAAACTAGAAGTGACCAAACTATGCGTAGCATTAGTAACACACAAAGAGGTCAACAAGGTCAAAGCGGACACACACGTCATAGTTCGAGAAATACGAGGAATAACAATATGATAGAAATTGACCATATTGCAAACGAGGTAAATTTTCAGATACCTACCTCAAATCTCTACCCTGCATAGTAGTAAAAACTAAATCTTCTCCAATTAAACTGTTAATAGACTCTGGAGCAGGTACTTCTGTAATACAGAAAGGACTATTTCACAATAGTTTTAGAACCTTGTTAAATAAACCATTATCCTTAAAAACCCTTAATTCAAATATAACAATCGATTCGAAAATAAAGATTCCTCTTTTTAAAGAATTCGGTAATCCACCCAGTATGATAGAATTATTCGAAACAAATATAAATTCTGATTTCGATGGTATTTTGGGTTGTAATGTATTAAAGCCATTACATGCAAAAATCGATTTTAAGAATTCAAGAATTGTAACCAAAAATGCGATCTTGCCTTTGATATTTGATACCCCTTATGTCCCGTCAGTAGAAGAAATAAACATTCTAGCTGAAGAAACAAAAGATATAGCTTTTGAAAATCCAGACATTGATAAAATTACTAAAAATCTTAAACTAGACGATCTAAACGACGAAGAAATTTTTTACTTAACTAAGTCTATCAAAAAATTTCAAAGTGTGTTTCATAGTGAAGATGATCATTTGTCTTCAATGATTGGATATACGCATAAGATTCCAACTAAAAATGATATCCCTATATTTTCCAAAGCATATAGATATCCTGAAGCGCACAAAGAGGAAGTAAATAGACAAATAGCAGAAATGCTTCGTTCTGGAATTATTACTACCTCAAATAGTCCATACAACGCCCCAATTTGGATAGTGCCAAAAAAATCTGATAACTCAGGTTTAAAAAAATGGCGCATTGTAATCGACTATAGGAAGCTTAATGCAAATACAGTTGACGAAATATTTCCAATGCCCGATATTACTGAAATACTTTCAAAACTTGGAAACGCACAGTATTTCTCAACATTAGATTTGGCAAAAGGCTTTCATCAGATTCCTATAGATATGAAAGATAGACATAAAACAGCCTTTTCAACGTCAGATGGACATTACGAATTTACTCGTATGCCATTCGGTGTAAAAAATGGGCCGGCATCCTTCCAAAGGATGATGAATGAAGTCCTTCATGACTTTATTAACAAAATTTGTGTCGTATATCTTGACGATATACTTATCTTCTCAACGTCTCTACAAGAACATATTGATTCTTTAAATAAAATACTAAAAAGGCTTCAAGAATTTAAACTCAAGATACAAATAGACAAGTGTAATTTCCTAAAACGGCAAACAGAATATCTTGGTCATGTAATTTCTGTAGATGGTATTAAACCCAATCCGTCAAAAATCGAAGTTATTAAAAATATAAAGGTTCCCCAGACAATTAAACAGATAAAATCGTTTTTGGGCATTACCGGTTTCTACCGAAAGTTTATAAAAGACTACTCAAAGGTAGCCCTTCCATTGACTAAATGCCTGAAGAAAAATGTCAAAATTAACATCCATAACAAACAGTATATAGACTCCTTTAACAAGCTTAAAGAGCTCATATGTACTTGTCCTATATTGACATATCCCGATTTTAAAAAACTGTTTACTCTGACTACTGATGCTAGTAATGCAGCATTAGGAGCCGTTTTATCCCAAAACCAACATCCAATCGCTTTTGCATCAAGGACATTGAATAAACACGAATCGCACTACAGCACAATAGAAAAAGAACTTTTGTCTATAGTATGGGCAACTAAATATTTTAGACCCTACTTATTTGGACGAAAGTTTAAGATACAAACAGATCATCGACCACTCGTGTGGTTAAATTCTTTAAAAGAACCAAATATGAAATTACAGCGTTGGAAAATAAAACTAAACGATTTCGATTTTGACATTGAGTACTTAAAAGGCAAGGAAAATTGCGTAGCTGATTTCCTAAGTCGTATACAAACAAACCATATCTACACGAATGATATTTTTGACACTCGATCCGATATCGCAACAATTCATAGTGGGATCGAAAATTTAAATGACTATATTTATATCACAGAAAACCCATTAAATTTGTACAAACATCAAATAATTTTAGAAAAAACAAACACAATTTCTTATAAAACAAAAATTTTATTTAAAAAAAAGAGAAGATCTATAATTTCACAACCAGAATATAACGAAACTTATATATTAAACATACTTCAAGCAATATTGCCAATTAAAGGAACGCTAGGTGTTTATTGCAAGGATGACGCTATGTTTAATAAATTTCAAGGTACTATTGTAAAGTATTTTTCAAATGCCCCAAAAATGAAAATTTTAAGATGTATGAATTTTATTATTGATATTACAAACAAAGAACATCTTCTAGAACTGATAGAAAAAACTCATGTTAGTAAAAATCATAGAGGAATAGAGGAAACATATTCAGAACTAAAAAGTGAAATCTATTTTCCGAATTTAAGACTAGAAATACAGAAGTTCATAAATAACTGTATAATATGTCATATGTGTAAATTTGACCGCAATCCAATAAAACCAAAATTAATGGTATCAGAAACTCCAGACAAAGCTAATGAAATTGTCCACATAGATATCTGGTTTTTAAATAAAAGTAATATGTTTTTGACCTGTATTGATAAACTAACTAGACATGTCTCAATACACTCTATTACAGATAGAAACTCCATAACCATTGTCAGCTTGCTTAGACAAAGATTCGCTTGTTTAGGAAAGCCATCTAAAATAGTCGCAGATAATGAATTTAACACTGCTTACATTAAAAACTTTCTTGATGGAGAAGGTATAGCCTACCACTTCACATCACCAAATACACACACAGGAAACGCTATTATAGAAAGGTTCCATTTAACACTTAATGAGCACATAAGATTGCTTAAACTTAGTAATGGAGGAAAAGAAACATTACACGATAATGAAATGGTTTTTAAAGCAGTCGAAATTTATAATAATACAATTCATTCATCTACAAATTTTAAACCAATCGAACTTTTACATTCAACCTTAAATAGAAAGCAGTGGGACGATTTAAAATTAAGATTAAATCAGATTAAAGAAAAACAAATAGGAAAATTAAATAAATCTCGAACAAAACCACAAGATTTCAAAGAACAAGAATTAGTAAAAAATTTAGGTTTTTATAATAATAAGCACTTACCAAGATATATAATAAAAAAAGTGAAATCGAAAAAACAAACTTATTTTACAGACGAACAAGGAAATAAACGTGATAGACAAATAATTAAAAGAAAATTCAAATATCAAACTTCAGTTCCAAGCATTAAATTCGATAGAAATAAAACTGGAAGAACTTACTCAAAAAAATAAAATAAAATAAAACAAACAATACTTTAAACTGAAACTTATTCTTTCTTCATTTTCTTTCAGAGGAAAAATATGAAGATTTTATTCATGTTGGGTATTGTCGGCTTTTTTAATTGCCAGGCATACCTTTACATCGAAAAAATTGTGGAGGAACACGGTTTTGTTAAACTAAGGGATGAGCCAATTAAAGTAATTAACAAAACAAATAAAATTTTACATTACATTGATTTAAAACAATATGACTATGTAATAGATATTGTTAAAATGTCTATAGATAGTTTTGAGTCTAAATTTAAAGACAAAAAAATAACTTCAATTCTTCTTAATAGTCTCAGGAGACTAAGATTTAAAATCAGATCCTTGATTCCTCATAATAGGCAGAAAAGAGGAGCAATTAACATAATAGGTTCAGGTCTCAGATTTATAGCAGGAACTATGGATGATGAAGACAGACAAGAGATTATGAATCATTTAGGAGATATAGATTTTAATAATAGAAACCTTATCGAGCAAAGCAATAAACAAGTCAGATTAAACGAACAGTTCCATTTAGAATTAGGAAACATTATAAGCCAGCTTAACATTAATCAAAATGTTACATCATTTTTATACAACAATTTAACTAGAGAATTCAATGACATTAAATTAGAACACCTAAAATTAATAGAAAAACTCCAAGTTGAAAGCAACATTAACCTCATTCAAACTCAAGTCGAGAAAATTAAAGAAAATATAATGCTTAGTAGACTAGAAATTTTAGGAAGAGATTTGCTTTCCGAAAAAGAAATACTTGACAATGATATAAATGAAGAAACGCTAAAATATCTTCGAAGTTCAGTTGTATATCAAAAAGAGTTTATCATCTTCATTGTTTTTATACCAATTTTTTCCGAAAATAAATACTATAAAATGTTTATTCAACCAGTTCCAAATTCGGACGGTTTCCAAATTGTGCTAGATAATAAAAAATTTATAACAGACAACTCAAAAATATATGAACACAACAAAAAATTATTAATATATGAATCTAAACTAAAAGAATCAAAGAACAAATGTATTAAAAATATATTCCAAACAAATAAATTCTGTACTATAGAGAAAATGGACAAAGAAGAAATAAATGTTATAAATGATGGTTTATTAATCTTAAAAAATATGAAACATGTTCAAATAATGCAAAACTGTAACGATATAAATTACACTGTTTTTAAAAATAATCTTATAAGATTTTCCAATTGCTCTATTCAAATACATAACGTTAAGTTTTCAAACGAATTTTATACATACAATGAGTTATTAACCTTGCCAAATAATTATAAAACCGAGAATATAACCATCTATGAAACAAATTTACTATTGAAAAATATGAAACAAGAACATTTCACAAATACAAAAGAAATAAATTATATTAAGACTATGCAAATAGTTAATCATTCACTAAGTTTTTTGTCAATAATTTCTATTGTTTTTATAATAACTATGATTTTTATTTTACTTAAGAAAAACAAAAATATAAAAAAAGAAAATATCCAATTAAATGTAATGCCCGCAACAGTTTCAACAGGGACTGTTGAAGGTAAGGAGGGAGGAGTAAAGGGAAACCCCTTTACTTCTTTTAAATTCTAATGATATGATACTTTGTATCGTGATCATGATGGCATGCATTCGTGGGAACAGACATTGAGTCAGCATTTTATGTTGACGATGTTGTTTCCACTATCATGCTCTGCGTTCATGATCGCGATAGAAAGGTATCTATCAAAGAATTAAATTGAGAAAATAATAAAGATAGTATTTTGCAAACCTTCAAGGCGTTTGTTTGAATTTAGTACTCAAAATAAAACTTAACTCGTGGTGGACCTGGAGAGGGCTTTGCAAAACAATTGAATTGCCTTCTAAGCCCGAAGAAGCAGAGATTGGCAAGAGTTATTCTTAGTCTGATTTCATCGCTGGTTTTGTTGTCTAAGTAAATAGCGGAGCCCAAGTAGACAAAGTCCTTAAATAATTCTAAGTTATAGCTGTCTATGGTAATATTTTGTCCAAGACGTCGATATTGGGTGTCTCTTCTTGATGACATTAATACTTGGTTTTTCCCGCATTGACTGCTAAGCCCACCTTCGCCGCTTCCGTCTCAATACTTAAAAAAGCGCTATGGATATCACGCTATTATGTTGAAAAAGTCGGATGACAGCGCATCGCCTCGTCTAAATCCTTTTTTGACTTCAAAGGTATCGGTGCGGTCTTTACCGACCTTGACGGAACAGCGTGTGTTTTCCATCGTCATTTAACACAAGCGCACGAGTTTGGCAGGAATTATAAAACTGCGCATTGCTCTATACAACTCGTCTCTATAAATGTTGTCGTACGCGGCTTTAAAATCGATGAAAAGGTGGTCTGCCGTGGTCGATATATCTATACACTATAGTGGACTTTCCTGGCCTAAAACCGCACTGATATGGACCTATCAGGTTGTTGGCGAATAGTTTTAGGCGTTCACACAATACACCAGAAAAGATCTTGCAGGCGATGTTGAGGAGACTGATACCCCTGTAGTTGTAACAACCAAGTCATCGCGTGCAGCTTTGAAGAGCTCGACAGCTAGGCCATCAGCTCCGGCGGCTTTATTGCAGATAGAGCTGGCTTTATTTCATCCCGATGTGGTGGGCGGAATTCTTGGTCTACTTCGCCCAGATAAAATGGACAATTCTGCCTGACAGCGGAATTCGTTTTGTCATCGCCGTTATACAGTATGCAGAAATGGTTTTTCCATATTTTCAGCATCGACTGCGATTCCACTAAGATGTTCCCTTGATCGTCTTTGCAAAGCTTCAGTTCGAGCTTTGTAGCTTTTACAGTTTCTTTGTACCTTTTGATAAAACTTTCGAACTTGATTCCTACAATAACACTCTCCATTTCCTCGATCGCCCGCTTTTCATGATACCTTTTTTTCTTGCTGAAAAGCTGGTGTTCCTCTTTCCTCTTCTGCGAGTAGAACGCACGGGCAGTCCTGGTCTTTCTTTGCAGCGCCGCCTTGTATGCATCTTGTTTAGCCGCGTGTGCTTGCCAACAATCATCATCAAACCAGGGGTTTTGTTGTGGTGGCCGTGTAAAACCCAGCTCTTCCGAGGCAATAGTGCTACTGGTCATCAATACTGACACAGGCTGTAAAGGATTCCTTTGGAGGTTATTTGAGACTCGATCGGAAAAGGACCTGGAGATTTCTGGCGATTGCAGTCGTCCGAACTTAAACTTCCTCACATTGGCGTTGGTCGGGATATCCTCAGTCGTAACTTGGCTACAACGAGGTAGTGGTCCGAGTCAATGTTTTGCTCCTCGGAAAGTTCGGACATCCATCATACAGGAGTAGTGCCTTGCATCGATGGCAATGTTGGAAGGCCTACATCCACAATTAGATGAGTTCAATTTTAACTCGGCCACAAATGTGTTCTATTACACCTTCGGAGTTAGTATTCTATTATCACTAGCAGATTACCGTTCCCTTCAAGCATAAACTGGTTGGTACTACATTTCTTACAGATACGATATTCATATTCAGTAGTCAAAGATTTTGTTGGCAAAATAAGATTTCGACTTGTTTTAGTTGTCATTTATAGCTTCTCTATTGTCGTTGTTACATGAAAGATGCCGCACTCCAAAATCCGATGAGCGTTTTACTACAGCTTATTGTGACTTTAGAAGGATTCAGTATTCACCAAAATCTGTCTACTTCTTGGGACTCAATACCACTTGTTGTCAATTCCCATGTAAAAACATTCCTTGTTCCAGCATTGGTGTTTTTCCAGATTTGGTTAATATCGCCAAAACCTTACGAATCCTTGGACAATATGTACCGTAACCTGCGATCTTGAGTATACTTCACAGGTATGGTCTTTCTATTATGAACATCAACAGGACCGAATGAACTCATACTGAGATTATTTTTTCAGCTCCGTCAGTAACTTAGATAATTTTTTGAAATCTCAAGAAACCTAAACTGGTAAATTCTAATTTTAGCACCGAAGCGTGAGTGTGTTTTTCCAAAGATGTAAGATGGATTAACGTTAAATTATCTCACAATATAAAAAGTAAAGAGGTTTCCAAGTTTCAAATAATTAATCTTAAAGATGACATTTGCAAAATCTTCTCATGAGTTCAATAAATAAGGCAATACATCTCACAAAATATCCTCCTAAAGGCATCTTCAACCCAAAGTTAGCTTAAAGTTATCAAATACTGTCCCATACTCAAAAAACTCATTGAGTATCATGCACATGGATGCACAGCACTTAAACAAAATTCACAGTTAATTCCAATTAATGAACTCAACTTGACACCTTCAGATAGTCCATTGAGTTGCATCGCCATTTACTTTAGAAGCCACCTAGGCACTAAACTACGACATCACAAGCCAAGTGTATGACCAAGACCATACTCTCTAACGGCCACATTCAATTACCAACTCTGAAAAGATTACGTACTCAAAGATTCAACCTCCACACGTAAGATGTGCGCGTACATTTCTTCCCAACTAATGTACAGAGCAATAAAAAGTGTCAACTTGGCCAATAACTATACAACCTTAATGTCTTGGCATTATAGAGATTCCGGAATGTGATGGCCCTGATGCTCTTCCATTGCCAGCAAATGTGTCACAAAAAAAGCGATTAAACAAACTAAACACCATTTAATTGAAATTACTCACCCTTTGCGAAACAAAAATTGGTGTCGAAGATCGCCAAAGGACAATAGTTCAACTCACCAACACACCGGTGGCATCGCGCATAGTCAGCTGACTTGGCCAATACGTAGCGTCGGAGGGGATATTTTAAGATAATAATTCTTGTGCTATTTTTTTTTTTTATTTTAAAACTTCCCAGCACTTAGGGATAACGCATTCGAGTCATGTTATTCCCGAGATTAGGAAAGGAGGTGGCGACCTCTATGCGCGGCTTGTTGCGTCTTATTCCCGGGCAAACATATGTGCTTCGTTTGAGTGACAGAGATAAGCGCCATTTAAATGGCCGATGAGTTCGGTGGGCTAATTTGTTGGAATAATTTTTTAACTGGCTCTGGATGACTGTTGAATGATGGATTTGAAAGATGTGTCGGGAGGCGTCTGTCAGTCATATCTTGTCTTTTTTTAAGAATTAGAAGATAAGTGTGGCGTTAGTATCTGGTAAAGAATATTATTGTGAAATAAAGAAAACGAGTGAACTGGACAAAGGACCACCTCAAAATGATGACTTTCCGGCGTGGCGCAAAGAATAAGAACCGTTGAATGACTGCTTCAATTTTAATCAGTAAAAATGAATGAAAGGCATTGATCTTCTTTATTATTTTGTCGATGCAATGAAGATGGTCTTGTCTCTTCTTCTTTATCCATATAGATTTAGCAAAAGTCGTTCGAGAATGCGCCGAGCCTAGAAGCATACTAACCCGTCAGATTTAATTGCTTTCTTTCTTTTCCATCAGTGTTGGTAATACAGTCTCAAGCGTTTGAAACTCGGATTTGATAAACTTTGATAAATCCGTTAGGGTAGAACTTAATTTTGGGTCATCCAACGAATGGTCAAACAGAGTTCTGCTTGCCTTCATTTCGTCCATCTTTTTCAAAATCAGGTGAACTACTATGGGTCCCACTTATGGTATTACCAATGCGATGGCCCCGATGGAAGTCCCGCTGATTTTTCTTTTTTTTATGATCGCAGTGCGACCATTTATTTTATAAGAGTAAGAAAGACAGGAACGAATTTTTTTTCTGCGCAGTTGATCGAGATTTCAATGAAAACCTACCGACGGCATTTAGCTTGCAATAGAAGTTTTGAAAAATTGCTACCCAAACCGAGATTCGAACTGACGATCATTGATCCCCCGATGGCTTCTCCTGAATGTAATCTTCGTTCTGCTTAAGTAGTAGATTGATTATTTCCCTCTTCATCCTCTCATGTACCTTTTTATTCTCATCGTAGTACCTTTAGAGGTTTCTTATTTAATTGAAACTCAGAACTCCTGTAATAAAAATAAGTTTATTTTATTTAATTAACTACAAAAAACAATTTCTTTCTCATGAAATTAAAATGCAGAAGGCAAGAGATTAAGATAGGATCGGATGATCGGATAACTGCAAGCGATGAGAGCGGGATGATGAATGTCAAGTTGCAAAATGGTTTTTTGTTCGCATGGTTGTCTGTCTGCAATTAGGAAAGTGTTGCCATTGAAAGATTTTTTAGTACACTTCCGCCACATACCCTTTAGTTAAGAATATGTCTATCGTTGGTATCGAAGAATCGTTGTGTGTTTTTAGTCCTTAACACACGAGCTCCTTTTGCCATGAGTATACAAAAAAGCAATGGAACAGTACACACGATCGCCCGCAACCAAAAAGGAGTCGGTATGGTCGCGCAAACTGTTGTATCCAACGACTTACCTCCATGACATGGTAGTGCGTCATGAGGGGTAATGAAATATATCAGAATGAACACACAAGCTCCAAAATGGGAGCGCGTCATTCAATTTTACAAAGGTGAGTCTAATGCAATTTGATTTTTTGTGTTTTATGAAAAGAAATTACGGATGGTTGTGATCAGCATAATATGCTGTCAAGCGGTCAAAATGCAGCTCGTGTGACAACAACGGGGGCGCGGACAATTTGGCGTGCTACCATTATGGAGATTGTATGTCATTAGTCTAAGACTTTCTTATTTTTCTTTTTCAAAATCCTGTCTTTGTTTTTCGACCATTGCTATTGTTTTTATAGTTTCGAGTTTCGAGTTTGAGAATTTCTTGTTACTTTTCTCCTGAGGTCAGAAAGCTTCACCCTTTTTAAACCATACCTTAACATTGATCTGAATATTGTATGCCTAACCTTATCGTAGGTGGCGCTGCAGTCCGGGGTGGACCTGGGCCTCAACCTAAAAGCTTCTCCAGCCAGCTCAGTCCTTGGCCAGCTGCCTCTAGTTTCGGATGTGAAGTCGGTTGAAAAAAACACCTCGTATGGGCTACTACAAAGTTTTTGGAGTTCAGACCTATAAGGAGCGGTTTATCCGCCTCTGATACGAAACACCTTATACAAGGATACTAAAAACTTGTAGATGTTTCCTGTCCTGTTCTGCTAAATAAAAGAGTCAAAAATATAGTTTCGAAGTCCTGAGTTAAACCTAAACCCGAAGCTTAATATCTGGCAGGGATTTGTAATAATAACACGCGGAACTATATCACACCTTGATATGAAATTGGAATTTGGAATGTGTAAAAGCCAGAGAAAAAATCGTTCAGCTGGCTGAGATCCTATAGGTCTTCAAGTGATAGTTATTTTAAGAACCAGTACTTACTAGCTAACAGTGCTTGCAAGAAAATGTGTAAGCGAAAAAAGCAAAGTTCATTCAAGCTGAATCTAGACGATTGGCTTTTTGTCGGAGCTCCAAGGAATTTTGAAACCTAGCAAGAAACCTCAATGGAAAATATTTTAAACAGCGTGACAGGACCGCCGAGAGAATATTCGGACCCGTTGGAAACCCAATACGGGCCTCCCTTTTTTTAAGAAAAATGTAGGTGTTTGTAGTAATTTTCGTGTCCTTTCTAAGAACTTCTGGTCCTTGAAGAACTACGGGCCAGGGGTAATCCAACTCTCGGCTGCTCTGAGCGTGTTAAAAACCGGGATTATACTTCGAGAATTCAAAGCATCCATTATTCTCCCGATATATAAGGGAGGGAGTTTGACTGAGTTATCTAATTATAGAGGCATATCGTTCTTAAACGTTCACCCTAATTTTTTTGAAAAAAAAAAACGATTGAATAAATGGATTTAGGACAACAAACTTCTGAAGGAATTTCAGGCGGGTTTTAGAGCAGGTTATTCGAAGATTGACCTCCGCACATATCTTAGTCTTTAAAAGTATCACAGAACTCGGAAACATTTCTACGCAAAAGCAAGAAGTTCTATACCTACGGTTATTATTGACTTTAAAAAAACATTTGATATTATAGATAGACTAGCGCTAATTTACAAGCTTTATGGTATCGGTATGTCATGGAAGTTTGGAAGAGTTATTAAAAATCTTTATGACGACACAATGGCAAACGTAGGTATATGGAATAGCGAAGAATTGTCACGAGGATTTAAAACCAATTCGGATGTAAGACAGGGTTGTATATTGAGTCCAAGCCTGTTTAATTTGTTTATTCAGGACCTAGTAGACTTCTTATCCAGTGGCATTGAATACGATAAAAGCATTGCTACTTGCGGATGACATTGTACTTTTGGCATGAACACTTGAATCGTTACAACTAATGATAAATCGTCTTTCTCAGTACTCTAAACAATGTAGCTTGATTTTGAATTTGGAAAAGTCCAAGGTTTTGATGCAGTATGAATCCGTAAAAATACTTCTTTGATACTATATCAAGAAAATTTTTCATTTGCCGAATAATACACCTAACTACGTGATTATGCTGGAAACAGATTTATTATGAAGATGGATAATTACCGGCTTCCGAAGATAGCAGCTCTTCAAGTTATCCGAAGGAAAACAAGCTAGTATGGTAACTTTTTTTTTTTTTTTTTTTATAATTAACGCGCGCACCAGGGATTATGTGTTTCCCTTTTAATGTAGAACACACTGCGCGGGCATTACGAAGATAGGGAGGGGAGGGATAGGAGGTGCCGATTAACATTGGTTTTGAATGTTTGTAGATCAAAATGGCAAGGGAAAATCCCGCCGGGTAAGCTATTCCAAATTCGTGTCGTTCGGCTAAAAAAAGAATCCCTTTATTTCACGGTACGTCCGAAATTGGGCTCCAGGGTGAACTGATGAGCATTCCTTGCGAGACGAGTATTACGGGAGAAACTTTTAAGGGGAGGAATACAACTGGCTACTTCGATTGAACATTTTTTGTAAAAGAAACGATAAAATAAGGAAAGACTTGAAACATTGCGTCGGTGTTCGAGTGGGGCAATTGTTTCAGCAGCAGTTCTATTTCCTATCAATCTTAACGCTCGATTTTGTATTCTATCAAGCAGGTGAAGCGATGTTTGCGAAGCACCTGCCCAGAGGTGGGAGTTATACTCGAGTTTAGGGCGTATAAACGCTTTATAAATTGTAGCCAGATCAGATGGGGAAAAATACTTCTTACACCGATACAGAAAACCTAAGCACTTAGCAGCATTCTTAGCGATTTCAAATATATGTTCGTTCCAACGGAGGTCGTCGTTGACACACATACCAAGTACTGAGAGCTTTTCGGTTTCTTCGATGTAAGTGCCATTCATGGACAATGGCATTGGGGGTATGTTTAGCTTTAACGACAGAAGACAGCATTGAGTTTTCGAAGCATTAAACTCCACACCTATTGCCCCATTTGACAATGCTGTATAAATCGGAGTTTAATGAGCTTGACATAGGTACCGTTGCAATTGTACGTCCGAAGGCGAAGGACGTGAATTGTCGAACGAATATGAAAAGCTGAGGGTAGAGTCGTCAGCAAAACAGTTAAGTGGATTCGAAGTAACAGACAGAAGATCGTTTATAAAAATCAAGAAAAGAGTCGGAGACAGAACAGAGCCCTGGGGCACACCAGCATTTATTTTGTGCGAATCAGGCTGGAATCCGTCCAATACAACTTGTATTGAAAGGTCCAGAAGATTGCTTCTAATCCAACGAACAAGTGTATCATCGATCCCAAAAGCACGCATTTTCGATAAGAGAGCTTCATGCCAAACTCTATCAAATGCCTTGGAGATATCAAGAGCAATAATCTTACTTTCACCAAACCGATGTAAAGATTTGTTCGACTGTTCGGTGAGATATGCCATCAGATCACCAGTGGAACGGTTGCTGCGGAAGCCATACTGACGGTCATGGAGAAGCTTACGATCTTCAAGATTTTCCTTAAGCTGACGGTTAATCAGTTCCATGACCTTAGAAAGAAGGGATGTCAGTGCTATGGGTCGGTAGGATGGAATTAGCTACAGAGGTGGGGATGGGATTGAATTTATATATTTCTAGCCATGATGTTCTTTGTGTTTTCGAGCGGGTATGCCGTAAAACATATATGCAATTATAATGAAGTGAACATTCCGACTTGCATTACCACTCAAACAGAAAACTATTCGATGCTTACGGAGGATCTTGAGTTGACTTTGTCATCCTAACCCTTGGGAGGAATCATTTTGATCGATCGGCGGGCGTCGTGAAAGAAAGAGCTTATCTCGAGATTAATTTACCCGAACCTTGGGTATTTCAGATATGTATTGGAAACTCTATGCATCACCAGAGATATTTTTGTTTCTGGATGTATATCAGTTTCTGTCTACCTCTTTCAACGAAAACACCGATTATGAATAATGCTGCAAAAAGGGCACACAATTTGTTGGCCCCGTTTGATCTGACTACGGTCTATAAAACGTTTAGGTATTCGTCCAAAACTTGAGTAAAATTCCTATATTTGGGCAGGTGCTCCAATTACACACTTGAGGTTCCTAAACAGAATTCAAAAAAGAGCTTTACAAATGAGCACCGTCGTAATTATTTATGTCTTTCGCTATTTCTTCAAACAATGCTCTAGCGAAATAGCCGCATTCCTCTCCTGAAACAATTTAACCACCGAACTTAGGACGTACAGTCAAACACTGGGATTTCTTGTTAAGGCGTACCACGCGAATGTGAATGCCATGACAGATTCTGTTTTTCCCCTATTTTGAATTGCAGAACTTTAGAACAAATTTGCATCGGAATAAAAGAAATTAAAAGATTTTGTACTTAACGAGGCTCTTGTCTGTTATATCAATATAAGTATTGGTTGCAAGACTGGGCTGAAGCCAACACTGAGGTTTAGTAAAACTAGGGCCCAGTATGTGATAATGGTCTGACGATGATTGGAAGAAGTAGAAATGGATCGTCTGCCTTTTTGAGTTATTTGGCAGAATGTAGATTGAGTTAGGGTAAGTTAGTTTGTAGTTTTTTTTTTTTTTTTTGATGCAGGAGGTTTTGCGCCTTCCGCGATGGGGCTAAAACATGGGTTGCTTTGGCCTTTTTAATAAGGCTCTCGGGGTATCTTTTTTTCTCCATTGCAGTATTAGCTAAGTTGGTCATGCTGTATTCTGTCCAAGGTAGTATTCTTGTGGTTGAAGTTTCCTGTACTATTTTTCTTACTAAACGAAACTATTAAGCATCACAAAAAAATTACCATCTGCCTAAGTGCAGTTGGATTTTCGTCCTTCAAATTGAAAATATTCCTTTTCTATCCCGGACATTATCTTCCTAGAAGTTTTCAAGAATATTCCATCAGATCTATCCTTAGTCTTAATACTACACTGAATGCAAAAGAGTGATCCAAAAATGTCTCTGTTGCTGCTATGATTGCGTAAGATAGGCTCATATTATGAATATCTCACGATTCCACCCTCGATTAGATAGCATCATATCCGTTCTATTCTGTTTTCTTTTCAAAAATACCGCATATTCAGGATTAAGAAGCAATCTCATCTACGCAGTAGTAAAGGAGACAATGTTTATATCAAGAGATCCTTCAGAAAACCGCAATGCAAACAAAGATTTTTAAACAATAAAACAGGGGGTGGTTTTCCAAACAAGACAAAAATCCACAAAGAAAACGATACAAAGACCTTAGAACTGTAATGTATCTTCTTGATCTTTTTGTTCAAGACATGTATCTTTTGTTTGATATTCTCATTAAAAGGTATTTCAATGGTTATTTGAGGATTTGCGATAAATCAAGGAAGAGAAAAGTCTATTCTTTTTATAGGTTTCTTTTTCCGTATGGATGAGCAATTATTAAGAATTTGCGGTCGCAGAAGATAAATTCTTTTGTCTGATAAAATGGTTACCGAATTTTTAAGTAATAAACATTGTACGCTTTATTTTATTTAAATAACATTTGAATGCCGTGATTCACATGCGTGGGATAAAATTTGGAAATTCATTTATCAGGGAGTTTCCTCATCCCTGATTTCTTATTGCAATTATTGAGGAAAGTCGTAAAAGAACTTAGCATACTTGATGGTGCTGTTGAAGTGATTTGTTTTTCTACCATAATAACCAACTGCAATATTTAACTCATTGACAAAAGCGCTAATATTCAAAATGTGATATTCGAACCATCAAACAAATCTTGGTTTCGAAAGTTCAAAACCTCTTCTCATTATTATGATTATTTTGAGGTTAGCCTAAGACCCAGGCCCTGGACCCCAAAGCATAACTCAACACAGAAACTTTCATGTAACTTCCAACCAGAGAAATGGGTTAATTAGTATCATCTTACATCCCAGACGTCCAAGAGCACGGCTCGGAAAAGAAAAGCCGTTTACCCTTCGCCCACTGCCGTTCATTAGTCACAGCAGGTTACATGAGCTCCACCGAGAACTGCGTTTTCTTTTTATTGTTCCTCCTGAATGCGAAATCAAATTCTCTGCTCCAACTTCAATGATGATGAATATCCATCAAGCTCCATCTAATGAAGTTGTACGTCAGTTTCGTTCATCCATGAAACTGTCTACATCCACAAGCCTGTTGTCTAGGCTATAGCAACAAAAGGGAAGGGGGCACGTCCATTTGACTGCGGTTAACTTGCGGCAAATTCAAAATTCACTCAATTCGAGTGATTAATGATGCCCGAACCTGGCTCTACATTCCTCAAATGTGAGCCACGACCGAAGCAGCATTGTTTGCCATCCGATTATGGCGGTATCTGGTGTCGAATCAAAATAAGTTGATTAAGGCTTCATTAGCGCCTTGTTGTGAAACTCAATCGATTAAGCTAGAATATGGACTGAAAGACCTAACCATGGTGAATGAAAGACTCCAGACGTCACCTAAGGCTCATTATACCCCAAGTATTTTAATATGGAATGGAGAATTATGCTAAGTGACCAGGTGTGGTGTGCTGCAGTGTTAGCTGTGATGGCATGACGCCTTATTATGCTTTTAAAGGTATAGAAGAAAAAAAAACCGAAGGAATATAAAATTACGCGTTGTGGTGCTGCTCCCCATGGACAAACGGAACGGGACGACGTATCGAATGCGTCTTATTACCTACAGCCATCGCATATGATGGCAAGAAGCGTTCCACAACTGTTTACGGCTTCCGAAGAGGTGACTTTAAAGGGTCAACGTTTATGTTATGCGTGGGGAGAATTGTGTCGGATTGTCGTCAGACTTGTGGGATCTTTTGCGGTTGGGTGTCTCTCTTGTCAATGCGTTCAGGTGCGGACGGCGAAATTGAGCTGTTTACCGGGCATTAGCATAATGTGTCATCGTTTTGCATGCCATAGCGAGAAGCAGTATGGGAATTTTAAAGAAACGCCAAAGACAATGGAAACGTTTTTGGTATTTACACGCATGTGTTTAAAAAAAAAAAAAAAAAAACGGATAAGTACTTAATATATTCTAATGCTTTGAGGTAGCCATAAATACGTATTGAGATCAATATGCGAAGTTAGGATTTAAGCAACCATTGTGGTTTTTGAAATTATGTTCTGTAAAATTAAGACATATGAATGCAAATCCAAATTATGTTAGTGCGCGAACTACTTTTTTTCGGCTTAATCGATTTAAATGAAATTTAGGAGATCTTAGGACATATTTGGAGAGTGCATATTAGAAATTTGTTTGCTGTTCGATGTCTAGAATCGGAGTTATAACCAAAAATGTCACTCACATGGTAAAAATCGAAAATTGATAGTGTACCCGAGCAACGCCGGGAGGATCAATATCAGATGAGTTGATCATTTTCCTGCGGAAGCGGTATAGCCGGCCATTAAGAAGCTTTCGAACTTCAAGATATTTCTTAATCTGAAAGTTAGCTAGCTTTTTCATGAAGCAGAGGCCGGAGGAATACGATAGATGAAAAATCTTGAAAACAATAAACGGGATACATTCCGTTTCAGCTTATTTATTTATCTCTTAAAACTCTTGCAGCTGAACGAATTTGGTCTGATAAATTAATTTATGTTCTCATGTACAGGCGGCCTGAAATTTGCCGCAAATTGAGCTGCAAGTAAAGTAGTTGAGTTTCAGCAAGACTTTTGTTAAAGACGATAAAATTCAGGAGAATACCCTTCGTTCTTAACAAGTTACAACAAAATTTGTACTGGTTTTGGGAGATTGCATTATTTTTTTCCAGTTTTTTTGTTTTTATGAAAAGTTTGGTTCTATACAAATGTGAGCGTTACAGGTCTTCCTAACTTGTTGAAACTTTTTTCTGGTTTTCCTCGCTGATATGGGATTTACATACAACAAAGGAAAATGGCTTGTTCTTCCAAAGTATAGATATCTATTGTCCGATCCACAAAAAAGGAGATCGACTACTCTGTACCAACTATATATGAATAAGCCTTGTAAACATTATGTCCAGCGTTTAATGTGAACGTCTTAAGCCGTTTGCTGACAGAATAATAGGTTCTTTCCAAGCCGGATTTAGACTTGGAAAATCTACGATCGACTAAATGTTCACATTGCGCCAGATCCTGGAGAAAACCCAAGAACTTAACGTAGAGACTCACCATATTTTCACCGATTTTAAAACAGCCTATAACAGTGTAAACAGGAACGAACTGTACCGAACCATGTTTAGTTTTGGAATTCCTGCTAAGCTGATACGTCTTATCAAGATGACCATGGAGAATGATCGCTGCTGCGTCAAAATTGGCAGGAATACGATTGAGACCTTCGACACCACTCGAGGGTTACGACAAGGTGAGGCACTGTCGTGCAGCTGTTTCAATATTGTGCTTGAAAAGGTAGTACGCAACACCCAACCCATCATCTCAGACTTAGACACTATATTTAAGAAAATCAACACAACTACTTAGGTTTGCTGACGACATTGATTTGATAGAAATAACCAAACGGACAGTAACCGGTGCTCTCATTTCCATGGAGTCAGCTGCAAGCAGAATTGGACAGAAACGAGGACAAAACGAAGTATATGCTTCCATCAACAAAAGTCCAATCCAATTGGTCAGAACGTGATGACGATAGATAGGTATAACTTCAAGGTAGTCAGTGAATCTTGGCACTGCTGTGAACACGGGGAACAACATCAGCGAAGAAATCAAACGTAGAATCACTCTTGCTAATCGCTGTTACTTTGAGCTGAGTAAGCTATTGAGAATAAGCCCATATCGAGAAGAATCAATGATACTCTAAACACTATACAAAACACTCATCATCCTTGTCCTGTTATATGGTGCAGAAGCATATGATGAAAGCTCCCTTGGGGTATTCGAGAGAAAGGTACTACCTTCGCGCGATGTATGGTCATGTTTAAGATCCGGTTAAAAATGAGTGGCGAAAAAGATACAACGAGTTGTACATGTTGTACAGCGACATAAGCCTGACCAAACAAAATTCGTATTCAGCGGCTAAGATCTACCATCGATACTCCAGGGTGCAAGGCTTTCGACGCCGTACCTGAGGGAGTCCAAAGCAAGGGACTCTATCACCGATGGAGCGACCAGGAAGAAGGAGAACTGGGGAAAGGTAGGCAAGGGATCGAGCTAGAGCATATTGAACCAAGCTCAGGAGCACCAGGCTATGAAGCGCCAGAAAATTTAAGGTAAGGTAAAGGAAACTGGCATTACTAACCTAATAACCTCTATACAGCTCGAATCGAACCATGAATTCTAGGTCTGATACTGTTTGACCTGTTTCACATTCCTAAGAGACTGACGAAGAACACACAAAAATGTTTAAGCGAATTAAATTGTACAAAAAAAAACCTTATCAGGCGAATCTCGCCGGAGACAATGCCATCAATGGGTTTGCTATTAATGGTCGGCTTCCCACAAAGGTGGAGCTGCTTTCATGACATATTTGTATATCTTCTAGGCGAGTATTAAACAACGTAGTATGACGTATTTACGCTTAAATGCGGTATCTGCTTTTTCCATCGATGCGATGGAGAGTTTTGACTTTTATGGTTTTCTAAATAACACTTGGCCTTCTCAAGGATCTTAGCTTATAATGTAATAGGCACATAAAAACAGCTGTTTACGTGTGACCCAGTCGTGACATTTTGTGATTTTAAACAATGCTGCGTAGTCCTTATAAGCGACAAATGGAAATCCATTTTCCTCAACATACATTTTGTAAGTTTTTCATAATTCTATGCTCCTTGGACGATTTTATAAAATTTACTTTATGCAGCTTTACCAGAAAAAAAGAACTTTATATTTTGGTTCCCTTTTCTAAAAAGTACATAATTATATATAAGGATCTAACATTCCCATTCATCTGCCAGAGGCGTACTAGAACGTCACTTAATCTCAATGCGCTAATAAATTTCCAAAAATCGCTGCTTAAGTTATCCCAAAAATGCAATTATCGTACACGTCAGTCAGTTAGATTCGTTTTATTTGCTCCCCAATTCCCAACATCACTTAAAAACATCTTCAGCGTCTGTTAAATCGCCCCCATCTATATGGGAATACAGGCGTTGTCATCTAATGATTTTCAGTTTTGTGCTCTGCTGCATCTTGCCGACATAAAATTTATATGTTTTGTCAACAGACACTTCAAACATATTTATATAAAGAAAATCAAAAGTGATCTTGGCGGGACAACCCCTTCCCCTAATGGCATTCGAAATAAATTTATCTGAAGAGTTATCGTGATTTTATTGCCGGCGTGTGCTGTCACTTCAAGCAAACAGACATACCCACTGAGGCACTGTATAAACCTTTCACTTAGTCTATAAGTGAGGGTGACAGACAGAACATTTCAAGGATGTCCTAAGTGCTCCACCTGAGTCTTATTACGAACAACAAATTCTCGATATCATTTTTATGACGTCATAATTTTCAGCAACCCTCTCGAAGCTGTCATAATGCATTTCATTTCGATACTCCAAATCAATTATTCTCCCGAAAATATCAATTTTATTACAAAACTCCATTAAAAAATAATGAATAGAATCAATAATAGCATAATGAAGGAAGCAATCTTTCTTTAAAAATGTTTTGCATTCTGGTTTGTCGATTGAAATACATTTTTTTAATCTAAATTACGTTGCAGGATGAAAACGAATCAATAGAAAGAACCAAGTTAAGTCCTTTTTCGACAATTTATTACAAAACATCTGACAATATTCAAAAACAACATCGGAATTATAGTTTTTGACGATTTTATCCACTCAAGCGAAAAGGTCAAAAGATCACTGTTGTCACTTATGGCAGGACATTATTTTTGTTACATTTCTTGTGATTACTTTACTTGACCGATCACAGAAGCAACATACCTGGGTGGCCATTTATGTTGTTTCTTATTGTCCGTATCCTTTTTATCGTCGTTGGTATGTTGTCCGAGTTGGAGATTTTGGGTAAAAATATATAACGAGGCGTGAAACTGTCCTCTGGGAAATAATTTAATTTTGGAAGTAATTCCTTTTTTTTTGGAAATAAATTAAAATTTTGTATGTTAACTGATTTTCTTGGGAATTTTTGAAATAACGCATAGAATGCGTGCAGTCGTGAGGGAATTTAAATGACCGGGCGGTGTGGGGTGAACTATAATAGAAGGGATTTACGGCAAAGACATTAAATGTTGAGTGAAACGAATTTTAATTTTGTATGCGAAAAATTATTCAAAAGAAATGTTCTTTGCCATAATGAAATGTATAGTTTTATATTTTGGGAAGCCAAATGATAGACAAAAGAGAACAGTATGAATTTTCAAGGGACGAACTAGCTTGGTTTTTTTACTAAACTAATTGTTACTTTCTGTCGGAAAATCAAAAAATCATTACTTGTTACAAAAACTTCTTCCATCTTCACAAATGATTTCTGAATTTAAAGATTTTTAATTTGATTTACAAAAAAATATTTAATTTCTTTAAAGATTTTAATCTAATAAAATTAATTTTTTTTGTTAAGATTTTTGTTAATAACGTTTCTCATTTTCTAAAAAGATACAAAACATAAATTAATAAACTGCACGACTGGATCGCACGTACTTGCTCATATGTGCGTCACATCGTCGAATAAAATTTAAAAAAATAATATTAAGGGTACATCAAGGTATTTATTAGATTTTTGTGACTTTTGATTATTGAAAAAAAAGTACGTATTGTATTGAGCGAAATAATTCAAATGCATTTTTTTACTTTAAGAAATGAAGGAATGAGTGTGAATTTTGTTTTTAATCGTTAGGAACGGTTTTTTAATAAAACGGTTTATTTTAAAAAAATTTTTTAATTACAAAAAAATATTCAAGAATTGCAATTAAGCACAAAAATAACTTACATTAAGATAGATGATTTTTTTTTTTAATTTTGTTTTTAAATGTATGTTATTTTTTGTGCTTAAGTTTGTGTTTTTGAATTATTTTTTTTAATTTAAAAAAAAAGTTGTTAAAAACAAACCGTTTTACTAAAAAAACCACTCCTACGATTTAGAAAATAAATTCACACTTTTAACATTTCCTAAAGAAATAAAATGGCGTTTAAATTTTTTCACCGAATACAATTTAACGTACTTTATCGAACACTCAAAAGTCACAAAAAATCGAATAAATGCTCTGATGTCCACTTTAATTTTCTTAAATTTTATTCTACAATGAGCAAGTGCATACGATCCAGTCGTGCAATTTATTTAAGCTTCTCTATGATCGTAAGGGTCGCGTTTGATTGTTATCTAAATTTTTTTTTATATTCACGAATCCTAAATTTGCCTATACCTATTATCCCTGGTAAAAATATTAAAGGTACAGTCAACGTTTGAATGAAAAACAATTTTCAAAAAAAAGTTTAAAAATTGTTCGTTTCATTGAATGGATTCATTTTTATTGAGGTTTCTCGAAAACAGATAGGGTAAGTTCGGGCATTATGGCGCACCTAACTTCAATCTGAAATAACTTTGCTATGAACAAAGTTTTATAATAACAAAGTAATTTTTTTTTATTAAATTAGAGAAAAAGTAACATAAATAAATTAAAAACAAATGAATTAAATTAAAGGCCTTTAATAAAATAAATTAATTAAAAAAGAGTTTAAAAACTCCATATTGCCCTACATGGCGCACCGCTGTGGGCAATATTGCAGGGAGCTTTTATTTTTGATTTAAAAGCCCACATCTATCACAGGTGTTCTTAAATGTAGTACACGATACGTTTGACTTATCCTTTTTGGTTGTAGTGGTGTAACCTTCACCACATCTAGCACGAATGCTCTCCCTGAAATTTTCGGCCCATCGGCCTCGTCGGCTGGATCTCAAGATTTTTTTCGTGGGATGATGTCATTGAGCGCCGTTTCATTTTAATTTTTGTTGGCCTTGCATTTAAGTCTAAAAAAGACACTAGGTATGAAACTATAATTTACATGAAAACTTCATTATGGCGCACCCGCCATATTACACAAACTATTACACAAAAACCCACTTTTCAAAACACATAATAAGTTCTCTTTTCGTTTCAAATATTTCCCGTTACACAACGAAACTGAAACTGTGTTCGGCATTCCATTCTTTATACCGAACACCAGAGCTGTATAATTACCGAACAAAATTAATACAAACACAAAGTAAAATTAAAAAAAACACAAAAAACCCGGAACATTTTTTTTTGTGCATCCTATATTGTGCTTAGCGATGTTTGCTGGGAACGTGTTCGGCAAAAACTGAGGTTGCTTTGTTTTTATTTTAATTAGTGTTTTGGAAGTATGATATTTGCAAGGTGCGCCATAATGCCCGCTGCGCCATAATGCCCGAATTTACCCTAAGCTGACGTCAATTAAATTTGATTTGAGCGAGTAGTCCTCGCTGCTATGCTCATTAATTTATAATTAAATTTGTAATTTTAATTGTTTGTTAATAAAAAATAATAATAAATTTGATATATAAAATGAACCAACCAGCCTTTGTAGTTTTGAACCAACAGATATGCACGTTCACATACCTATTTTAAATTGTTGTTAAGGAATTTTGAGAAAAAAAAGTTTTTCTACGTTTTCTGGAAAAAAAATAAATATTTACAAACCAACATTCGAAGACAATTGATCCAATCAAGCAAGTAACTGCTTTATAGAATAAAAAAAAATTATAGATTTTTTAAGAAATTCTTAGGTCTAAAGAACTGTATTAAATTAAAATCAAAAATAGGCCCGACTGGGTCGTACGTACTTGCTTTTATATGCCTAAATATTTACGTTGAAAGTAACACAATTTGAATTTATAAAAACTATCAAAAACCATAATTCTTAACGGTTTTAAGTAAAAATGAAGTACGCCCATTATACGTCTTAAAATACAAAGAATTTATGAAAAAAGTATTTCGAAAAATGTATGATGGGTTTTGATAAAATCGTGTTTTTTATTTTTTGTTTTTTTGAAAAAATTTTGTTTGAGATTTTGGCAGTTTTTTAGACCTTATTAATATACACCTAATTTTAAGGTTTTAAATAATTTTTTTTTGATTAGTTTTAAAAATATTGAATTTCAAAAAAAATTCCAAAAAATTAATTATAAATGAAAAAACATAATTTTTTAAAATATTGGTATGCAGAATTTTTTCGGCTATCTTGGTCTTTTCAAATATAAAATGTTATTGAAAACCATTGAGCCGTTATCGATAACCGTTATATGAAGGGTACCGTTAATATACTTTTCCCGTAAATTTGGTTTCCATAAGATGGTGCACAGCTAATGCCTACAAAAAAATTCTCAAAAAATTTCTACAAAATCGTTTTTCGAGAAAAATAAGCTTTTCCTTAACGGTCATATACCAGGTACCGTTATTTTAGGCCTTAAAAATAAAATTTCAATTTCCCCTCTGAGGAATGCCAAAAGAATCAGACACACCAAATTTGAAGATAATCGTTTAAGCCGTTTAGGCTGCAGCTCATTATACATACTCACAGACAGACAGACAGACAGACAGACAGACAGACATTTTTTGCTACTAACTTTTTTAGACTTCTCTATGATTGTAATGCCATGTTTGATTGTCATCTCAATTTTTGTTATATTAACGAATCCTCTCGCAGTTAAAAATTTATTGAAAAATCATGAAATAAAAATATTAAATTATGAAGCAACTACTCTACGTTCAAAATTTGAAAAATGAAATTAAAAAAAAATATATCTCGTAAATTCCAGAATTCAGGTAAGGATTTTATTTGAATTATTTTAATAACTTTTTAGTGAATATTAATCGATTTTCCATGTGCAATAAAAAATAAACAAGAATTTCATGTTAGACAATTAAATAAAAGATACCAAAAGAAGTTCCACACAACATTCAAAGCCAATTACCGTAGAAACTCTTGCCACCATTAGTTAACTTCGGTTTTGATTGATTTCAATTAATCTCCCAGACGATGGAGTAATTAATCACCGGACACTTTAATATGGTTAACATGTTGCCCTTCACAATACATGACCATTCGGCTGACTCCGACAGACTCCACTTTGTATGCCTAAGCTATATGTGCCTGGTTCATTTCCCTTAACTCTTGACGGTTGTTGCCCAAACTGGCCAACAGGTCGATTTGTTAAGCTCGCTCCAACACCGCTCTAAGTACCTTAGTGCATATATCACTCTGTGGTTGTTAGATTTCCAATTTATTGAGTTATGTGATTGAGTGGTGTGTGTGTGGTGGACTATGGCCATCCAGTTGGCCACTTGATGATTAATTTTGCATCTTTTTTTTCTCCTATCTTTTTTGTGTATAGTTGTGCAATAAAACTAAGGATGCTTCTTTTGTTACTTAAGTTTCGCATGGTTTTCTGTTGCAACCATCGTCGTCATCATCCATTTATTCCAGTGGGTATGCTCAATCAATTCCACGTTCCGGCCAAAACACCACAACCACCCCTTTGCTGAAAGGTGCTCTAAGCAAAAGGGGTTAGTTTTCACGTGTCGAATTAGGTTTTCAAAGCCAGCCCACCACCCTTAACGGTGTCAGATATTTTCATTTATGGTCTTCCATCATTTTTGGGCGAGCACAACAAATGAAAGCCATTTTCCAGGATGCTGATGATAGGAATACGGATTATTATTGCGAACTGGTAGGTGGTTTCACCACGAAAGCGGTAATTAACGTTTTCAGTTTTGGAAGGAATAGAGTGTACTATCGCTGTGGGATACCGAAATTAATAATTTTGAATGTGTCGTCGCTAAGGCATAATGCCGGGTATCCGTTTCGAAGCCCCAAGGGCATGATCCATAATATCGCTGCCATATCCATGTAATGTCGGAGTTGCTAAGCCTTGGGTGAGCATGTGACTTTTAGTTAATTGTAAACGAGGATATGAGAAGCGTTTGGAAATGGAACGTCAAGCGTACAAGGTGTTATATTCAACCAAATTATTTGTGTCGGATGACAACATAAGGGTTAACATTTTGACATTATGTTGCGGTAAAAAAAATAATTGGCAAATGGAATCTGGAGAAGGAGTTCCGGTGGTGTTTTGATTTATGTTTTTGTGTTAAAAATGCAAGAATTTCCAACTTCAGTTCTTCAGAACTTATTCTTTTACTTAATATTTGAAACGAAAGTTATGATTGAATCAAATAATTCTTCGATCATCAATGGAGGTGTCGATCCTAAGCTCGTAGAGGACGGACGTCGAGGTGCGCGCACAAATAATTAAACAAAAGTCAAAAAAATAATTATTGCGCGTTGTTATCGCGAGTGCTTTAAACAAAAATAATAATATTCACTCGCGTCGTAGGATGAATGATAAAGATGCCCACTCGCGCTGAGGAAGAAAAAAAAATAAATAAAACGCATTCGCATAACAAATTATCCTCTAATCTGTCCCAAGACCTTTGTGCTTAACTGCCTCTTTCTTATCTACTGTAGGCATCGTATGACCATACAATGCTTGCGGTAAATAGATAAGGGCATCTGAATTTGTCCTATTGTGCTGAATGTTTAGATTGATTATTTGTAAACAGGCTGCCTTACGGGCAAAACTTCTAAGACAGTTTGATTACTACAGAAGTTAATTTGGATTTTCACTGCGCAGTTCGACTTAATCAGAGTTGTGTTTTTGTATGTAAGTGTTTTTTAAATGGTAAGTGATTTTTGTGTCGTGTATTCAAATGTTCGTGGTTTAAGAAAGAATTTCTTTCACGTGTACGTCTACACTGTTCAACACAGGCCAGCTGTTTTGGCATTAAGTGAAACTCAGGTTGGAGTAAATACTGATTTATCAGAATTTGCTCTACATGGGTATAGCTTGATGCCATTACTCTTTTCCCATCATAAAAAAAAAAAGCATCAAACCTAAAGAAAAGTCTTGGTTTAATTCTGAGTGTAAAGAAGCTATCAAGCTCAAAGAAGTAAGTTTCCGTTCTTACAAAGCCAACCCTACAGAGGAAACTCGGAAAAAGCACAAACAAGCAAGAAACTCATGCAACTCCGTTATTGAAAGTACCAAATTTTTGCATGACCAAAAATTACGGCAAAAAATTCGCAGTGTCCCAAAGGCAGTACAAATTTTTGGTCATTTGTAAAAAATATTAAAAACTCCTCAACATCTTCGGTTCCAACGCTCATCGACAATAAAAAACCAATTGTTTACTCTTCAGAGAAGGCAAACTTGCTCGCCGCCAATTTCGCTGCCAGCTCCACGCTGCCGCATAGCAACGTTGCCCCTCCTGTACTTGAGAATGTACATTTTTCCATGGGACAGATTTTTGTCCGCACTCGTACAGTAGCAAGAGTTCTCAAAGATCTCGATATACACAAATCCGCTGGCCCGGATGGTATACCCCCGATTCTTCTGAAGAGGTGTTCTTCCACACTGGCAAAGCCACTCCGTAAGCTTTTCCATCGCTCCTACTCTTCTGGAATCTTTCCTAGAAGATGGAAAACAGCATTTGTCCAGCCTGTCCCTAACAAAGGTGACCCATCCTCCCCCTCCTCCTACCGACGCATAGCACTGACATCCCTTCTTTCTAAGATCATCGAAACGCTGATTAACCGTCAGCTTAAGGAATATCTTGAAGATCGAAAGCTCCTCCATGACCGTCAGTATGGCTTCCGCAGCAACCGTTCCACTGGTGATCTGATGGCATATCTCACCGAACAGTCGAACAAATCTTTACATCGCTTTGGTGAAAGTAAGATTATTGCTCTTGATATTTCCAAGGCATTTGATAGAGTTTGGCATGAAGCTCTCTTATCGAAAATGCGTGCTTTTGGGATCGATAATACTCTTGTTCGTTGGATTCGAAGCTATCTTCTGGACCGTTCAATACAAATTGTATTGGACGGATTCAAGTCTGATTCCCATACAATAAATGCTGGTGTGCCCCAGGGCTCTGTTCTGTCTCCGACTCTTTTCCTCATTTTTATAAATGATCTTCTTTCTGTTATTTCTAATCCACTTAACTGTTTTGCTGACGACTCTACCTTCAGCTTTTCATATTCGTTCGATAATTCACGTCCTTCGCCTTCAAACGTACAATTGCAACGGTACCATATGTCAAGCTCATTAAACTCCGATTTATACAGCATTGTCAAATGGGGTAATAGGAATCGTGTGGAGTTTAATGCTTCAAAAACTCAATGCTGTCTTCTGTCCTTAAAGCTAAACATACCACCAATGCCATTGTCCATGAATGGCACTTACATCGAAGAAACCGAAAAGCTCTCAGTACTCGGTATGTGTGTCAACGACGACCTCCATTGGAACGACCATATATTTGAGATCGCTAAGAATGCTGCAAAGTGCTTAGGTTTTCTGTATCGGTGTAAGAAGTATTTTTCCCCATCTGATCTGGCTACAATTTATAAAGCGTTTATACGCCCTAAACTCGAGTATAACTCCCACCTCTGGGCAGGTGCTTCGCAAACATCGCTTCACCTGCTTGATAGAATACAAAATCGAGCGTTAAGATTGATAGGAAATAGAACTGCTGCTGAAACAATTGCCCCACTCGAACACCGACGCAATGTTTCAAGTCTTTCCTTATTTTATCGTTTCTTTTACAAAAAATGTTCAATCGAAGTAGCCAGTTGCATTCCTCCCCTTAAAAGTTTCTCCCGTAATACTCGTCTCGCAAGGAATGCTCATCAGTTCACCCTGGAGCCCAATTTCGGACGTACCGTGAAATAAAGGGATTCTTTTTTTAGCCGAACAACACGAATTTGGAATAGTTTACCCGGCGGGATTTTCCCTTGCCATTTTGATCTGCTAACATTCAAAACCAATGTTAATCGGCACCTCCTATCTCTCCCCTCCCTATCTCCGTAATGCCCGCGCAGTGTGTTCTACATTAAAAGGGAAACACATAATCCCTTGTGCGCGCGTTAATTATAAAAAAAAAAAAAAAAAAAAAATGGAGAACAGACAATTCTCAAGATATTTATGTAACTGGATCTTCCAAATCTTTCTTGTCTCAAGATTGTTTTTAGAGGTTACTGGGTCACAGACTAAATAATAATAATTGAACTCAATAATAAAAAAACGTCACGCCTGAACGGGTAAACTACCCCCTTATGTCGTGCAACAATGAGCGCAATCAATTCACCTCCATAATCCTTGATCCCGAATTAAATCCAAAACAAACTTCACTTTCCACGACGAAACTGAAACCAATACCTACTTTCTCTCCAAGATCAACCGGTAATATTTTTATTGTCCAAGAAATCCCAAATCCCACCAGTTAATTCCGATTTAATTGATTGCTTGTTTTATTTTTTTTTTCCAACCAATTTCCAATCATTCAATAAACCACGATTTACACGTTACGGATCGTCAACGTCCCTTCATGCGCGCGGAAAATTTGTCACTCCAATCCCTGTGAGCCTGACGAAGGAAAAAATTCCCACACTCGCTACTTCGCGTCCGCAACGCAAGAAGGATCTCCCCTCGATTTCGTGATGCAAAGTGAATGTGACTTTTGATTTGTTTCCTTTTTTCTTCCTGTGACGTTACGTCCTTTCGGGTACAACACGAAATTAGTTTACCGAATCCTGCCGAGGAAGAAATAATAAAAAATCAGGGAAAACAATTGCAGGTGGCTTGTTTCAGATATTGTTCGATGTGTGTTTTCCACGAAAGACTTTCCTGTCAGTAATGCAGCATTTCCGGGTCAAGAGGTTGTATTCGTGCGAGGGATGTGAAACAAGGAAAGCCTCAAATGGAATGATTTTCTAGACGGAGGGGTGTAATGAGTGCTTTGGAAAATAAAACAACCACAACATTATTAATTGTATAGAATAGGTAATTTCGACTAGAAAATGAAGATAGAAATATCTGGAAATATTTTTTTAATATTTTTTTAATAATTGTCAAAAAGTTCATCCGGAGTACGTGATAACGCATCTTAATTACAGCAGACGATAACTAGCATCCATTAGCAAGAGGCCATCATAATTGGAACCCTTTCTGTCTGGGACATTTTAACCTAAGCCTGACCCAAACCCAGAGTTGCTGCAAAAAAGACATCGGCAGATGGTCAAAGATTCTTCCAAAAACTACGCCCAATCCTTGTGCTTCATACTTCTGTTTTTAAAGGGTGGCGTCCCTCATGCTGAAAATATTCTCCTTTCAGGATTATTGATTACGCAAAGTGGACACGAAGGACAGAAGATACCTTCTTCTATGAATATTTCCTTATCCTAGGACCAACGATAAGGTGTTGACCATTAACAAAAGCAACAAGGAACGGTCAGTCGAACATTAGGCACACCGGAAACAAAAGGAAGAAAAGGATTATTTTGCCAAGACACTGTGGAGGTAAACCTTTACCTGGACATCCTAGTATTGTCTACGATAAGTGTATGGTTTTTTGTTCATTGTTGCATATGTTATTAAAGGATAAATTACTTAAAGGACATTGATCGGGTGTTCTTCTGTTTGGTCATTTGTCCAGTTTGCAAGGATAGCTCGTGAGAAAATCTTGCAAGCAGTCGAGAGAGGGAAAGTGTTATGGAAAAAGATATTGTTATGGACTTGTGATTGTTTTTTTTTTTTGCTTAATGATGTCCAGCCATTTAAGGATTAAGGAAGAAATTAATGATTCTTGACGATTATGTGCGCAGTGTGGAAGAAAATGAGATGTCGAATTGGTGTGAAAATGTTTTTTTTTTTTTGATTAATTGATTTTGTTTGTTTATCAAATGGCTGTTTTTTTGGAAAAAGGATAACAGCTAAGGGGTAAGATTGTCAAAGGGTCAATGCAAATATGTCAGTTAACCTTAATTTATTTATTTTTTTTGGAAATAAACGGTTAACTTTTGAACGCAGCTGCTGATTAGATTTGTTAACGCAAAAGGTTAAAATCTGGAATATATCTGATGTGATAGTTTGAGGAGACTGATGCGGGGGATTTTGAGACAGCGAGACGATCTAAGTTCAATTCCGATTTAGATATCGCATTTTCTTTAATCCTAGATAATACTCTATTTCTTCATTTAACTGCCAGCATCAGATTAAGCTGCAATGCTAGTCAGAGGAATTGAGATTCTCGACCACCGAGTTCGTCCTCAGACCTGTCTACCCTTATAACGTTCATTGAACACAGCGATTGCTTGGGAGTGAAAAACAGAGTACGGCAAGGCATTCAATATTCACTTCGTACGGCCCAAGAAAGAATCCCTGTACTTGACAGTACGTCTGAAGTTGGGCTTAAGGGTAAACTGATGGGCATTTCTTGCAGTGCGAGTATTAAGGACAATTTTTTCAAGGGAAAAATGCATCTGGCTATTTTGCTAGAGCATTGTTAATAGAAACAGGGGTAAAATAACGAAAAGCAAGAAACTTTACGTCTGTGACCAAGAGATGTTAATGTTTCTGTTATTGTTCGGTCGCCTATCATTTTCCAAGCTCTTTTCTGAATTCTATCTAGGAAAATCAAGTGGGTTATGGGAGCACCTGCCTAAATATGCGAATTTTATTCAAGTTTTGGTCGAACATTTGCTTATACCTACTGTAGCCTGATCAGACGGCGTGAAAAGCTTCCTGCTTAAACACCTCGCAGCATTCTTGGCGACGTCAAATATGTGGTCAATCCACAGAAGCTGGTCTGTAATGCACATACCCAGAACTGAGAGGTGATCGGTTTCCATGAAAAGTGGCATTGGGGGTATATTTTGAAGCATTAAATTCTTGACAATGCTGTCAAGATCAGAATTTAATGAACTTGTTATACGCTCCCGTTGCAGTACTGAGTTCCACATCCGAAGAACATGGATGTGAATCTGGAAACGAATATAAAAAGCTGAGAGTACTGTCGTCTGCAAAACAATTTATTGAATTAGTTTTTTCAGATAGTAAATCGTTGATAAATATAAGAAAAAGAGATGGAGACAAAACAGAGCCCTGGGGCAAACCAGAATATCAGAGTTTAGCCCGTCCAATACAACTTGTATTGAGTGGTTCGAAAGATATTTACTATTCCAACGAAGAAGAGTTTAATCCAGTCCAAATGCACGCATTTTCGATAAAAGGGCTTGATGCTGATGCCAAACTCTATCAAATGCCTTAGAAATATCGAGTGCAATAATCTTACTTTCACCCAAACGATGGAGAGATTGATTCCATTTTTCGGTGAGATATACCGTCAAATCGCGGCTAGATCTGCGAAAGCCGTACTGCCGGCCATTAAGAAGCTTTCGGTCCTCAAGATGTTTCTAAAGCTGACGTTTAATCAGCGTTTCCATGGACCTAGAAAGAAGGAACGCGGTCGATAGTTTGAGCGAGTAGAAGATTCGTTTTTTTTAGGGATTAATTGTAAAAATGCTGTTTTCCATCCCCTCTAAAAAAGATCAGTGGAATAGGATAGATCCAAAAGCTTACGCAATAGTTTTGCCAGCGTTGAAGAACACCTCTTCTGAATTATAGTGGGGATACTATCCGGGCCAGCAGATTTGTTTATATTTAGATCTTTCAATACTCTTGCGACTGAACGAGTGCGAAAGAAGATTGGTCCCATAAAATCATTTACACTTTCCGGTACAGGAGACGTTCTAACATTTGCTGGCAGCGTTGAGTTTGTAACGAATTGGGCTGCGAGCAAATTTGGTTTTTCTTGAGAACTGAGAGCAGGAGTATCATTGAAGACGAGCATCAGAACCGATGATGGCGAAGAATTCTTAATGTTTTTTACAAATTACCAAAAAATGTTTACCGCCTTTGGGACATTGCAGTATTTTTTGCCGGATTTTTTGTTCATATGAAAATTTTGTTTAACGAATATTACGGGCCTTTCTAGCTTGTTGAAACTATTTATGGTTTTCCTCGGTTTTGTTGGCCTAATAACAACGGAAACATACCTCTTTCAACCTGATAACCTCTTTACAGCTCGAATCATACCATGAGATATCTTTAGGTTTAATACTTTTTGACCTATTCGGGCCGAAATTTCTCATTGCTAAGAGAATAACATTTGTAACCATAACTGCGGGGGAATCTATGTCACTACCAAGGAAGCAAAGCGACCAGTTAAAGATCCTGAGACCGTCCCATTTATCTTTCTCGTATTGCTAAACGGTTCTCTTAGGGGGTTTATCTTTAACTGAATTTTGTTGGCACGAGAGATTCGCAAAAATGACACAATTGTCGGATGTGGTTAGAGGGAAACAAACACGAATTTTCTGTTTGGAAGGATCATAGATAAGAAACAAATCTAGTGTGTTGGCGGCTTGATCTGTTATGCCAGGAATTTGGGTTGGCTCATCAACAAGCTGAGTAAGTTGGTTTAACTCAGCAAAAATTTCAATATAACTTCCTTCGGGTGTTGTCTGGCCAGAATAGCGAAGCCAACTTGAATTGTGTACATTGAAATCACCCGTAATAATGATTTGAGTGGATAATGGGCAAAAATATTTTGTTTTTATTCTGTCCAAATCTATCTATATCAATTTATCTTCAAGGAAAGTTATTCTAAATAGACTTCGAACGGGTTGATGAAGTCAGAGGGACTTGTATTGAAATAAATATTGATATACTGTTCAGGGTCGGGCTATTGGGAATATACTAAAATTTTGCGTTTGTCTTAACGACGAATAAGGGAGAAATGACATATAGGCAAGGCCATGAATATCAATGTGAGCTCAGTGAAACTTAAACACCTAAAAACTTTCCCACAAGTGTGCTTGTAAATCCTAGGATTGGCACGACTGGAGATCACCGGTTTGTCCAAAACCGAGACGCCTGCCGACGTTTTTTGAGGTCAAAACGGCAAATTTCATAGGTGGAGCCTTAAGCAGAAGCAGAGAAGGGGTGAGTTTTGGTCCCAGTAGGGATCACAACATCCGTCGGTTAAAAAAGACAACATTTCCTTTCTTTACGGAATATTGTAGCAAATATTAATAAAATGAAAATATCTTCATTTTCCCACAGCCAAAGTAATTTTCTTCCAAATAAACATCCCACCTGCTAAATATAAATGTCGATCCTTTGACCCGGATATCCCACCAACGCGCAACTACAACTCGTAGATTTATTTATGTACGACGATTTGGTTAAACACTACTTATTCTGTCCCATAAATGCGTGATCCATAAGGAAAATTTAATTTTTCCCAAGAATATACCAGCATCAACCTTCGAAAAAAAAAAATAAAAACCTCTACACGCATGGATGTACAAATTATTCATAGTAACATTGAATGACAGGACAAAATTCCTTCGGGATTTAGAGCAAGAATATATTTCTCACCAAACAACAACCACGATTTATGCCTAATTAGTTCCTTCGTACTCCTCGAGTATCAACTTACAGCACTTTCTCACTCCACAAACCAAGACACTTGAGAACAACGATCGTCCCGAAAATTTGTTCAAACTCGTATCGATAACAGATTTGAATTCGGAATTGCATTTCCCGTGGATGCATCGAGAGAGCCGCACGCTGTTATGCGGTTGTTTTGTGAAATAGTATCTTTCAGCCTACACTCGAACTTGAACAACAAAAAGGACTCAACTTTGAGGTCAGTATAGTTCTTCGAGAGGTGTTGGATGTCGCAAGGTACACAAACTCAGAGTGCCTACATGAACGCTAACCAAAGACACCAGGTCTGGCCTGATGTTATGCGGTTTCAGCGTGTGTGCACCTGAATGAGGATAATTTCATTCAATAGGTTTCCTTCCTTTTTCCCGGAAACAAAAGCAAATCAAAACTGAATCCTTTTTCAATCCCTTTTTCGAATTGCATCCATGAAATTAAAACCCATTCTTTTCCCCTTTCCAATGGGACTGTCATCACTGTGGCTGTCAAAACAAAGCAATTCGAAACGTTTGTGTTTTTGAAGAATTAGAACAAATGTATCTAAATTTGTATCTTTCCCTTTCGTGAGGTATCTGCACCAGTTGTAGACGGGCTACCAAAACGCGATCAGCGTGCATCCAATAAATTCTCGGATTCACTTCTGTCTTCTTACCCCCTTTTTCCTGCTCTATTTGTTCCTCAATCCGTTCCAACCATAAAGACTTCAACAAACGAGGCACACGAAGGGACCGAGGATGAATCTTAAATTACCAACTCTTTAAGAGGATCGTTTGTTTCTTTGTTGGTGTTGTTGTTGTTTTTGTTTAGCTTAGGAAGTCGATTGGATTACGTTGATGGTCTCTTAATTGCACTCAGGTGGGCTAAAAGTGTCAACAAGCAGGAGCGCCGTGTGTGTTGAAATGGTTTAGGAAAATACGGATCCCATGGTTGAGCTGTGGCGGTGATAGGATATCCATGTGTCACAAGGGTATTTGTTGGGGAATTTATTTGCTCTCAGATTGGAGTCTTATTAATGGGGATCGTTAAGAAGATTTTATGTGTTTGGAGGGCTGCAAGAGAACGAGTTTTGATTTATTGCTCCGATTGCCACTTAATTGGTAAACTAAGAGATTATTTTGTCAAAATTATGAAGGAAAAATGAGTTACAGTTAATATTAGGTTAATAAGAAAGTTCTTTAGATTTGTTTAAAATAAATATATTGCGCAAGAGCTTTTTTTTTTATCGTAGGAATGGGGTAAAGCTTTTAATATTCAGTTTATGAAAAAAGCAGGAGAATCCTAGGCAGTCGGCTTCGCGTCGCTCACAAGAACTCGGCCTTTGGCAGACCACAACTTGGCGAAATTTGCGTATTGACTTGGGCCTGCGTCAAATGACCCAGAAACTCAAGGTAAACGACAATAGACAACAACGTGTGTTCGCTGAATGGGCTCTGGAGCAATTGGCAACTGAACCTAATTTTTTATCAAAAAATAATCTTCAGCGATGATGATGAGATCCAAGAGCATTTCGATAAAATCACTGTTTGGTGTGGATTTTAGGCTGGCGGTTTCAACGGTCCATATTTCTTTAAGAACGATGTTGGTCAGGGCCGAGGACAAAAATATAATTCCAGACATCCAGTTCGGCTTTAAGGCGGGACATGAAACAATTCATGCCGCGTCTAAGTTAGTATCTGCTGTCCAATACAACAATGCTAAGAAACAATGCACGGGTGCCTGTCTGGTTGATTTGGAGAAGGCTTTTGACACCGTATGGTTAGAAGGTCTATATCTGAAGCTAACCAGATGGGGCATAAGTAAACCACTGTTATATATGCTTTACGACATGCTTAATGGTAGAAAGTTTGTTGTCAAGAGTGGCAATGTAACATCTACCACAACGTTTGATATTAAAAACGGTCTGCAACAGGGAGCGGTGAACTCGCCGATTCTCTTTAGTATTTACACCAGCGATCTCATTGGGAGTCTACCTCATGCAATTGCATGAACAGGTCCAAAAGTTGAAGTCATCAGAATTCTCTTGCAACGTGATTTCGATAAAATTCAAAAGTACTGTAATGATTGGAAGCTGAAAATTAACTTCCAGAAATGTGAAACTATCCTGTTTAGAACCCCTTTGTCTGGGGCCTCTAGGGATACGAGAAAGAATTGGCGCAAGCTAGTGATCGCTGGGCCACATGGACATCCACTGGCGAGTAAAAATGTAGTAAAGTACCTTGGCATCTGGTTGGATCAGTATATATATTTCAATCGACATGTAGAGGCTGCTCTGGCCAGGGCTAGGGGAGCTTTTGCCCTGACAAGACGGTTGTTTTATAGCAGCCGCCTTGATAGCAGGGTGAAAGTGATTTGCTACATGGCCCTTATCAGGCCGATGATTGCCTACGGATGCCCTGTGTGGTTCAACGTTGCACCATCTCTAATGGAAAAGATTCGGGTGTTCGAGAGACAGTGCCTTCGCACTTGTCTCGGTCTTTATTGAACACCAGAGTCGGAGTACAAACACTATTATTCTAACCAGGTCCTATACAACGGGGCCAATACAAACAGGATAGACAACTTTTAAATTAAGCTCATTCGCGGACACATTGCAAGGGCGATGACCTCAACTAATGGACAAATCTTCGGGGCTTACTACCCCCAAGATGAATATTTTGAAAGCACACGTTCGAGTGGTTTTATACCGCCCGAAGCTTTCCTATACCTTGATAGTCGAGGGCTGATTCAGGATAGATCGGCGGTTCCGTTGATCTACCACGTCGGCCGCAGAACAGTCGATAGGCGGCTCCTCTACGACCGAGACATAGTCGCTGGGAGCGAAGCAGAGCGCCTCCGTTTCAGTAGGGCTGTGCCCGACCGGGATCGGAAGGAAGCCTTAGATCAGGTCCACTTTTGTCCAATTTTGGTGGCTCAGTTAAAAAACCGATATTTCAGTCGGCAAAAACGAAATATCGCCTATGGCCTACTTCAAAAAAAAAAAAAAAAAAAAAAAAAAAGCTTGCTGTTCTAGATTTCAGTATTTTAGGTTTATTTTAAGTTATTTTAAGTTTATTTAGTTTATTTTAAGTTAGTTTTTAAGTAGTAGATTAAGAAATTGATAAGATACCCAGTTTTTTTTCATTTTCTGGGTGAAAAATAAAACCCTTTATATATAAGATAAACTTAAGCTATTTTTAGGCCGAAAGGCAATTAAAATTAAGTTAGAGAATAATTTAGAGCGCCCGCATAGGGCCAGTAATTTAATTAAGATGATATTTTCAGCTAGTTTTAAGATTTTTGTCTAGCATTTAAGTAGATATAGGTAAAAGTGAAAATAAAAATCAATTAAAAGTAAAAGTAGTACGATGTTGGTCAGGTCATCGTCATCGGCAAGCGATATAGGTCGATGATTCCCTACTTCTTTAGGCCTGAATTGGATGATATCGACAGCAACGACATTTGGTGGTGGAGGTGATGTAAACAGGCCACCGAGATTGTGTGATTTGACCCCATTAGACTTTTTATTTTGAGGGTGGTTGGCAATGTTTCCATAAATTTTGCCAAACCTTAAAAAAGCTATGAATAACTGTATTTGATATTCAATTTTTTCTGTTGATTTCGCGATCAGAAAGGTCACAACCTGTGTAGGCAGTGATTTTTAACCTTTTCTCTGCACTCAAAATTCTTAAAATTGGCATTATTAGATTCTACAAATGAATTTCCACTTTATAAAATAACCACTCTATTGCACCGTTTTTATACGAATTCCACTTTTGAATATCGCTTTTTGAACAGTTTTCAATACAGAGGAATAATGTCACAAGGCGATTGAAAATTGGTGAAAGCATAACGGTTGTCTTCATATTGATTTGAATGATCATTGTGGATCCATTAATTAAAAGTACTGCCAGGCTTGCAGTCGGCGCAATAAATTATGTATGGCAGATTGTAGTGTTTGTATGGGAATTTCCGCCACTGTATATCTTATAATAAATGGTGTTTTTTTTCAGACGTGTGATTTTCAATCTGGCAATACTTTTTTTCGGAATTGGTATCGAAGAAGACCCCAAGAGTCCATCCGCCACCGCGTTCAGTAATTGGAGCTGTGCCCATCCACTTTATGGAATATTTTGCGGAGGGATCTGGTTTGCGGGCTTACAAAATCCAACTCGTGCAAGAATTTAAGCCGAACGACCATCGATCAAGCACGTCTCACGTTCGGTGAATGGGCCCAAAACGATTTTCTCAAAATTGGGTAAATTGGGCCTCTCGGCTGTAGAGAGGGCCACTTGCCCGAAATCATTTTTAAAACAAACCCTTATCTTTATAATAAAGCAAAATTTTTGGCCATACCACTAAAGTATATGCGTTTTATTTCTTCCTGAAAACCACACGTCTAAAAAAAACACCCTTTATATAAAAATTAAAATTTGTTTGTTCGTATTTAATGCGCCGCCAAACCGTTCCAATTGCAATGAAACTTTGCCAGCTTATTGCTTGCTCTTACAGGAAGGTTATAGGCATAATAAAATAAATTTAAAGGTGTCGTACCGCAAAATGTATTTGAGAGCAATTTAAAATAAATTACAAATTAATGAATTGCTGTAAGAAAGGAGAATCTTAATCTTATTCATATACAATACATAAGAATTCAACCAGTAATGTTTTTGTTATTAGAGCGGCACCAAAGCGCCGGGTACCAGCTAGTCCTACTTATATTATAAATGTCAATCTTTGTATGTTTGGATGTTTGTTCCCTAATCACGCCTCAACGGCTTAACGGATTTGGATGACATTTATTAGGTAGATGGATAATCTGATGGATTGAGACATAGGCTATTTTTTATCCACAAAAAATGCACGTTTCCTGTGGGAGAGGCTTAAATGTGAAATACTGCATATCTGGACGGTTGTTAAATATGCTTCCATGCCTTAACGAATGCAAGAATTTGTGAAGTTTGGTTGACGGAAGAGTTAGAGGATTCACTATATATTATAAAGAAATATGGAGATATGGAGAAACAAAGATATAGAGATATAGATATATAGAGTTGTGACTTTACTGCAATAATAGAAAGAAAGAAACGATAATAAAGTTGAAATGTGCGTCTTATAGATTATTTTAATCAGTTTTCATTCGTCGACGAACAATAAAAAAAATCGCAAGACTAGATCGTCAAATAAAATTAGAATAGAAATATATTAAGAACATTTTAAAGTTTTTTATTCGATTTTTATGAGTTTTGATTCTTGGAAAAAATTTGGTGCCTAAAATATTAAAAGAAAAAAAAATGTAAACGCCTTTTTATTTCTTTTAGGAATGTGAAAATATTAAAAATGTCAAAATCGTAGGAACACTTGAAAAAATTTAAAAAAACTTTTTTCAAAAATTCCAATTTTTTTTTTAATGCAAACATAAGCGTATAGACCTTCATTTAAAAACCCACCCTTGTAGCCAAAGTAATTTTAAATTAAAATATTTTCGAAAAAAAATCTGTTTTATATTTTTGAAAAATCAATATTTTGGAAACGGTTAATTGGATTTTTTTTAAATATTGTTTTTAATTCTTAGTTATTTTTGTGCTTAGGTTTGCATTTAAAAGAAAATTGTTTTATTTATAAAACCGTTCTAAGATTTCGAAAAAATCACACTTTGACATTAAAAAAATAAAATATATAAAATATTAGTATTTTATTATTTTAAATTATTTATGTTATATCTTATTTATATTATAATTTATATATTATATGTATTTATATCTACTGTAGAATAATGGAATCTACTGCATGGAGATACAGAGATATAGAGATATAGGGACATATAGAGCTATAGAGATAAAGAGATATAGAGATATTGAGATGTAGAGAAATAGATATATAGAGATATAAAGATATAGAGATATAGATACACAGAGATATAGAGGTAAACAGATATAGGGACAGAGATATAGATATGTAGAGATATAGAGATATGGAGATATAGGGATATAGAGATATAGGGATATAGAGACATAGAGATACAGAGATGTATATATAAAGAGATATAGAGATATAGAGAAAAGAGATATGGACATAGAGATATAGAGATAGAGACATAGAGAAATAGATATATAAATAAAGAGACATAGAGACATAGAGATATGGAGATATAAAGAAAAAGAGATGTAGAGATGTAGATTTATAGAGATATAGAGATAAACAGATATAGGGACAAAGAGATAAAGATATGTAGAGATATAGAGATATATAGAGACATTGAGATATAGAGATATGGAGATATGTAACATTGTGTCCGGGAAAAGGCAGGGCTCCTAATTTGGGAGAGCCTTAAATATGAAATATGTACTTCATTGCTGGAGGTTTGTTTAATATGCTTGCACGCCCTAACAACTGCACGAATTTGTGACAGAATGCACCGTTTCTGCTGGAGAAATCAGAGTAATTTTCTTTGGCGAGTTTTGATTTAAATAATAAAAATAATAAAATCTGAAGTCCACGCAGACGAAGTCGCGGGTAAAAGCTAAGAATGACTTTATAATTTTAAATACATTTTGAATGCCATCTTCTTGTTAGAAATAATATAGGATAACGATGGAAACCATTACTATCAATTTTACTCTACTTTTTTACTTTACAATATCTTTCAATTAAAGGACGTTTAATTTTCTCATAATTCAGAATTATTTTGTAATTAATATCAATCCAAAATACTAACATATCTTTACTTTTTTATGTAACACATTAATCAAGCATATGGTTGGACATTTTGTTAGAATCTGTGGCGCATTGTTTGCTTCTTGATAATTAAAATAAAAAATTAACGATTTTAAAAAAATGTTTTTGTTTTTTTGTATTTCTGGGCAAAAAGTGTGCTTAATTAATGCAAAACTCTGTCTGTTTTTCTCTATGTCTGTACGGATGTATTTCACACTGCAGCTTTAACCCGTAGTCCGTAAAACCTCACCATTAATTTTCCTACATTAAAAAAACCAAGGGCAACGGGCGGCAGTGGTGCAGTAGATAAAATGTTTGCTTGTTAAGCGAGGGATCCTAAGTTCGACTCTCGGTTTGGGAAGACATTTTTCTAACTCCTAGAGCCGTCACCTAATTCTCGATCTACTGCGCCGAAAAAAAATTCTTTCTTATCTCTCTAATTTTTGTAACAAGTGTCGTGCAACATCCGGTTGCATTCTAAAAGGCATGGTTAAAAATATTACATTATTATATAACTGCAAAATCCAATTAAAAATCAATTCATAACTCTTTAAAGCATTATTAAACTTTCTCCTCAAATTACAATCAAAACAAAAGTCATCGACACCATTCCGAAGGGTAAACCCAGATATCCTTGAAGGTAAGGCGATATATTACTGGTATATGTAGGTCCTCCATTGGGTTCCACTTCGTTGCTTTCCGTACTTCAATTTATCGAAACCCTTCGATTATTATGTGACAAATATTATGATATCCATTCATACCAAAGGGTTATTCCGGTAACCCTTTTGGCGATTGGCGAAGTATTCTCATGTTGCCAATTCGCAGGTGTTGCTCCCTCGCGATTATTAACGTAATTTCCACTCAGATAATTGAAGTATAACACTAATTTGATTCCGTGTCGATAAAATATATTAAAACTGCAATTTAAACACCGAAAAAGGATTTCTCAGGATTCCCACAACGGAAGTTATTATTCCCGACAACCGGAGTCGATGACAACAAAAGGGGAAACTCGTAAATAAGCAACATTAACGAGGGTAATTGATAGTTACCCGATTGTTTCGTGATATCATTTAAGCCTTTTAGTGTTTGGTATTTAAATAAAGGATACCTTAAGTTCCATTCTAGGGAAGAAGCACTGGGACACTGGGGTTTAAAAGGAATTCAGGTAAATATGTAAGTTTTTAAATGTTTCGATTATTCGAAATTTAATTTTCATTTATCCAAGTTGATGGGATTCTTAACAGGGAAGCTATTTTGTGAGGAGTCCTTGATTAAAAAGATTTTATTTATTTTATCTTCGGACCGATATTATGAATCCGAATCAATTTATTGCGAAGTCGAACACCATAGGGTCATAAGTTCCCACCATGCCTTAAGAATCAAACGAAATTCTATAGAATATTGATATTTGCAAATTGCAACATCAACCTTGTGTCAATATGACTTTATCCGGCGCAATTATGACCTTTTCTCCCTTGAAATGCAAATAACCATTCTCGGACAAAAGAAGTTTAATATCTCTTTCTTGCAGTTTCCTTTTTGACCTGAGATCAGAATCTTGGTGTGTTCATGCTTCCTTATAGCATCATTAATTTCCCACCCTATAAAAATGCCCAATGCCCATGCATATGGCACTATTTGTTTATAGGGAAATTTCTTCAAACCAAGGATGCAAATCTCACTATACTTAGACAAAAGGATGCAACAAGGGGTAGCAAATATCACGCGGATTTGTGAATAGAAAAACTGTTGACCTTTGCCTGACCATCTGCTGGTTGAGGTGATGGTCAATAAACAGTGTTCTTCCAAAAAGGGACTCTAGACTCTACGCTGGAAGATACAAAATGTCATTAATTTTCTTCCTTTATGTCTCTGCAAACAATTCCTTGGCATTGAAGGATGGTTCCTTGCTCAAAGGACATTTTTATCGTTCGATGAATGTTGATGTTCTGGGTAAAATTATGATATTCACGTGTGTTTGTATTGCAAAGATTGAAAAATTATGTTAAGTTTGAGTTTTTTGTCATCGCACTTCTCATAAAGTGAATCCGAAAAAGGGTTATCATTTTTTCCAAAAAAAAAATAAGATGAATCCTTGCACCACAGGACATTCTTTACGATTTGTATGTTCAGAGCACAAGCTTATAGGGTGAGATATTGACCATTAAAAGGATTTGCAAGGATTTTTATCGCACTTTCGGTTTCACATCCTCGTAAAGGGATAATATTTGCTTTATTTGGAATTGTGTGAAGGAGTAGTCCTTGCATATAAAAACAAACGTTAAGGGATTTCGCATTTTTGCTTGTGATAAAGTGTCCGATATTAAACAGCAGATCCTGTGGAAATCTTTTGGAATTATATGAGATTGACATGTGATGGATGTGTAAACCAAAGATTATTAAGGAAGACAAACAAACGTTTCGGACGTGTGGTTTGGGTGAGTGTAATCCTTTAACTGCTTTAGCGGGTGGTCGAAGTTGTTAAATCTGAATGGAGTATCACATATATCTTGAGTTTTGGTTAATTTTGTAAAAATAGCCTTTTTGGGGAAATATCGGTATATATTTGAGACATTTATCTGCAACTTAAAGATACTTCACAAACAGATATGTTTGTTACTTACGAAACTATTAAGTCCGTCGTGGACCCTTGGCATAGCAAAACGTACTACACACTACAGAAATAACGAATGAAATTCTAAGCAATTAACAACTTTCAATACGAAAATTTAAATAATGGTGTTAAAAATACAAAAAATCATTTATTTGCAATTTTCCTCAAAACAATATTAAATTAAGCTCAAAACGATTAAGATTTTCTGAGAAGTCGAAAAAAAATATACAGTTTCTATAGAAGAAATTAATCTCAGTCATGATACTAATACTAACATGTATCCTCATAAAGAAGAAAAATATAATTCGATGAAATTGCAACAATTTTTCTATCCTCAAGCTACTCTAGAATTATTCTCACATCCAATTGTAGCCGCTTGGTTACTCCTTCTTTCCTGCAAAAAGGCCCCAATCAGCAATCAAACTCTCGCAGCCCGTAACTACCATATTATTCAATAACTCATGTTTTGACATATCGTCCATCGCCATCGGTAATTAATTGCTTTCGATTAACACAAAAAGTCACTTTACCTGTTTGACGTTTTGCAGAATACTTTCCATTGACAGTTGAATCTGATAGCCAGGTAACCTATACGTGTCGAAGTTGTTGGTCAACCTGACCGACCGACGACGACGACGACGTCCATGATGACGCGACATTGGTTATCGTCTCTCGTCTAACCCTCTTTCCAACTAACTAACCAGAGTTCCTGGACTGCTTCATCATGAAGCCAATTATGCGATTTGACATTTTCATGTTGAAAAGTTTTCGGCACGAATGTCCATTTTCATTCGATTCCACCGAAGGAGCATTTAAAGGATACCTATAATCAAAGCGAAAGAAAGAACTTAGTTCGGTCGAATGTGGCTGAGCTGGGCTATCGGAGAAAATGTCATCACTAAAGGCATCGCGTGACACCAAACAAAAGTTTCACAATCAATGAACGAACTTTCAGGGCTGGTGTCGCTGTGTGTCAGGGATTGTGATATGGCGCCAAAAATAAAGGACCCTGCATACCATATATTGGACGCTATACCAACAACAATGGCGAGCGTTGAGTGACTGTTAATTTATTGGATCAGGATATCCATTTATCATTGTGGTCATGTTATACTGTGTGTGCGGGTGGCCAATGAAATGCAATTAGCACCCACTCACACAAATCGTTTTGGGGGTAGGTTGAAATTAATTTTGCCTATTGGACTAGTGACATATGGACATATGGTTGACAAGCAACAATTTGAATTATTGACTGGAAAAACTTTTTCAAATCGCTTTCGAGTTAGGGGATTCATTGATCATTTTGGATTCGGGTCAGACCTTGTAAGGATTGTCTAATGAATAGGGACAGTACATCTATTGATTTGTTTTTGATAGTTAAAATAAAATATGAAATTCAATCGACATTTTACTAATGAAAAGACTGGGGTTGTTGATCCAAAAAGCTTCTCTTATGGTGAGATTAAGATAATTAAATCATAAATCTATCAACTTGGTCAGTGACGTTGCAAAAGCTGTGAACTTAAACAATTGTAAAAGAGAAAGCTTAAAGACATCTTATGCTTCCAAGGAACTGAATGGCAAGGCACTAGAAACAGTCATTTATTAGAAGATGGTAATCTAATTCAGAGCTTATCTTACGATAAAGTTTAATATCCTCTGCGAAAATACTTATGTATTTCATTTACAAATAGTAAAAAAAAGTAAGGGTCCTAAATGGCTACCTTGAGGGACACCCAAAGGTACGGAGATATTATCAGAAAATTAATAATCTTTTTACTATTTAAATTCTATTTGTAAAATAAGATTCTGGCCAGTTTAACAACCAAGAATGGTTATCTACCTAGAGAAACTAACTTATGAACTAAGACTTTATGATTAATTCTGTCAAATGCTTTTGCAAAATCTGTAAAAATGATATCTGTTTGGAATTTATTTTCCATATTAGATAAAACTGCATTAGTTAAAAGGGCCAAGTTTGTTACTGTTGACTTACCTGCCAGATCTGAGTGTCTGTTAAGACTACTTTTTCAAATAATTTTGGAATAGTTGAAATCTTACAAATTGGCCTATAATTTATTATTTCTTGCCTAATAAATAAAAGCTCAGATTCAATCATGAATTTCACACTTATCATCATCCAATTTTGTTAAAGCTTCTTCAATGTCCTCTGAGTTTAGAATTATTGAATCGATGTCCACAACTTTACCGACATGGGGCATCTCATGGATGAGGGGATTTTGTACATAATATACTGATTGAAATTAGTTTGCAAGCAAGTTACAGATTCTAGGCACCTCACTAGATACTTCATGCAACTAGGAAATCCATTAGAATTTCGTTTCGAAATTATAAATTTCCAAAAGTGCTTACTGTTTATTTACTGTGAATAAGAAATAAATAGTTTGTATAATAGAATTTGTTTAGGAAACTTAACTCACGTTGTCAATAAAAATTATTTATGTGAAGTTCCAGATTTTCTTTATCAGATTTGTATAGTTTATACGCTTTATTTTTTTAATTTTTAAAATTATTCAACCTCTTGTTGAACAAAGGTGGATTTGTATAAATTTTAAGAAATTGTTTAGGTATATACATACAAATCAATTGAATATTTAAATATTCTCTTAAACTTAGTAGTAGTAGTATAAGATAACTTGCAAGCCGTTAAAAAAACAATTGAGTGGTCAATGCAGTGAAAAGCCTTGGAAAAGTCTAATAGTACAATGATACCGAACTTGTCAGAGTCAGGAGAAAACCGATTGTCTGATGTGACTTTGATTACAACAGGTTCACAACTATGTTTAATGTGGAACCCAGATTGTCATTTTGACAAGCAAATCATGGTAATTCAGGTACGTCTGGATATGGTCATAAATCACTTTCTCTAGCAACTTGCTGGAGAATGATAATCCGGAAACGAACCCATTATCTGTAACATTTATTGATTGTGCAGTGATTTTTCACATTGGCTAATATGACGTTATCAATTCGCTTGATAAGCCAGATGTATCTTATAATATTTTGTTTTGTAATTTTGAACACATGCTCTAAAACATGCTCTTCCAAATATTCGATATTTTTGCATATATGGATGGACTAATATTCCACCATACTCGACTGGCATGGCGTACGTCAAAAATGGGCGAATAAATGCCTGGTAACAGAGTTATTTCGTCTGATTCCAAACTGATTCCGAGGTACTATCTACTTTCTTTTGCTCGCGGTCTCGATTGATTTATAGACAACTACTTCGAATACCTTCTCGATATAAAGCCTATAATTAGATAGGTTGGAAGGATCCTTCTTCTTTTATACAATATGATTGTTGTATGAATTAAAATAATATTGGGGATGTTATCCAAACCGCTTGACTTTTTGTTATTTAACTATCTGAATTTTTTTGTCAATTCATCTAGTGCTGTGTAGTAATTGTGAATTTGTTCTGGGTTTAGTTAATTTCTTCAGAAAACATCCGAAGAGGTTATATATTCTAATTATCAAACCTGAGTGATTCCACAATAAGTTCTTCATCTCTATTGCTATTATATATTAGGTCAAAGCCATACAGGATATTCTCCAGCGAAGAAGGACAAGGCTTCTGTTTGAAGACGGAGATTTGAATGTATACTTGTAAAGACACCCTAAACGCAAGCATGTGATGGTCATACCACCTTACAGTTTAAAACACTATGTTCATCAAACAACAGCTACACCTAACAATTACATCTGCGGTAAAAATTAAACTTAGACTCAAATGATCCACAAGTTAGTGTGTGGAGACAAGAAAGGCTGATTGCAGATTGGGCCTCTGATGGATTCAACTGGTAAGATCTGGGCAAAGTAAAAGGCGAGATATTTATCTCCATTATGAAAAATTACGGCCCAAAAACTGAGAACACAGTTCAAAGACAATTGAATGCCACTACCACCTTCAAACATTATAGTGGAATGAAAGGCAGGCGCCAAAAATCCTTCTTCAAACGAAAGCAACGACACTGCATTTGGTTGGCCTCAGATATAAAACAAACCAAAACCAACAGCCAAGCGCCTATAAAAAACAAAAATATTTTAACAAAAAGACAAAAAATCCCTAAAAAACTAAATTGTCACTGTGAAAAATACAAGATATAAAAGAAAACCATTAATATAAACACTACGAAAAATTCCACGCTTAATTAAAACAAACATTAAAAAAATCTACCAAACACCATTGAAAAACACAAATGAATTAGTCACAGCAACAGTTTTGAAAAATGACACATTTGCAGCTTACACTTCCGACACGATAGTATCGTGTCAAACAAAACAAATTCAATGCGGTGCCTTGTCCTTCCGGACAAAAATTCAAAATGAAATTGTCGTTACAAAACTGTCATCGGGTCGATTTATGAATATGCTGTGCACACCCTTTAGTGGCAGGAATTTGGCAAAAATCTGATGATTTACCATATAAATTTTCGACCATGGAGCAAATGAAAAAAAGAAATCCACAGATGGATCGCTCGGCGGTGATCAATGCCATCAGGAGTGGCAATAAATCCTTGTTCCCTGCTAACTTCATCCTGCGATGGAATTTTTGCATAAACTGCACATGAATCGGAAATGTAGAACAGCGACCCTTTGACCTTCGGAAAAAAATTTTTTTTGGTGAATTCCTTCGGATTCGGGATGAAATATTTAGATACCCTCTCCAGGGAGTTGTAAGAGAATAATGCAATGCAAATTGTTTGCTTGTAGTTTCCTTAGGAATAAAATATTCAAAGATATATAATGAAGTTGCTTAGATTATGAGTAAAGAGGTGTGTAGGTATCATTATTATTTCTATTGTTCGATTTAATTTACTTCTTTTATGAATTTTGCTACATCTACCTACATTGATGAGGAAAAATCTTTTGAGACATCCAAATATTGAAGAACTTATTTTTAATTTAAGATTAATTGCATAAACAAAATTCAGTGGTTTTAGAATTCGTATTTTAGGTTATTTTTTTTTCCGAAGCTTCATGAAAAAACTATTATTTTCCACAGACTCCGAACGGCTACATGAGTTGCACTTCTTCGAGACAAATTTTACTCTTGGAGTATTTGTCATTTCTTCGTAAGAGGCAATACCACAGTAAAAAGGTGGCTCTGGTGGGGAATCAAACCCCGATTCTTTGGCATAGGAATCCGACCGACAGACCAATAATTTTTTGTTGAAATTACCAAAGGTTTTATTGAGCATAATGGAATTGTGTTTTTTTAAGGAGCGTCCACATCAAAGAAACATTTACTTAAACGTTTCAGCAACATTTAAAAAACATTTCAGAAATGTTTCTTTGTTTCTGAAATGTTTTTAAATGTTTCTAAAATGTTTATTTACGTCTGGATGGTTCGCGAAACATTTCTGAAAGGTTTATGGAATGTTTCCCTGTTTTCCCTTCAAGGATTTTATTCTAGTTGACCAATTTTTTGTTTTAATTTGTTTGTATTTTGTTCATGATGACAAAACGCTATGGAAAACAAACATTTCTGAAATGTTTTAAAAAGAGTCCACACCAAAAAAAAAATATTTCTGAAATGTTTTTTTAAACAAAAATGGGAAACATGTGAGAAATAAAACAATTATTATTTAATTTTTTAAATTTTTAATTACAAAAACATAATAATTTTGATTTTTTTTTTATTATTTAATTAAAATTAAAAAAAAAAAATTAACGGTTTTTTATTTATTTAAAATGCAACTCGTTTCGGAATAAATTCCATCGTCAGGCACGTTGCATTTTAAATAAATAAAAAACTGTGTTAAATTTGTGTTTAAAAAAAATTAATTGTATTATAAAAAAAATTGAAAATTATTTTATTTTTGTAATTAAAAGTTAAAAATTAAAAATAATAATTGTTTTAACAACTACACAGTAGGAGACGAACCACATACATAATGATGTCAGAAATATTTTTGAACAAATATTTCATTGGTGTGGACACATCTTTTTAAAGAAAACATTAGCATTTTTATTTAAACACAAGTAATGGTATAACCAGCGCAGGCTTATTTCAAGTGGTGGATTTATTGAACCATATTTTCAATGACTGACCCACAAATGTGGACGGAAATGGCCACGATTTTGGTCCAATATTTGTTTAGGGCCCCTATATCTAGGCCATCTTCTGCTGGCATAGACCAAAGATTGAACGTGGCAACAAAAAAAATCCAGGGTCGTTACGTCATCATCATCATTTAAGGCGGCAAATTTACAGGGCCATTTCTAGGTATCAAAAGTGTATCTGTATCTATTGTCAATCTCTATGTTAATTGTGGCACGGTCTTGTTGAAATCATGCGTGAATAAAATCACATGTATTTGACCACCAGGACGTCGTAACATGTCTCAACAACGCTCTCCATTGACGGTAACATATGGTCATTTTCATCAAAGCTGCAATGAAAACCACAAAAAGTTAATTTTTTTGTCCATGAAGTAGTGTTTCTTGAAGTATCACCAGACAATAACGCATTTTCTGTTTGTTGATGGAGCCTTTTACCAAGAAAGGTGCTCCATAAGTTCAGATGATTATGCGAAACTGGTTATCGTTTTCCAATATTTCTTGAGAACAGTACGAGAACGTTCTTTGTTTCATACGATCGAATGGCTTTACTTCTTTAAGCTAACTTGATCAAACTCAAATTCCTTTTCCAAAATTCGCCAAAGTGTGGTCTAAGCGGTGCCCAATATTGGAGAATTCAATGGAAACGGCTGTTTTGATTTGGTTGTGGCAAACGATTGAATGACAGTAATATTATCGGAAACTCGATTAAAACTTTGTATAACTACATACATATGTAGGGACCTAGTAGCAAAAATTTAGACTCGAATTTCTCCAACATCATCAGCATCAGCAAAACCTACAAGTTTAATTACTAGTTTGTTGAAGACACAATATTTTCATATCCAATATTTATATTTCACTTGGTGCAGTAAAAAGGAAGAAGGTAACAAAAATAGACTTCCAGACTTAACATATAAATTAATACATCTAAAGATTGAAATATAAATCTCAAGTATTCTTATGCTCATGTAAAGAAACCAGTTATGTATTCGTTCCTTAAAAATCACCAGTTGAATGCTCATCAGTTCCCCCTGAGCCAAATTTCGGACGAGCAAAAAATAAAAAAAAATCATTTTTAAGCCGCACAACACGAATATCGAATAGTATACACAGTACGATAACAAATTCCATACAAGGAACTCATTTATTTCTTCCACAGCGCCTAGATTGACAAGGTTCCAAAATAAAATAAAACTTCAGAAACAAAATGCGTTCAATGTATTCACCTTCCTTCTTCTGTGTTTCCCTTTGCCCCTTTAACTGCACCTAATAGTTCTGAGCTTCACAAATTCCTTTTCCTGTCGTTAAACTCTTTCATAGCATTAAATCTAAACAGGAACTGCGTTAATTGAACGCCCCAACGACGCCAACGCCTTACGCATTGCAAATCAAAGTCAAGGTTCATAGTATAAATTGAAATAGTTATGACAATTTGCTTAGCGGGTGGCATTTTCATACAAATCTCGGAGGCAAGAACAAGAAAAATTTATATTCAGCAATCAAATTAAATCTTCAAGCGAAATATAAAAGAGGTACAACATGTAGACATGCCTTTACTTCCATCGGGCCAGTGGCTCTGTTCCTATGTTAAGATATGATATTTGAAGTTTCATCTTCTTTGACACAAATAGTGGTATGCACCATTTGAACACATAGTTGTTGTACAACATGCAAACTTGGTTCTTGGGCCTTTGGTTGCTTGCGTTTTAGTGACACAGAAAGATTTAAGAACCGCTTGCGCACATTTTGAAGGAAAGAATCGTCAATTTGACTGACAAACGTCCAATTAATGTTGATCAAATAAATTTATTCCCCACAGTGTTGTTATACATTTTTTATGTTTTTACTTGCAATTAAAGTCTTATTCTCGATTTAATTTTAATGGACATTACGATGATGGGAAGGAAAAAAAGATTCATGTATTCAGAGCAATAACCGCTTTTTCTTGATGTTTTTCTTTACTAAGGTTTACAGTTAATTTAGTAACAACAGTATTCACATTTCAATAAATTTACTTTCCCTGCTAAAAATACTTAAGTAAATCGTCATCGATCACCCTGTATAGTACCTAATTTTATAAAATACTGTTCACATCAAATAAAGTAATATTTTAACTTTTCAAGGGATGTGATTGAAAAAATCTTAAATTCAAAATCGAAATCCAAACTTTGATTTTCAGTGTTTATAACAACGCTGCTTTTGACCATTGCTGTTGCACTTGCGAAAACGAATCCAATTGATTGAAGGGATTTGTTAGACATCTCAACTCAACAGTGTGGATTATAGAAGTTGAGCCTTTTCCCTGGGTGGTCCATGTTTTGAGTAACCGAGGGAGCAGCTTCTAATTAAACTGCCACAATTGGGCACTTAAGCCATCATACAGAAGAGAACGTGGGAATTATGCAAATGTCAATTGATGTTGATTCAACGGATCGCGAAATCAACTTCGGCGGTCGTTATTTTTGCTGCCGGTATCGTGATGGTTTAAGTTCGAAAGATGCCGATCACTGATTGAGAGAATGGATTTGTTACTGAAATTAATTTAAGTTTTGATATGGCAGAGGTCGGCTTGAATGAGGACAAAGGATTAATTAGCTTAGTAATTGTGATAAGTCGATGCGGTTCAGGCAATTGGGAAAGGATAATTGCGGCGGTTTTTATATGAGCCTCAGTTACTTATTGAAGATTAATAAAAAAAAAACGTCAAGACAACAAATGTTATTCTTAATTGCAAGCTTTGCTTATGAAAATTGCAAGGTAATGAAATTCTTAGACTCAAAATGGTATAAATAATAAAATGCACACGAGATACTTTGGGAAGTTTGGCGGGATCCCTTATAAATGGCAAAAGTGATTTTAAATAGCGGGTGTTTCTTGAATAATTGTTTCTGTTGGGCAAAATCACCATATTGGAAGACGCCATCCATAACCTTTGTTAATGGCGGAAAATGTCAATTCTGTTTTGACAATTTATTGTGAAGTAACCAAATCAAATATTGGGACAGCGTGAGTTTTGTTGAAGATTTCCCAACTGCCCGGCACCAACTGGGCAAATAAAGCGGCGCTTAGCCGTTAGCCTCGAAGAGACTTGGAGCACAACAGATGTTGTGCACCGTAGCGTTTTGCTGAGAATGTCGCTCCTCATGCGGAAGATGTCCAAGAGAAACCCGGAATTTAGACCAGACGACTGCTCAGCTCTTGACTGTTGACCGCAAAAAACCTGGATAACCTACCCTGAAGCCATCCTAAATCTCGATCAGGAGGAGGAAAACCATCATCAGCCCATTTCTATATCTCCAGTTACGTCAATAAGGAAAATTACCACTTCTGGGGAACTAAAAATCGGTGTATGTCCCACAAAGAGCCAGTACATCCATAATCAAAGTTAATACTATGATGTGCTGTTTACGCCGGAGTATTCATCGGGCCATTTTTTTCAAGAACGCTGCGGGCCAAACTATTATTGTAAACTGCGAGCGCTACAGAGAGCCATAATTAATGACTTTTTCCCTTTCCCAATTGGATAAATAAGGACTGGAGTACATGTAGTTCCGGTAGAACGTAAGAGCGGTATAGACTGCACGAGCCACAATTCTGGAATTTAAACTTTTGAACAACTTAAAAACTGACGGCAGTTCTGACATCTTACCTTACCTCACCTTAGGTGGCGCTATTAGTCCGGGAAGGACCTGGGCCTCAATCAACAAGCGTCTTCAGCCAGCTCGGTCCCTAGTTGCCTCCAGTACCAGTTTCGCACGTGGAGTCGGTTAAGGTCCTCTTACAATTGTGTGCCCCGCCTGACTCTCGGCCTTCCTCTATTGCGCCGTCCCTCTGGGGTGGATTCGAAGATTGTCCGGGCCGGAGCATTGATGTCCATCCGATCTATATGACCCAGCCATCTGAGACGTTGAATTTTTAGTCTCTTGGCCAGGCCTGTGTCGCTGTACAGCTGATACAGTTCTTCATTGTATCTTCTTCTCCACCCTCCGTTTATGCATACGGGACCAAAAATCAACCGAAGTATCTTTATCCCGAAGCAGCCTAAAGCGTCCTCATCCGCTTTTGGGAGTTCGGACACCAATGATGAAAAATGTTACTAAACAAGCCTGGTCATCAATACCAAAATCGGTTGATTATTATTGCCCGACCTTTTTATGAAGACTAGTGTAGCTTTTTCAAAAGACGCAAACATGTCTTCTTCCCACTTCAAACTAATTTTGCTCTCTTAAGATGTTCATTAAGTTTCATTGTCCTTGACAACTCCTCTACTCTGTGTTTATATCCCGAACAACTGTCAGACAGTTGCTACTAAAATTCCCATCAGCATTTTATAACTTTATTGCCCCAATTGTGCTCCTCATGAAAATCTTCACCCTCCGAAAGTGTGAAAATGCCCAAAGTGTGTGAAACTGTAGTCAATATAAGGAATCGATTTTATTACTCCTTCCTTTTCGTTCACAGTTTAATATGCTCTTGTAATCAAAACGTCCCTCCATTTATGACATCATAAACATCCTGAAAATGCCTAAGTACTATGAGTTGGAGTGGACAATCTTTTGTCCATAACTGTGTCATCCTTCCCTTAATCTCCCGCTAAATAATGTTTCCACAAATAAAACCCTGACCATCTGCTCCCAAAAACTTCTCAAAAACAAGCAAATATCAACAGACAACCCATACATATCTCGGTCCAAGGATAATCGTTCAATCGTCGAATTTATTAATTAAATTCTTAATGCGCACCTGGGAACATTGCGTGCACTGTGTAAAATTGCTTATCTCTGGAATGGGCAACGTTAAAACTTTCCATAATACAGGAAAATTATTATCCTCAAAACAGGATCAACTTTGAAGTTCTGTACTGAACTGAACTGACACCCCTTTTATTCTTGCGAAAGGAACTTCTTTCTTCCTTTTTTTTTCTTTTCCCACAAAAATTAAAAAGAATTCAAATTTTGATTTCAAAGACAAACTGACCAGTAGTGACCTTAATGACCTCAAAAAAGTTCCAAAATTAGCATAAGAAAATTTTTCTTTTCAAACAAAAATCATTCAGAGCGAAGAAGAATTAATAGAAAATAAATAAGGATTTCAAAAAATACATACAATATCTTGGTTTGACAATCAGGTTCGTCGTTACACCGCAAAATATCAAAAAGCGATGAGGAATCCTAGAGGAACGGGTTTTTTTTGTTCTTATTAAATCTTACATTGACAGCATTTCTGGAAAAAATGATTGACTTTGAATCAATGCAGTTACATACCCCTAAGATCCTCTTCTGATGTGTAACAAGCGAACTTTAATTTTGTTAAAAAAAGGATGACATTTCTTATAATTTTTTCCGGGTATCAAAGGTTCAAGATCAGGTTTTTCTTCCTTTTCAAGGATGCTGGCAAGGACCAGAGTGTAACTTGATCTCATTTGATTTGTTGTTTTTTTTTTATACATATAAGAAGTCTTAGGAGGAGTGGAAGTTCCGGATCACCTATGAAGAGCAATAATCACATCGTTAAGACATTTGACCGAGTTCGTTGGTGATCAAACAGCATCCGTTTGCTTTGATCTTTGACCCGCAATAAAATCAAGTTTTAATAAACGACGGCAGAAACTGACATTTTTCTTGGAAAAAAAGTACAAAGTTCAGGTCAGCATTTATTTGTATAACAAGATGAGATCATATTGACTGCAAAAATGGACCAAAGGGTTGTAACTCTTTTGCTCCTTTAATCTTTGATTAATTATGTTTTGCTGTGTTTATGGGATTATAGGGCGTAACATCTTTGAATTTAACAAAAATAAAAAATCATTTGTTTTGATTGAATGGGTTAAAGGGTGTAAGCGCCCTGGGAGTTTGAGATGTTTATTGAAATAAATGTTCTTAAAACAAGGAGAAAGATATATGAATCAAATTTACAAATATGTTTTGACAGTTTTGATAAAAAAAAAACTGTTGCTCAGAAGGATGAAACAAGAATGCAACTTGTTCTTTGAGAATGGACTCATGAATTTGAGATGCTTTTTAGAAATTTCTGGCGGGAGTTTTTTAAAATTGCATACGTCAGTCGTTGAGATCTCATTCGAAAGAATCTTAGACAGTTTTCGATTCAATGATGCCGTTTGAGCAACGATCTAATCCTAATGCTAATAACTTTATGCCTAACCAAATGCAATCAACATCTTAGACTTAGATTTTTAATTGTGTGCATTCATTTTCCTCTTTGAAAATTACACTCGTTTCATCATCCTCTAGGTATTTGATATACCATATAACGGCATTCGGCCTATAGCATTGCATCAAAATATTTTCCTTCTAAATGCGAGATAAAGAAAACAAATTTCATGAATCTTTTCGATACTTTCGAATGCAAATTCATTATGGTTTATAAACTCGAAACCAACTAGAGATTGACAACATTTTCAGAGACTTTATGGAATCCTGTGTTGAAGACTCCAGATTTTGTTAACTTTTTATCAAAACGGAATTGAGGAACGCGGAGGAAGACTTTGATCTTGCTACTGGTCTCCAGTTAAGTATGTCGACTGTAGGCGCAAGCCTACTTATAAAGGGAAAATGTTCGGAACAAAACAAAACTTACTGAACTGAAGGTTTCGTGTACATTGCGATTGTTTTATTTCAAACAACTCTGTAAAAAAGTCCAATTAACAATCATTCATTACCAATACGAACAAACGATTGCAGATGGGCTAAAACACAAAAAAAACAAGGCTGACCTGTTCACTTATTTATACCCCAATATTATTATTACCAGTCACCTCCAAAGTTTTCAAGAAATTATAACTTTAGCGCCTTCTTCCCATAGAATAACAAAAGCAGCTAATTTCTGAACACCAATTGGGTTCTAGAAAAAAATACTTAACAATGAAACAAGAACATCAAAGAATTTTCCCTGTATAGAAAAATACGTTCTTGGCCCAGTATAGTTTGAACTTAATAGTCGAGATATACCTCAAGAAGAAGACGTCATAATAGCCACATTTACTAATGACTTGTAAAGTACATACGAAACAGTGTACACAAAGTTTTCTGTGTAGAGATTGTCGAATAAGAAACTAATATTATACAGGCGATACAACTCTTTTACCCAGAGACACCGAATCTGGATAACGAGATTGTTCAAAACAGAGTACTAACGCGTACATCCCTTCGTAAATGCGATATCTGCCTGCATCCATTCGATGGAAAGTTCCGAGCCAAACGTGATTCATCATCATCCTCGGAGCAACAACCGGGATCCGGTGCAGGCCTCCTTCAACAAGTTCTTCCATACAAACCATACAGTTCTTCCATAAACGCAATTAATTTTCGCAAAATAACTTACTAGACAAATCAACTTAGTTCTGGACCTATTTTTTTTTTTTATAATTAACGCGCGCACAAGGGATTATGTGTTTCCCTTTTAATGTAGAACACACTGCGGGGGGCATTATGAAGATAGGGAGGGCAGAGATAGGAGGTGCCGATTAACATTGGTTTTGAATGTTAGCAGATCAAAATGGCAGGGGAAAATCCCGCCGGGTAAACTATTCCAAATTCGTGTTGTTCGGCTAAAAAAAGAATCCCTATATTTTACGGTACGTCCGAAATCGGGCTCCAGGGTGAACTGATGAGCATTCCTTGCGAGACGAGTATTACGGGAGAAACTTTTAAGGAAAGGAATGCAGCTGGCTACTTCGAGTGAACATTTTTTTAAAAAGAAACGATAAAATAAGGAAAGACATGAAACATTGCTTCGGTGTTCGAGTGGGGCAACTGTTTCAGCGGGAGTTCTATTTCCTATCAATCTTAACGCTCGATTTTGTATTCTATCAAGCAGGTGAAGCGATGTTTGCGAAGCACCTGCCCAGAGGTGGGAGTTATACTCGAGTTTAGGGCGTATAAACGCTTTATAAATTGTAGCCAGATCAGATGGGGAAAAATACTTCTTACACCGATACAGGAAACCTAAGCACTTTGCAACATTCTTAGCGATCTCAAATATATGGTCGTTCCAACGGAGGTCGTCGTTGACACACATACCGAGTACTGAGAGCTTTTCCGTTTCTTAGATGTAAGTGCCATTCATGGCATTGGAGGAATGTTTAGCTTTAACGACAGAAGACAGCATTGAGTTTTCGAAGCATTAAACTCCACACGATTTCTATTACCCCATTTGACAATGCTGTATAAATCGGAGTTTAATGAGCTTGACATATGGTACCGTTGCAATTGTACGTCCGAAGGCGAAGGACGTGAATTATCGAACGAATATGAAAAGCTGAGGGTAGAGTCGTCAGCAAAACAGTTAAGTGGATTAGAAGTAACAGACAGAAGGTCATTTATAAAAATGAGGAAAAGAGTCGGAGACAGAACAGAGCCCTGGGGCACACCAGCATTTATTTTATGGGAATCAGACTTGAATCCGTCCAATACAACTTGTATTGAACGGTCCAGAAGATAGCTTCTAATCCAACGAACAAGAGTATTATCGATCCCAAAAGCATGCATTTTCGATAAGAGAGCTTCATGCCAAACTCTATCAAATGCCTTGGAGATATCAAGAGCAATAATCTTACTTTCACCAAAGCGATGTAAAGATTTGTTCCACTGTTCGGTGAGATATGCCATCAGATCACCAGTGGAACGGTTGCTGCGGAAGCCATACTGACGGTCATGGAGAAGCTTACGATCTTCGAGATATTCCTTAAGCTGACGGTTAATCAGTGTTTCCATGACCTTAGAAAAAAGGGATGTCAGTGCTATGGGTCGGTAGGAGGAGGGGGAGAATGGGTCACCTTTCTTAGAGACGGGCTGGACAAATGCTGTTTTCCATCTTCTAGGAAAGATTCCAGAAGAGTAGGAGCGATGGAAAAGCTTACGCAGTGGCTTTGCCAAAGTGGAAGAACACCTCTTCAGAAGAATCGGGGGTATACCATCCGGGCCAGCGGATTTGTGTATATCGAGATCTTTGAGAACTCTTGCTACTGTACGAGTGCGGAAAAAAATCTGTCCCATTGAAAAATTTACATTCCCAAGTACAGGAGGGGCAACGTTGCTATGCGGCAGCATGGAGCTGGCAGCGAAATGGGCGGCGAGCAAGTTTGCCTTCTATGAAGAGTAAACAATCGGTTTGTTAATGTCGATTAGCGTTGGAACCGAAGATGTCGAGGAGTTTTTTATATTTTTTACAAATGACCAAAAATTTTACTGCCTTTGGGACACTGCAGAATTTTTTGCCGTAATTTTTGGTCATGCAAAAATTTGGTTCTTTCAATAACGGAGTTGCATGAGTTTCTTGCTTGTTTGTGCTTTTTCCGATTTTCCTCTGTAGGGTTGGCTTTGTAAGATCGGAAACTTACTTCTTTGAGCCTGATAGCTTCTTTACACTCAGAATTAAACCAAGACTTTTCTTTAGGTTTGATGCTTTTTACTCTGTTAGGAATAAAACCACGCATCCCTAGAAGAATCACATTTGTGATCATGTCAGCACTGGCATCAATATCACTATCGAGGAAGCATAGTGACCAGTTAAAGTTTCTGGAAAAAAAATATTCAGGCCGTCCCAGTTGGCTTTCTCGTATTGCCAAACGGTCCTGGTGGGAAGTTTTTCTTTAACTGGATGGGTGAAGGATGAGAAATTAGCTGAAATGACACAACGGTCTGAAGTGCCAAATGTAGAAGTTACTAATGGTATATTTATCGAGGTGAGAAGTAAGAACACGCGAGGGGTTTATTTTCCAATTTCTCTAACGAGTGTGTATTATTTTTTTTTTTTTAACTCACGATAACAACGCGCAATAATTATTTTTTTTTTACTTTCGTTTAATTATTTGTACGCGCACCTCGACGTCCGGCCTCTACGAGCTTAAGATCGACACACCTAATAAATATTGAAGTTGTTTTTGAGGAAGCATCGAAAAATGTTTTCTTATATCAGCCTCAATATTGATCGTGGTAGTTCTCTACGGTACGAAGTTTTTGGAACACAACCTCACCTTCAACCTCAACATCAAAGAGCCGATCAGGGCAAATTGAGTCCATTTTTGAACTTGATCAAAGGTTAAAACATAAGACATAAAATATATGAAAGAGATTTTCAAAATTCGGTTCGAGAAAAATTCTTGTCAACAAAAGAAGGTATAAAAAATCGTATCTTTTAAGACCATCAATTTCGAAGGGTAAGTTTCGACATCTTAAACCCTTATGAACAAAATAATAAAAGAAAATCAATGAAGAACTCATTGAAATTCTGAAATTTCTATAACTTGAGATTTAGTAGAATTTTGTGAAGAAATCGAGCATTAGTCCTCGTTCATAATCAGTGATCAGTCCCATTCTTACTGACTCCTTGCAAGTCAAAGAATTGGTTACTAATTGATTAATTGAAATTAATTATAAGTAGACAAAATAAAATATTCAAACTGTCGATATCGAGAAATAATTCGACTGCCTAAATCTATCCAAATATAAAATTTTATAGATATCTAATGAGCCGTTACCGAGAAAGTCGAGAATTTAAAAAACCGATATATGAAAGTTACTATCCGTTAATAGACTTTTCCGGTGAATTTGGTTTTTATAAAATGATACTACATAACTACAAAAAATCACAAAAGTTTCCATCAAAATCGTTGAAGTCGTTTTCGAGAAAAAATACGCTTTTAGTTAACGGTTATATGGCAGGTACCGTTATTTTTACTCGTATGATGCATCAGTTTAGAAAAATGTACAAAGCTAGACATGGCCCGGTACAGTTCATCTCTGTCGAAGGCTACACTAGAACCGATGAAAACGTGGTGTCTCAATGTTAAATTCTTTGATTTTCTCCAATTTTTGGCGCATTGTGAGAATCGAAAATTGTCCAGTTAAAAAACCGCCTTTTATTCTGTTAGCAAACGGGTTAAAACGTTCACATAAAACGCTGAACAGAATCTTATAAGGCGATTTTTAAAAAGAGTGGTGCAGAGTGGTCGATATCCTTTTTTCTGGCCCGAGCAGATGTTACTGATATACCAATCGGGCATAGTTTCTTCCGACCATATTTTGCAGATGAGTTGACATATGCAACGCACCTGATCAGGTCATCTTCAGAGAGTCTAAAAAGTTCCGTTAGTCTAGAAAAGGCTATTTTGATCCCATTTTAGTTGTCATCCAGATTGATTGGTCCAGGTCGAACATTAGCGGGTTACTGACCATCATCCCTGTTCAACAACCGGTTGAAATAGTCTCTCTTGATGCAGAGCCTAGGACGGCTAATGAGTCTTCATGTTGACTCAGGCAGAAGTGCTCAGAGTAGACGAACCTGCAAAGCACCTTTTATCTTTTAACTTGGAAAAGAAAAATATTGATATTTTCATAGACAGCCATGCGGCATTCAAGGCCATACCATCAATAGTCTCTCCAAGATTTGCGAAAAATCAGTAAAACAAACCCTCTAACCCTCCGATTGGTCCCCGTGAGCAGAATGGGCACTAGCTAATCGGGCTTATGCGGAGGATTTCATGACGTTGATGCAGAAGAGGACTCATATCACTTCCTTTGTGAATGCCCCAGCCTAGCCCAGACCAGAAAAACAGCCCTCAAAGAATACTTTTTCGATGAACTGGACGACAACGTTTCAAAAAAGCCACTATCGGTTGCCGAATCATCACATCTTCCAACCTTACTTAACCTATGCCCCGTTTGACATACGTTTGTATGTAAAATAAAAACTCATAACAAACACTATGACAATTCTCTAAAAGCTTTGAGGAGGGCAACTTTACAAAACGTACAAAACGCCACCATGACCATATTGATATTCAAACGACCTATGACCATTTTTTTTATCCTTCAAAAGATTCTGTTTAATTAAATAACTTCTTGTCTATTATAACAATACTGCTTCAAACAAATTGCTCTCTAATGTCCTGTTGAACATGTTGTCTTAATTTCAAAATTGGTTATTGGAACACCGAACTATTATTGTTCTTTTACTCCATTGTTTACCTTAACCTCATCTCACCTGCGTCCCGCTTCCATTAGTCTCGTCTAACAAAAGATTTAAAAGATTTATGCCATCCTTTCGACACCCACAAACTGACCATGAAATTGTTTTCGGAAGCCGAAACATAACTCAATAAATTGATACCCTTCCCGATAAATGGACTCATAAATAAGTATAAATGGGACCCGAATTACCGCCAGATGATAGTTCACTATTGTTGTCCTTAAATACCAAAACATTGCCCGAATAATGGCCAACACAAACTATGACATCTCCGCACATATATAAAGTGAGGTGTGAGAGTAGGTGGCAACTTCATAGTTTGTCCTGCAGTTGCAAAAAAAAAAACACTAAAAAGGACAACATGTCCAGAACGACGTCAGCACCAGAAGTTGACCGCTGCGTACAACATAGTTTCTATGATAGAGATAGGTTGAATAATAGGTATGATGCGTATACGTGATGGCCTGGTTTGGCAGATGCCTTCTGTGGTAAATTATAGACAAAAGGACATCTATGTCCTATGAATGGGATAAATGATGTCTCAATCTTCTTTTTTTTCTGACTTGAGGGTGTGTTTCCATGGGCAGTTGGCTATGTGCCCTCAGAAATGCCACGGCATTTGAAAGGATTCTTAAAAAAAAAAAAAACAAAGTGTGTCGGAGGTGTGCTTGGCCAAAGAAAAAAGGAAGCAGTCCAATTAAAAGGACACAACGAGAACAAGGAAACTCTCACGCCCATTAAGAAGTCAGCAGTCGGTTATTCTTAAAAAGACGAACAACAAAAACGACGAATTAGAAACGAATTGGTCCCTTCCGGTTGTGTTGTGATGGTGTGCCAGTGGCGGCGGCGTCCCTGTCCGTGTCAGTGTGGTTGATAGACGTCACCTTAATTGCGATTGACTTTGCTGAGGACTGTCTTGATAAATGTATCCTCTTCCATTCATGATCTTGAGAGTATTTTTTGAAGGGAATCAAGAGAAGTCGAACGCCTAAATTAACTCACTATCCTTTATAGCTTGAAACTTAAAGAATATGGATTTTGAATTACAACCACACCGTTAAATGGTCACGAAACGGTCCATAAATTATACATTACTCACTCATTAACTGCATTCCAACACCAACAAGAGTCACAAATTAGTTGGTGCGAGGACATACACAAAATTGTGGGATACAAAAAACTATTTTCAACATCTGGAGACATTCCTAAGACTCGGTATATTTTTTTATGACAATTCGTGGCATAAAAATATCGTGAGAAGTATCAAGAAGCATTCCGATTTCGATTACGAATAACAACCGTGATGTGTTGCGCATTGGAATTTCTGCCTTGAACGTCTAGACAGTATGGCAAATGACAGTTTGTGAGAAAGAACCCCGGACCTTGGATCTTGGGGGTAAACTAGTGTTTTTTTGTTGCAGGAAAAGGAAATCGAAATCGGAATATATCCACTTAAGGGATGCTTTGGAAACAAATGCAAATAGTTCACCTTCCGGCACTTCCTTCCGCCTTAGATGCTTGCTTGATGGAATCCTAAACCAATTCCATAATTGCATCATCGGGGGTTACACTACAGATTGGTAAATACTTAAAAGGGGATACAGATACCTACAACTTCCGCTCCAGACAGTGTATTTATTTCAAGACAGAAATGTGGCAAACAAAAACAATAGATTTGGGTCTAGATTCCCAACCACAACTTGTTGGTTTACCCAAGTGTCTTTGTTTTACTTGCCCAAGATAAGAAACTCATTGATAAAATCCAGCATAAGGTAGCAAGTTCCCACAGCATCTTCCACATTCACCTGCAATGATAAGCAGATTAAAGTGTTTTTTTTTTTATGAATGGGAGCAACCTGCGTAATACAGAGTCTGGACTTTATGATTTGGGAATGAAATATTTTGTTTGTTTTGGCATTATTTGAGAAGAAAACAAAGTTCAGAGTTCTTGAGATGATTGTATTGTAACTGAATAAAGATATTGTGAACTTAATATCTCAAATAATGTTATTTAAAAATTTGTAATTTTTTTTTTTGGAGAAGATGAATTGGTAGTGGTAGTTCTTCGTTTTGTGAGAGGTGAGAGGAAGTAAGATTCGAATGGAAACATTTGGAGGTAGATTCGTTTCATGAGTGAGTTATCTAAAGTAATGCATTAAATATTATACAAATGCATTTTCTTTACATAATTTGCACACACTAAGAGGATTTGGGCTACCCTTTTCCTTTTGCACACAACGCGTGCTTAGATAAGAAGGAGGGGTTTAGAAGAAGATGCCGATGCACATTGATTTTAATTTTCTGGACATCAAAATGAGAAGGAAAATAACAAAACATTCCACATTCGAGCTGTACGGCTGAAGAAAGAATATCTGTTCTTAACTGTACGACCGAAATTGGGCTCGAGGGTAAATTGGTGGGCATTCTGGAACCGCGAGTATTCCGGTAAAACTGCTGTTTTAGGGGAGGAATGCAACTGGCTATCGCTGTAGAACAATGACCATAGAAAAAACGTTAGAAGACAGAGAAACATGATACATTCCGCCGATGTTCGAGTGACGTAAATGTTCTGATGATGTGTTTATCTCCAATCATTTTGAACCCTCTCCTTTGGATACCATCCAGAAGACTCAAGTGAGCTGAAGGAGGACCCGCCCAATATGGGAGTTGTATTCTATTCTCGCACGGACCATACGATTTGTAGATATTAGCCAGATAGGAAGAGGAAAAAAATTTGTTGAATCGACCGAGGAAGCTCAAACATCTTGACGTTTAAGCAATTATTTACTAAAATTTTGAATTGTTTGTTTGATTTATTTTTTTTTATTAAATTTTCTTTTATATTCACATAATTAAATAAAAAAAATCAACGATGAGAACTTATGACGTTTTCTTAAACGCACTTGGAAATTCTCAGAAAGCGCAGTATTGGATGGTTAAGTGAACTTTATCGTTAAATTTGTTAGAAAGTTTTATTCTTACGAAAACAAGAACATTGAAGCTATAAACCAAGAATATTAGAGCTCTAACTTACTGCGAATATATTAAGAAACTGACAAATCTATCTGTATTGGAATTTTTGGCAAATATCGGGGTTTTAACAGAATGCATGTAATGAGTTTATGTTTAAAATATTCATCGAATCAGGGTGCTTTTTGTATTTCTCATTCTTCAGCAAATCTTGAAATAAATGTTCATATCTAAATATAATAAAAACTAAATTAAGAAATGGATTGCAAGTTTCAACGTGTTCTGCACCGATCGAAACCAAAAATTGTATCAAAAATTAATGTTGTCACAGTTTTATAATTAATAAAGATCTTGTTAATAAAAATGTGACAAACAATACTTTCCAAAAAGAAGATCTTTTTGAGTAAAATTCATATAATGTTAACTAACTAACTATTATTTAGTAACATACATATCTAAGACACGAGCAATAAACATTGAAACTGGCCATTGAAAATTTCCATTTTTAATATAATTTCAATTGATGGCACAATAAACTTGATAGTTTGAAATTATTTATCTGCAGAAGTTTAATTGATCATAAAATACAAAAGTGGTTTTAAATAAATGTGTGTTTCTTATTTCTGCATCAAAATAATCAATGAAATAAGTTTCCGATCCTACAAAGCCAACCCTACAGAGGAAAATCGGAAAAAGCACAAACAAGCAAGGAACTCATGCAACTCCGTTATTAAAAGAACCAAATTGTTGCATGACCAAAAATTACGGCAAGAAATTCTGCAGTAACCCAAAGGCAGTAAATATTTTTGGTCATTTGTAAAAAAATATTAAAAACTCCTCAACATCTTCGGTTCCAACGCTCATCGACAGTAACAAACCAATTGTTTACTCTTCAGAGGAGGCAAACTTGCTCGCCGCCCATTTCGCTGCTAGCTCCACGCTGCCGCATAGCAACGTTGCCCCTCCTGTACTTGAGAATGTAAATTTTTCCATGGGACAGATTTTTTTCCGCACTCGTACAGTAGCAAGAGTTCTCAAAGATCTCGATATACACAAATCCGCTGGCCCGGATGGTATACCCCCATTCTTCTGAAGAGGTGTTCTTCCACACTGGCAAAGCCACTGCGTAAGCTTTTCCATCGCTGGAATCTTTCCTAGAAGATGAAAAACAGCATTTGTCCAGCCTGTCCCTAAGAACGGTGACCCATTCTCCCCCTCCTCTTACCGACCCATAGCACTGACATCCCTTCTTTCTAAGGTCATGGAAACACTGATTAACCGTCAGCTTAAGGAATATCTTGAAGATCGAAAGCTTCTCCATGACCGTCAGTATGGCTTCCGCAGCAACCGTTCCACTAGTGATCTGATGGCATATCTCACCGAACATTGGAACAAATCTTTACATCGCTTTGGTGAAAGTAAGATTATTGCTCTTGATATCTCCAAGGCATTTGATAGAGTTTGGCATGAAGCTCTCTTATCGAAAATGCGTGCTTCTGGGATCGATAATACTCTTGTTCCTTGGATTAGAAGCTATCTTCTGGACCGTTCAATACAAGTTTTATTGGACGGATTCAAGTCTGATTCGCACAAAATAAATGCTGGTGTGCCCCAGGGCTCTGTTCTGTCTCCGACTCTTTTCTTGATTTTTATAAACGATCTTCTGTCTGTTACTTCTATTCCACTTAACTGTTTTGCGGACGACTCTACCCTCAGCTTTTCATATTTGTTTGATAATTTACGTTCTTCGCCTTCGGACGTACAATTGCAACGGTACCGTATGTCAAGCTCATCTCCGATTTATACAGCATTGTCGAATGGGGTAATAGGAATCGTGTGGAGTTTAATGCTTCGAAAACTCAATGCTGTCTTCTGTCGTTAAAGCTAAACATACCCCCAATGCCATTGTCCATGAATGGCACTTACATCGAAGAAACCGAAAGGCTCTCAGTACTCGGTATGTGTGTCAACGACGACCTTTATTGGAATGACCATATACTTGAGATCGCTAAGAATGCTGCAAAGTGCTTAGGTTTTCTGTATCGGTGTAAGAAGTACTTTTCCCCATCTGATCTGGCTAGAATCTATAAAGCGTTTATACGCCCTAAACTCGAGTATAACTCCCACCTCTGGGCAGGTGCTTCGCAAACATCGCTTCACCTGCTTGATAGAATACAAAATCGAGCGTTAAGATTGATAGGAAATAGAACTGCCACTGAATCAATTGCCCCTCTCGAACACCGACGCAATGTTTCATGTCTTTCCTTATTTTATCGTTTCTTTTATAAAAAATGTTCACTCGAAGTAGCCAGTTGCATTCCTCCCCTTAAAGTTTCTCCCGTAATACTCGTCTCGCAAGGAATGCTCATCAGTTCACCCTGGAGCCCAATTTCGGACGTACCGTGATATATAGGGATTCTTTTTTTAGCCGAACAACACGAATTTGGAATAGTTTACCCGGCGAGATTTTCCCTTGCCATTTTGATCTGCAAACATTCAAAACCAATGTTAATCGACACCTCCTATCTCTCCCCTCCCTATCATCCGAATGCCCACGCAGTGTGTTACATTAAAAGGGAAACAAGTAGTCCCTTGTGCGCGCGTTAAATATAAAAAAAAAAAAAATGATGTAGAAACATTTAAAAGGTTCAAAATGGACGCTACGACTGGCTCCTGTGATACGGGAATCCTTCGGTTATTTATTTGTATTTATTTTACCTTAATTTGTTTAGCAAACTAACTCACACACCTGGCGTTTCTGAGGCATACTATACATTTTCTGGATCTCTGAAAATAGCAACATAAATCGGTCACAATAGTAACTAAACACCATCAACCTAATCAGTTACTCAGTACACAAAAATGTTATATTGTTGATAGAAAATATGTACATAAATAGCTTGAATTACTCCTTACAACAACAGCTATATATCTGTGAAAGCCCGGTCAAAACTGGTTTATGAATAACAATTTTCGGCACCGCCTAACACTTAAAATAGCCTTAGTTATTACTTTTTTCCGATAGATAGCTAATTCTGCTAGTAAAAATTCAAAATAGGTCCAGAAATAAGATTTTTCAGAAAAAAACAACCAGTGCCACCTTGTGGATAATTTAAATAGCCTAAATTACTCCCTCTAGAACATCAGCTATCTGCCGGTGAACATCCCGTCAAAATCGGTCCATAAATAATAATTTTCGAAAAAAAGACCTCTCGCCACCTAGTGGGTGATTCAAATAGTCTAAGTTACTTCATAGAATACCAGCTATATGCTAGTAAAAGTCTCATCAAAATCGGTACAGCCATTCTCGAAAATAGCCTAAACAAACATACAGACAGACAAATCATTTAAAAATGCATCATTTTAAGCTGTTACTTTGACACATTCAATTTTTGTATGTGTATGGGTGAATTGTTTTTTTTTTTTGTTCTTGTTTATAAATAAATAAATGGATATAAATATAAATTAAAAGAGTACAATTTATTCATTTTCAGTACTATTTTATTTCAGGGTTCAGTACAATCGAAAAAAGTCGATTTCCATCTCTGTCTTGGAGTATCTTTGAGCTCTATATACTATTTCATTATGAAACAAAGACAAAGACCGAGAAGAGAAAATTTCGAAGTCTCAATTGGCTAAATCTAAAAAGAACATATAAAACCATTGCTGCAGGACCGAAAATCTTCAAATCCACGTCTGCAGTACATAGGTACAGGCAGAAAAAAGTGGAGCATTCAGATCAAGACTAAGATGTCTGGAGAGGCTTGTTGCTCGAAAGTGTCCCTTTATAGCACCATCATCATCCATACCTTATTCATGTTGCTTATTGAAAACAATTCTCCAGGTGATTTTCGTTTCATATGCATTTAAGTCGTATGGAGAAGGTCACACAACGAAGAACTATGCGGCTGTCCAGCGACACAGACTTGGCGAAAAGTCTCCCATGATGAACATATGAAACCAATGCTGCGGGACAAGAAATCTTCGATCCCAAATCTTAGCTGAGTGCAATGTTGTCGTAAAAAGTGAAGAAACCGGATTGGGACTGAGCGGTCTAGATAAGCTTATTTGTTAAGGACCGCAGGTCCACCCGGGACAATGGCACCAACTAAGTTACAGTAAGGTTGGGATTAATGGTGTATGATAAGTCTGGAGATATATTCATTAGATCAGCATCAGCTTATTCCTTGAAAAAGGAATAGCATCTCTGCAAATAGAGGTCAGTGTCGAGTTTAATCTGCCAGTAGACAACCTAGCCTATCAAAGTACTTCTTTGAATAAAACACTCAGATCCAAAACTACATTAAAAAAAAAACAGAAATTGTTTAACAGTAGCTTAAAGGTTATATCAGGCAGCAGTTTAGAGCATTACATAAATATCTTCGTAAAACCATGGCCCAGAACTAACTCCATTAATCTATTCAAAATTATCTTAACCTATAAATGTAGTTATCTTCTCGCGCCTTTAAAATGACCCAGAATTATAAACGAAGCACTTATTTTTAATACCCTTCTATACCCAAAATCTTATCTCTAAAGAAGAAAATCCCTCAACATAGAATGCAGGGAATCAGATTTCATAATCGTAAAATATTTGTGACCGTTACAGCCGTTTCTTGATACAAAGGGAACGGCATTTTATCTGAAATCATATTCTTACGCGCCTTAAGGATCCATAAACATGTCACCGACCTAATTTTCTTATCAAAGGTTTCAAATTAAAAATATGGTTCAACGAATAAATTTTCAAAAAAAAAAAAAAATATTCTCACCAATTAAGCAGATAAAAGAATGTACAAGAAATTGTTTCATCATTTTTTTAGCAGAAATGTTTTTTTTTTTTTTGTGGTTAAAATCAACCTCAGAAAACGGCTGGCAATTGTTACTTAAACTGAAGTTGTAGGCGTTAAATGGCTAATTAGTCAGCACGTAACTTTTAACGATCACCTATCCGCCCACCATTTTACGAGTCCAAATCTCTTTCCCGGTAACTATACCTTACATGACCAGTGCAGAGATTCGACTTCCTCTGCCCTCCTTCGAGAAGGAGTAAGTACCTATCGCAACTAATGATCCACGAGATACTTAAAACGAAATAGTATAACGACGATGTTCATTGCGTTTGTATCCGTGTGGTCATTTCTAAGCCCAAGTAACATAACAGTAAAAAAGGAAATCGATCGTGCGTCGTTGATGTCTGTCAAAGGAGAAGGTAGAGGTATAGATAGAGATACGAGACCAGCTATGGAATGGAGTTATTTTTGTATAAAAGTTTCCTCCAGCTGCTTTTCGGTTAGTACATGCTCTTTTTTTAAACGGCCCACAGTTGGGCTGTAAGGAGGTCACAAGGTTAATTTGGGTAAAAATATGCAAAAACAGGAAGTACCGATCCAAGAAAATTGTCGATCAAAATAGAAACCAGTTTCAATCGCAGCACTTGGAAAAGGTATGTCCTTATACATTTTTGAGAACTTGTATCTGAAACTTTAAAATACAGTTTCGTAAAGAAAAAAAATCGTTTCTTCATATTGACCGGCTGTTTAAATATTGGTGGGAATTTATATATTTTTTTTGGTTTTTATAACAAACTAGCCAGTATCCGAATTTTTTTTATTCTATTTGATGTGGCTAAAAATATTAGGTTTTTTAACTTCAAATTCAAGTCCCATGTATGTAGTTTTGATATGATAATTATTATAATAATTATCTCATAGAGGATCGGGTAAGAATATTCTAGCAGCGCCTTCCCAATATGTGCAATATGGATTGCGGCCATTCCGGGGGATAGTAATGCAATGCAACCGATTAGTCGAAATCTAAGAATGAGATTGGAAACTGACAGATATGATAAAAAGAAGATATCTAGTGCACTTATGTTTGGAATATAACTTTGTTTAAATGTCCGCCGCGACTTCTCTTGGTGGCGCGCATCCAAAGTGTGCAATTTTCCATGACTCTAGCGCATAAATCAGGATGAATTGGACCGATGGCATTGGTTATGTTGGCTTTGAGAGCTGCTGTGGTTTGTGGCCTATTTGCATAGACCTGCGACTTAAGAAAACCCCAACAGAAAAAGTGTAATGGGATCAAATCACACGATCTCGATGGCTAGTTCACATCACCTCAACGTAAGATAACCATGCCCTCAAATCGCTCGTGCATAATGTCCAATGGCATGAGCTATGTGTCACGTCGCAACCTTCTGTTGAAACAAGATGTCGTTGGTGTCCATATCATTCAATTCAGGCCAAAAGAAGTTGGTAATCATCAAAATATAGCGCTCGCCGTTGACGGTGATGACCTGGCCAACATACCGTTCTCAAAGAAATATGGACCGACGACGCCGCCCGCCCAAAATCCACACCAAGCAGTGACTTTATCGGGATGCATTGGCGCTTTTGGATCTCATGTGGACAGATATCGTCCCGAATTCGACAATTTTGTTTGTTCACGTACACATTCATTCAGAAATAGGCCTCATCGCTGAAGATGAGGTTCAGTTGCCAACTGCTCCAGAGTCCATTCAGCAAACACCCGTCGTTGTGTATGCGTCCACCTTCAGCTCCTGCATTAGTTGAATTTTGTACGGAGGCCCAAGTCAAGATGCAAAATTCGCCAAGTTATGGCTTGCGAAAGGGCGAGTTCTTGTGCGCGACGCGAAATCGACTGCCTCGGATTGTTCTGCACACTCTCATGGACAGCGGCGCCGTTTTCGGCAGATCTTGCGTTTCGTTGACAATCGGGCGTTGGTTGATTGTTTACTGAACCAGTGGACTAAAATGTATCCATCATACACCGCGGAAAACGTTCCCCGAACAGAGCACCCATTTAGATACAATTTTATCATTTGAACGTGTTGTTGAACGTTATATTCATCTATGGTGATTTGGAAGAAGAGACTGAATAAACGACAGCCAATTTGACAGTTGTAGCTTCAACAAGATAGCCGCTATCAACTGTCAAAGTTCGAAAGTCCCTTGAGAATCGGCATCATCTTTGCGGAACAATAACTGGGTATGTAACGACTAAGCCTTTTCAAAGTCCAAAAAAAAAAAAAACAAAAAACTTATGATCCCCAAAATGGATGTAAGTTAGTGGACAAAGATCAATTTTGGCTTGTTTTCCAAAATCATCAGAGTTTTTAGAATGGCAGACGCAGATTTGAATGGACATGTTGGAAAGTCTAACAACGAGGACTATAAGGATTGCATTTTATGGTAAAGATGTTATAAAAATATGCAGATCATATGGTTTAATAGTGATAAATACTGTGTTCAAACAAAATTGGCAACTAACAGCAATAGTGGAAATGAAATTCAAGTCGAGTACAGTCTGGTAGACAGATTCATGCAGCTCCAAGTGAAAAATTGCAAAGCGATTTTAGGTGAAGCTTTCGCCCTACAATACCGTCTTCTGCTGATAGATTCGTGGTACAATCTGGCAAAGAAAAAGATGAAACATTTATCTCTATTAATAAAAAAAAATATTTGAGCCATACTCTCAATGGATATCAAGAGATTCCTTCACCAAAATGTTTTAAAAGCGATCAAAGCAAATTTCTTTGTGAATGATTACAAAATTTTTGACAGTATTGGCGACAGTATTTTGAAGGAATTTTAAATGAACAGTTTCCTAGCTTACAAAGTTCCTGACATCACAGTTGCAGAATTCAATGCTAAGGTGAAAAATTCCAAAAAGTAAAGAGGTTTTGCCAGATGATGTACCTTTAAAGTTAGTAAAAAAGATGGAGAACATGGATTCTAAATAGCTCTCCAAACTTTTCAGCCTTGATTAAATGCCTAATCACGATAGACATACTAGACAACTATAACTTTGGGCTCTGCTACCAAATCAGAGAACAACACCAGCGCTCGAAGGCAACTAACTTGTCAAAAGTGGATGAAAAAAATTCTCCGGTTGAATTTTGGTTCCGTATGCGTAGACGGCGAGTGGAGAAGGAGATACAATGAGGAACTGTACGGGCTGTATAGCGATACAGACCTAGCCAAAAGAGTAAGTGTCTAACGTCTCAGATGGCTGGGTAGTAGTGAGCTGATGAATAATAAATATCCGGCCGGGAAATTTTCCGATTCATCCAGAGGTACGGTGCAGTAGAGGATGACTTGGTGGCGCACAAAAGTGAAAGAGGAGGTCGACGAACTTCACGTGCAAAACCGGCCTGTTGCGCCTTCTAAGGCAAGGTAATAGTTGCAGGGAGAGTAATATCCTCCCCCTCCCGACTACAAAAGGAAAGGTTTTGCAAGAATTTGCTAAGCTGCCGTTCAATTAGGCAGTTGAAGATCGTTCAGCAGGAGCACGATAAAGGGCGAATATTTAATGCAGCTAATTTTCTGATCCACACTAGCCTATTCCGAACTTTTATTTGAATGGAAAAGGTTCTTCCTTTGTAAAAAGCTTAAATATTAAGTACGTATCTATCATCAATAGGGAACAATCTTGTGATGAAGACGACATCAAGCATGCCGGAAAACTACAATTTTTTGTGATCGAAAAATGCACCCTAAGCTGAAAGGAGGTTATACACGGCAAGGTGTTCCTCCAGCAACGGTTTTCAATTTTGGACAATGTACAAGGCGTATGACAATCAGTTGAATCAGCTGACATGAATATTAATAACGAGCAAGCAAATCCGAGATAGCTTCCGCAATATAAATAACACTTTGGATAAACCACGGTATGGCCAACTTGGTTGGGACTATGCCATAGAGAATTAAGAAGCTCTGAGAACTGAATTTAAAAGAAATAAATGCAGCGATACCTTTATTAAGTTGGCCTCAGGCATGGAACAATCTTAAACTGGGAGCTCTGATGACATTTAGTGCACCAAATCTTGCCAAATTCACAGGCGATATCTTATAGCGAAGCAGTGACGTTGGGGAGTTTTGGTCTCAGTCGCGATCATAACAATCTTCCGGTAAAAAAGGACAAGATTAAGATTACCTCATTCATTTCCCTAGAATGCGTAATAATTTCATATTCAATATCTTTTTCAACATTAATATGATCAAAACTTGCGTAAATAATGTTTACTACATATAAGCTTTAAGTAAATCAAAATTTGAATTACAGCTGGCTTACTTAAAGAACGTCGGATCTTTTATGCCTGTGAAGCATTATAGAACCCATTCCGCCATAAACATTCCATCCGCCTTTCGAAATATATTTTTTCCGGGAAATTTAATTGTTGTGGAGCAGTGCTTAATGTGAAAAATCTCAGCCATTAGTGCAAATAAAGTTTTAATCATCCTGTCGCGGTTGGTTTTAATTACTGGCTTCTTCCAATTTCACAGCAGAGCAATTGACTGTTCAGAGTCCTTTTGATTTTTTTTTGTGGTTGATTGCAACCACCAAAGATTTTATTGCTTCTCCATCTCCTGGAAGAGTCACTGTGTGTAATTTGTAATTACCCTCTTTGCTGTTTGCCAAATCCAAATTAATTTCTTAATTACACTTACCAGGCAGGAATCAATGAACCGTGTTCATCTGTGTGTGCGGAGAATTGCAAGAAGTTATGGAAAAAGGGTGAGACCGGATCAAAGAACCCTATCTTAACAGCGCAGAATCCTTTTTCAGGGTCATAGCCATACAGAATCTCGATTGCAATTGTAATCGAAAGAGGACAAACCCACAATAAGAGCATCTCGCATCTGATGTCAACTATGATGTCAGGATCTTGGTCTTAATAATGCAATCATAATCGCATTTATTAGAGCAGGGCGCACGCTTTACCCTTCCTTTACCTTTGCAGCATCATCAGCATCCCAGGAAAGGATGAATGAAAATGGGTTGAATGATACTATGCTGTCTCAGAGTATCAAATGTCAAATGTTAACAGCTTTACTCTGAGGTTTTTCTGGTCGGCCTCGGTCGGTCGTTTTATCCGATTCATCTGGTTTTATGATTATGATGATAATTCTCTAGCTTCTGGTTACCCATATTTTTTTCTGAGAGGACCACGCTCTCCCAAGATTGGCCTGGATCAATGGCAACAGGAAACACCCGACACCACTGCATCGCCGCCGTCGCAAAGACAAATGTTGATCTCGCGTTTTTATCGTTTGTCAGTGATCTAGGACCAGGAGAGATGTCCTTTTGTTCACTTCCATCCAAAGCGGGCTTATTGTTGTTTTGCGGATGGCAGTAGCTCTCGGATGACGATGTTCATCTGTGTGGTTTTGCAAGATTGTATCGTTTCTCATTTTTTGTGGGTTTTTTCATTATTATCCGTCTGCGGCGTTCGGCGCTCGCGACCAAAAGCGCGCACGCTTCGACTGCGGCTTGTAATCCACGACAAAGATTGATATCAAACAAATCATTGTGGACATTTAATAATTTTATTTTTTCTCTCGGTTTCGTTTTGCTTAATTAATTCTGTGGGAGATGGGAATACAACGATAAGTCAACTTGCTAAAGGCTGGCATACGAGATGGGTTTAGTTGCATTTAGTTGATTTGGTGGTTAATTGCTTGATGGCTGTTGGGATTGTAAGTGCGGTTTCTTGTTTCTGGTGTCTGATTTCAGAGGAAATTACTTTGTTGTTATTTTTTTTAACTGAGTGGGATCTAGCATCGGCTTCTGGATGAATCGGGCAAAGATTTGTGCTTATTATTATGGCGTCGGTCATTTATATGAAAGATGTGAGATGAAGCCGTTTGGTATGGTTATTTTTAAGAATTTTTTTGTAACGACTTCGAAGAAGGTGCATTGGTTTGTTCTTGGTTCGCAGAAATTCATTTTCAGAAGCTTTTTATGTAATGGTTGAGCAAAAAAGTCAATGTTCTTCTTTTTTTTACTATAAGTTTAAACATAATAATTATATTCCTCCACTTAAATAGTTAAACTGACTTAAAATTTCTATTAGTTTCGATTTTTGATTAAAATAGGTAATATAAAAAAAGGGCGGTCGTAAAAGGAGCTCAGAACCAATATTCAACTAGGCTTAGTGGCCGCTATTTTCAGAAATGTGTGAATGAATCTTCAAAATTTGAGTTTAAAGTAGGTATCGACTGCGGCAAACAGCCCCGTGTTGGATAAATGAAATGACGTTGAATTCTACATACAAATGTTTTGAATAGCCTTATACTATTCCGAATTGATTTACTTAAATTTATTTTCTGTTAAGGTAAAACTATATATCCAATCATTTGTATAATTATTTTGTTTCTACAAAAAGAGGGTAGAATAGGTATATAATCCAGTAGGTTCTATGACAATAATAAGTCTCCGAACATTTAAAAAAAATAAAAGAAAGGTTAACCGTTAACCTTCATACATCAGTTCACCTACCAGTTCGGTCACATAAGAAATAAAAAAAAAAATTTTTTTTAGAAAAAAGTGGCTTTGGTTATGTTTGATTTTCCCAAAAAGTATATAAGGCACATCAGCATCATGTTTCCTGTTTTTGACTAAAAACTAATAAGAGCATTGAATTTTTAAAACAAAATCAATAATTCATAGTTTTGAAAAATATTATTTTGATTTTTTTTAAATTCTTTTTTAAACTTGAGAAAAGAAGAAATTTCCGGCTTTACAAAAACGTAGGTCATGCCATTGTGAGTCTAACCGTAATTTTTTAAATTATTTTTTTTCTGTTCTATCAATTTTTTTTAATTTTTTTTTTTTAAATTGTATACTTCCCGACTAAACGGGTGGAAATAGACCTTCCCTGTCTTGACCCAACCTACACACCTTTTACGAATCACCCTGTATAAGTATGTATAGTGTCTAGTCAATATAAGAATTATTTTTTAATAACTAGGTATTTTGACTTTCAATTAACTGGTTTTAAATCTTAAAATATTATAAATGCATATTTTTTATTATAATAAAATATTGAAATTATGTTATTGCACATATTTTCCTTTCTTTTTTCCATTTCTTTTTTATAATTTTTTATATATTTGTGTATTAAAGATTGAACAAAATTTATCTATGTACCTAATATTATTCAAAGTTGGGACATTAGGCTGATTCTATACATGTCATTAACAATGTTCTTATGTGTCTAATTACAGTGGAAAGCAAGATCTTTGACAAAAACAAGTAGCATTCATGTTGAAAATAACAATGTTTGAACTTATAAAAAATATTAAAAACCACAACACTACGGTTGTTAGTAAAAATTAAGTACGCCATCACACGTCTTAAATAACAAAGAATTTATGAAAAATGTATTTCGAAAATTGTAGGACTGGTTTTAATAAAATCCTGTTTTTTTATTTTTAGTGTTTTGAAAAAAAAACTTTGTTGAAATTTTGGTATGCAGTTTTTTCAAAACTTATTAATATGCATGTGAGTATAAAATTTAAAATAACTTTTTTTGATTAGTTTTAAAAATACTGATTTTTCCAACAAAATAATCAAAAATTAATTTTAATTAGAAAAATAAAGTTATTCAAAAATTTGATAAGCAGAATTAATTTGGCTACCTAGATCTTATCAAATATAAAATTTGAACGAAATCCAAAAAACCGTTATATGAAAGGTACCACCGTTAATAGACTTTTCCCGTTTAATTCTTATCATATGATAGCCAATACCAACAAAAAAATTCTCAAACATTTTCATCAAATTCGTTGGAGTCGTTTTCGAGAAAAATAAGCTTTTCCTAAACAGTCATATGACAGATAGGTTCCGTTATTTTTAGACCTAAGAATAAAATTCAATTTCCCCTCTGGGGAATGCCAAAAGAATCACACACAAGTTTGAAGAAAATCGCAGCCGTTTGGCTGAAGCTCATTTTTTGTCGACCACTTTTTTTAGGCTTCTCTATGATCATAATGTCATGTTTCATTGTTATCTCAATTTTTTTTATATTCACGAATCCTAAACTTGCCTTTTAGTCCCTATACCTAATCGCAAGTAAGAATTTAGGAAATGTACATTGTATCTAAGTACCTACCTACATAATATATTTAAAGTTTGATAAATTCTTAAGCTACTTTCTTAGTGAATAAACAAAAAGGTTAAGTGGTTCTTGATCAAAATAGTTAGGCACCTACAATGAATATTTATTTGAAAAATTATGTATTTTTTTAATATTTAAAATAAAAATAAATACAATCTTCAATCGTCCACATTGAACTAAAAATACATCAAATGAATCTTGTAACCAAAACAACCATTTGAATTCAATATACCTATAACTGATAGCAGCAAGTAATTTAATCCGTTAGATAAGTCTAACATAAAAATAAAATGGAAGCAAAAATTCCTGACATTAAACTGATAACGAAACGATAAGAGAATGTCGTATCTACCATCTCCACAAAACCCCCAACAGGGAGGAGTTATTCATAAATGTATGAGTATGAGCAGTTTATTGAGTACACTCAAATCGGTTCATGAAATATGGTTGTGAACCGGTTTTCACTACCAGAGGAGAAGTTTGTAGCAAAAAATATATAAAATATCAAATGGGAGGAGCTATTTGCAGTAAAACAATCTCATTGTAGTTACGTATGAGTTTCGTTAAGTTTGATATGAGTAGAGTTGGATTTGATGGAGAGATTTTTGTGCATTGAGTTTAACTCAATAATTGAGAACATAGATTATAGGTATCTAACAAGAAAAGCGGATGTTTTTAATGTAGACAACTTCCGAAGCATGCATTCCAATATGAATTTGAAAATTTCTAATTGGAACCCTCAACAATATTTTCCAAGTTAACTTCAGCTCTCCTATATTGTGAATTTCTGTTTTTAGAAAATAAAAAGTAAGTTGCTAGCTTGGACTTTGGTAGGTAGGATGACATACAATTGCATAATATACATATATATGTAGGTATTACATGTGTTACTGTGTACCTATTATTGCAAAGTGAAAAATCGTTTACAAATTGGTGTCTATTACAAAAGGAATTTGGGCTTCTATATTTTTATCTTTTAATATTTGGCAACGGCGGATGGCTTTTTTGACAATATAAAATCCAAGATTAGACCGATCTTCATGGATTTATTAGGTTCATTTTAACGCCAGAGTTGTGCAGAAAAACAACAGAAATTTTGAGAAAATCGGTAAAAATATATTTTTCAATGAGAAATTCTCATAATATCAATAACAATACAACTACTAACTTTGTAATAATAATAATAATAATATTTTTAACTGACGCCCTTTCAATATCTCCCACTTAATGACTTCTTTTTAAAACAAAGTGAATTATATATCATTCAATCTTACGTACGCTCTTGACGTATCCAGTTGAAATCGCCTTAGCCCGTGAGATACAATATATACACAACCAAAGAAAAAAAAATTGAGTGTAGGTATATCAAGCAAAAAGTTTTTTTGTGTATTAGTGAAGTTCGTAGAAATAAAGGATTTTTCAATAAGAGCGCTACAAAAGTTTTTTTAAATAAAACAAAAACGGTTTTGGATATCAATGAAATTCTGTGAAAGTACGTTTGATGCCATTATGTATGGAACTCGATTTCTTTTGCATGGCCACCACGGGCACGCTTGCAGAAGTCCAGACGCTGAACCCAATTTTCGACGGTTTTCAAGCATAAATCGGCCGATACTGCTGCAATTTCACGTTCAATATTCGTCGCTGGCTTGTTGGCATAGACCACAGACTTGACGTAGCGCAACAGGAAATAGGCTCGTATATCTTTCCTTACTGAAGAGAAATGTCAAAAGAGCGGCAAGAAATATGGCGTCGTTTGCTGTCCCTGTCGCTCTACTTTTGTATCGTCCCTGTTGAAAAATTATTTGACACCAGGTGTTTATTTCAAAAACAAAAGAAAGAAACAATCGTGTTTGTTTGTGTTTGCTTACTGCTATAACAAATCATGCATGTTTGTTCATGTTATTTGCAATAGCAGAAGCAAGGTCAAAAGGGTGATATAGCACCTCAGAAGCTCGGGAGATATGGGCCGGTCCCATTTCCCCCGCTCATACTTTATGATACTGTCTTGTTCATGTTTAACTAGCAATTGGCCTAAATTTGAGAAATTCTTTTATTGTTCCTTTGTTGCGTTGACAAGTTTCTTTTAGGAATGTGGACAATTAAAAAAAAACAAAAAAATCATCCCCAAATGGTGCCAATTAGACACAAGATAAACTCGCAGAAGCTATTGAAGCTGTTCATGCAAATTAAATGTCCTTAAAAGCAGCTTCTAAGCACTTTTCAACTCCTTTTTTCACCCTTAAACGAAAATATAGATCCAGACGCTAAAATGCTAAAAACAACAAGATAATGTGTTGTGCCATTTAACCCGCAAGCCGGTGCCAAATCGCCCTTTATTTTTTAAGTGGATTTTTTTTAACGTTTTTTTATTTTTGCAAAAAGTATATTTATTTGACTATAAATTTAAAAAATGTTCTTTTTTTGTTTATCAACTAGTTTTATAACAAAGTTATTTTGGTTTTAAATAACATTATTTTTTATTTTGAAAATTATAAAGAAAATGAAAAATGGGTGCCATATTCCCGACTGTCCCCTAAAAAAAGCACAAACTAAAAAATCCAATATACCTAGGTACCTAAAGTTGTTAATATTTTTGGTATAAAACTAAGCTTAATGCTAAGCTTAAAGTGTTTTATATATTTACATAGGTATACAAAGCTATTTAAAGATAAAGCTTCAAATGATCACACTCACATTACTTAAAAAAAACACAATAGTCCTATATTTTGTTAATATCTCATTTTAAATTATAGTTAGGTATACTTATATATGAATGCTGGATAGTTAGGTATTATATTAGAATGATTTTTTGTAAGTGATTTAAGAGAAAATTTAACAATAAAAAATGTTGCTGATAAGCACATTTAGTTTAATGCATCAGAATAACCTACTAAAGATCAGGATTGTAAGGTGGATGCAGTCCCATATTTTCAGCCGGAAATTTCGAAATCCAGATGGGTATATTCGTTTTCTTGCCCATAACTCTTAAGAACTGGTTCATCTTTTTTCTTTGTCATTAATTAATCCCAGACGAGGTACCTACCTACTCTGCATAGCAAATGTATCACAAAAGAAGTTCGAAATCATTCATCAATGTCAATAATATTTGCAGTCTTTTTAACTGCACTGGATTGCATTAAAGTCTGACTTACAAACGAAAAAGGACATAAGTTGTTGCCCTTTGACTATGGCTTCTGAACCTATATTTGATCAGGACGCATCCTTTTTTAATTTCAAAACGATTGAATATCCTTTCTTCATAAAAACTTTTTCTTTCAAAATCAATATCTACCCATTGAACAAAATATTTTGCATCTATTCATTGATGATGAAAAGCAAAAAGGACATTCTGACACATTCCGAAAACCGAAACCTTAGGATCATTAGCGCCAAGTCAGGCCAAGAAAGTACAGTAAAAATATGTGCAATTGACAAATCGATTTACGGTTGACAAATTTGTATCTATGTATAATCAAAAGTGAATGGAAGGCGCTCTAATTACATTAAAGACCAAGAAGTTTGCTATCATCCTCATCATCATCATTAAATGTTCGGAAAGGAGTTTCAAAACGAACACCAACTAACTGAAGGACGACAAATTTTATTTGTGAAACAAGCAGAAGATCATTAGCGCGAGGGTTGACATTTTCAAGCAACAGACGTCTCTGGTCGGAAAATCAGAGCAAACGAAACCATTGATCTGTAAAATCAACATTCTCAACTTTTGTGGGGGCAGTGAGTGTCTCAGAACCCCAGGGAGTTCCAATGTAACAGCGGCACTCTGCTAATATTTGCACGAACATCATTAATTATTATATCCTTCTCTGAGTCGACTTCCTATTCTAAGGTGGATAGATGTATAATTCGGTGAGAATGTTTGATTCCAGGGAATATAAGTATATTTCTATGAGCACAAGTCAGCACAGAAGGATGAATGATTCCCAGAGTAATTAACAAAGTTCCAACCTTTGAAATTTCTGATTTAAGATTCAAGTCTCGATTCGATGCGTGGGAATGTGTTTTAACAACTAGGTATTTTAATGTTGATGAGTTATTACAAATGTTCCTATCCCCGTGATGATAAACGATGGATATCAATTAATTAGGAAATTTATACAAAGTGGGCGGATGAAAGGTGGTAACAACGTTTTTGATACGAACAAAATAAAAGTTTTCTCATTTTGTTAGATTAAAATGATGTAATTCAGTAATTAATTAATGGTGATTATTGTTTTCTTTTAATAAAAAAAAATGCCTTTAATTAGGCATTTATTCTCCAAAAAAATAATCAAGAAATTATTAGACAGCAAAACGAAATGCTTATATAACCATTTAAAAATTGTTTAACATATCTTATTTTTTTTTATAGATAGGTATCTAACCTTTAAAAAAAATTGTTCGTGTTTGGAATTTGAATTGCAGAAAAATAACAGCAGCTGTATGTCGAGCCTAATTTGACACTTTTTTTCAGTTATTAAAGCTCAAGTTCCATTTCAAGTGTGACTTGATTAAACAATTCAACTTAACATTCTTCTTCCAAACATTAAAAAAAAATTTAGTGTCTCGACAGCTTCATTGTGAATCTGCAAGAATGGTAGGGACCTACAATTTACCGCCGAATCCGAGATGCACTTTTCCAAGGCAAATTTTATACTTGGAGGTTTTGTCAATTCCTCGCAAGAGGCAGTACCCCGGCAAAAAGGTGGCTCTGACGGGAAGTCGAACCCCGATTCTACGCAGTCCGACAGACTAACCATTAAGGCACGGGGCACTACTTCTTCCAAAACTTGTCCTTCGAAGAATTGTTGAAAGAAGAATATTATAGAACAGATAGTTCAACTATTATTTCGTTACTGTTGTTTGATAAAGTTTGACACAAATCTTGTAGTGTTGCATTTGTTGAAAAAACGTCCATAAGTCTCAATACCTATAGTTTTTTAACTTCGTCTGTTTGTTCCAAGCGTTTGGTACATTCGACGAAGGGTGGAGTATAATGCCAATCTTTGGGCAAGCAACAGAATGTGGGATGGCATGGCAGTTGGCATAGTCAGAGTTATGAATAAGGAAACCTTTCTTTATAATCAAATGCAAAGAAGCATGGAACCTGATGGTAGCAGCTGCAAATACCACTTCAAAATAGAATCTAAATAAGTCAGCTGCAAAAAAACATAATTTCTTCTTAATTTTTAAAGAATGTACTCGAATACTTATTTAAACAAACATAAAGTTGTTATAACTTTGCCTATACCTATGTTGTTTTCCTCTTCTTTCTCTTTTCTAAAATTTTATCAACATCAATGCTCATTTGTGCATAGCAATTAAACACAAGCTTTTAATTTCAAAACAAAAATATCATTTTGTTTACCTAACTTCGACGACTTTTCCGTTTAAATGCAAATTATTTCCCCTGTCCTCCAACCCATATCAATGTACAAAACTCCTTTACCATGCCAGCCAAACAGTCATAATCATAACACATCCAAAACATCAATTAAAATGTGCTCCCGTTTGTGCAAGCAAAACAAAAGAAAAGCACACAAAGCAATTAATTTTCAATTTTCTCCCCCCAAAGTGTTCAAAGTTTTATCGAGCACACAGCTCGCATCAGCAATTATCCTTTTAAATATTTACACGCCCGTTATATCATCCTGGGATATCTTTACACACATTTGATTCCTTAAAGACTCACATCCTTTGCATACATTTTCATCATAATTTCCATATCATAGTTCCAAAGTCACCCCAACTTCAGCCGCCCTGCTGATCCGCCTTCATCAAAAACTCCAACACACGCATAATATTAATTTCAACAACAATAAAACGTTTCATTTATGTTTCATTTGGTTTTTTTTTTTCTATCGCGACAGATTCGCACGCTTTCAAATTACCAAACAATAAACATGTCGCGCATTGAGCCACCGAACATATTCATAGGAAGACTAAACTCACACCCGAACTTGGATAAAATAATGGATCTCATATGGGCGCATATCCTTGGAACGCACAACATATGGCCGGAAAACATGATTTCTAATTATCATCCGCACTGGTGGAGCATGGTGCGGAGGAGTATCCCGCAGAAGCGGTGTAGCGTAATGAGGGTTTAAGGAGTCGTTTCGGGTGTCATTCTTATACATAAGTGGGTGGCATCCTGGCATCGCTCCTTGAGTACACACATTTTATTCTCAGAAAGGATGTGGCTTTGGATGAACCTCATTGTTTGTTGGCTTTGATTAATATTTTGCATGCGATTTTTTTAAGGATCTGATATTTAGAAAAAGTTTTTTTATTTGTGATTCTAAAAAATAAAAATAAAAATACAATAAAATAAAATAAAATAAAAAAAAATAAAATTACATAAATTAAAATGAAACAAAGTAGGGAATATTAAAATAAAGTTAAGAAAAATCAATAAAATAAAATAAAGCAAAATAAATATATAAAAAATAAACAAAATAATATTGAAAATAAAATAAAAGACAATCCGTTAAAAATAAATAAAAAATAAAATATTATAAAGCAAATACTTACTAAGGGGGCGCTACAGTTCGGGACGAACCTGGGCCTCAACCAACATGCCTCTCCAGCCAGCTCGGTCTTTGGCTAGCTGCCTCCAGTTTCACACTCCAAGTTGGTTGAGGTCGTCCTCCACTTGAGCGCGCCACCTAAGGCGAGATATTCCTTGACTGCGTCTACCCTCTGGGATGGAATCGAAGATCCTGCGAGCCGGAGCATTGTTGTCCATTGGCTCTACATGACCTAGCCATCTTAAACGTGATATGCGTATTTTTTTTTGACCAGGTCAATGTCGCTGTACAGCTCGTATAGTTCTTGGTTGAACCTTCTCCTCCAAAGCGCGTTAACGCAGGTAGGGCCAAAAAACTTCCGAAGAATCTTAGGCTCGAAACGACTAAGGATATCTTCAACCGCTGAAGATAGAGTCCATGCCTCGGCGCCATAGAGCAGGACTGGGATGATACAGAGATACAGATAAAGAGTATCCTTTGTCTATCGAGAGAGGGCTTTGCTACTCAATTGCCTTCCTAGCCCATAGAAACAGCGATTGGCAAGAGTAATTCTTCGCGAGAGTTCTCCATCGTCATCCTGCACAGTCGGACGAGTTTGGTGGGAATGCCAAAACCTGGCATGGCTCTGTATAGCTCGTCTCTATAAATGCTATCGTACGCGGCCTTAAAATCGATAAAGAGGTGGTGGGTATCGATTTGGAATTCTTGGGTGGTTTCCAGGATCTGCCGTAGAGTGAACATTTGATCGATTGTGGACTTTCCTGGTCTGAAACCACACTGATAGGGGCCAATCAGGTTGCTGACGAAAGGTTTCAGGCGTTCACATAGTACGGCAGAGAGGATCTTGTAGGCGATATTCGGGAGATTTATTCCTCTATAGTTGGCGCAGTTAAGAGGGTCTCCTTTCTTTTGGATCGGGCAAACAATGCTGAGGTGCCAGTCATCAGGCATACTTTCTTCTGGCCAAACTTTAGAGATGAGTTAGTGTATCTCCGGCCGTTTTAAAAAGTTCGGCGTGTAGTCCGTCGGGTCCAGCAGCTTTAGTATAAAACAAATATATTTATTAAAAATACCAAACACTCAAAATAAAACTAAATTAAATAAGGTTAAACAAATTACAGTACAATTAAAAAATTAAATTGCATTAAATAAAAGAAATAAAATGAAACGAAATAAAGTAAATAAAAAAAAATTATTTAATAAAATAAAACAATTTTAAATAAAATAAAAAAAAAAAAAAACAAATGAAATTAAATGAAACAAAATAAAATAAAATTAAATGAAATAATATTATCTATTATATTAATATTAAAATATGTAAACAAATTAAATTAAAAGTAATAAAAAAAAATAAATGTAACAAATTAAAATAAATAATTTTAATAAAACTTAAAAAAAAAATAAGAGAAAACAAATTAAATAGAACAAACAAAATTTAAATAAAATAAATTGCACGGCTAGTCGCACGAACTTGTTCTTATTCTTCTTATGCTTTGGTTAGGTTAGGTTTGTGGGTTGTTGAACGAGAGCCATTAGCTTAACTCCAACGCACTTAGGTCAATTTAGACCCATTGTCATTCCCATTTGAGGGTTTACAAATTCCTCATCTTACCATACTCGTAGTCCATTTTACTTCCTTAATTTCATAGTTTCATCCTGGGGCTTCCAACCATCCGCTTTCTCTTGCGAATCTGCAAGATTTGTTATTGGACACTTTGATAGTTTTTCAAAGTTTTCAAAGAAGTATTTCCCCAGAGTTTTATATCTTAGGTGGCAGAGACTAGGGCAGTGGCAGAGGAAGTGGGTTATGCCCTCCTGTTCTTCCTCGTCACTACATCCTCTGCACAAGTCATTTTCAGTTAGACGTAGTTTTTTACTTGCGATTTAGGTCCTAAAATGCAAGTTATGGACTCGTAAAAAAAAATCTGGCAATCAAACATGACATTACGATAATAGAGAAGTTGAAAAAAGTGGGTCCGGAAATTTCGTCCGTCTGTCTGTCTGTCTGTCTGTTCGCGCCTCTACAGCCTAAACTGATAGGCCGATTTGCTTCAAAGTTGGTATTTAGTATTTATTATGTAGTATCTCGGAGGGTGTTTTTTATTTTTGCTCTAGGTCGAAAAATAACGGTACCTGCTATACAATCTTTAACAAAAAGTTTAATAATCTCGAAAACGGCTCTAACGATTTTGATAAAACTTCCAGGGTGCTAATTTTTTACGATAATACATCTTTCAGTTAGAATAAATTTTTCGAAATTCGTTCTATAACGGTACCTCTCATATAACCGGTTTTTTTCAAATGCGGTTTTATCGTAAACTATTATCCCGATTTCAATAAAATTTTGCACACAGGAAGTCAATTCAATTAATATCGCATTTCAAAATTTTCAAAAACTTTTATTTTCGATTTTTAAAATTAAAAAAAAAAACTGGTTTTCGAAATATTTTGAAAATGGGTCGATTGAACTTTTTTAAATAATTTTCCCAGATGAAAACTACAGATTTCCTTAAAATGACTTAATAGAACAAAATTTCAAATATTTTTTTGAAGTTTTTAAAAAAAAACAACTTTTTAAAAAAACTGGTCGAACGATTTTCAATATTTTTTTTTCCTCGATAAACATTTTTTTCAAATTGCATACTTGGTTTTTTCCGAGAAAATTCTTAAACTAAATAAAAAAATGAAAGAATTTTCTTAAAAAATAAATATTTTTTTTATTTCAATAGACGTGTGGTTTTCAATCTGGCAATACTTCTTTCGGAGTTTCATAATGAATAGACTTACTCCTGAACAAGTTTGCAAATTGTACAAATTTATTGCCAAAGTAATGGTTCATTTCGGTTGAGCAGAATATCGAAGAAGACCCGAATGAGTCCATCCGCCATCGCGCGCAACAATTGGAGATGTGCCATCCACTTTATGGAAGATTTTTCGGAAGGATCTTCGTTTGCAGGCTTACAAAATCCAACTCGTGCAAGAATTGAAGCCGAACCGACCATCAATCGCGTCACACGTTCGGTGAATGGGCCCAAAACGAGATGGCCACCGATCCCGATTTTCACAAAATTGGGCCTCGGCTGGAATTTATTCGAGCTCACTTCCTCGAAATCATTTTTAAAACATAATGCAAACCCTTATCTTTATAATCAAGCTAATTTCTTAGCTATAACATTAAACTGTATGCGTTTTATTTCTTCTTGAAAACCATACGCCTAAAAAAATCGTGATAATGGTTTGCGATAAGACCGCATTTAAAAAAAAACCGGTTCTATGAGAGGTACCTACCGTTATAGACAAATTTCGAAAAATTCATTTTAATTGAAATGTAAAAATAATAGTAAAATATGTTGAAAAAAATACCACCCTGCAAGTTTTATCAAAATCGTTAGAGCCGTTTTCGACCGATTTTTATGAAATTCTGTATGTACATACATATATTGGTTAGGTATAAGAATAGGTCGTAAGGTATATTTTTACCATTTTGGAGCTTGTGTGGCATTAGCCTAAGAGGGTTTTTAATTGGGAAAACAAATCAATTTATTTTTGATCTATGTAGATTCGTAAAAACGCAGATTTTTAAAGTTTTTGCGTTACATTGGAAAAAAATTATTTTTTTATCTACCTAAGTTAATTTTCCAGATCTCGATTTTTCGGCAGATACTTATATCTTACCCTTCTTTTGATTAATACCAGTAGAATTTAGAGTTGTCAGTTCGACAACAGTTTGTTTTTGCTCTGTAATTTGCTTGGATTGTGAACAAATTGTAAATTTTAAATAAATAATCAATATAAAACTGGAAACTGTTTTAGATGAATAAATAGATGGATCTCGCTCATCTTCCTATTCGGAAACAAGTGATAAACAATTGTATCACTTAAGCTTGAAATAGGAACACTTTATGTGGCAGTACAACGTTTGCCGGGTCAGGTACTAATAAAATTGTTATTTATTATTCAAAAAATAAAAATATACTCAGAAAAAATTCATCATAGTCGTTATAACCACTTTCGAGAAACCTTAATGGTTTCATTAGCAGGTACCGTTAAAAAATAAATTTCAATATCCCCTCTAGGAAATCAGTATATCAGGATAGACGCTTTTTGTCACTAAGTTTTTAAGGCTTCTCTATGCTCGTAATGTGATGTTTGTTTGTTACCTATCTCGAATTCTTAATATCCAAAGTATCCAAGACTTGCCCACATAGTACGACATCACGTCTTAAATGACGAAGAATTTATGAAAAAAGTATTTCGAAAATTGTAGAACCGGTTTTGATAAAAACCTGTTTTTTATTTTTAGTTTTTTGAAATTTTTTTTTTGAAATTTTGGTATGCACTTTCTTAGAGTTTATTAATATACATGTAACCATAAAATTTAAAATAATATTTTTTTGATTAATTTTAAAAATATTGAATATTCAAAAAAAAAAAAAAAATTAAAATTAATTGTTCTTACAAAAAAAAGTTATTCAAAATTTTGATATGCAGAAATAATTTTGCTGTGTATTTCTTTTCAAATATAAAATTTGACAGAAATCCATAGAGCAGTTACCGAGCAAGCCAAAAATTGAAAAAACCGTTATATGAACCGTTCCGATGAGATGATAGCTAATACAAAAAAAAAATTCCCACAAATTTTCATTAAAATTGTTGCAGCCGTTTTCGAGAAGAATAAGATTTCCTTAAACGGTCATATGGCAGGTACCGTTATTTTTAGCCCTAAAATAAAATTTCAATTTCCCCCTCTGGGAAATGCCAAAAGAATCACACACACCAAATTTGAAGATAATCGCTTAAGCCGTTTAGGCTGCAGCTCGTTATACATACTGACATACAGACAGCAGACAGACAGCAGATAGACAGACAGACACACAGACAGCAGACAGACAGGTAGACATTTTTCTCGATCAGTTTTTTAGACTTCTCTATGATCGTAATGTCATGTTTGATTGTTATCTCAATTTTTTTAATATTCACGAATCCTATAATCCCTATAATCGCAAGTAAAAAATTCGATTAAGCAAAGAAAAAAAGTTACATCTTACGTTTATTATCTATTTTAATTTAATATCTTCAAATAAAATCATGTTCCTTAAAATAAATAATACTTTATGTAAAACTCTTCATTATGTTTTAGCAACATTAATAATTCATTCGTCTATATCTTTTCCAAGAACTAATTAAACTAACATTCCAACCAACTTCGGTTGCATTCCAGGAAAAACACTTAGCAGATCTGAAAAAATGATCCATAATATCAATTTTGTTGTTCGAATTTTTCTTCTTATTGGCTTCTCCGTCACAAGCAAAAATCACAACGCAATTCTAATCCATTTGACCTCATCCGCTCATTGACTTAGCCATGAGCGCCATTATCATTCGAACGGTAAATACACAACTCAGATATCTAATATCCACAGCCCGAAGGCAAAATGGACTTTTGAAACCGAAAGCCCTATTTCACACACCCACACGGCCCACTCTGTCCCTCTTCCACTCATCATCATCCGACAGATATTTCACCGTTCGTTCTTGATGTTCCGACGACGACGAAGACGACGACTCGACGGACTTTGGTATCCCATGGATACGAATGATGAAGGGGAGAATAGCATTGATTGCCCAGGCAATGGAGTAGGTACTGCACCTCGGTAATAGCATGCAATTTGTCTCTGCAAAAAAGCCTTCAAGGCCTAAGAGGGTACCGCACAATAACGCCTAATCTCATCTACGTGGAAAAGTTATGTATTAGTATTAGCGAAGTCTCAGGACTTCGCGTTGTCGCTCGCCGTGTCGCGTCGATACCAATGGACGATGATGGCGAACACCAACGAGACGGGATGGATGGGAAGACCTAGACCAACCAAGTGGTGGTCCTCCAGAATTCCATAATCTTCCGGCGAGAGAGAGAACCACTATTCAAGCCACAATGGCCAAAGCCTTAATTTGTTCTATGCGATTACTCATATTGGAAGGAAGAGCATGCTGGAGAAGAAGTGTCGGGCTCGGCATCGGTATGGCATTTTCAATTCCCTCTCGCAAGGAATTATAGCCTTAATGAAGAACATTGGATTTGTGTCAGGTGAGTTATGATCCTGCACTAGGTGGCGTAGTCGGATTCGAATGGAATTTGGAGAGTTTATTTTTTTTTTTAATTTTTTTCAAACCATCAAGCGATACAATCATGGGATTTACTCGAATGAAAAATAGATTTCCTTCCGTGCAGGGGTGGTCCCTCTAATTTAAAGACACTGTGCAGTGACTTATATCTGATTTATGCTTCATCGATGATGCAACTTTAATTTTCTGAATGAAACTAATGTTTGATTTCCATCACAAACACAGTCAAGAAGATGAAGATTGGGTTTCTTTTGTCTTACCCATATTTGAATTGATTAAATTTTACTCAGATTGCCGACCGACGACATCAACAACAACGACGACGTTGTTGTCTTTAAATGCACATAAATTCATTTAGATCAATCAATTCAATTTGTTGGTTCAATAAAATTCAAATGGAAGCTCCATTAAAACAAATTAAGGCCGCGTCCGATATGTGAGACTTGAAAGATGATTTGATGAAGAAGACTGACGATGATGTACTGACTCCACAAAAAATTAAAATTAGTCATAATTTTGTATTTAGTTTTGGGTGGTGGAAGCTTATCAATATCACTTTGAGTGCCTCAAAAGAAAAAGGGAGAGACGACTAGTCCAACAGATGAAAGTCCCTCCAAAGAACAAAAACTATCCGGACTTAAAATTGTTTAAATTTTAAACCACATTTAAGAAAAAAATTATTGTGATCCGGTCCTCGATATATACATATGAACACTTAATTTAGATGGCGCTACGGTCCGGGTGGACCTGGGCATCAACCAAAAAGCTCTACATTCTGCTGGGTTCCCAGTTGGCCGCCTCCAGTTTTGCAAATGAAGTAGATCGAGGCCCACTTCCACTTCCTTGCCCCACTTGGTTACGGCCTTTCCTTACTGCGCAGATCTGTGTGGCGGAATCGAAGATTTTCCAGACGGTTTTATGCAAAATGCCAAACCTCGTCTTTATAAATGCTGTCATAATCGGCTTTAAAATCGATATAAAAATGGTGGGTATCTATTTGAAGTTGGTCAATGGATTTGAACACATTAAAAGAATTTGAACCCTTTTAATGTCAGTGAACACAGCGCGTGCTTAGTTAAAAGTACGGAGTTTAGAAGGAGATGCCGATGCACATTGGTTTTAAACTTCTGAGCATCATAATGGGAAGGGAAAATAGAGTTCGACAAAACATTCCCCATTCGAGTTGTACGGCTGAAGAACGAATCTCTGTACTTAACTGTACGACGGTAATCGGGCTCGAGGGTAAATTGGTGAGAATTCCTGAAACCGCGAGTATTACGGTGAAACTGTTTAAGGAAAGGAATGCAACTGGCTATTTTTCTAGAACATTGACCGTAGAAATAACGGTAGAAGGAAGAGAGAGAAATATGAAAAATTCCGCCGATGTTCGAGTGACGTAAATGTTTTTATGATGTGTTCATCTGCAATCATTTTGAACGCTCTCCTTTGGATACCATAATACCATCCAGAAGACTGAACTGAGTGAAAGGAGCGCTCACCCAAATGGGAGTTGTATTCTAGTCCTGGATGGATATACAATTTGAAGATATTAGCCAGATCGGAAGGGGAAACGGGTTTTTTGAATCGACGGTGGAAGCCCAAACATCTTGCGGCATTTTTGGCGACATCATATATATGATCATTCCCCAAGAGTTTGTTGGTGATGCACATACCGAGAATTTCTAGATGATCGGCTTCCATGATGCAAGTTCCCCTCATGGAAATGAATGTGATAGAAGACAGCATTATGTTTTCGACGCATTAAATTCTACAGGATTTGCTATTTCGCATTTGATGATGCTACCAAGATCAGAATTTTATGAGCTAAACATACATTCCACATCTAAAGAGCAGGGTTGTGAGTCCAAAAACGAATATGAAAAGGTAAGTGTACTGTCGTCAGCTAAGCAGTTTAGTGAATAAGAAGTTTCAGATAGGAGGTCTTTTATAAAAATGAGAAATAGAATCAGAGACAGAACGGAGCCCTGGGGAACACCAGCATTTATTTTGAAGATATCAGACTTGAACGCCTCGAATAGAAATGGTATTTAACGGTCCGAAAGGTGATTTCTAATCCAGCGAGGAAAACAAACATGGAAACCGAAAAAGCACGCATTTTCGATAAAAGAGCCTGGTGCCAGCAATACTGCCGGTCACTAAGAAGCATTCGTTCTTCGCGATATTTCTTGAGCTTATAATCAATAAGCGTTTCTATGGCCTTGCAAAGAAGAAAGGTAAGTGCAATCGGTCGGTAGTTTGCAGGGGAGGAGGATTCGCCTTTTTTGAGTAATAGACTAAACAAAAGCTATTTTCCATCTGCTTGGAACGAGCCTTGAGGAGTAGGAAAGCTTATGCAGTGCTTTTGGAAGCGTGGAAGAACACCTCTTCAAAACAGTATCGCGAATACTATGTGGACCGGCGGATTTATGTTTGTCGAGATATTTTAAAATGTTGGCCACTGTACGAGTACGAATGAAGATTGGTCCCATAGAATCATTTACGCTTTCAAGTACTGGTGGGACCATGACACACTCTGACAGCGTAAAGTTAGCGGCGAAATCCTTTTGGCTTTCTCTTGAGAACTAACAATGTGTTTCATTGAAGACAAGCGTTGGGATGGAGGAAGAAGAGGAATTCTTCATATTTACTTGCGATTATAGGTACTATAATACAAGTTATGCATTCGTGCAGATTAAAAAATTTGAGATAACAATCAAACATGACATTACGATGATAGAGAAACATATTTGACTTACTGGCAAAATTCTGTCCGTCTGTCTGTCTGTCTGTCTGTCTGTACGGATGTATTTTGGACTGCAGCCTATACGGTTGGGCCAATCGTCTTTAAATTTTTAACTTAAGGTTCTTTTGACATTCTACAGAGGACTGTTTTCAAATTTTTTTTTAGCTCAAAAATTAACGGTACCTGTCATATAACCGTTATGTAAAAGCTTATTTTTCTCGAAAACGGCTCCAAGAATTTTTATAAAAAAAAATCAGTGTACTACTGTAGGTATGCATTATATTTTGGTGAAAAAATAATTAATATGGTGGGCTAAAAACGGTACCCCCCATAGGACCGGTTTTTTTCTTCGACTTTTTAGAAAACTGGTGATCCCATTACAATCAAAATTGATATTCAAGAAGATGTAGGTAGCTTGAGTAATTTTGCATTAATATTTTTTCGAAAACTTTTTTTTTGTATTTTTAATAATTTTTTGATTTTTTTTTTTTTTGAAAAAATCAATATTTTGAAAACGGGTAACTGATTTTTTTTTTTAATTTTGTTTTTAAGTGTACGTTATTTTTGTGTTGAAGTTTGTATTCTTGAATTATTTTTTTAATTTTTTAAAAAAAAGTTGTTAAAAAAAACGGCTCTAACGATTTAGAAAAAAAAATTCACACTTTTTCACATGTTTAAAAAAAATAAAATGGCTATTAAATTTTTCCGATGAAAACAATTTTACGTACTTTTTTCAAACAATCAAAAATCGAATATAATCTTCGAAGTTCCCTTAATATTTTTCAAATTTTATTTCAAGTTGTGACCGCACATAAGAGCAAGTACGTGGTCATGTAAAAATGTGGTCTTTCGAATATGAATGTTACAGACTTTCCTGGCTTGTTTATACTTTTTCCAGTTTTCCTCGGTTGAGTTAGCTTTAAAGCTACGGAAACACGCCTCTTTGAATCTGATAACCTCTTTGCAGCTTAAGTTGAACAATGAATTTTTTTTGGGTCTGATGCTTTGAATTCTATTTGGGATAAAAGATCTCATTCCCTATAGAATTAGGTTTGTGAACATATCTGCACTGGAGTCTACGTCACTATCCAGGAAGCATAGTGACCAGTTAAAGATCCTGAAGAAATTGTTGAGACCGTCTCAGTTGGCTTTCTCATACTGCAGGAGCGTCCACCAAACATGCATATTTTTCATTGATTTTTGTACATCAAAGCTTAGGAATTTTAACAACTCATTGAGCTTTTGTGTTGGAGATCCTCATCAAATCCTCAAGGATTTGTATTTTTAGGCAAATTTACTGATAAAAATTGCTTCTTCGGTTAGTACCCAATTGCGGTCAGGTTCTCGAATTAAATGCATTATTTTTTTTTTACTTGAAGGTAGAGGCAGCTTCAAACAATTCCGAATCAATAACTCAAAATATATTTTTCCTGTTGCAATTTTTCAATTTCCTGTTTCAACCAAAGCACTTGTTTAATATTTCTTTTAGAATTAAGATTGCTCAACACAACTTCTTGCGCTACCGACACATGATATAAAAATTCAACAAAATTACAAATCAACTTCAATTAATCGGGCAATTTGCGATTGAACCTGTAATTCGAATACGGCCTCTAATTGTAAATTACCACACATATGTAACGTGTGTAATAATGGTCCGCCAAATCACCGATCTACTAACACTCTCAATGTTCATTTGGCCCAAATTAAGACTTTGATTGGACTACCGACTGATCTAAAGTATAACGTCCGCCGCACTAGCCTGCGCATGTGGACTCACTATATGTATGCATTCTCTAATTACGATCTCGCCAAGGTGAACGATTTAGATCGCAACGGAACCAATTTTTTCAATTTGGTGGTTGATTTCGCGCTGCAGGTGGTGAAATCGCCACAGCAGACCAAGACCAAGTACATCATTGCACATCGCACGATACTCAAAAATCCGACTCAGGTGCGTTGCTCGAAGTAGGAATGTCAGAGTTCATGGACTGATACGTGCTTCCATACCATATGTGTATGTGAACCTTCCATCAGTGGGATGCAAAATCCATAATGATTACCTGCAAACCGAACGATCATCGACTGTTCCTCATCAGCTACCACACAGTACCATATCCATGAGCTTGGTTCCCCTCTTTGAGCCAGCTATTGACATTTCTCTGACCCGGGAGTGGGTCAGTGAGCGTGCTGCTTTGATGGACAGTAAGCACGTGAAATTAAGATAGTCTCCTCCTGGTCAGACAACTCTATCGATCAAATGCGCGCAAAATAAATAAATTTATTTTTTCTTTTAATTATATTTGCTCCGCCAAGGCGAGAAGGTATAAAGTTTCCAGACGTGTTGGGTAAGCATGCGCAAGAAGAATAATCAATTTGACAAGAAAAACAGAGATATTGTAGTTGGATCAAAATTTCGAGCAAAAAAATCTAAGAACAACATTGGAAATCAATTCTGCAAGAGTTAACTCCCTTTCAGAATCAAACTTTTTACGTCTCCAATACTTCTTCCATTGAATTGAGGTAACAAGTGACAGGCAAAAAAAGTCGTGTCGCGATCACACCGACCACAAGCCAAACGCTGATCAAAGTGCAATTATGTTCCACAGAGAATGGCCAGGCACTGTAATCACGTGCCCCATTGACGGACCGTACCAGACGGTCAACAATAATCGGTCATTTCATCAACATTGTAATCAGCTTCGTTTGTCTATAAAAATATTGGCGATGACGGACGAAACGTATCAATATCAGGTCTTTTGATGTGATCCGTTAGGGCTACAATTTTTTGTGTGGGCGGAAAGACTATTTAGATACTTAGTCGTAGTCGTGACGAATGAGGGAACTTTCCTTTCTGTTGATTCATGTATATTTACTCAACCCAATTAATGACTGAGTGGCAAACTTGTGACCTTTTAACCTTGTTTGGTGTGGAAAAGATATTTTCAACAAAAATTTAATTGTTGACTAACAAACAATATATGAGGGCAGACGAAACACACTAACACGTCAGACACAACTTGATGATGATGTATCTTGGCTTATTGATTCCACATTATGGAAACAATTTGAACGAAGATACTTTTGAAATTGTTATCGATTGAGAGATGTTGGCCTTATGTTTGGATGTTATGGGTTGTTTTTATTGGCATAGGGACATAAATTCCAAGGAAGCAACGTCCAACACGTAAAACGTTAAAAAAATCTTATCGAACAAAGAAGTAGTAGTAGTAGTAGTACATCAGGATAAGATAGAAGAAATTCTTAAATGGACATGGTTCTTTAGCCAGCTCTGCTTTTTGCTGCATCCACTTATCTACCTGCTTCTAGATAACACTGATATATGTATTAAGGATAAATGAAGTTACTGAAACAGAACGGAATAGGCTTACAAATAAATCTTTAAGATTTTCGGCCGCCACGGAAATCATCAAGACCAAATTCTTGATCAGATACTCAAGCTGGAACCTTAAACTTAAAATGTTTAAATCTGTAAGCCTTTACTCCATATTTGTTTCGTGCCGCACAATTTAGTGTCCAAAGTTTAAAGAATGGGTTCAGCAAGTTGACCATCAAACAATAATTCATTGCATCAGCTCCTTTTATTCCTCACTCAGAGAAAAACGTCAGGTTAAAAGTTTACAAAGCGCTTGTTGTTATTACAAGGTGGGTTATCTGGTACAAATTAAGACAACATTCAAAAGCTTACATGGTACCTTTTACACTGTGCAAATTGTTGGATTAACACGGGTAAGTTAGTTGATTATTAACAAGGTTATTAGTTGATTTTAAAAAAATGTCATGTTAAATCAACATGATGTTGTAAAATAAAATCCGTAGTTTTTTCAATTCACACTTTACATGATGGCAATGTTAAATTTGCACTGTATATGCTAATTTCACTCCAAGTAAACATCCTGTTTACTGTCTATATAAAATTTACCTTTGGATCCATTCACCCTTTACTTGATAACCGTGTAAGATTTGCACTATAAATTGTCATATCAACCCAAGATCATCCTGTTCCTTTATAAAATTTACACTACTGCAGTGTAGGTGCAAAAATGTATCTATTTGGTTGAATTTGAATACAGCACAAGTTTTCAATAGCGTAGAAGAACATTAGCAGCTGGATCGTGATCGTGGTCGGTAGTAGATCGACAAAGTTGTTTGGTATGAACAAAATATTATATCAACGAAAGGGGTTGATAAATTCGCTTTCTTTCGTTTTAATTTTGCTTTTCACGGGTTTTTTTTTTTTGATCAAACGTGTTTGACAAACAAATTTCTGTGGAATTTTAACTTATTTTTTTTATAAAGTTACTTCATTACTAAAATCATGATTTTTGTAATTTATTTTTCTACCAGAAGTAAATGTTAACATCATTAGTGTGTTTGCAGTTCGTTCGTCTCTTTCATTTATTAAGGTATTCATATCGGGTTTTCTAATAGGGACTTGATAACTTTGAATTTAATAAAAATTAATTAATAAACTCGACATTTTCATCATGGTAAATTACACGAGCGAGCAACGTTTGCAAATTATAAAAAAAATTAAAGAAAATTCGAAGTCGGTGACCGCAACTTTTTGAATTGTTGAATTTCATCGCGAAATGATCTTCAGTGACGAAGCTCATTTTTGGCTCAATGGGTTCGTCAATAAGCAAAATATGCGATATTGGTCGGGTGAAAATCCACATTTGCATCACTTTATCCACAAAAAATAACTGTTTGGTACGGTTTGCATACCGGCGGCGTTATTGGACCATATTTTTTCGTCGACGATAACTATCGTCACGTTACTGTGAATGGTCAGCGTTATCGCGCCATGATTACCGATTATTTTTGGCCCGAATTGAAATATATGGACATGGACGACAAGTAGTTTCAACAGGTTGGTGTCACAAGCCACACAGCACACATTACAATCGATTTATTAAAGAGTAAGTTTAATGATCGTGTTACCTCAAAAATGGGCCAGCCGATTGGTCGCCGTATGATTTTAAAAATTATTCAACAATGTCTCCACAATATTTTCGGATATTCAAAAGTTATTCGATTTCGATGTTTTATCGTCAGAAAGAATGAGTGAAAGTTTTAAGGCCATTGAAAGTCCGCAAATAAATCCTGAAGTTCAAGTACCATTGATTTTGCCGACGCCTTCACCGCTTTCAAATGAAAGTCGATCGGATCGATGTAAGAACCCAACGGAAAAAATTCTTCAGCAACAAAATGATCACCGGGAACTTCAAGTCTTGGATAAATCTTCGTCGTCACCATCTTTGTTGCAACCTATAACTCTCCGATCAGGTCCGAAACCCCAAGCTGAGAACGATAAATTGGTAGCCGTATCAAAAAAAACTCAGAAGCAACCAACAGTTCAATCCAATGATGAGTTTACTGGCGGCCCACCGGTTTCCTCAATAGCTTCCATTACGGATGAGAGGATTTCTGACCCGGCAGGATCCTTATCTGATGGTATTGAACTGTTGCTCTCAACTTCCGCAGTGGGGGGGGGGGGGGGGGGAGAAAGAACCGCAGAGGAATATGATCTCGTTGCTATGGAAAGACCTTTACCAATTTTTATTTCAAATTTTCCACAAACAACTAGTGAGTCGATGATATGGTCTTATTTACTAAAAAAATTACCAAATTTAGGCTCATCTTGTCTTAACATTCGCAAAATGAAGCTGAATGCAGATCAGAACTACTCCTCCTTCATTATTGATGTTAATGATAATTTTAATAATGATATTTTTAAATTATTAAATGATGAGAAATTCTGGCCGGTAAACTCAATAGTTCACCCTTTTCGGAAGCGACCTACTGTAGCCAAAAAGAGGTCAAATGTACGAAATACTCAATGAGTTATTTCTCAATGTTCTACCAAAATATTGGAGGATCGAAGACAAAACTAAAATCAATGTTTGGTTCAAGTCTTGGGTTTAACTATGATGCAATACTTTTTACTGAAACATGGTTAGATAAGTCTATTTTGGACAATGAAATACTATGTAGTTCGTACCAAATATTTCGGTCAGATCGGTCTTCTTTAACTAGCAGTAAAAAGTCTGGTAGTGGAGTTCTAATTGCCATTAGAAATTGCTACAACTGTAAAATTGTCTCTATGCGTAGAAATGGTATGTGTTATAACTCTCCTCAAAACTTTCCAACTTTTTATAGTCTGTGTCTACATTCCACCAAAAATGCTTGTGAACTTTACGATCAATGTGTTATAAACATTAAGTACATCGTTTCCCTGATGAATCCCAACGATCGGTTACAACTTGTTGGTGATTTTAATTTACCAGACATTGAATGGGACGTTCTTCAAGAAAATGACAAATTTTTGTCACCTACATCGTTGACATCAGAAACGAGTATTTCTTTTGTGGACTCAATGTGCTCTTTAGCCTTAAATCAAGTTAACCCGTTTAAAAATGAAAGAGGTAATTTTCTCGACCTCGTGTTTACGGATGATGTTAATGGCTTAACGGTGCAATGATCATGCCCTTTATTGGATGATGTTAGATTTCACCCTTGCTTTGAAGTTTTAATGGAAATGCCGACCTCCGTTTGTGCTAGTCAATACGATCATGGCTATGAATTTGACTTCAAGAAAACTGATTTTGAAAAACTCAATATGGAACTTTCTCAATTTCACTGGGATAGTGTCTTTTTTAATATGGATGCTAGTAAAGCAACTGATACTTTCTATGAAATATTGTACAACAGCTTTTTGAAAACAATACCTTGTCGCCGCATCAAAATTGTTGATAATTGTGTTCCTTGGCTCACACCTTTCCTTAAAAGGCTTAAAAACAAAAAAAACAAACTACACAACAAGCTCAAATTCAAGTTTACAGTTTCCACTGCTCAAGAGTTCAGCAGAATAAGAAGAGAATTCCAAGTCAAATCAAGGGCTACATAATATCTATGAAAGCTAACCTATTACGGAATCCTTCATCTTTTTGGAAATTTGTTAAAAATAAGAGAAAAATAGCTGAATTCCCGTCCTATATGAATTTGGATCAAATTTCTTCAAATGATGGGGTAATGATCTGTGATATGTTTGCAGAAATGTTGAAAGGCATCTACATATGTAATAATGGGTTGACTGGGCTGCATCAAACTACCTCTAACATGAGCATTACAAATGACTTGCCATTTATTCAAGAAAACGATGTGACAAGTGCAATAAAGAAGCTAACATATTCATGTTCTACTGGACCTGATAATGTTCCTTCCTGTGTTTTAATAAACTGCTGTCATTCCTTGGCTAGTGCTTTATGTTATTTGTTTAACCTATCTTTGTCGTCTTCCGTTTTCCCGCAAGCTTGGAAGTCTTCATTTATAATTCCACTTTTTAAATCAGGAAGCCGATGCAACATGCGTGACTACCGAGGTATAGCAAAACTCAGCGTTATTCCCAAGATGATGGAATCTATAATAGTCCATGAGTTGATACCTGGTGTAAAATCGCATCTTTCGGACCGACAGCATGGATTCGTCAAGGGCAAATCTACCATTACAAATCTGTTGGAAATTACACCATGCATAATAAAAGGATTCATGAATGGTCATCAAACGGATGTGGTATACACTGACTTCCCCAAAGCCTTCGACCAACTTAATCACCAGCTGCTTGTTAGAAAACTTTCACTTTTCGGCTGGTCCCCAAAATTTGTGCAATGGATTGCAAGTTATTTATCATCTCGTACTCAATATGTTAATTTTAAGTCTCATTTATCCAACGCAATAGTCTGGCGTTTCTCAAGGAAGCCACCTGGGACCACTGTTATTCGTAATTTTTATAAACGATTTAGCCTCTGTGATAAAATACTGGAATATACATCCCTATGCTGACGATGCGAAAATTTCATATTCATATAAAAATAATGCTGATTACCTTCAACTGCAATCTGATATTGATCATTTGCAGGAATGGTGTAATAAGAATGATTTCACACTGAACTCGAAGAAATGCAAAGTAATGACCTTCGCTAGAGTTAAAAATGTTTTCTTTAATGAATACTCTATAAATAATTCAGAACTCGAAAGTGTTAATTATTTTAAAGACTTGGGAGTAATATTTGATTCAAAATTTGATTCCATAACTGCAAAAGCTTCTGTTCGTCTAGGAATGATTAAACGATGGTCAAAAGAATTCAACGACCCTTATGTGACAAAGAGCTTGTTTGTTTACTGGTTCGTTCGATCTTGGAATATGGTTGCCAAGTTTGGTGCCCATATTACTCCTGTCACATTGCCCGCATTGAATCCATTCAAAAACAGTTTCTATTATTTGCTCTCCATCATCTTAACTGGGATAATAATCATCACCATCTTCCACCATAGCGTTCGCGACTTTTACTGATTGGTCTAAATACGCTCGAGGACAGGATGTCATCACTCAATGCTGCATTTATATTTAAACTTTTAAACGGTGATATAAATTCTCCTTATTTGCTTTCCTTAATAAAATTAAATGTGCCATTCCGTCGAAGTCGAAATTACAAAATTTTGCGAACACATGAAACTACTTTAAACTACTTAAATAATGAACCGTTCTCTCTCTTATGTAAACAGTTCAATAATTATAATTGCTTCGTAGATTTTAATCTTACTTCATTGAAATTTACACAAATTATACTTTTATTCAATTTAAATCGTCACTAATTATGTAAATGTAATATTATTTGTATAATCCAAATAACTGTGATCAATTATGTATCTGTAGTTATAGTCAAATAAATAAATAAATAAATAAACATGATTACTTAAATTAACTTGACATAGGAACATGCATTATACAGTATACACACACATTAGATGAGATTCCGTGTAACCCCAGCATGAACACTAGTGTTAATTTAACAATGGGTTATATGACTTCAACAGGTTAGCCTTCTTAATTTAAAAGTGGATCATGTTGAATTTTTGGAAGTCCCGTGTAACTTCAACAGGAACAAACACTAGTACTAATTTGTGCATGTCAAAATCTGTTAAAAACTGACACTATCAATCCGTTTAAAAAATTAACAACATTATAAATGGTTAATTTCTGGTTGACCTAACACGGTTTTTCTCTGGTTGCTGGTATGCAAGAAAATGCAGAAAATTCACCATTCTGTTAGTACCTATCACACATGAAACAGTTTAGAATCATAGGAAGCTCGACGATTCCATCTAAAGTAAAGGTGTTTTTAAATTATTTTTAAGCATTTTAGTAATCATATTTGCTATCAACAAGACACAGTTTTTCAAATAAAAAAAAAAACTTTCAAATGAAATCCAATTTCGAAATTTGAATCTTAAAATATAAAATCCACACCTCGTTCCTATGTTTCATAACTAATCTTTGAACAGAGTGACGTTGTAACAAGATGAATTACACTGGCGCTGGTGTGTATGACTGATTAGGGCACAACAACATTCCGACAAAAATCTAACCACTTAACTTGTGCAACACCTTCAACCCATTAACCGGATGACAGATTGATCTCAAGACTCGAGAAAGAATTCCATACGCGCCAGTCGAAACTTAACATGTGTAGCAACAGCGCCTGCTCATTGCTGATGGCTTCAACCACAACAAGCTTCATCGGCATTTAACTTCTTCAGCGGCTGCTGCTGTTGAGCGACCAGTGGTATCTCGTGCGCTATTCTGTTCTGCTTTGTCAACTTGAGGGCCCCCAACACCTCAGCAGTTAATTCACCGTGAAAATGGGCGACACTTAACTGAGGAGACCAGAAACAAAAAACCAAAGGAAAAAAAATGATAAATGACCATCCGACCCCAGGAACATGCTGCCCCGCCGCGACACCGCAAACAGCCGCGTCCCTTACTCGTTGTATCGATCGCGATCGTTGGACACCATCACACGGATCACGGTTTCCGTGTTAATTGGATTTTTGTCTAATGTTTGGTTTTTTTTTTTTATTATTGTTTGTCTCGTGTTACCTCCTACCTGGACCTGGCTATCAGACCTGAGCACATGAGACTATACTTTACGGTGTCAACACCACACCTTTCAGCAGTTCGCGCGCACACTTCAGACCCTCTGTCGAACATAATAGAAAACGCACTTAGCCTTATCTCGCGCAATTGCCTGTTCTTGCATTCGCGCACTAGGCATACAAGACGTCAATAAGATAACAGTAATCGGCCACATTCCCAAAGCTTGTTCGTCGCGTTTTGTTGCCTAAACATACAACAACAATCGAAACGAGTGAATTGTGCTCGAAGCGACCAGGGGGTGTATACATTAATGCCTTCTTGTTCCTGATTATGCTAGAAAATTGGCAAATCCCGCCTTGACTTAGATTCGGGCCGAAATTTAAAATGACAAAGGTGTCAGTTCCCTATTGAAGCGATTAATTTTCGTGGTTCTTTTTCACCTGCAGTTGCATACTTGGGAACTTGGATAATCCCTTCCATGTGATGATGGGCATCCTGCGTTTCGTTGTTTCCTGCAATTTTTCCTTGAAGTTGCGTTTCACCCGAATCGACTATGTTTCGGGTGATAAATCAATTTCACGTCCATGTTAATAATTTGCGCCAATGCGTTGCTAAAAGCCAGAAGTGTGAGAGAAGGGAAATGAGAGTTAAATTTATCGCCGGGCCAAACAAAGTTCAGTGAGTTGCAACAAATTGGCGTTAGGTTTGTTGGCTTGCATAGCAAGTCCCCATAAATCTGCGGGATTTTGGTTCAGCAGAAAGAAGGAGAGAGATGGGAGGGCACAACAATTGCAGTTTGTAAGGATTTGCTAAAGCCCAACAGGAATATGGCAGCAGAGTGAAGATGCGAAAGAAGAATGGAAGGGATTGGGCTGAATGCAATGACAACATTGTGTGGAAATTATGTGTATAATTTGGAAGAAGAGACTAATTGGAAAATATGGTTATTTGAAATTCTGCAGTTTTTGGATACAAAATAAAATGTCAATGCTTAAATACACAACCGCCTTCATGTTGGAGAAATATGCTGTTGAATCTTATTCTTGTTAGCAATCTTTTGAGCATCTTATATTGAAATAAGTTTGTAAAATAATGCGGGTGGCTGTTTTGCAGCAGACAAGGTGTTTTCTTCCTTATCCGCACATTATGAGTTCGAAACTCAGGTGGGGTAACAATTTTTGAAAGCTCGTAGTGCAGATTAGACGTCATCAGTGGAATCTAGGTGAGAATTGAGAAAGTTACCTAATTCTCGATCTTCTGCTTTGAAATTATCTTTCGCATCTTTCCAGTTCTAGCTTTTCCGTCGAGTCGGTCTATGTAAGTACCTGCCGACAACTTTGAGGTAAAACCAGCGCATTCATAAACCGCGAATGGAGTGGCTGAACACCGACACAGGCATCAAAAGAGTAAAACTACAACGTTTCAGATGTCTGGGTCATATAGAGTGGATCTCAGATGTTCATCATTAAATATGACATACTTACAGAAAGGAATAAATTGTTTTCAGATTTTAAAGAACTTCATTCAACATTAGCAAACGTGGTAAGAATCGGAGACGGGTCAATTAACCAATTCGCTCAGTAAAAAAAATTACGATTCAATCGTTACATCACGGATGCATAGTACGTACCTCGGATTTGCAAAAACTTATTTGATGAAGATCCTGTTACAATTAAGGCTATAAGATGATTTTGAATTGAATTTTCGTTGAAAAATGCCCCAGAAAAGGAAGGATGTAAAAAGAGGTACCGATGCACGTTTGTTTTGCTGGCAAGACATTCTACATTCGTGTGGTACGACTATAGAAAAAAAATCCCTGCATTGGGCTGTTATATACATCCCAAAAAAATAAGAAGTGTTCGGTTTTTCGATGCCACTAATGGAGAGTTAGGTACGTTTTATTTTTTTTTTAACTTGCGTTAATATGCATTCGTGCAGATTAAAAATTTTGAGATAACAATCAAACATGACATTACGATGATAGAGAAACATATTTGAGTTACTGGCAAAATTCTGTCCGTCTGTTTGTCTGTACGGATGTATTTTGGACTGCAGCCTAAACGGTTGCCCCAATCGTCTTCAAATTTTGAACTTAAGGTTATTTTGACATTCTACAGAGGATTTTTTTCAATTTTTTTTTTTAGCTCAAAAATTAACGGTACCTGTCATATACCCGTTATGTAAAAGCTTATTTTTCTCGAAAACGGCTCTAAGAATTTTTATAAAAAAAAATCAGTGTGCTAATGTAGGTATGCATTATATTTTGGTGAAAAAAAAATTTAATACAGTGGGCTAAAAAACGGTACCTCCCATAGGACCGGTTTTTTTTTCTTCCAATTTTTCGAGAACTGGTAATCCGATTATAATCAAAATTGATATTCAAGAAGATGTAGGTAGCCTGAGTAATTTTGCATTAATTTTTTTTCGAAAACTTTTTTTTTTGTATTTTTAATAATTTTTTTTATTTTTTTTTTTTTGAAAAATCAATATTTTGAAAACGGGTAAATGAATTTTTTTTAAAATTTTGTTTTTAAATGTACGTTATTTTTGTGCTTAAGTTTGTATTCTTGAATTATTTTTTTTTATTTTTTAAAAAAAAGTTGTTAAAAAATAACCGTTTTATTTAAAAACGGCTCTAACGATTTTGAAAACAAATATCTCACTTTTTCACTTTATTCATTGTATATACATTTTCTATAGTACTCTCATGGTGGTCATTTTCCGTCTGGCCATCTTCCTGGTTGATTCAGAACTAACTCTAAATAGTGGAGACGAGAACATTTACCGATATTTTACCAGTATTTAATACACTTTTGTTGTCTGTACTTATTCTATATTCACACCAATTGGCAATTTCAGCACGCCTCATTGCGACTTGATTCAGAACTAAAAAATGATGCTTCATGATAGTACTATGGGCAGTGTATATACAATGCTTTATTTCAAGAAATAAAATGGCGTTTAAATTTTTCCGCTGAAAACTATTTTACGTACTTTTTTCAAACAATCAAAAGTCAGAAAAATCAAATATAATCTTTGAAGTTCCCTTAATATTTTTCAAATTTTATTCCAAGCTGTGACCGCACATAAGAGCAAGTACGTGCGATCCAGTCGTGCAATTTATTTTTACTTGCGATTATAGGTACCTACTATACCTAAGGCAAGTTTAGGATTCGTGAATATAAAATAATTTGAGATAACATTAAAACATGAAATTACGATCATAAGAAGCCTAAAAAAGTTAGTTACAAAAAATATCTGTCTGTCAGTTTGTAAGTCTGTCTGTATGTATATTGATCTACAGTCTAACCGTCTAGAGTGATTTCCTTCAAATTTGGTATGGTGTGGTTCTTTTGACATTCCTCAGAGGGGAAATTGAAATTTTTATTTTAGGCCTAAAAATAACGGTACCTGCCGCATAACTGTTAAGGAAAAGCTTATTTTTTTCGAAAACGGTTCCAACGATTTTGATGACATTTTTGTAGGCATTAGCTATCATCTTATTAAAACCAAATTTACGGGAAAAGTCTATTAACGGTACTTTCGGTAACACTAATTGCATTTCAATAAAATTTTATATTTGTAAATTTCTATTAAGCAAAATTAATTCTACATACCAATATTTTGAAAAGATTAAGTTTTGTATTTAAAATTATTTTTTTATTATTTTTTAAAATTATTATAAAAGAAAAATTTAAATTTTATGATCAGCTGTATAATAATTAATTCTAAAAAACTGCATACAAAATCAAATTTTGTTTCAAAAAAATAAAAATAAGAAACATGATTTTATCAGAATCCGTCCTACAATTTTTGAAACACTTTCTTCATATATTCAATTATGTATATTTAAGACGTGTAATGGCGTACTCCATTTTTACTAAAACCCGTTAATTATTGTGGTTTTGGTACTTTTTATAGGTTCGGAAGGTGTAATTTTTCTATTTAAACGTTACTTGTTTCCGTTAAAGATCTTGCCTTCCAATGTGATTGGCACATAAAAGCACATACGTGCCCTTCAGTGGTGCCCCTTTTTTGTCTTGGACTTTCTGGAGAACTAGTTAACCAATTTCAACTAAAATTTATATTCAAGAAGATTGAGCAATTTAATATCAAATTATTTCCGGTTAACAGTTTTTGAGTTTTTTAAGTTTTTTTAGAATATTAAAAACAAACTAATTTATGTAGGTACTATTCTAAACAATTAAAAATTATTAAAATCGAACAATAAATTGAAATATTGCTAATACATTTCAAATCTTATTCGACAATGTTACTGCTCTCATGAGCAAATATCCATGCGATCCAGTTATGCAATTTCTTTAATTTTATTTAATTGCTTTGACTTAGTTTTGATAAATTAGTTTAGCTTTACAGCTCTTGACATTATTAAAATCAAAACGCATTTCGTTTTAACAACGCAAAAAATAATTTGTTCCATGTGGTGTGGACTTTCTTGTCCATGCCATCGTGTCTAGAGATATTTTGTGCCCGATAATGTAGTGGAACATTGCGCGGGGCCCTGTGAAACATAAATGCGCATTCCATTCAGACCCAAACCAAAGCGTAGCCTGGTCCATAGCTGTTCACTGTTTTCTGTCCGACTGTCCCCTTCGTGTTTTTTTTTTAATTTACAATCTTTCTGGCGTTTCCAGGTTTAACACAGATAAATTGATCAGTTTTATTGGCGCGAACAAATCTTTCATAATAACTCAACTAATTAATTGGTGATGTGTCTGGTTCTGGAATATGTACATAAAAGTTGGTTTGGTTCCTCCAGATTGTGAGGTTGCATCTACATTTCCATACTCGATGTAATTTCAATCTCTCATTCTCATCTCTAAAACAACAACTCTGGACTGGAGTATAATATGCAAAAGTGTGGTTAATTTAAATTAATTGCGAATCTGTTCGGGCGGATGGGTCCTTCTTGGGTAGATGCAGATACAGTAGAGCCTAGAGGAGGTTAGGATATTAGTGCGACATCTGTATATGTTTAATTCAACTATACATGGATGTTGCATATCGATAAATTGATGACATGAAGGGTGCTGGCAGCTAAAGCACTTAACCCCTATATTTCCAGTTGTTGTTACTTGTTGGTCTTAGCAATTGGATAGAATTTCTTTGATATGGATCCCCATTCATTAGGAATCGGTTGTGTTTGACGTGTATCTGGTGGCGCCTATTAATTTTTGCTTCTGTTGAATGCGACAGTGCGTTTTTAATACCTACAGACATAGTTGTGGATTCTTAGATTGTTGAATTGAATATGTGCGTCACAGAAGTCTGGTCTGAGTTTTTATTGGATTCGTTGACAATATTTATGGCGGTTTTTAAATTGGATTTGTTTATGAACATTTTATGAATATAGGAATAGAAATAATGTTATATGACTTTTGAATGGATAAAGTTAAGAATTAAGAGCAATTAAGATCATCTTCAGCTAGAGATTAACTTATTAGTCAATCTTTTTCTATCGATAATTCCCAGCCTGATTCTGATTATTTTCTTATCTTAATAACTTCAATTGTCATACCATCGATAATTATTGAAGATAAGATCAATAAATTGAATGATGATTACAGTGCTGGCCCGGATGGTTTGCCAGCAATAATCCTAAAAAATGTTCTTCACACTTGATCGCACCCCTGACTACTATTTTTCAACTTTCATTGTCTAATAAAATCTTCCCTTCTATATGGGAAAAATCTTTCATAATCCCCATTCATAAAAAAGGTCCTAAGAATGATATCTCTAACTACCGCCCATTGCCAAATTTTCATGCATCCCTAAACTTTTTGAAAATATTGTTTATGATACAATGGTTTTTCACTGTAAACATATTTTCTCCCCTAACCAATATGGATTTTTAAAAGGTAGATCCACAACCACCAATCTAATAGACTTTGTCTCCGGCACCGGCATTGCAACTGTCTTAAGTAAAGCCTTCGATAAAATCTCCCATCCATTGATCCTCTTCAAACTCAAAGCTCTTGGATTTCCAATCGATTTCATCCAATGGATTGATTCTTATTTAAAAGATCGTCTCTATGAAGTTCTTTTTAGATCGTCTTTATCTGACCCTTACCCTGCAACTTCTGGTGTTCCTCAAGGTAGCCATCTTGGTCCTTTAATCTTTATTCTTACACTTAATGACGTCGACTGTGTCATCAAAAACTCATATATCTCGATTTACGCCGATGATAAGAAAATTTATATGGATTGTCTATGTGGAAAAGCATACTAAAATCGATTTCATCCAATGGATTGATTCTTATTTAAAAGATCGTCTCTATGAAGTTCTTTTTAGATCGTCTTTATCTGACCCTTACCCTGCAACTTCTGGTGTTCGTCAAGGTAGCCATCTTGGTCCTTTAATCTTTATTCTTACACTTAATGACGTCGACTGTGTCATCAAAAACTCATATATCTCGATTTACGCCGATGATAAGAAAATTTATATGGATTGTCTTTGTGGAAAAGTATACGAAAATGTCTAAATAAGATTTTGTAGCAGTCATCACTGTTCTTGCTTATCTTCCAATGCTTAAAATCCAATTTTGTTATCGCGAAATTGTTATAAGAGCCTTGTGGAACATGTGGAAGTTTGTTCAATGTTAGTGCTCGAAAAGCATATTGTATAACTTGAACCATCTTACTTGGCTATTCTACTCCACATCCACAGCTCTCTTCAAATTTCCCTGCTCATTCCATTAATTTTGAAAGATACACATAAAAAATAAGTTTCAGCGATGGACTTTTTTTACATGAGGTATAACCATGGCTTATTATGCAGTTTTCAAAAAAGTATTTCATCTCTAGCATTTAACTCATTAAATCTCTTGCACACCATTTATGACGCGACGACCACGAAGAAATGATATGCATGGGCATGGGCACTAACAACAAACCTACCTCCCTCTTACCTGGCTCTAAAAATAATTAGAAATGAAATGACCTTTTTTCCTTTCTGTGGCTCTGCTAGTCCATAATGGTGTGCCTAGGAATTTGTTGTATTTTTTTATTTTCAACTAGCTACATAAAAAAACTGGACCTGGAGAGCAAAATTAGTTCAAGTTGATATGATAATTACATCGTTGGCCGGCCTATATTTTTTTTTATTTTGTCTGGCTAGAAGACCGCCCTAGATCAATTTTAACGTTTGCCAACGTCTTGTTGATGTTGAACGAAGATCTTTTGTAAATTTTCATAAAATATCTAGTTAATTTTTTTTAATTTATTTGGGGCCAAATTGTAACTATAAAGGAAAATGAATCCATATTCTTAGACTTACAAGAAATCACCTTATAAATAGTGTCAAAACCACAACCCTAAAGGTTTTTAGTAAATATGGAGTATGCCATCACACGTTTGTATAATAATGAATTTATGAAAAAGTATTTCGAAAATTTTAGGACGGATTTTGATAAATTCTTGTTTTTTATTTTTAGTTTTTTAAACTAATTTTTTTTTTTAATTTTGGTATGCAATTTTTTAGGCTTTATTAATATACATGTGATTATGAAATTTAAAATGTTTTTTTATTAGTTTTAAAAATATTGATTTAAAAAAAAATATCAAAAATAAATTTAAATAAGAACAAAAAAGTTATTCAAAATGTTGATATGCAGAATTAATTTGGCTATCTAACATTAACATGGGCCAAGGTACACCAAAGGGTTAAGGGACACCCTGTATAGAAGAGCATAAGTAAGAAAAGTAGGCCTATAATTATCCACAAATGTGTAAAAAAGCCCCAAACCGCTGAAATTAAAAAAAAAAAATTGTTGCTATTGTTGTTTAGCTTATAATTTTGTGTGGCCATTTTTCGTACTTAATTCGAATCTGTTTTATTTTTAGAGCTTCCTTTCAATAGCTTTGAAGCTATTTGTCACTTTAAAATTAGACCGTTTTTATGGGTAATTTTTCATTAGAGCCAAATTTCACGTACCTATTCAGATCATGTTATTCTTCTACGTATATGTTGTATACTTCTTGTATCTGTCAAAGATCTTTGATCTAGTATACATACAAACCAAAATAATTTGTTTGCATAGAAAACGAAATGAACTTTTCCACCTTTCCTTCTTTGCGAAAAAAATGCAACTCATCGCATGAGTGTGGCACCAAACGCCTTCCTTTTCTGCAAAATGGTCCATAAACCAAAAAAATACTGTCACACCAAAAAAAAAACAGACCCACAATCACCTTACCAATAATATGTATCCCTTCATCCATCCCATCCTACAGTCTCAGTAGAATTGGAAATGACAAATGAGGCAACTAAAATCAGAGACTCAAACACAAAACAATATCAGAACCAGCCAGGGTAGAAACTAGAGAGTAGTAAGCAGAACACATGTAATAACCACAACAACCATAGAAGAGAAAAAAGTAAAAGAGCAGAACAGCACCAAATTCTGCTGCGGAGATCGTTCGAACTACAAATTTATTTGTGTGCGTTAGCAATGAAATTTCTATGGAAAAAATGCAAATTAGACCATTTTTTAAAAATTAATATAAAAAAAACTATTATCGTTACATACATTTTCTAAGTTGATGTAAAAAGATAAAATGTAAAAAAAAAATAAAAAAAAAAACCAAAATTATTAGAACGTTACTTTTTTTATAAAGTCAATCGATATTTTTGCTTTTTTAAACAGCGATTAGTGTTAAAAAACAATATTTTTTAAAAAACTATAGTTTTACTCGCGAGCTTGAAAACTCAGTTTTCAAATAAAATTAAGAACAAAATTGAAATTTGAAAACCAAAGAAAACATTCACAAAGATTTAAAAAGTAACAAAAAAAAAATCAACCGATAAAATAAAAATATTTTTTTGTATAATATTTTTTATTGTAAATATTTGAGTTGGTCTTTTTATTTCTTTTCATTTTAATGAATTATATTGAAAATTAAAGAAATGACACCTGTTCAAACACGGTAAAATCGACAAAAATGCGTCTGAATCGATGAATTTTTTTTTATAAAAAAATAAGTTTAATTTAAAAAAAATAGTTTTACTCTCGGTATTGACTCAATTTTATTCTAAAGCAAAAATAAAAAAAATTAAAAAAATTAAATTACTAAGAAAAAAACCCCAAGATTTAAGATTAGATAAAAAGAGCTATAAATGTATACCTTTTTATGATCTCTAACTTACAATTTTAAAAAATAAGAAATTATTATAATGAACATTTTAAGTCTTGTATGTTAGCTAAATACTAAAATTTATTTGGTTAAAATATCTTTTAAAATAAAAAAATTTATCCGCCAATTTGTTAACAAACATCCATTTTTTTCGAGGTACACCCAGCCTTAAAGCTATATCCGTCTCTCATCAGCCTAGATCATGTTGCTCTATTTTTTGATCGAAGCATTTTTAAATGCTGCAGGAATATTGTTATTTGATAATACTTTGTATATTAATACAAAAATACAGTGTTTAAAGAATAAATTTGTGTATTTAAAGAAAAGTATGTTGTGGTGATTGTTATACCTTCAGATTGACTTTAAAATAATATATCACTTATGAATGTATTTTGCAGAACACACTGTAAAAAGAACGCACATTTAATACGCATTTGTGTATAGACAACACAACACGACCTCCTTTTTTTGCACGCAGAAAAAAACAAGTACGCAACCCAAACCATGGAAGACCCCAATGACAACACAGAATCAATTTAAAACCAATTTGTCATCTAATTTACGAGAGTGGATACTTATAACAACGTTCCCGGCTGACCGCGGACTGGGCGTCCGTCCGCCGCACGCGGACAACCGAAAAAAAAATTATCAGTCGCTGGTTAATTTTGCATCTCCACAACAAAACACAAGACATCCCATCCCGAACACAAAAATATTTCTTATTTAATTTGTGTTATGTTATTCTTGGATCAATGAAGCCCCATCTTGAGCGAGTAGCACTAAGCTATATGCTATCTTGTGAAGTTGGGTTTTTATTCTGCGGGATAGGAGGACAAATGAAATATTGAATTAGGCGCAGTTATGTATGGATGTATGGGAACGCGTGGACACTGTGGTGGCAGACATCCAAGAAGCTGCTGCTGGGCTGCTGTTTCTTGTGTTAGAGGAAAAAGGATTGCATTTGTAAGGACTTGAAGTGATGCGTGGTGCTGGAGTAGTTAACTTAAGATTGAGGTACCTTTACACGATGGTACAGTGTTTGGGAATAGCTGTTGCACTGATTTGCCGATGTTTGGGTGAGGATGATACAAATCGCGAAGGATTGCTCGAATATCTGTTGGCTGTGTTCCCCTATAAAGTGCATATGGTGGAATTCTAGATAGATGGGATGGTTGAAATAACTTAAATTGCTTCTGAACATAATCAGGCAACTCAACTTTGGAAAAGCATAAAACATGGTATATTTGAGAAACTCCTTCATTTCTGCGTAAAACAAAAATTCCGACTTCCACACCCTTCTTTATGATAATATAGAAACAGGAGCCTTACAAAGACTTAAGATTTAAGTTGACGAAATATATAAAATTTTGATCTGAAAAAAGAGCAACAGGTTTAAGAAGGTTTTGAGGCATTAGAATGGGAGAAGAGTCAAGTGGCTATTGACTTATTACGTCTTGAAAAACGAGGGAATGTTTGATGATCATTTCAATGTCGTTTATAGTCAGGATAAAATGGAAAGAACCCAATTGGCAGCCTTGAGGGACCCCACAGGGCTACAGGTAGCTTAACGTAGATTGGAGAGGGTAGATCTGAAACGAACATTGTAGCATCGGTAATCGGTTTGCTAGTTAAGAAGAAATCTACGGCTGAGAAGATATAGGTTAAAATTCAACAAGGTTAGTGATAGGAGAAATGTACCTATCGTATTGATTGTTCTAAACTTCTCTCTCTTTTTTCTTTGTATGCTCCCTCAATACAACTAAGGATGAGGCAGACACTCTTTTTTGTTCCCCGTTCTTTTACGAACTACGGTAGATCCGATCCAATTTCACGATCCAGCTCTGAGTTTAATTCAATTTATCAAAATATTGACTTGTCTTTTAGCAGAGATGTTTTCAGAACTACTGTATTGAGTTTAGTGTCGCAGCATACCTGCATTAATGTAAGTTTAATTTCTCTGAAACGGAATTTAAGAACTGATTAAAGCTTACCAGCTTTTTCATCAACTGTTGATAAATCTGTGAACCAGTCGACATCAGACAAATATAAATTAGTTTGCTCATAATCTTTTTTTTTCAAATCAAAGACTAATTTCTTTTCACATTAGAACGCGTTTGGTCACTTTAAAAATAAAAGGCTTAAAAGTTTAATGAAATATACTTGTTTTTTTTTAACAACAATAGATGAAGTCCCTCTAAGACCAAATTATCAGAAACATTAGTAAAAACAAGTTCATATTATTCTTTAAATTACAAATTTGATTATAACCGTCTTTGTTTAAAAAAATCAACAATAAAAGATCGTTGTTCAGTCAAATTCAGAATTGTTGCATCACAGGAAATCCAGTTAAGTCCAGGTAGATTAAAATCGCCGAAAAAGAAAAATTTATCAAAATCATCAAGGACAGTAAAAATAGATAAAGGCCTGTATAGGTCAGAAAATAGAACACAAGGCCCCCGAAATAGTTGGAACAGTCGTTGGGAGATGGACTGCGAAAAAAAATTGCCCACAAATTTTAAACGAAATTTTTGAACCGAAATGTATCTTTAAGATAACAATCTTTCACTTTATACATAATTTGCTAAGGAAACCGCTCAACCAACAATTCAGCTTGTTTAAGGTTTAATTTTTTGAATTTGGCAAGCAATTGCTTGCATAAAGCTTGCATAAGGTAAACTTTCGCAAACCACACATTTCAAACTTTGACAATTAAAAAAATTGCTGTTATAAGGCCTTAAAAAGTTAATTCGGTAAGCTCTATACAAGGCTTGAAGGTAAAGGTTCAAAATGGCCTGCATAAGGCCTTCCGAAGATGTTTCCTGAAAATTAAACAAATAATTGCTGCTATGAGGCTTTTCACGACAAGTCAATGCAAAGAGATTTTGTAAGGCTTGCCTATGTACATGCCTTATATGTAAAAACTGAATTAATTTGCTAATATCAAGAGTCTTATAAATAAGTCTATAAATAAAATCAGTTGTAAATAAAATGACAGAGTTACAACTGAATATTGTAAAACAGAAAAGAAGTGCTAAAAGAAATAATTTTTTTAAGTTCACAGAAATGAAATCAAATAATAACGTGAAGTTTATGGTTTCAAAGAATTAACCTTTGAATTTATTTTTCTCAAATGACTATTTATGTAGCTTGTTTCATTTTTTTAAATATTAGATTGTATAATGAGCTAATATGCTTCAAACTTTAGAAAGCCACACAATTCAAACTTTGACAATTAAAACAATAGCTGCTAGAAGGCCTTTAAAAGTTAGTTTGGAAAGCTCTACACAAAGCTTTTAGATAAAGGTTAAAAACGGCCTGTATAAGGCCTTCCAAAGATGTTTACTAAAAATTAAAATGCGAACAACTTGTGTAAGGCTTGCCTAAAAAGGCCTTATGTAAACTAAAATAATATTTGTTTTGTGTTAAGAGAAGAACTCGAGTTCAAAACTCAGGTAAATAAAAACTTTTCACTTTTGTAATTAAAATAAAATGTCAATCGTTACAGTATGCAGTAGAAAAGTCAGTTTGAGTTTGGCAACTGCTTGACGAGAAACAAAACAAAAATAATGCAATTTTTGTTTAAACAAATCCTAAATCTGATTTTTTGTGCTAAAAATAACTTTTTTCCCTTAAAAACAAATTATTGTAGGCTAGCAAGTAATAGCCTTTATATTAACATAAGGCATGATAGTAGCAAAAGCTGTCATTAAATGGCTTGGGTAAGGCTTTTTTATAACATCCAGGGCAGATTATTAGCAATGGCTGTCATTGAAAAGCTTGTGTAAGGCCTTTTTATAATATCCAGGTAAAGCTATGTTTTAATTATTTCAAATAATGCAACAAAACTACACTATATGAATTTATTGAACAACTAAATAAATAATAAGCTACATATGTATAAAGTATACTTTATATAAATAGAAACAAAACATTGAAATTTTAATTTATTTGATTATTCAATCAAATTAATTTAGTCACAGATTCAGACCTAAAGCACCAAATCAATCTTCTGGATCAAGAAAACAAATTCCCCAACCGGCATTTGCTTCTTGACCAAAATTAATTTCCCTTGCCAATAATATTAAATGATTAGGCAACCAAACATGATAACTTATAAAATTTTAATAAATTCATAGAATGACATACAAAATACCATAAATCGTTTGAGTAGTCATAGCCATTAGTCTAGAATAGTATTATGCAAATGGCAAGCTTATCGTTCATTGATGCCACTTTAGTACCATTAACTAACTGTCTTAATTTTCACAAATAAATTGATTCATTTATGGCGAATATTGGAATAACAAAATAAGCTACGATTTATAAGGTGAAATAAAAAGTTCTGGAGTAGTAAAGAATTGACCCAGAAAATTAAATAAAGCTCTCCATTAAAAACAGCAGTTGACTTAAATTTGGTGGAACTTTTAGACATATAAATACTTTGGATGAGACCACTAAGTTTTCAGAAAGTCTTGTGATTCCTAAAGATGAACTTATTTCACTTATTTGTGACAATCTTGCTCTTGGGCACATGCCATGGTGCCCGTTCAGTAAACTTCAAGAAACGAATTAGACAAAATGTCTATGGAAACATAACCAGAATTATTGGAGGTCAGATAGCAACGGAACCCATACCTTATCAAGTGTCCCTTCAAGTTTATTCCTCAAATCATTGGCGACACATTTGTGGCGGATCAATCATTGGAAAAAGCCATGTCTTGACAGCAGCTCATTGTATGAACACCAAAAGTTCTGAAATAATGTCAGTGGTAGTTGGAACTTCAAGCTGGAAATATGGAGGCTATAGACACAATGTTGAGGCATTCGTGCTACATGAGCTCTATACGAACAAAGCAGGTGATAACTTCAATGATGTGGCAATTATAAAGGTCTCCGCTCCCTTCAAATTGAATAAAAAGACCATTGCTCCGATAAGTTTGGCTGAGAACTTTAGTAGGAGCATGGAGAAGAACTATCCGGTGACTTTAACGGGCTGGGGAGTAACCGATTCGTTTAGCCAACAATTCGTACCAAACAGTTTGATGATTTTGAATTATACAACAATTCCAAATATTGAATGCAGAAACACCTATTCCAGAGTTTCTTCAAATCAGATATGTGCTTTCGTCGGGAAACAAATGGGGGCATGTGTGGTAAGTACTAAAAAACTTTTTTAAATTAAAAAAACATTTTTCAAAAATGCCTATTTCCAGGGTGACTCTGGTGGTCCATTGGTTAGCCGCGAACGCAACATTCAAATCGGCCTCGTTTCGTATGGCTCCCGCTTTTGTGCATCCGGAAGGCCCGATGTCTACGTCCGAGTGTCGAAGTATCTTCACTGGATTAATAATGCTGTCACAAATTTGATTCCATAAAAAAAAAACAAATAAAATCAATTCCATTATACATAATGGCCGGTGTTTGTCTTAAGGTTTGTTCCATTCCTCAAACAATTAAAACTCCAAACATAGCCGCCCTTATGAACGCCCATCATAGGCAAATATGTGTCCATGAAACGTTTTGCTGTTTAATAAAAAAAGGAAACTAATTTACTGGCGATTCGACGCAGATTTGAACCGCGCGCCACGAAATTCGATATTCGATTAGTAAAACTATTCGAATTCCCACCTTTGGGCCAATTACACGGCAATGTCGAAGAAAACAAACAAAAAGAAACCTCACAACCTTTCCTGTGTTGATGTGACCGGTGTACCCAGATCTACCAGGTCCATCCATGGTGGCGGCGGCGATGGTGATGATGATGATGATGATGATGCTGCTGAAGGTGTGAAATCCAATATCCCCGAGACCTAATAATTTGTTCGCCAATGATTTCATCGTTTCTTCCTTTCAAGTCGCTGGCTAGCCGTTTGGAATAGAACAATCGAAGTATGAACACTAAGGAGTCATCTCTGGAAGGACCTAGGGCAGCACGATGGGGTCTGGGCTGGGGTAACACTCGTTTCATGTAGATAATTCAAACACAGTTGTATAGTCATTGTGCTAGAGCAGCTGAAGCTGGAATTGAGATCGGGTCGGGAGTTACCCATGGCTAGGCATCGGCTTACGTTGAATGTGTGAATTGTTTTAGGTTTTGTATAAATGAGATTCTTCTTGTTTCTTTATTCTGTCCAAAGGTTTGTCGTGTCGTCGTGCCAGTTTAGTTTGTGGTGTGGACGAAACAACATTAACCCTAGCAGTTGACCTGGTATCATACAATATTCTTTCTTGGGATTACTCTTCTTCTTCTTTCTCGGTTATATGTAGTCCAATGAAAGTCTATACTGCTGGGCATGGAGTGTGCTCAATATTTTCACACTTTATCGGGGCTTTGACTGGGTTTCCAACTCGTAAAACCTTCTGGGTTGAGAGAGGATGTACCAAGTGGTAGGGTAAAGTTATTACTTGAGACAAGAGGATTTGTGACAATTGCACACGGTGTGCGCGCATTTGCATTGTACTGCAGACCAGAGATGTACACAATGCTGGAACTTGAGAACACACTCTGGCATGAGGACATTATGTCGAGCAATTGAAATGGACATGGTCGTTTGTTCCAAGAAGTGTAAGGTAAGCATAAGGCAAGCATAATGTAGATGCAGAATTTTTTTAAGAGTTATATTAGATATAGTTAGTGCTATTACGCAAAGAATAATGTGGAAGACTGAGTTTTAGAACTCTATGTACCGGAAAGATGGACTATCATCATTTGAACATGATAAAGGTATAGGCACTATATGGGCAAGTTTCGCATTCGTAAATATTTAAAAAGGGAGAAATATTTAAAATAACATCACGATGATAAAGAAATATAGGTTTTGTCTCTGGGCTCTGTTTTTATATTTTTTGACTTTTTTGACAAAGCCTCATTGGATTTCTACAAAACGTTTTATTTTTTTGAAAAGTCCAAATGAATTGTGAATACCAACATCTATCTAGCCTCCCACCATTTTATGTTCAACCATCTGTGAAGTATTATAAATGAATATTAGTAACCTACACGAAAACACCTCCGGAAGAGTGCTCACGGTCAGGCTTATTAATTTTGCAAAGGGAGAAGACATGGTGCTAAGCAGCACGCGATACTCCCGTCTTGAAGTTCAGAGGAGCATATTGGGGTCACCAGATGGTCTAATCACAACCAAATCGATCATTTCGCGATTGACGGAGGACACTGCTCTAGTATTCTGAACGTCCGCACGTTCCGAGGAGCAAACATTGAGTCGGATCCTTATCCAGTTGATACAGATCGATAAGAGGCTTTACGTGGACACCTGCCTATTAAGGCTTAATTCCACGGTGGGCCTACCCACTTATGGAGTTTTCTTGGGGCGGACAAGACCCCTAAAGTGGTTTACCAGACCACACTATCAACTAGAGTGGTCTGCTAAACCACTCTTGTAGCAAATGATGAATTTCTCATGGAAAATTCATCCTCCTTGCTAAGAATCAGGGCCTATCATGCACCCCTAGTATCAAGGTTAAATAAGACAATGAACACACACTTCTTACGAAGCCGTGCCATCCTCCCAGAAACCAAAGATACCTTTTCGCTTCCGCATTTGGAGTAACCACAGCCCCCATGAAGCTCCCACAAGGAGGCCTACCTCAATTTTAACAGGCAACTGTTACCGAGACAAGCTCGTGTAATCAGCCGGGGCTCCTGTTAACCTTTGGTAGCTACTTTTAGACTCTAGGTGAGGCGTCGCCCGTCTCTCATGAGACGCACTTGTGGTTCGACTCCATGAAGTCGCTAGCCCACCATCCAGTAAGGCAACAGTTCATTAATCCAGTCAACCAAGGTGAACACCAGGACACTCCCTAAATGCCCACCTAGAAGCAAGGTTACTACCAGATTTCCTTGCGGATAAAGTGAAGTTGCTTAACTAGACTTGATATTAGAAGGCTCGTACTTCCGGCAACCCGGCCATAGGATCACCACACAAAGGAAATTCAATGTTAGGCGATTTCAAACCGCCACAGCCTATTCCGATCGCATATTCCTTGAGCTAGCTAGAAATCCACCAACTGACAAAATGAACCCGGAAGACCAAATAGCAACTAACCCTACTAAACATTTATCTTGTATAAAGTCCAATTTTTCTAATTTGCCAAGTGTTAGTTTGTATAGAGTTCGCATGCCACACATTTATTATTATTTATAAGGCCTTAAAAATATGTTTAATGAAAATTATAAAAATGTAAGCTGCTATAACTTATAAGGCAACTTATTTAAGGCTTGCCTATAAAGGCCTTATACAAACATAATTATTCTGTGTTTTGTTAATTTTTTAATGTTTCTTTCTCAACCACGATTTTTTTTTTTTTTTTATAATTAACGCGCGCACAAAGGACTACTTGTTTCCCTTTAAATGTAACACACTGCGCGGGCATTCGGAAGATAGGGAGAGGAGAGATAGGAGGTGTCGATTGACATTGGTTTTGAATGTTTGCAGATCAAAATGGCAAGGGAAAATCTCGCCGGGTAAACTATTCCAAATTCGTGTCGTTCGGCTAAAAAAAGAATCCCTATATTTTACGGTACGTCCGAAATTGGGCTCAAGGGTGAACTGATGAGCATTCCTTGCGAGACGAGTATTACGGGCGAAACTTTTAAGGGGAGGAATGCAACTGGTTTATCGAGTGAACATTTTTTGTAAAAGAACCGATAAAATAAGGAAAGACATGAAACATTGCGTCGATGTTCGAGAGGGGCAATTGATTCAGTTGCAGTTCTATTTCCTATCAATCTTAACGCTCTATTTTGTATTCTATCAAGCAGGTGAAGCGATGTTTGTGAAGCACCTGCCCAGAGGTGGGAGTTATACTCGAGTTTAGGGCGTATAAACGCTTTATAAATTCTAGCCAGATCAGATGGGGAAAAATACTTCTTACACCGATACAGAAAACCTAAGCACTTAGCAGCATTCTTAGCGATTTCAAATATATGGTCGTTCCAACGGAGGTCGTCGTTGACACACATACCGAGTACTGAGAGCTTTTCGGTTTCTTCGATGTAAGTGCCATTCATGGACAATGGCATTGGGGGTATGTTTAGCTTTAACGACAGAAGACAGCATTGAGTTTTCGAAGCATTAAACTCCACACGATTCCAATTACCCCATTTGACAATGCTGTATAAATCGGAGTTTAATGAGCTTGACATATGGTACCGTTGCAATTGTACGTCCGAAGGCGAAGGATGTGAATTATCGAACGAATATGAAAAGCTGAGGGTTGAGTCGTCAGCAAAACAGTTAAGTGGATTAGAAGTAACAGACAGAAGATCGTTTATAAAAATCAAGAAAAGAGTCGGAGACATAACAGAGCCCTGAGGCACACCAGCATTTAATTTGTGCGAATCAGACTTGAATCCGTCCAATACAACTTGTATTGAACGGTCCAGAAGATAGCTTCTAATCCAACGAACAAAAGTATTATCGATCCCAAAAGCACGCATTTTCGATAAGAGAGCTTCATGCCAAACTCTATCAAATGCCTTGGAGATATCAAGAGCAATAATCTTACTTTCACCAAAGCGATGTAAAGATTTGTTCCATTGTTCGGTGAGATATGCCATCAGATCACCAGTGGAACGGTTGCTGCGGAAGCCATACTGACGGTCATGGAGAAGCTTACGATATTCGAGATATTCCTTAAGCGGACGGTTAATCAGTGTTTCCATGACCTTAGAAAGAAGGGATGTCAGTGCTATGGGTCGGTAAGAGGAGGGGGAGGATGGGTCACCTTTCTTAGGGACAGGCTGGACAAATGCTGTTTTCCATCTTCTAGGAAAGATTCCAGAAGAATAGGAGCGATGGAAAAGCTTACGCAGTGGCTTTGCCAGTGTGGAAGAACACCTCTTTAGAAAAATCGGGGGTATACCATCCGGGCCAGCGGATTTGTGTATATCGAGATCTTTGAGAACTCTTGCTACTAACCGAGTGCGGAAAAAAATCTGTCCCATGGAAAAATATACATTCTCAAGTACAGGAGGGGCAACGTTGGTGTAGCAGTAAACGGCTGGAGTGGAACGAGGAGGACTCGAGTTCAAAACTCAGGTACGAGTCAGCATCGATAATTTACCCAAATTTGATAATTTGTGTCATTTTGCGTTATAATGCACAAGAAGGAAGTAATTTTTACTTGATTCTGAAGGGGCGTAGAGGTTAGAGAAGGCGTGGCTATGAAATATTTTTTTTGATATCTACCGGCCATCCCAAACATCATATCAAAAATTTACAAATTCCCGACCTTTTACCTTTTTATTTACTGGACTAGATCGTGGAGTAGGCCTACTGTGAAACAGTAAAATCGCTTTTTCTCAGAAATGGTGAATCTTAGGAAAAAGAGTGTTGGGACACTTTTTATAGATAATTACATGATTTTGATTTTTGTATCAGCTAATTTTTAAACTAACCGTTTTGCTAAAAAAAAACATTTTTGTGACCTTTGACTTTTAATCTTTTTTTTGCAGACACTGGATCGATGTGGACTTTTCACTTTATTTAGAATCCCTACCAACTTTCAGTTTTTGAATGTCTATTTTGACCTCATCATAATAACGTTGGAGAATGCACGTTGCTCTCTCAAAATTGGTAAGGATACTGCTGATTCATTGACATCAATAGAGGGTTACACGGAAAGGTGACTTTAGTTTTAAGTAAATTAATTCAATGGTATTTCTACCCTAGAACCAATCGGTCCTGCTTTAAAATATAAATTTATTTAAATTAATCCCAGTTTTTTTGCATACATATAAGTAAGTAGTTTTTTAAAGAATTAATATCCTCGGCAGGATATTTAACTGGCACTATTTTTAATAAATCAAAATAAGTACTTGGGTTCATTCAAGATCAGAAAATTTGTCTACCTAGGGACTGCTGTGGAATAACATCAGCGCAGAACCCAAGCATAGAGCCCCCATCCATCGAGCTGTCTGGAGGATAACGTTAAGCCAGGTCGGTCCAAGAGCACCACGCTGGTGCCATCAACGTAACAACAAGCAAAGTAAGTATTTCTTTTAATAAATCAAATTGACATTGATACTTAAGAAATTTTTTGCTAATTTTTTGGAAGCTTTTTGGTACATATTCGAACCTTTATGTCCCCCTCAATATTTAATTATTGTAGATGTGATTTACTTTCCATCAAAGTCAAGGAAAGGCTTGATGGAGGAATGAAACAGATAAAAAAGACGACTTTCTGCTAATAAAAGATAGGATAACTTCATACGAACCATTTTTTTTTTAATTTATTTGATATTTATGTCTTACACATTAAGAATAAATCTTTTATAATTGTGAAGGTTTAATTTTTGGGTATAAAGATAAAAAATTTAAAAAGCAAAAAAAATAAACATCATTTACATTTACATCATTAACATCATTTAAGATTGAAATACATATACAAAAGCAAAATATTGGAAATAATTTACAAATATAACAATAAAAAAAATTAAAAAGAGAATTTAAGAAAATTACAAAAGAGAATAAAAGAAAAGAAAAGAAAAGCCAATGAATTTAATATGTCGCCAGAAAAAGGAAAAATATTAATAAGTGTAATACGTGGTCATATCGGCGAAGGCCATATCGAATAATACTGTTGAAAGCAACTTTCAGTTTCCTCCTACTTTCCGCGTCGCAATTATACAAAATTTCACATCCGTTTAAAAGCGTTGGGATGGCCAAGGATTTAGCTAACATGATTCTAGTTAGGGGGTATATGACTGGGCTATCCATAGTGATCGTAGAACTCCGTAGGTCTTACCAATAACGCCGTTTATGTGATCATTCCAAGTAAGGTGTCGGTTAAATACTATACCCAAATTCTTAGTTGAGTCAGCGTACTGGATATGTGAGTCATATAAAGAAATAGCTGGGAAGTACGAGAGATCTAATTTGTTACGGGATATTACGATACATTTGCATTTAATTGGATTTAGTGTAAGTTTGTTCTGTAATGACTAGTTAGAAATGTTTTTGAGATCCTGGTTAAGGTTTTCAACACAGTTCTCAATAAGACCTAGAGGACAGTTGTGATAAACCTGAACATCATCCGCATAAATATGCATCATCGAATATTTTACAACACCAGGAATTTCATTTATGTACATCGAGAACAAAAGCGGTCCAAGGATTGATCCTTGTGGAACGCCATGCGGGACTGCATATGTTATTCGCATATACTGCTTGTTTTCTTCCACAAAGATAATTAGAAATTAACTTTACTGCTGGTTCGGAGAAATTAAAAAAAGTGACGCAGTTCGTCACATAGAATGTCGTAATTGACCATGTCAAAGGCTTTGGAGAAGTCAAGCAGTACCAAAAAACTTATGTTGTCACTTTCAAGACCAATACGAATATCATCTAGAACTTTGAGAAGAGTTGTAGTACAGCTATGCTTTGTACGAAACCCTGATTGTATATTTGTTAAGAAATTATTTTGGTTTAGATATTCATTAATTTGGATTTGTAAGATTCGATCATAGACTTTCGATAAAAAAGGTAATATTGAGATCGGTCTAAGCTCGGTGCAATTGGAGTTTTTTGGTACAGGGATGATTTTAGCTAATTTCCATTGGTGGGGATAAAATCCTGTAGTGAGAATGGTATTAAAAATATGTGTAACATATGGCAATATTAAAGGCAAAATAGCCATAATAAACACAGGATGAATACCATCCACCCCAATTGGATTTTACCGAAATAATAGCCTCAACCACTTCGAGATTACTAACTCCGCCAAATTCGAATAGATTTTCTTGTGTTTGAAGATCAGAGGGAGCAATAAATTCACTTGAGCTTTCAGATAAAGTTGTCAGAGGGTTTGAAAAAGTCGAAAGTGGTAAATTCAATAATTTACTATTAAGATCATTGACATCGATATTATGGCAATTGAGAGACCTTTCTTTACCGACACCCAAATCACGAAGATTTTTCCATAGTTCACGGCCATTTAGGTTTGTTTTTAACCGATTGGAAAAAGTTCAATTTTAGCCGCCCCTATCTCGCGAACTACAGTATTTCGTAAAGATTAATATGCTTCATATAATTCGTCTATTCGAAAACGCTTCCATCGATGGTAGGCTATGTCGCGTTGTTCAATAAGTTGTCTTATGTCCCTAGTAAACCAGAATTTCGGTCGGTACGCTGTAAACCTTTTTTCTTTTTATAGGTATATGAGAGTCTAAAATTAATTTTAAATTGTCACTAAGAAATTGAACTTGCTCGTCAGGCAATGCCATTCTATATAAATTATTCCAAGGGATGGACAAAATGTGTTGTTCAATTGCATTTCTATCAGTATTTCTAAAGTTCCTATACTCAAACGATGAAGGAGATGAAAATGTAGTTTTGAAATCGTTAATTAGAAATATTAAGTCATGCTTTGAAAAAGCTGGTGCAGGTAACTGATCATAAAATAGTATACTGCGGCTATCGTTAGCAAAAAAATACATCCAACAAAGTGCTTGTAAAGGATGAAAAATGCGTTGGAACATTGGAGTTGACAGAAGAAAACCCAAAAGATTTCATACCATCGCTAACATGCTTCTCAATTAGAAGATTACTGTTGAAATCTCCACAGATAACAACATTTGGGCATCTCGTTGAGATATCTTCCAAAGCAGCATAAAAAGGTAATATATCTATATTTTTATTTATACAAATCTTCTGATTCATAGGATTCTGCGGCGATGTGTATTCGAGGATAAGTATAAAATTTGATTCCTTTTTGGAAGGATTTTTCAAATGCCTGGAAGATAATATTTTATTATCTAAAGGTATGCTCCTGAACAGTTTGAGAACTCTGTGATTCTTATTACTTACAAAAAGTAATAATAACTTAATTGATTTTTGAATAGCATTTGATCCTTAATTGATTGATATCACAAGGCAAAGTAATGGATCAAATGAAAATCATCTCCTGCTTAGGTTTTTTACAAGCCCAATAAAGGATAATCTCTACAAAGCCCATCAACCATATTAGATGTTATAAAATAAACAACCCTTTGATCTCTCTCTCTCTCTTAAGTTTTTAATATCAAATGCTAATAACTCACCAAACCTCTGAATCCTTTTTGTTCACATATCATTGCATATTTGATACACATTTCTATAGTGTATCCTTTTTCCTGTGGCAAAGAACTTTCCGCTTTTATTAATTTTTAACAAACAATGCAGAGGACATAAAAGAGCAACACAATAACTCCCGTGTCACTCCTAACTTACGACTTTTCTCCAACCGTTCCACCCTGACTTTTGTTTGCGCATTAATATATTCTTTCAAAGGAGCCGTGTTATCTATCCGCTTGGAGGATACTTTGTAAACATTTTCCAAGGATGGGGCACACTTTGTGCATATGATTAAGTAAACAGATTAGAAATGACAAAGCATAGTCTTTTTTCCGAAAACCAACTTAGCTCCAGAGTGAAGGAAGATACTTACTTGGATCCTTGCTGAAACAAAATAATGATGTTGCAGCTAAACAAAGAAACTTTGTGGTCGCTTTAATTAAAGTTAACACAAACAAGTCAACTGTTTTTTGTTCTTTTGTTGGAAAGGTAAAATAATTGCAAATGAGTCGTGATATGATACGAGGGTAGGACATTTTCGATAGATACTACTTGCTAATTTCTTTGTTGATCCATTCAGAAAATTCTGAGATTCTTGTGAAAACGACAGGAAAGTTATAGTTCGAACCGTAGGCACAGACTCCAATTTGAAGAGATTGCTCATCATCAACTAGTGGTCCACCGGAATCTCCCTAGAAAATTAACGATCTTTTTAAAAAGGTTTTCACAAAGCTAGACGATGATAACCTTACTAAAGAAGGAAGACTAAAATTCCTGCTAATTACGCACAAATCTGTCGAAGAAAGAAGTTGGTCTTCTTCAAAATACCATAAACACTTATCTTGTGACAATGTAATTAAGTCAGATCTTTGAAGTTTGTCGGGATATCCTAGTTCTGTGCGCCCCCATCCATGAAAAATTACATGGATATCAGATGGTACTCGTTCAAAGCTATTGAGTTCAATCTTGTCTATTGTCCTTTCATTGAATTTGAATCTTGGAGAAACCTTTACAACTCCAATGTCATAGCCTTCGAATTCTTTTGTATATTGGGGATGTGGCGTGTAAGAGACGATCCTGTGACGCGAACCAACTTTGCTCTTAAGGCTGGTCCTTCCAGCTATTACACGATATCTATTGATACTTCCTTCATTGGGAAAGGGCACGAAACAATGCGCTGCGGTGAGGATGTAGTTGAAGGATATAATCGAGCCTCCGCAAATATGCATCCATTTACGACCTTTTATCCTGTATTGAATCGAGACCATATATGGAACGGGGTCTGATGCTTCATCGCCCAAAGTGATGAAGGCTGACAAATTCTTGGCTTCAACACCTTGGTAATTAAAGATCTCGTATTAAATACTTGTATTTCTACTGATATTAAAAGTATACCTGCCGATGTGATAGCTTCTATGGATAGAATCATACACCCGAAGGCTAATACTCCAAAAGCTGTCATAGCTGTGATTCAGAAAAAAATTAATACAAATCTTTGTTACCTTTGCTTTAAATAGACGTAGGGTGTTGTGGAATGTAAAGCAATCATAACGTGGAATGCAAAATTTATCAATAAAATTTCGCTAAATATTTCTCTACGAATGCTAGGTTAATGATAAGAAGCTGATGTTTTCATGAATTACGTAAGCATCTAGATACTTTGAAGTTATCTATTCGCAAATATATCTACAAATAAATTCAAGATAATAACGAAACAAGATATTGCGATGACACAGGAGTCTACCTTATGCCGAAATGATGCCTATTTTCTTACTAAAAATAACATTCCACTCAGTATGTTATCCATATTCTCACTAGAAAGCAATTTCAAGTCAAAGTGTCCTCTTTATTCAATTTATCCTTAAATCAGGTTTACACAAACGACAAATATTACACACGACTTGGTCTAAGACTGACCTCTGGTCACTTCAAAACAATAAAACCACACTGGCGTACTTCACAGAAGAGAGTCTTGAAAAGATCCGCACAACTTAGATACGAATCTTTAAAGGAAATTTTAAAATGAACACCAAAAACTAAAGATCACCTCAACACAGCCAAGGAGGCGACACACAGTGAATTCGCGTTAAAAAATATCTATAAAGCCTGTTGCCGATGTTGTTCTCTGTCCCTAAAGCCCGCATCCGATGGAGCTCATAAACCAATAGGTTCTACACATTTTCTTTTGTGATTGTGCTCCTTTGGTTTTGGCCAATTTCCTCTCACCACTTGAATCTGTGAATTAATATGTTCAGCAAGTCATTTTCCATACGGAACAGCCGCATTGGATTCCATCAGCATCACAGCATGCATTCTGGTCCGTTTCCTTTATGGAATCGCGGATTGGGTATTGGGTTTCTGTGGTGTTGCAAAATTTCTTGAAATCGTAGCAATAAAATTGTTGCGGGACATTTTTTTTCTTCTTCAACATTGTTTTTGAACGATTGAATGAAATGTGAATTTCGCCAGGTAAAAGTTGAATTAAGATTTGAGAAATGTTGAAGACTGATTGATGAGGTGCGTGTAATTTAATTGACATTTATTAGGATTTAGGTTAGGTTAGGTTTGCGGGTTGTTGAAAGAGAGCCATTAGCTCAACTCCAACGCATTTAGGTCAATGTAGACGCATTGTGATGCCCATTTGAGAGTTTACAAATTCCTCATCATACCATACTCGTAGTCAATTTTATTTCCATATTTTCATAGTTTCATCCCGGGGTATCCAACCATCCGCTTTCTCTTGCGAATCTGCAAAGATTTGTTATTGGACACTCTGATAGTTTTTCGATGTTTTCAAAGAAGTATTTCCCCAGAGTTTTATTTCTTAGGTGGCAGAGGAAGTGGGTTACGTCCTTATGTTCTTCCTCGTCACCATACCTCTGCACAAGTCATTTTCAGCTAACGTCGATACTGACTTTCTGTTTTTTTCCGTGATTGCAAATGTTCTAGCTAGCGTTTTCTGAAAAGCCCATCTTGAGTTAGATCTTGACAGAATTTCGCATATTACCTGAGCCCACATAACGGAGGTTTTACGATATTTTCTGAGAGTTCAAGGCTAAGTGCTGAGCCTTTTCTTGACAATTCGTCAGCAGAGCAGACCCAGCAGAGTTTTATAATATGCTGGTCTAGCAAAAACTTTAAGCTCTTTGCGACAGCTTTTCAAAAGCTTGGACTTTATTTGAACAGCAAAAATGGCTTTTATTGCTGCCTGGCTACCAATGAAAATGATAATATCGTCTCGCGGTAGTGCCATCATTGATGCCACTTTGGCAGCGCTTTCGTTACTCTTAGAACCTCCGCTTGGAATATACTGCTGTTGTTGGGTAGTCTGATTGAACCTTCTATTTTCAGAGCTTCTGAGAAGAAGCCAGCTCCAGTACTTATATCCATTTTTGAGCCATTTGTAAAGATGGATTTGGTTGTAGGTTCTAAAACTTCATTCTTATCCCATTTATCTCTACTTGGGAACAAGCATTCGAATGGTTTTCGAAATCTATACAGGGAACAATGTAGATTCTTCATTTGTTCCTATATATATATTTAGAATTTCGGAGTGTCCAGTTAAACTGGATACCTATAATTTCGGTGTGCTGATCCTGAGAGTGCTTTTTGCTTCAGATTTTTGTATACATATATAGGTCGAGTGGCAGAAGGTTTAGTATGGTTTCTAAGTTGCTGTCGTTTGCAGGGCACTGGTTGAGCCAAAGTCTTTGAATTTTCGTCAACGCTTTTAGGTTTACAGCTTTATTAGCGGCTTTCCACCAAATGGCTTCCGTAAGTATTGGTCTCACTATCGCACTTTACATCCATAGAATTACATTGGGTTTTGGACCCCAATTTTTCCCAAAAGTTCTGCTGCATGGGTTTGGCATTTGGATGGATTAAGTGACAAACCGTTATTAGCTGTCAATTTGGAGATCCGTTCAATTCAAGCTCTTGATTGATAGTGTGGACACAGTTTTCAATCTGGTCAAGAGGGCAGCTTCTATAAATATGTATATCATCTGCATAAAAATGTTTTGATCTCTCAGGAATCACAGAAGCAATTTCGTTTATAAACAATAAAAATAACAGAGGCGCTAAAATAGAACCTTGAGGGACACATCGAACTATTGGAAAAACTTTGAAAGACTATTTTCCAAATACACTCCTATTGCTCAGAAGAGACCAAACTAATTTTGTTGCATCTGCAGATACATCAAAGCCCTGTTGTAACTTATTTAAAAGCAAGGAATGAACTACCGTGTCAAAGGTTTTCTTTAGAGAGGTTTAAAAGAACGAAAAATGTTACGTTATCTTTGTCAAGTTCTGTGTTGAGTACGAAAACCTGACTGAAGTGATGATAGGAGATTGTTGAGCGTTATGAAGTCATTTATTTGTTATTTCATAATACGTTCACAAAAAAAAATGTATCAATTGATATTGGTCTAAATTCATCACAGTGAGTTTTGCAAATCGGCATTATTTTGGTCAGTTTTTATTGCAGTGGGAAGATGTAGTAAGTACTGTGTTGAAAATATGGATGAGGTATGGTTGTAAAATCATTATCACTTGAACCTTGATTGGCCGACAAACAATTTGGGTTTGACAAAAATTTATGATTTAGCTCGTTTCTATCAACATCTTTTTGAAAAACTAGTTGTTTCCCAATCCCAGGTTTTCGAAGAGCTTTCAACCATCAGAACTCATATTGAGTCGGTTTGAAAAAATTGTGCATTTGCAACTCGTACTTCTAGGACGACATTAGTTCTCAAAACCTCATACTCTCTATGAAGGTCCTCTACCTGAAAGAGTATGCGGCGTCGATGGGCTTGATCCCGTTTGGTCAAAAGTTTTTTGTTTAATTCTGCTACTAAACAATGGCTATCACACAGATTTCTTTTTTTATTTCTTAAAGGCCCTTGACTATTACACAGTATATTAAAATTTCGTTCAGGATTCTACTTGGTCATCCAGAGAGGACAAATAGTAAATATTTTCCCATGAAATCGAGCAAATATGGTGTGGTAGAAGTGTCTTATCAATGTTCTTGAAATATCAAAATTTGACTATGGCATTTTCCGAGGTTTTCTTTTGAACGCAGACGTAATGTTTCTTGTCTTTCGTTATACAAGGCCTAGTGACTTATACTCTCAACCATTTCTGTGTGTGTGTTGTTAATTTGCAAGAATGGAAGGGACCTACAATTTACCGTCGAGGCCAAACGGCTACTTTTTCGAGACAAATTTTTACTCTTGCAGTCAGTTCCTCGCTAGAGGCAGTACCCCGGAAAATAAGGTGGCTATGGGCGGGACTCGAGCCCAGGCTCTTCGTTTAGCAGTCCGACACACTGACCACTAAGCCACGGGGCACTACTTTTTTTGTAAAACCAATGTTTCAGTGAAATAGCCAGTTGCATTCCTCCCCTAAAACAATTCAACCGAAATACTCGCACAGTTAGGAATGCCCATCAGTTTACCCTTGAGCCCAACTTCGAACATACTGTTAAGTACAGAGATTCTTTCTTTAGTCGCACCACACGAATGGAACACTTTTGATTGATTGAACATTTTTGATATTCAGATTTTCAAAACTAATGTACACCGACATTTTTTACATCCCTCCCTTTTTACTGCAGAAGTGGTTTTTACATATTGTCAGCATCAATTGCGATTCTACTACGACCAGTGCCTTACATGACCTAATATTCTTTCATATGTACAATACCAGGCTTAATCGATATATTGGAAACATATTCTTAAGGTTCATTTGTACATTCTGAAAGGAGATTGCAAAATAAATCCATTTCGATGTGCCCAACTATGTGAAATTCACCTTCATTCTCTCCTTATTCCTGTTCTTCACTTTTTTACTTGCGATTATAGGGACTAAGGCAAGTTTTGGATTCGTGAATATTAAAAAATTGAGATAACAATCAAACATGACATTACGATCATAGAGAAGTCTAAAAAAGTGATCGAGAAAAAATGTCTGTCTGTCTGTCAGTATGTATAACGAGCTGCAGCCTAAACGGCTAAAGCGATTTCTTCAAATTTGGTGTGTAGAATTATTTTGGCATTCCCCAAAGGGGAAATTGAAATTTTATTTTTAGGCCTAAAAATAACGGTACCTGCCTTATGACCGTTTAGGAAAAGCTTATTTTTCTCGGAAACGGCCCCAACGATTTTGATGAACATTTTTGAGAATTTTTTTGATGACATTGGCTATCATTCTGTTAGAACCACATATACGGGAAAAGTCTATTAACGGGACCTTTCATATAACGGTTTTTTTAATTTTGGGTTTTCTCGGTAACGGCTATTTGGATTTCTCTCAAATTTTATATTTGAGAAGACCTAAGTAGCCTTATTAATTCTGCATATCAAATTTCTTAATAACTTTTTTTTTTATAAAAATTAATTTTTGAATTTTTTTTTTGAAAAATTAATATTTTTGAAACTAATCAAAAAAATTATTTTAAATTTTATATCCACATGTACCACATAAACTCTAAAAAACTGCATACCAAAATTTGAAAAAAAAAAAAAAAATCAAAAAACTAAAAATAAAAAACAGGATTTTATCATAATTTATTTTCATAAATTCTTTGTTATTTAAGACGTGTGATGGCATTTTTCATTTTTATTAAAAACCGTTAAGTATTGTGGTTTTGGTACTTTTTGTAAGTTCAAACTGTGCTATTTTCAACGTAAATGTTACTTGTTTCTGTCAAAGATCTTGGTTTCCAATGTAATCAGGCATATAAGAGCAAGTACGTGCGACCAAGTCGTGCCCATGTTTATTTATATTTTAAAAAAAGATTTCCAAGTTGGATTGAAAAGCTGTAAGGAATTTTCTGAAGAAACAATCTCTTTGGTAAAGACGCAAACTTAGTCAATCCTGCCTTACTCCTGAGTACTTATGGTGCAACGTTTGCCATACCAATATCTTCATATTTTCAGTTTTGAAGCGGCTTGTTCTGTTCTTATTTTGCGTTTCGTATTTATTTTTATCTTTTCCATTTGTGCATTCGTATAAATAGCGTTCAACATCATCACGGTTATGACAATTATGATGACAAACCCTTTATTAAGTCTTTAGAGAGAACTTAACCATCAACGCATGTGTGTTTGGTCGTGGACATGTAGTTCAGACAGGTAGCAACTGAATGTCCTTGTTCTCTGCCGCTGCCATAAATAATATTGCGTGTTATCAGAAATAAGAATCACTGCTGTGATGACAGGCGGCTTCGAGATTTCAGAAGAACTGTGCGTGTGGTCAGAGAATTGAGATCCGAAAATCAGTCAACGCTATTGCTGATGAAATTGTCGGGCATTGGGCAAGGATTTTATCACCATATACCATGGTCGTGGTCCTTGTCTTGCCGCTGGCTGCATTGTGTCCGGAAAAAAATAAGAAGAAATATTTGAATTTAATTGCCTCCTCGTGCTGCCGGGATAATGATCTGATAGCTTTTGGCCTTTTGGAATTCGCCTTGTCAATTGGAATTGAATTTAATGGATCGCTGCTGACGTTTGTATGATTTGCATATTACCTGAATGTCTGTACTTATTGTAGAAGTTCATAAAATGCACAACGGAGTCTCTCTCGTACTTGGCTTACTGGCATGAGTTTATATTACAAACAATGTTTAATATGAATGAATATTGATCTTAAATGTTGCTGATCTTTACTACAATAATATTTGATAAATTTGTTTTTATGTCCTGATCAGGATAATCCAGCCAAAACTGAAGTTGTTAACTGACCGACTATTTAGGTAACGCAGTTTTGGATCAGAGAAGCAGCAGAACTGCAGCAGGTAATTATTTCAGTAGAGTTAAGAATGTTGCATACCTTCAGGAGTTGTTAGTTAGTGTTTTGCTACGGCCTTTCTGTACCTGAGGAACAGTATTTTACTACGGAATAAAAAAAGGTACCTTATATTTCATTTTCATTATTAATTCATTTTTATTTTAAGTTCAAATTATGGCTAACTTATGGCTAGACGAAAATCTTAAGAATCCAGCTTAACTATTTACTTAACTCTAACTTACTGGCCCTCTTCGGACGCTCTAAATTACTCATATTTACTTTCGTCGTGAAGAAGAATTCATATGTTAAAGGTTACAAAACTATAAATAAACTAGATGAACCCGGCATTACTCCGTTGTGCCCTCAAAAAATGTTGAAGAGTAGTTGCTTTCAGTTTTTGTAATATTTCACTCGATGGTCAGATTTTGTTTGGTAAAAAAAAAATCATTCAATATATTCAAATGCTATTCAACTGATTCATTATATTTTATTTTGTTTTGCAAGTGTTGATTCTAATTTTTATAAGCGAATTTTGTTTAGCGATGAAGCTAAGATGAATACGTCAATAAACAAAACTGCCGTATTTGGAGTGATGATGATCCTCACCCACTACATTCACAAAAAACTGACTGTTTGGTGTGCTTTATGGGTTGGTGGAATAATTGGTCCGTACTTCTTTAAAAAACGATGCTGGGCAGAACGTTACAGTCAATGGTGACCGCTATAGAGACTCTTCATCAATTGAACAACCATGATGTGCAAGAGCTGTGGTTTCAACAAGACGGCGCAACATGTCACACAGCTCGTCGCACAATTGATTTATAGAAGGAAACATTTGGTAACCGCATAGTCTATGTGTTGGATCTTAGAGCAAGGATCAACGACATACCTCAAAAAACCAGAAGCAACATAAAAATGACGAGTGACCGTATGAAGACCAGATACGATGCGAGAGCAACTGCACCTGAATTCAACGAGGGAAATCTGGTATGGCTTTACAACCCACATCGTAGAAAGGGAAAATCGCCCAAGCTTCATCAGGACTAGGAAGGTCCCTACCAAGTAGTTACGCACATTAATAATGTCGTTTTTCGAAAACATGTGGATCGCCTGCATCGTTACCACGGAAAAAATGATGATGTGCTTGTTCGGGACGAACAAAACTAAGAGGGGGATAATGTAATGTGGCAACAAAATGTTAAGATATTCGGAGGATACATTTTGTTTCCAATTTAACAAAATCTACAGGATACATTGTGGGCAACAGCCATTTTTAACACAACACCAACATGTATTGTGTACAACAACCACGCTCCTAAAAGTATGCTACATATTTGCAATATGTTTTGACTGAGTACAAATTCGAACTCGAAAAGCACAAACAACCGAAAGCTTAGACAGTGCCAGAACCAGACGGAAGCTTTCAGAAGTTTTTATATTTGTAAAAATACACGAGTAGATGGCATTCAGAGTTTAGTTTATTTTCAAAAGTGGAATTGTTAACAACTGGTAGTAAAAAGTGATTGAATTGAAATTATATAAAAAGTGTTAAAGTATAAAAAACGTATTTGAATTGCGAATAAGTGGAATAAGTTAAATTTGCTGTTATTTAAACTGAAAGACGTTGTGTTTCATAAAGTAAAGATATTTGTTGTATTATTTTGAATTTTGATTGAGTTTTATTCGTCGAACCCCAGGCCAAAACGTCAAAGTATTTATCTTTACGGTCCCAATTAGAAACATCTATACTGAAGCGAATGTTTCTGAGAAACGTCTCGGTTACAAAGCAGCCGCCTAACCACAGCTTTACAGCTGACGTGGTAGATTAGCGAATTCGCCAAATTCATCCTGTATCAACCCCCGACTGCCTAAAAAGAAAAATGTTTCCAGCGGTGTAGGACCGCTTGGAGTCACACTCTGGAAAAATTTATCTTTTGGGTAGTAAGGCCCGAAAATTTGGCCATTAGTCGAGGATCGACCTTGCAATCAGACTCTTGTGTTTTGTGTATTCCAAGACTGGCACGAAGAAACTGTCGCTCAAACACCCGCATCTTTTCCTTTAGAGATAGTGCAACGGTGAACAACACGATCATCTATAGGCAGTCATCGGCCTAATAAGGGCTGCTGTTAAACAGCCGTTTTGTCATGGTAAAAGCTCCCCTAGCATTTCCTTTTTGCTTTACAATATGTGCACACAATTTCATGATGATTGGTTAAGTAGTAAGGACTTCGTCTGCGTGGACTTCAGACCTTCAGACATTGTATATACATTTTCTATAGTACTATCATGGTGGTAATTTTTCGTCTGGCCATCTTCCTGGTTGATTCGAAACTAACTCTAAATAGTGAAGACGAGAACCTTAACCGATATTTTACCAGTATTTAATACAATTCTGTTGTCTGTACTTATTCTATATTCACACCAATTGGCAATTTCAGCACGCCTCATTGCGACTTGATTCAGAACTAAAAAATGATGCTTCATTAGTGTGTTTTTTTTTATTAAGGCTTAGACATCAACGATTATTAGACGATTTTAAAGAAACGTTAACGAAAATTCTTGTTTTTTTGTCAAAAGTTTGTGCAAGAAATTAGGAAATAGTTATTTTCTCTTATTTAAAAGTTCACAAAAAAATTAAATTAAAAAATAAATTAAAATTTGTTCATTCAAGCATTTCTAGCCATTTTCTCTTCATTGTTTTCATTCAACTCCAAACGTTTCTAGCCATTGTCTCCTTAATCCAGTCTTCGAAAACGGACACTCTTGTAAATACATCTGGTAATCCCGCAGAACAAATACTAGTTCCGTATGAAACAATTCCGATTTGTTGATTGCGGTCACGATTCACCAATGGACCACCGGAATCACCCTGTGAAATAACTGATATTTACAAAATTCAAAACAGTTCAATATACTAACAGCACATGCTCCCTTTAAAAAGAACCGATATGCACATATCTCCGTTTCTGAAACCCGCCCAAACGACTGCTTGCATTCTCTGTTCGAAATCGTGGTATAGTTGAGCATTTGTAGATTCATTGGAAACGGTCCATAAATCCACGGTGAAATCGATCCCCATCCAGTCAAAGTCACCGGTTCATTATTCTCAACTCTTTTCGTTCCAAAAACATTGATTTTAGAAATCTTCTCACCAAACTCAAATGGAGGTTGAATTTTAACCAATGCAATATCACTTGTTATCAATTCCTGATAATTCTGGTGGACTTTATAACCAACTATGTTATGCCGGCTTCCATCTCTAGCACGAAAATCGAAAGTTCCAGCTAAAACTGACATTCGCCGAGGTCTTAGTCCATGGACACAATGTGCGGCAGTCATAACAATGTCCTCGGAAATAATCGATCCTCCACAAAAGTGTCTCCATTCACCGTTTCTGTTGTATTGCATTGATATTTGATAGGGAATTGGAAACTTTACCGCATTCCCACCAACTACTCGATTGAATTCGTCAATATCCATTTGGGTTGTGGATTCAAATGGCTCACACCAAGCACAACCCAATAATATTAAACTGGCTAGAACAGTTACCGTAAAAGGGCTGAACATGTTGACGGAGTTAATAATTGAATCACACTGTACCATGATTGACTGATTTTCAACGCTTATATTTGCTGCAATTAGAACGTGATAAGCACATGCAATTACTTAAACCTAGACCTCGCACTGAGTAGTATCAAGGTTTAAAAATATCTATGAAACATCTATTTTGATGTCTACTAGAACGGTTTGGAACTCTACCAGCATAAAATCGACGTTTACACACAAGGCTTTGGGGAAATTAATTAATTCAAACAGCGCTTAAGTTTGGTTTTTTTATTTTCGGAACAGTGACGTTCTTCGGAAGAAGAAGTATAAAGACTACTTCACATGAATTTATTGTCGAATAACAATTTTGTGTTGCATCTTACCATGAATTTTTGAATATCACAAACAGAGGGAAAGACAAAACTGGATAGAGCATTACACATTCGTGTAGTACGGCTAAAGAACGAATTTATGTATGGCCAGAATTGGGCTCAAGGTTGTTAACTGATAAGTATTCCTAGAAGTGCGAGTATTACGGTGGAATTGTTTAAGAGGAGGATCGCAGCTGGCTATTTCACTAGAGCATCGAGAAGTAGAAGTATCGGTAAAAATGTAAAAAAATCTAAATATTATGTTCCTATCTCCGATAATTTTTAAGGCTAGTCTTTGAATACTATCTAAGAGACTTAAGTAAGTCACTGGACCACCAGCTCATAGATGGGAGTTATACTCAAGCTTTGGACGCACATACAATTTATAGATAGTAGCCAGATCGAAGGGGAAATCTTATTGGAATGAATTTTTTATTATTGTAATCTGGTAGATAATTTTATGGCAGTTATGTATTTTTTAAATATGGTTTCCCGCATATATCCGCCGCGGCTACTACTACTACTACTACTACTACTACTACTACTACTACTACTACTACTACTACAACTACTACTACTACTACTACTACTACTACTACTACTACTACTACTACTACTACTACTACTACTACTACTACTATTTTTCCAATAAATCTGGTCGTAAGGCGTCAATGGTGGCTTAAATATTGACTTCCGATGCTTTAAGAATTGCCGGTTTGTCGGCATAAACCAATGACTTAACATAGCCCCATAAAAAGTGATCGAGAGGCATTAAGTCGCACGAACTAGGGGGCCAGTTAACAAGACCACTTCTGGAAATAAAGCTGTCAAATTGATTTTGTAACAAATTGACGGTTAAGTGAGCAAGTTGCGCCATCTTGTTGGAACTAAATTATTGTTATAATGATTAATTTTTGGAGACGAGAAGTCAATCTGCATGGCTCGATAGCGCTCCCGCTCGCCATTTACCATAATGGCAGCTCCTTCCTCATTTCGAAAGAAACAAGGACCGATGATGCCGTCAGCGTGTAAACCGCACCAAACAGTCAATTTTAATGAATATAAGGGGATTCGTTAATAGCTTGAGGATTGTCTTCACTCCAAATACCAATACGAAGCCATTTAAGCAGAAATGAGCTTCATCACTAAACACAATTCTTCCGTAAAAATGCTCATCTTCGGCCAGTTTCAAATTAGCCCAATCAGCAAAAATGCGACCTAAACGATGGGTCATTTGGCTGGCGTAAATTTTCCACGTAGTCGAAGGACAGATTTATTTTTTTTTCCTAGTAAATATCCACAATTTGGAAGCGTTGTTCCAGCGTTGAACGATTCATGATAAATGGCCAAACCTTACTTAACATAAATGGGAACAAAGTTTGACATTTTCAACTGTCAAACCATAGACAACAGCCACCAAACTTCTTATTCAGCTAAAAAAAATAAACTTTACATCTCCGCAGGAAGTCTGAAAATCCTGCGGCTTTCTCCAAAACCATGTTAAGATTTGTTCCAAATTTATTACAAAAACGGCGAAAATATTTGCCGTCCAGAGTTCGGAAAACTAGAGCACTTTTGGATCGTCTTGAAGCACCTTCGCGGCAGGCAATAGTTAAACTGGTGAACAAATTTAAGTTGTTGGGACAAGTTATAGTGATGTAAAAAATCGAAACCGTGTGCGTCGTTCAAGAACAACTGAGAATATTGCTGCTGTAGCCTGTAGTGTTGAGGAAAACATAACATTATCGATTTATCGTCGATCTTTATAATTAGGCGTTCCACAAACGACATTATTCTTTTTTGCATAAAGACTTAGGTTTTAAGGCTTTTAAAGTTCAGTTAAGTGATCCGGTTTTAAATCATCTTCAGTGATCAGGCCCATTTTCAGCTCGGAGGCTACGTTAATAAGCAGAATTGTCGCATTTGGGGCTCGGAAAATCCAAGAATGGTGTCAATGTTTGTGTGATTGGACCTTACCCTACCTATTCGAAAATGAGGTTGGTACAACTGTTAGGGTGAATAGATTGCGCTTATTAATAATTTTGTATGGCCGGAATTGGAAGATATTGATTTGAACGACGATTATTTTCAACAAGACGACAAGCAACGAAACACGCAACTGACTGTGACATTTCTCGTAGAGGTGATCACATTTGGCCACCGAGATCTTGTGATTTTAACAACTTTAGACTTTTTTTCTTTTGGGCCACGTGAAAGATAAGATCTATGCCAATGCTCCACAATCGATTCAAGACCTTAATGGAATTCATTTTCAGCCCCAAAATATGCGAATTGGTCATGGAAAATTTCATGAAAAGTGTGATGTACCAAATGTAAATGTCAGCCTGTACCAAGTACAATATAGACATAAAATTCTAGCAGTAAGACAAGTTTGTAGTAGTTTTAAGAAAGACGGAAATAAAACAACCTCACTTTGCTTCTCACCTTCATTCTGAGTACATCACAAACAGGATATGGTGCTGTGCGGCCATTTGGCTGATATCGTTTTCCATTGTTGATACCTTCCTCTTTACAATGAAATAAACATACATTAATTTCTCTTAAAAATACTCGTTTTTTTTTTTTAATATCAAAATTAAACCTCTTATTGGAAAACCCTTTATTTCTACACAGTATTTATCAGAGTCGGAGGTTGTTAACAAGTATAACGTGTTTTCGACTATTGTCTTGCACGAATGAAAAAGCCAAGAAGAATTGTGTACATCGAAATCATCCGTAATAACGATTTCAGTGAGAATTCAAGAACAGAGTATCAAATATTCGAGATGTTGAAACTCTGTCCTGATATGGGCTTCGATAAAGAAAATAAGTGTCATTGATACACTTTTTACTGACAATTTAAACCATACAGTCTGAATGGCTCGCGAATCCAATCCCCAAAGTTATGAGTGCTGGACAAATCCCTTATCAGTGGAGGGATTTGCTTTTCCCAATCAACAAAAGGGGATCAATCAACTCTCAACTGATGTAACGTCCTCTTTATGACTTCCTGTTAGATTGTATAGATGTTGTGGATTCAGCATTTCCGCTAAAAAGATTATCTTTACTGACATTTTCTGATCCGCACAGCCTATTCTGAACATACATTTGAATGAAACCATTCTTTCGAAGTGCAGAAGTTGAAACATCTTTGGATCTTTGATGAGACGGGAAGGATTTTTTGAGTGTTTAGTGGATGAAATGGCGGGAAAACTCTGCTAGCGAGAAGTGCCCTCTAACCTGAAAAGAAGGCTCTACAGGTACAAGTGACAGTTGCAGTGACAACAACGGCTAAGAATGTTGGACAATGTGTGTGTATGAGAATAATTTCACGGAATTTTCCGCATTCAAAACACCATTTTGAATAAAACACGGAAGAACCAAATTACAAGGTACTGTCCTGTTTTAGGAAGATGAAAGTTGCATACTGAGAATCTAGTTCGAAAGACAATAGCATAAAATGCTCCAATACTATTGTCAAGGAAACTGGGTTTCCTCAGTTTGAGCCTAAAACCAAAGTGGGACAGTTGTCATCGGATTAAGAAGAAGCCCTTCCGACTCGGCGGTAGACTGTAGGTCCCTTCCATTCTTGCAACAACACACACATAGGAATGGTTGAGTCACTAATCCTTGGCTTTTTTTTCCTTCAAAATGAAAGGCAGGAATGAGGCCGATAGGCGCGACTCCGGTGCCACTAGCACCGACGGCTGAGGAGCTATTAGCGATCAAAGAGGAGAGAGTCGGGATATCACCGTGAAAAGCAGCGTGTAAGTTATGAAACACAATCGGTTTTTCGGCTCCTGAGGGCGTAATAAGCGTTTGGGGGGTCGGGTGTTGGTTCTGCGGAAAGGTCCTATTTGCCGGCGCCAAAATAAATTTTGGGATTTTTCAAGTTTACGAGCTATAAGCGTTTGAAGCGTTCCGTTAGAGCACTGATTTTTTAAACTCAATCGGTTTTTCGGCTCCTGAGGGCGTAATAAGCGTTTGGGGGGGGGGGGGTCGGGTGTTGGTTCTGCGAAAAGGTCTCTTCCCCACCTATCTGCCGGTGCCAAAATAATTTTTGGGATTTTTCAAGTTTACGAGCTATAAGCGTTTGAAGCGTTCCGTTAGAGCACTGATTTTTTAAACTCAATCGGTTTTTCGGCTCCTGAGTGCGTAGTAAGCGTTTGGGTAGGTCGGGTGTTGGTTCTGCGGAAAGGTCTCTTCCCCACCTATCTGCCGGTGCCAAAATAAATTTTGGGATTTTTCAAGAGCTGTCGCGCCCATGATACACAGAAATACAAGGTATGCTCACTTTGGCTGATTATGCGTGTGACGTCACATTCTTTTGATTTTTGTCCTTAGAGAGTGTAAATAAATGTATTAATTTGCCGATTTTTTATTGTTTTTTATGTTTTTTGTTCTTATAATCATAAAAAAAATCGTTTAAGCCTTCAGTTTTAAAAAATTATCTTCACTTAACAAATAAAATAATAATAGAAGAATGTGACGTCATAAAATATCAAGATGGCGATTTGTATAAGTCTAGTGGGCATACCTTGTTTTTCTGTGTATCATGTGTCGCGCCAATAAATTTATTTATTTATTTAATGAGACACGACTAAAGCTACTAAATCAACCGAAACTCTGCTTAAACCCAAAGGTTAAAAATCACAATTTTTTTTGGATCAGTGGGTCCGATTCGAAACTTAAAAATTTTACTAAAAAACTTTGGTTTAATACAGGGTTAACTCATCACTGAAAACCTGAGCTTGAGAATGATGGATCAATTCATTTTTGATTCGGTTTAGCAGCAAATAAATTCTCAAACCCACATCTAAACCATATAATATTTTGCAATGAAGAAAATTCCCAGATTGTGTTTTTCGGTGCAACATTTCACAAGTGAATCTCCGCATAGAGATTGACATCGCGTGCGATAGCCTTTGATTCGCCAATTAAGTGGTAATTCATTCTGATTTATATTTATAGCTGATGGTGGTCGGTCATAGTCACCCAGTGCAACTTCGCACCCAATCTGCTTGCAAAGTATTCCCATTCCTCGTTTCCAGGTAATTAAGAGAACAAGCAAAGCTGCTGCTCCGAATCAGCCTCCAGAGGCCAACTCTCTACAACACTGTTGGCAACTCGACATGAACATCCAGCCACTAATGTGGGTGGCATTCATTCTCCCAATCGACACCTCCGAACCGAACCAAAAGCAGCAGCAGTGCAACCGCGATGCAGCATCGCATCTCATATGCAAAACGCCACCTACAGGTGAGTTCTTTATCAGTGGCACGGATTTTTATTTTAATCACGGAATGATTTAAATTTTTCTCCTGCCTGAGGATCTGATATTTTTATTTATGCGGGAGTTTCTTTTCTTTTTTCTTTTTGCATGCTGCTGTTGCAGCCATGTGCGGTCCATGTTGGCGATTCTGATGATGCAGCAGCAGTAGCTACTGTGAATATTGGAGGCCGCCTAAAGGCTTGAAGAAGAAAAAACCGAACTGTTAACACCACACCATCTCGTCGGGACCAGGCTAATGAATCAAATTGAGTGGGCAATAGCACGAGGTGCTGATGATGGCTGGCCCGCCGCGCTATACTATGGCTCCAGACTTGTGAATTTGTTCATTTCATCGCTTCTTTGGGTCCTGATCTTTGGACTTGTTAATTGTTGTTTTACCCCGAACTTGAATGGCTAAAGGGTTATCCTTTTGTTTTGTTTTTGCGCAGATGAATGAAGGTACCAGGTCTAAATAATGGAGCTGGAGGGCGTCCAGCATGGCGACGATGTTTCAATTCAAGTTAATTGGGCCACCCAATAATTGCCATATACGAGATAGCAATTTCGCATTTTTTTTATTCTTTATTGTGTATCCTGATGCATCGATATCTAAGAGTTGATTGCAAGAAATTTGCATCCTTTGGGCCAGGGACAGGAGGTTTTCTTTATTTGTTTTTAGTGATGGTGTTTGAAGTGTGTTGTTTTTTAGGGATTGGAACATCGGGAAAGTAATCATTGTAACAATACTTGAGGCTCTTAATGAGTTTGAGAGGTCATTGTAGGGAAGAAGATTCGAAGAACTATCAAAGCTACATTCGAATTGATCAGATCAGCTGTTTGTCGCAGATACAAATGTGTTGCATTATGCCCATGTAAAGATGCTATAATTATTCCCATAAAAAAGATGTCATGTTATCTGTAGAATCTGTAGGAATTTAGAACAAGTAACTAATATTTTTAGAATTATTATTCAGTGTTAAGAACAAAAAAAAAAATATGGGAACCCTTTGGTCCAGTTTTTTATCTAAAATTTATTCATGACCTGAACTCTTAGGACATGACTTCATAATCTCTCAAAAATCCATTCCGTTAAGCGACCACAAACTGTAAACATAGCAAAAGTGATCCTTGAAACTGCCTGGTGGGTCAACCTGCCATAGAATCTTACTAAACCTATACCAAACGAAAAAAATCAACTAAAAGTAAATGTCCCAAGGCAGGCTAACCAACAATCATAATCGTAAATAGTAAAATGATGATAATTCCAACTTTTCGTAACGCTCAATAAAAAATAAAGAAATCCCCTTCTGACATGTGAAATGTAAAACAGCTTCACCCTGTGCAACCTTTTAAGGGAGTAAGGGCGATGGCAATGGGGATACTTTTTGTGGTTTTAAAGCGCTCATGCTCCACGACTCCCTGCTGGACATATTTTTTTTTAAACCTGGAGGAAATAAAAAGCAAACGGCAGAAGCATAACATAAAATGAATTCGGGCGGGATTGAAAGGAGACAATTTAATAACACGGATCATAAAGTAAGTTCCTTTATTTTTTCCTGTTCCATACATTTAAGCTCTGCTCATAGGGTTTAGGTGACTTCATGTGTGGATTTTGGGATATAAAAGAGCTAAGACATGTTAAACAGACAAGGCGGAAGGACATATGAAGTAAAAAATATCCAAAAAGGAATGAATTCATTAAATAATATTTCCATATCCAGATTCCAGACTGAAACAACATGGAAACTTAAATTTAATGTATAAAGGACCTTGTTGCCTTTATTGTGAGTGCTTTGATGGTTGCTCCAAGAGAGTATTGTCTTTGTCTTTTTTGTGTTGCAACTCCTTGCGAACTTTGTATCCTTTGAAGGTGGCCTATAGAAGAAATATTTGTTTTCTTTAGAGTTCCGGTATACTAAAGCTTATTGAGCTAACCTGGATTTTAGCTGCAGCTTCATTTTTGTTTTCTAAATTGTTATCCAAATCTTGCAAAAGAACTATTACTGTTTCTTCAGTTTGTATTAAATGATTACTTATGTCTTCTTGGATGACTTTATCTTCAATTTCGTCTATACCCGAAGCTTGAGTTGGAATTGTATGTATATCCTCAGTAGAAGGTAATTTGTGTTCTTCTTCCTTCAACGAGTTTTCAACTGCTTCGGAATCGGAAAATCCAATCGATTGCTCTTTTGCCTCAGATGGAGTTCGATCTTCCGTACCGGGGCGGTAAGGTCTCAAACTTACCTTTTTCTTGACCTCTTCTTTTGATAACGCATTCTGACGATCTAAGGCGTTCTAAGAACTCAGAATTAATAATTTTGTAAGGTACCATGACGTAGTTGTTTAATGTTTGAACGAATTGGTAGATGAATGATTGGAAACTAATTACACAAGAAAATCGACACTCTTTCCAAACAATTCAAAACAATTGTTTGTTCCGTAATCACACATCAACGGCTCAGCGGATTCGGATGAAATTTAGTGAGTAGATTGATGAGATGCTAGATTGAAGAATAGGCTACTTTTTGCCCAGGAGAAAACTTGGAGACTTAAAATAAACCAAAGTTCGAGCTCAGCGAAGTAGCAAAGTTCTTTAAAGGGGACTATGTGTAATTTAATAGCCTTATAAACGTTCACGTACCTACTGAGGTGTCCGAAGAAGACGAAAAAGATTCCTACTACGAACTTGTAGAGAGGACCCTTAGTGCCTGCCCAAGGCATGACATTAAAATCATTCTAGGCGACTTCAACGCCAAGTTAGTTAGGATTCCATATTTTGCGTGAGAACACTAATGACAATGGACTACGAGTCTTAGAAATGGCAGCATCAAAGTGTATCAGCTGATGAAGTCACTCGTAACCAAATTAACCACGTCTTGATATGTAGATCGTCGCCACTACTAGAGCCTGATGACGAAACGAACGTATCAAGGTGCCAACATTGACTCGGACCACTATCTTTTTGGCATGATGTTCCCAGAGCGGGAAGTATTGCATCCGCAGCTCAGGTTCGAATCAACACGGCTGCTCTATGCGATTAAAACAAAAGCAATCTATATAGTTGAGCAATAAGCCACGCCCTCGGAGATCTTGATGAGGGAAGAGTAAGCCCTGGAGACCAAGTGCCGGCGTAGAGGCACATACTGTAAAAAGGGAGAGGGAAATCTGATCACCGACTCTGAAGATGTTTGCTTCTGACCCGGAGGTCTTCAGTTCGATACTCAGGTTAAAAAGAATTTTTTCTAACTGCCAGTGCAAACTAGAGTCGCCCGTGAGTTTTAAAAGAATGAGAAAATAGTCACCTAATTCTCGATCTACTGCGCCGAAAAAAAATTCTTTCCTATCTTTCTAATTCTTCTAACTAGTGTCGTGCAACGTCATGTTGCATTCTAAAAGGCAATGACTTAGTTAAAGAAAAGAAAAAAAAGGCATTCTGGAGCAATGGAAAGCGTATCTACTAACGGTCTGCTCACGTAAGAAATGGAAGCTACAGAGAAAGACCTCATTCTGCAGCCACCAAGCATTGAGTAGATACAAAAGGCGATTAATCAGCTCAAAATAACAAGGTCTCGAGAGCCGACGGCATAGGTATGCCGAGCTGATCAAACATTGAGGGTCAACACTATTTAAAGAAATTCATGAAATCATAGTTTTATATTGAGTACATCCTATACTAAAATATTCTCCTCTATCCTTCAAGAATGGATAGCTTCATACGCTAAAACCATAATCGGCAAATGTCAATGTGGTTTCATACCAGGCAAATCAACAATTGATCATATGTTTACCCTTAGGCAGGTGAGCCGCCTACGATAGCATAGCCAGGGTAGAACTTTATAAGGCAATAAGAGAATTCGGCATTCCAAATAAATTAACAAGGTAAGTAAAAGTAGACAGTTTGCTGTCCAGACCAATTAACATCTTTAATGGACTCCAACAAGGTGATGGTCTGGCTTGCATCCTCTTCAACCTGGTGTTGGAGAAAGCAATCCGTGACAACAAGAGGGACTATCGTCAGTATGTCAAGCCAGATATTGTCTTACGCAGACGACATTGACATCATCGGCAGAAGCCAACAAGCTGTACAAGACTCCTTTATCATAATCGAGCAGGCGACACAAAACCTGGGGCTGGCAAATTAATGAAAGGAAGACTAATTACATGGCGGCTACGCCTGCGAAAAGGGTTGATCCAACTATCAGGGTAGCGGAGTATGAATTTGAAGTAGTGCAGTTTAACTATCTTTTGTCAAAATTAGCACCCAATAATAAAATGAAGGAAGAAATACGCGGGCGGCTTGTAAAATTCAACAGAGCCTACTATAGTCTCTCAAGGCTCTTTAAATCCAGAAACCTCACCATAAAAACCAAACTGCTGCTTTATAAGGCTATTGTCTTACCAGGACTCACATACGGATCCGAGACTTGGGTACTTACAAAAATGCACTCTGATCTCTTAACCGCGTTCAAGAGAAAATTCCTACGGAGAATTGTTGACCGTGTGCGAGGGAGGACGATTCCGGAGTAGATACAATCATGAATTGTATGAAATCTGCATCGAAGCAGATGTTGTGGAAAAAATAAAGCTCGGTAGACTCCGGTAGGCTGGGTGCCTAGCTCGCATGAGCGAAGAGGAACCAGTTCGGAGTCTTTTGCAGTTCTTATTTATGGTACAAAACAACGTGGCAGACCTTGCTTGCGTTGGAAGGATGGCATAGACCAGGACGCCGAAGTCTTGCGGTGCGCAATTAGATGGCCAACAACCTAGCCGTATGGAAGAACTTGTTGAAGGAGCCCCGGACCGAAAACCGGTTGTTACGCTGATGATTATGTATGTTGGTAGATTACCAACAACTATTGGGCATATTCTCCGATTTAAGAAGAAGTAATTCAAGCAGGCAAAGAACCATATGATGAGTCCTTTTATAAGCTTTAGAATTTACATGCTAACGTACCTTTTTTCGAACATAAAATCCTTTATAAGAAGCCTGGAATAAAAAAAAAATCATTTAACTTCACGGTATAACTTCTTCGCCCAAAATTATTCTTCTAACCTGTATTTTAATAGCTGCCTTGTTAAGTTCTTCTTGTCTTCCTAATATGAAGTCCTACAAAGTTAATTACATACGTTAGCTGTAAGCTCTGATAATAAAAAATATGTCATTACCCTAAACGATGACGTCGAAGATGAGTCTTCAGATGACTGCTGGTAAAAATTAATGAATTAATTTAATATTTAATAGCTTCAAATACCATCACCTCAAGTTGAAACTTTTGTGAACTTTTCTGCAAAGACTTGCGAGTTTTATAACCCCGAAAGACTTTCTAAAATTACAAGCATGTAAACAAGGATTTTCCTTCTAGAAATAAGCTTTCTCGAACCTGGATTTGAATCGCACTTTGATGCATCTGATTCCGTTCCTTGCTTGAAGCAATTAATTTTTCTGTCTCAAAATAAAGGTCTTCAGTATCCAAGGTACCCTTTAAGGATAAACAAATGAAACCACGAAGTTCTTAACCCCTCCATCTTACCTCAATTGCCGTCAAATAAGTCTTAACAAACTTTCTGTAAGCCCACTGAATAGCTGGTCTTGAACGTAGTACCTCAACTTTTGTCAAATCACATTTCCTCATCAACTCATCCAATAGGTCATCTTCATGGAATTTTATAAGCCTAGGGTCCTCGTTTCTGGTCCTCTTCTTGTCCACAAAACGACGAAAAGTTAATTCCATTACGTCAACGAAACTTTTTGTTTTGTCCTTCGGAAAACTGCATTTGGCGAGTTCGGAGTAAACTTCATCGGTCATAAGAATTGCTTCTTCGATGACTTCCAGTGCAACTGTGCGATGGTAAAACTTAATAAGAACGTCGAAAGTCTGAGGGTAGATTTTAAACTTACTTCTTTGCTTGTCCCTTGTTTTGACCATAGATTCTAGATAATCAGCAATAAATTTATAAGTGCAATCGATCGAAGGCTGGCATCGAAGAACTTCGCGTGATATATCAGACATTAGTTCTTGGAGGCCTTCGGGCGTAGGCAAAACATGACCTGGAGTTTTTTGGCGATGGTGGAGAGCATTCATTTTGAAGTTTTCAATTTTTTAATTTTTTCTTTTGTTTTTGTTTTTTTGACAGAATTTACATTGATCAATATTTTTTCTCGTTTGCGTTTGTAGAATAGTAAGTACATAGTTGTTTTAAACAACAGTGAATCGCTCCATTAGTCTAGTCGAGAGGTAGTATTAGGTCGACAAAGGTCAGAACTTAATGAAACTTTGAGATAATGTTAAGGGATGGTAAATTAAAAATTCCTCAAGTTTTGGACCTCGTGAACCCTGTGCAAAAAATGTGAGGGGGGGGAAAGCAAAATGTTTGACCCTTTTTTTGATTTTTCATTAATAACTTTTTTTGCTTGTGTCCGACGTTAAAAAACGTTCAGGAATATTTTGTAGGACATAAAATATCCTACAATATTCATTATTCAAAAATATTTGTATTTGTTACCAAGATATCACGCTTCGAAAAAAAGTATTTTTTTAAATATCCCTAATAAATGTCAAAAACTGCAGATTTTCCCTCACTATTTCTGTTTGACTCGAATTATGATCAATTTTTGTTGAAATTATGATTCATGGATAAATTCACAAACTTTTGAAACCCTTATAATCTACCCCGCAACCCCTCCTTTTCCCAACAAACCAAAACTAACAAAAGCTAGTTTTCTTCTCTGATGAAAGCCAACCATATTCACATCATGTTGGTTTTCTGATCGATTCCCCCCTCCACCACTACAAAATTATCACAGGCGGTCCTGAGGAAAATATAAATGTATAATTAACAATATAAAACAAGAAAAAGAACAAAAATAAGGCGTAATAAGCGTGTGAAGGCTTCAGTGAAAAATGCATTTTCCGACTGTGACCCTCATATCCGCTCCTGAAGGCGGAGTATTTTTCCAGAGATTTGTGGTATATAAATTAGGTAGCTGGACTTAATACCTATCTGAAAGTGAAAAAAATACTCAGCTAGGACTTCTACATTACGAGATATAGACAAGTGCAGGTTTGAGTGAACAATTGTTTTTTTTTTCTGACACGGGACCCTTCCATCCGCTCCTGGCGACACCAGTTATTCTTTTGGGAAATTTTTGGTACATGGATCAGGTAGCTGAATTCAATACCTATCTGACAATACAAAACATACTCAGCAAGAACTTCTACATATAGAGATATAGGCATAGGCATGTGAAAGCTTGAGTGAAAAAAATAATTTTCTGACTCGGGCTTTTCCAATCCGCTCCAGGAGTCGCAGTTATTTCTTTAAGAGGTTTGTTGTATGTGGATCGAATAGCTGGACTCAATACCTATTTGACAATGCAACACATACTCAGCTTGGACCTCCACATAACGAGGTAAAGGCATGTGAGAGTTTGAGTGATCAAAATGTATTTTCTGACACACGAACCTCCAATCCGCTCCTGGAGACGCAGTTATTTTTTTCAAAAGTTTAAGGTATATGGATCGGGTAGAGGGGGATATACCAAACAACAAGAAGAGGAAATACTGTGAGGAAGTTTGGCAATTGCAATTGCAAGAAACCACCAGGCACTTTCCCGATCGAGCATTTTATAACCTCCAAAGCCCAAAGGAGTCCTATACCGCAAGTATCAAGTATGAAAAGCAGTGGCTATATTACCCAAATGCCATCAGAGTGCTGGGTTTTACACGGAGCAGATCTACTCGCGGGCTCTACAAGTCGAAGAGGAAAGAGAAACAACGGCTTCTCAGAAGGAAAAATAGAGCAGGAAAAGCGCGCGTTCGAGTTCTTACTACTTACTGTTCAGAAAAAGAAAGAAAACTGTCTGCTGATATATAACTCTAACCGAAACTTGCAAGGACCAAGGACTATCAAGTAGTATTTCAGATCATGCTGAGAATATAGAAAACCCCTTCTGCAGGTGTGAGTGAAGTAAAACAACAGTTCCGCTGCGGATCTGGTTAGTTGGCTCTACGCCTGGGTCGTTTTTTCGCAAATGTCGCGTTGAGTGATTTAGCAGCGTTCCACTATCAGCTTAATACGCGATCTTGTGTGTTCTGTTTTGCAGAAGAAAGCTCACTCTCACTGGTCACTGCGACATGGGGGTGAAGCTTTGTTCGCACTTAAGCTTTTAATAAGAAAAGTAAATAGAAGTTAATAATTTTTCTATTGGAAGTAAAATGAATCGAATTTCACTTCGCTTCAAAATTTAAATAGAAGGTAATTTCCCGCGATAGAAACTTTCACAAAAATTCACAAATGCAAGTGTTCCCGTTTTTCTGGGTCTAATCATATGACTTTGACGTTTAAAAAGTGGTTAACTTATTTGTTCAACGCGTTCCCGATTTCATCTCTATTAGGTACTCAAAATTTGGCAAGTTGCCCATTTTAGCCCAAGTTTATGTGGAACAAACCTAGTGTGTAAGACACATTAGACAATCGGGCGTGACTGTTTTGTTGTATGGGTAAGCTATTCCTCTGGATTTCTTGTCTAAAACGCGGAACAGAGTGAACAAGCAACAGCACCAGCACTGTCAACAGCAAACAGCACGCTGACCAGCAAAAGAAATTAAAACACATTGCCACCAGCACCAGCATCGTCTTCTTACTTCTATTTGACACTTTGTGTCATATAACAAGTATAAGAAGTGTCAAAAGAAAAAAAACCAATATTAAGAAATTGGAGATTCGCTATGTATACTATCATAGCGAATCTCCAATCTCTTTATATTGGTTTTTCTTTTGAGTCGATGTTTTTATAAGATTTCCTTCTCTTATCAAAAAGAAATGTATTTTCTCTTACCATTTCGATAAGTTTTTCTTAAATTATTAAAAAAAAAATTATAAATTAATAAATAGTCTTTGAAAGCACAACAATGGCGACGAGCGCAAAATAAAATTGTCAATATTTTTGTTTTTTTTTTCTGTAATATAGTGCCCGTGAATTTCACTTGCGCAAAGTTGGTAGCAATGGAACAGCAACAGCAAATTTAGGACTTTGGTCTAACGACGCTGTTGCTGGTTCAATCTGATTCGCGCATAACTTAATCTGTAGGACGACCGTTTTTAAATTGTGTGTTCTATTAAACATTGTTCTAAGAATATATAAATTAAGGACTATTCACATGGAAGCGACGAATAAAAGAATAAATATTTTGGCTTAAAACTAGTTATAACTCTAATTTTTTTTTAATAAATTTTAAACAAAACGATGGAAAAACAATTTATTTTAATGTTTTGATACTTAAATTTGGTTTCTCACTAAAATAAGATAAATTAGAGTAAATATTTTAGTCGTCACGAACTGGAATATGATTGTTTAGCTGGAGAAGATCCAATAAAATGGTATTTTTTAACTGAACATATAATTGATTTGTAATTTGTTTTTCAATATTTTATTTTATGTCAATTCCGATTATTTTTTTTTTTAATTTTCCACTAATTATTTTAATTTTAGGAATATAAAGTAGATACAACGAAATTTTCAACAAAAATGTAAATTTAAGAAAATATTGAGTTTACTTATTTGTGAACACACCCATCCGTTTGATAAAACATTCCCAGCAACTGCACAAACCCTAAAAACACGTTCCACACACTATAGCTTGTAACACAACCTTTATTAGTTACACTTTGAATTGATAGTGTCGCTGCCTTCACTATTAATATGACAGTTCCATTCTTATGTCTGCCACTGTAGTTGTCAACTGTCAAGACGTGTACGAAAATTTGTGTTGTGTTGTTTGGTTTTTTTCACAAAAAATTCTAAATGTTTATTTCTTTGCATTAAAACTATAAAAAATTAATCATTAACCAAAATGTCCTCTGCAAATTTAGCCAATCTCAATGTCGATGTATTATTTGAACAACATAGTATCGCAGAAATCGATATTGTTCAAAAGAAAATCCAAACTGAAGTCGAAAAGAAACGGGAGGAACTCCGAACTATGGTTGGGTAAGTGCTCATCATACATTCTACAATCTACAATAGAAATCAACACAAAGTTCCATCATATAGTGAGCGCTATCGGGATCTTCTCAAAGCAGCCGATACCATTGCAACAATGCGTGAATCTTCCTCTGAACTTTGCATCCAAGTCGACAACATCACTACGAACTGCCGAAGTCTCAATGAGAAACAACTGATTGGCTTCAAAACCGAATCGGATGCATTCAAATCTCGATCAGCAGACAAGCAACTAAATAACTACTTCAGTACTGTGGTGCAGATCAAACTCCTCACCACTTTCCCAGAAATGATTTGGAGTCACATTGACAACGAAAGGTTTTATCTGGCCACGGAGTTGTTCATTTTTAGTCGACACATAAGCACCGGTCTGCAGTTGGATGTAAACAACACACTGATGCAGTATTTCCCTGTTGCCAAGAAGCAATGGGAAATCCTCAAACCATTCCATTTGACAATAAAACAAAGTGTCCTGGCGACACTGGAACGAGAGGAAATTTCTCCAGAAGCAGCCACTGATTGCCTGTTGAGTCTGTTGCTGCTGGAAAAAGGCAATCTGAATGGGATTCTTAAGACTTTGGTCCAGCTAAGGTGCTCGGCATTTATGAGTAGTATGACCAATGAAGATGCTGATCAACGTAGAGTCAAGGACCGAATACTGGGAAGCTTGAGAGTTATCAACTCTACGGTGGAACTGGTGTATAAATGTTTTTTTGGTAAGATAAAGAAAATCTTTTTTGATTTTCCAACATTTTCTTTAATTCTTTTTATAACACAGAAAACAACAAGGGGCTAGTTCCGAAGAAGCTGGAAGAATTGGAAAACGCTTTGCCAACAATCGCCCTCATTGACGGATACGATTCCCAGTTCGCCTATATGTTGCCCGATATCATATCCAACTTTCGACCCAAATTTGATTCTCCGATGCTAAACGAAGAACTCGTTAAAACCACCATCGAAAAGTGGCTGGAAGAAAGCTCCACCATAGCCGGAGTTCACTTGAAAACCCTTTTTGGTCTTGTTTCGTCAATGAAAATAATCCAAGAAATCAAAAAGGACTCAGCTGCACTGAAGCAAGATCCAAGTTGGAATTACATCTGTGAGAGATTCGGAATTGGCCAAAAACTAGATTTCTATGAACTCCAATACAAACCACTGATTAATCAAAGAATCCGCGACATCATTCGGCAGTCTTGGGTAAAAGCTATCGATGGAACCTTTGTTAGAACCGAAAAGGTCCTCAAAGCGAATAGGAAAATCAATAACGAAATGTGGATCGAGAGGTCTTCAGATCTGCCAATGAGTCTGAAGGACGCATTGAGCGATAACAAGCAAATCAAGAAGCTTCTTATGAAATCCAAAGGATTCGATACAGATATAATTGCCATTTGTTCGGAATTCAATGAACAGTTAGCAGGAATTGTGTCGGAAATGAATATTCTCCTGGAAGAACAAGAAACCAAGGCTGATGAGAAGGTTTCTTTGGTGGAGTTCCTAAAGAAAATAAGTGAGGAACAGATAGAGGAACTTATAAGTAATGTAAAAAGCGTAAATTGTGATAAACAGCTGCAACAGTTGCTGTTCTTAGTGCGGCTCTTCGCTGCAATTGTGGAATTGTGTCCAAATTTTAAAGCTTGTCTGTCCCAGTCGTACCACGATCCAACTAGCTGGGCTTCGCAGCCCATCGCTGAGAAGAAAACTCTCGAAAACTGGACGCGGGTTTGTAATTTGTTGGAAAATGAAGGATTTATGATGTGGAAGGGCATATGCGAGTTGATTCTTGACGAGAATCCAGTTGGACAAGTGATATCTGCTTCGATCGAACATGGAAGTGTCCTCGAAGACTTTGCAGTAAGTTTTGTTTTATTCAATTGAATTAGCTTCTCATTTATTTCTATTTTATTCCAGAATTGGGAAACAGTTACCATGGAACAGAAGGACGAGCAGGACAACCCCGTTCAATCGACATTCCGAATACCCAGCCAGCCTCGCATATCCCTCCAACAATATCTCTATAATGTCACAAATGCACTAAATGCTTACATTCCACAAACCCTGCCCCAGAAAGTCCTTCATGTTTTTAATTCCCAATTGATTCAACGCCTCCTAATTCAGTATAAATACTTGGTTGAAGATAAATTCACCGCATCGAGTCAAAACACTGCTCTCCAGCTGTACTATGACGTTAAGTTTCTACAACTAGTCTTCACTTCCCGGGAAGATCGTCTGTTTGTAGATGAATTCAATTCGATTACTGTTGTCTTGAAGGAATACATCGATCCATTTGATTTTGAACTATTTAGTGAACATATATCAATGAATGTCAAGAAATCCATTACAAAGATGCATTGTCAACTGGGAGTCATAATTCCACACCTTCTACAAAACACCAGTTCCGTTGTTCATCAGGAAAAGGATCCAAACGTGTTAACTCTCAGTTCGAATGGATCCACATCGATTTGGTTCCCCTTGTTGCCTATCATAACACCAGGATCGGGATCAGGAAGTGTCACCAATAGCAAACCATCGACTCCGATGTATACAGAAGCTGAGAAGGTGAGACATTTGTTGATCAAACAGAATGCTATCTTTTATTGAATTCTTTTTTTCACTATTATATATATTTTTAGGACATCAGGTCCTTTGAGTAGTGTCTATAAAAATACTTCTCTCAAGTAATGCTTGCTTGTATTTATGTGTAAGATGAGCACGTTTTAGTTGTTAAACAAATTAATGTTGTGTATCTTGTGCATGAATTTCTTAACTAACGTGTATTTTAAACGGAGTTAATTATTATTTAAATTTCAGTTTTATATCCTTCACCCACTTATTTTTTGTTTTATTTTGCACATGTATTTTGTCGCAAATCGTTTGTTCTGGTTGATTCTTGGTTTTGTTTCTTAGAGCTTCGACATACCTCAATGCTATACGGTGTAGCTCAATGAAAAGAAGAAACACAACCATACATATTGTCGTAATATACTGGGTTTTTTATTTTCACTTCACTTCACTTAGGTGGCACTACAGTCCGGATGGAACTGGGCTCAACAGCGCTGGCTGTCCCAGCTAGCTGTCTCCTGTTTTGCATGTGATTTCGGTTGCGGTCCTCTTTCACTTGCGTGCGCCACCTGAGTTCCGGTCTTCCTCTACTGCGCGTCCCTCGGAGCATTGATGTCCATCCGCTCTTTATGACCCAGTGATCTAAGACTTTGGACTTTAATTCTTTTGGTAGATCCCCTACAGTACTATGTTGTATCTCCTTCTCCACTCGCCATGCATCATCACCATCATAATCATCATCATCGGCACAACAACCAGTATCCGGTCCAGGCCTCCTTCAATAAGTTCATCCATACTTCCCGATTGCTGGCCGACGCCATCCAATTGCCCACCCCAAGGCTTTAGGAGTCCTAGTCTACGCCGTCCTTCGAACGCAAGCAAGGTCTGCTACGTTGTCTTCTACCATAAAAAGGACTGCAAAAGACTTTCCGAGCTGGTTCCTCTTCGCTTATGCGAGCTAGGTGCCCAGCCTACCGGAGTCTACCGAGCTTTATTTTTTCCACAACATCTGCTTCGAGGTAGATTTCATACAATTCATGATTGTATGTATCTTCTCCGGAATCTTCCTCCCTCGCACACGGGGCCAACAATTCTCCGTACAACTTTCCTTTCGAACGCGGTTAAGAGATCAGAGTACACCCAAGTCTCGGATCCGTATGTGAAAACTGGTAAGACCGTAGTCTTCTACAGCAGCAGTTTAGTTTTTATGGTAAGGTTTCTGGATTTAAACACAGCCTATAGTAGCTTCTGTTGGATTTTACCAGCCGCCCGCGTATTTCTTCTTCCATATTATTATCGGCAACTACCAAGGTAGTTGAAGGATTGCACTACTTCAAATTTTCCGCTCCATGATAGTTGGACCAACACTTCTCGCTAAACGTAGCCACCATGTACTCAGTCTTCCAAAACTCATCCAGATAATGTTTCTCTCGAAACAACCTAAAGCCTCCTCATCCACTTTTGGCAATGTCCCATGTGCAGGTAGATATAGTCCCTAATTACTTCAAAGTTATAGCTGTCTATCGTGATGTTGATGACATCATACACTTGGTTTTGCTCTCATTGACAGCTTAACCCATCTTCGCTGCTTCCGTCTAAATACCCACGAAAGCGCTATTGACATCACGCTGCATTCTTCGCATTATCTAAATATCGTCGGCGTATGCAAGTAATTGGACGGACTTTTGAAAGATCGTGCCTCTGGTGTTGGCGTGAGAGTTCTTCACTATTCTTTCAAATATTATGTTGAAGAAGTCGCATGACACCGCATCGCCTGCAGCTGTGAATTGAAGAGTTCGGTAGCTAGGCCATCGGCTTCGGCAGCCTTGTTGCTATCAAGCTTAGATGTAGTTAGCTTTACTTCATCCAGGTGTGGTGGGCGGAATTGTTGAGCGAAGTAGAGCCCAGATCAGATGGACCATTCTGCCTGACAGCGGAATTCGTTTCGTCATCGCCGTTATACAGTTTGCAGAATTGGTTTTTCCATATTCTCAGCATCGACTGCGATTCCACTACGATGTTCTTTTGATCGTCTCTGCAAGCTTCAGTTCGAAATCTGTAGCTTTGACAGTTTCTTTTGGTAAAACTTTAACTTCATTCACGCAATAACAGCTTTCCATTTCCTCGATCGTTCATCGATCATTGCAATAGCAAGGAAAAACGTAACCAAGTAAATTATTCAAAGTTCGTGCTGTTCGGCTAAAAAAAGAATCTCTATATTTCACGGTACGTCCAAAATTAGGCGCATACCGGGTACTGAAAGCTTTTCGGTTTCTTCGATGCAAGTGCCATTCATAGACAATGGCAATGGGGGAATGTTTAGCTTTAACGACCGAAGACAGCACGATTCCTATTACCCCATTTTAAAATGCTGTACAAATCGGAATTTAATGAGCTTATTATGCGATTGTACGTCCGATGGCGAAGGGCGTCAATCGTCGAACGAATATGAAAAGCTGAGGGTAGAGTCGTCAGCAAAACAGTTAAGTGGATTAGAAGTAACAGACAGAAGATCTTTTATAAAAATGAGGATAAGAGTCGGAGACAGAACGGAGCCCTGGGGCACACCAGCATTTATTTTGTGGCAATCAGACTTGAAACCATCCAATACAAGTTGTATTGACTAGAGACTATCACCGATCCCAAAAGCACGAGAGCTTCATGCCAAACTCTATCAAATGCCTTGGAAATATCAAGCGCAGTAATCTTACTTTCACCAAAGACTTGTTCCCTGTTCGGTGAGATATGCCATCATCAGATCACCAGTGGAACGGTTGCCGCGGAAGTCATACTGACGGTCATAGAGAAGCTTTCGATCTTCGAGATATTCCTTAAGCTGATGGTTAATCAGAGTTTTCATGACCTTAGAAAGAAGGGATGTTAGTGCTATGGGTCGGTAGGAGGAGAAGGAGGATAGGTCACCTTTCTTAGGGACAGGCTGGTGAAATGCTGTTTTCCATCCAGGAGGGCAACGACTGCGAGCAAGTTTGGCTTCACTGAATAGTAGACAATAGGTTAATCATTAGCGATGAGCGTTGGAACCGAAGACGTTGAGGAGTTTTTAATATTTTTTTACAAATGACCAAACATTTTCACTGCCTCTGGGACACTGCAGAATTTTTTTGCCGTAATTTTTGGTCATGCAAAAATTTGGTTCTTTCAATAACGGAGTTGCATGAGTTCCTTGCTTGTTGTGCTTTTTCCGATTTTCCTCTGTAGGGTTGGCTTTTTAAGATCGGAAACTTACTTCATTGAGCCTGATAGCTTCTTTACCCTCAGAATTAAACCTGGACTTTTCTTTAGGCTTGATGCTTTTTACTCTGTTAGGAATAAAAGCACGCATCCCTAGAAGAATCACATTTGTGATCATTTCAGCACTGACATCAATGTCACTATCGAGGAAGCATAGTGACCAGTTAAAGTTTCGGAAAAAAGTATTCAGGCCGTCCCAGTTGGCTTTCTTGTATTGCTAAACGGTCCTGGTGAGAAGTTTTTCTTTAACTGGATGGGTGGAGGACTAGAAATTTGCTGAAATGACACAAAATGTGCCAAAATGGAGAAGTTACACTAATGGCATACTTATCAGGGTGATAAGTAAGAAACAAGTCAAGAGTATGGCAGGCTTGCTCAGCAACATACGCGTTGGCACATCGATCAGTTGGATAAGGTGATGTAACCCGCCAAAGAGCTCGACATACTTTCCTTCGGCTATTGTCTGACAAGAATAATGAAGCCAATTGGAATTGTGTTCATTAAAATCGCCCGCAATAACGATTTCAGTGTGAGGACAAAGGGAAACAATTTCCGAGATGGAATCAGACAGTGCACCAAAGTCGTTACAAGTCGAACTTCTGTCGAGATTCGGATTCCTGTAAATAAAACAAATGCTTGCGGACAGTGAATTTAAGCCACAAGAAGTTAATGTTCGTGTTGGAACATTGACCGTATTGGGGAAGGCTCTGGCAGGCAATCATTCTTTACATAAACGGCTCAAAGCTATACCCAAGTAGAGCAAGTTCTGATAAATCAGTATTTACTCCAACCTGAGTCTCACTTAGTGCCAAACCCTTAGTGCCAGTAAGACGTACACGTGAAAGAAATTCTTTCTTCGCTGTTTAAGCGAACATTGGAATAGCCGACATAAAAATAACCTAAACCTAAAATTGTTTATATATTCAAATAGAATCTACTGTAATGGATTTGGACATATTTTATTTATATTGATATGCATTGAGAGTTTTTATTTTGTATTATTTTTTTATTGTTTATTTGTATTTTATTCTCTAATTTTGTTCATAGTGTAATGTGTGTGAGTTAAAAAATATCAATTTTGTTGAATTCTCACAAACATAAAACATAAAAACTAATTCCACAAATAATTCGCTCTTCATTCTTCTCCCTCTAGACACCAACACGGAAATCAAATCGCAAAACTGAGTCAACACGAAGCCAAAAGTCTGGAGCTGCTGCCTTCTTTGGAGCAATGTCACAAGAATGGTTCCGATAGCCATCTGCCATCATCCTCCCAACCAGCAGACGACCCCAAACAATTGTTTTCCCCGGTGCAATATAAATAACCACAAACAAAAAAAACTGTTATCCCATATATTTATTCAAAAATTATTTTATTTCTGTTTAAAATACATTGTATCAGTTGATTTTCTTAAAAAATAATATTTCATTTAAAATTAAATTTAAGTTTGTAGAGAAGAAAAAAGCAAACATTGTTTTATCACACTTAAATAGTTTAACATTCACGTGGGGGGGGGGGGGGGGCGGTCTATTTTTTGCCACCTTTCTTGCCACCACCACCCGCAGCGGCAGCTGGTTTTGGATCTGCAGCTTTTGCTTTATCAGCAGATGGAGCAGCTCCTCCTTTTGCCTTTCCACCAGCGGCAGCAGGAGCTGCCTTATCAGCAGGTGCCGCTTCTTTTTTCTAAAATTAAATTAATTGAATTGTCAATAAAACTAAAAAAAATGATAAAAAACGCAGATAGAATTTATTTAATTAACCAAAAAAAAAAAAAACGAATTTTATCTATAAATAGATGACTTTTGCAAATTAGTTCATTTCAATGGAATGTTTTGCTTGTTTACGCGAACTTTAAGCGATGCAAACCAGGGTAAATGGAATGACTAACTTGAGGAAGAGAATCTTCATAGTTCGTGCGTACTATAGGGCAACTTATGCATTCGTGGCAGATAAAATGGAAAATGATATTACCATCAAACATGACATTAAGATTAATTTTGTTTTTATTTTTTAGGCTTTCAGTATCTGTCATATAACCCGGCTTATTTTCTCGCAAACGACTCCAAGGATTTTTATAAAAGAAAATCTATGGACTTTTGTAGGCATGTGTTGTTTTAGTGAAAACAATTATTATATAAGATGGTTGACTTAAACGGTCTCCTATTGGACCTTTTCTTCTTTTTTTGTGGGTTTCTTGAGAACTGTTAAGCCGATTACAACCAAAACTGATATATAAAAACATAAAGGCAACCATCGAGTGCATGTATTGGCTTATTTTCGAGCAACGCTCTTGTGTTCTTTTAATAATTAAAAACAAAATACTAAAATTGAGTATTTTGAAATTGCTCTGTTTTTTTTAATTTTTTATCGAAATTATGTCGTTGGTGTATTTATGTATGAATTATCGACTTTTTTATAAAAATAAAGTGCACGACTGGGTCTAATGTGCGACAGTAGTCTTGGGGCTTGAGATTTTTGAAAAAAAAAAGGAGATACAACACCTTTTGAAATTTGTTAATCACTTAAAATTCACTAGTTAAAACGTTTTTTGGAAAAAAATTAAGCCATTTAATTTCTTTTACAGTTTTGAATTTTAGGGAAACATTTTTTTCAAAATCGCTTAACCAGTTTGACGGTGTTTTTTTTTTTGAAAAACTTTTCGAAAACATATTCCAATTTTTAACAAACGTTTTTGAAAAAAACGAAAATAAAAACACAAAATTCTTTCATTTTTTATTAGTTTTAGAGTTTTCTCGGAAAAACTAAATATGCAATAAAATTTGAAAACTAAATGTCTATTGACGAAAAAAAAAATATTGAAAATCGTTCGACCAGTTTTTTTTTAAAAGTCGTTTTTTTTTAACTTTTCGAAAAAATATTTAAAATTATTTTTTATTTAGTATGTCATTATAGGGAAATCCGTAGTTTTCACCTGGGAAAATAAAAAAAAAATTAATCAACCCGTTTTCAAAATATTTCGAAAACCAAACTTAAAAAAATGTTTTTGAACATTTTGAAATGCAATATTAAATGATTTATAAATGACTTTCTATTCTGTGTGCAAAATTTTATTGAAATCGGGATAATGGCATGCTGTCGCAAGCATTTGAAAGATTTATTGTTGTAAAAAATTAGCACCCTGAAAGTTGTATCAAAATCGTTAGAGCCGTTTTCGAGAAAATCAAACTTTTTGTTAAAGATTGTATAGCAGGTACCGTTATTTTTTGACCTAGAGCAAAAATGAAAAACACCCCCCGAGATACTACCTAATAAATACTAAATATCAAGTTTGAAGCAAATCGGCCCATCCATTTAAGCTGTAGAAGCGCGAACAGACAGACAGACGGATTTTTCTACTTCTCTGTTATCGTAATGTTATGTTTAATTGTTAGAATTTTTTTTTTGCACGAATCCATAACTTGCATTATAGTACCAATAATCGCAAGTAGAAAATGGCGAATGTCTCCATGAAAATAAAATTAATTATTGAATTAAGTTTCGAATTAGAAGTTAAAAACATTATTTTCACAAAAAAAACTCAAAAACTCGGTAAAACTTTTCATTTGCCTAGCCTAAATTAAATGTATTTTCTCAAGAAAAGTTTAACAACGTTGCTACTCATGAACTGCAGAACCGATTTTAATGAAGTTTAATTTCAAAGGCAATTAAAATTCAATTGATAATAAAGACCACCTTTTTCATTTAATAATTTTTCAAATCGTTTGTTCTTATTTTCTAATTTTTTATTGATTTTAAATTTCTAACAAATTTGTGTACACAAACATGGTTTTTATTTTTTATTTGCTCTGAAAATGTTGGTTAATTTTTTGATTAAAAAGTCATAATCTAGCCGCTGAAAACCTTTATTCTTCGAATATTGTTTTTTATTTTAAATTGAAATTGAAAACTGATTTTTAAATATGTAAATTAATAGAAATGTGGTGGATCTACATTACCACCGAAATGTCCTAGCAAATGGATATTTTTCTATTTAAATCTGAATCGTGCATAAATTCTATCCACGAAATGCCTGATAAAAAAGTATCTTTCGCTGGGGCGTACTACGCATCTAAAACAAATCAATAGATTCTTTCTGTGGCATTCTATAGAAAATGTATATGTATATGACCTTCAGAGCCGGCTTTTATAATCGAATTTTTGTCTGTTTTTTTTTTCGGAGTTAACTACCACTACTACCACAGGTTGATAAGGTAATTAATATATATTTTTCAAGGTCATATTTATTTAAAAATAAATAAATAAATTAAAAGCTAATTACCGCCGCGCCGGCCGGTTAATTTTTATTTTCAATCAAGAAGCACTCACTTTTCCACCACCCTTCTTATGCCCCATGTTTCAAATTAATATAAACAAATAATCTGAATTTAAAACTTTATTATGGACGCCTAAACAATAGTTAATATATTTTGTATAATTGTGGGTTTTTTTTCACGACGACAACGTTTGATGGTTCAGACTCGACTAAAACAAATTCCCAATGAAATGAAAGTACATATTCCTAAGAAGCTTTGGATATGACGAAATGCATGCCATCCTGTTAAGTATATCCGTATGTGCGTATTACAACCAAACCAACAATTGATTACAAAATGATAAAAAAAAACCGAGAGTGGTATGGATTTCGATGCAAAACAAAAATAGCATAAATGAACTTCTTTTGTTTTGGGGTTTAGAAATATGGAACTTAGAATACGAAAACTTTTTTTTAAATTAAGGTTCGTTCTGAAGGTTTTAATAATTATTATTTTTTTTTTTTTTTTTTTTTTTTAATATGCACATCTTCAAGAACATATTAGCAACCTTATAAATTGATTTGGTGTTGAAATCCATTTTTCCAAAATACTTCTAACTTTGGCAGAAAGAAAAGAAGCGCAGTGTTTAAAACCAGTCAGCTTTCTGTCTCAAAAAATGTTCCCTAATCTTTAAATCGCAAGTAAAAATAATAAATTGCACGACTGGATCGCACGTACTTGCTCTTATGTGCGGTCACAGCTTGGAATAAAATTTGAAAAATATTAAGGGAACTTCAAAGATTATATTAGATTTTTCTGACTTTTGATTGTTTGAAAAAAGTACGTAGTTTTCAGCGGAAAAATTTAAACGCCATTTTATTTATTTAAAAAAAATGTGAAAAAGTGAGATTTTTTTTTCAAAATCGTTAGAGCCGTGTTTAAATAAAACGGTTATTTTTTAACAACTTTTTTTAAAAAATAAAAAAAAAAATAATTCAGGAATACAAACTTAAGCACAAAAATAACGTACATTAGAGCCAAATAAAAAAAAAATCACTTACCCGTTTAAAAATTTTTTTCAAAAAAAATATTAAAAATACAAAAAAAAAAGTTTTCGAAAAAAAATTTATGCAAAATTACTCAGGCTACCTACATCTTCTTGAATATCAATTTTGATTGTAATCGGATCACCAGTTCTCGAAAAATTGGAAAAAACCGGTCCTATGGGAGGTACCGTTTTTAGCCCACCGTATTAAATTTTGTTTTTCACCAAAATATAATGCATACCTACATTAGCACACTGATTTTATTTTATAAAAATTCTTGGAGCCGTTTTCGAGAAAAATAAGCTTTTACATAACGGTTATATGACAGGTACCGTTAATTTTTGAGCTGAAAAAAATTGAAAAAAGTCCTCTGTAGAATGTCAAAATAACCTTAAGTTCAAAATTTGAAGACGATTGGGGCAACCGTTTAGGCTGCAGTCCAAAATACATCCGAACAGACAGACAGACAGACAGACGGACAGAATTTTGCCAGTAACTCAAATATGTTTCTCTATCATCGTAATGTCATGTTTGATTGTTATCTTAAAATTTTAATCTGCACGAATGCATAACTTGTATTATAGTACCTATAATCGCAATTAAAAAAGGAAAAGAAGATCTTAAAGGTTACTTGCATTTTAGTATATTAACAAAATTGAGAAATAATCAAACATGACATTACGATAATAGAGTAATATAAATATATGTATGAGTTAGAGTTAGAGACAAATATCGGTTTGCCTAAAAACGAGTAAGCCAATTATCAACAAATTTAGAACAGAAGGTTATTCTGATAGCGGAAGGTAAAACAAAAAATAAATTGCACGACTGGATCGCATGTACTTACTCTTATGTGCGATCACAGCGTCGAATAAAATTTGAAAAATTTTAATAAAGTTTTTTATTCGATTTTATTACTTTTTAATTGTTTGAAAAAAAGTCGTAAAATTGTTTTTAGCGAAATAATTTAAACGCCATTTTATTTCTTTAAAATATGTGTGTGATTTTTACTTGCGATTAAAGGTACTATAATGCAATTTATGCATTCGTGCATTAAAATTTTGAGATAACAATCAAACATTACGATGAAAGAGAAACATATTTGAGTTACTGGCAAAATTCTGTCCGTCTGTCTGTCTGTACGGATGTATTTTGAACTGCAGCCTAAACGGTTGGGCGAATCGTCTTCAAATTTTGAACTTAAGGAGGAGTTTTTTTCAATTTTTTTTTAGCTTAAAAATTAACGGTACCTGTCATATAACCGTTATTAAAAAAAAATCAGTGTACTTTGAATTATATTTTGATGAACAAAAAAAATTTAATATGGTAGGCTAAAAGCGGTACCTCCCATAGGACCGTTTTTTTCGACTTTCTCGAAACCTGGTGATCCGATTACAATCAAAATTGATATTCAAGAAGGTCTAGGTAGCCTAAGTAATTTTGCAATGGTACTATAGATTTCATACAATGGATTAACTAAAACTCCACAGCGCAGTAGCTGCAATATGAGTTCAAAATTTTAAGAATTGAAATAGAACAACTTCCCAGATAGAAAAATAAGGTCTAATATAACTGCATATAATACATACTGAACGGATATTATAGGTCTATTTAATGGATAAAATAGTAAAAGAATTTTATATATATAATACAATTCACGCACATTATACAATAAACATTTGACATCGAATTATATACATTTATTATTTATGTATACGAAACACTTACTAAACGATAAAGACGAATACAACTGCATTGCTGTCAACATGGCGTATTTATATACGTTCATAAGTATACTGTAGATACGTATTTTTTTTTCATATCTCGGTGGAATATTGTACATCTCATATACGTATAATATTTGTTAATTCCTGGTCTGCAACGAAAATCGCCTTTCAACCAAACAATTCTTTTCTAGAGGTTTTTGGGATGCTGATTCCGAATCCGAAGTTAAAATTGCTCTAACACGTCACGTTTTTTGAGATATTTCAATATAAAGAGCTCAAAAACACGTTTTTTTAGTACATTTGACGTCAAATTTCTCAACCGGTAAACAGTTTTTTTGCAAAACTGCAAATGAGGTCTAAAAGAACGGCATTTTACCTTTTTAAATCTTTTTTTTAGATTCGTTCTAATTTCAAAGATATTTTAAATAAAGGAGGGAATATTTGTAGGACCCCAAATACGAGAACTTTTTAAGGACCCAATTTTCAAAGCTAAGCTTACTGAGACCGAAAAAAGGTCATGTAGAGGTGTATAACAATTTACTTGGAAATAAGAGAAGTGAAAACTATAGAGAAATCATCGAAGAACTGCTTGGCTCTTACAAGGCTCTTAAATGCAACATGCCCCTTAAAATCCTTTTTTTGGACTCCCAATTAGATTTTTTCCCGGTTAACCTTGGGTATCAGATGAACATAGTGAAAGGTTTCATCAAGATATGATACACATAGAAAGAAAATATAACGGGAAATGATCAGAAGCAATGCTGGCAGATTTTTGCTGGTCAATTTATCGTGAAACGCCAATGGAAAAAATGAAAAGAAAGAAAACTACTAAGTAAAATTTTCATATGTAAAGTTATTGAATGGATTTTAAAGTTTAATTTAATTTTTTTAATTTCTTTTTTAATGGGGTTGTTTGGTTGAATTGATGTTTTTATTTTTATTTTGTAAAAAGGTTTTGTTAAATATAGTTTTTTATACATAACACTCAGTGAAATATATTAATGGAAAACAAACTTTTTTGATGTTTTTACGCTTAGTTGTTTCTTATTTAAAGGCCTCCGATTAAAGGTAACTTTACATATCGAAGGTATTCAAATTCCAGTATCTCTCAAATTAAATGTTTTTTTTTACAGGGTTAAGCCATTAAAACTGAATAGATACAACGGTTCAATTTTTTTACCAAGTTAATCGAATCTAAGAGGGGTCTTTTCCACAAACAAATCATATTTTTTAAAAATCAATTGAAAAAAAACCGTACTTAATAGAATTTTTCTGAAACCAGATTCAGATTCAGAAAAGTGTAACCTAACCTTTCATAATTTCAAAAAAATATTTGAAGAACAAGAAAAATTTTTTTTTGGCAGAAATCTTACGATTTCGATTCTTAGATTTAAAGCTATTCAATGAACGGAAACAAATGTCGATTCAACTTCATATATCGATTTTCACCAATCTTTTGTCGATGTACATGTATAAAAAAAACTATGCTGCGAAATAATGCCTCAGACAAAGAGGCCCCAAAACCAAAAATGAGATATGGCCCCAAAAATGGGGTATTATTTTATAATGAAATAAAATCATATTTTTTTTATGAAATTATGCTCCAAAAGACTTCAAAAACGAAATGAAAAAAGACCCCAATTTTTTTGTAAATTTAATTTCTCGAGAAAAAAAAGAAAATACAACCCGTGAAAATATTCCCCAGTCGACAGTTGTACAACAGAGAATCACCAGAAGTATGTCAGAACTGTGGAACGGCTCTAACCATTTGGCATATATTGGTTACCTGCCCTATCTCCAAGCGTATAAATGACCCACAACTTATCGAGCTACAACTCACAGACTCCTTCAAAATATCAAAGAAGCTACTTTACTCCACAATAAGTTTAATGATATTTAATTTCTAAATGCCTAAAAACAATTTATTTATTTCTTATTTTGTTACTTTTCATTTTGTGTTCAAATTACATAAATAATAACAAATTATAATTTCTAATTATACTTTGTTCCTTTCAAAAGACGATACTATATGGCCCTGCTGCCCTAGTGTCTTCGGCAAAATAGTTTATAAATTAATTTGTAAATTATTTAGCTTATAAATAAATAAATAAATAAATATTCCCGTTTTTTTAAATCCCGTTTTTAAGATCCCGCCTTTTATTATCCCGTCTTTTACAATCAGAATTCTTATAATCCCATTTTTGCCTTTGTTTTAATAAATGTTTTTTTTTTTGTATAAAACAGGTTTGTTTGCAAAAACGGGACAATAAGAAATCCAAAAACAAGTGAAATAAAAAGAGATCATTGTATATACATTTTCTATAGTACTCTCATGGTGGTCATTTTTCGTTTGGCCATCTTCCTGGTTGATTCAGAACTAACTCTAATTAGTGGAGGCGAGAACCTTTACCGATATTTTACTAGTATTTAATAAACTTTTGTTGTCTGTACTTATTCTATATTCACACCAATTGGCAGTTTCAGCACGCCTCATTGCGACTTGATTCAGAACTAAAAAATGATGCTCCATGATAGTATACTATATGCAGTGTATATACAAAGATAGTACTACTATTAGCATTGTATATACTGTGATGTGGCAACAAGTTTAGATATTCGGAGGATACATTTTGTAAATTAACGACATCTGTTGGATTCATTGTGTACAACAACCAACATTCATTGTGAGCGCCTAAAAGTATGCTACATATTTGCAATATGCTTTAACTGAGTACTAAATCGAACTTGAAGTACTAATTCGAGACTCGAATTAGTACCGAAAGCTTAGATTGTGCCAGAACCAGACAGAAGCTTCCAGAAGCTTGTAAACTTGTATAAATACAAGAGTAGATTGCATTGAAAGTTCAGTTTATTTTCGAAAGTGGAATTGTTAACAACTGGAAGCGTTAATAAAAAGTGATTGAATTGAGATTAAATAAAAAGTGTTGGATGATAAAAACGTATATGAATTGTGAATAAGTGGAATAAGTTAAATTGGTGTTATTTAAACTGAAAGACGTTGTGTTTAATAAAATAAAGGGATTTGTTGCATTAATTTGGAATTTTGATTGAGTTTTATTTGTCGAAACCCAGGCCAAAATATCACAATACACTGCATATAGTACTTTCATGATGCATCATTTTTTAGTTCTGAATCAAGTCGCAATGAGGCGCGCTGAAATCGCCAATTGGTGTGGATATAGAATTAGTACAGACAACAAAAGCGCGTGAAATACTGGTAAAATATCGGGAAACGTTCTCGTCTCCACTATTTAGAGTTAGTTCCGAATCAACCAGGAAGATGGCCAGACGAAAAATGACCACCATAAGAGTACTATAGAAAATGTATTATACATCTTTCCGTGAATTTTTTTTTCAAAAAAAAAAAAACACCGAGAAAAATTTTAAGTTTTTCTAATTTCTATTTAACGGCTCGGAAAATATTAACCATATTTAGAAGATACTTAGATACTTACATCTACGATAAATGTGTTTTATTTGTAAAATAAGTAATTGGCAATTTTTTTTTTATTTTTTTTTTGCAGACTAAAAAAAATTATATAATAATCAAATATGGTAAGCATATATTTACAAATTCTTCCAACAAATCCATGCCAATCAAGAAAGATACAGAACACGAGTTTCGTACATACATAATACATATGTACATACAGTGTAAGTGACGTATATTGCTAGCGAAGCTGCATAAGAAAAAACATTCATTTTTTCATTTTTGTCTAATCGCAGAGTAAAATCATGAGCGCATTATTTTTTAAAAAATAGGGCGCCCGTAATAAGGACTTTTTTATTTAGAAGTTTTTGGTCGATCCCTTATTTTTTTTAATTCAACATGAAAGATTAAATAAAGTGTTGTCTTGTTTGTCGGTTTTAATTATATTGTTGTTTATTTGAGTTAATGGTACATATGTCACGTTTATTGCGTAAAATGAACAAACTCAAAAATTTATTTTGCAAATAGGTACTCCCTTCTACAAATTTGCAAAATGTTGAGACGGTATGTAAGAATTTAATTTTATCTTTTCGTTTGCATTTTTTCAGATTTTCCTTGGCAAAAAAATCAAAATCTTTTCCGTTAAGGCGCTTATAAATGCAATGTCAACCATTTTGCACTCCTTCCCTGTGTGAATATTTCGTCATCCCTTAATACCAGTTTTCAGCGATACGCAAATGATGTAAAAATTACACGAAAAAGTGTCAATGGTTTGTTTTCTTCTAACTGCTAACACTTTAAATACATCTTCCCCGTTCTGTCTCTTTCTAACATAGCATATGTGTTGAATTCATCTCCCCGACTAAAAGTCAACAATGAGAAATATCGGGATAGCGAAATTAAATGACGCTAGGTGAAACACCCATCGCAATCTTTTGTGTGGTTCGCACTCTTAAAAGAACTTCAAGAAGTCATAAAAAATAATTTTGATTTAAAAAAACTTCAACTATGTGCTCGATATATTTTTATTTAATATGAAAATTAAAAAAATCAAACAATTAATACTGATGAGTGATGGCATTTATTTTTATTATGTGTTGTCACCTTAAGAATAATGTTGGCATCTAACTTAGTACATGCAACAACCTTTTTGTAACTTTAAAGCTTTTCAAATTAAAAAAGCTTACAAAATATTCAAACATTCACTTCCATTCCCATTCCATATGAAGGTCTTCTATCTCTGCTAGGCCTTTAACAACAACAAACAATGTAAAGATTATGTAATTTAAATCAAAACATGTTAGCAATTTATCTTATTCCCTTCGATGGCTATAGATTCCATGTAACTTACCCTCATAATGTATGTTTGGATTATGCGTTTTACCAAAATCGAAAAACATGCGGAAAAAAAACACCTAAAGGCATAAATTTATTAAATTCAATTTTCCCCATTTTCGTACGTGCTTGTCATAGTGATTCTAATGTTTTATTTAAAACAGGGCACAAAATGTTGAAAGAATATACAACCACCTCTCTATTTGCAACCTCCACTCCCAGCTCCCACGACCTGGTGGGTGCTGGCTCCCGAATGAAAATTCACCTGCACGAAATTTAAATTATAAGTGAAAAGCCGGGACCCAGAAGGTGCTGATGTTAGAGGAACGAACAATTGTGAATACTTTACAGGGTTGAGCCAGAACGACAATATCAGGAGACAGGAGGGATACGAACATGGGACAAGGGCTTAGGTGGAGAGGTTTTTAGATGTAGGCGCACCCTATATATACGCAATTCTTCTCATAAGTAGGTCGTTATCGGAGTGAAAATTTATTGCAAATCTATATCAACACAGGTGTTCGGGAGATGATTTCGGCTTTGAGAGGCGCGCCTGTAAATAACAGATGTTATGGAATAACTAATAACTTGTCAATTGATGTTAGAATGAGAGGATGTTTTCTTTTTTCGTTCAGTTTGTTTATTTATTTTAGCATTTTAAAAATTCAAGGGTTGTCAAATGTATAAAAAAAAAAACTGAGTTTAAATACATGTGGATGAGGAGCAACGCAATATTTTTGCGGAAACAAGAAGGAGACAATGCGATTCTAGTGAGATGTATAGAAGACCTAAATGGTCTTTAATTTCCTTTATTTTTTTTCTCTTCTTAATTTTGTAAACAAAACTAAAATGCATTTTTCTCCTTCAAATTATGCAAAACATTGTCAAAGCCTTAAGCAAAATAATTTGTTTTTTATCCACCAAAATATTCGTAGCATGAGAGCAAATTTTAATTCTTTTGTAACACACATAGATGCACTAAATTTTGACGCTGATTTTATTATTTTATCTGAAATATGGGTGTATGATGATGAGCTATCTATCTTTAGTATTCCTGGTTATGAACTTTTTGGCAATTGCAATAATTCTTATAGGGCAGGTGGTGTTGCCGTGTTTGTGGAGTTTTTATGCAGCCAAGTGTGAGGTAAAGCACATTAATTTAATATGAGCAGTGCCGATACGATGCAAATTAATTTTATGATAGGCAATGAACAATTTACGATTCTATGTGTTTATCGTTTACATGAGAATAATCTGAGTAAAAGTATATTCTTTCATGAGATGGATGATATTCTAAGAGGTATAAAATCAAAGAATTTACTGATTTTGGGAGACATAAATATCGATATCTTAGAAATTAATCATGACTCCAACAACTACTTGCTTCTTATGTCGTCTTATGGGCTTGATTCACTCATCAATGAACCAACTGGAATAACAGACGAAACTCAGACGTGTATAGATCATGTGATATTTTAGCCTGGGTTTCGACAAATAAAACTCAATCAAAATTCCAAATTAATACAACAAATCCCTTTATTTTATTCAACGTCTTTCAGTTTAAATAACACCAATTTAACTTATTCCACTTATTCACAATTCAAATACGTTTTTATCATTCAACACTTTTTATTTAATCTCAATTCAATCACTTTTTATTAACGCTTCCAGTTGTTAACAATTCCACTTTCGAAAATAAACTTAACTCTCAATGCAATCTACTCTTGTATTTATACAAGTTTACAAGCTTCTGGAAGCTTCTGTCTGGTTCTGGCACAATCTAAGCTTTCGGTACTAATTCGAGTCTCGAATTAGTACTTCAAGTTCGATTTAGTACTCTGTTAAAAACATGTTGCAAATATGTAGCATACTTTTAGGCGCATGGTCGTTGTACACAATGAATCCAACAGGTGGCGTTAATTTACAAAATGTATCCTCCGAATATCTAAACTTGTTGCCACATCGCAATATATTTGTAAGGTTTCATAAGAAATTTAAACCCAAACTTTCTAGTGATGTTATGGACTGTAAAATTACTGACCATTGCTTGATAAGCTTAAAATTGGATCATTTAACACCAAATAATATAGATACCAATCGATACATTCCATTTCCGGCGAAAGAAATAGTTGATTTTAAAAAAACTAAACAATGATTTAAAATTTGAATTTTGGGAAGAGGTCTATGAAGAAGCCAATCCTTCGTTAGCCTACGATAACTTTTTAAACATTTTAAAAACTTACATCAAAAGTTCCACTAAAATTCAGTCTACGTCAAAAAATAGTTCGAAGTCAAAACGACTGAAGCCGTGGATTACGGAAAGCGTACTAAAAATGATTAACAAAAAAAACTTGATGCAAAAAAAATTAAAACGTAACCCTCAAGCAAAAATTTATCAAATTCAATAAGGACGTTAAAAAAGAAGTAGAAGTTTGTCGGGATGGATTTTATTCTAGGAAGTTTGAGAATTGCAGAGGAAATATTAAGGAGGAATGGAGGGTGGTTAATAATATTCTTTATAAGGGAGTTACCAAGGAAACAATAATGGAAATATAAATTGAAAATATTGCAATGTCTAACCCAGTGGATATTGCTAACGCTTTTTATAAATTTTTTGTATCTGTGGCCACTGAATCAAAACCTTGCTCACCGCAAACTGTTTGTAGTTGTGACTTATTTCCAGATATATCTTGCGATAGGTCTCATCTCAAAGCAATAGTTTCGTCTTGGAATCTTTTACTTCATATGAAATTTATAAATCTATTATGAGTCTTGATAACAAGCATTCATGCACCTCCGATGGTATTACAAATTATCTTCTTAAGCGTATTGCATCTTACATTACAGACATATTATCCTACATACTTAACAAGAGTGTGAATTGTGGTATTTTTCCAAAATCCCTAAAAGCTGCTGAAGTTATTCCTTTTTATTTAAAAAAGGCAACCGAAAACAAACAAGGAAATATAGACCCATTTCCTTACTCCCTACCTTCTCTAAATTATTTGAAAAGTTAATGAAACCACGCATAGGGTCGTTCTTAAAAAAAAACTGTTTTTTGAGCGATACACAATTTGGATTCCGTGAAGGGGTATGTCCACAGAAGATGCCATTCTGAAATTGTGCAGCGAATTATGTTCGGGTTTAAACAATAAAAATAGTACGGTAGCTTTATTTATTGACATGACCAAGGCATTTGACATGGTCAATCATAATATTCTGTTGGATAAACTTTATAAAGCTGGATTTAGGGGTTCGGTCTATAATTGGTTTGCCTCATATTTAAGTGGGCGATCTCAAAGAGTTAAAATTGATAATGTCTTCAGCGAAGAGATGGAAATAGTCGTCGGTATACCACAGGGCTCGGTTTTGGGTCCGATTTTATTTTTGATTTATGTGAATTCCATATTCGTACAAAATTTTAGTAGTAATATAACAGCTTTCGCTGACGACATGGCACTTACTTACAACAGCACCAATTTATTTGAATCCTTTATCAAATTACAAAAGGATTTACAAATTTTAAGGCAATGGTTTGCAAAACATGAACTTTTGATAAGCGAAAAAACAAAGCTTATGGTTTGCAGTCTTCAAAATTTGGAATCGATTGAATGCGGGATATATTTTCACTCGGCTGAATGTGAAAAATTAAGCATGTTCTTACACACTTGTGGCAAAGACAATTTCAATACAAATGCTTTCTGTTCTTCGAATTGTTTTAAAATTGAATCAGTTGATAATTTTAAATATTTAGGAGTTTTAATCGACAAGAATTTGAACTGGAGGGCACATACAGCTGAGTTACATAAATATATGATGTCTGTAACTCGTAATATGTTCATGTTAAAATCGTATTGTTCAAAAAATTTAATGTTAAAGATTTATTACGGACTTGTACATTCGAAACTGCAGTATGGTATATCAAGTTGGGGAGGGACAAATCTCAATACCATTGAACCTCTCATTATAGCACTAAATCATATAATACGATTAATTTGCAACAAAAATAGCAGTTGGCCTCTGTTTCAGGAACTTCGCATCTTACCTCTTAAGCATCTTTATGTTTATAAAGAACTCAAAGTATACTTCATCCGCAGTGGTTTCACTTCTACAATCCGAAGTTCAAATGTATACAGCTTAAGAGTCAATACTAAAGCTCTTGTTAATGTGCCAACTTCAAACAAGACTCATTACTCAAACTGCCACACGACATAAGAATTATAAATAAATTAAACGTCTTTTTAAATAAAGTTAAAAAATGGCTTTTCAAAATGGATAGCTCAGGAGTCAAAAATCTACTCACAAACATTGTTTAAATAACTTACAAACACAAAATCATTTGAAAAATTTGTCATTTTCCTAACCCATTTGCTTTCCAGACACTTAAAATTACAATATTATATAATATGTTATTCAAATAAATTCTTTGTTTTTTTTTTCTCTACTCATATATTTATACGAATTCTATTTTTTGGTTTGTTTAATTTTACTTTTATTTTACAATACCTTTTTTAGTTTAATAATTTTTTTTCTTAATTTACGTTTACCCCACAACTTATTAACTATATAGTTTAAAAGGATCATTCGCCTCTAGTCTCACATGGCTACAGAATGAATTCCTGTTTATCTTTCTTCTTTTTATAATGCATTTTAGAATTGTGTTTATTATTGTTATTATTATAAAAAGAAAAGAGTTAATAAAAAAAAAAAAAAAAAAAAAAAAAAAAAATGTTACAACGGAGTTATAGGTAATATTATGCAGGCACCTATGTATATTACAAAGGTGATTAAATTATTCCAATGGTCTTACCAACTGTTTAAGTTATTATCAACAAATTAATTAACGTAATATTGGTATTGTTTGTCTATATTAAAGGGGTTGAGACCTTTTGAAGTGACCAACTTTGGCCCTTCTTTTAGTTTAGTTGAAATAAAGTTTTTTTTTAATCAGCATTATAAATAATGAGATAACAATCAAACATGACATTACGATGATAGAGAAACATATTTAAGTTACTGGCAAAATTCTGACGGCCTGTCTGTCTGTCTGTACGGATGTATTTTGGACTGCAGCCTAAACGGTTGCGCCAATCGTCTTCAAATTTAGTTATTTACAGAGGAGTTTTTTTGAATTTTTTTTTAGCTCAAAAATTAACGGTACATGTCATATTATAACCGTTGTGTAAAAGCTTATTTTTCTCGGAAATGGCTCTAAAAAATTTTATGAAAAAAATCAGTGCTACAGTACATAAGCATTATATTTTGGTGAAAAAAAAAATTAATATGATGGACTTAAAACGGTACCTCCCATAGGACGGTTTTTTTTTCTTCGACTTTCTCGAAAACTGGTGATCCGATTACAATCAAAATTGATATTCAAGAAGATTTAGGTAGCCTAAGTAATTTCGCATTAATTTTTTGTCGAAAACTTTTTTTGTATTTTTAATAATTAAAATTTTTTTTTTTAAATCAATATTTTGAAAACAGGTGAGTTAATTTTTTTTAATTTTTTTTCAATGTCTGTTATTTTTGTGCTTAAGTTTGTATTCTTAAATTATTTTTTTTTTATTTTTTTTAAATAAAGTTGTTAAAAAAACCGTTTTACCGTTCCTAAGATTTTGAAAAAATGTCACTTTTTAACATTTTTTAAAGAAATAAAATTGCGTTTAAATTATTTCACTCAATACAATTTAACGTATTTTATTCGAACAATCAAAAGTCACAAAAATCGAATAAATGCTTTGATGTTAACTTTTATTGGCTTAAATTTTATTCTACAATGTGACCGCACATATGAGCAAGTACGTGCGATCCAGTCGTGCAATTTATTTTAACCCACACTGGTGTTCATCAGCTTAAATTAAAATTTCCAATGTTTCGGTGAAGGTTCTCGATACTCTCTCCGACACATCCCGAAGGAATAAGCTGATTTCCACAGTAATGGCTTACTTCAAATCATATAGAGTTCTCGGCTTATCTTTGCATATTCTTTATTTGAGGCATCCCTACAAAAAGTACAAGGATTTATAGGTTAGGCGTTAGGGGATCAGGGTCGGTGTGGACCGCGAGTCGGGAAATGATGGAACATCTGACGTATGAAAAATATATAAATCTTGCTGAAATCTAGCTTGTCAGAGTTAAGGGAGGAAAAAATCTTTAACATGGCGAGATAAGCCTCAGATTTCAACAATTGCTAACATATCACCAATGTGGTGTGATGAAATCGCAATTCCAATTTTAAATTCCGATGCGGTTCTTTTCAAAAGGTCCAGATTAGATGCAAGCAGTCGGAAGGAACGGTGGAGGCTCAGGATTATGGCTGCCCACTTAATCTCTCAAAAATCTCCGCTGCTTGCGCTCTTTGATCTGATCACTTTTGTTTTTCATCACAATGCCGTCTGCTTAAAGCTTTTAACCCACAACTCTGAGAGTTTCCGACGTGGATAATTAACCATTTTAAGAAACAAACTAGTTCACTGGCGGACCATGTACAGTACAAGGCAAACAAGGTCTTTTCGAAAATAAAAAATGTTCAATTTATATTATCTTATGGAAGAGAGCTTTGAAGCACACAGGTACCTGCTAGTGTTTTCACCGCACTCTACTTAAGAAATTGCCACTGAAATAAAAAAACAGAACCCCTGAGTTACATTGAAATTGTTGTTGTAATATTGCCATATAAACGCAAGTGCATTCCATCATGACCTGGCTGCTCCCCAGCTGTGAGGACGAGGAGACTGATTTCCAATTGTGTTTATTAGCTTCTTATTGTTTATTAAAAAAAAAACACTGATTCAGAGATACTATTCGTCGTTGATGTAAATTTTAATAAATTTTTTTTGTTTTTGCTATGGAAATTCAGAATTGAAGCTTTATTAGAGCTTTTTGTGAGCATATATTTTGTAATGGTCACTACGGCAACCATATGAGAGCTTCGAAATGGAGATAATAGTAAGGGTGAAAGGCAAGTATCCTATCTTCCCTGTACTGAAAATATAAATTGAACAGACTATGGTAAAATTAAATGGTCAAAACAGATGAACAGCCTTTTCCCATGCACCCAAAATAAATTACATAGGTTCTTATAAGGGAACCCAGATTCCAAGGTCTACATGGAGCCCGCTCTGCACTATGTCTCTATTCCTAAAATGGATGCCTAGTTTCATTGCAGCCACAACAACAAACGAAAAAAATGTTAAAAATATATATCTGGCAATACTGATATATACCACACTTGTCAATCAGCGTTACCACTGTGACACTTTTGCTACCACTTTTCTTTCTGTGCTACTTTATTTTTAAATTCACTGAAATAAAACAATTCATCATAGTTTTTATGGTTATCATTCACTTACATGAATATGATACTAAAAAAAAAATAAAATCTTTGCAATTTCGTTCAAGAAAACATACAAATTCAATTGACAGTTTTTTGTGGTACAGAAGTCGGATAATATTAACAACCCCAAACAGGAACTTAATAAAAATAAAGTAATACACAGGTAAATAATTGTAACCTGTCTTTTCAAACTTGAAGTCATTGCTCAAAATATTAAAAAATGTTACCTCTAAGTGTTAAGTCTTCAATTAAAATAATTTCTGTCGGATTCGTTGGAATTTGTATTCCCCAAATTTGAGTTTATTTGCATTATTTTTAAGGGACATTTTTTTTCTTCAATGTCACTTTTTTTGAAACTTTTCAAAAACGTCCATTGGTAACGCTGCACTTTGACATTAATACAGCAATACTTAAATGCCAAAAAGTATGCACATCTGTTTTAGGGACAACGCTGCATGCATAGATGCAAGCAGCTTTTCTGCAAATCTGTTTTCGGCCAACAGCGGCAGTACAATCGTCGGGCGATCTATCAGAGAGACAGTACGGTTTCCGGAGAGGCCGCTCTACTATCGGAGCAATACAAGAAGTAGTGCACGCCACCCAAGTTGCCCAACAAAGAAACCACTACTCGAAATTCCAATTGTGTTTATTAGCTTCTTATTGTTTATTAAAAAAAAAACACTGATTCAGAGATACTATTCGTCGTTGATGTAAATTTTAATAAATTTTTTTTGTTTTTGCTATGGAAATTCAGAATTGAAGCTTTATTAGAGCTTTTTGTGAGCATATATTTTGTAATGGTCACTACGGCAACCATATGAGAGCTTCGAAATGGAGATAATAGTAAGGGTGAAAGGCAAGTATCCTATCTTCCCTGTACTGAAAATATAAATTGAACAGACTATGGTAAAATTAAATGGTCAAAACAGATGAACAGCCTTTTCCCATGCACCCAAAATAAATTACATAGGTTCTTATAAGGGAACCCAGATTCCAAGGTCTACATGGAGCCCGCTCTGCACTATGTCTCTATTCCTAAAATGGATGCCTAGTTTCATTGCAGCCACAACAACAAACGAAAAAAATGTTAAAAATATATATCTGGCAATACTGATATATACCACACTTGTCAATCAGCGTTACCACTGTGACACTTTTGCTACCACTTTTCTTTCTGTGCTACTTTATTTTTAAATTCACTGAAATAAAACAATTCATCATAGTTTTTATGGTTATCATTCACTTACATGAATATGATACTAAAAAAAAAATAAAATCTTTGCAATTTCGTTCAAGAAAACATACAAATTTAATTGACAGTTTTTTGTGGTACAGAAGTCGGATAATATTAACAACCCCAAACAGGAACTTAATAAAAATAAAGTAATACACAGGTAAATAATTGTAACCTGTCTTTTCAAACTTGAAGTCATTGCTCAAAATATTAAAAAATGTTACCTCTAAGTGTTAAGTCTTCAATTAAAATAATTTCTGTCGGATTCGTTGGAATTTGTATTCCCCAAATTTGAGTTTATTTGCATTATTTTTAAGGGACATTTTTTTTCTTCAATGTCACTTTTTTTGAAACTTTTCAAAAACGTCCATTGGTAACGCTGCACTTTGACATTAATACAGCAATACTTAAATGCCAAAAAGTATGCACATCTGTTTTAGGGACAACGCTGCATGCATAGATGCAAGCAGCTTTTCTGCAAATCTGTTTTCGGCCAACAGCGGCAGTACAAGCGTCGGGCGATCTATCAGAGAGACAGTACGGTTTCCGGAGAGGCCGCTCTACTATCGGAGCAATACAAGAAGTAGTGCACGCCACCCAAGTTGCCCAACAAAGAAACCACTACTCGAAAGAGATCGTCTTGCTGGCAACACTGGATGTACGAAATGCCTTCAACTCGGCCAGGTGGAGCGATATTCTACATGCGCTCGAATGGAGATTCCACGTTCCTGCCTACCTTCTACGGATGGCGAAAAACTATCTCAGGGATCGAGAGCTGATTTACGAAACTACAGAAGGCCCACGAAGGAAGGAAGTCACATCCGGCGCAGCGCAGGGATCAATCTTAGGACCAGACCTGTGGAACATCTCCTATGATGATATCCTACGCATGGAGATGCCTGATGATGCCTTCCTGGTTGGCTACGCTGACGACATCGCCGCGGTGATTATAGCACGAGACACCGATAGCGCGCAAAGAAAGCTGAACCAGGGCGAACAAATTCATGGATGGAAGAGCATGGACTCAGTGTAGCCACGGAAAAAACAGAGATAGTTCTTCTGACGAGGAAGAGGATTCCCACACAAATTGACTTCCAAATTGGGACCGAAGTGATAAGAAGCAGCGCGGCAGTGAAGTACTTGGGATTGAATCTCGACACAAAGCTAACATACTGGCAACAAATAAAGACACCAGCGGAAAGAGCTTCAAAAACTACCACATCACTGAGCAGACTGATGGCGAACGTGGGGGGATCAACGGCCAGTAAGCGAAGGCTACTGATGGCGACAACTCACTCCATCCTTCTGTACGGCAGCGAAATATGGGCGGATGCACTTAAACAGGAGAAGTACCGTAAACAGATGGCGGCAGTGCAAAGATGTGGAGCTTTACGTGTGGCAAGCTCCTATCGAACGGTGTCGGAACCAGCTGTTCTTGTAATCGCTGGAGTGACCCCTATTGATCTCCTAGCGACAGAGAGGAAGTACATCCACGACAAAAAGGCGGAAATGGGAGTGGAAGCGGCATCCGAGGAGGCTAAGCAGCTGACGATACAGAAGTGGCAAGAGCGTTGGTGCTCACAAAGCAGAGGACGATGGACGGCGAGGCTAATCAGAAATGTGGCTGAGTGGAAGGACCGGAAACACGGTGAGGTCAACTATTACGTCACCCAGTTACTTACCGGACACGGATACTTCAACGCCTTTCTCCACAGGATCGGCAAAACGAGTAGTCCAGCCTGCCAGTACGGGGACTCTCAAGAAGACGACGCACAACATATTTTCTTCGCCTGCAGAAGATGGGCAACACAAAGAGAAGAACTGGATAGAAACATTGGCACCATCACTCCAGAGAATATAGTCGAAAAGATGCTAACCAGCCAACATAATTGGAATGTGATCTGTACATACACCAACCAGATCCTCAGAACCAAGAAAAGAGAAGAAAACAGTTCTCGGTGAGTCCGGCACACGGGGAGTTATGGTGCGTAACGCATTCCTCCACAAGTAAAGTAAAAAAAAAAAAAAAAAAAAAAAAATTATTATTATTATTATTATTATTATTATTATTATTATTATTATTATTATTATTATTATTATTATTATTATTATTATTATTATTATTATTATTATTATTATTATTATTATTATTATTATTATTATTATTATTATTATTATTATTATTATTATTATTATTATTATTATTATTATTATTATTATTATTATTATTATTATTATTATTATTATTATTATTATTATTATTATTATTATTATTATTATTATTATTATTATTATTATTATTATTATTATTATTATTATTATTATTATTATTATTATTATTATTATTATTATTATTATTATTATTATTATTATTATTATTATTATTATTATTATTATTATTATTATTATTATTATTATTATTATTATTATTATTATTATTATTATTATTATTATTATTATTATTATTATTATTATTATTATTATTATTATTATTATTATTATTATTATTATTATTATTATTATTATTATTATTATTATTATTATTATTATTATTATTATTATTATTATTATTATTATTATTATTATTATTATTATTATTATTATTATTATTATTATTATTATTATTATTATTATTATTATTATTATTATTATTATTATTATTATTATTATTATTATTATTATTATTATTATTATTATTATTATTATTATTATTATTATTATTATTATTATTATTATTATTATTATTATTATTATTATTATTATTATTATTATTATTATTATTATTATTATTATTATTATTATTATTATTATTATTATTATTATTATTATTATTATTATTATTATTATTATTATTATTATTATTATTATTATTATTATTATTATTATTATTATTATTATTATTATTATTATTATTATTATTATTATTATTATTATTATTATTATTATTATTATTATTATTATTATTATTATTATTATTATTATTATTATTATTATTATTATTATTATTATTATTATTATTATTATTATTATTATTATTATTATTATTATTATTATTATTATTATTATTATTATTATTATTATTATTATTATTATTATTATTATTATTATTATTATTATTATTATTATTATTATTATTATTATTATTATTATTATTATTATTATTATTATTATTATTATTATTATTATTATTATTATTATTATTATTATTATTATTATTATTATTATTATTATTATTATTATTATTATTATTATTATTATTATTATTATTATTATTATTATTATTATTATTATTATTATTATTATTATTATTATTATTATTATTATTATTATTATTATTATTATTATTATTATTATTATTATTATTATTATTATTATTATTATTATTATTATTATTATTATTATTATTATTATTATTATTATTATTATTATTATTATTATTATTATTATTATTATTATTATTATTATTATTATTATTATTATTATTATTATTATTATTATTATTATTTAATGTGTCTATGGGTATACTCAATACTCATTAGCGTTAAAGCACATTTAAGAGTGTTCCTTACTTTCAGTAGTAAAAATAGACGTTTTTTCACGTTTTACGTTTTACATTCACGTTTATGTATTCTCCAACGTCTCAGATGGTAGGGTCAAAAAGAGCGGACGGACTCAATGCCCGGATTCTAACTCAGAGGGACGGTGCAGTAGAAAGACCGAGACTCAGGTGGCGCACACTGCGAAACTAGAGGCAGCTAGCTAGGGACCTAGCTGGGTGGAGAAGCCAGAAGAAGAAGGTCAAGCCCAGGTCTACCCCGGATTGTAGCGCCACCTAAAGTAATGTAAGGTTATTGTAACCTCAATAATTGCTACAAGTAAGAATATTTCTTAACGAGTTAAATAAAACGTTGTTAAATAAATAAATAAATAAATAAAAGGAAGTTGTGTATAACTTTTTTCGATTTGTTTTTCCGTGTTTTCAATTTTTCATTTTTATAACCTAAAACCACTGTGAACAAAAAGTATAACCACATAGTCAAACTTGAATAAAGGGTATGGGCTAACAGGGTTATAGAACCTTTTTTATTTACGAAAAAAAAAACAGAAATTCCTAATTGTCTATTAGTTTCTGCGTATACTTTGTAAACAAGCCTTTCAGGCATAAATATAACAACATGATTCTATCCGCTCCACTTTCAACCTTTTAATTATGTCAACATTGATGCGAGAACACCACCTGGAAACTACACCTGGCTAAATGTCCAAGCAATCTCCTTAAAACAGTGTCAACAAAATTCTAAACTAGCCCCTTAATTAACAATTTTGTTTGACTTATTTTTATAAAGCTGCTTTGTTGTTGGATTGACTGCCAATTATCCACCCATCCGTAGAATACATTTTAATTGGTATGCTGCTCTAACGTTTTTTGTTCAAATTTATGTTCAACTTTAAGGACATTTTTCACCTCCACCATCAACAATTGACCTTAACCATGTGAATACATCATGGGTATCATTTTTGCTCATATTTGTCTGTTGGCCATTTCACTCGAGTTCGCTTTAGAGATTCAGGAAGGAGCTTTATTTTTATGTCATATTAATTTGATGTCACCTTTGGGAGATGGAAAATCACCCCGGAACATGACCATGACCACCCTATAGTCTCGTACACTTCGTTAAAATTCTCCCAATGCTTAGTACGTGTGAGTGCACTTAAGGGTACTTATTGGATTTGTGAAAGTAAATATCTGTTAGTATCTTCTGGATCTTAAAATTAAACCAATACTTTATCATAAAAAGCTATCACAATTAGAAGAAAATTATGAAAGGACTGGATAAAATGCTAATGGATCCATCCAATTCAATGGCAAAAATCATTAAAATTGTACAATGAATTAAATAATTATAATAATTAATCAATTAAATAAATAAATAATTAATTTAATTGTTTTAAATTAAAATTAAAACAAATTGCTCGATTGAAAAATAACCGGAAATACAGTTTTCGTTTTCACTTTTTTGGAATTATTTATATTTGTAAAAACTTTTTTAATTATAAAAAAACATATTTTCAAGAATGCAAACTCAAACACATCTACGAAATACAAACAAATAAAATTATGAAAATCCCTGAGCTACTTTTCTAAGTCACATTAATTTCTTCAATTTAAAAAAAAATACGAAAGACTGTTGTTCGAAAAAATTCAGTGCAAAATTATTTTGGTAGTAAAAATGTAGGGTAAACTGGGGTACATATAAAGTCGGGCACATTTGACTTACCGATTTTTTGTATGGACGCAACTTTCAAGACAAAAATTTGGGATTGAGAACAAGGCCTTATTTAATTTATAGAAATGTAATGAACTTTAAAGTCTTTCTTTAACTCTTTTACGATTAACACGTGTTTTTGTGCTTTTCAGAAATTTGATGGAATAAGCATTTTGTTGGCTTTGTGAAAGAGTATTTTTATTGTGAAACATTATCTTGATAGCATTATTCCTTTAAAATTTTTAAATTAAAGTTGGTTTTGTGAAATTGAAACATTGATTATTTTAAAAAAGAAAAAAAAACTATAAAGAACCATTTGGGCACATTTGATTTTTGCAAATGGGGCACATTTGACTCTTGTTAGGGGAACATTTGACATTTGTTAAATATGCCCCATATTGATTCTGATTAAACGATTTGTCATTTTCGGTTGTTACATGTTTAGTCTTTCCTCAGATATGATTCACAAGTACAAGAGCAAGACAAAAAGAAGCGCAATCGACGAGTAAAAAGTGAAGAGAGCTATTTCAGACATTTTAAAAAAACGTGAAACAGCAACAGCAACAGCTACAGCTGGAAAGGATGGGATCAATAGAACCACATTAATGATGCGCATGAAAAAGCTGGATCCCTTAAAAGATTGGTCCGATTCGAGAAATGAGATTAACGAACATTTGCCTTTTCAATCGAAGTCACAGCCCATTAACTCACATCGTATACAATTCCACTTATCACGTCAAAAAAAAATTAATACTAAATCTATTACCAATTACTTAATCCAGTACTAAATATAGTACTAAAAATACAATAGTACTAAATCTACTACTAAGTACTAAAAATAGTACCACAAATACTATTGCACCAATCGGCACCAGTTTTATATTTAACTAGCGGTACCCGGCGCACGTTACTATACCATCAAAAATATCCATCAGACCCTTTAAAATTAAGTGTCAAATGTGCCCCAGTTTCCCCTATTATGTCACTTATGAAATTACTCTTAGGCTATATTAAAACAACAAACAATTTATTCTATCAATGGAGGATATACTCAGAATAGTAACAGAAATTGACAGATAAAGCCACCTTGAAAGACTTGACTTGGTGCCTTAAGTACGAACAGAGAATGGCAAACATTGGCCGTTGTCTAGCATTATTCTGTAGGTTCATCTTCTCCCTGGCATTAAATGGCGCAGTCATTTGCCTTCTGGTAAAGTCTTTGAGAAAATGGTGGAAGAAACATTTTTTTTCTCAGTTTAACTGGTGGTTGGTTCTTGTCCTAGTCTTACTAAAGTAACAGGGGGGAAGGAGTGCAAACAAATTACCATCATCCTCTGTTATTGCTGTTAAGCAACACAGCGGTAGTGCTATAGAAGCACGAGTAGCACCAAATGATGAAAGGATGTGCCTGTAATCTGGTCCGAATTTTGTTGAGAAAAAAGGTTATCTGACAGGAAAAAAACAGGAGCTAGGTGATGACTATGACGGAAGGAACTTTTGAAAGTGCAATGGCAAGAAAAACAAGACAGGAGCTGGTACTTGGTAGTAGACGGTCATCGGTAGAAGGGTGATAATGAAATCCTTTAATTAAGATTACTTCCATTTTGTGTTCTCATTCATTTCAGGTTGTCTGCGTAAATTCCAATTCGTTACTTGGTAAAGGTCTTGGCAAAGACAAGATATAACTTCTGTGGTTCTTGAAGTCAATGTTTGCTGTAGAACTTTCTCAATCGAAAATTATTCAACAACGTTTATTTTCTTTTTGCAAACAAATAAATATTATGAGGGACTTTATTACAAAATGAAAATGTGTATTTTGAGAGTTTTCTGAAAACTGTACAGGAAGACTAGTTTTTGTGAATTATAAAGATTCCTGAGGGAAATCTTAACGTTATCAACAAGGAATTATTTTTTTTTGTTGGCTTTAAGGATGTGTCTTTGGTGCAATGGTTTTCTTTAAAATTATAGTACAGTTCTTCAAAGAATTGTTACATTTGTTCTAACCTTCGATACGAAGACGTGAAGATTTCAAACTTGACTACACCGGGACAATACCAGAAATCTTACTCTTTAATATCGATTTGTAGGTTTAAAATCAGCTGTGAAGTTAATACTATTTTTCTAATTAATCTAGTCTTTATTTTTCACTTAATAACTACTTCCTTACAGTGAATGCCTTAAAGCCCAAAGTGCAAAAATTTGCGAAGATGTTATAGAAAGTGTAAATTTAAGCAAAGTGTAAAAGAAATAAAATAAAATTTGGTTAAAGAATTAAAAGAAATTAAAGATGCTTGAGAAAACAAAACCAACACCAACAAAACAACTTACATATGCAGATAATATTAAGGAAAACAATAATGTTATCATAATAAAACCAAAGGAAAACCAAAACAATAATAAAAATGTGAAATGATTTTTTTTTATAATTAGCGCGCGCACATGGGATTATTTGTTTCCCTTTTAATGTAGAACACACAGCGCGGACATCAGAAAGATAGGGACAGGACGAACAGGAGGTGTCGATTAACATTGGTTTTAAATGATTGGGTAAACTATTCCAAATTCGTGTTGTTCGGCTAAAAAAAGAATCTCTATATTGGACTAAAGGGTGAACTGACGAGTATTTTTTTATAAAAGAATTTTTTTTATAAAAGAAACGATAAAATAAGGAAAGACATGAAACATTGGGTCGTTGTTCGAGAGGGGCAATTGTTTCAGCGGCAGTTCTATGTCCTATCAATCTTAACGCTCGATTTTGTATTCTATCAAGCAGGTGAAGCGATGTTTGTGAAGCACCTGCCCTAGGTGGGAGTTATACTCGAGTTTAGGGCGTATAAACGCTTAATAAATTGTAGCCAGATCAGATGGGGAAAAATACTTCTTACACCGATACAGGAAACCTAAGCACTTAGCAGCATTCTTAGCGATCTCAAATATATGGTCGTTCCAACGGAGGTCGTCGTTGACTCACATACCGAGTACTGAAAGCTTTTCGGTTTCTTCGATGCAAGTGCCATTCATAGACAATGGCATTGGGGGAATGTTTAGCTTTAACGACCGAAGACAGCATTGAGTTTTCGAAGCATTAAACTTCACACGATTCCTATTACCCCATTTTACAATGCTGTATAAATCGGAGTTTAATGAGCTTGACATACGGCACCGTTGCAATTGTACGTCCGAAGGCGAAGGACGTGAATTATCGAACGAATATGAAAAGCTGAGGGTAGAGTCGTCAGCAAAACAGTAAAGTGGATTAGAAGTAACAGACAGAAGATCATTTATAAAAATGAGGGAAAGAGTCGGAGACAAAACAGAGCCCTGGGGCACACCAGCATTTATTTTATGGGAATCAGACTTGAATCCGTCCAATACAACTTGTATTGAACGGTCCAGAAGATAGCTTCTAATCCAACGAACAAGGGTATCATCGATCCCAAAAGCACGAATTTTCGATAAAAGTGCTTCATGCCAAACTCTATCAATGGCTTTGGATCTTACTTTCACCAAAGCGGTGTAGAGATTTGTTCCACTGATCGGTGAGATATGCCATCAGATCACCAGTGGGACGGTTGCTGCGGAAGCCATACTGACGGTCACGGAGAAGCTTTCGATCTTCGAGATATTCCTTAAGCTGACGGTTAATCAGTGTTGCCATGCCCTTAGAAAGAAGGGATGTCAGTGCAATGGGTCGAAAGCTGGAGGGGGAGGATGGGTACTCTTTCTAAGAAAGATTGCAGAAGAGTAGGAGCCATGGAAAAGCTTATGCGTGGCTTTCCCAGTGTGGAAGAAAACCTCTTCAGAAGAATTCGGGGTATACCATCCGGGCCAGTGGATTTGTGTATAACGAGATCTTTGAGAACTCTTTGAGAGCAACTTTGCTGCGAGGCAGCGTAGAGCTGGCAGCAAAATGGGCTGCCTTCTCTGAAGAGTAGACAATATGTTTGTCATTAGCGATGAGCGTTAGACTCGAAGATGTTAAAGAAGATGTTAAAGACTTTTTAATATTTTTTTTACAAATGACCAAACATTTTTACTGCCTTTGGGACATTGCAGAATTTTTTGCCATAATTTTTGGTCATGCAAAAATTTGGTTCTTTTAATAACAGAGTTGCATGAGTTCCTTGCTTATTTGTGCTTTTTCCGATTTTCCTCTGTAGGGTTGGCTTTGTAAGATCCGTAACTTACTTCTTTGAGTCTGATAGCATCTTTAGACTCAGAGTTAAAACAGGACTTTTCTTTAGGCTTTATGCTTTTTATTCTGTTAAAAATAAAAGTACGCATACCTAGAAGAATCACATTTGTGATAATTTCAGCACAGGCATCAAAGGCACTATCGAGGAAGCATAGTGACCAGTTAAAGTTTCCAAGTTGGCTTTCTCGTATTGCCAAACGGTCCTGGTGGAAAGTTTTTCTTTAACTCGATAAGTGGAGGACGAGAAATTTGCTGAAATGACACAATGGTCCGAACTCCGAAGTGCCAAATGGAGAACTTATACCAATGGTATACTTATCAGGTTGAGAAGTAAGAAACAAGTCAAGAGTATTCTATACATCCGGTATTCGCGTTGGCACATCGATCAGTTGGGTAGGGTGGTGTAACCGGGCAAAGAGCTCGTCCTACCTTCCTTCGGGTGTTGGCTGGCCAGAATAGTGGAGCCAATCGCCCGCAATAACGATTTCAGTGCGAGAACAAAGGGAAACAATTTCCGAGATTGAATCAGACAGCGCATCAAACTCGTTACAAGTCTAATAACTGCCGAGATTTGGACACCTGTAAATAACATAATAATAAATGACATGCTTGCGGACAGTGGATTTGAGCCGCAAGAAGTTGAAGTCCGTGTTGGAACATTACCCCTATTGGGGAAGGCTCTGGCAAGCAATATCATTCATAATATTAATGATTCCTGTGATATGTGTAGTTAAAATTTTAGTTTTAAAATTGTAAAAAATGTAAGCTAAATGGCTTATTTGAAAGCTAAATAAAGATCATTCATTCATTCATTCATTCCATTCAAGTGCATAACTCTGAGCTAAATCATCACCCACTATGAAATGCCGGGTTAGTTTATTCAATGCCTCCATAGAAACCTCTTTCAATCCCACATTAACGTCCATTATCATTTTAACACACTCAAGTGTATTTACAACGAACTTATATACTTTGTGAGCCAAAGTACACATTTCGGTCAACAGAAAACGTTAACGAACGACTAATTTGCCTTTAGGTGTTATATGTTCGTTCGTATCTGCAGGATTCATAATATCTTATGCTACACCATAGATATATGATGTACATTTCTCTTCACTAACATTCACTTTCTGACTCGTTGATGACGGTAATCTTCACCTTCTTCCATAAACAAACAGATACCGCGTCTACACACATGTACATAGATTACTTACGAGTATATAGAGAGACCTGTATTTACTTTCCAGAATTGTTGCTTTGGCCAGGACCATAAGCATCTACATTGACTGATAGTAATGTACACGCGTTGGCAATAACTTTTCTATTTATAATGAATCCTGCAGGAAGCCGAGCAGTTTCTGCGGGCAATGTATAATGGGCTAACCGAAAGGTAAAGGTAACCCAACCAAGTGTATTCATAGGCTAAAATGTTGGCAATAGCAAAGTTACGTAAAGTTATACGCATTCCAGCTCGCGGATATTTACGTTGGCAATGTTTGAACGATGTTTTCGAAAAGGATGCAGGGTTGTGGGGGAGATGATGGGATGATAGTGAGCAAAAGCTGCCGCAAAACTAGCACACAGAGTAGTTATTATAAATCATTTATGTGTGGAAAATTATATTACCATGGATACATGTTGAGTGGTTTACTAGCTTGGGATGCGATGGGCGTATAGTGGAAAGCGTAAGGGGTTTGGTTTTTTTTATTTTAAATATGTGCACATTATCAAAACCCATATTAATAGGGTTTTAATTAGAATTATCTAAGCAGATATGATGTTTACAGTTTAATTCAATTAATAACTTAGCTTTCGAAAATAGGTTTTAATGAAACAAATTACGTACATACCTGTATGATGAAAATATTCTCAGTATTATACATAAGTTGTTTAAATAATCAGCTTATGCCTTTTAAAGGTACAAACGGGGCGAAAACACCCCTTGGAGGTAGCGCAACAACTAGTTTTTTTTGTTTCACAATCAATGTGATTCCAAAAACATTTGTTCAAGTGTTAAGTTTAGACAAAATACTTTAAGATTGAGCTTTGTTCTTCTAAGCTAGGCTATGTAAAGATGGTTGGCTTAATAGCTATTGACACCATGTATGTTTCGTTGGAGAAGGTAGACATTTTGGATCCGGTCCTGATATATTGACGCAACTTTGGTGTATTGGAGTCGAAGTAACTTGGGATTGATCTGATTAAGTTCAGATTGAAAGACTGGCCAATTGGATGGCTTTGAGCTAGGTGGCTGTGTTTCCAGCCATTTGATCTTTTACTACTTTTATTGCGCATATTTTGATTTGATTTGATAGCTTGATTTTTTTCAATAAAGCACAACAATTTTTCATTATAGAATTTTCTGATCAAAATTTTGAACAACACGAGGAAAGGAACAATACATGATAGAGTAAATTAAACGTTAGGAATGTTTCTGCTAATTTAAACAATTTGGGGTATTATTAAAAAATTTAAAAAACAATAGAACTAACCAGAAAAGTTACGTGCAGATTGCACAGAAGCTGTTACTTTTGAAGTGTCATTGCAAACTTTGTTGGAATTAATTTATTTAAAACAAGGTTTGGCACTTGGGACTTGAGTGCAAACTGGGACCTTCCCAGGCAGTACTACGAAATACTGAAATCCTACGTTTCGAACCGACTCTTTAGAGTACGGTACCGCCAAAATTACTCGAAAATAAAGAAAATTGAAGCAGGTGTATAACAAGGAAGTGTGCTAGGAACCCTGTATCTGTTATAAAGAAAGGATATTCCAGTGGCCATCAACGCTACTACAGCCATCTTTGCTGATGATACGGCAATATTGGTGCCAAGCCTCACGAACTGATGGTCTAAAAGCTATGGGAAGGTGTTACAACTTTAAACTTCCCCCAAGGCGATTTAATAAATTAAGAAAGAAAAATCATTTGTCGATCTTTCATAGATTGGTCCTGATTCACCGATGGTTTTACTGCGGTAAGATTCCCTCTTTTGAAAATTTCCATCGGATAAACAAAAAAGAAATCAATATGCTTTCTGGAAAATCAGCGCCAGTTCAGACAAAAGATGGAGAAAGTATTTAGACAGATAAAAAATAAAGCATATCTGTTCGCTGAACACCTCTTGGAAACTTTGACGAAGCCTTTCAATGGACATTTAAAAATTTCCAACTTCGAAATGCTACATTTTCATAACTTTTCCACGCCAAAAATAAAACAAAGCTGCCCGCATTTTTAAAGATTAACCGAGAAAAGCAGACACTCAACAATAGATCTATCTGGACATGACACTTGAGTGTTGATGCTAAGTTCAAATGAATGACGCAAGTTAAAAGAAACATGAAGAACTAAATTCCAAATTGCGAGAGTTCAACTGGCATACTGGGAAATACTAAAATCTAAGTACCTTCACTAAAATGCTTATCTACAAGCAAGTGCTGAAACATTTATATATGGTGGACGGAATAAAACTTTGGGATGTAAAAAGACAAGGCTATAAACAAATACTGCAATCATACCAATACCAAACAAAGACTTTTAAGCTAATGGCACACAGGTGCTACTGAGAAATGCAGCTTACTTTTTGGGTGAGCTGGCAACTATATCTGCTGATTTAGAATTTATCTAAATAATGACGATGTGTTTTTATGAGAAAGTTACACTCACATAGGATATGTTCTGCTGTTTCTTAGTCTTCATTGCACATTCTACGGTGCTATCTTGTGCTATTCCCATGATCAGGTGATTTTTCACTCTACAGTGTCCAGTGGGGAAGCCTGTAACCAGTCTAATTTGCTGATCTGAAGGAGTTGGTTTGTTCTTTTGTGGGAAGGTTATGGCATGTACTGTTTGGACTGTCTATTACCTTCGGTTTCTCTCCAGTAATGGCGTAGTTGGTTCCGGAGCCATTCGTTTATTTTATGTTTAACGGTGGTGATTGGCAGACCACAGAATGGACTAGGCATAAATTGAGTTTCAGATCCTTTTCGGGCTAGTTCATCGGCTTTCTCATTGCCTTCATGTCCACTATGTCCAGATATCAAAATGAGATGAATTCTGTTTGAGGTAGCTAGTTCTAGTAGAAGTTGAAGGTGATTCCATACGAGTTACTGCAAGCAATACTGCTTTGCTGTCGGATAGAATATAAATGTTCTCGTTAATTATTGGAGATCTGCTTAAATTCTCCCGAAGGCATAGCTCTATTGCATGTATTTCAGACTGAAAAACGGCGCTGTTTGAGTACATGCTAGCGAATATGGATATATCTGATGATGGTAAGATGGGAATTACATGTAAGTTTTTCATCTAGGGTTACCCCTAGGTATTTTACTTCTTTTCTATTGTTTCACCAAAGAGTGTAGCATTTCTAAGGTTATCCCGCTTTCTTCTCGTTGTGAATGTTACAATGGTGCTTTTTTTAGGATTGACATTACACCTAATACGCTTAGTTTGTTGCTTCCCAAGTGATGTTTTAATTATTTTGTCTAAATGAGCTATTTTTCGAAAATATAAGGAACTTTATACCGAACACTGTGGCGTATACGTAACAAAATAAATCAAACGGGTTTGCTTAGTTACAATAGTTTAAATTCGATTAATAATATTTTTAGCTTTAAAATATATCAAATTGATAATTGCAGAATTTTCATTGTTTTTGAACTTTTAATTTGTATGTCTGTTAGTCTGAATGTCTAAAGATTGGAAAAGATCATTTATTTTTTTTTTTTGATACTAAAATATGTTTTTGAGCTCTTATTAAATTTGTTTTAGTTTTATGGTTTTGAATTACATAGTACTGGCATTGATGAAGGATATACACAAATACATGTCTTATGTACCCATTATATATCAAGATCCTTGAGAAAAACAAGTGTATAGGTATCATCAGATGAACTTATTAAGTTTCAAAACTCAGCCTTTCAACGGTTTCTTGAAAACAGAAAATATGTCATCAGATGTCTCAAATAGATAACAATTTATTTATTTATTTTAAAGATTGTGTTGTATTAAAAAAAATTGTATTTTTTATATTAAGCTAAGAAACATTTACATCCGCTTATAAAAATATTAGTAACTTAATTCAATTCGAATGAAAACAAAATAATTATAAATGACACAAACATGTATTTCTCAAGAAATAAAATTGATCAAATAATTATAATTTAAACATACAATAATACTTAAAAATAAATTGCACGACTGGATCGCACGTACTTGCTCATATGTGCGGTCACATTGTAGAATAAAATTAAAGAAAATTAAAGTGAACATCAAACCATTTACTCGATTTTTGTGACTTTTGATTGTTCGAATAAAGTACGTTAAATTGTATTGGGTGAACAAATTTAAACGCCATTTTATTTCTTTAGGAAATTTTAAAAAGTGTGAATTTTTTTCAAAATTGTAGGCGCCGTTTTTTAAAAAAATATAAAAAAAACAATTCCAGAATACAAACTTAAGTACAAAAATAGCGTACATTTAAAAACAAAATTAAAAAAAAATTCACTAACTCGTTTTCAAAATATTGATTTTTCAAATTATTAAAAATACAAAAAAAAGTTTTCGAAAAAAATTAATGCAAAGTTACTCAGGCTACCTACGTCTTCTTGGATATCAATTTTGATTGTAATCGGATCACCAGTTTTCGAGAAAGTCGAAGAAAAAAAACCGGTGCTATGGGAGGTACCGTTTTTAGCCCACCATATTAATTTTTGTTTCACCAAAATATAATGCATACATACAAGTACAATGATTTTTTTTATAAAAATTCTTGGAACCGTTTCCGAGAAAAATAAGCTTTTACATAACGGTTATATGACAGGTACCGTTAATTTTTGAGCTAAAAAAAAAATTCCTCTGTAGAATGTCAAAATAACCTTAAGTTCAAAATTTGAAGACGATTGGCCCAACCGTTTAGGCTGCAGTCCAATATACATCCGTACAGACAGACAGACAGACAGACAGACAGACGGACAGAATTTTGCCAGTAACTCAAATATGTTTCTCTATCATCGTAATGTCATGTTTGATTGTTATCTCAAAATTTTTAATCTGCACGAATGCATATCTTGTATTATAGTCTCTATAATCGCAAGTAAAAACTAATTAACATCGTCGGTGGTTGTCAAACAGGTGCAGCTATTTCGAAACCTTAAGCTAACATGAATGAAACGTCTATCATAGTAATGCCGTTTTTGGTCGTATCTTTTTTTTTTAATTCATGAATTAATACCTTGCATTATAGTATCTTTTCAGTGAGTAAAAAGAACATGACGCTTCCCCTGTTTTCAAGTATCTATTAAGATCCTTGCATTTGGCAATAGTGCAACTAAAGTTGCCAACACAATAATAGTCTCCATAACGTGCTTGTGGCCATTATTCAATATACCACCATTTTATTTTAATTGCAATTATGAAATACAATAAAAGATGAATAAAGTCCCAAAAAAAAAATAATAAATAAAATCGGGAAATGTGATTTATATCTTTCTCCCAATATATTATAACATTAAAGTCCACAAGTCCAAGGAAATTTTAAAATTTAAGCCAGAAATGAGGCGTGCATCGAATCCATTGCCTTGTAAAGCTAATTCAACATGTGCACTTCACATGAATTTAAGATCCAATGACAGTAGCAGAGGCGGCAAATCTTGACGCAGGCTGGTTTATTTTGTCCTTGTTCTTCCGCCCTTCGAAAACGGCTTGGCGATGTCGACTACTACGCGATATACAAAGTGTGCAAAAGTTCTAAATTGAATCCGTTTTATCTAGTTTTGTGTGGGTAAATTGCATTAAAATGGATTCTAAACTCTGATAGTGAAATAATTTTATCACAAGTGCCCGGAGGATATTGAATTTTTTTTTCTTTTATTTTTGTCAACTCATCCCTGTTTGTGCCACACTGCCTCGTTGCAGCAAAATCCTTCCTTACGGACGGGAACGGCATATACGCCACGACATACAACGATTTACTAACAGTGGAGAAAAACAGCCGCCAAACTAGCACTCACACACATGAGTTGGCTATGTTAGATAGAAGATGATACAAGTGGCGGAGAAGAAAATCTCCATTATCATCCCGAAACCCCTGTAGCTAAGAATTTAAGACGTACCTCAGCTACTTGCACTTTGAAACGCTAAAACCAACCAAAATGCTCTTTTTCGAATGACTGTGACAAGCGTATCCACAAAATAAGACTCAAGTAAAACAAACTTTTCGGAAAAGCATCCTCTTTTATTTGTGGATTTATCTCCTTGGACTATGTTGAACTTTGGATGGAATTAAGAGGAGGATAAGTGTAGTATGGTTGACAAGAAAACATCAAATGGATTTTGTGGGAAGAGTCTTATAGTTGGGTTATAGAGGTTGGAATATGTAATATGTCATTTAAACCGTTGTTTGGTGGTATTAAAATTACTTTATGTTTGAAGACGCTACAGTTTGAGGCATGCGTAATTCTTAGTTTTCAATTGTGGAAAGAAGGATAATTGACACTTCAGTAATTCCCATGATATTTATGAAACAGTATTATTGAGATGTTGACGCAACCTAGTCTTCTTCACAACGAGAATGTTAAAAAAATAATAAAATAATTAATAACATAATAAATTTGGGATTGCTAAGTGAAGACCGACAGCACTGGTGACAAATACAGTCAAACGAACAAAGAAATTAATGTCCCTCCCACAAACCAGAAACCAGTTTTGCAGTTCTATTCTTGCATTATATGCATTAGTCTTCAAACTCAATTCAAGTAGATCGGTCGTTCGCAACATAATATTGTAACTCAATTAATTTGCATAGATAACAAATGGTTAGGAATTATTTATAAGAAACCCTAGACTTTTAATTTAAAATTCGGAGTTGTAAGAGGAAATCCTACATTATACATATTAACACATATATGTATCATCTTTCATGGAATCCAATATTGGTTCTTCTGATGCCAGAAGCTCTGCAAGCTTTAATCGAATTACTCAAGTGGTTTGTAACTAAAAGATAAAGCCATATGCGAAAGTCAGAGGCAAAAAACCTTTCAATATTTCGCAAAACCCGTGGCTTGCTACAAGAACCAAATAACAAGTAGCTGCAACGCCAATAACTCATCAGTGATGCCAGAACTAGCAGATTATCTGGTAGAATGTATTTACCAAGTCACCTATAAAAATTGTTTCGACAAAAACATGCCGGTACCTCATAATGGTTTGATTCACAAGAATGAAGATCTTTTCTAACTGCACTAACAACAGAATGGTAAATTTTTTTATTGTTAAGATCTGCCCTGTCGTTTAAGAAACATCACAAATTTTATTGGCCCATATAACAACGAATTAGAACCAGGAAAGTCCACAATTGATACATGAAGATAAACGAAGTAAAGGGTCTTCTAATAGTGACTTCCGAACTTTGACAGTTGATAGCGGCCATCTTGTGGAAGCTACAATTGTCAAATTGGCTGTAATTTATTAAGTCTGTATGTCTAAATTTACCATGGATGGATATAGCGTTCAACAACACGTGCAAATTACAAAATTGTTTTATCAAAATGGGTGTATTGTACGGGCAATGTTCCTCGCGCTTCGCCCATTGTAAAATCGATATAATCGTCCTACCGAAAGGACTATTCGCAGTGTTTTGGATACATTTGAGTCCACTGGTTCAGTAAACAATCAACCAACACCCGTTCGTCGACGAATCCGAGGCAGTTGGATTGGCGTCGCTCGCAAGAAATAAGTCTATCGCAGACTGCACAGGAGTCATGAAAAACTGGACATTTCGGATGCGCGTCAACAAGAGAAGGCGCAGCGGACATTTATACGATGTTATATTCCACACATAATGGCATCGATAGGCCTTTTAAAGGAATAAAATATTTCGATGATATATTACGCATTGTAGTGCCCCGTGGCTTAGTGGTTAGTGTGTCGGACTGCTAAGAGAATGAGCCTGGGTTCGAATCCAGCTCATAGCCATCTTCTTTTCCGGGGTACTGCCTCTTGCGAGGAACTGACAAAACCTCCAAGAGTAAAGTTTGTCTCAAAAAAGTGTATCTCATGTAGCCGTTCGGACTCGGTGGTAAACTGTAGGTCCCTTCCATTCTTGTAAATTAACAACACACACACAGGAATGGTTGACAGTTTAAGTCACTAGGCCTTGGCTCCTTAAGGAGCTGTCGCGCCAATATAAGTATGTATGTATGATATCTCACGCACACTTTGTTTTATTTAAATTTAAAGTTAGGAAGCGCTTAATGAAAGACCGTTTATATACAGAGTATTGTCGGTTCAGATCTCACAAAGTCGAAATGATTCTGGTATATTCTTATAATATCGCAATTTCTGTTACAAATGATACCGCAAAATAGCCAGATGCACTCTTACTCTAAAAAGTTACCCCAGTTACTCGCATCGTTGGAAAAGCACACACAAAAATATAGAAGTCTTCGATCCTTAAAAGGAGTCAAGAAGTTGCTCTAATTAAAATTGTGTCTGGCAGTCACGGACAATTGGACAAAAATCCAGTTTCCCGCAGAATCTTGGATTCTATCCCAGAGAAACTAAGATATCTTTTAACAAACTTAATTTTTTTTAATTCAATCCATCCCCTTTTCTGTACGTTACACTGTCCAAGGATACTGAATTTTAAACTCCTCTTTGTCGCTGATAAAATCTGAAATCTTTATGGGACCAGCAAAAAAATCAAAGCTGCTTCCAGTTGTACCTTGTATGTGATATGTCAAGCATTACGACCATAAACTGCTGCTTGTTGTATATTTTATTTTGAGATTCAGGCACTAAAAATAAAAAGAAATTGGCACTAAAGAAGTTCTTCAAATTCCGCCACCAACCAAAGGCCTTCTATGCCACGACATACAAAAATTCATCGTTTCCCGAAAAGAGATTTCAAAGTGCCAATATATGAGCATAAATGTAGATATATGTAGCTGAATTCAGGCATGTTTTTCCCTCTGGTATGTGCTGGTATACGTCGACATAGAGGACGTCTAAATATGGAATCCAAGATATTTTGTTCATGTTGCTTCTCTATGGACGAAGGGTTGTGTGTGTCGCATTCCTTAAGCTTTTTCTCGGCGCATACATACTTTTTCGCTATCGAAGTACAAAAGTCCTGTGTGTGAGATTTATAGCCTGGCTGTGCTGCTGGATGCAACAAAAGGCCAAAGGTGCGGCTATGCACAGAATTGCATCCTCGCAAACGTAAAGAGGAAGGATATGTTATGTTATTCTTGGTGTATTCCTTTCCCCGTGTCACTAGTCTGCACCAAGGAAGTTCTTTCACGAAAAGCACACGAGGCCAAACATGTGTTAAAAAAAAAAAAAAAAAAAAAAAAACGGTATGCAGGTTACCTTCAGCTACCGTAAAAACATCTCCAACAAGGACGACAAAAACTGGAACAGGCGAAAGGAATCGTATCGTATCGTGTGCCCTTTGTATGAGGAGAGAGCGCATACTGGCTACCTGTACACAACAGATATTATAATTTCTTATTTAGCAAAACTAACAGACACTTCCTTCCTGTGAGGATATTAAATTTTTGCAAGGTGATATTTACATGTAATTTCCCTCCTCATCTTTTGAACTCCTTTAGGAACTTTCAACTCTCAACATTACGGTCGTTCTCCATTTCCACAACTACAACTTGAGCATCTAAACAGAATCAGGCAGCAGGAAGAACAAGGGAGCATTATGTCCTGGTGTACAAACAGGGCCGATTTTGTTAAATTAATGGCCTAAAGACAGAGAATATACGTTTTGAAATTGTGTATTTAAAAAAAGCATCTAAAAAAAAAAAAAAAATAAGATTTATATATATTTACATTTATACAAATAATGAGGTGTTGTACCTCATTGACTCACGCCTTCACATGCCTATATCTCGGTATTTAGGAGTCCTAGCTGAAGGAATTTCGCACTGTTTGATAGGTATTAATCTCACCTACTCGATCAGCTTATAAAGAGTAAACCAGCAAATGTATTGTGCCTCCAGGAGCGAAATGAGGTGTTGCATGTCAGATCATTGAATCACACCTTCACACTCATTTATCTGGTTTTTTAGAGGTTCTAGATAAGTGGTTCTTGCAATGTCAGATTGATATTGAATCCACCAACGCGATTCATCAATAAAAAGTGAACCGACAAATGTATTGGGCCTCCAGAAGCGAAATGAGGTGTTGTATGTAAATGACTCATGCCTTCACATCCCTATAACTCGTAATTTGGAGATCCTAGTCGAGTGATTCTTATGTCAGATAGGTATTGAATCCATTAATCGATCTATCAATAAAAAGTAAACCAACAAATTTATTGGGCCTCCAGGCTAAAAGCTCCACATCCGTTGGTCCCATCTGCACCGGAGTCGATAAAACAAACACCCAAGAGTCTTTTCTTCGTCTCTTGTTTAAAACAAAAAAATCTTAAAAAAGAATTAAAAAGAATTAGAAAGATTTCGCCTTAAAAAGTTTTGTGACCAAATCCGCCCCCTAGATACTCCTCAAGTGATATCTTGAAAACCTTAAGGGTTTGAGGTGCAGCAAAATCTAAAGGACGAGGTAATCAATGCATTTGTACATGCATGAATGCATACATTGTCGAAGGCGAACATACACAAAAAAGTCCATTATTCCCAAGACGTGAAAAGGTTCACAGAGGCGGTATATACATGAAGTTCGGAGACTAGGTTAGGTATTCAACTCATTGCTCCTGCATCCAAGAGTCCCAGCTCTCACAATAATACAATACGAAGTAGAGTCCTGATTTATTCATGCAATTGAAGTTTTTTACTGGAATTTGCGAAAAGAAAATAATACCGTAATGTTGTTTATAGATGCTAATCTCCGGCAATCAATTGGCATTTGCTTCGGGGATTCCAAATGCATTATTCGCATCTCCATATAATTTTTTTTGTTTTTTTTTTGTTTATTGCAATTGATGGAAATTTCAGGAAATTATTTTTCCTTGTGTGAAGTGAAGGATAAAAAAGAATTGAGAATGCACTTTTCAGGATGTTCTCTCAAGGAAGCGGGTAAATAATTGTAAGCACTTTGCGTATACTCTGAGATTGAATGTTCCAGTTTAAAGAGGTGTAGAGATTAAATGAATTATGGAGGTATTTTTAAGGATTTCTTAAGAAAGGTTGAAGGATATCTTTGTTTATTTAACAATGCTAAATGATGTGAACTATTCAATTCCATCGAAATCTTTCGTCGTCGTAAGAGAAAAGGGGTCAGCACATTTTTCATCATCATCAATGACGCAACTGGGATCATCCAACAAGTTGTTATATACATCCCAATTACTGGCCGACACAATGCCATCTAGTTTCGCACCTTAATGCTTCGGGTGTCCTGGTCTATGCCATCCTTTCATAAGCAAGTTCTGTCAATAACCACGTTGCTTTCTACCATACAAAAAATAGCAAAAGACCTTTTGAGCTGGTTCCTCCTCGCTCCAACCTCACATTTTGCGTCTTCTACCGGAATCGTCTTCCTGTACAGCTTGTTGATGTTTACCGATAAAATCGTCTTCGAAAAACAATTTTTTACTTGACTTATTTGTGTCCGGAGTCACGGATTGCTTCCTCTAACGCCAAGTTAAGGAGGATGCAAGCCAGAACACCCCTTCTTGAAGTCCATTGAAGATGTTGATTGTTCTCGACAGAAAATCGGCTAATTTTACTTAGCTTGTAATATTGTTTAATTGGGATGCCGAATTCTCTCATAGCCTTATAAATGTCTTCCTTGGCTATGCTGTCATATGTGTATAAAAAATAGTATGTTTGAATGTTAAATTCTAGACTTTTTTCTATCACCTGTCTATGGGTAAGGATCTGCTAACTTTTTCATTTGACCAGTATGAATTGATATTGTATTGATAGTTGCCGAGATAATGGTATTCTCTTCAAAATTGCTGCGTTGCTTTGGTATTCAACATTCTTACGTTCAGATGCTAGTTTGCATTCTACTACCTAAGACGGTGCCAGCAGTAGTAATGTCTTTGGTCTTAATGCATAATCATTTTATATCTACGCCTGGCACTCTGTCCCCTGGACTTATTCATCCATAATCGAGGATACTCTAAGGGAGAATCCTAGCCTGCGACTGCAGGTGGTTTTTCTTTTTATCTCGTAGGGCAGCCATAGTGATCCGAGCAAATGTTGGCATGGCACCTCTATACGTTGCGTATCATCAGGTTTTTTTTTTTTTTTTTTTTTGTATAATTGGCCCGCGCAAAAGGGATTTTGGCTACCCTTATAATGTTAAACACAGCGGGGGCGTTAGGAAAATAGGGAGGGGTATAAAAGGAGATATTGATGCACATTTGTTTTAAAGTTCGGCAAGTCATAGTGAGAGGGAAAAACAGAGTCTGGCAAGGCATTCCACATTCGCGTGGTACGGCTAAAGAAAGAATCTCTGTATTTAACTGTACGCCCGAAGTTGGGCTCAAGGGTAAATTTATGGGCATTCCTAGCGGCGCGAGTATTACGGTTGAATTATTTCAGAGGAGGAATGCAGCTGGCTAATTCGCTAGAGCATTGATTTTAAAAATAACGGTAAAATAACGAAAGGCACGAAACATTACGACGGTGCTCAAGAGATGAAAATGTTTTTGTTATTGTTCGGTCGCCTATCATTTTTCAAAGATCTTTTTTGTATTCTGTCTAAGAAACTCAAGTGTGTAATTGGAGCACCTGCCCAAATATGGGAATTATACTCAAGTTTTGGACGAATATACGCTTTATAGACCGTAGACAGATCAGAAGACCAGTTAAAGGTCCTAAAAAAATTATTGAGACCGTCCCAGTTGGCTTTCTCGTATTGCCAGACGGTTCTCCAAGGGATTTTTCCATTTGCAGAAATAACGCAATGATCAGATGTGCCTAGAGGTGAAAAAACACGAACAGTGTATTTATCCGGATCGGATGTAAGAAACAAGTCTAAGGTGTTGGGAGTTTGACCTGCAATGTCAGGAACTCGGGTTGGCTCATCAATGAGCTGAGTTAGTTGGTTGAGTTCAGCAAAAATCTCAACATACCTTCCTTCGGGTGTTGTCTGGCCAGAACAGCGGAGCCAACTAGAATTGTATACATTGAAATCGCCCGTAATAACGATTTCAGTGTGAGGATAATGGGCAACAATTCTCTGGATGGAGTCAGACAGAGCATCAAATTCATTTGAAGTTGACACACTGTCTAAATTTGGGCTCCTATATATAAAACAAGTGTGGATGATGCGCTTGTTAACCGTGAATTTGAACCACATGAAGTTGAAATCTGAGTTAGAACACAGACCGTATTTTGGTTGAAGTTGGTATGCAACATCATTCCTAACATAAACGACGAGGCCGTGGTGAGCACAGAATAATGGCACTAAATTATATTAATGCAGGTTAAAAATTCCGTGTGGTCGGTATTTTCACCTACCTGGGTTTCACTTAGTACAAAAACAACTGCCCTGTTTAAGGTAGTGTAGACGTATACAAAAACGATGGGAAGCTGATCGACACTGGTGTCTCGAGTATTAGCGAAGATCAACACGTGGTGAATTTCATTACAAGTGACTCAATCAGGTGATACCCAAGTTGCTTTCGAGATATCGCCACTGGATTGCCGGAAGAGATCACCAGATCACCCGCGTTGAGTAGTAGCTTTATTGACAAATTACCAAATGTTACACTTTCTGGTAGGTAATTTTTTAATATCATTTATATAACGACGAACATCAACGGACTCAGAACGCAACCCTATGGGACACCTGTTTCTGATCGAAAAACTTTCGACTGGTTTTCGCCATTGCACACTCGCAGACGTATTCAAAAGAAGGTGTTCATAGACCTTAATGAACTTTGTTGATACATCAATAGTTGGAAGCTTATATAATAGTGAACGTCTATTGATAGTATCAAAAGCAGCTTTGAATTCCACAAAAAAAGTGTACAAGGGTTTCTTTTTATCAATGAAACTTATAAGCGATGCTTGTAAGAGCAAATATTTAATCCATTGTTGAGATATAAGGACGAAAATCAGCTTGGAAACAGCTTATAATGTTTACAGTACAAGTCTACAGTACAAGATTTGAGCAATATTTTCTTAATGAACATAAAACGGATATACCTCTGTAATTCTCAGGAAGATTTGGATTACCTTTTATAAGTAAATCAGATATTTTCGCCAAGCAAAAAAACCACCATCTCTTCAATTAAAATTTTATTTAGTAATGCCAAAATGTGTTCCAGAAACTCAGGGCCAGGAGTCAAAAACTTGTAGAATTCGATCGGGATTCCATCAGATCTTGCAGCCTTATTTTTTATTTTATTAAGTGATGATAATAATTCAAGCATTGTAAAAGGCAATTCTAGCTCAGGTATCGAAATGTATTGATTAAATAGTTTGGGTTTGAGTCTGAAAACAAGAGGTTTTCAAAATAGCTTGCTAGTTGATCTATACTTACGCTTAAAGACGATGACCTTCTCTTTCCACCCAAGATCCGCACATTGCAACAAAATGACATAGAATCCCTACAGTCGAAAAGATTCCTAGCAGCTTTTTTCAATTACAATTGCTTTTTGAAACTGCATAAATTCTTATATATTTTATTTTGTTGCAATTATAGTTTTTTTCTACTTTTTTAGACTCTTAGTCATACCATTTTGAATTAAAAGATGATGGATTCGGACTAGAACTAACAACTTCTAAATGCCTAACAATGGTCATCGATAATTTCGAATAAATCCATTTAAATTAAAAATTTATATTAAATAAAATAAATTAAATTAATTAAATTAAAATTTATATTTAAAAAAATTAATTTAAAAACAAAATGTATTGACAAACTATTCTTTTGATATTTTATTTATTTTATTCCTCAGAATAACTCCTATTTCATAGTAATAGATTTATTCCTAGTATTAAGTTATATCTGCCTATTGAAAAACATATTTTTGCTTTATCTGGAGAATATGTACTAACTGACTGCACTGACTAAAAAATTATTGGTCCTAAAGCATTGATATTTTATCGGTAAACAAAATAATTTTTATAGGGAACTCCTACAGACAACAAAAAAATGGTTGTCTGTAAAGTTGGTTTACGTGGATAACGTGATAACGTCATAAGAAAACATTGATGGCAGCCCGTTAACTCACACCCACAAACCCTCTTGTTAAATCCACACACAAACACCCCAATATCTACATCTACTTTCTACTTTAACAAAACTTCGCCTATTTTGTATTTCTTTTCCTCTTCTTGTTCTTTTTGAATTTGAGTGGAATTATTTTGTGAGTTTTCGCCTGTTCTTTTCCATGTTTGCCTGGTGCCTGCCATCGATTTTGGTTGAAAAAACCACAGTATTGCAGGGTGCGTCACTTTTCTTATCAGCATGAGTCATGTTATTTCGTATGTGTAGCCTGTCATCGATTATTAAGACGTTATTACGTTTTAAAAAAACATGCCATTTTCAGACTTTTGTTTTTCACATACATTTACACCATATGCACCAGAATAACCACCAAAATATTTTAGCAAAAAGCTTTTATGTTACAAAATAAAAAAATTACTCAATATGCATTCAGAAAGATCCTTGTTACTCTTTCTAGAGTGACTTAAACCTTAAACCAAAATCACATTTCCTTTGCTCCTCACACACAGTCGAAACTATGAAAGTGAAATAGAATTGTGGTCACTTAAATTGCATTCCCAAAAATTATAATCCAATAACAAAACAATTTAAACATTATTGTTTCACTTTTTAGTTTGTAAATATGTTCGCCTAACTGTATATGGTAGTTAGTAAGAAAAATAAAAAAAAAGAAACATAAAGGAAACCAACATCAAATACAGCAAAATTGCATATCCTTGAAGGAGTCTGCTTATCTATAAGCTCTGTGTCTCCTTTCAACTGTACTAATTGAATTGCTGAACAATTTAGTTTCAACTTAAGGAATTCCTTTTTCTCAGGAATACTTTCCAGATGAACATTATTCTTGTCCCAGAACATTGAATACAACGCACCATATGGCCATGAGATTTTTGCTAGTGGTATATTCGTCCTTTGGCGTCCTATTTGCTGCTCTCTCACAATCAGCATAGACTTCGCTGTGATTGCTGTAATGTAATAAATATATCCTTATTCTTAAAAAAACAAAGAGTAGTGTCCACTTCCAGAACAAAAAATCTAGGAAACCGGAGTCTTTCTTCTTAGAGATATCAAATTTCCAGCTGAACGTAAAAAAAAACGAGATCAAGAAGGAGCAAAATGTCCTTTGATTTGATTACAATGAAAGATATAAAAATATATTAAAATACCAAGTGCAATCCTTTAGGTGATGCACTTTACAGTAAGTAAATTGGACAAACAGCAGTTTTTTCATTCGCTCAGAGACAAAGGATATGACCACATCTTCACTCCAGATGTCAATCTGTCACTACCAAGGGTTCCTGGTCACAGTGCTCCGTACCTAAACCAAATCTGTCAACTATGAAAAATGAATCCAAACAGCAGGAAAAGGATGTCTAACCCTGTCTACAAAAAAAAAAAAAAAAAAAATAAGCAACAGCCAAAGATTCCAACATAAAAACCCAGCAAAAGAATTCTGCAAACTCAAAACTTTTCCAGAAGTATCCACCACACCGACAGACGGGCAGAGAAACTTTGTTTAAAAAGTTTCCTTCTACTTTTAATTTTTACTTTTTTGTTCGCCTTTAATTCCAAAAAGGAAAGATTATCCAAAGATTATGTTGGGAATCTGTTCTTTCAGCTTTCACGTCCAGCGCCCAAAGTATAGGCAATGGAAAAAAAATAACGATGGCACACGCTTCAGATCCACTCGCTTCGCACGAAATTTATTGAATACGGTTGCTAGTGCGCCTTCTTATTGTTTGACATGGCATATACTTTATAGTGGCAGCTGCAGAGAAACATCATCGTCCAAAATCACCAGCAGCAGCAGGTGAATCAAAACCCTCCACCTAAATCGAATGAAGATTTACAGCGGTGGTGGTCTGGATCGGCACATCAGTTTCAGGATATCTGAAAGTTTGTTCCGATTATTTTTGGCGATTGTCATTTTTCCGCCGAAAAATCGGAGCGATCCGATGGAAGAAAAGTTCTATTCCGTTTTAAGAAAAGGATAAAGTTTTGCATTGCTTCAAGGTTTCACTTTTTCTTTGGTCATCAGTTTTTTTGTGTTTCGCTTTAAAAAAAAAAGTATAGTATGCGTATCCTTAAACCATGGCTGTGGCAGGATAATTCATTTTTCATCCTCATCTTTTGCACCAATCTTTATGCCATTCACTTCCTCCTTGGAAACATCAAAACCAGGCGCTATTATCGTGACAGACATTTTTTCCTTGAAATTCGTCTTTTTTACTGCATTTGGTGTGTGCTGTCCTTTTTGGCCAAGACCAAGACAGAAGGGGTTTGTCGGCAGAGAAAATGCAAAAAACTGCGAAAATATTTGAATAGACATTAAAACTTATGAATAACTTTGGAGTTGGTTTGATAGTAAGGGTACTGCTTCTGCTGTTACTCTCTGCATTTATACTCAAACGAAGTACCAGAATTGCGGGGCGAGATTTATTCAAACAAGGACTCTGAAGGAGATGAATGAAGGAAGAAATCTGCTTTTTTTTTGCATTAACTTTGTAGAGATAAATGAGCCCTTACAGCGGCACATTCTACTAGGATGAACGATGATGTAGATCGGAGGCGGCAGGAGCCGCCATGCAGCAGTGGTAACGTATACAAAGTTTTCTTAAACTATGATTACTTTCTGTGAAGTTTTTTGTTTTCTAAGATTTGGATGGGGTTATTTTTTTTTCTTTGGAAAAAAGACCCCAGGTGAAGAAATATATTTTATCAGGTTTTTTTTTTTTTGGCTTCCATGTGCTAATATTTCACTTGGTTGATTTAGTATAAGTTGTGATTAATTTGTGGTTTCAGATTCTGGCTTCCTTAGGCAGGAATTTGGTGGAAGTATGATGTTAAATTGACATAGATAGCAGACAGTAGAGGATAAGAATTAAGGATATTTGTTGACATATTAAACCATGTTAATCAGCTGTGGTGACTGATGGAACCTCATTATGTGTGGTCTTTTAACGAGGAATAACTAATTAATTTGGAAGCATAGCATAGCATGGCTTTGAGAATCATTTTTAATCACGCATACAGTTTTTTTTTTTAATTAATCTGAGAAATTTGTGTAAGATTAAAGCTAACTATTAAATGATTGGGGTGATGTGAACACAGTTTTTATGTACTTTTAAAGAGGAATTTTTTCATACAAAAATGAGTAGAGTTAAATTAAATGGAGGAACAATTGAATTGTAGATGTTTTCGATTACCGCGAGCGGATTTTGACCATGTTGTTATGGTTACCCATGGATTAGTGCTTAGATTCTCTGTCGGAGCCACATTTTTTTCTAGGGTAATGCCTTTTGCTGACAAAACCTAAAAGATTCAAATTTGTCTCAAAAAAGTGGATCTCATATAAGCGGTAAATTGTAGGTCCCATCCATTCTTGCAGATTTACAACACACACACTGGAATGGTTGAGAAAATCACTAGGCCTTGTCTCCTTAAGGGGCTGTCGCGCCAATAAATTTATTTATTTGTTCTGGTAACATCTGCTAAATCTGTGGCTAATTATTCATTAACTGAGGCCAAATCACCAGTGCCAAGTTACACGATTTAACCACCAACCTTATTTTCAAAATGAGTGTTCGTTAGTGCAAACGTGAAAGCGTTCAGCAGAACCCGAGGCAGTCGATTCTTCGCTGTGTACAAGAACTCGGCCTTTCGCAGACTTTAACTTGACGAACTTTGTGTCAGGACTTGGGACTTAATCACTTAATCCATAAAAGATCCAACTGAACCAGAAGCTTAAAGTTCATGACAAAACTAGGCTTCATACCGTTTTGAAAAGGACCCACATTGTAGCCAACAAATCTTCTTCAGTGACTAGCCGCAGTTTGAATGAAAAGCTGTCTCAACAATTAAAATTGCCGTATATTGGACGACACACAAAACAAAACACAAAATTCAACAGTAGTTTGAAAAAGTTTTGGTTTTTCGTGCACTTTTGGCCGTCATTGCTCTGTACTTTTATGAAAACGTCGTTGGTCACCATTAATGAGGAGCACTTCAGAGCAATGATAAATAATTCTAGCAGAATGGCCGGCGCGGAGTCTTCAAGCCACACAGTGGACGCTTCGATGATTGACATTCTGCATGAAGGATTTGAGGTTAAGGTTTTCTCTCGCAAAGCTGACTTGAATTGACGACCAAGGGCACGCTACTTCACCCTGCTAGACCAAATCTTTTTGGGTTTCCTGAAGTCGCAGGTCTATGCGAATATGGCTTTAAGGTGAACACATCAAAAGCCATCACTTAAGTTAAGCTGGATCTATGTATGTGGAAGTCATTGATAATTTGACCAGGAGGATCCGTGCCAACTTAAGAAGTCGGCTTTGTAAATATCGCATCAATAAAATTTATCAGGAAAGGCTGAAAATTGGAACATCCTGCTTCTGTAACATTGACAGGCGATAATTTTATCGAACTGAATACATAGGAATGAAATACTGGAGATCTGTATGGTTTAAATGCGATAGTAGCTAAAACACAATCACGCTTCGCTTTGAATAACATTTTCTAAATTTCGGTTTCTGTTTGTGTTTTTTCCTGCGAAACCGAAGCTAAAGAGTGATTGTGTTTTACCCATAAGTTTTTCCTTCCAAACGTCAAATTTTATCATTTTTACTTGCGATTTATAGGGACTATAAGGCAAGTTATGCATTCGTAAAAAAAATTCTAACAATCAGACATGACATTACGATGATAGAGAAACATTTGAGTTACTGGCAAAATTTTGTCTGTCTGTCCGTCTGTACGGATGTATATTGAACTACAGCCTATACGGTTTGGCCAGGTCAATAGTCTTTAAGTTTGGAACATAAGGTTATTTTGACATTCCACAGGAGACTTTTTTAATTTTTTTTACCCGTCATATAACCGTTAAGTAAATACTTATTTTTCTCGGAAACGGCTCCAAGAATTTTTAGGAAAAACAATTCAAGATGGTGGGCTAAAAACGATATTCAGAAAGATGTTGGTAGCCTTAGTAATTTTATTTTAAAATATTATCGAAAACTTTTTTTGTATTTTTAATAATTTTCTTAATTTTTTTTTAATCAATATTTTGAAAACGGTTAGATGGAATTTTTTTTTAAATTTTGATTTTAAATGTAAGTAAATTTTGTGTTTAAGTTTGCATTCTTAAAAAAGTTTTTTTTTTAATTTAAAAAAAAGTTGTTTAACAAAAACCGTTTCTACGATTAAAAAAAAATACTTTCACACATTTCAAAGGAAATAAAATGGCGTTTCAATTTTTAAGCTGAAAACTGTTTTACGTACTTTTTTTCAAACAATCAAAAGTCAGAAAAATCGAATAAAAACTTTAAAGTTCCTTTAATATTTTTCCAATTTTATTCCAAGCTGTGACCGCACATAAGAGCAAGTACGTGCGATCCAGTCGTGCAATTTATTTTTTTGTGATTGAAATAAAAGTAAAAAAATATCTTTATGTAATTTATATTAATTTAAATTTTCATGTTTTCGAGGGATGAAGGTATCAAAGGTCAAAAAAATAACAATCAAACATAACATTACGATGATAGAGAAGTCGTTCTGTCTGTCTGTCAGTATCAATTCCTACAGCCTAAACGGTTGGGCCGATTTGCTTCAAACTTGTTATATAGTAAAGGGTGTTTTTTTTTAGAGGTATAGAACTTTAAGTTGGCAACACTATTTTAACTGACCGCAATTTTGTCGGCTATTAAGTGATTTATTTTTTGTTTGGCTTGGCATTTCAACATGAATAGACTGACGCCTGAACAACGCTTCCAAATTGTGCAAATTTATTTTTAAAATTATAATTCTGTATAAAATACGTATCGCGCACTACTCCATCAGAGCAATTAATTCGATTAACTGTGGAACCTTATCGCGCCGTTGTCGAAAATTGGACCTCCAGATTAGACTACGTCCGAGCTAACCGCGGCGGTCATATACCAGAAATCATATTTAAATTATAATGCCAGAAGATTATCTTTTGAATAAAGTTAATTTAATGTCAATTTAAGAAATCATTTTTGTTTAAGTCCATTTCAAAGTCCTATACCTCTAAAAAAAACACACTTTATTCTACCCGACTATTTTCCGAACTGGCATTCTAGCTCCAAAACTAACGGTACCTGCCAGATAAGTTTTAATGAAAATCTTATTTTTCTCGAAAATGGCTCCAACGTTTTCTGTGAAAAATCTTTTATTTGTCTGAATGGATTTTTCAGGAAGTCCTATAAAGGTACCTCCCATTTGACCGGTTTTTTTAAATCAGACTTTCTCCTTAACAATTTGACGGATTTTGATGAAATTTTCAAAATAGGTAGTGTTTTATTATTCAAATAATATCGTTTATTGCAATTTTCAAAAACATTTTTTTTTAATTTTTAATATTTTTTTAAAAAAACTTTTTTTCGTTTTTTGAATATTTTGCAAATGAATCGATAGATTTTTAAAAAAAATTTTTTCCAAGTATAAACTAAGGATTTCCTCAAATTGACAGTGTCAAAAAAAAAAAAAATAAAATATGTTTTCGAAAAATTTAAAAACTTTTTTTTGAAAAAACTGGTCGAACGATTTTGAAATGAATAAATTCATAAAATAGAAGGCAACAAAAAAAAATCTGATGGCTAACAACATATTGGTATATTCGAAACTGGACCGATTTTCATGATTCTTTTTTAAATGTTTGAGTTTACGGTGGATTTTCGATAAAATATACTTTAATTATCCCCATGTCAGATTTTATATATTTTTAGCTTTAAATGCTAAAAAAATTCAATTTTAATAAGGCAAAAGTCTTCCTATTTTTTTTTTTACTTCAGCCAGATTTCTTATCGTAATCTAAGCAAAAAAACAAACAAATTAGCACACATTTTTTTTTTTAACTTTTTTAGCTTAAAATAAAACCAGTGCTAGGAATCAAAATGATGATTAATGTATTTTTTTATATTTTTTTTTAATAAATCCGCCGTCAAAATGGACATTTTAAAAAAAGAATCATGAAAATCGGTCCAGTTTTGAGTTTTAACTGCCTAAAAAATCAGGTGACCGCGAAAGTGCATAATTACCACCATTCCTTTCAAAAAACGTTATGAATAGTATTTCATATTTTCGAGACGCATTTTCGTTTTATCAACCTTCAAATCACAACGATTCTTAAGATTCTAAAGAAGTTTCAAAAAGACGCCTGCACTTAAAAAAGATCAGCACATAGGAGCAAGATTTGCTATTTTTTCTGAATGAAAATCTCGAAATTGAAGAAGATCAAATCTTTTGGCAGAAAGAGCAAATCTTTTCCTAAATGAAACTCGCTATTAATAAAACACGTAAAATATTCATCACCTCCTAATTGTCTTTGATGTATAGTTTTTAAAATGTCAATATGACAGCTCGACTTTCGACTTATCGACTTCCATTGGAAATTGCAGGAAAATAAATAGGAAAATTTAAGGTTATCCCAAGGACTTAAAGAACACCAATTATTTACAGATGCGATTAGTATGGAATTATTTGTTTCATATTTTATCGAGGCGAAACGTTATCGACAAAGTTACAAAACTGGGCGGGAATTTGAAGGGTGTCACATTCCAAACATACATATCGAAAATCCATGTTTTAAAACTTCCAGTAGGAAGTATACAAATAATAAATTTTTTTTTATTAATAACATCTAAATTTTTAATATAGATTATATGCTGACAGACACATACAAAAGTGCAAAGCTTTCTCACCCACATGGTCTTTTGAATCTACTTGAAACGAGGACTCGTTCTCTTTCTTAATGTTTATTATAAAACATACTGCAAATGTCAACATAAGTAGAAAAGTGCTTTACAAAAATTTATAAATATATTTCACCATTCTATAAGATATACTATAACCTTAGATGATGAAAAGAGGAATACCATCTGAAAGAGGAAGCAAAGGAGAAAAAAAATGTCCTCAAGGACAAGCGAAATGCTTCCTTTTCTTCTTTCTACACTTTTAACCCTTAGAACGTTCAGCCACAATTTTTTACTTACTTCTTACATCCATACATAAGAAGCAATCAATACCCCAGGTAAAGAGGTTGAGTAAGTTTACTATGCTGTTCTGGCTTTCTCTCTGTCCCAAGGAGCACATGCTCTGAGTCTACACAGAGTGAATGAATCGATGAAGGGCTTTGAATAAATCTTTTCCATTTCACGACTGATTGCAGCCGTTTAAGGGATTCTACACTATATTCCGATTGAATTGAATACAAATATTTATTCCATCATGTGTAACCAAAGGCAATGTAGATAGTTTGACTAGTAGGTAAGTGTATCAATACAGAAGCTGGTTAAAAGATTTATTACCATTAAACCAAATCTCGGTTAATAAAGAATTTTTTCTTAAAAGCTATTTGAGTTTGCTAAACATTTCTATTAAAGAAATTGGCACAAAATTGTATTTATTTAATTCGAAACTTAAAACTATTTAGTGTGTAAATAGGTTGGAATTTTATATGAGCTAGTGTTACACTAAATAATGGATAGTTTTGGTTTAGGTAAATTGAAATCGGAATTTAAAGAAATAATTGTTGGTGTTCCACAAGAAAGTGTCCTTGGTCCAGTATTATTCATATTTTATTCTTAAGACATGACAGCACTGCCTGATGATGCGATTATACTTGCATCATCCAACTCAATCAAATAAGCAACCGAGGTGCTAAGGTAAATAACGATTTAGACAAGGACATGGTGCATTTTTCAAAATGAAACCAAATTAACACATTAACAACGGTATAACCCTGCCTTTCAACACTCCATACTCTCTGTACAAATAGCACAATCAAAAAAAGTAAAGAACATAGACTTGGCTCTTGATGCTAGACTGAAATGGTAGAAGCCCGTTGAAAAGAAAGGAGAAGAACTAATTATATCGAGAATTAAACTGACTTTTAAGAAAGTACTCCAATGTAAGTACGTATAATAAATTACTTATCTACAAGCAAGTGCTCAAACCGGTTGGTACTGTAAAGACCAAAGAAAAGATCAATATAATTAATCTAGTATTTAATTTAATCTTTATTAATAAAAAACATAAACTTGTCTAGTACTTTAATTTACAATGACGGATTTAATTGTTTTATTGGAGCTTGCACCCACTGCTGCTGACGATGGCTTCAGAAGAAAAACGAAAGAGTAGAAAGCCGGATATATAGAGATAAAAATAATTGAAAGATGGACAGCTGTCATTTCGAGTAAGGTGCGTTCGATGATGTTTGGTGTTGTAGCTTCAAGGGGCGCGTTCTTTATTTGGCGATTCTTGGTCGCTACAGTACTTTTATAACTATATGGGGTTGTACCAAAACAAAGTTATCGTTGGAGACCCATCTCACACTTCAGAAAAGGTAGGTACATGCGTCTATGTCTATCAATAATTTTTACTTTCTGGCACAAAAAAATCTCTGAACAAACTTTAAACTTTAAGGGAGATGTTTTTCTTGAAGAAATAACACACCCACATTTGTATGCTAAGTATACTGAAAATACTTTGACATCTAACTTCTTGGCCTCACAATTCCTGAGAAACACATCCAAACTAATTAACCTCACACCTGTTGCATAAGAAATCTATTCATGTTAATCGACAAAGGCACAAAGTACTAAAAATAATACATAATAATTTGCCATTACTCTCTGCTTCCGCAAGGATCACTTGCCAAGGACCTTACTTAATTAACCACCTTAAATATTAAATTAACCTGAGTAATTTACCGGGAAAAAGTTAATAGGGATAATGTCGTTATACGCGTTTTATAAGCGCCGATGGTGGTAAGGTTACGAGACCTTAAAAATATCTATTTCCACTGTTTTTCCACCTCTTCGTCAGTATCTATTCACCTTTAGATACTTTTTTTCTGTACGTTATACTTATGTATGCAACGACATCTTCTCCTCAAAAACTTATTTATTTCGCTAGAAACAGCTTACGAAAGAACTTTCCACTTAACCCATTCGAAAATTGAGCTCTTTTCTCTAGATGTCTCGCTCTGACGCGCTCTTTTCACCAATTCATGCTCATCAGCAAAACATAACCTTAATGTTCAACTTTTAATGAGTTGATTTTGTGTGTTGCTTTTGGTGTTGCGTCTTTACAGTTCACACCCACCATCATCGTGTCATCCCTATCATCACATTAAGTTGTTGTTTTCTTTTTTGCGTTTCTTTAGAAAGAAAACAACACTTCTTTTTAGCGCGCGGTTTACTTTTGTGTTGTTGTTCATCCGCTCTAAATGAAACAAGTTTGTGAAAGTTAAAATGAACAAGAGGCAGGCTGCACACAATCATAATTTTATGGTTGCCAATTGTGGTTAATAAGAAAGAAGAGAATATTTTATCAGAACAAGTATTTTAAAATTCCACCACCCCTAAAATGCTGAATACCGTGGGAGCATATAAAAACAGGGAAATGGAAAAGGAGATGTCGATGTGCATTAGTTCTTTAAGTTCTGCATATTAAAATGGTGGGAAAACAGAGCCAGACAAAGCGTTTCACATTCATGCGGTGCGACTGAAGAAAAAAAATCACTGGACGTTCGAAGTTGTGTTTATTAAATTTTTCTGTCGCCTATATATTAATATATATATAATATATTTTTTTTCGAAATTTGCATGTAAGGAAACTTTTTTAGAATTATTATTTTTTACTTGCGATTATAGGGACTATAAGGCAAGTTTAGGATTCGTGAATATAAAAAAAATTGAGATAACAATCAAATATGACATTACGATCATAGAGAAGCCTAAAACAATCATTGGCAAAAAATGTCGTCTGTCTGTCTGTCTGTCCGGGTGTATATCGGGCTGCAGCCTAAACGGGTTAAGCGATTGCCTTCAAATTTGGTTTGTGTGTATCTTTTGGAATTCCTCAGAGGGGATATTGAAATTTTATTTTATTTATAATGGTACTTGCCATACGACCGTTTAGGAAAAGCTTATTTTTCTCTACAACGGCTCCAACGATTTTGATGAAATTTTTTTGTTAGTATTGGCTATCATTTGATTAGAATCAAATTTCCGGGAAAAGTTTACTAACGGTACCTTTCATATAACGGTTTTTTTAATTTTGGGCTTTCTCGGTAACGGCTATTTGGATTTCTGTCAAATTTTAAATTTGAGAAGACCTATGTACTTCTTTTTTCTAATGAAAATTAATTTTTGAATTTTTTTTTTGAAAAATCAATATTTTTAAAACTTATCAAAAAAAAATATTTTAAATTTTATATTCACATGTATTTTAATAACTTCTAAAAAACTGCATACATAAATTAAAAAAAAAAATTAAAAAACTAAAAATAAAAAACAGGATTTTATCAAAACCGGTCCTACAATTTTCGAAATACTTTTTTCATAAATTCTTTGTTATTTAAGACGTGTGATGGCGTACTTCGTTTTCACTAAAAAACGTTAAGTATTGTGGTTTTATTACTTTTTATAAGTTCAAACTGTGTTATTTTCAATGTAAATGTTACTTGTTTCTGTTAAAGATGTTGCTTTTCAATGTAATTATGCAAATAAGAGCAGGTACGTGCGACCCAGTCGTGCCTATTTTTTAATATTAATTAATGTGTTTCTTTTTTGACGTGATATCGTGATTTATGTAAGATTAAAAATTGTAATTTTCAATTAACTCCTACTTTGTATTGTACAAAACAATGATAATTTAGTGATGACAATTCAATTCAATTCATAAAAGCATGCAATTTTTATCAATGTTTTCTAATGACCACGAAAAAATTTAGTCTGTAAACCGACAACCAATTTCTTTATTAAATTTTGTTTCTATCTTTTCATCTGATATCTATAACAAAATACTACTTACTTACTTACTTACTTAGGTGGCGCTATAGTTCGGGACGAACCTGGGCCTCAACCAACATGCCTCTCCAGCCAACTCGGTCTTTGGCTAGCTGCCTCCAGTTTTGCACTCCAAGTTGGTTGAGGTCGTCCTCCACTTGAGCGCGCTACCTAAGGCGAGGTCTTCCTTGACTGCGTCTACCCTCTGGGATGGAATCGAAGATCCTGCGAGCCGGAGCATTGTTGTCCATTCGTTCTACATGACCTAGCCATCTTAAACGTGATATGCGTATTTTTTTGACCAGGTCAATGTCGCTGTACAGCTCGTATAGTTCTTGGTTGAACCTTCTCCTCCAAAGCCCGTTAACGCAGATAGGGCCAAAAATCTTCCGAAGAATCTTACGCTCGAAACGACTAAGGATATCTTCATCCGCTTTAGATAGAGTCCATGCTTCGGCGCCATAGAGCAGGACTGGGATGATTAGGGTCTTATACAGAGTCTCCTTTGTCTTTCGAGAGACGGCTTTGCTACTCAATTGTCTTCCTAGCCCATAGAAACAGCGATTGGCAAGAGTAATTCTTCGCTTTATTTCTGACGAGATGTTGTTGTCAGATGTTATAGCGGATCCGAGGTACACAAAGTCCCTAACTACCTCAAAGTTGTACCTGTCTATTGTGATGTTTTGTCCAATCCGCCGGTGTTGTGTGTCCCTTTTTTGTGGACAGCAGGTACTTCCTTCGTTTTGGCCTCATTGACTGCTAGTCCCATCTTAGCCGCTTCAGCTTCAATGCTAGCGAAAGTTCCAGTGACAGCTCGCCGAGTTCTGCCAATGATGTCTATGTCGTCAGCGTATGCTAGCAATTGCACAGACTTGAAAAAAATTGTCCCACTACAATTGACTTCCGAGTTTCTTATAATTTTTTCAAGTATTAAGTTGAAGAAATCGCACGATAGCGCATCACCTTGTCGGAATCCTTTTTTGACGTCAAAAGCTTCTGTGAGGTCAGAACCAACCTTGACGGAGCAGCGAGAGTTCTCCATCGTCATCCTGCACAGTCGGACGAGTTTTGTGGGAATGCCAAAACCTGACATGGCTCTGTATAGCTCGTCTCTATAAATGCTATCGTACGCGGCCTTAAAATCGATAAAGAGGTGGTGGGTATCGATTTGGAATTCTTGGGTGGTTTCCAGGATCTGCCGTAGCGTGAACATTTGATCGATTGTGGACTTTCCTGGTCTGAAACCACACTGATAGGGGCCAATCAGGTTGCTGACGAAAGGTTTCAGGCGTTCACATAGTACGGCAGAGAGGATCTTGTAGGCGATATTCAGGAGACTTATTCCTCTATAGTTGGCGAAGTTTAGAGGGTCTCCTTTCTTGTGGATCGGGCAAACGATGCTGAGGTTCCATTCATCAGGCATACTTTCTTCTGACCAAACTTTAGAGATGAGTTGGTGTATGCACTCCACCAGGTCATCTCCGGCCGCTTTAAAAAGTTCGGCGGGTAATCCGTCGGGTCCAGCAGCTTTGTTGTTTTTGAGTTTAGATATTGCTATCCTTACTTCATTTTGGTCAGGTGGACGGAAGTTTTGTCTGTCATCATCCATGTTGAATGATTCATTCTGCCTGACAGCGGGATTTTGGCCTTCATCGCCGTTTAACAGTCTGCAGAAATGGTCCTTCCATGTACTCAGCACCGACTGTGACTCTACTACGAGGTTTCCATTCCTATCTCTACAGGCTTCTGTGCGGGATTTTTTTCCTTGTCATGTTCTTTTTACCTGTTGGTAAAACTTCCGCACGTTGTTCCTGGAGTAGCATCTCTCAATATCTTCGATCGCGCGCTTCTCATGCTCTCTTTTTTTCTTTTGGAGAAGCCGGTGTTCTTCCCGTCTTTTCTGCTCGTAAAGCTCGCGAGCAGCTCTCGTCTTTCTTTGCAGCGTTGCTTTATATGCCTCTTGTTTGGCTGCATGGGCCTGCCTGCATTCGTCATCAAACCAGAGGTTTCGTGGTGGTGGTCTGGTGAAACCTAGCACATCAGTTGCGGCATCTCTGATGGCTTGTTGGCAGTGTTGCCACTGATCTTCGGCACTTGATGCTGGCGGTACTGGATTTCTTGAGAGGTTACGGGATATTCGATCCCGTGTGCTTGCAATGGTGACGTTATGTGCCGCTGCGAAGTCAATTAGCCTAAGTCCGTTTTCAGACGTTGTGTCGTGTAGGCTATGTTTTCCGACAGTCCTACCAAAGATTTCCTCTTTACCTATTTTGGCATTAAAATCGCCTAGTACGATCTTAACGTCGTATTTAGGGCATTGCTCATAGGTTTTTTCGAGGAGCTCATAGAAGTCATCCTTGGTGGCGTCATCTTTGTCCTCTGTGGGGGCATGAGCGCATATTAGGCTAATGTTGGCGAATTTAGCCTTGATACGGATTGTCACAAGTCGCTCACTTACGTGTCGAAAGCCCAAGACTTCTTGCCTAAGTCTACCGCTTATGACGAATCCGCACCCAAATAAACGCTGTGGTCTTCTTGCGCAATCACCGTAGTACACGTCACAGTTTTTCATCCTCCTTTTGCCCGGCCCATTCCATCGCACTTCCTGGATGGCAGTAATTCCTGCTCTGTAGCAATCTAGGGCCTCCGCTAGTTGTTTGGATGCACGTGGTCTGTTAAGAGTTCTAACATTCCAAGTGCAGATTCGAAGGTCGTTGTCCCTGATTCGTTTTTCCGGGTCGTCAACAGTAAATCCGTCCTTTTCCGAGGCTATTGGTCGCTTCGCAACTTTTTCTTTTTTCCGTGGCAGGGTTGTTAACCCCACGCACAACCCCCAACCTGGAGGGCCAGGTCCTTTGTTGGATTTCTTGGACAAAAGGAACCGGAGAATCCGGAGTCAGTAACCCACTTCGAGGATATGAGCGCTGCCGTTGGGCCATTAAGGGTTCATCCGCCACCATCTCTATTTCAATGCCCTGACTTGCATTGAATTGTCCTAATGACCTTATCTCCAAATACGTCGAAGTAGCTCATTAGGGCGTCTGCTTCGTTGACTGTTGACGCCACCGTTGGTCCAATTGGTTGGGCTCATCCGACGTACGTCCTCTTTCTGAGGGGCTCGTGCAAGACTCCTGCGAATCGATCAGAACAGTCATTAAAGCAGAGCATTATAGTGTTGCTATTTTTTCTGTGTTCAACACTCGCGCTTATAAGTTTAGCAGGAATGTCCGGATGGACAGACCAGTACCCGGTGGTTACCGCGGGGAGGTAAAATAAGCACAATTGATGTGTACGATATAGTTGCAGCGACTGTGCATCACCAGTTTGATGCCTTTCAATGCCTACCCTATTCATACAGCACCCAACCACCTAACAAAATACAGATACGAATAACGTTCCTTTTTAACTTTGCGTCGGTCGTCGTCTCAAAATGTGCATCAGATCGGCAAGGTCTGAATATTGGCTAAATGGTTTAGTTTCTCTCAATATAAAACAAATTCTACAATTGTAACTTAACAAACCAATGATTAATGAACTGTTAATGTCAAAACATTCTGTTTAATGATTGAAGAACCAATAGACAAGCGATTCCTATTTTTTTTCAACAATTTATGGTTTTGTATTTTCGCCACAGTAGTGCACCGTGGCTTAGTGGTTAGTGTGTCGGACTGCTAAGGGAATGAGCCTGGGTTCGAATCCAGCTCATAGCCACCTTCTTTTCTGGGTACTGCTTCTTGCGACGAACTGACAAAACCTCCAAGAGTACAATTTGTCTTATAAAAGTGCATCTCATAAAGCCGTTCGGACTCAAATGTTCTAGAAAGCTGAAATTTGGTATTTAAGCTAGTTTTAGTACACAAAAAACAACAAGAAACTTGGAACTTTTATCCCCCAACACATTTATGACATCGCCAAAAATGCAGCAAAATGCTTAGGTTTTCTTAGATGATGCAAGAAATATTTCTCCCCGTTAGATCTGGCATACATTCGCCCGAAGCTTGAGCACAATTCTAATATTTGGGCAGGTGCCCCTTCCTGTTACTCACTTGCGTTTCCTGGATAGAATCCAGAAAAGAATCATTTGGTTTCTTAGACCATCGTCGAACTATTTCCTGTCTCTCCTTATTTTATCGCTTTTTCTATAAACAATCCTCCAGCGAAATAGCCGGTTGCATTCCTCCCCTTAAAAGTTTTCCTCGTAATAATCGTGCCGCTAGGAACGCTCAGAGATTCACCCTTGAGCCTAATTTCGTACGTACTATTAAGTATAGAGACTCAGTCTTTAGCCGCACTACACGAATGTGGAATGCTTTACCTAGCTCGATTTTTACCTTCCATTCCCTTTCATATTTCATCATCTATCCAATTTTTCTAAACGCTAAACTTTAAGTATGCATTTATTTATTTATTTATTAATATATTATATTATATTGTTATAAAATAATAATAAAGAAAACCACAAACAAAAATTTAATATATTGTCATAAGCAACATACAAAAAGAAGTGAAATTCAATCCCACCATAAACGAGACTATATGACTCGCCCGGTCAAAAACCCTCTATACACCCTAACTCTACAAGGCCTTACTTCACAAACTCTACACCTTTGTCAATATATGTAGCTTGGCTATTTCGCTACATTCACATGGGCGTAAGATGAAAAATTTATTCACTGTTCATTACTTTTCTTTTATACAATAGTTCTTGTAGTAACAAAACGGACTAGCTACATATTTAGAGTTTGTGAACTTATAGAGTTAGGGCGTGAAGAGTTAGAAGCTCGGCTCCACTCCACGTGAGATCTGATAACTTTTTGACAGTGCGAGTCATATGGTCTCGTCTGGGCAACATTTTACATGGAATTGTTTTTGGTGGGATTGTATTTATACTGAAAAAAAACTTTGTACCCGAAATATTTTAATTAAAGGTCTTTGTGGAAATAAAAGGTTCTGATCAAATAGAATTTGATTCAGATTCAACAACAAAAAATATGTTTTTTATAAGAGACTAAAATTATACCTTGGTTGGCAACATTACACATCTATACATATATATCCCAATACGCATACACACAACCATTTAATGATGCAGACTTTTTAATTACATTTTTTTTGTCCTATGAATGCACCAACAAAAAAAAACTACCAAGGAGGAAAATTATGCTCGATGGAGTCCCTACTTAAGCAGTTGTAATTACAGACTTTTTGCCATTTCGCCGCAAGAACAATGTTACGCGGCATCATTTGCAAGGATAAGGGAGTAATTTTTACATAGATAAGCACGTGTTTCACAAGAATGTGTGATGAGCTTTCGTTTTTTTTTTCACTGTGTGCGAACTTTAAGAAAATATCCTTCGGAAAGAGCAAAAGAAAAACAGACATGAATTTATGTTTGTTTGCCCACTTGTTTACGGGTTTAAAAATGCTCTGGGGGGTTCGTGGCCCTCCATCTTGAGCATGAGAATAAAGTGGTGGCTAAAATATGGCGTTTGTTTGGCTGGTGTTCGCGCGAAATAATGCTACCAAAGCTAATTATGGCAAATTTCGCAGTTTCAAGCGTATTACGAAAACTCTTTTTTAATTGGTTTTCGTTTTCTTTGAGAGGTTACGTCAGTGGGCGGGTAGGTTGGGGGTCTCTGTTTACAGGTAAGGAGAATGTTTTTGTATTTATATGAGAGGCGCCTTCGGGAGTTTTTTATTCATCAGGAATATAAAGACTTGTTTAAAGTCTGACAACAACATAAAAATGGTTAAACAAGGAAAAACTCCATCAAGGTGAGAAAATCCACGATGAAAACAGCTAAGCGGTAAATGCATGGCTTATTAGCTTAATTACATAAAGGGTAAGATTTGATGGGGCCTTTGTGTGGCTAATCGTAATTTTGACGTTGTTTTTATTACTTTATGGGTAAGTCGTTGAGCTCTTTGAGGTATTAATAGTTTCTAAGAGGATTTTACTCCGCAAAAAATTAACGTATGTATAACCCCACTAGTCCATCATTCCATTTTGGACTTATGTCTCACCTAGGCTATCAACTAGGAAATGTTAAATAATCGGTGAGACATATGTAGGTCAGTCTTGAGATTTTATTCAAACGATATCTATGCTGAAAGTTTTGGGACATTTGGCTTCATGGAAACATATATAAGCTGGTTTCGAGAAAATATCTCAGAAAATTCTTATTTTTTGAAATTATGTTAAAATTTTATTAATTCTCTTATATTAATAGAACTACTGTCGACTACTTATTGTTACGTCAAGATGCGAATACATCTTCACATCTTCTATTTCGATGATTTTCTTGTTCAATATTTCTACATAATTGCATCTGCAGTCAAAATCATTTTTCGACATCACGAAAGATACGAAATTTCCGAAAACTATGTTAACGACATCTCAAAAAGTCACTTATTCTTTCTATCTGTCCAAAGTTGCAATTGAATTTCAAAAATTCCCAAGCGAAGCAATCCAAGCCAAAATCCAATTTTTTCTAGTGCTGTTGTTTTTTTTTTTTTTTTGCTGCCACAGTTTCCTCAATTCTTTTTTTCCTAACACATTGCATTCTTGTGGAAGTGTCTGACAGTAGCTTACACTTGCTCCTTGAACATCATCATAACCAACACACATTTCATAACTATCAGCGTCGTCACTTCGATTCGAGAAATACACTTTATTGACGTTTTCGAATTCTAGCGACAATCGACGCGCATATGTGGTGACAAATAATGCAACATAAACTGCCAAGCAGCCATGTGCTCCCGATTCCTGCATTCGACACAGGAACGACACAGATTCAGAAAATTCATCATTCGGGATCGGGATTCACCATCACTATTCAGCAGTCGTCCATGACAGTTCCAAAAATCTGTCCCCTGAAAATGATTTTTATGCTCTTTGAAGCTGCAACCAGAGCTGGTGTCGAATAAAGAAGCAGAATACCAAACATTTTGCAACTTTGCATGAATTGTTTCAGTGCGTGCGTTTGATTGAACACCAAATGGCAAGTGTCACTAGGTGTTGAAACAGCGATCGATAACTTCTGTCTGACTGCTTGTCCGTTTGTTGTTATTATCGCCATTGGTGTATGAATCAACTACACCACCACCATCGGAGAGTATCTATACACTACAGATACTGAATAAAATTTCAAATTGAATTTGTATCTGCAAAGTGTCTGTGGTAAGTGGTTGATTCAGCGTGTACCCTAGGTGATGGATACTATTGCTGGAGAGCAGGGAATTTTCGTGCTTGCTGCATTTGATTATTTCATGTACCTTTTTAGATTCCAATAATCAAATGCAAAGTCCTGTTTCTGTTGTTTTAGAAGAGAATGTTTGTGGTCGGATGAATGAGCAAATATTGAAGACCTTCCTATGGACACATTGTCTTCTTTTACGTTTCTGAACTTAACGGCTATTTTCTGAATGTTTGTTGTTTTAGCAACGTGGTAAGGTTACCTGCAGATGATGTACGTGGTAACTAAACATTAAACAGCAGGTGTGTGCATTGTAAAATACACGAATCGATTTTCATGGTGGTTTTGACTTAAGCGGAATAGTTGAATGTTTTCAAATATAAAGAATAAGTAGATTCCATGCCATTTCCTCAATTTGAACTTTAACTGTCGATGTCGTTGTTACCAAAGGAATTCATTATTTTTAGCTCGAACATTTTTTTTATTTTAATTGAACAATTATTTTATCTGGACTTATTTGGATTTCTAATCATATCAAATTGCATAAACTGCAATAAAATGCCGATTATTCTCATTTTTATACAAAATGACACCATTTTTGACGTCTTATAAATAGATGACAGGCTACACACCTACGAAATAACATGACCCATGCTGATAAGACTCATGCTAACCGCGATACTGTGGTTCTATCAACCAAAATCGATCGTAAGCACCAGGCGAACATGAAAAAGAACAGCCAAAATAATTCCACTCGAATTCAAAATGAACAAGAGAAAAAAATACAAAATAGGCGGAGTTTTGTGAAAGTAGAAAGCAGATGTAGATATTGGTGTGTGTGTGTGTGGATTTAACGAGAGGGTTTGTGGGTGTAAGTTAACTGGGCTGTATTTTGGTGCTGCTGCCATAAATGTTTTCTAATGACGTTATCACGTAAAATTATCGTCCATAAACCGACTTTTCAGACAACCAACTCTTTTTATCGAATAATTAAAACTGATTTCTTCCATCTGGTGTCATTATCAAAATTCAAAGAAATAGAAAGCTGGTGTTTCTCTATGAAGTGTTCTTGATCAGTCTTGTTCGTAATTTATACTCCAAATATAAATATTTTAAAGGCATCTAAAAATGTAATAATGGAGTATCAAATTACTTCTGATATGAGCATTACATACGACTTGCAATTTATTCAAGAAAACTATGTAACAAGTGCAATAATAAGCTAACTTACTCACTTTCTACTGCTTTATCTTCATTTATAATTCCACCATTTAAATCAGGAAGCTTTGACTATAGAGGTATTGCACAAATCAGCGTTATTCCCAAGATGATGGAATCCATAATAGTCGATGAGTTTATTCATGGTGTAAAATCGCATTTATCGGACAGACAACATGGATTCGTCAAGGGCAAATCTACCGTTACAAATCTTTTGGAAATTACATCTTGTAACTATAACAAAGGGATTCATCAATGGTATAAACTGACTTCACTAAAGCTTTCGATCAACTTAATCACCAGCAGCTTGTTAGAAAACTTTCACTTTTCGGTTAGTCACCAAAACTTGTTCAATGGATTGCAAGCTATTTATCATCTCGTACTCAATATGTTAAATTTAAGTCTCATTTATCCAGCGCAATAAATATCCAGTCTGGGGTGCCTCAAGGAAACCATCTGGGACCACTGTTATTCGTGATTTTTATAAATGATAAAATATTGTTTTACTGTGATATACATACATGTCTTTACTGACGATGGGAAAATTTCATTTTGATATAAAAATAATGTTGATTACATTCAACTGCAATCTGATATTGATCATTTGCAGGAATGGTGTAATAACAATGATCTTACACTGAACTCTAAGAAATGCAAAGTAATGACCTCCGCTAGAGTTAATGTGTTCATAAATGAAGGGCCTATTTGTTAGACTGATTCATTCGATCTTGGAATATGGTTACCAAGTTCGATGCCCGTATTACTCCTGTCACATTGCCCGCATTGAATCCATTAAAAAAACAGGGATAATCATCTCCATCTTCCATCATATCTTTCGCGACTTTTACTGACCTCTTTTAATACGTTCGATGCTTTTAAGGTCATCACTTAATGCTGCATTAATATTTAAACTTTTGAACGGTTCTCCTTATTTGCTTTTCTTAATAAAAAATAAATGTGCCATTTCGTCAAAGTGGAAATTATAAAATTTTGCGAACAAATGAAACAACTTTAAACTACTTAAATAATGACCCTTTCTATCTCTTATGTAAACCATTCAATAAAAGCAAGTGCTTAAACCTGTCTGGACTTACAGAATACTATTTTGGGGTTGCATGTTGCAGGCAACACTCTAATCATATCAAAAAAAGCCATCTGAACAAAGCTAACGCCCCGTGGTACATACGAATAAGTGATTTCTACAAGGACTTGTTTATTTATAGAAACTGTTGAAGAAGAAATACAAAATGTTTGTGGCTCCAAATGTTAATAGGAAAAAAAGTGTTGGCTGTATTAACACTGACTTCTCAAAAGTCATTTTGTTTGAACTAAATTCCTTATTAATTAAAACAAAACTAAAGCTCTTGGTTTTTCCTTCATTTTGTAGCAAACTTTGAGAATTAATTCTACCAGTAAAATTTAGAAATTGTATTTCAGCTTCAGTGGCTCACTGTCCCACTGTGAACCTCAGGAAGCTATCATGGACCTTCACTTTTCATTTTGGCTATCAAACCATAGAGTAAGCAGCGATCACATTCTTCCCTTTCTTCTTTCTTGGTTTTCCGGAAATTGTATTCACAGCAACACAACAATTGCTTTTGGCGCATAGGGCAAGAACCAGATCCCTTCATCTCTTTCTATTCAAAAATATCAAAGCCATCGCAAAATCTGGATCTGAGCTTCCGTCGAAAGAGTTTATCTTTTCCTGGCCTATCAACTCGTCTTGCTCCTTGAGGATTCCACTCAAAGCTCTGTTTTGCTATTTTGCTGTGTGGTTTCGTCAATTTTTTTTTTTTTGTTATAAATTAACACATTGTGGGCATTAATTTTTTTAGAGAAGTAGAAGAACAGGAAAGATTTCTTTTTCGCTTACTTAATACATACTCATGAAAGGCATCTAGCGTGCACTAGGAGTATTTTGAAAAATTGCTACCCATCCTGAGATTCGAACTGACGATCTCTGGGTTAACAAATGAACACCTTCTGAACCAATGTCGCCCGCAATGGCGTCACTGTGGCCAATCCAGCGGTGGTTATAGATGCTCTTATAATGAATTAAAACAATATGATCATTAAATTAAAAGAATTAGACAGACAGGAAAGAATACTTTCGACGCAATAAATTGAGAAAAAGGGATCTATTTTTCTCACTTAAAACCTAAGGAAAATATCTAGCCTTCACTATGAGTTTTGAAAACTGCTGTGAATCGAACTCACGATTTCTAGGTTAGGAACTTAACATCTTATCAACTGCACCACTGTTGATGTTATTTATTTATTTATTTATAAAACGCTGAGCAAATACATTAAATGATCTATTTATGACTCTGTCCTTGTAAATATAATTGCCACGTACACTCCCATCTTGAGTATGATTCAGAAGAATAGACTCTATATTTGGAAAACTATAAGAACCGAATTAAAGCAATGCAATTAAGACTCGGTTTCAGTTAGAACTCAGACCTAACTTTAAACCGGACATACATAGGTACAATTTATGGCGAAGTCATAATACAAGCATAAGGACTTAAAAAAGTATACGAATTTCCAGGGGTAAAAATGCTATTGACACTTTCATTTCCCACCTCGAAAGTCAATATTAATTTTGTTTCTAAATTTGAAAACAAGCAGTTGGGAAATAGCTGCCGTCTCTGTAAAACTTGTTTGATATATGTATGTATCTTAAGTTACAACACCAAAGATTCGACCAATAAGAAAATCCTCATATTGCGAAAATAATAAGAATGAAAAACATTGAAGTATTTTCGTAGAAAATTTTATTTAAGCTGATGTTAAAAATTGAGCCAACAAATTTTTAAGTCCGAGGTTTAAATCCTGATTCCAATGCCTTCAAAGTTGCTGAAGAAATGATCTCATGAGCTCTAAAATTTTGTTAAGCAAAGATTTAGTAGGTAAATCTTTATGAAGAAATCGGAAATTATGTTTTTATTCATAGCGCAATTTTGTTGAGTTTTATTTTCAGAGTTTTTTTTCCCACGAAACCTAAAACTTTTCGACTGCTCTGATTTTTTCTTAGCCTGGCTGGTGTTGTTTCTTCTTTTTTCTAGAATACACAGCTTTTGTAACCATACATTGTAACACAGAAGTATCTATGTATAGTATAGTTCTAGTTATAGTTTCTTTCTGCCAAAGTTATGGTTTTATTGAATAAAAATATGAATATTTTATTGAAATATTACGCATACGCCAGACAGATACAAAACCTCCATACTAAACAAAAAATTGTTATGCCAAAACCTCAGGGCTCCAAGTTACAGAATAAGTTTTGAGTAAAAAAAAAAAGAAAACAATTTCGTAACACACGTAGCAATCACGTTCCTGCATCGTTCCTCTATGGAAAAGTAATTCAAGTTCGAAATAGTTGACGAGGAAATAAATTGAAAATAAATTGAGTGTAATCACTGATGTGTTAGCTTCATGTGAAGTGATAAAACTTAAGGATGACTCGCGACGGGGGGCGGCAAATTGGCGAATTAAATCATGAATCAGTGTCGGGATTTATGAGGTTTATGATGACTTGCTTCTTAACAACTTATCGATTGGAATAGAAAGTTAATAGAAAAGTATTTCAAGGATATCGGCAGGTATGGAGTTTTTCAAATCTTTCCATTTTTTTGAATGATTAAGTCATATAGCATAATGGCTTTCAATATATGCGAAATTGATTTCATGGACTTTAAAATTACTTCAAACAGCAAGAGATTTTTATTACTTTAAAGAAATTTCAAGTTGATTTTATTACTTATGCAAGTTAAATAAATTGCACGACTGGATCGCACATACTTGCCCGTCACAATGTAGACTAAAATTTAAGAAAAATTAAGTTAACATCAAAGGATTTATTCGATTTTTGTTGATTGTTCGAATACAGTACGTTAAATTGTATTGAATGAAATAATTTAAACGCCATTTTATTTCTTTAAGAAATTTTAAAAAGTGTGATTTTTTTTTTCAAAATCGTAGGAACGGTTTTTTTTAACATTAAAAAAAAAATAAAAAAAATATTTAAGAATAAAAACTTAAGCACAAAATAACACACATTTAAAAAAAAAATTAAAAAAAAAATCACCTACCCGTTTTCGAAAAAAAGTTAAAAGTTAAAAAAGTTAAAAAAAATTACTAAGGCTACCTACATCTTCTTGAATATCAATTTTGATACCAATCGGATCAGTAGTTTTCGAGAGAGTCGAAGAAAAAAAACCGGTCCTATGGGAGGTACCGTTTTTAGCCCACCATATTAATTTTTTTTCACAGTAGTACACTGATTTTTTTCATAATAGTTCTTGGAGCCGTTTTAGAGAAAAATAAGCTTTTGCATAACGGTTATTTGACAGGTACCGTTAATTTTTGAAAAATCTCCTCTGTAGAACGTCAAAATAACCTTCAGTTCTTAAAATTAATTAATTAATTCTTAAAATTTGAAGACGATTGGCTCAACCGTTTAGTCTACAGTCCAAAATACATCCGAATAGACAGACAGGCGGACAGAACTTTGACAGTAACTCAAATATTTCTCTATCATTCGTAATGTCATGTTTGATGGTTATCTCAAAATTTTTAATCTGCACGAAGGCATAACTTGCATTATAGTATCGGGTTTTCCAATAGGGACTTGACAACTTTGAATTCAATTTGTGAACGCACCCTTTCACTTGTCATCGAACTATTATTGCCAATTTCAGTAAACTCAACATTTTCATCATAGTATATGAGTGAGCAACGTTTGCAACGTTTCTACCGAAATTCGGAGTCGGTGACCGCAACTTTGAGGGCGTTGAATTGTTGAATTTCATCGCAAAATCATCTTCAGTGGCGAAGCTCATTTTTGGCTCAATGGGTTCGTCGATAAGCAAAATATGCGCTATTGGTCGGTCAAAAATCCACATTTGCTTCATGAATCACCACTTCATCCACAAAAAATAACTGTTTGTTGCGGTTTGCATGTCGGCGGCGTTATTTGGCCATATTTTTTCGTCGACGATAACGATCGTCACGTTACTGTGAATGGCCAGCGTTATCGCGCCATGATTACCAAATATTTTTGACCCGAATTGGAAGATATGGACTTGGACACATGTGGATTCAACAGGATGGTGCCACAAGCCACACAGCACACCTTACAATTGCTTTATTGAAGAGTGAGTTTTATGAGCTTGTTTATGAGTCATCTCAAGAAATGGGCCAGTCGATTGGAGGCGGCCAATTCGTGCGATTTAACGCCTTTAGACTATTTTCTTTGGAGCTACGTTAAGTCATTGGCTTATTCCAACAAGCCGAAGACGTGACGTTGCAGAGCCAACATTGAACTCGAAATAGCGGCCGTTTTGGCCGAAATGTGTTCTCGAGTCATCGAAAATTGGGTCCAACGAATCGACTGCTGGAAACGTGCCCGCGGGGACCATAAATACAAAGTCCAGTTCCATTCATAAATGTTTTGATTGTACTTCAAGCCGATATTAAAGTTTTTGAAATATCTCAAATGGTTTGCATTTTATTTAAAAAAAAAGTTGTCAAGTCCTTATTCGAAAACCCTTTACCTATAATCACAAGTAAAAAGAAAATTATCAATACCATACATTGGCCATCGTCCACATCCGTAAGAGTACCGTAGTTTATAGTTTAAAATACAGACATTTGGCATGAGTAATTATATTTAAGATTTTAAGTTTATTTTTCTGATATAAAAACACTTTCCCCAAACACAAATTTAAAAGCATCATTAGAATTTCGGCTTAAATTTTTCAAACAATACCTATGTTACTTGACAATCCTCATCTGAAAAATGGTCAGTATTCCTCAGGATAATCTTTGTTTGACATCTGACAATTCACTCCACTGGAATCAATTGCTTTCTCCAAACACTATAAAAACACTCCAATCTGTTCGATCAATTTTCAATACAAATTTTCAAATCAACCATTATTTGTAAATTTCATTTACACACGTTCCTGTATTTTTTTTTTCCAAATTAGAACAAATTATTCCAAACACCAAACAGCGCCGAAAAAAACAGGAATAAATGTTTATAAAATAATTTTCGTCCTGCGTTCTGAATTCGAACTTTTTCACATCGGCTATCCATATAAAAACCAAAGAAAAAGGAATCCCATATGAAACAATTTAAAATACAAACGGGGTTAAGATCACGTACACCCATAATAATTCCTAGAAAAAAAAATCCCAATCGAACACGAATCCTTTGTCCCAAGTAGTAGCATCTTGTGGCAATTTTCTTATTCCCATATGCCACCATCGACACACACACATCTTCAAAGACATGGCAACAAATTTATTTTTTGATTCTTCCTCTCAAAATTTCAAAACAACCAATATTAAGACTGCAAGACTGATGTAATAATAAAATCTCAGTTTTCGCACAATTTTAAATCATTTCCTGCTCCAGATTTCTGCTCCCCATCGACACAACTTGCGTTACACAAAAACGTGTCATTGCAGCAAATTAGGAATTGAACACGGATCCCAAGGATACGAAACAGCACCAAGTGTGTTGAAACACAAAAGATATTGTGGGTTTCATTTTGAATTTCTTGGTCTCCGGATATCCCGATACACCTTTAGGTAAGTACAGTACATAACAACTTAAAGTGGATCAAGTCTTGAGCCTTAAGCTGTCATTATCGCCGATATGGGAATTTCCGTTAACCAAAAAAAAAAAAAAAAAAAAAAAACAAACTGACAATAAAAAAGAGAACCCTCCTTAGCGATAAGGATGCGCCTAATCTCTTAGCAGTAAAGTAATCATTTATCCACCTCTAACTCGCTTGTCGGTGGAGGGCGCACAGTCTTTGGTTGGCATGACATGTACAAAAGCTCAAGTGCTATTAAAAATGCATTAGAGTTAGCTCCTTTTCCCAGGATGGCAGCGTTAGCGTGAGGCAGCAATGTGAAATTCGGAAAAGCCAAAAAAAGAAACATTCAAAGGATCATAACATTTTTGGGATTACTTCGTGTACATCCTGAAATCCACGATTTGCTAAACTACAAACTATTATTTCAGACGGAAGAGGTCAAAATGCCATAGCGAACGACTTGGAACACGACATCAAAGCAACAGAAGATGGGAATATGGTTATATTTGGCCGGACGAGGTGTAGGGACGTAAGCTAAATGCAAACGAAAACCAAATGAACAATGAAAACGAAATCACGTTCGATCTCCTTTTTTTGATGGCTTTCTCCGGATGCTGCGAAAACGAAAAGTCCCAGTTGTGACTCCTTCACCACGGACGGCAGGGGATTTTTTTCGGAATTTCTTAGTGGGTGACCTTGGGTATAAATATCAGGTTTTATTAAGGGTGGGTGTGTGCTTCAGCGGCCATTTTGAATAAAGCGGTTAGGTTCACAATTTCTAATTTTTTTTAAAGCTCTTGGAAGTAAAATTTATACATTCTACCGATTAGTTACTACAGGGTGTTTTTTTTTTTAGAGGTATAGAACTTCCAATAAGGATAGCTGTCATACTAATGAAGTGTGTTTGACTTTTTTCAGTTTACTTTGGCAAATCACCATGCAACGTCTCTGTTACATCCTGAAAATGGACACGATTGGGTCGCACGTAATTCCGCTTATGTGCCTTAATTACATTGGAAAGAAAGCTCTTTGACTTTTTAAAATAATACAGTTTTGAACTTATAAAAAATATCAAAACCACAATACTTAACGGTTTTTAGTAAAAATTAAGTCTGCCATTACACGTCTTAAATAACAAAGAATTTATACAAAAAGTATTTCGAAAATTGTAAAACCGGTTTTAATCTTGTTTTTTTTATTTTGTTTTTTGATTTTTTTTTTTTTTTGAAATTTTGGTATGCAGGTTTTTATAGAGTTTATTACTTACACATTTTGAAATTTTAAATATTTTGTTGATAAGTTTTTTTTTATGCAGAATAAATATGGCTACTTAGGTCTTTTCAAATATAAAATTTTGTTGAAATACATTGAGCGGTTAACGGGAAAGTCGAAAATTGAAAAAAACCGTTTTATGAAAGGTCCCGTAATAGACTTTTCCAGTAAATTTGGTTCTGAATGATAGCTTGTACCAACGAAAAAATTCTCAATAATTTTCATCAAAATCGTTGGAACCGTTTTCGAGAAAAATAAGCTTTTCAACCGTTATATGCAAAGTACCGTTATTTTAAGACCTAAAAATAAAATTTCAATTTCAATGCAATCGCTTAACCCGTGCCGCTGCTCGTTATACACCCGGACAGACAGACAGTCAAGGACTTTTTTAGGCTTCTCTGATCGTAATGTCATGTTCGATTGTTATATCAAATTTTTTTTATATTCACGAATCCTAAACTTGCCTTATAGTACTTATAATCGCAAGTAAAAATCAATGATCGGTGCGGTTTACATGCCTAATTGCCTTTATTTATTTATTTATTTATTTATTTATTTATTTGACTATAACTACAGATACATAATTGATCACAGTTATTTGGATTATACAAATAATATTACATTTACATAATTAGTGACGATTTAAATTGAATAAAAGTATAATATATATATACAATTTCAATGAAATAAGATTAAAATCTACGAAGGAATTATAATAATTATTGAACTGTTTACATAAGAGAGAGAACGGTTCATTATTTAAGTAGTTTCATGTGTTCGCAAAATTTTATAATTTCGACTTGGACGGAATGGCACATTTAATTTTATTAAGGAAAGCAAATAAGGAGAATTTATATCACCGTTTAAAAGTTTAAATATGAATGCAGCATTGAGTGATGACCTCCTGTCCTCGAGCGTATTAAGACCAATCAGTAAAAGTCGCGAACGCTATGGTGGAAGATGGTGATGATTATTATCCCAGTTAAGATGATGGAGAGCAAATAATAGAAACTGTTTTTGAATGGATTCAATGCGGGCAATGTGACAGGAGTAATATGGGCACCAAACTTGGCAACCATATTCCAAGATCAAACGAACCAGTCCAACAAACAGGCTCTTTGTCACATAAGGGTCGTTGAATTCTTTTGACCATCGTTTAATCATTCCTAGACGAACAGAAGCTTTTGCAGTTATGGAATCGAATTTTGAATCAAATATTACTCCCAAGTCTTTAAAATAATTAACACTTTCGAGTTCTGAATTATTTATAGAGTATTCATTAAAGAAAACATTTTTAACTCTAGCGAAGGTCATTACTTTGCATTTCTTCGAGTTCAGTGTGAAATCATTCTTATTACACCATTCCTGCAAATGATCAATATCAGATTGCAGTTGAAGGTAATCAGCATTATTTTTATATGAATATGAAATTTTCGCATCGTCAGCATAGGGATGTATATTCCAGTATTTTATCACAGAGGCTAAATCGTTTATAAAAATTACGAATAACAGTGGTCCCAGGTGGCTTCCTTGAGGAACGCCAGACTATTGCGTTGGATAAATGAGACTTAAAATTAACATATTGAGTACGAGATGATAAATAACTTGCAATCCATTGCACAAGTTTTGGGGACCAGCCGAAAAGTGAAAGTTTTCTAACAAGCAGCTGATGATTAAGTTGATCGAAGGCTTTGGAGAAGTCAGTGTATATTACATCCGTTTGATGACCATTCATGAATCCTTTTGTTATGCATGATGTAATTTCCAACAGATTTGTAATGGTAGATTTGCCCTTGACGAATCCATGCTGTCTGTCCGATAGATGCGATTTTACACCATGTATCAACTCATGGACTATTATAGATTCCATCATCTTGGGAATAACGCTGAGTTTTGCTATACCTCGGTAGTCACGCATGTTGCATCGGCTTCCTGATTTAAAAAGTGGAATTATAAATGAAGACTTCCAAGCTTGCGGGAAAACGGAAGACGACAAAGATATGTTAAACAAATAACATAAAGCACTAGCCAAGGAATGACAACAGTTTATTAAAACACAGGAAGGAACATTATCAGGTCCAGTAGAACATGAATATGTTAGCTTCTTTATTGCACTTGTCACATCGTTTTCTTGAATAAATGGCAAGTCATTTGTAGTGCTCATGTTAGAGGTAGTTTGATGCAGCCCAGTCAACCCATTATTACATTTGTAGATGCCTTTCAACATTTCTGCAAACATATCACAGATCATATCATTTGAAGAAATTTGATCCAAGTTCATATAGGACGGGAATTCAGCTATTTTTCTCTTATTTTTAACAAATTTCCAAAAAGATGAAGGATTCCGTAATAGGTTAGCTTTCATAGATATTATGTAGCCCTTGATTTGACTTGGAATTCTCTTCTTATTCTGCTGAACTCTTGAGCAGTGGAAACTGTAAACTTGAATTTGAGCTTGTTGTGGAGTTTTTTTTTTTTTTTGTTTTTAAGCCTTTTAAGGAAAAGTGTGAGCCAAGGAACACAATATCAACAATTTTGATGCGGCGACAAGGTATTGTTTTCAAAAAGCTGTTGTACAATATTTCATAGAAAGTATCAGTTGGTTTACTAGCATCCAAATTAAAAAAAGACACTATCCCAGTGAAATTGAGAAAGTTCCATATTGAGTTTTTCAAAATCAGTTTTCTTGAAGTCAAATTCATAGCCATGATCGTATTGACTAGCACAAACGGAGGTCGGCATTTCCATTAAAACTTCAAAGCAAGGGTGAAATCTAACATCATCCAATAAAGGGCATGATCTTTGCACCGTTAAGCCATTAACATCATCCGTAAACACGAGGTCGAGAAAATTACCTCTTTCATTTTTAAACGGGTTAACTTGATTTAAGGCTAAAGAGCACATTGAGTCCACAAAAGAAATACTCGTTTCTGATGTCAACGATGTAGGTGACAAAAATTTGTCATCTTCTTGAAGAACGTCTCATTCAATGTCTGGTAAATTAAAATCACCAACAAGTTGTAACCGATCGTTGGGATTCATCAGGGAAACGATGTACTTAATGTTTATAACACATTGATCGTAAAGTTCACAATGCATTTTTGGTAGACTATAAAAAGTTGGAAAGTTTTGAGGAGAGTTATAACACATACCATTTCTACGCATAGAGACAATTTTACAGTTGTAGCAATTTCTAATGGCAATTAGAACTCCACCACCAGACTTTTTACTGCTAGTTAAGGAAGACCGATCTGACCGAAATATTTGATACGAACTAGATAGTATTTCATTGTCCAAAATAGACTTATCTAACCATGTTTCAGTAAAAAGTATTGCATCATAGTTAAACCCAAGACTTGAAGCAAACATTGATTTTAGTTTTGTCTTTAAATCCGAAACCGGTGCCAAAATTACCGTTTATGGCGAACGCTGCAGGCAAATGATATGTCATTGGAGGAAAAATTGTTCCAACATACAGCGCAGGCAACCATCACTTTGTTGGGCCAAACGTTGGATGACCGAATCATCTCAAGAAATGAACCTGTGAATTGGCCCCTCGTTCATGTGATTTGACACCTTTGGTGCAAAATTGGACCGATAGAATTGTGTTCATAAGTCGCAGTCGCGAAGGCCATATGCCAGAAATTGTTTTTAAACATAAATTGCCATGAAATGCGTGAGCAAATCAAGCTAAAATTTGGTCATTCTATTGAATTTGAAAAAAATCAATGCCTCTAAACAAATACGCCTTATATTAATCAATTTAAATAAACGAAAAACCAGGGAAACATGAGAACAGGCGCAAATTTTCAAAATAATTCCACTCAAATTCAAAAAGAACAAGAAGAGAAAAAGAAATACAAAATAGGCGGAGTTTTGATTAAGTAGAAAGTAGATGTTGATTTTGAGGTGTGTGTGTGGATTTAACGAGAGGGTTTGTGTGTGTGAGTTAACGGAATTGTCGTCTCCCCTTGAAAGGGATATCGTAACATAATGTTTTATATACCTTCGACTGCTGCTGACCTCTTTTTCTTTAATAATAATTCGAAGATGAACTTTAGAAACTGACTTTCTCCTGTTAGTAGCGTCAAAAGTCGCGTTTTATTATAATATATTATTTTGATCGCGTTCTTCGTATTTCAATACCATTAAGTTCACGGTTGTTTGATTGTCCCATCAATTTGCTCGAACATGTTGTCTGAATCCATGTTTCATTAGTTTTTTTGATTTCGCGGAGTTATGTTACTCGTTACCACCTTTAGGAGGACTGTTTGTAACAACAATATCATTTGGTTTCCTCTCACGCAAGGAATCAGTTGCGGGCTTTCGTATATCTCTGAAGCTTTATTGGAATTGAATAGTTATAACAGATGTTCTAAATAGCTATTCCCTCAAATTTCTCACAAGCTACATACTAAGTGGTCCTCCTAGTTAATATATAAAATATTTTATACCAATTCAAATGTCAAAATTAATTTGTTCTGGTACGATAAAAATTTACATTCATCGAGGTACAGATGTAATATTCATTTTTCTGTATAAGTTTTCAAACTATCCGATTGATTTTCCCAATTCATAGGATAAAGACGAATGTCTATGTCTATAACATTGATATTTTTCAAACGTTAGAATTTTAGATATTTTTTCCTGGAAAGCATACTCAAAGCTCGTTACCATCATTCGTCTTTACTTAACGTCAACGTGCTTAAAATCTAGTGATCTCAAAAAGACATTAGCTGCAAACATTTGACTTCTTTCAGTTAAGTACTTGCACGGCAAATACTATTTCAACACTGAAATCTTCTTAATTAACTCCTCCTATCCTAAAAAAAACTTTGAATTCAGCTATTTTCGATCCCAACTCTTCTTCTGTATAAATATGTCTCTTCTTTTAGCTGTGTAACGCAAGAACGCTGACGTGTTTTGCACCCCAATCACATCCACATTTAAGAACCTCACACATCTTCTAATGACTTTCAAGTCTCAAAAGTAAAATTAATCGATATCAAGAGCCAACCTACATATTTTCGTTCACACTTTTTCCAGACGATTTCCGGACTTCTTTCTTTGTTCAAAGGACAAAATGGAACAATTATTCGACTCACGTTTGATAATTCAAATTAACACTCAATCTACGTGACATGGTTAAGAGTTTCGAGGGTTTTAAATTCCAACAGAAGCAAAATCCTACCCCAACTACCCCTTCCACAAGCTTACCACTCCTAATATGAATTAATTACAGTATCGTGCTTCTTTGGTGACTCCTAATTGCCTATTCTTTCACATTCCTGGCTGCCATCGTCATTGTCACCTTCCTTGGAATTCATCTGGTTTTTGAAAATTCTGATTTGAAGACGAACTAATCCAGAAGGGAAACATTTCCCCCAAGTGAAATATTTAAATTGTCCCGAAAGTTTATTTTTTCAAAATTCTTATTCCTGTGCACTATTAGGGAACTACAGGGAATTCTCCCAAGATTAACAGTTAAAATTGAATTAAGAAGTGAAGTGTATACGTATCCTAACCGATCGTCATCCAAGCAGGAAACTAGGGTACAGTCTACCCTCTATGATCAAAATGTTTTTTCAATTTGATTTAAAATTTGATTTCTTTGGTCAATTACGTTGACTTCATTTTAAAATTTTAGTTAAATCACCCAAATTCTTTGGTAAAGAGTGTGTTCCTGGAAATAAAATAATAAAATAAGATAACCCACTCTTCTTTTTGCTTAATCCTTCTTTCAACATCTTGCATAGTAATGGGATAGAGTAACAAATGTTTTGGGGTCCAGGGAGCACTTAAAAACATTCCTCAGTAGACAAATTAGATTTGGGGTCAGAAAATAAAGAAGGACGAGAATGAGGAACAAGGCTTCTCTGGATGGTGTATGTAAACATTAATTAAGAACTTTAAGACTTCAATGGAAATGGAAATTGAATACATTCAAGCTTCGAGTTGGTGGCAAATGCAGTGAAATTAAATTTTCGGGTTTTTGAAGGTTAAGTTGAGGCATTTGAAAATGTAATTTCATATGGTGAGGATACTGATTGCACATTCAAACTGGAAATAGCTTGGGAACCGAGAGAGTGCTATGGGAGTGAAGCAACTTTAATAGTGTTAAGCTCTTGAAGTTTTAGGGAATATGGTGACCAACTACTTTAAGGCATAACAATGCAAAATTGCCTTAAAAATGTTATGATAAGAACAAACAATTAATTACGTTTAACTTAACTTGCATTTATATTGAATTCACACTTTACGATCAAAAAAGGAAATAGAAAATACCATGCACTTAACCCTTCTTTATATCACGCGTGGTAAGGTTAACTATATAGTTTTGATTTGTATAGGTACACAGGTCTGGCCTTAGACAAACTAGGGCCCCGGGTGATATAGTTTGTGACGGGCTTCTTTCTATGACCAGCAATGTTCAACCTCCTGACCCCAACACCGATTTTTAATCAGAATTTTTTGTATTTTGCAATGAACAATATAAAAATAATTTAACTTTAGTTAATTTTAAAAAAGAACGAAATTATTTATTTCATTAATGAATTGAACCTCATGCTCATGATACTCAGGAGTCAGCACCATTTCCTAATGGCGCGCAAAACAATGTCAAAACTTCATGTATTTGCTCGATACACACGTGGAATACAAGGTAGGTTTGGCTCTCATTTTTTTTCTAAATGAAAATTTTCGATTCTGTTTTTTGATTAACCTTTAGAATTTTATTGGTCAAGTCGAGAAGATGATATCGGCCAAATGGGCGCCGTCACAATTGATTGCCATACGGGCTCGTTTTATGGAATTTTCATCAATGCAGCGAGAACTTCGGGCGACAGTTTCTCGCACTCGTGTCGATTGTTGTCCTTGAGGGCTTCCAGATTCTCGGGCTTGTTCACGTAAACATGGGACTTCAAAAAATCCCCACAAAAAAAAGTCTGAAACGGTTAAATCGGCGATCTTGCGGGCCAATGCAAATCGTCAAAACGAGAGATGAGGCGAGTCGGGAACGCCGCCTTCAGAATATCGGTTGTGGCTCGCGCAGTGTGTGCCGTAGCTCCGTCCTGCTGGAACCACATGTCCTCCAGTCTTAATTCGTCTAATTGCGGCAGAAAAAAACTCGGTTAACATGGCCCTACAGCGCGCACCATCCACTGTTATCGTTTGAACAGCGGCGTTCTCGAAAAAATAGTTTTTCTTGTTCACGTACCGGCTGAGGTGGAAATAAGCCTCATCTCGCTCATTATGATTTTGGTCGAAAAATCGTCCTCGAGATTGAGGATGGCTTGGGCGTAGGTTACACGCGTTTAGCGGTCGACAGGCAGCATCTGATGCACGGACTGGACTTTGTACGGGAATATGCGCAAGGCTTTGACCAAAATTCGAATTAGGGACGACCGGCGCACGGAGTCTGGTCGATGTTTCCGGCGACAGCTCGACATCCTCGTCAACAGCGGCGATATTCTCGGCACAACGGGCGCTCCGGGGCCGGCTACTCTTGGCACCGTCTCGTGTGGTCCCATACTCTTCAAGGTTGGTGGCCAAACGGCGCAGTGTTTGCGCGGTCGGTGTCGGACGGCCGTGGAATCAGCGACGGAATTCGCGCTGCGCCAACACTACAGACGGATTTGCTAAGCAAAAAAATAGACATGATTATTTCGCGTTCTTGAGGAGTATATCGCTCTATGGCTTGTTCACTTGTATTCTACATCTGTTAGGTCTACAAATGTCAAAACAGATTTGACATTGGCGGTCATGTGCAAAATTAAGAGCATCTTCCAATAGGGTGATCTCTTTTGGCCCACCTTGTATATACTAAGTTTTGTTCACTGTTGTCGTACCTGATGCTAATGGATCGATACAGCAGCATGTGATATAAGGATTGACAAATGTTTCAGTTTAAAATTTAAAATTTCGCTTTCGAATTATAATTGAGTTTGATTTCTTTGAGTATCTAAACAACCCGACCAGGTACGCCATGTAATACTTGCTTGCACCGATATTTCTTAAGTTTACCGCACCTATATAAGGCTGCGATATTTTTTTTTTTTAAAGTTAAGAAACGAATGTTTTAAGTCCATTTATCGAATGACGATGCGAACTATCAAAATAAACGTCAAACAAACTTTCGTACAATTCATAGCTATTTTATCGATAAACGATATTTTATTTTACCGGTCACATTAGTTAAATTTTAAACTATTACAATACCTTCATTATTTTTTATGTAACACATAAATTATTCACTAGAAGTTATTTATATAAGCAGAACAATGTTTGACAGGTCAGCTAGTATTCAATAATAATTTTTAAATATGTGTCTGTAAGGCACAATGCCTTTTTTCTCGCGCAGTAGATCAAGAATTAGGTGACCATTTTCTCACTTAAAACCCTCTAGCTTGCACTAGGAGTTAGAAAAATTGCTTTCCAATCTCAAAAACAAACATCTTATCTACTGCACCACTGATTTTTACTTGCGATTATAGGTAATATCAGGCAAATTATGGATTCGTGCAAAAAAAAAAAGCTAACTATGAAACATGACATTACGATGATAGAGAAGTCGAAAAAAGTGGGTCCGAAAATTCCGTCCGTCTATCTGTCTGTCTGTTCGCACCTCTACAGACTAAACGAATGGGCCGATTTGCTCAAACTTGGTATTTAGTATTTATTTGGTAGTATCTCGAGGGGTTTTTTCCAATTTGTCGATACAACCTTTAATAAAAAGTTTGATTTTCTCGAAAACGGCTCTAACGATTTTGATAAAACTTTCAGGGTGCTATTTTTTTCAGTTAGAATGAATTTTTCGAAATTTGATCTATAACGGTATCCCCCATATGACGATTTTTTATTCTTCGACTTTCTCGAGAACAGCTTAACCGATTACAATCAAATTTAATATTCAGGAAGATGTAGATAGCCCAACCAATTCGGCATACAATATTTTCGAATAACTTTTTTTTGTATTTTTAATATTTTTTAAAAATATTTTTTCTTGAAAAATCGATATTTTGAAAATTTTGAAAATATTGAATTTTTGTCTTAGTTTTATTTTAAAATGTAAGTAATTTTTGTGTTTAAGTTTGCATTCCTGATTTTTTTTTTATTAAAAAAAAACAAGAAATTCAAGAAGTTCTTCACCCTGTCTGATCTGGCTACAATATATAAAGCATATATTCGCCCAAAACTTGAGTATAATTCCCACATTTGGGCAGGTGCTCTAATAACGCACTTGAGTTTTCTAGATCGCCTCCAAAAAAGAGCTTTAAAATTAATTGGTGATAGAAATATTACGGATTCAATTACATCTCTTGAGCACCGTCGTAATGTAACGTGTCTTTCACTATTCTATCGTTATTTTTACAAACTGTGCTCAAGTGAAATAGCCAGTTGCATTCCTCCCCTTAAACAATTCAACCGTAATACTCGCTTTGCTAGGAATGCCCATCAGTTTACCCTTGAGCCCAACTTCGGACGTACTGTTTAGTATAGAGATTCTTTCTTTAGTCGAACCACACGTATGTGGAACGCTCTACCTGGTTCGAATTTTCCCTCCCATTTTGATATGCAGAATTTCAAAACTAATGTCCATTGACATCTTCTTTTACATCCTTCCCTTCTTCCCTAATGCTCGCACGGTATTTAAACATTATAAGGGTAGAAAAATAACCCCTTTCGCGCGTGCCTATTATAAGAAAAAAAAATTAAAAATCGTTTTATTTAAAAACCGTTCCTACGCTTTAAAAAAAATTACACTTTTTCACATTTTCTAAGGAAACAAAATAGCGTTTAATTTTTTCCACTGAAAACTAATCAAAACTCAAAAGAATTGAATAAAAAAAATTGAAATTTGAAAAAAAAATTCAATTTTATTTATATTCGAAGCACATAAGAGCAAGTGCGTGCGATCCAGTCGTGCAATTTATTTTGTCGAACAATGCGTACGGAAATCGCTGGCACTGGATCTGCAGCACCAGCCATTTTGTATGGATATAGGAATTGATTGGGATCAACCGATTTAAACCAGACGGAACTACAGACATATTTGCTTTTGGGTCCCCCATCTTTTTTAATATATTTTCAACTTCCTTTTTCCACAAAACAGTTCACCACCCTAGAATTTCATCTTTTCCGTCGGTTATTATTTCAAAGATGAATCATTGAAAAAATCGATTCCCAGCAGACACTCCTGGCTGCATTATCATCAACCTGATTGCAATAGTTAGAGTGTCGGTTATTATACTCACTTCTATTGATTTCTTTGTAGAAGAATGCATTCTCCTGTGCAACTTTCAATGACATTGCTGAAAGCAATGAAGTTCAATAAACTACAGAAAAAAATCATTGTCCTAAGAAATTTCTCACATCAAATCCTTTTTCTGACATCTTGTCATATTGTTTCGTAAATTTTTTCTTATGCTTCATTTTTTTTTTAAAGAATCATTACGTTCTTGCAGGACTCGTGTGTGTGCTCGTGAAAAACATTAACCGATTGAAAGCTCCTTAAGTTAGATACCATTGTTAGGAGGAGAAGAAGGTATCAGTATTCAGAAGTGTAATTCACTGGGGAGCGGAAAACACAAGGAAAAATCATCTGAAATTGCCTGCTTTCAAACATTGTTGCAGCTTGGCAGCACACAGCTTACTTCCTTCCACTTGCCGTTGTCGTTTACACTCAGCAGATTTTTTCAAATGGATTTTCTTTATGCCGAACGAGAATTCTTTAAGAGTTTTCCAGCGCTTCTTTTCGTGTGTTAATAGTTTTGAAAAGGAATTTTAAAATCTTCTCGTGCGAGTATTGACTTATACAGTTATACTGGAAAAAGATGCTGCATTCTAATAATAAAAGTTGAATTTCACCAGAAAGGTTTAATATGACCTAATTTTTAACTTTAGAAAACAAAATTGTTATAAATTTCTTTCTGTGTTTCTTCCTAAGAATTGCAAACCTTTCAACAAAGCTCGCCTGAATTACATAGATTGCAAAGAAGTGGTAGGTCTGAACAGTGTAGCTTATAATTCAGACCAAGGAGATCTCCTCTAAGCCGGAAGATATGCATTCGATTGTACAACTTTGGAATCATTCGATATAGTGATCCCTCTGTCTGCTCTGTGAACATTTCCTTAGAGGTTGCATTTAATCTGTATTTGGTGGGTTGCTATGGATCAGGATAACACAATACATAAAGTGCTTGTTGAACAAGTGAAATTCAACAAAGTTCTAAAATTTGTGTAACACGGAATAACAAGTCTAGGAGAACTATAACAATGGTTTTAGCTTCTTTCAACAAGTGGGAAGTTTTTGTAACTGGAAACAACAAGTGTTAAGAAAAAAAAGAGAAAAAACTTGTTGAATTGATGATAAATTTTAACCGACGATCGGGGTCTTGTTGGGAGTCAACAAGTTAGAAATAAGCACTTGCAGTAGTGTTTATCAAATAATAGATTTTGAAAGATCGTTGAGAATTTATTTAGTGATCAAGTTTTGTTGAAAAAAATGTTTTTTTTTTCTGAATCGCACAGTGATGTTGAGGACCAAAGACAGACGAAAGTGTTTAAAGAAAGAATTAACTTTGTAATGGAACCCGATGTGTTTATTGAAATATTTGGTGTGGCCGTAGAAATTGCTGATTACCTTACCGAAAGTCTCTATGTACCACCAATTACGTTCCTCTAATAATAAAAGTAAAAAAAGAAGAAAATATTGATAGCTTTCCATTGGTTTCCACACGTCGTTCATAAAATGACAATGGCTCCATGTGTAAAAGAAGTCACAGTTGCAACAAATGAAATTAAATTTCAAAAACAAGTTTGTTGGACTGAAACTGACATAGTTGAGTTGAGAAAGGTGGAATTCCAGAAGTTTGCGGCGCTATCGATTGTATTTTGATTAATATAGAGGCACCTTCAAACAATGAAGCCGCTTTCGTGGATCGCTTAGCTGAATGGTAGTATGTGGAGCAGATCTAAGATATTACTATGCCATAGGCTGTAGTGCCCCGTGGCTTAGTGGTTAGTGTGTCGGACTGCTAAGCGAAAAAACCTGGGTTCAAATCCAGCTCATAGCCACCTTTTTTTCTGGGGTACTGCCTCTTGCGAGGAACTGACAAAACCTCCAAGAGTAAAATTTGTCTTGAAAAAGTGCATCTCATGTAGCCGTTCGGACTCGGCGGTAAACTGTAGGTACCTTCCATTCTTGCAGAGTAACAACACACACACAGGAATGGTTGAGAGTATAAGTCACTAGGCCTTGGCTCCTCAAGGAGCTGTCGCGCCAATAAATTTAATTTAATTTAATTTTAAAACTCGAAAACAACGAAAATATCTCCTGCCATTTATCACTTTTTTTCTGTTTTAGTTAAAGAATCAGAAAAAAGCACCAAACAATTTATTTTTGTTTTCTCTGATTTTTGATAAAATGATTAATTTTTTCTTTGGAAAACTTACGACTAATTTTTGTAGATTGACTTGTTAAACTGATTCAACAAAAGAAAGGATTTTTTTATTGACAATTACTATGATATTATTACAGAAATGATTTTCGCTTGTTCAACAAGCAAAGTTAAGCAAGTAGTTGTTGACTAGTTCACTTGTTGTTCTGTGTTATAGGCCCCAGTTGAAAAAGGTGAATAATCTTCTTTATAAAGAACCTCAGGAGTATTTCTACTTGTTAAAATTTGCTTCCTCCTCAAACTTTCGCTGATTTTAAAATAAGAATCAATTGCGATACTGCTTGAAATGCCCAAGATTTGCTTCTATCGATTTTTTCAACAGAGACTTGACAATTTTGAATTTAATTTGTGAACGCACTCCTTCACTAATCATCAAACTGTCATTGTCAATTTATTCAGTAAACTCAACATTTTCATCTTGAAACGAGCGAGGAACGTCTAGAAATTATAAAAAAAAGTTGGTGATCGCAATTTTATCTTCAGTGACAAAGCTCATTTTTGGCTCAATGGGTTCTTCAATAAGCAAAATATGGTAAAAATCCACATTTGCTTCATGAATCACCATCATCCACAAAAAAATAACTGTTTGGTGCGGTTTGCATGCCGGCGGCGGCGTTATTGGGCCATATTTTTTCGTCGTCACGTTACTGTGAATGGCCAGCGTTATCGCGCCATGATTACGGATTATTTTTTGGCCCGAACTGGAAGATATGGACTTGGACGACATGTGGATTCAACAGGATGGTGCCACAAGCCACACAGAACACCTTACAATCGATTTATTGAAGAGTAAGTTTGATAAGCTTTTTTTCTCAAGAAATGGGCCAGTCGATTGGCCGACTCGTTCGTGCTATTTAACGCCTCTAGATTATTTTGTTTGGGGCTACGTTAAGTCATTGGTTTAAAAAAAAACGAGAATCTTCTATAATTTTGCGATTCTTCGATTCTGTGGATTGAAAATTTCAGGGCGTTTTTGAGATGACGAAGAATGGTTCCTTTTTTTAATATTTGATTGAATACATATTTTTCATTAAAATCTCTGTTCCGTATCTATAGACTTCCTTTTCCTTCATCGTTCTTTCAGAACCCGTATCTTTCCATAATTTTTTTTTATCAATGCACAAATGGTACTCATGTCCAGAATATGAATAAAAAACCATGTTAACCTTAAAACTTAAATATTTGGTGAACACTAGATATTGTTTAACTTAAGTCCCTGGCTAATAATATACTTTGAAACATTGAGTTTGCGAGCACTGTTTGAAAACCTTAAAAGTTCGAGGATATTAAATTTATTTCCGGAATTCACCAAGATTTTCTTTATGTAAGAAATGGATCAAAATTGTTACCAATTAATATTTTCGTAGAAATATCCACTCTTAGCTCCTTTTTCGTGTTCGGTTTCGGGTCGCTGACACTGGCACTAAGTGTACAGGAATTTCAATATTCTTAACCTTCTGACGTAGTTAATAGCCGTGTTTCTTTGAAAAAGCTATGCGTAGTGCAGTAGGATTTCCCAGAAAAAAAAAACCCATTCAGAGCTGCCTGCCTGGTTTTCATATTTCACATTTGATATCTCACTCTTGACAACCTATCTGTGAAAAATGATAAACTGGGAGAGTCGAAAGGTTCAGAAAATAAAAAAGAAAAAATAATATGTATCCGCAGCTGAATTCAACTTCGGCTTTTATCGGTAGTGAAAAGTTTTATTTGTAGTGTGTGTAAAATTCTGCTGAACTGCGGATAGCTTTGCGGCTAATATAAACGTCTCTTCTTGGGGTCTGTTTTACGTTATTAGCAGTCTAATTATTTTTCATCGATCGCAAAAATCCTGTTTATGCAATAAAGCGTGACTCTTTCGATTGCAACAGATCCATGCTAACTTTTTTGCCTCATCCCTTACATCTTTGTCACCGTTTACCAGAATATTAGCAGGGAAATTTTGTTCGTTAACCTTTATTTCGAAAAAAAGACTCCTTGTAACTCTAAAGGAATAAGTGGATCAATATTAGATCCTCAAGGCAAGCCTTTCATACTATAAATATCATGGATCATGTTCCTCTTGACTGATACTTCTATCGGTCACACAATCACACTTCGAATATGTGGTCACTCTGAAAACTGGGAGTTTTTCGATTTTCCGATACAAGTGCCCCTCAAGGATAGATGTATGGGAGGTATGCACTTATAGTTCCACGTTCGAAGAACACAAATGAAATGAGAATAGGAAAATCTAACAGTTCCAACTTCAGCAAAATAATTTATAAGATTAGTTCTTTTCAGACATAAATTCGTTACCAAATATAAATTAAAGAGTCAGAGACCACACAGAGACCTCAGGGACACCAGCATTTGTTTTGTGAATACCAGATTTGTATTCAACACAACGATTCGAAACGTTTATTACTAATTTAACGAAGAATCGTTTCATAGATTTCAAATGCAATCATTTTCGATAAAAAGGATTGATGCTAAACTCTATTAAATGCCTTAGAAATTTCAAGTGGAATAATCTTGCTTTCCTTTATAAAAATGAAGAAGAGATTGGTACCGATGGACCTATTCCTACGAAAGCCGTATTATCGGTCATTTACAAGCGATTTTCTTTAATTGAAAGAAGGAACGTAAATGCAATTGGTCGATAACTGATAACTGACAAAGATTCGCCTTTTTTTGGGACAGGCTAGAAATGTGGTCCTTTCGGCGGTTGATTGTCTTAAAGTAGAAGTAGAGATCTATGGGTATCGTCAATTAGTAAAATTAGACCAATTTTCGTGAGAAAAACGTTGCAACTACACAACAAATTTCTTGAGAAATACACCTTTTGTTCACGCAACAAAAGTGGCGGATCGTTCGCAGTTCCTACTACAACAAGATGGTAAGAATACGTGGGGTTTGTTACCCATTTAGCAGTTGTCAACAAGAAGCCTCTTTAGTGCTCCTTTATGGTAAGTGGGCTTAGTGTAGATATAGTTTTCGCCAGGAAATACCATCAGCTATAACAGTAGAAGCAAAAGCGAATCAAATTGCTTTGGTGTGTGAGTTTAAGGAGTGAGTATAATGGTAAGCCCCTAAGGAACTTCATACACATTGTTTCATTGTTAGATATGTTCTCACAGATAGAATTCATTTTCTCCTAGAATATTTCCAAAAAACATATGCCACACTAAATTTCCAATGTAATTTTCACCAAAAGCAGAGTCTACACACAACACGGAATACAGAGATAGAGGAGCAGCCACCATAAGATTGTGTTTTACCGAGAACATTCATACGAAAAAATACAGAGAGTGTGCATTCGAAAAATGAGTCTGTTGAAAATGATTGAATTTTCCTATTTGATGAGTGAAGATGTTTTTGTCATAACAATAAAATAATGGATTTGAACATATATGTATTGCAGTGTGAATATAGTAAGAGAGTTGGGTGTAATTGTTTTGCACCATCAATATACATGTGAGTAAATGATAAGAGAATGTTTTATTTCCATTAGAATAACATTAGGGTAATACGGGTGGCAAATTGGATGCCTAAGTTCCTTAAACATTATTGCTAGTGGTATCAGATTTATAGATGATTGAAAAAATACTTGATAAATTAATAAAAATTCTAATCGAGATTTTCTAAATAATAAATAGAGAAATGAATTAGAATTCCAAGTCAAATATAAAAGAGAATCAGATAAGGAATTGTCCTAATTTTGTTTGTCTGGAATGTATTGACAATTGGTAGTTAAATACTTGCTTAGAGTATTTAGAATAGTTGTTAAATAGTGGAACAAACATTTAAACATCAAAGGATGGGCGCATCATTCAAATTTATAATACTAGAAGGATAGAGAAGAAGACACATTGTGGAAGTAAATTTGATTATGCATTAAGTGCTTTTAATTTTTTTTTTTAATTTTATTTACTCGAAAAAGTACATTTAATAGTTTTAAAAGCAAAAAAATAAAATGTGTCTTAAGAAAGAGCTGCAAAAGGTGTGTCTACACCAAAGAAACATTTGTTTAAAAAAGATTTCTGAAATGTTTCCCATTTGTTAAAAAAACATTTCAGAAACATTTCAGAAAAGTTTCTGAAATTTCTGTAACATTTCTGAAAATAAAAACTAAAAACCTGTCAACGTGACTAAAATGCTTAAAAAATAAAGAAAGATTTCCGTTCGGAAGAGGAAACAGAGAGACATTTCATAAATATTTCAGAAATGTTTCGCGAAGCGTGAAGACCTAAATAAACATTTCAGAAACGATGAACGATGAGAAGGAAAAACTAGAGTTTGTCAGTCCTCTTATTTTATTGGTAAAAAGCAAATGGTGAGACCTATCAACGTAAATGGGTTTTGTATTCCCTCTCAGTTGCTGGACCCGACGGATTACACGCCGAACTTTTTAAAGCGGCCGGAGATGACCTGGTGGAGTGCATACACCAACTCATCTCTAAAGTTTGGTCAGAAGAAAGTATGCGTGATGAATGGAACCTCAGCATCGTTTGCCCGATCCACAAGAAAGGAGACCGTCTAAACTGCGCCAACTATAGAGGAATAAGTCTCCTGAATATCGCCTACAAGATCCTCTCTGCCGTACTATGTGAACGCCTGAAACCTTTCGTCAGCAACCTGATTGGCCCCTATCAGTGTGGTTTCAGACCAGGAAAGTCCACAATCGATCAAATGTTCACGCTACGGCAGATCCTGGAAACCACCCAAGAATTCCAAATCGATACCCACCACCTCTTTATCGATTTTAAGGCCGCGTACGATAGCATTTATAGAGACGAGCTATACAGAGCCATGTCAGGTTTTGGCATTCCCACAAAACTCGTCCGACTGTGCAGGATGACGATGGTGAACTCTCGCTGCTCCGTCAAGGTTGGTTCTGACCTCACAGAAGCTTTTGACGTCAAAAAAGGATTCCGACAAGGTGATGCGCTATCGTGCGATTTCTTCAACTTAATACTTGAAAAAATTATAAGAAGCTCGCAAGTCAATTGTAGTGGGACAATTTTTTTCAAGTCTGTGCAATTGCTAGCATACGCTGACGACATAGACATTATTGGCAGAACTCGGCGAGCTGTCACTGGAACGTTTGCTAGCATTGAAGCTGAAGCGGCTAAGATGGGACTATCAGTCAATGAGGCCAAAACGAAGTACCTGCTGTCCACAAAAAGGGACACACAACACCGGCGGATTGGTCAAAACATCACAATAGACAGGTACAACTTTGAGGTAGTTAGGGACTTTGTGTACCTCGGATCCGCTATAACATCTGACAACATCTCGTCAGAAATAAAGCGAAGAATTACTCTTGCCAATCGCTGTTTCTATGGGCTAGGAAGGCAATTGAGTAGCAAAGCCCTCTCTCGAAAGACAAAGGAGACTCTGTATAAGACCCTAATCATCCCAGTCCTGCTCTATGGTGCCGAGGCATGGACTCTATCTAAAGCGGATGAAGATATCCTTAGTCGTTTCGAGCGTAAGATTCTTCGGAAGATTTTTGGCCCTATCTGCGTTAACGGGCTTTGGAGGAGAAGGTTCAACCAAGAACTATACGAGCTGTGCAGCGACATTGAACTGGTCAAAAAAATACGCATATCACGTTTAAGATGGCTAGGTCATGTAGAGCGAATGGACAACAATGCTCCGGCTCGCAGGATCTTCGATTCCATCCCAGAGGGTAGACGCAGTCAAGAAAGACCTCGCCTTAGGTGGCGCGCTAAAGTGGAGGACGACCTCAACCAACTTGGAGTGCAAAACTGGAGGCAGCTAGCCAAAGACCGAGTTGGCTGGAGAGGCATGTTGGTTTAGGCCCAGGTTCGTCCCGAACTGTAGCGCCACCTAAGTAAGTAAGTATTCCCTCTCAACAGGACCATTGTTCTGCTTTTATTGTAAGCTATTTTGATCACAATAGGCCAGGTTTAACTTTTAAAAATCTTGAAGGTTTTCCTGATTGGAAAAGTTCTTGTTCAATACATAATCATGAAAAATCTCAGTCATAAAGAGGATCAATTGCATTACACTTAAATCCCGCTTCGGAAAACAGACAGACTTGGAAAAACAAATGCAATAAGAGGGTGGTTGCTGTTTTTTGCAAATTATCTGAACGTGGTTCTGAAGAAAAAATTGGGTAAGTCAAATAAATGCAACTTGATGTGCCCTTATCGAATTAATAGCAAAGTTTGATAATTTCTTGGCCACTCATATTTCGAAATTCGGACATCCTGGTTCAGGAGCAACTTCGTATCTGTCTAAAACTATAAATGAAGATTTGATAGAGATAATAGCCAAACAATTTCGCGAAGAAATCATTCAACAAATAAATATTTCTGGATATTTTAGCTTGCCTGTGGATCAATTGAGTATTGTTATACGCTTTGTTAAATATGGTCAACCCATTGAATGTTTTTTTAACGTTCTTAGGGATGAATTCTCTAACTGGGGATGGTATAGCCAACCAAGCACTAAAGTGTCTGAGTGAAAATAACATATCAATTTTAAAATGCACACGATAATGCTTCAAATAAAAAGCTAAATCCGGCGCTGACTCCACCTTTTCGTTCTTGCTTAGTATCTAGTATCGGATTAGTTTTTTCCCGAATGATCACGCCTCCTCAGGTAGGCACCAGCAGCTTAGAGCTTAAATTGGTCCCTCTCGCTAAGGTCTTCACATTTTTTTCCCTCCAGGAACCTTATCGTCTTCTTGTAGCTCTTAGTTTTGCTTCGGTTAGAGGGTACTGATGATGCTGAGATGGACGAGCCAGCAAGGAAAACAGTGTCATTGTCATATAGGTATAAATTCCCCAGATCCATGACACTTTCTCCAATGCTGCCGTCGGAAGTACCCTTAAGGGCTGAAGAAGATTCGAGAAGGAAGCTCTTCTCTTCTTGCGTTATTTTGTTGAGTGAATCGGCTGCCGTTAAGAACTGTGTGCCCGATTCTTGCACGTCCTTTCCTTTTGTTTTTGTTTTGTTTATTTGTTTGTTGATTCTATTATTGGTACGTATTACCCCCGTATCCAAATAAGGTCAGGTTACTCTTCGATTTGACCCGGTTTCGAAGAGTTACCGTTAGAATATATCCGGTATACCCCTTGGCTGCAAACCATCGAATAGGCACGGTTACCATGGATGAAGAGGTAGCCAGTTCTAGGTTTCCCCAGATCCACAGATCAGATGAATTATTGGAAACTTAAGCGCGAAGGACTTTCGTTAGTAAGTAAATTAAAATTGGATTATAGAAAATTGTTGGTGGGCTTGAAATATGTCGTTTTTGGGATCATTCTGAACATGTATATATGTTGTTTTTAAGGCGCGCTTTTACTTCCTTAATTTTTTGTATTTTCGTTGAAAATCGAAGACTTTTACTTTTAACGTTTACAAGTTACCCACATTAAAAGACATATGTAATTTCTAAAGTGTCAACGGCCTTGGCTCTGATAAAGCATCGCTTCCCGTGAGATCAGCGAAATCAAGCATCGTTGCGCGTGGTTAGTGGAAAGATGGAGGACCGTCTCGAAACCAACTCCTCTTTCTATCTTCTGTTCTGTCCTGTATCAATGTCGTCTTGTGTGTTGTCTTTGTAATTGTCTGAGCCGATGGCCTCAGCAGCCAGTGCTCATAAGTGTCTCTGCTTCGTAGATTTGTCTATGGAGCAGATCAATATGTAATGTAATGTAATGTAAAAAAAACATTTCAGAAAGAAAGAAAAATTTATGAAATGTTTAAGTTTTTTTTTTTTTTTGGCGTGGACACACTTTAAGAGAACCTTCTGGGACGGGATCAATAATTTCTTCAGGATCTTTTCCTTGTCAGTTGTCACTGTGCATCCTCAATCAATGACGTAGACTCCAGTGCAGATAAGGTCACTAAAACTCATTGTTTCGGGGATGAGAACTTGTATCCCAAATAGAGGTAATGGCATAAGAACCATAGGAAATTCATGGTTTAATTTAAGCTGTTAAGGACGCTATTATTCAATCCGCAATATTTAATCCGTTTAAGATTGATTTAAATTTTCAAGTCGGTCTAAAAAATTAAACCGGAGCTGTCCATCTATCAACGATAAACCGATTTAAACTCAAGCCGACCCTGTACATAGCATAGCGTTAACAGACTTTCAAATTTTTTAAACCGACTAATCGGTAATATTCACTCAGTTTAAATACATTTTTAAACCCAGAGGTCCGTTTAGAAACTTCACACTAACTAAAATTTAAACGAGCATTTTCGTGTCATTTAAAAATGGTTTAAATTAATTGTTTGAATGTCGGTCTGTGCAAAATATTCAGTTTGAAAATTTAACTATTATTTTATTGTCCATTTGCTATTTCCTCTTATTTTTAATCACGGAAAATGCAGTTTCAGTCATTGTTTCATTTATGAATGCTGGGTATTTTGAATTACTAGCCGTTGCTAAGGAGTTGCTGTTGTTGAATGGTACACGCGCAAGTTATCGGAGCTTTGCTCTGGATAGATACCGAACCAGTCGTTTACATTTGTCCCCTGCCGTTCCCGTAAACAGCAGCGTCAGTTCAAACGACACCGTGCATTTTATAATGGCCAACCATCAGCTGACTACGGTCTTGGAGACCAGCAGCGTGCCATTTTTCAAAACGCTGTCGGTTTCCTAGACCGAAGGCAGAGCTGATGGTTGGTGAAACATCGTTCGCGCAATTCGACTTCTTTTAATGGCTGACGCAGGGAAAAGAAAGATGAAAATTATATTACACTAAGAAGGGAAAGCAAAACACAAATATAAGAATATACAACTGACTATAATGTTAGTTGTTGCATTACAAATTAGTGCGATGTCCCTCCAGAAATCGGTGTTGCTGGTTACGGTCAATGCGTAAACTAACTTTTAGGCTAGACGCGCATTAGGCAGGGTGGACCTGCAATCAGCCATTCCAAAAACGTCTCCGAGCTGGTTCCTCTTCGCTCAAGCGAGCTAAGTGCTCAGCCTACCGGAGTCTACTGATCTTTATTTTTTCCACAACTTTTGTTTCGAGGTAAATTTCATACAATTCATGATTGTATCTTCTCCGGAATCTTCCTCCCTCGCACACGGGGCCAACAATTCTCCGTAAGACTTTCCTTTCGAACGCGGTTAAGAGATCAGAGTGCCTTTTTGTAAGCAACCAAGTCTCGGGTCCGTATGTGAGTACTAGTAAGACCATATTGTATAGCAGCAGTTTGGTTTTTCTGGTAAGGTTTCTGGATTTAAAGAGTCTTGACTGACTATCGTAGGTTCTGATGGATTTTAACAGCCGCCCGCGTATTTCTTCCTCCACATTATTATCGGCTGCTACTTTTGACCCAAGGTAGTTAAAGGACTGCACTACTTCAAATTCTTGCTCCGCTACCCTGATAGTTGGACCAACACTTTTCGCCGAAGTAGCCACCATGTTCTTAGTCTTCGCTTCATTAATATGCAGCCACAAGTTTTGTGCCGCCTGCTAGCTCGATTTGGGTTAAGGAGTGTACGTACTTGCTCTTATGCGCGGTCACAGAGTCAAATAAAATTTGAAAAATATTAAGGAAACTTCAAAGTTTTTTTATTCGATTTTTCAGACTTTTGATTGTACGTAAAATAGTGGAAAAATTTAAACGCCATTTTATTTCTTTAAAAAGTGTGAATAAGTGTAATTTTTTTTAAATAGTAGGAACGGTTTTTAAATACATAAAACGATTTTTATTTAACAACTTTTTTTAAAAAATTAAAAAAAATAATAGAAGAATGCAAAGTTAAGCACAAAATTAACTTTCATTGAAAAACAAAATTAAAAACAAAAATTAGATTATTAAAAATACAAAAAACAATTATTCGAAAAGTTTTTTATGTTAAATTACTTTGGGTACCGTCATCTTATTGAATATCAAATTTGATTGAAATCGCGGGCATTACGAAGATAGGGAGGGGAGAGATAGGAGGTGCCGATTAACATTGGTTTTGAATGTTAGCAGATCAAAATGGCAAGGGAAAATCCCGCCGGGTAAGCTATTCCAAATTCGTGTTGTTCGGCTAAAAAAAGAATCCCTATATTTCACGGTACGTCCGAAATTGGGCTCCAGGGTGAACTGATGAGCATTCCTTACGAGACGAGTATTACGGGAGAAACTTTTAAGGGGAGGAATGCAACCGGCTACTTCGAGTGAACATTTTTTGTAAAAGAAACGATAAAATAATTGCAAGTAAAATAGTTGCTGTTTTTTTTTAGTGTGTTCATCATAATAAAAAACACCAGCAACCTTAAAAAAAAAAATTACCCATCCCTCTTCAAAGGATGGATTAGAAATATTTTTGTTTACATTAAAAACTATAAAAGGAAACATTTTTCTAAATTAATTTGGTGGACAATTTTTCGGGCTACTACCATCTGTTTGGATATTAATTTTCGTTGTAATCAGTATACCAGTTTCCAGGAAAGTATAATAATAACCATCTTAGAGCTGTTTTTTGGTAAATTAAGCTTTTAAAAATGGTTGACCAAAAATCAATCAAGCAAGGGAAAATCATTGCTGCACTTTGCAGCATTGCATTATTTTAATCCATTATTGTCCATGCCAACACTTCTGCCACAATCCCAATCGTTTAAATCCAATTACTTATGAAATTCTTTGTAATGTGATTTGTGGTTAAATGTTTAAAATTACCTGTGTGGGGTTTGTGTTGTTTCATTCATTGAGACGGCCATTTTCCAGAGGGATTCACGTTTAAAATTAAATTAATTGCAACGCTATCCTCACACACCTCTCAATACAACAAATACATAGTACGTGGTATGGACATAGAAATTTGTACATACATATTGTTAGCTACCTATTAGCATCTGGTTTGGCCACTAAAACCATGGAAAACATCATTAACGCATTATGCTACTACGACAAGTATCATCCATAGCCATGACATTTAACTTGGAATTTCCTGATCTAGTAATTACGAAACATTTACCGTACATTTTACATCGTTAATTTGTGCATTGCATAGCGATACATTGAAGGACTATGCACCATGCAGGACAAAGATATATAAAATGAATGCGGAGGTAACATTTAAATGTTCCAGGACCAGATACTGCACATTTACCGGGCGTAGACATTACTTTACCCACAGTGCAGAAAAATTATAATCTAATGTAATTACAAATTTTATTTGGGACGAGTTGCATGGCTTTGTTGTGGGCGTCTCATGTGGTGTCTGTCTCTGATTTACGGAAAGGATTTGAATAGGAAACAAAAATCATGAAGTCGGAAAGAAAGGCCGTAAGACGGGGATGTACACTTAAAGAAAATTATTAATATCTTTGCTGACAGAAAATTCTTAAAATATTAAAGAAGTGGGGCGTTAAAGTGTGGGACCTTTTTATGTGTTATGTCTCTTTCCAGAACTCTCAGAGTATATATTTAGAGAAGGCACACACACATGGCGACAGTATTCTTCCGAAGATTCGTAGAGAGGTGACCAGTTCACATCACCTCCAAGTGAGATGAACATGCCCTCAAATCGCTTGTGCAGAATGTCCATTGTGGCATGAGCTGTGAGGCACGTGGCGCCATCCTGCTGAAACCAGATCTCGTTGGTGTCGATATCATCCAATTCAGGCCAAATAAAATAAAATAATCAATGACTTATAGCTCTCCCCGTTGACGTTGATGACCTGGTCAACATCGTTCTCAAAGAAATATCGACCGATTACGCCGCCAGCCCAAAATCCACACCAAACAGTAACTATATCGGGATGCATTAGACGCTCTTGGATCTCATGTGGATTGGTATAGTCCCAAATTCTACAATTTTGTCTGTTCACGTACCTATTCATCCAGAAATGGGCCTAATCGCTGAAGATAATTTTTCGATGAAAATTGTGGTCAGTAGCCAACTGCTCCAGAGCCAATTCAGCGAACACACGTCTTTGTTCATGCTCGTTTACCTTCAGCTTCTGGATCAGTTGAATTTTGTACGGGTGCAGGTCGAAGTCAAAACGTACAATTCGCCAAGTTGTGGTCTGCGAAAGGCCGAGTTCTTGTGAGCGACGCGAAATCGACTCCCTCGGATTCTCCTGCACACTCTCCCGGACGGGGCGATGTTTCCGGCAGATCTTGCGTTTCGTTGTCGAACGGATGTTGGTTGTTGTTTACTGAACTGGTGAACTTAAATTTATCCACCACACTACAAACAGTCTTCCCGGCAAGACGATTATGGCTACCGTAAAATGGGCGAAGCGCGCGGAACGTTGCCCGAACAGAACACTCATTTAGATAAAACAATTTTATCATTTGCACGTGTTCTTGAACGCTTTATCCGTTCATGGTGAGTAGGCAAAACAGACTGAAAAGATGACAGCCAATTTGACAAAATAGCCTCTATCACCTGTCAAAGTTCGGAAGTCCCTATTGGAAGACCCTTTAGCTTCTTTTAAACAGGAATTTTAAGCACATTTTTTTTTCTGTAACTCTCTCTGTTTTTTTCTGCAGCCTTCTCTGCTTTCAACAAACTTTTAAAGCAATAGTGCAAGAAGCCTACTGCAAGCAATAATAGTGCTTAAGGGATTTACACTTTCCCATGATAATGATCCCAAAATCTACCCGACTTTCGACTTGGACCAAGAATTTATATAAAACTGAAGTTTTTTCCACTTTAAATTGAAATTATTTTCAAAGTGTTTATTTTGAGTGCAGTGTATATAAAATAAAAAAAAAAAACCGTACATACAAACGAAACCAAACGTATTCGGAACAGAGCATTCTGTTGAACCACAAAAGCGAAGCGTAAATGTGTTTGCATGTTAATGGCATCCATGGTTAGTTGGCAAAGAGCTTCATTCCTTTCGCAAGAGCAGGACCAGCAGCAAAATTCCACTTTCAATTGTCCTTGCTTCCTTCCTTTGAATATGGGCATGTTGTCGAAGCGTCCCTACTCTGGCATAAAGCGCAACGAGCGCTGTATTTTGTGGCAAGCTATGCGTTGGAGTGAAAATGATAATCGAGTAGTGTAGCAGTAACACCAGCATCATTATCACCATAACCACTGGCACTATACTATACCAAGACCCATCGCTTTTTCGCTGGCCCTCTGCTGGGATCCATTAAATTTCCCACTTTAACTGTACGTTAACTGATTCAGTCAGCCATGTTGACACATGTTATGGGGTTGTAATTTTCAGATGAAAAGTTGCTTGGGTTACCTAAGTTTTGACACTTATCAAACGACAGGAATACTGAAACGGCTCGCAAGAACTAACCATGATTTTTTCTCAATAGGTTCTTGCTTGCCTTTTAGATTTTTTTTTTTTAATTTAAAGAAAATAAACATTAAGCTTTAAAAGTTATTTTTTAAGCAAAATTGATTAAAATCTCTGACCTAGTTAAATAAAGGCATTTTCAATTTTTTTGAAATATCGCAAACCAAACTCACTTTGTGGGCACGACTGGGTGGCATGTACTTTCTCTTATAAGCCTATTCACATTAGAAGGCAAGATCTTTGAAAGAAACAAGTAAAGTTTAAGTAGAAAAATGAAAATGGAGAACGCCATCACACATTATAATTAATTAATAATGAATTTATGAACAAGGCATTTCGATAAAATTATGTTTTTTATTTTTAGTTGGTCAAAAAATAAATAGTTTATGAATTTACAGCTGATCATAAAATTTAAAATAAAATTTATTGATTAGTTTTAAAAATATGGAGAATTAAAAAAATTTATATAGAAAAAAATATAAATATTGATACGATACGCAAAATTAAATTGTCTACGCATTTCTTTTCCAATATTTTGATAGCAATCCCATGAGCCAGTTACTGAAACCAATCCCAACGAAAATATTCTCAAAACATCTACAAATTTTTGAAGCCGTTTTCTGAGAAATATAAACATGCCCTTGACTTTACTTTTTACTGTAGATAATATTCTATTTTAGACTTAAAAATAAAATTCCGAAAACCCATTAGAAGAACTACATAAACCAAATTTGAGGGTTTTATAGCCGATACAATTTTTATCGATATTTTTTTTTCCCCAACACTACAAACTACAACAACTGTTATATAGTTAAAAACACTCAATGATGAGAATGAGAGCATTGGATTTCACAATGAGTAGATCCACGGGTGAAACCAATGGAAAAAACTGTGAGGCTCAGAGTTATGAATGAATTTTTTTATCAATTTGTTTTATGTGCTGTTTTTCATGATCGCCTGTTGCTGCGGTTTTTTTTATGTCAATTTAATGTCAAAATTGATTTTCAATTGAAATTGCTAATAGTAGTAGTGCCGTCATTGGACTTAAGAAAAAATCTGGATTTTATTTTAGTCTACTAATATTGCTTGTAAAAATATCGATCAATATATATGTTTTTTTTTTAATTTGCCCATCCCTACTTATGAATTATGATTCAAATCACTCAGTCTAGCATTTTTTATTGTAAAAATGAAATGAGATCGAGAGGAGTCTGGAAACATTGGATTTCAAAATGAGTGGATCCCCGAGTGAAATCAATGGAAAATGCTGTGAGATCTTAGGTAATTTATTTTGACAATTTGCATGTGTGTTGTGATTCATGCTCGCCTGTAACTGCCAAGGTTTTTTGGAATCATACACAAGTAATGTCCGATTGGTATTGCTGTCATCTTTGCATATTCCCCCAGTCATTCGGGTTTAGATAATCTCGATTAATTTATATTTTTTTTCTAGACTACGTAACTAATAAAGTTTGGAAAAATCGATAAATAATGTATATTTTTTCATTTCTCCACCCCTACAACAACTTTTTTTATAATTCAAATCACTCACAGCATTTATGATAAAAACAAAATGATGAGATCATGATCGAGAGGAGTCTTAAAGCATTAGCTTTCAAAATGAGTGGATGAGTGAAATCAATGGAAAATTGCTGTGAGATCTTAGGTAATTTATTTTGGCAATTTGCATGTGTGTTGTGTTTCATGCTCGCCTGTAACTGCCAAGGTTTTTTGGAATTTTTCATACTGAATGATGTCGTATTGGAATGAATAGCTGTTGTAAGCTAGCTAGATAGGTCAGTACATTTGACTTTAGAAAGAATCTCCATTGATTTATATTTTAATGTAGACTAGAACCAATATTGCTTGTGAATGTCGATACAATAATTATCGATATATATTTTTCCATTTGCACATACCTACAATAACTCCCAAATAATGATCACAGCGAGAGGAGTCTGACTACTGAGAGCATTAGACTATTAAAAGAATAAAACCAATGGAAAACGCTGTTAGATCTGAGGTAATTTATTTTTGCAATTTGCAAGTGGGCTGATTTTCATGCTTGCCTATTACTGCAAAAGTTTTTTGGAATCATACAAAAGTAATGTTCGATTGGTATTGCAATCATGCTTGCTTATTCAGCCAGTCACTCAAGTTGAGATAAGCTCGATTAATTTATGTCATTTTCTATACTACGTAACTAATAATAATTGTAAAAATCGATAAACAATATGAATCGATTTATATATTTTTTATTTTCCTATTTCTACAACTTTTTTATAATTCAAATCGCTCACCCTAAGATCTATGATAAAAACAAAATGATGAGATCATGATCGAGAGGAGTCTTAAAGCATTAGCTTTCAAAATGAGTGGATCCCCGAGTGAAATCAATGGAAAATTGCTGTGAGATCTTAGGTAATTTATTTTAGCAATTTGCATGTGTGTTGTGTTTCATGCTCGCCTGTAACTGCCAAGGTTTTTTGGAATTTTTCATACTAAAATGATGTCGCACTGGAATGAATAGCTGTTGTAAGCTAGCTAGATAGGTCAGTACATTTGACTTTAGAAAGAATCTCCATTGATTTATATTTTAATGTAGACTAGAACCAATATTGCTTGTGAATATCGATACAATAATTATCGATATATATTTTTCCATTTGCACATACCTACAATAACTCCCAAATAATGATCACAGCGAGAGGAGTCTGACTTCTGAGAGCATTAGACTTTTAAAAGAATAAAACCAATGGAAAACGCTGTTAGATCTGAGGTAATTTATTTTTGCAATTTGCATGTGGGCTGTTTTTCATGCTTGCCTGTTACTGCAAAAGTTTTTTGGAATCATACAAAAGTAATGTTCGATTGGTATTGCAGTCATGCTTGCTTATTCAGCCAGTCATTCAAGTTGAGATAAACTCGATTAATTTATGTTTTTCTAGACTACGTAACTAATAATAATTGCAAAAATCGATAAACAATATTTATCGATTTATATTTTTTTCATTTCCCTATCTTTAAAACAACTTTTTTATAATACAAAACACTCACCCTAGGATTTATGATAAAAACAAAATGATGAGATCATGATCGAAAGGAGTCTGAAAGCAAAATGAGTGGATCCCCGAGTGATATCAATGGAAAATGCTGTGGTTGTGTGTGTTGTGTTTCATGCTGGCCTGGTACTAGAAGGATTTTTTGTGAACAAAAAACCATGTGCGATTTGATTTGGATTGCTGCCTTAGGCTAGCAAGGTCAGTACTTGGTACAACATTTCACTTTAAAAAGAATATCGATTAATTTATATTTTAATGTGAACTAATACAAATAGTTTGGGAATATCGATACAATAATTATCGGTATTTTTCTGTATTTGCCCATGCTTAGAATTACACTCACATCATTCAAAAAACTCACTCAATCATTTATCATAAAAACAAAATGATGAGAAGGAGAGAGTCTGAAGAGAGCTTTTTTTCAATCTCGCCTTTTACTACGATGTCCAAATGGGTATTCAAAAATTATTTTGTATTAATGATATTAATCTTATTAAGTCAGTCTTTGAACTTAATAGAGAATCTTTATCAACTAACTAAAATTATTCTAAACTAGGTACTAATATTGTTTGTAAATATCGATCAGAAAATGTATCGATATATTTTTTTTCATTACCCATCCCTACAACTCCCAATATATTGATGAGAGCGAGAGGAAAAAAGTCTGTTCTGAGTTGAGAGCGACTCCTGAAAGAGGGGACCAATGGAAAACCCGGTTAGATCTGAGGTTATTTATTTTTGCAATTTGCATGGGGACTGTTTTTCATGCTCGCCTGTTACTGCAGAAGTTTTTTGGAATCAGACAAAAATAATTCCGATTGGTTTGCTGTCATGCTTGCTTATTCAGCCATTTATTTGAATTGAAGGAATCTCGATTAATTAATATTTGTTTCTAGACTACATAACACTACGTAACTAATAATGTTTGTAAAAGTCGAAAACAATATGTATCGACATATATTTTCTCATTTCACCATCTCTACAACAACTTTCATATAATGATGAGAGCGAGAGGAGCCTGCATGAAGCCCTGAAGTTGAAGTTCTGTGAACATACTACATACATTGGGGATTATGGATTCCAGAATGAGTGAATTCCTGAGTAATAAGAGAAAACTATAGAAAATTTTGTGAGGCTCAGTGATCTGAGTACATATATTTTATTTTCAATGTTCATGATTATTGTGTTCAGCTTTTCATGATCGCTTGTTGCTGCGAAGTTTTTTTTTTTTAAAATACAAAATTGATTTTCAATTGAAATTGCTACAATAGCAAGCCAATTCGACTTAAGAAACAATCTCGATTAATTTATATTTTATTTTAGACTAATAATATTGCTTGTAAATATATCGATACAATATATACATATGTTTATTTTTTCATTTGCCCATCGCTACAAAAACTTTCTTTTGAATTGTGATTCAAATCACTCACTCTAGCATTTTTTATTATAAAAACGATATGACGAGATCGAGAGTAGTCTGAAAGCATTGGAATCCAAAATGAGTGGATCCCCGAGTGAAATTATGGAAAATTACTGTAAGATCTTAGGTAATGCATGTGGGTTGGGTTTCATGCTCGCCTGTAACTGCAAAGGTTTTTTGGAATTGTTCATTATAAAATGATGTCCCATTGGGATAGCTGTCTTAAGCTAGCTAGATAGGTCAGTACAACATTTGACTTTAAAAAGAATCACGATTGATTTATATTTTAATGTAGAATAGAACCAATGTTGTTTGTGAATATCGATACAATAATTATCGATATATTTGTTTCCATTTGCACATGCCTACAATAATTTCCAAATAATGATGATAGCGAGAGGAGTCTGAGTTCTGAGAGCATTATACTATTAAAAGAGAAGACCCCGTCTAAAACCAATGGAAAACGCTATTAGATCTGAGGTAGTTTATTTTTCCAATTAGCAGGTGGGCTGTTTTTCATGATCGCCTGTTACTGCAAAAGTTTTTTTGAAATAATACAAAAATAATGTTCGATTGGTATTTGTGTCATGCTTCCTTACTCAGCCAGTCATTCGAGATAATCTCTATTAATTTATATTTATTTTTTTCTAGACTAATAATGTTTGTAAAAATCGATAAACAATGTTTATCGATTTATATTTTTTTCATTTCCCTATCTTTAAAACAACTTTTTTATAATACAAAACACTCACCCTGGGATTTATGAAAACAAAATGATGAGGTAATGATCGAAAGGAGTCTCAGAGCATTGCATATGGATTCCAAAATGAATGGATCCCCGAGTGATATCGATGGAAAATGCTGTGGCTGTGTTGTGTGTGTTGTGTTTCATGCTCGCCTGGTATTAGAAAGGTTTTTGGTGAGCAAAACTAATGTGCGATTAGGATTGCTGACGTAGGTTTGTTAGGTGAGTACTCAGTACAACATTTGACTTTAAAAAGAATCTCCATTAATGTATATTTTAATATAAGCTAATACATTATTTGTGAATATCGATATTACAATTATCGATATATTTTTTTCATTGGCCAATGCCAACAATAACACTCACATCCTTCAAAATATTCACTCAATCATTTATCATAAAAACGAAATAATGAGAAGTAAGGTCTGAAACCATGCATTTTACGATTTTGTGTTTTTTTTCATGCTCGCCTGTTGCCAAATGTCCAAATGGGTATTAAAAAAATATGTCCTATTAATATTAATCTTATTTAGTTAGTTGTTCAACTTAATGAGAATCTTGATTAACTAACTTAAAGTACTAGGTACTAAGATTGTTTGTAAATATCGATCGATCAGATAATGTATCGATATTTTTTCTTTTAATTCCCCATCCCTACAACTCACAAAATAATGAAAAGAGCGAGAGCCGAAGAGTCTTTGTTCTGAGCTGAGTTATTAGACTCCTGAAAGAGAGAACCAATGGAAAACGCGGTTAGATCTGAAGTAATTTATTTTTGCAATTTGCATGAGGCTGTTTTTCATGCTCGCCTGTTACTACAAACGTTTTTTTTTGGAGTTATACAAAAATAATTCCGATCGGTTGCTGTCATGCTTACTTATTCATACAGTCGTTCGAGATGAGGGAATCGCGATTAATTAATATTTGTTTCTAGACTACGTAACACTACGTAACTAATAATGTTTGCAAAAGTCGAAAACAATATGTATCGACATATATTTTCTCATTTCCCCATCCCTACGGCAACTCGCATCATATAATGATGAGTTTGAGAAGGGGCTCTCTCTGAAGCTCTGAAGTTGAAGTTCTGTGAACATACATACATACATTGAATTCCAGAATGAGTGGATCCCTGAGTGAAAATAAGAGAAAACAATAGAAAAATTTGCGAGGCTCAGTGATCTGAGTACATTTATTTTATTTTTAATGATCATGATTATTGTGTGCTGTTTTTCATGGTCGCCTTTTACTGCGAAGGCTTTTTGAAAAGTTCGTAGTTCTTATTTAAAAAGAATCATCAATCAGCCAAATTAATTCTGAATACCAACATTTTAATTATTATTAATTTTTTTGATGTATAATTATTTATTTATTTATAATTTTATTAGGGCTGCTTAAGCATGTAATATTATTTTGTTTTATTTGGGTGGTCTCTGCTTTCTTCGTTAAGACGGCCAGGTTCTGAGTTTGCTGCAATATGAAAATTGGTCAGAGTCAGAGAGAGCCGCACCGCAGTCGACATTGGACAATTACATCTCGCCGGGTTGCTGTCTAGGAAATCTAGTGCGCTTTACATATCAACTTATTACAAGCTTCTGCCAATTCAATTAATCGGAAAGCGTTCGTTGAAGATGTGTTCTCCTTCAAAACCGCCAAAGACATTTTAATTTCCGGCCTCAGCATTGATATCTCCGAGCACGAAATTGACATCGCACTCTGGAGTCTGGACAGGTTCCGTAGGTCCGTCCAGTAGTTCGTAAAAGTCCTCCACCATAGTCTTCATCTTCGTTGGTAGGGGGCGTCTGCAGGCAGATACGAATTACAGGTTGAATCTGCGTTACACAAAATGGAATGAGTTATTTAGAAATATATAAAAATATATAAAATCTGTGAGATATGTGAACATGAAATGAATTTTTAGGGTAATCACCTCAAACATAAAAGTTCCGCTAACAAAACTGGCCATGAACTTTTTACTTGCGATTTTGGACTAAGTATAATCTATAAGGCAAGTTATGCATTCGTAAAAAAAATATTCTAACACTCAAACGATCATAGAGAAGCCTAAGAAAGTGATCGACAAAAAATGTCTGTCTGTCTATCAGTCTGTCTGTCTGTATAACGAGCTGCAGCCTAAACGGCTTAAGCGATTACCTTCAAATTTGGTATGTGAGATTCTTTTGGCATTTCACAGAGGAAATTGAAATTTTATTCTTAGGCCGAAAACGGCTCCAACGATTTTGATGAATTTTTTAAGAATACATTTGTTTGTATATACTAGAATATCTGAGGTAGACAAACTAATTCTGCATATCAAAATTTTGAATAACTTTTTTTTAATTAAAATTATTTTTTGAATTTGTTTTTGAAAAATCAATATTTTTTTAAAATTATTCAAAAAAAAATTATTTTAAATTTTATAATCACATGTAAATAATAAATTTTAAGAAACTGCATACCAACATTTAAAAAAAAAAAATTCAAAAAACTAAAATTCAAAAACAGGATTTTATCATCATTTGTCCTACAATTTTCCAAATACTTTTTTCATAAATTCGTTATTATACAAGACGTGTGATAGCCTAATCCATTTTTTACTACAAACCGTTAAGTGTTGTGGTTTTTACACTTTTTATAATTTCAGATAGTATTAATTTTCTAATTTAATGTTACTTAATTTTTAAATTTTATTCAGTCATGCAATTTATTTAATTAAGATTCACAATTCAGCAGTTTAAAGTTTATGCATATACATTAGGGTGGGTCGAAATTTTTTTCTTCTCAAATTGAATTGTAATAGTGATATATTGTGCTATTGGTTCAACCAGTAAAATATTATTGTTTTATTTTCAGTTTAACAGCCCGCGCATCAATTTTTTATTTTAATTCCAACTTGTAAAAGTGAATTATTGTTAAAGGCAATAACTTTGTAAACCAAACGCAAATTATTTTTGTCGTGAGTACAACCTTATATTTGATGTCCCGCAATCAAATCAACTTAAAATGAACCGAAATACTTTGAAGAAACCATCAGTTTTAAATATTGCGGAGTGTGCGTCTCAAAAAGTTGAAAATATTTGGGCAAAAGCGTCACTTCCTACGGTTTCACACACTTCAGCTAATAAGGGCTTATCATTTGAACAGAAGAATGAATTTTTACAGAAAGGCCAAGTTCTTTTCGATATTTCTTGTAAATGTAAGGAAATTCATCTTTGTTGCTGTCAAAGAAAAAACAAGGTACCAAAAAAGGAGCACGAGTTTTTACTTGATCAAAGACAAGAAAGAAAAATGCGGGTGGAATAGATAAGATTCAAACAACAAAATTACAAAAAGTTAGCACGAGCCTCTTAGAAAACAAAGTACGATAATTTAGGCGCCAAGAAATGATAACGGTTTTTAGTAGAACAGTTGAATTTTTTTTCTATGGGAGGGGGGGGGTCTATCTCCCCCCCGTTTGGTCAGTAGGGGCATTTTCATAAAAAAAGTACTTAAAGAATAAAAAAATTATACAAAAATAACGGTAATACTTACAGGTATGTTTTATACTTTTTTTTAAAGCCAATACTCCGTTCTATTTGTTAATTTTTAAATCAAGTGGAATCGATGCACAGTTTTTGAAAAAACGAATTTTAAACTCAAAATTTGGGGAAAAAACATAAAATTTTTGTTTTGTTTTTTTGTTATTTACAGTGATTTCACTTTGAGGCAAAAAAACTTTGCATATACCCAACTTTTCACCTACTCCAAATCCTATAATGTGCCCAAGCAGGGGCACCTAACTGTTTATACGCCGGCCGCCGTAATGTATAAGCAAGCAAAAAAGCAAATAAAATTAAAATAAATAAAATAAAACAAACATAAAAAATAGTTTTAGTAATTTTTAATTTTCTCAAAAACTGGAAGACATAAAATCATCTAGTTTTCAGGTATTGATTAAGAATTAATAAGAGCAACGAATTTTAGAAAAAAATAAATAATTTTACAGTTAAAACTTTTTTTTTATGTTTTTTTCCCCAAATTTTGAGTTTAAAATTTGTTTTTTTCAAAAAATTGTGCTGTCACTTGATTTAAAAATTAGCAAATAGAACGGAGTATTGGCTTTAAAAAAAAAAGTATAAAACTTACCTGTAAGTATTACCGTTATTTTTGTATAATTTTTTTATTCTTTAAGTCCTTTTTTATGAAAATGCCCCTTTCGCCCAAACGGGGGGAGATAGACCTCCCCCCCTTCCATAGAAAAAAATGCTTGTATTGAACTGTTCTACAAAAAACCGTTATTATTTCTTGGCGCCTAAGTTATCGTACTCTTGCCAAACAAAGTCTAATTCAAGCTCAAAAATAAATCAAGATGAGTTTACTACTAAAGAGCAGGTGCTGGTGTCATCTTCGAGTGACTCTGAAGGCAATCTATCTTCGTCTAATAGGCCTAACTTACCTTCTAAATCACATGCACTGAAAACAACGTTATCAGCTAAAAATTTGCTTATGGTGTCAAAAACCTGCGACCGTTATGGTATTTCAGACAGAGCAGCCGTTGCAATTGTTTTTTCAATATTTCACGACATATCTTCTGATTTTAATGTGGTTGAAAAATCCAAAATTCGGCTTCACGTACCAGCTTTATATTTTGATGGTCGGAAAGAAAGGACGCTAAATATTGTCAGGAAAGGGGCAAAAAGATACAGACAAACAGTGATTGAGGAACACATACATATCTGTTGTTAAAGAGCCAGATTCAGTTTACATCGTCATGTCATTGAAACATCTTCTTAATAATTTAGACGGTGTTACCACTGGTCCATCCTCACATGCTGGTCCTATTGGCAAATCATTAGAAAATTGCGAGAAATCACTAACAATAAGTTATGACAAAATAAAAGGTGAACTAAGTACAGACCAGAAATACCTTTACGAAATGACAAAGTCAGTTATAAGTGGAAAATGCCCTTACGATTTGGCCAATAGGTCCCCAGGTAAGATGTCCCGTGCCCGATGGTTAACAAAAGCAAATAGAATTTTGAGGTTATATGTTTCTACATCAACTCCATCAAATAATCTAAGACTTTTAGCAGAATATTGTGTGAAAATATACGCTCCAGTATGGTTTCAAATAAAAACAAATCCGACTTGCAAAATGGGTCTAATAATTTGTGGAAATTAATTAAATGTTTTAGATTTTTTTTTTTATAATTAACACACTGCACAGGCATTAGAAAGATAGGGAGGGGAGAAATAGGAGGTGTCGATTAACATTGGTTTTGAATGTTTGCAGATCAAAATGGCAAAGGAAAATCTCGCCGGTTAAATTATTCCAAATTCGTGTCGTTCGGCTAAAAAAAGAATCCCTATATTTCACGGTACGTCCGAAATTGGGCTCAAGGGTGAACTGATTAGCATTCCTAGCAAGACGAGTATTACGGGAGAAACTTTTAAGGGGAGGAATGCAACTGGTTACTTCGAGTGAACATTTTTTGTAAAAGAAACGATAAAATAAGGAAAGATATCTGCCAGCAGAGTTAAAACTAATAGTCGACCCCGTAATTCAACGGAATGCCTATTTTGCTCACCCAGAGAATTTGCCTTTGTCGATGTTGTCGGATGAAAACAAAACAGTGAGGGAATGAGCTGCCAGGAGAATACTTAAAGCACGAAATTCACCTTGTGCAGGTAAGCAGCCTCGTATATTTGAAACCCCGCTTATCAATTTTGATGCCAAAAGCTATATTGACCTCATCGATTGGCAACAAAACTTTTACGATCCTCCAAGCCTCCTTAAAATTACTAACCAAGAAATAGAAGATGTTATTGAGTCTAAGGACAAGGAAAACTTAATTTTCTTAAAGCTACCATGTCGTACGCAGGCAGTCGAACGTTCGGTAAAAATATTGACGGAGGCATTAATGACCGTATGTGAATTAAGAGAAGGCTTAATACAGGCGAAACTTGCCTCCAGAAAACTTATGCCCCAATTTGAGAGTAAACGAGATTTTGTGCCCAAAACAAATTTTTTTTTACTATTTATGATTTTTATTACCAAATTTATGTTCTTCGTTGATTGATAATGAATTTGATGAATATTTTTTTAATTTTAAAGATAAATAATTGTTTCTTAATAAAATATTTGAGCTTAACTAAATGTTTTCTTTTTTTGAAACCTCCAAAACTTTGAATCACATGCGCGGGCTAAAGATATGACTTAATTAAAAAAAAATGGTCACTTCTTATTTCTTAGGACATGAGACAGCATAATATTACAATATGATCAAACAAATTTTATTTTTTTCCATACAAAAGTGACCCACCCCAATATACATATACTATGCCAAAAAAATTACGAGTACAACTCAAGTATACCCGTTACTTTCCTCAATCGGCCATTTTTATTGCGAAATAACAGCAACCCCTGTAAATTAAAATATATGTGTGTGTTGTGTATGTGTATCAGTATCCGTTTCGACAAGACTCGCAAAATTATGTACATTTCGTATTACATTGTATGTAACATAAGAATCAGTTTGGATACAAAAAACGCTTTGAAATTAATATTTTATGATTCCGAAAAAGGTCCTTTTTTCAATTTAGTCTTCATGGATTTTTCAAATTCTAATTACTATTGCACAAAAACACAAACATAAAAATACATATATATGTATGTATATTTCCTATTGTATCATTTTCATTATTTTTAGGAAATATTGCATCGAGTATCGTGATATATAGAACGAGGAGTAGGAATATTAAATACGTTCACAATAATTAAAAAAAAAAAAACTTATCATAATAATTTGAAATTGCACATTTAAAATTTGAAATTCCAACCATGCAAGAGGGCTTAAACTATAATCGGCTTACTGGCATAAATCGGAGTGACTTGCATGATAGTTAGTTTCATTAATAAATCATAAAATTAAATTTAATCTTATTCTCCTTCGTGTCTAATTTTTAACGGATAATAAAAAAAATTTAAAATCTAGCTAGTTAAATCTATCAACTAAATTAACTTACTGGCCTATTGCCTTTCAGCTTAAACATAACTTATAACTTAAACTTAAAATTGACGTGGTTTTATTTTTCAATTTTCAATGATTTTATTTAATTTTGCTTATAACTACTTAAATCTAGACAAAAATCTTAAGAACGGCCGCCTCCAGGACTATAGGGCTGTAATTAGGAATAACCTTTCATGTCGATTTAATTCCAATGTTCCTCAGGGGACTTATTTAGGTCCTCTATTGTTTTTGTTTTGTTATTAATGATATCTTCTTCTATTTAACAATATTCAACAGCATTTATTTATGCTGAAGGCGTAAACATACTTCAAGCAATTGACAACCGCACAGATTTGTATTTATTTCATATGAATCTTGTTTACACGTAGATAAAATAATATCTTTTAGTTGTGAAACAATATAAACAAGGTTAAATTTAAATTAAATTCAGGTTTAAATATTAGTAGACATTTACTTATTTTAATTATTTATTTATACTATTTATTTACTTATTATTTACTTGAAACATAATTATGATCTTAAGTACTATTTTATTAATTTTAAAATTCAATTATTTAGTTGTGCTTAACAGCGCTTATGTGCAATAATATAGTTTGAGTTTATCCTGAAACTCTCTAATGCTTGAAGATCTTCTGATATAGACTGGAAGGGAATTCCAAAGTCTTATGGCGTATACAAAGAACTGTTTTTGAGTAACAGTGTAGTTCGAAGTCGGCGTAACAAAACTTCTGCTTCTATTAGAAGATGAAAATTGAATTCTTTGAAAAAGGTATTCAGGTACTTTATTGTCTTTTAGAGTGAATAGATAAGTTAATGTTTTAAATTCGGGATATTTTTGTAATTCCACTCCAAGGAAGGCTTTAAAATAGCCAGAAATGTGTTCTCTTCTACCAAGATTATATGCGAACCTTACTGTGCTATTGATAGCAACTTTCAGCTTACGTAAGGAGTAACTATCTAAGTCACAAAAAACAGGGTAGGCATAAAAAATAATTGGCAATAAAAGTAACTTAACCAGCATTACCTTAGTCTTAAAAGGAAGACAGTTTCCAATTTGATACAAAGCTCGAAGGGATCCGTAGATCTTGGAAACTGTTTTGACAATATGATTTCCCCAGGTAAGATTTTGGTTAAATGTAATACCGAGATTTTGTACACTAGTGACGTAGGGTAGCACTAATCCTTCTAAGAAAAGCTGTGGTAAGCTTTGAGCATCAATGTTCGAGCGACCAATTAATATGGCTTGACTTTTATTGGAGTTTAACATGAGCTTATTCTTTTTTGACCAAGAGGCTATCAAGGTAAGGTCTTCATTAATTTGCTCCGTGGCATCTTCGACTTGATCTATCGGAAAGCTAAAGTGCATCTGTACGTCATCAGCATACATTTGGACCTTACAGCATTTTAAGACTGAGGGAATGTCATTATTGAAGAGGGTAAATAATAGCGGGCCCAAAATTGATCCTTGTGGCACACCGGCTTTAGTTTCAAGGAAATTAGACATTTTTTGGTTGCAGTAAACAACTTGTGACCGACCTACCAAGTAACTTTCCATTAGTTTTATTGCTGTAGAGTCAAAACCGAAGTAGTTTTTCAGCTTAAGAATGAGAATTTCATGAGGTACTGTATCAAAGGCTTTTGTGAAATCAAGCAACACAAGTGATGTTACATGATTTTCATTAATTTCCTTTCGAATGTCATCTACCAAGTTTAAGAGCGCCGTAGTACAACTGTGCTTTGGTCTGAAACCAGATTGCCATGGTGATAAAAGGTTAAACTCATTGAGGTATGAATGTACTTGTTTGCTCATAAGTTTTTCAAAAACCTTTGAGAGAAAAGGCAGAATCGATATAGGACGATAGGATTTGTTTCCAGAGACATTCTTTTTAAGGACAGGAATGATTTTGGAAATCTTCCATGCAGACGGATATGTAGAGTAGGTTAAAATGTTATTAAAAATGTATGTAATTTCGGAAAGCACCATATGAATAATAATTTTCAAAAACTTTGGCTGCATCCCATCTAATCCGATCGCATTTGATTTAATTGCAGTAACTGCATTGAAAACTTCATATTCAGAAACTCTTTGGAAGCTAAAATCTCTAGAGATTAATGGTATAAGTGATTCTTCTACAATGTAAGGTATGTCATCAGTAAGTTCTTCTTCATGAGAGGCAATTGAAATGGAAGTAAACTCTCTGTTTAACTCATCTGGACTCGTTTCACAGGCATCTCCATTATCTGTCTTCTTATTGCAAGCTCCTAAAGCTTTAATATTCTTCCAAGTTTTTGAGATATTTAGATCAGGCCTAAACTTAGAATTAAAAGACCTGATCTTTGATTTTCTAATTTCTCTTTTAACAATATTCCTTGCAATCTTATAAGCATCAAAAAACTCTGACATTCTAAACCTTTTCCATCTCTTATACGCGTTGTCCCTTTGTTTTAGAAGATGTTGGATCCTAGAGGTCATCCATTCAGTATTTTTATTTGGGAGGGTAAAAGATTTAGATGGAACATGCTGTTGAAAGAGATAATTTATTTGCTGGGTAAAATAGTCAACCTGTTCATCAATCCATGGCATCAGACGAAGCTCTTGCCAGTCTATTGCTAAAGTGTCCCGAAACAGGGAATTTTTGTCTATTGCCTTAAAGTCTCTATATGTTATTATATTACTTTGTGTTGGTTCAGTAAGGCGAAAATCAAAGAAAGTTATAATAAGGTCATGCTTAGAAAAACCAGGAACATCAAGTTGGTCGTAAAAGAGTACACGATTGTTTCAAACAAGTCGGCACTACCAGATTTATATAATAACTTGCATTTTATACCTTTCTTAATGTAAATTACTACACCACCCCCTCGCTTGTCAATTCTGTCGGCACGATGAATTTTATATCCTTTCAATTGTATCATTTGGTTATTTATGTTTGAGCAGAGCCTAGATTCCGATATGCAAATACATATATATTGTGAACAACTGCAAGATTATTTAAATAACTTTTGGAAATCAATAATAATAATTGTTGTTTTAAATATTGAAAAGTGTAAAGAAATGTGGTAAATTATTTTGGAATGACTACGCATACTATTTTTTATTGATCAATATTTATTAACAACATTAAATATGCTAACAAAAAACTTCGTGAGTTTCGTGATCTATATTCTATATACATTGTTGTTAAAATTCTCTATGTTTTATTTCTAAGGCCAACCGTTATATTTTTTTCGGAAAGACCTGTACTTTTTTAAATTTAAAGACGTCGTGCCAGCAGACCGTATGGAAAGCTTGGGAAACATGGATTGAATATATATTGGACTCTCCGTAAATCGAATTTTCACGGGAAACCAAGGCTTGTTGGAGTTAGGAAGAGTTTTGGAAAATTTCGAGTTAAAGAGAAAAATTTTTTTTCTGTAAAGCGTTTATTTAATGTAAAACTGTTATCAGTATAAAAAAATAATAGCTTCTCGCTTTATTAATATTATAAATAAAAACACATTCATCAAAAAAAAAAAATTATTAAAAACACTTATCTTATTAACATAATACCCCGCGGCTTAGTCATTAGTGTGTTGGGTTGGACTGCTAAGCAAAAAGTCGGGGTTTGACTCCCCGTAAGAGTCACCTTTTTATCCGGGGTACTGAATCTTGCGAGGAACTGACAAAACCTTTAAGAGCAAAATTTGTCTCGAAAAAGTGAATCTCATCTATAGCCGTTCGAACTCGGCGGTAAATTGAAGGTCCTTTCCATTCTTGCAGATCCATAACACATAGAGAGGAATGGTTGAGAGTATATGTCACTAACTAGATCCTTAAGGAGCTGTCGCGCCACTTAATTTATTTATTTTATTAATAAAACATTACTTTACAAAATTTGTGATTTTTGATTGGGTTTGTTTTTATAAAAAAAAACACTCCAGATTAAAAGACAGTTTTGAACCTCATCCGGTACTAGATCAGTCAATTCTGTTTCCTGATTCCAATCGCGTTCTCAATTTTAGTTTTTCCTGGCATTTCTAAGTTAATCATCAAGCGTTCTTCTTTTTCATCTGCATTTTCGTTTGCTTTATTTTCAGCATTCATTATTTCCTCCAAAACAAACTCCTCGTCAGGTACTTCGGTAGCCATGATCCCATCTAAATTCGACTAATGGAATGAAACAAATATCAAAAATCGAGAGAATGTGTTCGAATTAGAGAGTTTCGATTTGACTTAGAGGGAGTTCGACTTGAATGGTTTCTGTATGGATAACTGAGGGGAATGCTTAAATATGGCGGAAAATTTCAAATTAGAGAGAAATTCGACTTAGAAAGAGTTCGATTTATGGAGAGTCCACTGTACCTTTCTTCTTCATACTTGATCGATTGTTGAGTGATTACTTCTAAAACCAAATTGGTGTCTAGGAACAAGTCGTTTTTTTCCACAAATGAAAGCAGGCCCCTGAGTAATAATTTCTCGAAGAACTTGGAAATTATTGGTAATAAGGATATTGGTCTGTAAGACTTTTCAATAAGAGTTTTCCCTGGTTTTTGGAGTCATAATTTCTTCGGCATCTTTTCATGCCTGCATTCATCTTTTATATAGCGAGATGTGATTCAAAATAACTTTGTGTAAAAGAGAGTGGCAATTCTGCCATTTCTTGCGTTCTTTTTTTCTTTGAGTAAAAGTGTTTAAGTGTTTATGAGACATTTTTCTCGCTAGGAAATGAATTTCTGTGTTTTTGCAGAGTATTTTTATGTTAGCGTCTTAAACGTCTTTAATTAATTCCTAAACATCTTCTAATTCAAGCGAAGTTTTCAATGAAACTTTAAAAGTAATTGCAATCTGCACAAAACTCTTCCCAGTTAGTTTTGTTGTCTGTTAGATATGGCGCACTTTACATTATAAACAAGTAGTCTTCCGCATTTCGCTTGACTGATAGGTTTGGAAAAAGAAATCATATTTTAACCTTTCGGTTTAAAGGCTATCCGACCTGGCAAAAATGCCAGATCTACTTGACTTTTTGGACGCAAAGAATTAAATAAAAATTATGCAAAGATCGAGGAAAAGCTTTAATCCAGTAGGAAGATTAAAGCTTTTCCTCGATCCAGTAGGAAGATTAAAGCTTTTCCTCGATCTTTGCATAATTTTTATTTAATTTTTTGCGTCCAAAAAGTCAAGTAGATCTGGCGTTTTGGCCAGGTCGGATAGCCTTTAAACCGAAAGGTTAAAATATGATTTCTTTTTCCAAAGCCTATACAACTTTTTTTATGAAAATAAATGTAGATTTAAGAAAGTAATTTCAAACAATGTTAAAACTGTTCATTCGCAAGACTGAAATTTCTTTCATTTATTTTGTATATGAAAGAAAGCATGTATTCGGTTTCTATGATACCGCAAAAAAAATCAACATAGAAATGACGCGTAAAATGCATTAAGATGCCCTAATCCTCAAAAACAGTTTAGTTTCTAGTAAATAACATTTTTGATGATATTTCATCTGAAATGAGTAATCAAAGGATGATGCTCGCTACTGTAAATACTGTATAATATACTGCAATATTAATTCTACGAACAATGTTGTATGAAAAATAAACTAGGATCAAAATCATTCATCAGATACTAACAAAAAAAAAAAAAAAAAAACTACACGAAAAAAAGTTTCAGTTTTATGATAAATGCTTTGCTTGCAAAAAAAAATTCGACAAAAAACAAAATAATTAAGAAATTCTGCGAAATAGGATTTTATTGATATCAACATTAATCTGTCTGAATTTTAATTAAGAAACTCCTGGAATACAATATTTTGATTGAAAAAAAATACCTTTGAAAAGTTAAACATTTTTCAACCGAAATCGCGTTTATAATTTTAAAGAAACCTATGTAGGAAAAAAAATCAGAATAAAAAATCTCAAAGAAACTTTTTATAACATGATCCAGAAGAAAATTTGGGATTTTTGGATTTTGGGAATTTGAATTCAATAAAAGATAGATTGAGATATATTTTTGTATTGTATTGCGAAACACTTTTAACGTTTTAACTTTACTACTTTATGATCCCCAAAGGTTAAGTTAAAGGTCAGATATGACGCAAATAGACCTGTATTAGTAATTATAATTTAATTATTCACTTAACTCTTTCTGACACTTATCACTTTAAACGGCAGTATACATTTTTAAACATTCAATTACCAACTTTTAAATCCCATCGATTTTTTACCGAGCTAATGTGTGTACGTTTATAAACAATTAAACACAATTAACTTGACAACAATCAGCTTAATGTAATTATGTCTATAAAGTGAAAAAAAAAGAAATAAATACAAAAACAAGTGCCATCAAAATATTCCTCAACATACATAATAATGAAACACCTTTCGAAGGCATAAGCCTTTTAATATGCATTATTGATGTTAAATTAATTAAATAAATATTACTCAACCATTTAAAAAATAGGCCTCTTATTTTACCACTCAAATGAGTTTAATTATCCTGTCTGAATAACAGCACATTGCTTCCGATTGAGTTAAAAAATACCTTACGGCCATACGCCAATTTATTATTTTTTTTGTTGTTTATTTTGTATATATTTTAATAACTTAATAATTGTTTTATATTATCAAAGAACCATATATTATCTGAAAATGCCCTAAATACCAGATAAAAATATCGATATACAAAAAAATAAAATAAATTTGTGTAAAGTTAAGTTAAAAAATAAAAAAAAAATCTCAACGCGATTTACATGTGTAAACCGAATTTTGATCCTTCTTTTGTATGTATTTTTTAAGGCTTAAGTTAAAAGTATGAATGAAGTGAAAATGCAAAACCATCCACAGTATTTTGTATGCACACCCCTACACATATGGCATGCAAAAAGGTAGATTTGCATCGCAAATTTGACTATAATCCACTTTTGGTGAACTTTCTCCGTTCTGTTGAGCCTTAACAGAGTAGAGGGTGTTAAAAAGTCGTGCTAAAAAAGAATGATGAAAGCTTTTCTCTCTTCGTGGCTCTCAAGCATCATCACTTTCAATATGCATAACAGTGTAGATACAAAGATACAATTGGTTTAATTTTTTTTTTATTTGTAATATAAAAGTTGGGCGGTTAACGCATTATTCAATTTGTTGAAACTGCATAAGCTATGTAACATGGTCTTATTTCCAAAAAATCATGGAACCCATCTAAAGTCTGTATGACAAGTATATGTACTGCAGGGAGAAGCAGTGGAAGTAGTTGATAATCATCAATATATCGGTGTGATATTAACTCCACAAAATAATATTTCATTTAGTTGAAAAACAGAAAAGGGCGTAAATTGCATAAACACAACTTGGATTGCGTGTATGAAAAATAAAAGCATAGGACTTCGTATGAAATAACAAATCTTCGAGGCGACAGCGAGATCAGTTATGTTTTGCACTGTGGAACAGCTCCTGAGATTTTTTTTAAACGAGTACTGAACCGCCCTCGGACTACTCCCACATATATGTATATGTTCCACGTTGAAACTGGACTTCCACCGATGTTCATCTCATTATGTCCTTAAAGTTCTCAATATGCATGAATCACACTTAACAAAAATAGTAGCAGCACATGCCATTGCTAAAAAACATGGCATGCTTTGAAAAATGGAAGGAGCTTGCGGAGAGTACAGGATGTCTGCTAAATCTTCAGGGATTGAACCTCCATCAGTTGAAAGCCGAGCTTTACAATATTCTGCAGGAACTTGATGAAAAGATTCATAAAGTATTCATTAATGAAGCACAAGTGTAAAATCTGTGTACTGTGTACTGTTTTAAGCTTTGTAGTGAATCCAATATTCTGGGTACCTAGTAATATGCACCCTGACATTGCCTAATATTCTCCATTAGATGATCCTTACAAAAGCATGTACATCAAGTAAGTCTGAACAGTTAAGCTAATCGTTTTTGAAATTTAGAACATAAGGGAACGCCTGCACCGATTTTGAAGGGACTTTTACTGGCAGATTTCTGATGTTCCAGGGAGTAACTTAGGCTATTTAAATTACCCTCTAGGTGTCGCTGGGGTGTTTTTTTTTTTTAATTCTTATTTATAGACCGATCTTGACGGGATTTTCACAGGCAGAAAGCCAATATTGTAAGGATTAAGTAAGACTATTTTAGTAAAGGCGTTATTTTTATTTTTTTTATTTATGCCCCGATTTTTACGGGACTTCCACATGCGAATAAATGATTTGGCACGGTGTAACTAAGACAACTTTAATCACCCGTTGTGCTACTGGGTTCATTTAACCCGCAGATTAGCTTATTAGGTGGCTCATCTCAGAGTTAATTTTTTCGGAAATGGATGGTATGCCCGAGCAACGGCGGGTGGGTAAGCTAGTAATTTACAAATATAGAAAATGATGTGTTTGAATATACATATGTGCTCTGTGGAATCCAAAATGATGATTACTGAATTCGATGAAATTTTATTTGAAAAAAATTTGATTTTTTTTTTTGAAAAAAATATTTTCGTATAAAATACTAGCAGACCCGTGCTCGCGTTGCTTCGCAAAGTTTAAAATCAAATTTGTGTTTACGATGAATATTAGGTGACAAATATTTAAATTGTTACGTCTTTATATAATTTTATCTATATTATTATTTATGTATTCTAATCATGTTTGAACACTAAGAAGTCCCCTTGGTTTCAATGTTTTGTTTATGATGGAAACTGTTTTCATATTTTCAATTGATACCGACACAGTCTGTTGCATTGTATATACATTCTCTATAGTACTCTCATGGTGTCATTTTTCGTTTGGCCATCCTCCTAATTGATTCGTAATTAACTCTAAATAGTGGAGACGAGAACATTTACCGATATTTTTCCAGAATTTCATACACTTTTGTTATTTTTTCTTATTCCATATTCACAACAATTGGCGATTTCAGCGCGCCTCATTGCGACTTGATTCGCAATTAAAAAATGATGCTTTATGATAGTACTATATGCAGTGTATGTTGTCGATAAGGAAGCGATTTCAGCATCTACTACTACTTGTATAATTTCAACCGTCTCAGCTGCAGATGTACTGGCACCGTGTTGATCCGTTCGGCCGCACTCATTGTTTTACGTTGCCGGCACTGCTTGACTCGATCCTATAGTGTTTTAATGGTACCATTCGATTGCTTTTGAGAAGCCATTTTCTACCATATACGATCTTTGTATTTCTATCTGGCTAGGACCTCTGCATAACAAAATACAGGCATGTAAAGGCTTGAGTGAAAAAAAATTCTGACACGCGACCCTCCAGTTTTTTTCCTGGAGGCTCAGTTACCATACTCACTTGACTTCAATCCTTTGAACTACAGCATATAGTCAAATAGGTCAAATAGTCAAACCAATGAAAAGAGTCCCTGAAACAAACGCTGCGCAATTTTCTAAATTTTATGAAATTAAACGGGGTCGGTATAAAACGATTTACATAATTGTTAAAATGTTGAATATACAGCAGTTGTACATCCGAAAAGAGTACCTCATTTGTTAACACATGTCAAAAGTTGAACATAAATAAATAAATAAAAATAAATTTATTGGCACGACAGCTCCTTAAGGAGCCAAGGCCTAGTGACTTATGCTCTCAACCATTCCTGTGTATGTCTGCAAGAATGGAAGGGACCTACAGTTTACCGCCGAGTCCGTACGGCTTAATGAGATGCACTTTTTCCAGACAAATTTGGCTATGAGTTAGATTCGAACCCAGGCTCATTCGCTTAGCAGTCCGACACACTAACCACTAAGCCACGAGGCACAACTAAAAGTTGAACATGTCCTAAACTATTACGCACATTATCTACTTAAGAAAACAATGCAACAACTTCCCTCTTCTTGTTTGAATCCCATAGGTTTCTATTGCAGAAGTAAATTATTGAATTTGTGCCAATTTTCTAACTCAAAATAGTGATTGCGTCCTTTTTTATTAGAAGAGCGTTTGCTTACAGTGTAGATAGAGATTTATTTCTTACATCCCAGGACTCAATGCTTTTCCAGATTTTTTTTTATCAGTTTCGCGTTTTATTTATATTGTTTCGAAAAATGTTGTCGCAATTGTGCCATAACAATGGCGCCCAACGGAAATAATTCGCTGCCGTTAAATCATAAACTACACATATTGCGAATCATAATAAATCGTGACATGGCATCTATTTGGCATTTAACCCGAAAAACACCTATTCTTGCCACACATCCTGTCGCTACTTATCATCGTTCTCGGTGGAAGGGATTTACATACATAGTCCTTTTTATATCTTTTTTTTGTTAGTTATTTATTGTTTTATATTTTGTATTCAGTTACCTGTGAACTTTTAGCTGCTAAAACCCCCAAAATATTCTTTTCTTTCTTGTTGTTCGCCAGCTTAACCCTCTGGAGCTATACATACTGAGTTGAGTCCTGATGTGAGTTTGAACGGATGTGTACAAAAAAAAAAAAACGATGTTTATTTGAATCCCAAGCAGATTGGAACAAATAATTCCCAACTTGACGTGGCATCGCGGCCGTACAAGTTGTTGCCACAAACTACGATTTCATGATACTCACACAAACGACAAAGTTTTGTCGCCCTCGTCAGGATATATACTACAAGAAGGATAGATATTCAGAGGTTTCACTTCAAATCAGTGTGAAGTGTTTGTGTTGCTTTTATACAGCTACAAGGAGACTAGTTATAAGAAGGGACAAGGATTTCAGGACAATATTTTCCTGTTTTGTCAAAGTCAAAGTGGAAAAGTTTTTGTGTGTGCAGTTTTTCATGCGCCTAGGTGAGTTCATCTTTGTTTCTCTACTGTCTCATAGAAGTTTATGGTTATGTCATATTGCATTATGAGGGCCTCCTGTCATATACTATCATTTGGACGGAGGAAGAACTTTGTCCTGTGTGTTTCGTCGTTTTGGGACTTAATTTTTTTTTTTTTTTTTTGAAAAATAAAGTTTTGTTTTTATTATTTGTTTTGTTTCTGCCCGAACTGGGTACTAATGTTGGTAAGTATTTTTGTCGTTTCCCTTAAATAAGTTCACTACTAACCATTGAGTTTTAAAAAAAATATTTTTATTCTATAGAAAAACTGTGCAGAGTGTAATCGTGGTTGAAGGAGTTTCAGTTGATTTAGTTCTTTAATAAATGGGTGGATTGTTGTTATCAAATGGGTATTTGATGAATGCGCAAGAATATACCAACAAGATATTAAAGTTTTAGTAGAAAGTTCTTTTTTTTGTAAGAAAGAAATAGAAGCAGATTGTTGATTGAATACGAACTACCAACTGACCTACCGTGACGAAAAGCACATTTTTGATATACATCAGAGCGATAAAACCTATTTTGAATCAGAGAAATTTTCCCTATAACGAACCTTAAGTTCGTCGGATTTCGAGAGTGGGGATTTTTATAAACGAGATTTTAAGAATCGGGATTTTGTAACTGGGATTTTGAAAGTCGAGATATTGGTGGATGAGTTTTTTTGAAAGTGGAATTAACCATTCAAATGGGTGTGAATCTATGTCGCTGAAAAATCTTTTCTTCTTCAAATCTTTGGGATCTAATGTAGAAATATTTCGTTATTCCGTATTCGGATCTACAGCAATTCTGATTATGCCTGCAAAGTTTGTTTTTGGCTCTGTTAGCTATTGGAGTTGTTGGAAATTATGCGTGAAACAGATTGAACCAGCAACAGCGGCCGCCATTAATTTAGAACCATTGTATTTCAATGGCTCAAATTAGATTAGACCATCACCAGCAACGTCACCAGCGTTGTTAGACCAAAGTCCTAAATTTGCTGTTGCTGTTCCATTGCTACCAACTTTGCGCAGGGGCACCATACTGCAAAAGAAAACTTCGTATAGTTTTTTTATGACACAAAGTGTCAAACAGAAGTAAGAAGACGATGCTGGTGCTGGTAGCAATGTGTTTCAATTTCTTTTGCTGGTCAGCGTGCTGTTTGCTGTTAACGATGCTGGTGCTGTTGCTGGTTCAATCTGTTCCGCGCTTTATGCTCTTATAGTAGAATGGCTCAAATAAAAGAAGATTACCTTTTTAGGATTTATAAACTTAACTTTATTAAGAATTATTAAAGAATGAAATGAGAAAAAGGTGTCGTCAATTTTTGACGTTTTGTCGATAGTTAAGATTTCATAATAATATTTAAAAAGGTTAGTAAGAAATAGTTCAGGGTTCGGATAGTAAAACTTGGGTTTATTCAACAGGAACATTGACCAATGCTTGTTCGCTTACGCGTAAGCTATAATATTCCGAGTTTCTGTTAGGTATATTAATACTTTGTTTGAAAAATTCTCTGAGGACTTTAAATATACTTGAGAATGTAAATTTTTCCATGGGACAGATTTTTTTCCGCACTCGGTCAGTAGCAAGAGTTCTCAAAGATCTCGATATACACAAATCCGCTAGGCCGGGTATTATACTCCCCATTCTATTGAAGAGGTGTTCTTCCTCACTGGCAAAGCCACTGTGTAAGCTTTTCCATCACTCCTACTCTTGAAATTTTTCCTAGAAGATGGAAAACAACATTTGTCCAGCCTGTCCCTAAGAAAGGTGACCCATTCTCCTCTTCCTCCTACCGACCCAAACATAGCACTTACGTCCCTTCTTTCTAAGGTCATGAAAACGCTGATTAACCGTCAGCTTAAGGAAGATCTCTTTTTTAGCCGAACAACACGAATTTAGAATAGTTTACCCGACGAGATTTTCTATTGCCATTTTTATCTGCAAGCATTCAAAACCACTGTTACTACTATCCTTCCACTTTCTATCTTCCTAATTTTTTTACTAACATCAAAGTCTTTTGTTGATGATTTGGCATAAGTTAAGTTAGAAAATGAGCAAAACAGTCAAACACTCAAGTTTTATACTCGATGTCCCGATTTAAGTTTTACAAACTTTGCACGAAATTATTGAATAATACTGAACTGTAATTAAATAAACTCACGACGTGTGTGTACCCCACAACAGACAGGAAAAAACTGTATTATACCCAACAAAAGTTCTTATTAAACTGTTATTAAAATTTTGAACTCTTGAAATTCAATTGATTTAGCAGTATTCTGCTTTGTTTGCTAAAATATGTTTTTTAATTTTCCTAACTGGACACCATCTCGTTTTACTATATTGAACATATCAGTTTTGCTTATCTCGTAATAAGGTAGGCTTTAAAAGTTTAAGTTCTTCTTTCAAACGAATCATTGCAGTTCCTCAGAACAACAAACATTTCTAATATTTTTTCTTTGTCCTGAACTCGATTTTATTATATAGAAATGCTCTTCATATCTTGTCATCAAAAAATGTTTTCAATTAAGGTATTGTGGTATCTAAATGCCTGTGGAATTACTGTTTCTGTGAATACAGAAGTCTTAATGTTATCTATCAAATAAAGGGTTTTTTTTTTTGTTTAGACGTGTTTTTCAATCTGGCAGTACTTTTTTTGGAGTTGGTCTTGTTGACAGCTGTCACTTCATTTATGCTCAGTTTGGTTTGCCATTTCGTAATGAATAGACTTACTTCCCAACAACGTTTGAAAATCTTGCAAATTTATTACTAAAATAATAGTTCGGTTCTAGCGACGCATTGCGCGCTGCGTCCAATGTTCGGTCGACATAATCGCCCAGGAGAGTCGGTAATTCGAGCAACCATGGATCGGTTTCGCACCAAGTTTACACTAGTGGATAATGCGCATCCTCAGAGACGCCGTAGTGCGCACCGAAGACGTTATTGCTACTGTGGAGCAGAGTATCCGCTATCGCGCGCAACAATTGGAGCTGTGCCCATCCACTTTATGGAAGATTTTGCGGAACGATCTTGGTTTGCGGGCTTACAAAATCCAACTCGTGCAAGAATTGAAGCCGAACGACCATCAAGCGCGTCGCACGTTTGGTGAATGGCCAAAAACGAGTTGGCCACCGATCCCGATGAAGTTCACTTTTGGTTGATAATAATCCAGAAGCCATTGTTGAGATGCCGTGACATCCTCAAAAAGTCACTGTTTGGTGTGCTCTATGGGCAGAGGAATGATTAGTAAATATTTCTTAAAAAATGAAGCCGGCCATAATGTTAAAGTTAATGGGGAACTTTTTCGTGACTGGATTTGAGATGTCGATGTGGACGGCCTTTGGTTGTTCCAACAAGACGGCGCTAAATGCCATATAGCCAACGAAACAATCAATTTATTGGGGGAAACTTTTGGTCAGCGCATTATCTCGCGTCGTGGGCCTGTGGCGTGTTCTCCAAGATCGTGCGACCTACGCAGATAAGTCCGAGACAATTGATACCTTGGAAGAGAATATTCGGCGTGTTATTCCTGACATACGGCCCCAATTGCTGCAAAAAGCGGTCGAAAATTGGGCCTCTCGGATGGAATTTATATCATTTTTCAAACATAATGGCAAACCCTTATCATTATAATGAAGCTTAATTCTTGGCCATAAATAACATTAAATAATATGCGTTTTATTTCTTCTTGAAAACCACGCGTCTAAAAAAATACTCTATATAATCCTGGTATACCTGGTATAATCATAAAATTTAAAATAATTTTTTACATACTTGGTACTATAATACAAGTTATGCATTCGTGCAAATAAAATTTGAGATAACAATCAAACATGACATGAGATGATAGAGAAACATATTTTAGTTACTGGCAAAATTCTGTCTCTATCTGTCAGTCTGTCTGTCTGTACGGATGTATTTTGGACTGTAGCCTAAACGGTTTGGCCAATCCTCTTCAAATTTAGAACTTAAGGTTATTTTAAAATTCTACAGAGGAGTTTAAATTTTTTTTAGCTCAAAAATTAACCCGTCATATAACCGTTATGTAAAAGCTTATTTTTTCTCGAAAACAGCTCTAAGAATTTTTATGAAAAAAAATCAGTTTACTACTGTAGATAACCATTATATTTTGGTGAAAAAAAAATTAATATGGTGGGCTGAAAACGGTAACTCCCATAAGACCGTTTTTTTCTTCGACTTTCTCGAAAACTGGTGATCTGATTACTATCAAAATTGATATTCAAGAAGATGTAGGTAGCCTCAGTACTCAGTACTGACAACATTCGCCGCGTTATTGCCGATTTACAGCCACAAATGGTGGAAAAAGTAATCGAAAATTGGACCTTTTTCGTGTTTTTTTTTGGTATTTTTTACAGGTACAGAACTTTAAGTTGGCAACACTATTTTAACTGGCGGTCTTTTGGACAGCTGCCACTTGATTTATGCTCAGATTGGCTTAGCATTTCAACATAAATAGACTGACAACATTGCCGCGTTATTGCTGACATAAGTGGTTACAAAAAGTGGTCGAAATTTGGGCCTGTCGGCTAGAATTTATTCGAGCCAGCCGCGGCGGCCACTTGCCCGAAATCATTTTTCAAACATAATGGCAAACCATTATCTTTATAATAAAGCTAAATTTTTGGCCATTACATTAAATTATATGCGTTTTATTTCTTCTTGAAAACCACACGTCTAAAAAAGAACACCCTTTACTTGAATGAGAATCATGGTACATTGGAAATCATATTGAGGTTTATTTTACCAAAACATCCAGAAAACGTTAGCTTTTAGATTCATGCCAACTGAAACATAGTTACAACTGCCTTTGCCAGCTTAATATTCAAAAAATATAGTTACACTCATGTGCTTCCTTTGCTTCATTTCCCTATACCCAAAGTGTAAAATGATTCTGCGAGGAACAGAACATGATAAGATCTCAATCCCTAAAGAGTAAACGTTTCTTATTACGAAGATACAACATAAAATGAAAATTGAATATGGTTTAGAATAAGTAAGTGCCACATAGGGAAAGCTGGCTTAGCTTCCGGAAAAGAATAGTGAGTAAAAATAATAACAATAAAACAACATACGTTTAGTATCGGCCAATCCTTGGGATACTCTTCCCCGAAATGTAATGTAATAGTCAACAAGGATATAACCAATTTTTTACACCACATTTGATTCTACATTAAAATCGCCAAGGGTACCCAACCCAGCAGGTAAGATACGAATAGTAGAAAAAAAATACTCGTTAAATTATTCTGCATATTTTATTCACTTCCGTCATCGACCATTTCCCTCAGTATGAATAGAAAAGTGTTAGTTTGGTGGTTACGTTCCGAGCACAGTTTTTTTCTTTTTTTATTTTTTGGATTTATTTCGATTTGGCAATAATATGTTTTCAGAAAATCGCATCCTAATCCCTGAATAGAACATGAAAGATTTATGGCACAGCTACAACAGCGCACTAAACATAAATATGGTGGGGGCCTTTGACATTTGGAGCGAGGTAATGCGGCGAGTTCTGGAGTCCATGGGACTGGAATTGGTTAAATATTTGATGGCGTTTTCCTGTTTTTGGTTAAAGCAGAAAGTGTTGGGTTCGCCACAGCGTGATGGAGATTTTCCGCTGTTGCTGGTCCTGTTGTTGAAATTGGTCCTTTGACTATGTATGGTGTTGATGTTGCTAGGGATGGTGGTTTGTTGATGCTGGTAATGGTGTTGCGATGTTTTAAATTGGCGTTACAACGAATTATTGCGATTGCCATGTCGTAATTATTTATTCATTTTAATAGAGAAGCTATATGACTCACTGGAAATTTGCGTCAAGTTTATTTTGATTTGAGGTCTTTCTGGTTTTATTGGCAAGAACTTGGTTTGGAGTAACTGAAGTTAAACTTTACTAGAGTGAAATTTATTGATATAAACATTAGATTGAAATTCAGTCGAACGCTAAACCAACAGAAAGAAAGAGTAATTGAGAGTTGTTGGTAGTTTTTATTTGGTTTGGCTGGAAATTGGAAAATGTGTAAGCTCCTAAAGATTTTGAAAATGCAATAGGAATTTTGTTAATATATTTCATTGTTCCATTTTGATGGGCACGATGACTCGATTGGAATAAAACCTCCTACTTTTCTCGGACCATTCAATACAAGTGGCGTTGGACGGAATGAAGTCAGATATTAACAGGTGTGATTCGTGCATTGAAGAAGAAGAAACGGGGTAACTTTTAGTTCATGGAATATGTGAATCATTGCAATGTTTTTGGCTATAGTTTAGATAGTTTTAGAAAAAGACAACTTAACGGTTTTTAGTAAAAAACTAAGTACGCCATCACACGTCTTATATAACAATAAATTTATGAATTAATTTGGTCACCTAGATCTTTTCAAATATAAAATTTAATTGAAATCCATTGAGCCGTTACCGAGAAATACGAAAATTAAAAAAAAAACGTTATATGACAGGTACCGTTAATAGAGTTTTCCCGTAAATTTTGTTTTGATTAGATCATAGTGGTTTTCAATCTGGCAATACTTTTTTTGGAGTTGGTATTTTTGACAGCTGTCACTTGATTTATGCTCAGTTTAGTTTGCCGTTTCATAATGAATTACTCCTGAACAACGTTTGCAAATCGTTCAAATTTATTACCAAAATAATGGTTCGGTTCTATGGAGCAAATTATCGAAGAAGACCCGAATGAGTCCATCGGCCATCGCGCGCAACAATTGGAGTCTAGCCCATACGCTTTATGGAAGATTTTGCGGAAGGATATTGGTTTGCAGGCTTACAAAGTCCAATTTGTGCAAGAATTAAAGCCGAACGACCATCAAGCGAGCCGCACGATCGGTGAATGGGTCCAAAACGAGATGGCCACCGATCCCGATTTTCACAAATTTTGGAAAATCGGGCCATCCCCGGCGGCCATTTGCCAGAAATCATTTTTAAAACATAATGGAAAACTTTTACCTTTATAATAAAGTTAAATTCTTGGCCATAACATGGAAATTATATGCGTTTTATTTCTTCTTGAAAACCACACGTCTAAAAACACACCCGATATTTAGCAAATTTGGCTTGTTATACATACTGACAGACAGACAGACAGACATAGAGACATTTTTTGCCATTTGTTTTTTAGATTCCTCAATGATTGTAATGTCATATTTGATTGTTTGCTCACATTTTTTTATATTTACGAAACCTAAACTTGCCTTATAGTTCTTAGATAATCGCAGGTAAAAAGGGCTTTAAGGTTGATATGTGACAGAAACATTACGGATACCTACACTTACATATGTAAATCTCTCAACTACCGTGCGCTGTAATGTAACGTAACGTGCCTTTTATTTTTTTAATCGCTTTTGTTGCAAACAGTTCTCCAGTGAATTTGCCAGTTGAATAAATACCCTGAAAGGATTCCACGGAAAACACTTACTACTAAGAACCCAACAGCACTCTGAAGACAACTTCAGACATGCTGTCAAGTACACTCCGTGTTACATCATTACGAACAGGTACATTTAATTTTTTCGATTATCATGGAAAAACCAAATGAAATATAAAAGAATTAATTAGGCTTATGTTGTAAAAAATAGATATGAGACTTAAGGATTAATTACATTTTTGTGAGGCTTTCCCCAATAAGTTAATAAAATTGGTTCTTTTTTTTTGTGTCACTAGATTAAGAACAGTGACGTTTGTAGAGATATATCAGGCTTAACAATTTGTTAGATCGATTTCATGTTATCAATTTTTTTCTCATCTCTTTCCATATAAAAATTAGTTCAATCCATCAAAGAGCTTTCAATATGAAATCAATCGAGCTCATCTAGTGAGATTTGACTCGGTCAATTAGTTTTTTTTTTGCATACCAAACTAAGACAGTTGTTATCAAAAAAGTATTGGGTTTGTTTTAATCTCTTTCAATATGACCCAATATTTCTTTATACCTACATATAAAATTTCAATATTAAATCCAAAAACTACCTTCAGCCATAATTTTTCTGCTGTCAAAGCCCCATTTTTGCAACCTATTTTCAAACTATGTACTGTTGCTTAAAAAAACGCTGCAATATTAGCATTGAAGTGTCGAAATAGGTCAAAACTTTCAGCGTAATTGAATTAAAAATGTTTCTCTCATATAAATCCTTCTTTGATAAAAATAACAAAACGAACATTTTAACCTAAATAAGAAACAACGTTTCAGGATCAGTCTCACACATGCACCCACATATGTTATAATTTCGCCAATGAACTGACAAACACAACACACACACACACAAACGGCAACAGCAACTAAATTCCTTGTTTCGCTTTTGTCTTTCGGGCGATTTTTAGTGTTTTTTTTTTCATTCGTATCAAATCCCAACATATAAATCCTGCAAAACAATAAGTGAAATCCTGTCGCACATTTAAGCTCTCATCAGGCGCACAAAGAATTTTTCCACCAAAATTAAAAAAAAAAGAGAAAAATAATTCCCATGCGAGAATATCATGTGAATATATGTGCACTTATCACATTTAACATGTCCTGAGGATTATTATAGTGGTAAGCAAACATACAAAAAAAAAATAAGTCCAAAGACCCCCACACTTCTCCCGCGAGGATTCATTTCACATTTTTCACATGACAGTTATGGGAACAATGCTGTTGGCGATGTTTATGTTCATAAAAACATTAAAATGGTATTATCCTATAAAATAAGAAATAAAAAGGGGCTTTTCTCTTACACACACACATACGTTAAGTGGTGGTTTAAATAAAAAAAAAATGCTTGACAGCAAAAAAATCCTGCTACGTCCTTTGTTAAAATCCAGACTGGACAAAGTGCAATTTTAGTGGTCGTTTTATATCTACATTTAAGAAGAATGCAGATTTGTTTAAATCTTTGGTTAGAACAAAAAAAAAAAAAAAAAAAAAAACAAAAAAAAAAAAAAAAAAAATTCCAAAAATACGGTTTTTAGTTTCCTTTTAGGATTTTGAGTTTAAACATTTCTTGGTTGCAAATACTGATGTAAAAGCTAGAATTAAATACAGTTTTCAATTTAGTTCTTTACGTTTTTTTTTTTTTTTTTTTTATAATTAACGCGCGCACAGTGACTATTTCTTTCCCTTTTGTAGAACACACTGCGCGGGCAATAGGAAGATAGGGAGGGGAGAGATAGGAGGTGTCGATTAACATTGGTTTTGAATGTTTGCAGGTCAAAATGGCAAGGGAAAATCTCGCCGGGTAAACTATTCCAAATTCGTGTTGTTCGGCTAAAAAAGAATCCCTGTATTTCACGGTACGTCCGAAATTGGGCTTAGATAGATATATTTAGTTTTGTTTTGGTTTTTAGCGGCACATGAGTATTAAATATGGAAACAATATTTTTATTTAGAAATTCAATTTGATCGTGAGGTGATGTCATATAAAAGATATTGTCCCAAGGGATAGAACGAATATGTTGTTCAAGATTTGTTGTATTTATGTTCTTAAAGTCTCTAAAACTGATTTTCAAGTTTTCAGTCTGTCTTCTTGTTTGAAAATCGAATGCCAGAAAAATAAGGTCATGATGTGAGAAAGCAGGTGCTGCGAGTTGATCATAACATAGAATTTGATCTTTATTACTGACAAAGAATAGGTCCAATAAAGTACACGAGAAACGGGTAAAATGAGTGAGCGTTGCCGAGTTGACTAATTGTAGAGCCAACGATTCCATTTGTTCACAGAAGCAATTTTCTATTAGGACGTTATTGTTAAAGTCACCACAGAGAATAATAATGTTTGTTGAAATAACTGTAATCCCTTCGATTAAATCATAAAGCGGTTCTAGATCGATATTATTATTCGCCCTATAAAAAGTACCCAAAATTACATTGCTATCAGTCCCTATGACTTCAAGAAATAGACATTCAAAACCTGAATCGATATGTGAGGAGCAAATAATTTTACAAGTAAGTTCTTCTTTTAGATAAATTGCCACACCACCCCCTCCCCTCCGCGATTACTTCTATCCGCTCTAATTCGTAATTAAAAAATATAAAAAAAATTTCATTTTGCTGTTATTTTTTGTTGTTATAATGTTTTTATCCTGTGACTAGAAGAATTTTCAAATATGCTTCCTTTCGACACCACCACCACCACCGTGCAGAAAAGATTGGTTAGAATTGCCATAGTGTGGTGACGAGAGGCAGTGTTGAATGCGGCGAATGCGGCCACTGTAAAACAATGAGATAAGTAGAAAATGAGTATCCTTGCGGGAATAATAATAGCAAATAGATGGCATTTGCAACTTTCCACTCTGCCAAGCATTCGAATGTACGGAATGGGACCCATGCCACTAGCTCTATCACCGACCGAGTGCAATTGAGAAACTAATTTTGTTATTCCAACGATATAAGCTGTTGTCCTGAGTTGGAGATAAGAAATGAAAGGACGATGCTTAGCTCGCTGTATTAAAGATAAATCTTTAGGGAACAGAATAAGGATGCTTGTTTTTTGTTAATTGTTCCTCACAATGGTTGTTTAAATGTGATAAATATTAAGTTTAAATAGTGCATTTATATATAAAATGATATAACATGTTCAAGTGTTCCCAATAGACTAAGGTTCTAGTTTTTGAAGAACTTAGATAGGAATTTTTGAAGTTTTTCATCAAAAAGTAAGTTTGCATAAAGGTCTTGTCACACGATGAAAGAAAAGTACTTTCAGAAAGCATTTTGAAATTTTTTATTTAAAAAAAAAAGTATTTTCAGAGAGAAGTCACACTATGAACAGAAAATACTTTCTAAAAACTACTATTTACTTTCCAGAAAGCAAAATTTCTGAAAATAATTTTCGGATCATCACACTATGAAAGCGAAAATGTTTTCTGAAAGCCCTTTCTGAAAGTGTTTTGTGTGGAAACGGGAAACAAACTCGTTGAATTTGCTGCCACATAGACCGTTGCCCGTCCGAAAAATACCCGTGCTATTTTGCATTGTTGTGGACGAGGCATTTGCTGCATCAAACCGCATTATGAAGCCAAAAAAATTATAGGTAGTTGATAGAAAAATTACGGACTTAGATCTCTGGAGCACCGCCGAAATGTAATGTAATGTTTTATGACAAATTTTAACCAGTTGCATTCTTCCACTGAAAGAATTCCACCGTAATACTTGCACTGCTATTAATACTCATCAATTTTCCATTGAGCCCAATTTCCGTTACTGTTAAGTTTAGAGATTCTTTCTTTAGTTGATCCTGGTCCATTTGAGGTTGCACTTGAAAGCATTTGGCAATTTTTTCATTGCAAATGTTGTTAAGTACACTCACAAGGTCCCTGCCGAATTTCTCATTTGGACTTGGACCTTTTGTTTTGTTTATTTTTATCGAGATCTCTTCATAAAGAAGACTCAATACAGATACCAGGTCGTTGTCATCTCGCTTTTGCCGGGGCAGAGGACTCCATTCAAGAAAAAAAAATTCCTCAAACTGTATCTGCAAGCGAAAAGCGTTTTCAGAAAATGATTGGCTTTCTTGAAAATGCTTTCATAAAGTATCACATTGTAAGTATTTTTTTGAAAACGTTTTTCGAAAAGCAATTCGATTTCAGAAAACGTTTCCAGGAAAGTCCTTTTCAGGTCGTCAAACTATGAAAGTTTTGCTTTCAGAAAACTTTTTGTTTTCCGAAAATACTTTCCTTTCATATTGTGACGACAACTTAATTATCTCTGTCGTTACTCAAAGTTTTGCTAGTATAAATACGGCTTGTGTTCTCTGTCCAATTGTATGTGTCTAATGAACTTGATTTTCCGTGATACTCTTTAAGTCAAAGCATTTCCGGCTCATTCTTGTTCTTAATCTCATTTTAAATCATTATGAGTTGTATATAACAATTATGTATTTAGAATAAAAGAAACGATATAAAAAAATGAGAAATTATTATTTTCAAATTTCGCAACCTTGATCTGAATATTTGACGAGAAAACTTAAAAAATAGGTTTACATAAAATTTTCGCATGAATTCCACTTTATTGCAATTTCAATTGACCATCCTTGACAAAATCAAAGTTATTTCATCAACAACTGGCGCGACTTCCATTAAACTCTCGAAATCTCAACCCCACCTACAAACCCATCCACCTAAATCGAAACCATTAAAAACTTTTAAAAATCCTTGTCAAAAACGGAATAAAAATACAAGACAGGGTGTTTCATATTCCACGTCAATGCCACTTCAAGAAAAATAAACATTTGGAAAAATCCAACAGTTTTCCCATCCACATTTTCCAACAAACTGCCAACTGATAGAAGTTTTATTGTAACTATGGCCAAGGACTTTATATTTATTTCCGTATTCTTTTGCATTTTTTTCCTCCCTCGACCCTTTGTCGTCCTTATTTTATCCACCACAGGCGATGGCGCTAGGCGGGCAAAAGCTCATAAATATCCCGCTGAACATGCGATGACAATTTATGACCTTTTGACAATTTTATTTGGATTTTTCTTCGGGCGCATAAAAATATCCTTCTTTGCATCGTTTTGCTTGAATTGAGAAATGCATTGTTAAAAGATGCTCTTTATTTCTGATGCTTCTTGTGCGGTTTTTATTTCCTTTCGATTATGGCTTTACAAAAAAAAAAAAAAAAAAAAATGGAACCAATCTATATGGCCAGTGGAGCGCTACGAAATCGGTATCACATAAAAGTGCAAATGGTGAAGCGGCAGCCATGACGTCCTTAAGGATGATTTTATACGTTTCTCGCGTTAGTGCTTTGGGTGGTGTCATTATTCTATTGTTGCCAAGCAATTGTAGTTGTGCACTAGCAACTTGACAAGCTAGATTAGATGACACTCTTATCCGAAGACGACCAACTCATATTTTGGTTACAAGGATTTTTTTCATTTTCAAGTATACTTAGCTGCGTAGATGGGTTTTTCGACTGGAAAACAAAACTTTTTCTTTTTTAGTGGAAAACTACAGTCTGTTCAACAAAAATTGTCAGTACATGGAATATAGGACGTGTGCCTCTCAGTTTCTGTTTCAAGTAAAAGCTCTAATAGGGTTTCCGTACATATCATTATAAATTGTCGCAAATCGGAGATTAATGTGCGTAGGGTCACCATATTCTTTTTAAAATACAATACATTAATATTAATTTAAAAAAAATATAAATTCACTTTACACTTCACACAATTTAAACCAATTTCAGTTCACTATATTTATTAATACTGTTGCGGTAAGTTTCACTACAACTTTCACCTATCCATCCTTCCCTTCCTTAATTTGCTCCTCCCAATCCCTTTTCTGTTGCGGCTCTAAAATGCTTAAACGAGTGCAGTAGAAACCTGATCCATCAGCCAGAGGAATGCTCTTGAAGTATTCTGGAAAAGCATCCAAACTAGGTACCACCCAAAAGTGTGTGACAGGTCGTCTACACTAGCCGAATATAGACGGACGGTATATTCAATAAGCGAGTGTACTGAAGAAGGGAGATTATGACCCAAGTCCAACTATATGTGAATTATAACCACACCAAAGTAAATTTAATATGGCCGAGTGCTCATCATAAAGTGTGAGACACGATGCGATTATATTATCTGTGCGGTTTTAAAATGATTAATTTATAAATCCACTATTTTAGTCGCAAAATGGTTTAGATTGTATCCAACAAAAATATATTCCTCTAAATTTTTTTTTTTTTTTTTTATAATTAACGCGCGCACAAGGGATTATGTGTTTCCCTTTTAATGTAGAACACACTGCGCGGGCATTACGAAGATATGGAGGGGAGAGATAGGAGGTGCCGATTAACATTGGTTTTGAATGTTTGCAGATCAAAATGGCAAGGGAAAATCCCGCCGGGTAAACTATTCCAGATTCGTGTCGTTCGGCTAAAAAAAGAATCCCTATATTTCACGGTACGTCCGAAATTAGGCTCAAGGGTGAACTGATGAGCATTCCTTGCGAGACGAGTATTACGGGAGAAACTTTTAAGGGGAGGAATGCAACTGGCTACTTCGAGTGAACATTTTTTGTAAAAGAAACGATAAAATAAGGAAAGACATGAAACATTGCGTCGGTGTTCGAGTGGGGCAATTGTTTCAGCGGCAGCTCTATTACCTATCAATCTTAACGCTCGATTTTGTATTCTATCAAGCAGGTGAAGCGATGTTTGCGAAGCACCTGCCCAGAGGTGGGAGTTATACTCGAGTTTAGGGCGTATAAACGCTTTATAAATTGTAGCCAGATCAGATGGGGAAAAGTACTTCTTACACCGATACAGAAAACCTAAGCACTTTGCAGCATTCTTAGCGATCTCAAATATATGGTCGTTCCAACGGAGGTCGTCGTTGACACACATACCGAGTACTGAGAGCTTTTCGGTTTCTTCGATGTAAGTGCCATTCATGGACAATGGCATTGGGGGAATGTTTAGCTTTAACGACAGAAGACAGCATTGAGTTTTCGAAGCATTAAACTCCACACGATTTCTATTACCCCATTTGACAATGCTGTATAAATCGGAGTTTAATGAGCTTGACATACGGCACCGTTGCAATTGTACGTCCGAAGGCGAAGGACGTGAATTATCGAACGAATATGAAAAGCTGAGGGTAGAGTCGTCAGCAAAACAGTTAAGTGGATTAGAAGTAACAGACAGAAGATCATTTATAAAAATGAGGAAAAGAGTCGGAGACAGAACAGAGCCCTGGGGCACACCAGCATTTATTTTATGGGAATCAGACTTGAATCCGTCCAATACAACTTGTATTGAACGGTCCAGAAGATAGCTTCTAATCCAACGAACAAGAGTATTATCGATCCCAAAAGCACGCATTTTCGATAAGAGAGCTTCATGCCAAACTCTATCAAATGCCTTGGAGATATCAAGAGCAATAATCTTACTTTCACCAAAGCGATGTAAAGATTTGTTCCACTGTTCGGTGAGATATGCCATCAGATCACCAGTGGAACGGTTGCTGCGGAAGCCATACTGACGGTCATGGAGAAGCTTACGATCTTCGAGATATTCCTTAAGCTGACGGTTAATCAGTGTTTCCATGACCTTAGAAAGAAGGGATGTCAGTGCTATGGGTCGGTAGGAGGAGGGGGAGGATGGGTCACCTTTCTTAGGGACAGGCTGGACAAATGCTGTTTTCCATCTTCTAGGAAAGATTCCAGAAGAGTAGGAGCGATGGAAAAGCTTACGCAGTGGCTTTGCCAGTGTGGAAGAACACCTCTTCAGAAGAATCGGGGGTATACCATCCGGGCCAGCGGATTTGTGTATATCGAGATCTTTGAGAACTCTTGCTACTGTACGAGTGCGGAAAAAAATGTGTCCCATGGAAAAATTTACATTCTCAAGTACAGGAGGGGCAACGTTGCTTTGAGGCAGCGTGGAGCTGGCAGCGAAATGGGTGGCGAGCAAGTTTGCCTTCTCTGAAGAGTAAACAATTGGTTTGTTATTGTCGATGAGCGTTGGAACCGAAGATGTCGATGAGTTTTTTATATTTTTTACAAATGACCAAAAATTTTTACTGCCTTTGGGACACTGCAGAATTTTTTGCCGTAATTTTTGGTCATGCAAAAATTTGGTTCTTTCTATAACGGAGTTGCATGAGTTCCTTGCTTGTTTGTGCTTTTTCCGATTTTCCTCTGTAGGGTTGGCTTTGTAAGATCGGAAACTTACTTCTTTGAGCCTGATAGCTTCTTTACACTCAGAATTAAACCAAGACTTTTCTTTAGGTTTGATGCTTTTTACTCTGTTAGGAATAAAAGCACGCATCCCTAGAAGAATCACATTTGTGATCATTTCAGCACTGGCATCAATGTCACTATCGAGGAAGCATAGTGACCAGTTAAAGTTTCGGAAAAAGAAATTCAGGCCGTCCCAGTTGGCTTTCTCGTATTGCCAAACGGTCCTGGTGGGAAGTTTTTCTTTAACTGGATGGGTGGGGGATGAGAAATTAGCTGAAATGATACAATGGTCTGAAGTGCCAAATGGAGAAGTTACACTAATGGTATATTTATCAGGGTGAGAAGTAAGAAACAAGTCAAGAGTATGGGCTGCTTGCCCAGCAACATCCGGTATACGCGTTGGCACATCGATCAGTTGGGTAAGGTGATGTAACCCGGCAAAGAGCTCGACATACCTTCCTTCGGGTGTTGTCTGACCAGAATAGCGGAGCCAGTTGGAATTGTGTACATTGAAATCGCCCGTAATAACGATTTCAGTGCGAGGACAAAGGGAAACAATTTTCGAGATGGAATCAGACAGTGCATCAAACTCGTTACAAGTCGAATTACTGTCAAGATTTGGACTCCTGTAAATAAAACAATAATGAATGACATGCTTGCGGACAGTGAATTTGAGCCATAAGAAATTAAAGTCCGTGTTGGAACATTGCCCATATTGGGGAAGGCTCTGGCAAGCAATATCATTCCTAACATAGACCACGAGACCATGATGAGAAAAGAGTAATGGCACCAAGCTATACCCATGTAGAGCAAATTCTGATAAATCAGTATTTGCTCCAACCTGAGTTTCACTTAATGCCAAAACAGCTGGCCTGTGTTGAACAGTGTAGACGTACACGTGAAAGAAATTCTTTCTTAAACCACGAACATTTGAATACACGACACAAAAATCACTTACCATTTAAAAATACTTACATACAAAACACAACTCTGATTAAGTCGAACTGCGCAGTGAAAATCAAAATTAACTTCTGTAATAATCAAACTGTCTTAGGTGTTATGCCCATAAGACAGCCTGTTTACAAAAAATTAATCCAAACATTCAGCACAATAAGACAAATTCAGATGCCCTTATCTATTTACCGCAAGCATTTTATGGTCATACGATGCCTACAGTAGATAAGAAAGAGGCAGTTAAGCACAAAGGTCTTGGGACAGAATAGAGGATAATTTGTTATGCGAATGCGTTTTATTTATTTTTTTTTTTTTTTCTTCAGCGCGAGTGGGCATCTTTTTCATTCATCCTACGACGCGAGTGAACACTATTATTTTTTTTTTACAGCACACGCGAGGGGTTTTTTTCTAATTTCTCAACGAGCGTGTATTATTTTTTTTTCCATAAAGCACTCGCAATAACAACGCGCAACAATTATTTGTTTGGACTTCGTTTAACTAATTGTGCGCGCACCTCGACATCCGTCTTCAACGAGCTTAGGATCGACACTCAATATTTAGTTTGGGCCGGTTTTGGCATGGGACTTTGCGCTTTTTTATAAAATAGTTTTTCACTTCACTTTTTACTTATGGAATTGACCAAAGAAGGCTGAACCATTCACTGCGCCACTGGTGATCATTACCATCGCATGATATCGCGTGCAATAAATGTGTTCTCTCGGTCGCACATCTCAGCCAATATGGGCCGAATGCTGTTGATTGAGCGAGATAAGAACACTGACAAGCAAAGATCCGAAGAGGATGACCTTATGGTCGTTGGCAAAGTAGATTTTGTACAAGCCAAGTCGGCTATGTTTTGGCGGCAATTTTTGATTGACCATCGTGAGTGTTGGTTGTGAAAAGGAAAATTTGGAAAAAAAGAGAAGGAAAAACTATTTCAACTTGTTTTTGGATTGCGAGAAGAAATCGTTTGGATAAAAATAAGAAGAGTTACCGAGAAAGATAAACAAGAGGAGGAAAATGCATTTGTTGGAGGAAGATAGCTAAGTATAATTTTCTTTGTATATTTGGTTTTGTTAATTTTTGTGTGTGAAATAGCAATTCGTGTTGGTGTTTTTTTTTTTAATTTTGGTTTATCCGAATAGGCCTTCGTTTCGTTATTTTTCTCCCAATATTGTGAGACACGCGACCCAAACGTTGATTTAGAATTTCAGGACATTGTTCTCTCGTGATCTTCCTTTGTGTCGCCATGACACAAAGGTTTGTTAATTTTGCCTTTTTTGATAATTCAAAAATAAGAATCTTTTTTTTTAATCCTTGTTTTCCAAGGTTTTCCAGACAATAAAAGATAGAAAAATCCCTTCAGAAATCGTAAATAAATTCCTCCACTACTTAAACTGAGCTACCGGTTGCAGCACTGATAATTGCTGCCTGTTATAAATTTCGTGGAACACACCTCATAATTTGACACTTTACAAAAGTTCATATTCATATCATAACTTTGTTCGTGGCACTCCGATCTCGTGCATTTCGTTTTCTTTATATTTTAATTAATTAAACTATTTTTTGTTTTGACAATATTGGATCCGAAAATCTAATATTATATATACAATCAAAAGTGAAGATTTCTTGACTAACTTTCAACTGACAGTTTGCCTTTACAATGTATTGGTGTGAATTTGACTAAGTCAGTGTATACATTGAACGCCCACAATATCATGTCAAAACATATTTCCGAATTAATATGATCACGTAATGAACTTGAACTTCGAGAAAATAACTTCTTTCTTGTAAAATACCAAAATCTCAAAACCGAAAGCACCTGATGAAAACCAATGAGAAATCTATATAGTATACTGTTTTCAATTGGCAAAGGTAACTCTGTAGGTGGAAAATGTTTTTTTTTTATTCACACAGCGAGGATAGGTAGAAGTAGAAGTGAGTAAACGATCATTATACTGTGTCCAACAAAGATTGTCAGTACAAGCCTTATGGGAGAGCTTTTTCAAACACAGTGGCGCCCGCCAATCTGTCTAACCAAATAATTCCTCTGAAATCTACAATAAAACCAGTGATTACCACAACATTGTTTTTGTAATTTTTTGATTAAGCAACGCACACCCATGCTAAACTGTAACCCTGAAGTTTTCTCAATTCAGTGTCCTGATAATATACACACAGGCGCCACTGTTTTGAAAAAAAAATTGCCTATAAACCCCCGTACTGACAATTTTTATTAAACAGGCCATAGTAAATTTTGAACTTCGCATATCAAGTTTAACTTTACTGCAAAATTTCTTTTCAAATGCTTTTGAATAAAGCTTTTTGAAAGAAAATAGCTTTTTCGGTGAGTTAATTAACTTCTTCTTTGATCGAAGGTGGTTATGAACTCTTGACATCTCTCTACAGCCTAAACGCCAAACGGATAGGCCGATCTGCTTCAAACTTGGTATTTAGTATTTAAGTAACCCCTCGAGGGGTTTTTCATTTTTGCTCCAGGTCGAAAAATAACGGTGCCTGCCATACAATCTTTAAGGAAAAGTTTGGTGTTTTCTAAAACGGCTGGCTCTACCGATTTTAATAAAACTTTCAGGGTTCTATTTTTTTACAACATTATATCTTTCAGTTAGAATAAGTTTTTCGAAATTCGTTCTATAACGGTACCTCTCATAGAACCGGTATTTTTCAAATGCGGTTTTATCATAAACCATTATCCCGATTTTAATAAAATTTTGCACACAGGAAGTCCTTTTTAATTTAATTAGTATTGCATTTCAAAATTTTCAAAAAAACTGCTTTTTTCGATTTTTTTAATTTTCTAAAAAAAAAGTTGGTTTTCGAAATATTTTGAAAACGCGTTGTATGATTTTTTTTTTTAATATTTTTCCTGGTGAAAACTAAAGATTTTCTTATAATGACATACTAAAAAAAAAAACGTTATATTTTTTTCGAAAAGTTTTTCAAAAAAAAACGACTTTTTTAAGAAACTGGTCGAACGATTTTCAATATTGTTTTCCTCGATAGACATTTAGGTTTTGAATTGCATACTTAGTTTTTAAGAGAAAATTCTTAAACTAATAAAATATTGAAAGAATTTTCGAAAAAAATTATTTTTTTTATTTTAATAATTATACATTATGTATATGTTCATACATATGCAGCCACTAAGCAATTATCTAGCATAAGAACAAGTTCGTGCGACCCAGTCGTGCATTTTATTTTAAGTTCATATACAGGGTGCGCCAGAGAAACTTACTTATTTGAAAAAATTCCCGCGCGGTGAGTTGGGTGGGTAGAGGGGCATCTGGAGGGGGAAGTTCCCAAGTTTGTTTCTCCCTCCAGTCAGTTGCCATCATGCTCTGGTCTAGAGAGCAGCGGGCCTTCGCAGTTGAGAGCTTCTTTTCTAACGGTCGCTCACTTGTTGCTACGCAACGTGCCTTCCGCGCTCGCTTTGAAATTCCTCCTCACAGACTCGTTCCTGGCCGTTATTCGATTCTGTCGTGGGTTAACTCATTTCGGGAGTGTGGAAGTGTCGCTAAACCCAGAAATGGACTTCAACGGACCATCAGAACTACGGAAAATATCGAAAGAGTGAGGCAGTCAGTTGTGCGTTCTTCCCGGCGTTCGGCTCGCAAACACACAGCTGCTATGGGAATTTCTGACACCACTGTTCGACGAATTCTCCATAAAGACCTTAAATTTCATCCCTATAAATTGGCTGTTGTGCAAGAACTAACTGAACGCGATTTTGTTGCCCGTCAAAATGCATGTGAAATGCTGATTGACAACCTGCCTGAAGACGCGGTCGTTTTTTTCAGTGAAGAGGCTCACTTCCACATTTCCGGCTGCGTCAACAAGCAAAACATGCGTTATTGGTGTGGTGTAAATCCGCGTGAGCTTCGCCAGAAGCCACTTAATTGTGAGCGAGTTACTGTCTGGTGTGCGATGTCGGTAATGGGAATAATTGGTCCTTATTTTTTTGAAGAAAACGAACGCGCAGTTACCGTGAATGGAGCTCGTTACAGGAACATGATCGAGGAATTTTTTCTTCCAAGACTCGAAGAAATGAACTTTAGGAACGTGTGGTTTCAGCAAGATGGAGCCACAGCACACACAGCACGAGACTCAATGAATTTGTTGCGACAACATTTCCCCGACCGCCTCATCTCTCTCAGAGGCGATCTCCAATGGCCGGCACGCTCTCCAGATTTGACTCCATGCGATTTCTTTTTGTGGGGTTATTTGAAATCCCTGGTTTATGTCGATCGACCACGGACCATAGCACACCTCAAGAACAACATTCGCGACGCCATTGTCAACATACCGATTGATATGCTGCGAAGAGTGGATACGAATTTCAAAAATCGACTTCATCAGTGTATGCGCAATGGGGGTCGCCATTTTTCCGATGTCATTTTTAAGACTGCATAAAAAAAAATTGGGATATTGTATTCTCAAATAAAAAAAAAATTTAAAACAATAACTGAAGTACTTTTTTTTTATTGACCTTTCAAATAAGTAAGTTTCTCTGGCGCACCCTGTAGTGTTACTTATTTTTTAAATTTTATTCGACGATGTGACCGCACATATGAGCAAGTACGTGCGATCTTGTCGTGCAATTTATTTATTCTGAATAGCTTGTGTTCCTCTTTCTTTTTTGTACCAGTTCTGGTACTTCTGTTTATACGGGTGCCTATTTAGCTTTCTGTTTAGCTACATAATATGCTTGCCTGCACTTATCGTCAAACCAAGGGATCGTATCATTGCACGGCATATCCGCAGCTCTACCTTGGCTACAAGAAGTCGTGGTCCGAATCAATGATTGCCTCTCATTGACAGTGACAATTGAATGATTAGGAGATCTTATTACAATATTTCGCCCCGCAGAAGCGTCAATTTGCCTGAACCCATTATCGGAGTTGGTGTCATGCAGGCCGTGTACTCCCATTGCATAGCACTAAAGATATCTTCTCTCGCCAGCTTGCGGCCAAAGTCACCTAGGTAAACTTTAATGTCAAAGCTAGCGCTCGTATGTTTTGACCAAATGCTCGAAAAACGTTACTTTCATGTGCTCATCTTTATTTTCTGTGGGGCATATGCGCGCATTTATGAATTATGCTGGCGATTTTGTTTTGAAACCGATTGTCGCACATGCAAGGACAAGTGCTTTAATGGTAAGGCTTTTTCCCATCTCAACTGAAACACATACCTAGCCTTATTCCCGAAAAATTAAATGACAATTTAATTTTCCTATTTAAATATCTGTTTAACTATTTCAAATTTCAATTTTCTTTCTATGTGCACCTATTTCCCTCTATTAATAGCAAACTTTAAGTCTTCACTATCTTATTGAAGCTTGAACAAAAATTAGAAAATAAAAATCTTCCGTAAAAAGCCATTGAAATTGAACCAACTATAACGTACTTCTGCTTAAAAGGTGTAAGAAAAACAGCAGAAGAACATCAAAGAAGCAGTTGTGAAGGTATTCACTAAAAACAAGCGCTCTAATGGTATTTTCTCTTTATATCTCCAAGTGCCCGCGGAAAAAGTCTACTTGTAGTTGGAAGAAAAATGAACAAGACCTCAGGAAGAAAATCAGCCAACAATGAGATGATGAATGCTACCCGAAGAGGGTTCACTACGAATTTAATTTACAAATAAGAACTTTAATTAAGTCGGTTTTCCATCGTCTCATTTTCTCTATCAGGCTACACCAACCAAAGACCTACCATCTTCTCACCGGTGCGGTGTCTTCTTCTTCGACTACTGCGAAAAAAACTGCAGAGTTGGATGCCAAAAGAAGTAAGACGCAATGCCCGCTGTTGTTTCAACACGCTAAGAAAAGAACTAGAAAAAAATGTCAGAGCGGAAGTTCGGCTTCAACAAAGAAAAACAAGGCGAAAAGTCCTGCATTGACATCCGAAAAAACGACAAAAAAAAAAAAACAAAACGACTCTAACCCAACGAAAGGACTTTTGAAAATAGGAAGAAAAAAAAACACCTCCTTTCAAGGATAGGATCTAACCAAGCATGGCACTGAAACTGAATGTAGCGGAAATTTAACGTTGCAGATGTTCAAGACGGTGGCAAGGCAACGCGAAAGGTGACTCCAAATCTGCCAGAGTTCACATTTAATTACGACCGGAAAAGTTTTATCAGGTGAAGCATTTAGATTTTTAGGATAATAGGATCTCTGCGAAGAATACGAAAATGAAGCAAATAGAAGAAAAAAAAATGGCTGGTAAGGAAATTCGAGGAGTAAGTTTTCGTCGACGAAGTGCCTTGAATGTATCTTTTTGCCTTTTATTCATCTCTAAGAAATGTAAGACTGTCAGAGCGAAATTAAATTCGTGATTTTATAGAACTAGCAGGTAGTGCATTAGAAGCCACTAATTAAATAAACCATCTATGGAGTTAATATTCAAATACTGTGTTCCTTTAAGGTATTTGAACGAGCGAAGTCTGAAAATTTTTTGAATCACATCAAAAAATTAACAAATATTTCAAACCCAGAACCAGCATCTATGCAGGAAAAAAATAACAAAAATACTGGATATGAAGGGTTAAACGTTTCAGTGAAAAAGTCCTAAATAAATTCCTAAATTAAGGCAATAGTTTCATCGGCATTCATGAGTGGTGGCTTAATTGACACCTCAACCTTAAATAATTGACATCACTTCCATGAGAACATATCTTCTAAAAATATTCACCACAGTGTGATAATAATTCTGTGGCATATAGTTTTTTTTGCAACGTTTTTTTTCAAAATAGCAACAACAGAAGAAGGAGCAACAAACTCCTTAATAGACCAACTGCATATCCTTGCCTTTGTATTCGTCGCCGCACTTCCGCATCGGTGAGGCAACTTGAAGGTGGCTTATAATTTTAATTAAACCTCCAACTGTCGCGCTAGAGCACAACACTGAAGTAACAGACGACGACATCGTCGTCGTCGTCGTCATTAACAATTTCTACAAGTAAACGATTCCTTTATAAGAATATCGTGCACTAGCACAAAGGATGTGACTCCATTTTACCTTAAGTAAATAAAACATATTGCAATGAATGCGAATGAGGGGTTTTAATAAAATAAGAAGTAAACTGACGCAAATAAGGCTCAAAGTCACCATCATCATCAAACCATAACACTGAAAGGAGAGACAGGTGGGGCATCTTGGAATCCCATATCTAGTTCCTTCACAATAAATAAGCGAGTGGGGGGGAGATTGGATTAGAAGATGATTCAATAAGGAAGTTTTATTGGAAAAAGTAGAAGTTTCTTCTAAATACGTGTTTTTAAAAAAGACACTGCAGGAAGAAAATCTTAAAGGGTCACTAGTAACAATAAAGACATTTTTTTGTCGAGTTTTAACTGACTAGGGTAGGTTTAATTAATTGGACTTTATACCCAACCTTGCACCTTTTTCAAAACCAATAGTGACCCTTTAAGCAGGGATTAACTAGAATTTGATTGTTTTACTATGTCGGAAAGGCAGTCATTTTTGTTGGTCATTTGTAAAAAAAATGTAAGCAACTCTTCGTCATCATCGGTTCCTGTGCTCGTCTAAAATGATACTCCTGCTGTCAGTTTTTTAAAGAAAAAGCAGATCTGCTTTCAGCCCTATTTGCGGCAAACTCTACGCTACCAGCAGGTGTTAGAACTCTTCCTGTACTCGAAAGCGTAAGTGATTTTATGGGACCAATCTTTTTTCTCACTAGTTCAGTCGCAACAGTATTAAAAGATCTCAATATACACAAATCCGTTTGCCCGGATAGTATCCCCTTTATTGTTTTGAAGAGGTGTTCTTCAACGCTGGCAAAACCTTTGTGTAAGCTTTTCCGTCGGTCCTTTTCTTCTGGGCTGTTTCCGAGTGGATGGAAAGAAGTGTAGTGCCCCATGGTTTAGTGGTTAGTGTGTCAGACTGGTAAGCGAATTTGCCTGGGTTCGAATCCCGCTCATAGGGTACTGCCTCTTGCCAGGATCTGACAAAACTTCCAATAGTGGTAAACTGTAGGTCCCTTCCATTCTTGCAGTATTAGTCACTAGGCATTGGCTCCTTAAGGAGCTATCGCGCCAGTAAATTCATTTGTAATTTATTTTATCCCTAAAAAAAGCGACTCTTATTCACTTTATCCTCAAAATATCGACAAATAGCACTTCCTTCCCTTCTTTCTAAGGTCATGAAAACGCTGCTTAAATTTCAGCTTAAGAAATATCTCGAAGAACGAAAGCTTCTTAATGACCGGCAGTACGGCTTTCGTAGCAACAAGTCCATTGGTGATCTAATGGTAACCAATCTCTCCCCACCGTTTTGTGGGAAAGCAATATTATTGGACTCGATTTTTCTAAGGCATTTGATAGAGTTTCCATCAAGCCCTTTTATCGAAAATGCGTGCATTTGGGCTCGCTGAATCCTTCTTCGTTGGATTATTAATTGCCTTTAGAACCGCTCAATACAAGTTGTGTTGGATGGATTCAAGTCTGATATTCACAAAATAAATGCTGGTGTGCCTCAGGGCTCTGTTTAGTCTCCGACCCTTTTGAATATAATTCTCATATTTGGGGGTGCTCCCATTACCCACTGGAGATTCTTGGATAGAATTCAAAAAAAGAGCTTTAAAAATGATAGGCGACCGGACAATAACAGAAACCTTTCTGTTATTGTCTCTTGAGTACCGTCGTCACGTTTTTTTCTATAAACAATGCGCTAGAACAGCTGCATTCCTCTAATAAAAAAAATTCAACCGTAATACTCGTATTGGTAGGAATACTCATCAGTTTACCCTTGAGCTCAACTTCGGACGTACTGTTAAGCACCACACGAATGTGGAAAGCTTTGCCTGGCTTGGCTTTTCCCTCCCATTTTGATATGAAGAATTTCAAAACTAATGTCCATCGACACCTCCTTTTACATCCTTCCCTTCTTTCCTAATGCATCAATTATCACTTTTAGCGCGTGTTAATTATAAAAAAAAAACCTATTGGATAATAAATTCTCTTAAAAATCTTATGTTTTTCATGTTTTTTTTCTTTTTCTTTTAAAAAGTTTTGGCACACCCGGGGTGGAATATATGTATGTTCAGAGTAAAGTGAACTTTTCACCCACTCAAGTGGATAAAATCCCATTATTATGGACTTATGGTCTTTGGATTTTTGACCCTGCGCCGTAATTCCCAGAGTTGACAAGACTGGAGATCACCGCGTTTTTTTAAAGAAAGGTCAAACATATAAAAAATGGAACGTTAAATCTTTAGGTGAAGCAGTGAAGAGACTTGTGATCCAGGACGAGAAGTCGTGATGAACATGTTTTTTTTCTAAGGATCAACATAATTGCAAGTGCGTACGACCCAGCCATGCACACTCTTCTTTTAAACTCTCACTTAAAATAATGTGAGAGCTATCGAAGAATAAATCTGCAATCTAAATCTTACTTCGCACGAACCATAAGCAAAAAACATAAGATTCTTAATGACACAACGAGTGCATTCTGGCAACCCGCAACATAGACAGTCTTTCTTGTCGCATGTAGTCTGTCAAGATATTCCATTCAAGAAGAATTTACAGCAGTAGGTGTAAAACTTAAACTTTGAGCAGAAAATTCCGTAAAAAATAGGAGTGTGTGGTGAGATACACTTTTGGTAATAAAATCCGTTTTAATGAGTTTGGCAGCAAATGAATCTTACTTAGAACATGTGCCTCTATGCAAGTACATACGTAGGCATAAAAGACTTTTCCATGTGTCCTTGTTTGCTGCAACAGAGGCGTGAGTAGAATGCCTCCAAGCAACGATACTCTGAGATGTGCTGGTGTGCATATGTGGTGATTAAATTGCCCGCCGGGGTGGTTTTAGACAAATAACGCGTCTGCATTAATTAAACTTAAAGCATTTACCTGTGCCTATGGCTTGCCTCTTGGCTGGAAAATACAATTTTTCTGTGGCAATCGCAAACTCAAGATAATGACAATTTTAAAAACAGGAAAAACAAAAAGAAAAACTGACAAAAAAGTTTTCTCATGATTTTCAACGAAGTTCTTCAAACTCACATTTTTCTCTCTCTCCTTTTTTGTGTTTATTTTGCTACTTTATTTTCTTCTCGTAATTCTATGATAATCAGTGGCATTTTTTAACAGACTTTTGAATATAAATTCAACATTGAGAATTTTGAAATATGTTTTTTAAGAAGAATACGATAACATCTGGTGTGGATGAACGAAATTTGAGATATTATCATTCAATTGTAAATTGTTTTTTTCTTGTAAAGTTTTAGATGAATTGTAACAAAGTTAAGTGGCTGTCCTTAGGAAATTTGGTAAAATTATATGAATTTTTGAGAAACAATAATTTGAGTTTTATTTCTATGACACATTCAAGGTTTCACTTCACATTCGCAGGAGGTAAAATTATTGTATCTATTGTGGGTCGTGAGAAGCACTTATACATCGAGACCAACCATAAATACAGTAGATTGGGGCAGTTGTTATGGTTTGTGTATATAACGTGTCCGCCAAATAACTTTTTTTTTTTTGAAAATGCTTCATCAACATCAAGTGTAGCTTCGGCTGTGTGGCACGTAGCGCCGTCCTGTTGAAACCAAATGTTGCCAATATCATCCCCTTCAATTTTTGTGAACAAAAATTCGTTCAACACAGCCCGATAACGATCGCCATTGACTGTAACGGCCACTCCTTGCTCATTTTCGAAAAATGGCCCAATAATGCCTCTGGACCAAAATCCGCACCAAACAGTGACTAGTTTTGGGTGTATCGGCTTTTCAATGTATGCGTGCGGGTTTTCTGTGCCCCAAATGCGACAATTTTGCTTGTTTACATACCCGCCAAGACCAAAATGAGCTTCATCTGAAAAGATGATTTTTTTGGCAAAATCGGCATCTTCTCTAAGTCGATCGCAGGCAGTAATGCCACAATAGGTTTGTTCCCGATAATTATTCGCAGAAAATTCGCAGCAGTCAGATTTTTGAGTAGAGGGGATATTTTCTCTCTTTGAGAGATTTCTACGAAAAAAGTACGGGAACGCTTTAAACCAAAAAAATTGCAGCATTCTTTCCTAGTGTTGCTTAAGTATCGATAGTATTTATTTCCGATATCGTCGATAGTTTTGAAAAAAAATATCGATAGTACTGATACTATCGATACATTTATCAATTGAATAGGCGCAAGTTATAAGTCATCAAATTTCAAATTCAATAGGCTTGTTACAATTTTTAGATTTATGACTGCCTATCCATAAAACAAAAGTGAAGCTTACCACCATTTATAAGTACCCTTATGGCTAAAACACAATCACGCTTCAGCTTTGACTGTGTCACGTTACATTTCACACGCTTTGTGTCCGCTTTGAATGACATTTTCTAAATTTCGGATTTTGTTTTTGCTTTTTTCTGTCAAAGCGAGCAAAAGTTCAACCAGTTTCTACTTAAGCTTTACGTTTGAGTCACGTTACCTTATATTGTACACGAACCAAACGTAACGTCAAAGCCGACATTGTGATAAGATGTATTGATTTCCTTGTAAATGTAAGGCGAAACCGAAGCTAAAGCGTGATTGTGTTTTAGACATAATGTCTTTCAATGAAATTGTAAAAAGTTATGGAAAAGGTTTTAGACAGCACGAGTGGCGTTCTTCTGCAATAGGTTTTATTCGGAAATTCCTCGTGTAAGAGGAAATTGTTATGTATTTTTGGCTGGATATTGTTGTGTTCAAAATTTCAAAGCACTCAGGAAGCTGCAAGATTTTATCTATTGCATGAAAATGTTTTTGGATGTCAGTGCAGCAAGACCTTTTTGACACTCTCTCTCATAGCTCACATAGCTTAAGCTCTCATCGAAAATCTGATAATCGTTTAAGCATAGAGAATGAGCTATTCCAACAGGTTTCCATCTCTTGAATAAGCTCAAGGTCGAAATGTGAAGGTAAGTTTGAATTATTTAAACTATCGATAGTCGTTCGATTGTTTTTTAAACTATCGATGTAGCCGATATTTTTCACTATCTATACTATCGATAAACTGTCGAAAGTTCGAGCATCACTACTTAAATGTCAAAAGATTGGTGGAAACTAATTATTGCGAAACGGTTTTTAAAATGTTTTGTTTATTATTTCAAGGGAAATGTTTTGCCTATTTGTTGCATCAGTTCCACCAACAAAACAATTAGTAATTGTGTAGGTGCTTCCACGCTTTCAGCAACAATTCTTCTCTACTCCTTCTGGTAAACAGCTGGCTTCAGAAGACTCAACTCACACTGCTCTGTAACAATTGCCTGAACCCTGCTGGACTTCGTCAACAATATTCATGGAAAAGTTTACAGAACCACCGGTTTTTTATGTTTTTTTTATGAACTTTTAAAAATAACTGCAATCTTTATCAAACGTGTCGTAAATTTGATTTATTTATTGTCTTTTTTCAATTGTCAAAATGACGTTTGGCTGCTACTTTTTTCTGCCTTCAAAAATTTCTTGAGCAGAAATTCGCAGAGTGGGGAAATTATTTTCTCTCTCACGAGCTCTCTCTTCTGCGAATTTCTACGAATTTTTGGTGTACGGGAACAGGAATTAGCAGAAATTCGTGAAAATTCGTACTAATTCGCAGATTAGGAACAGACATAATATTTCCATACGTTGGGAAATATTATGTCTGTGCACAACCATATTCGTTCAGCGGAAGGATAAAACTAATTATCTGTCAAATCAGACATGAGCTAAGTGTTACCATTCACGAAATAAGCACTAGTTGGAAAAAAAACCTAAGATGGCGGACCCTTTATATATATAGCATATGTATACATTAAATATCTCATTTCTCTTGAAAATTTCTTCGATGTAGCATTGCTTGACCGATCCTGAAGAGAGATGATCAGATGATCCTCTGAACTGCTTCAAATACAGAGCCATCAGTCATCAAAATATTGCAATATGGGCCAGCTGTTTTGACACTAAGTGAAACTCAGTTTGGAGCGAACATTGATTTATCAGAATTTGCTCTACATGGGAATACCTTAGTAGGTACCATTTCTTTTTTCCTTACAGTCTCGTCGTATATGTTAGGAATTTTGAGCAAACTAATACTATGTTTAGGAACATTTTAGAACATATGATTTCCGCTTTTGTTCCTATAAAATTATTTAACAATTCTAAGAAACTTTGGTTAAAAAAAACTTATCTAGACTTAAGAATGTAATGAAAAAGTTACACAAAATGTGCAGAATTTCTGTTTCTTTTCGTGAGCAATTTAATCAAATTAGGAAAGAATATGAAATTTGGAGATAGTCTATTTACAAGCAATACATTTGTCTTCTTTGATAGTATAAATAATATTTGCAATAATTTTGCTTCATTTTATTCAATCAATTTTATGAACTTAACACTAAAACTGGTGAAAATTGGAAAACTTTAATTCTTTAAATGTATTTAACTGTGAGTGATGTACTTTGATAAACTTTGTCTTCATTTGATGACAATTTTTCTTTTGCGCCCGATAATATTCCATATGTATATTCTTTTAAAGACTTGTCGATTTAACCTTGCAGCACCACTGTGCTTTATCTTCAACATGTTCAGTTATCTCTGAACTGTCGTGGGGCGCGCATCTCTGAGAAGCTTTCATCAAAAATTCTTTCAAAATGAATTGTTCTGTGTGTCATCAAAAAATAGATCGCAATTGTACAACAAAAATAAATTGTAATGATTGCAAGAATTATTTTTCATCATGCTTGCGTAAATTTAAACAAGCAAGACGCTGAATATTTTAAATTGAGTGGCAAATTATTCCGATGTGATAAATGTGCAGTGTAAAGACGCCGCTCTTTACGTGCGCCGTCATCGATGGATCCTATGTATAACAAAAACAATGCACGGCCTACTACCCCTACCTATGATCTCTTGGACGACAGTAACGCACACACAGAAAAATGTTCTCCAGCCCAAACTAAAGACAGCGTAAGCGAATGTACTCTGGAAATGATCTATAAAAAAATCTCTAATTTGGAGGAAACAAATTTTCGTTTTCTTCGAGAATTTCAATAAACTCAAAAGCAATTTTTTTTATGAGTTTTGGGAAGATGTCTACAGTTGCTCTGATGCTTCTAAGGCCTATGATATTTTTATTGATTGCCTTAAACATTTTTAGTTGTTCCTATGATTTGCCTTCAAATAAGTGTAGGAAAAGGTTAAAGCCTTGGATTTCAAGTTATCTTTTGTTTAAAATAAGAAGAAAGAACTTACTCAGGATTAAGTGCAGAAAGCATCCTTATAACTTGTGTTTAAAACGTAAATATAAAAAGTTGTCAGATGAAATTAAAAAGGAGATTCGGAGTTGTCGAGATAGCTATTACCGAAGCCAATTTCATTCAGTAAAAGGAAATTTAAAAATGAATGGAAATTAGTAAATAGCATACTTAATAAATCTTCTATTTCGAAAACGCCTACCCTTATACGTGTTAATAACCTAGATGTTTCTGATAAGCCTGGCATAGCTGAAGCATTTAATTACTATTTTGCAAATATAGAAAATAGTCTACAACCATGCCCAGTCCTGTAGTCTTGTTCATCCTGTTCGTCCAGCGGTAATTCTACTGAACTTTCTCTAGAAAACAGTTTTGTGTATCAGTCCATAATACCTTTAGAGATCTTAAAAGTCATTGGGTCTTTAAAAAATTCAAACTCGTGTGGTGCTGATGGGATTTCCATTGTGCTTGTAAAAAGAATTGCTTGTTTTCTAGTGGATGTTTAGGCAGATATTTTTAACTGTTGTATTTTTGCTGGAGTTTTTCCAGATGCTTTGAAATGTGCAGATGTATTACCACTGTTTAAGAAAGGTTCTTCTATTGAAATATGTAATTATAGGCCAATATATCTCTTCTTCCAGTTTTTAGTAAAATTTTCGAAAAACTTGTACAAAATAGGGTAGTTAGCTTTTTAAATAAAACTAAGTTTTTTAACACGAATCAATTTGGTTTCCAGAAAGGCAAATCAACTGAAGATGTGCTATTGCAGTTTTGTTCTGAAATAATGTTGAATTTCGATGGGAAAAAATGTTCAACTAGTTTATTTATTGATATTTCCAAAGCATTTGATACGGTCAACCACAGTATTCTGATGAGAAAGTTGGAAAAAGCCGGATTTCGAGGTTTCGTATTAGATTGGTTTGGGCCATACTTAAAAAACAGATCACAAAGATTAAAACTAGATGATTAGATTCTACAACTTGGGAGTGCCTCAAGGCTCTGTTTTGGGACCTATTATGTTTCTCATTTACATCAACTCACTCTTTGAACATAATTTCAAAGGAAAACCAACAGCTTTTGCGGATGATGTAGGTTTTGCGTATGGTGTCCCTTGGATTTAGTCTCTGACATGAATTGGGATCGCAGTTTACTGAGGAACTGATTTGCTGTACATAGTTTGGTTATAAGCCCTAAGACTAAAGTTATGTTTTTCAGTTTATCAGACCTCTATAATATTGAGGCGAAACTTTTTTTATCACGCACCTGAGTGTCAAAAATACAAACTTTCAAGCTGTAACTGTACACCTTCTCCCACATTCATTAAAAGGCTAAGTTGCAGTAGTAGTTGTTTTTTTAATTGAAAATGTTAACGTGTTTAAATATTTAGGTCTAACAATCGATTCTAAAATGTGTTTTTTGAATCATGTAGAAGCTTTGAGAAATTATTTTCGTTGCACGCTTAGATATTTCTTCTATTTGAGTAATATCTGCTCAATGCAACTTTTAAAAACAATTTATTATGGAATTTTGCAATCTAAGTTACAATATGGAATTGTTTGTTGGGGTGGTGTTTACAAAAACAAAATTCAACCGTTGTTCACTCTACAGAAATATATACGTAAAATATGCGGAAAACCTAATAGACATTCGAGTTTTCCTTTGTTCTTTGATATAAAAATTCTTCCTGTACGACATCTGTACTGCTTTAAAGTGTTGAAGATTTTCTTTATGAAGTCCGGAAATCGAAATTATCGTCTTAATTCTAATTATAATTTACGTGGAAACTTATCTCATACGGTATCTATTCCAAACTTTCGTACTACTGCATTTCGTAATTGTTATTCAGTTTTTGCAAGCTGTTTATTTAAAAAGCTTCCTCTGCCGACCAGAACAATGTCAATGCATGGTATGTTTTTAAAGGTTGTAAAAAATTGGCTTTTTAATTTTGATTACAATACCGTTGAATCTATTCTTTCTGATATTTTGTTTTGAACTTTTTGCTTGTATTATTCTTATTACGATTATAAAAGTAAAATATATTTGTATGATATTATTTTTGTTAATTTTTTGAGAAATATAAAAAATAAAACATCTTTGAATCTAACTTGTAAATAATAATTTTCTATTTTAATGTAAGTATTTTTTTTTTAACGTACTATTTTAAATAGGGTCACCCCATCCAAAAATTATTTTACGAAGGTAATAAGCCACTGAAGTGGCATTAAACACTATTTATAATACTTTGTATAAAAATATAGAATGTCGCATTAATTTCTTATATATATATATTAATTTATTAAGCTATTATGAATTTATGTTACTTATTCTTTTGAATTTATAAGAAATAAAGTTAATCTAATCTAATCTAATCTAAAACATGTCCTTAACTCAAAGTATTTGTATTGTTATATATATGTTGATAGCTACAGACCTATTGCAAAACTTCAATTGATCCCTAAAGTAAAGCAATATATACCAATTTTACAAAAGCATTTGACCGTGTTAGAATAATGTTCTATTGAAAAAACTTGAGATGTTTGGTTTTCACTCTTCGCTGCTAAGTTGGATTAAAAGCTATTAAGTTGAAAGAGGATGCTCATCAGTTCACCCTTGAGCCCAATTTCGGACGTACATTTTACGTTTTGCCATTTTGATCTGCAAGCAACCAATGTTAATCGACACCTCCTATCCTTCCCCTCTCTTCTTAATGCCCACGCAGTGTGCTCTACATTAAAAAAGGAAACAAATAATTCCTTGTGCGCGCACTAATTATATAAAAAAAAAACAATAAATCGAAAACGTATTATCTACAAACATTTTGAATTTTTCAGGGTACCTCAAGGTAGTCATCTTGGACCGTTACTTTTCATCATTTTCATCAATAATTTTCCAAGCCTTCTTTCATACCCTAGATATCTTTTATATTCTGACGATCTTAAGGTTTTTAACTAAATAAAATCTTTATCAGATCAAATGCCCATAACGTCCCAAGTGATCTGAATAAAATTGTTCAATGGTGTACGCTAAATGGACTCTATTTCAACAATTAAAAGTGCAGTGTTTTTTTTAAGACCGTTATACTCAATCGAGTATATGGATTCCATTCTGTAGTACACAGAATGCTTTACGAAAAACTTTCAGAAATTCAAAGTGTTAAGAGAGCATATGTGTTATTATTGGCCTCAAAAACCCATTCATTTGAGAAGAAAACTAAATTCTGGGGTTGAATTGGCTAAGGTGATAGTTGATTGTCGCAGTTTTGATAAAAAAAATTGTTTCTTGGAATCACTTAAGAAATAAATGTCATTTTAAATTTTTTTATTGTTTTTTTTTTTGATTCGAGCCTGATAAAGTCTTGTTTTTGTTTAGTTCTTAATATATGTAAGTATATATACATATACATATCTTAGAAATATTAAATACTGGCTTATCCACCCGGCGTTACCATACGTAAAAAAAAACGACGCCAGCGTGGCGATATCTAGTAATCAAAATAGCCTTAGCTGCTTTTTCCAAGAAATTGCTATCTGCTTGTAAAAGAGTTAATTGAAATAGTCGTATTGACTCCTTATAATACCAGCTACCTGTCGATGGACGTCCCGTCAAAATCGGTCCATATATAAGTATGTTCGAAAAAAACTACACAGTGCCATCTAGCGGGTAATTTAAATAGCCTAAGTTACTCCCTAGAACATCAGGAATCTGCCAGTGAAAGTACCGTCAAAATCAGTGCAGCCGTTCTCGAGATTAGCCGGAACAAACAGACAGAAAGACAGACAGACAGACAAAAAAATTGTTTTTGTTATAAGTACTGTGTACCCCAATGGCCAATGTTGCAGCCAGTTGAAAAATAGGTGGAATATGAGTTGGCCTTACACCTAAAGCCAGATTGAAAACTAAGCAGCCGCAAAACAAGTACGAGTGCTTCTTTTGTCAAGCGAAACATTCATAAAATCCTAAAATAAAATGAGTGTTCAGAAATATTGCAACTGATGTAAACATTGTACTTTTACTAATTTGCTCAATAAAGATTTTTTTTGATTTTTAAGGTGTCATCACACAATGAAAGAAAAGTACTTTCAGAAAGCGTTTCGAAAACTCCTAATTTAAAATTTTCTTTAGGTGCTCCAGAGAGTAGTACTATGAAAGGAAAATACTTTCTGAAAACGGCTTTTTACTTTCCAGAAAGCAAAATTTCTGAAAGAACTTTTCGGGTCGTCACACTATGAAAACGAAAATGTTCTCTGCAAGGGCTTTCTGGAAGTGTTTTGTGTGTAAAGGGGTACGGACTGTGGATTTTCCACTCTGAATCCTTGCTGCTAAATGGAGTTCGCAGAGGAATTTTTTTGCGAGGAAGAATTATTGGATTTCAGGCTGTTAACTGTTATAGAAATCATCCTACGGATTTCACAGCATGAACAGATAGAACAAAATGCGGTATATCGTAAGACAATTTGTGTGCGAACGATTTATCAACATGGCGCTAAAAAATAAGTACACTCCTGGGGAATTGGAACATTAAGCGTGGGTTTGATGATGGCTCTGGCGATGTCAATTAGAAATTTATTTATGTCAACGTTGGAGCAAAATCTTTTGAAGCTCGAAATTGCGTACAGCATTGAAAACAAACTTATTGAATTTGTTAACAGATAAACCGTTTCCCGGCCATTAAATAGCCGTGCCATCGGCGGATCGTTGAAAACGCTTTTGGTATCGAATAATGCTCGCTGGTGGTGTCTCCAAACATCAATGTAACACAACACTGACAAGATCAACAAAAGAAGGACAAAATCCAAAGCAAGTTGTAATATATATTATAAGAATAATGTACATATATCATAGGAATAATATTTTGCCGGAAGTTGTTATTTCCCCGGCATAAAAAGCACCGCGTAGAAGAACTCCCACTTCGATTGGTTCAATGCTCTACTAAGCTAAGCTTTTTTATTTGTTTAGTTTTGAAAATATTCATGCGTAAATATTCCAGTTTTTCTCTAGCGTCGTCCGTCGAAACACCAATTGCCGAAAAGGTCTCTTTAATTGCCGCATTTTTGACATGTTCGTTTTTTTGTTTGCCCTTATTCCACACGCACGGTTTACGTTCGACTTCTGCAAGACAGAGGATAAAAAACATACGTTCGCTTTCAAGAAAGCAAAAAACTTTCACAAACATCTTCTGAAAGTGCAAAGCCTTTACATAAAATGATTTACTTTCTTGAAAATAATTTCATGAACTAGTCCCACACTGAAAGTATTTTTACAAAAGCGTTTTCCGAAAAGTAAATCGCTTTCAGAAAACGTTTTCAGGAAAGTACTTTTCAGGTCGTCACACTATGAAAGTTTTGCTTTCAGAAAACTTTTAATAAGTATATACATACATATGTATAGAGTAAGCCTTAAGTGTAGTCTTCAAAAAGTTTTGTAACTTGATAGAAGATAAATAAATAATGATATTTACATGATATACCTTGGCAGTCTTTTCCAAGAGGGACAATGTTCGAACTTCTTCAAACTTCTCTCAAATGAGATAGCTCTCGTTAATGAGATTGATCTCATTTTCCTGAAACTTGTCTCACTTTTCTCATTTTTATTTTGCATAGGAATGCTAGCAAAAGCTCAAAATATTGAGATTTGAGACTGAGATAAAGCATTTCGCATACCACCTATGTGTCATTTGTGCAAATTTCTCGTCCTCCACCTATCCAGTTAAGGCAAATATTCCCACCAGGATCGTTTAACAATACGAGAAAGCCAATTGGTACCGTATGCATAAACAGCGAGAGGAGAAGGAGATTCAATAAAGAAGTGTACGGCGAAACAGTCCTAGCCAAAAAGAAAAGTCCATTGTCTCGGATGGCTGGTCACATGGAGCGGATGGATATCAATGCTCCGGACCGGAAAATCTTCGATTTCATCCCGGAGGATAGCCGCAAAGCCGAAACTTGGACTTAGGTGGCCAACGGAAGTTGAAGAAAACGATGACCAACTTCACTGAAGCAGAAGCCAGGGAGATCAATTTTCTGTGATACCAAAAGAAACCTTATAATAAGGTGATTAGAGCGAGGCATATAGAAAGCGTTGCTCCAATCACCTTATTCATTTCCTCTATCCTATTAGCCACATACAAGCACATAGAAAGCATAGCCTAGAATCTCAAATCACTACATCACGTTAACTTAAATTGCTCAGCCTTCCTAGGCTAAAGGCTTATCCAGCTGTTTACCCGAAGAGTGTAATCACGGACTTCTCTCTTAAGTGATGGCCTCTTGAAATCCTAAAAATTTGCACAAAATAAAATTCATTAGGTTTTATTATGCTGTAACAGGACCATGTGTAGAATAAGGACTCTATCTATTTATGACACGAAACACTAGAGCATAATGTAAAACACAAGGGGGAGTGTATGTGCCAAACAAGGACATCACGCAAACAACATAATATTCGAGTTTTTATGGCATAATCATTCTCCTACGTGTTCCTACGCTGATATAATTTTTCTGCTAAAAGAATTATGTGAAAGAGGGAGGTCAGCACAACCACAAAGTGCTGCACGAGGTGGTTTTTGGGGTTAAAATTTGTTGAATATATTTCCTCTTCTTTTTTTTTTTTTGCAATGGTCTAGTCCAGCGGGTGTCTCTTTGTACATGGTAATGATAAGCAAATATGGTCAAACGTGCTCTACAATAGGACATGGGATTTTGTATTGTTGGAGATGTAGAGTAGTCCTGTCACCTGCATGTGTACTTGTATAGTATGCTCTCGCACATGCTTTGTCTATTGGGCTAACAAACGACCAACGTGCTAGAGGTGGTTATGTGGTTGTCATGTGTATTGTGCCGAAAGCAGATAACTCGACCTGTAGATGACCCCGGTGAACCTTAACTCATAAAACAGGACGTATATATGGAGTGCAAATAACACAAAGCAGGTAATAGTTAGGGGCTGGAAAAATTAAATAAATTTTTTACGTAAGTGTGTTGATAAAAAAGGACTTACATATATATATATAAGGAAAGTTCCCTGAGGATAAAAACAAAAATTAGAAATTAGTAAAGGATTGCGAGAATGTTTATAGAATTCCTAATTAAATTGTTATTGTTCTGAGGGGTCTGAAATGTTTGAATACCATTCAAGTTATTTAATAAAATGCAAACTAAATGGTTCGTAAAAAAGTTGGATTGTAGCGTTTGTTTTTGGTTGATACTCTATACTTCAGAAACCAGTTAAAGACTTTCATGTCTGGGTACTTCAAGAACGAACCATTATACTTACAATCAGACATGATAGAGAAACATTTGAGTTACTGGCAAAATTCTGTCTGTCTGTCTGTCCGTCTGTACGGAAATACAACCTAAACGGTTTGGCATAAAATAAATAAATTTATTGGCGCGACAGCTCCTTAAGGAGCCAAGGCCTAGTGACTTATACTCTCAACCATTCCTGTGTGTGTGTTGTTACTCTGCATGAATGGAAGGGACCTACAGTTTACCGCCGAGTCCGAACGGCTACATGAGATGCACTTTTTTGAGACAAATTTTACTCTTTGAGGTTTTGTCAGTTCCTCGCAAGAGGCAGTACCCCAGAAAAAAAGGTGGCTATGAGCTGGATTTGAACCCAGGTTCTTTCGCTTAGCAGTCCGACACACTAACCACTAAGCCACGGGGCACTACTACGGTTTGGCATATCGTCTTCAAATTTGGAACATAAGGTAGTTTTGACATTCTACAGAGGACTTTTAAAAATTCTTTTTTTTTAGCTCAAATATTAACGGTACCTGTCATATAATAGTTAAGTAAAAGCTTATTTTTTTCGGAAACGGATCCAAGAATTTTTATGAAAAAAAAGGTGCACTATTGTAAATGTAGGTTATGTTTTGGTGACACAAAATTCTAGATGGTGGGCTATTAACGGTACCTCCCATAAAACCGTTTTTTCGACTTTCTCAAAAACTTTTCATCCGATTTTAATCAAAATTGATATTCGGGAAGTAAGTAAGTTATTTTATTTTAAAATATTTTCGAAAATTTTTTTTGAATTTTTAATTTTCTCAATTTTTTTAATTTTGTTTTTAAATGTTAGTAATTTTTGTTTGCATTCTTGAATTATTTTTTTTTTTAATTTTTAAAAAAATTTGTTAAATAAAAACCTTATAAAACACATTTGTGAACATTTTTCATACAATTAAAAGTTAGAAGAATCGAATAAAAACTTTGACCGCACATAAAAACAAGTACATGCGATCCAGAGGTGCAATTTATTGCTTAAGACTTTAAAAACAACAATTGGAATCAAGCTTTTCTATCTGAGACAGAAGCATGTTCTGGTATCTTCTCAGTTAACCAACCAATACATACTTCAATTAAACATGAAAATTAAGTAGGGTTTTTCAGGCGGAAGTGCTTCCAATTGATGAAACTTCAAAGCGCCTTCTCTCATGTAATATGGTAAATAAGAACATTGATATTTTCGTTGAAAGGCAAGTGGCAATCATAGTCATATGCTTATCTCTAAGTTCAAACCAGCTACTAGCTGTCGAATGATCAGCAAAACTATTCTCGTAAACCTCCAATGGTTTGAAAGACGTACAAATTCTTTCCTATTTTTCTAATTCTTCTAACAGTATCATGCAAAATCCAATTGCATTCTAAAAGGCATTCTATTCTGCTTACAGAAACATAGGTAAAATATAAATAAATAAATAAAAAAAATATTCTAAAATTAATCGCTCAGGCAACATGAAACTAACAGCAAACTAACTCTCCACTACTTCGATCTCCTGGAGACTGCAATGGATACTTAAAGAGTGACTTAACCTTAGCCTTTTGCTTAGACAAAAAATATATAAAACTTCACAAAAATGTCAAAATAAACCAACTCAAAGATATTTTATCGATATTAAAAGACTTGTAGGTTTTAATTAATTAATTTTGTTAATTTCTTACTTATTATCATTATTTTTTAAAGTAATTACATTATTACGTTTCTCCTTTGATCACATTGATTTGGCCAATGTCCTTAAACATCTATTTTCCTTATCTCTTACTATTTACCTCATCAACTCCATAATGAGCTCTAACCTTAATTAAAATGATAATCGAAAAAGAAAACGTAACATAATCAATAAAATGGTCCCAACCCCATCCCATATGCGAATAATCAGCAAAACTATTCTCGTAAACCTCCAATGGTATACGAGGTTGAAATGTCAATTAACCTGCCAAAAACGGTTCAACCCTTTAACCGACCCAAATCTTATATCCTGTGGTATAGATTTAAAATATGCTCGTTTGTAACTCCTTTACATAAGTCTGGTTCCAAAGCCTCACTAACATGGAAAAATGGTCTCAAATCGACAATATCTATACCGATTCTTGTAAGGCGTTTTTTGACCCTGTCCACCATAATTTTCTATTGAAGAAACTTGAGAGCTTTGGTTTTCACTCTTCTCTTCTTAATTGGATAAAGAATTATTTGATAGGAAGAAAACTATTTGTCAAAATTGGAAAAGCTTTATCGGAAGAAATAATAAACTTCTCGGGTGTTCCTCAAGGGACTCATCTTGGTCCATTACTAGTTATTCATTATTTTTATAAATGACGCTCCAAGAAAACTATCTTTTATATGCTGATGATTTGAATGTTTTAAGCTGCATAAAGTCTTTATCGGATGCATATTGTATTCAAGCTGATCTTAATAATATTCTTCAGTGGAGTAAATTAAATGGGATCTATTTTAACAATCAAAAATGTAGTATCGCATTTAATTCTAATAGTCAAAGCCTGTGTACTGCATTGACAGACCACTGTTGGAATATCGCAGCGTTATATGGAATCCATTTACTAATTATAGTATAAATACGGTGACCATCCGTCCCGTATTTCCCGGGACAATTCCGTATTTAATTCGTCTGTCCAGACTAAATTTTGAGAAAACCCTCAACGTACAACTGTCCCGTATTAAGTTTATTGTCCCGGGTTTGTCTCGTATTTCCATAAACTATACCGAAGAACAAAACGTTTTTTTTTTTTTTTAATTTTATTTACAATAATTGCATTTTGCGTTTAATATTTTTATGTGTGGTGTGTCAGTTAGTGTCAAAAGGACTGTTGGGCAAATATTCATGAATATTACATAGCCTGTTACGTGTTACGAAATCAGTGGGGAGTTTTAAGAAACTTAAAGTTTTTAGTTGGGAAGTTCTCCGAAACGTTCTTACCCGGCCAGAAATAGAATTTTTGTTACCTTTTGTCAACCAAAAGCGCAGAGATACAAATAACAATGATTGGAACTTGTTTGACGAATTTGTTTACTTTGTTTTTGTTTTAGTTCTAAGAATTTTGTGTTATGATTTTTTATATATAAAGAACAATTTAAATTATGTTTGTGCACGAACTAATTTTTTCGGTTCAATCGATTTGAATGCAATTTTAAGGAATTTTCAGGACATGTTTGGAGGCTGCATATAAGAAATTTGTTTGCTCTACGATGTCTAGAACCAGGGTTATGATCAAAAATGTCACTTACATGGTAAAACTCGAAAAAATGTTAGTGTACCCGAGCAACGCCGGGAGGATCAGCTAGTGATTTTATATTCTTTTCTATTTTAGATTTTTCTTTGATTTTTTACCAAATAAAAAATATTTTTTTTTTGGAATTTAAGTGATCTCTTTTATAAAAATAGATGTAGTCTCTCTCGTTTCGAGAAAAAAATTAAATTCTGTACTTTTTTGCTTAAATTATAACAATAATTATAACGGTGTTATTATCAATTGTATAATATGTATGTACCTTGCCGCAAACTGCGGCAATAATGTGGTTTTTAATCTGGCAATACTCGGAGTTGGTCTTTTTGACAGCTTTCACGGTTTGTTTAGCCATTTTCAACATTAATAGACTGACAACATTCGCCGCGTTATTGCCGATTTACAGCCACAAATGGTGGAAAAAGTAATCGAAAATTGGACCTTTTTCGTGTTTTTTTGGTATTTTTTTACAGGTACAGAACTTTAAGTTGGCAACACTATTTTAACTGGCGGTCTTTTGGACAGCTGCCACTTGATTAATGCTCAGATCGGTTTAGCATTTTAACAGGAATAGACTGACAACATTCGCCGCGTTATTGCCGATTTACAGCCACAAATGGTGGAAAAAGTAATCGAAAATTGGACCTTTTACGTGTTTTGTTTTGGTATTTTTTTACAGGTACAGAACTTTAAGTTGGCAACACTCTATTTTAACTGGCGGTCTTTTGGACAGCTGCCACTTGATTAATGCTCAGATTGGTTTAGCATTTCAACAGGAACAGACTGACAACATTGCCGCGTTATTGCTGACATAAGTGGTTACAAAAAGTGGTCGAAAATTAGGCCTCTCGGCTAGAATTTATTCGAGCCAGCCGCGGGTGCCACTTGCCCAAAATTATTTTTAAAACATAATGACAAACCCTTATCTTTATAATAAAGCTAAATTCTTGGCCATTACATTAAATTATATGCCTTTTATTTCTCCTTGAAAACCAAACGTCTAAAAAAAAACACCCTTTAAATAGGTATGAATTTAAGAAATTAATTAAGAAGGGCGGCAGTGGACCAGTAGACAAGAGACATCGTTAGTTCGATTCTCAACAATTTGGATTTGTTGCAAATTTTGTTTTATTATTAAACTTTGTATATGTGTAATTAAATCTAAATTTGTAGTCTTTATAAAGTTCGTAATTTGAAAGACGGTAAATAAATAAAAAAATAAATAAAATTATTCTAAAATTAATCGCTTATTCAAGATGTTTTCAATTAGGCACTCAGCAACTAATTCTCCAAAACTTTCATCCCTCTCCGGGAGACTGCAATGGATACGTGACTTTAACCATAGCCTCTGCTTACACAAAAAATATATAAAACTGCATAAAAATGTCAAAATAAACCAACTCAAAGATATTTTATCGATATTAAAAGACTTATAGGTTTTAATTTATTAATTTTGTTAATTTCTTACTTATTATCATTATTTTTTAAAGTAATTACATAATAACGTTTCTCCTTTGATCACATTGATTTGGCCAAAGTCCTTAAACAGCTATTTTCCTTATCTCTTACTATTTACCTCATCAACTCCATTATGAGCTCTAACCTTAATTAAAATGATATACGAAAAAGAAAACGTAACATAATCAGTAAAAAGGTCCCAACCCCATCCCTCAAAATAACTAAATTGTAGTAACCTCTTTGCTCTAAACGAAAAAGAAAACAACGTGCTATCTTATCAGGATAATGTTTATTAAAGAAAATGTATATACACAGAGCAAAAGGGATAAGAAAATGAAAATGAACATTTTCGTATAGCTAGTGACGAAAATAAGGAAAATTGTATTACCTGAGTTTATTCTGAGTAAGATAAACGCTTTCTCACTTTCATCTTGGAGTCGCGAGGTGGGCCTACAGGTTGTGTACTGTCAAAAAAATTATCTTCAAATAAAAGTTTGTCCTTCTTTTTCTTGTTGACAAACAAAATTCCAAATTTTTCCAAAACCAAGTCCCAGGAATGACAATTTTCCGGCCTTTTGCCACGAAAAGATACATCTTGAAGTTATACAAACGAAAAAAGATACTCCCAAGAGATTTTTACAATATTATGTTGCTATATTCTGTCTGCCTCGTAAAGAATGAGATGATGAACTCTGTGGAATAGGAAATATCCTGAAAGTCCTTCAGGGCGTTGATATTACTCTGATGATGAAATGAATATTATTGTCAACTCTCATTGGTGGTCAGACTTCTAATTATTATTTATCGATAGGTCCGAGTGGGTTACGGGAATATAAAAGCAAATGAGGTTAATTGGGACTAAAAGTTAATTACCAATCATTATTCTTACTCAATTGGTATCCGAAAAAAAACAAGGAACTCAGCGGGTATTACTAAAGGCAATGGAATGTTTATAGATACACAAATTTATTTCAACAGATCGGAAATTATTTCTTCGATACCGCTTCGGTTGATTGCAAAAAGGCCTTATTACTGAAAATATTGTCCTGATGGATGGCACTGTATTGGATGAAGTCTCAACTGTAGTAAGGGATGGAAGAATTTCATCACGTAATCTTTAATCTGGAAGATGAATGCCAAATAGTGGAATAAAAGACATTCGTTAGTCGGCAGAAATAGAAGTCATTACAGTTTTCTGATAAATACAATTCATTAATATCAGAAAAAAAATGTTTCCTTACGTGAAAACGACCCCTGATATTCTTTATATTCAACGCATATAAACAAATCTTAATATGTGCAAGGCATAGACTCCGATATGTGAATTGGAAAATTCGGAAATACTGATTGATATTAAAATCACTAGTCGTGTGACAACGTATTTTAAATAGTGTCACTGGATCTTTAGAACTGCGTTCAGAAGAAATTACTTTAAATAGGTAAATTGCACTAAATAAAATGATTTTTGCTTAGTTTGACAAATTATGTAGGTCTTAACTATATCTTCTGAATCTTTAAATGATGCACGTTAAGCTTTCTCGACAGAGATCTGGATGCTATATCGATACGACAACTAACATTATACTGAGGTGTGTACAAATATTTATTCCTCAAAGATCAACAAATATCAAACCAAAAGAAAACTCTTGGTTTAAGGGTAGTTGTGCGGAAATAATAAGACAAGGGCACAGAATGCTTCCGAAAAAAATTATAATGAAAGCCAACCCATCTGAGGGTAGCCGCTTAAAATTTAAGCAAGAAAGAAGAGGGAGAAACGCAAGAATTCGAAAAACCAAATTCTTAAACAAACAAAAAAAAACTAAGACGAAACATTTTACAATGGCCTTAAAAAAGAAAGAATTTATAGTTTTTTTCGTAACGAACTTATTAATTTTTCTACCTCTTCGTCAATTCCCACGCTTTTCTTCAATGATAACCCACTCTTTTGTGAGTTCTATGGACAATATTTACATAACACGATAGTGATAAGAACCCACCTTCTATTGATAATGTAAGCTTTTCATTGGAAGACATTTTTTTCGCACCCGAACGGTTGCTATTCTAGCAACTAATACCTAAACTCATAGATCTCAACATGCAGTAATCTGCTCGCCCTGATGGGATGGTACATCAGCAATGGTTTTGAAGAAGTTCTTCCGCGTTAGCGAAGCTACTGCGCGAGCTCTTTCATATATCCTATACATCAGGACTGAAGAGATGGAAAACAGTCTTTGTCCAATCTGATCCCAAAAAAGGTTTATTTTCTTTTAACTTCTAGATTTCGTACACTAGCGAGAGGTCCCTTCTTTCCAAGATCATGAAAACTGACATGAAACTCAGCTTACAAAATATCTTGATGATCGCTAGCTCCTAGAATGACCCGCAGTACGGCTTCCCTATAGTAATGGATAGATCTATTGGTGATTTGATGGCAAACCTATTTATTGTTAGAATTTTGTTATCTCCTTCTGATACAGGACATTTTATAAGGCATATATAAACTTCCAAAATTTGGGTACAAATCTCAATCTGGTGTCGTGCATCTGAACCATCTTTTCATCTACTGTTAAAAAGATACTCTTTTTGTCAGATTCACAGAACAGCGTTTTTTGAACACCAAAAGGAATTTCTTTCTAAGCCGCCCAAGGGATGTAACATGGCCACGTATAAGGTGAGGCAAAAGCAATCACACGATATAGCTTTTCTGTATTTTTTCAAGGCATGAAAACATGTTGATTACTTAAGAGTTAAGTTTATTTAATGAATTAAAATTTACTCCACCAACTTGAGAAAATGATATCTCAGTGGATGCCGTCAGAATTGATGACCATAAAATGAGATTGTTTTATAGCATTTCCATCATTTAATGCAGAACTTAAGGCGATAAGTTCTCGCGTTCTTGCTGAAGATTCTCTTTAAGGACAAAAAAGTCTGAACTGGTTAAATTGGTAAATATGCCCGACTAGTCCAAATCGAATATCAATCTAAAGTCTACATTGATTTGCTCAGTAGCATCTTCAACTAGACCTATCGGATAGCTAAAGTGCATCTGCACATCCTCAGCATGCATTTGAACTTTACAGTATCTTAAGATTGAGGAAATGTCATTACTGAATAGAGTAAAAAATAGCGGAGCTAAAATTGATCCTTGTGGGACACCAACCAGTTTCAAGCAAATTAGACAATTTTGGTTGCAATAAACAGCTTGTCAGCGACCTACCAAGTAACTGTCAATTATTTTTAATGCTGTTGAGTCAAAAGCGAAGTAGTTTTTCAGTTTAAGAAAAAAAATGTCGTGGGGTACTGTATCGAAGGCATTCATAAAATCAAGCAACACAAGTGAAGTTACATGATCTTCATTTAATTTCATTCAAATGTCATCTACCATGCTTAAGAGCGCCGTAGTACAATAGTGCTTTAGTCTAAAACCGGTTTGCCTAGGTGATAGAAGAAACTCGTTGAGGAAAGAATATAAAATATAAAATATTTTTAAAAATGTAGAATATTTAGGAGAGTACCAAGTGAATAAGCAATAAGCAGCAACACCAACATACATTCGATTAACTCACACCATATACAATTCCACTTATCACGTAACGTAAAAAATTAGTAATAAGTCTACTTCTAAGAACTAAAGCTAGTACCAAATCCAGTATAAAAATACAATACATAGTACTAAATTCTAGTACTAAGTACTTAAAATCTAGTACCAAAAATACTATTGTACAAACAACTTAGTACCAATCGGCAACTAGCGGTACTAGGCGCGCGTTACTTCGCCGTAGAAAAAACCATGTTTTAATATGAAATGCGAAAATGCTTAATTTCTAAATTTCATTAAAATCCGGTGGCCGATTAAGGAGTACATACTCCACATACAAACACACATTCCTGCATCGGATGTTCTCCTGGTGCTCAGAATAAGTTTGCGATCGATTTCAGTCACAAAAAAAAATTACCCACAAACCACCTCGTTAAATCCACACACACACATCCCATTTTCTGCATCTACAATGGCTGCATTCAACGATTGTTCCTTCTTCTTGATTTCATTGTGAGCCAGCCAGATACACTACTTAAGAAATTCACCTTCTAAAGCATCATGAATATTTATTATTTTCTGGGGTAAAAATATTTTTTTCTGTTAATTTTTGGTTCAGAAATCAAATGAAATTTATTGCTAGAATTTACAATGTTGATGACAATGATGTGAGACAATAATTTATTTTTCGGCTAAAAAGAATCAATGGCGTCCTTATTGTTGGACAGGACACAAGGATTGCCTTATAAGGAGAGTATCAGCCTGGCATATCCCAAGGAGACAATCGATAAATTTAATTAAGATTTATACAAGTTGGTTGCGGTTCGATGAAGATAAATAAATCACTTGATTGTGTGACTCGTGAATTTAGGAGATGTAATTTCGTTTTGCCGTTTTTGATCGCTTTGCAAATATAGTATACAAATTAATAAAACATCTATATGACAATTAGTTATTCTTGATCCATAAGATTTTAAGGGAGAAAATTGCTGATTCTCGAATTTTGAATTATATATACATACATATTATGAAGATTGATTGCGGTTGAAAATAAATCCAGAAATATCTACGAAATGAGACAACAATTTAATATTTCCTAATAAAGAAACAAAACGCACCTAAAAATATTTCTATCATTAAGCTGACGATATGCAAAATGTCTTTGTAACTCTTTCTATTTTTTTTTTATATAATTTACACTCGCCAAAGAGGTTTGTGTGTGAGGGATAAAAGAGAAGATACCGATGCACATTAGTTTTAAAGTTCTGCATATCAAAATGGGAGGGAAAAACAGAGCCTGGCAAAGCATTCCACATTCGTGTGGTACGACTAAAGAAAGAATCTCTATACTTAACAGTACGCCCGAAGTTAGGCTCAAGGGTAAACTGATGGGCATTCCTAGCAGTTCGAGTATTACGGTTGAATCGTTTCAGGGGAGGAATGCAGCTGGCTATTTCGCTAGAACATTGTTTGTAAAAATAACGATAGAATAACGAAAGGCACGAAACATTACGGCGGTGCTCAAGAGATGTAAATGTTTCTGTTATTGTTCGATCGCCTATCATTTTCAAAGCTCTTTTTTGAATTCTATTAAGAAAACTCAAGTGGGTTATAGGAGCACCTGCCCAAATATGGGAGTTTTGGTCGAATATATGCTTTATTGCCTATAGCCAAATCAGACGGGGTGAAGAATTTTTTGCATCTTCGAAGGAAACCTAAACACCTCGCACCATTCTTTGCGATGTCAAATATGTGGTCATTCCACAGAAGGTGGTCTGTAATGCACATACATACAACTGAGAGGTGTTTCTGTTTCTTCAGTGGCTATACTTATCATACGCTGCCGTTGCAGTTCAACATCATTTGCTTTTGTTTGACCCTGGCCGTCATACCCCCTCCCTGTACAACATCCAAAAGTTGCCATTATTTCTGTCTACAAGTCTTACTAGCACCAACCACTATAAATCCCTGAGTTTGAATTGTTGGGGTTTCTATAGAAATACGCATCTGTCCTTTGGATCATTTCAAAATAATTCATTTATTAAATTTTACTTTCACGAGTCCGAGTATTACTGTCAACGCTCGTCAAAAACAATGGATTTCCTGAAAAATAAATGGAATATACTTCCGGAAAAAAAACCGAATATAATTTCTACTGAATTATCTACCACAAAGGAGTTCAGAGCATTCCGCATGGGACAAACCAGCCAGGTATCCATTTCAAAAGGCATCCTCATTTTCATTCGGTGGCACCTTGGCACTTTCTGACAATACCTCGCATTTCCAACCGTCCAACTTTTCATCAGCTTTACCCGACAATTGTCCTGGATAAGATTGCCATAAAAACAAAGCAACACGGGAATGCCCATTCGCTTATTTTGGTCCTCGTCCTTGCATCATCTTTTGTGTACTTGCCGCTGTAATTTAACTCACAGTAAGCGCGGCATGACCGAGCTCAGTCGCCCCGGGAGAGAGTTTTATAACAGTCCATCAAGAATCCTTTCACTTTGAATTTCATTTACATCAACTGAAAATGTATAACCCACTTTCGAGCCCTATCGCTTTGCGTATCCTGTCGAGCGCGACCGCTATCTAGTGTCCGTCTATCTTTCCAACCGACCACTATAATAGGATCTTTGTTGAAATGAGTTCGCGATGAAACAATGGTCACTCCGTTGCCAGTGCTGTGCAGTCATTTGTAATTGTTTCCATTCGTCATATAATTCTGGCATATGATAGCTTGGAGGAACTATGTGTATATTGAGGGTCCTGTCCTAGGTCGGATGGTTGGTTGTTCTACAAACGAAGCATAGCTTTATTGTTCAGCAGGTGATGAAGCAGTCTGTAGCATCTGAAATGCCACGCCAATGAACGCGCTTCGTTGGTGTCTGCGGAGGAGCTTCACCTAGTGGCAGCCTCTGGAGGGTTGGGTTTGGAAGAGCGTAATTATGTTTCATTTTGCTTACTTCCTTGCTGGATGTTGATTTATTGACGGGAAATGAGAAAACACACAACAGAGGAGATGGAAATAAAATTTAAAAAAGGAACGACAGGAAATAAATAAAATAAACTCAGAAAATTGGCAATAGTATTAAAAATCAACTTGGACAGAGGTTTTATTGAAATCGGTGACGGAAAAATGATTATAATGGTTGAAAGGAAGTTTCCATTTCAACGTGTCGAGAAACATGAGCCAGAGAATGGAAAATAAGATCTGATGCTTCAGATAATGAGAATCCATCGGAGTGAACATTTGACTACGGAGAAGACGGACGCACTATACAAGACTTATTTCCAGATTTTAATACTCTCTGCGTAGTTTTTGAGGAACTTTCTATATATAGTGATATAGGTTCTGTCATACGATAAGGATTAAATAAAATTTACTGGCGCGACAGTTCCGTAATGAGCCAAATAAATTATACTCTCAACCAAACCTGTGTTTGTTGTGAATCTGCAAGAATGGAGATGCACTTTTTCGAGACAAATTGTACTCGTCAGTTCCTCTCAAGAGGCAGTACCCGGAAAAAACGGTGGCTCTGACGGGGAGTCGAACCCTGAACTTCCGCTTAGCAGTCCGACACACTAACCACTAATCCACGGGGCACAACACATACGGTAAGGATCTTTCCTATTATTAGTCTCAGTTTTATCTCAAGCCTGGTTCCAAGGTCTTAAAACTTAGTTGGAATAATGAGTTAGCATTCACTGAAGGTCCATTGTTGCGTGAAACCGACTATATAGGAATCCTAAGGGGCCAGTTATAGCTATCATTGAAATGCATCATTGAAAAACTTTAAACCGATTTTTTATATGTTTTCCTTTGATAAGTATCAAAAATGATATACCAATCGATAGCAAATGATACGAAGAATTTTTTTCGATGAGAACAAATCAATTTAAACAAATATTTTTTTACTAAAAATGTATTTTTTGTTTTTTGACAGAATATGGAACAACTCGTTCCACTGATTTGAGTACCAATTTCGTTCAGTTCCAATGACAGATTTGTATCCGAAAAAAATTTTCGTGTGTATTTCAACCAGGAACTCGTTCCACTGATTTGAGTACCAATTTCGTTTAGTTCCAATGACAGATTGATTTGTATCCGAAAAAATTTTTCGTGTGTATTTCAACCAGGAAAATTTTTCCAATGACAGAAAATTTCAATGATTGCTTTAACTGATCTTTCAAAAAAATTCCAATGATGCATTTCAATGATAGCTATAATTGGCCCCTAAGAATAAGGCTTTTAGATAGACATAACTGATGTGTATATAGACACAGTCTAGAGATATACAGGGTGTTTCATAATTGTACACTTGTAAAGGGTGTTTTTTTAGCTGTTTGAGAAGTTTTGATGGTGATTGTCTATGGTTTGGCCGTTGAGAAAGTAAAATTGTGGTGATATTTCCATTCAGTAATGTTTGGCAATTTATCATAAATCGTTTTACATCAGAAAAACGTTTTCAAATTTTGAAAATTTCTTTAATAAAAATAAATCTGTTCAGGAAGTTCATAGAGCACTTTGTCTATTTTATGGTGTTCAGTAATGAAGCTCATTTCTGGTTAAATGGCTTCGTCAATAAGCAAAATTGCGGTATAAGGAGCGAAGACAATTCTCAAGCCATTAACGGATCACCATTGCATCATCCATTAAAATTAATTGTTCGGTGCGGTTTACACGCTGCACAGTGTGTGGTCTCATAGTGAAAAATCAAAGGACGATGGCATTTTTTGTATGGGAGGCCAGCTCCCACACCAATAACGATGAGTCATGTATCATTAAAAAAGTATTTTTGAGTAGATGAATGTTTATATGGCGGCAAGTCTCAATTCTGTGTGGGTAAAAAGTTAAGTTAAGTTAAGACATATATGTAGAACAGAGTAAGAAAAGGTAGTGGAATGCAAAAACACGCCTTAAGAGAAGTGGATGGAGGAGGTAATCGAAGAAGCTTTATTTTTATATAATCGATTAATCGCTAGTTTTTTTTTTTTTTTTTTTTATAATTAACGGGCGCATTTTTGTTTCCCTTTTAATGTAACACACTGCGCGGGCATTAGGAAGAGATAGGGAGGGGAGAGATAGGAGGTGTCGATTAACATTGGTTTTGAATGTTTGTAGATCAAAATGGCAAGGGAAAATCTCGCCGGGTAAACTATTCCAAATTCGTGTCGTTCGGCTAAAAAAGTATCCCTATATTTCACGGTACGTCCGAAATTGGGCTCAAGGGTGAACTGATGAGCATTCCTTGTAAGACGAGTATTACGGGAGAAACTTTTAAGGGAAGGAATGCAGCTGGCTACCTCAAGTGAACATTTTTTATAAAAGAAACGATAAAATAAGGAAAGACATGAAACATTGCGTCGGTGTTCGAGAGGGGCAATTGTTTCAGCGGCAGTTCTATTTCCTATCAATCTTAACGCTCGATTTTGTATTCTATCAAGCAGGTGAAGCGATCTTTGTGAAGCACCTGCCCACAGGTGGGAGTTATACTCGAGTTTAGGGCGTATAAACGCTTTATAAATTGTAGCCAGATCAGATGGGGAAAAATACTTCCTACACCGATACAGAAAACCTAAGGACTTAGCAGCATTCTTGGCGATCTCAAATATATGGTCATTCCAACGGAGGTCGTCATTGACACACATACCGAGTACTGAGAGCTTTTCGGTTTCTTCGATGTAAGTGCCACTCATTGACAATGGCATTGGGGGTATGTTAAGCTTTAACGACAGAAGACAGCATTGAGTTTTCGAAGCATTAAACTCCACACGATTCCTATTACCCCATTTGACAATGCTGTATAAATCGGAGTTTAATAGCTTAACATACGGCACCGTTGCAATTGTACGTCCGAAGGCGAAGGACGTGAATTATCGAACGAATATGAAAAGCTGAGGGTAGAGTCGTCAGCAAAACAGTTAAGTGGATTAGAAGTAACAGACAGAAGATCATTTATAAAAATGAGGAAAAGAGTCTGAGACAGAACAGAGCCCTGGGGCACACCAGCATTTATTTTGTGCGAATCAGACTTGAATCCGTCCAATACAACTTGTATTGAACGGTCCAGAAGATAGCTTCTAATCCAACGAACAAGAGTATTATCGATCCCAAAAGCACGCATTTTCGATAAGAGAGCTTCATGCCAAACTCTATCAAATGCCTTGGAGTTATCAAGAGCAATAATCTTACTTTCACCAAAGCGATGTAAAGATTTTTTCCACTGTTCGGTGAGATATGCCATCAGATCACCAGTGGAACGGTTGCTGCGGAAGCCATACTGACGGTCATGGAGAAGCTTACGATCTTCGAGATATTCCTTAAGCTGACGGTTAATCAGTGTTTCCATGAGCTTAGAAAGAAGGGATGTCAGTGCTATGGGTAGGTAGGAAAAGGGGGAGGATGGGTCACCTTTCTTAGGGACAGGCTGGACAAATGCTGTTTTCCATCTTCTAGGAAAGATTCCAGAAGAGTAGGAGCGATGGAAAAGCTTACGCAGTGGCTTTGCCAGTGTGGAAGAACACCTCTTCAGAAGAATCGGGGGTATACTATCCGGGCCAGCGGATTTGTGTATATCGAGATCTTTGAGAACTCTTGCTACTGTACGAGTGCGGAAAAAAATCTGTCCCATGGAAAAATTTACATTCTCAAGTACAGGAGTTTTTAATATTTTTTACAAATGACCAAAAATATTTACTGCCTTTGGTACACTGCAGATTTTTTTGCCGTAATTTTTGGTCATGCAAAAATTTGGTTCTTTCAATAACGGAGTTGCATGAGTTTCTTGCTTGTTTGTGCTTTTTCCGATTTTCCTCTGTAGGGTTGGCTTTGTAAGAACGGAAACTTACTTCTTTGAGCCTGATAGCTTCTTTACACTCAGAATTAAACCAAGACTTTTCTTTAGGTTTGATGCTTTTTACTCTGTTAGGAATAAAAGCACGCATCCCTAGAAGAATCACATTTGTGATCATTTCAGCACTGGCATCAATGTCACTATCGAGGAAGCATAGTGACCACTTAAAGTTTCGGAAAAAAATATTCAGGCCGTCCCAGTTGGCCTTGAGCTGTGAAAAATGCGTTTTTATTGATTCAAAATAGCTTTTTATGCGTTTTTAGAGATCGCGGCTAATTAATCTTTCTTGCTTTTAAAGTGAAATACGGTTCTTTTGATATTTTTTTTATTTGTTTTTGCGCAGTTATAATTTAAATGGAGGGGATTATAATATGTGTGTTTTTTTCCGACGTGGGCTTCACAATAGAAAGTAAAAAGTATCTTTTTTTCCAGCGCCATATCTTAATAAATAATTAACATACAAACATATTTGAATAATCAATATGGTAGGAAATTTAATTCTCTACCAACATTTTTAACGTAGGACGTAAGCAAACTAAAATACGGGGTCCACGAGGTCCAAAACTATAGAAAATTTTAATCAAGTATTCGTAAGCATTATCTCAAAGTTTCATGAAGTTCCGACTTTTGTCGACTTAAAACCTGTTGACTGAACGCAGAGTTATAGGATATTTTGTTAACAAGTTGGATTATAAACAGATTTTAGGTTAAAATGCAACAAGAAGGAGTTATAAGCCAAATAGTGAGCAAAGTGCCGATTTTCAATAAGTTCGTTCTTTGTTGTGCAGTGGGCGGAGGGGGCGTGGTTGCAAAAATGTGTCTTTTGGTATCTATTGGGTATTGCAAACATCATATCGAAAATTCAGAACCACCCGACATTTTTGTAGGGTAAAACTACACCATAAAGGTGCAATAACGACTTGCTGTGATAAGGTAAATTGTTTTGGAGAATTTTTTTAGAAACTGATTGTAAAAACATATAAGTTAAATAGTGCATAATAAAATTAGAGATATGTTTATTTAACAGCAAAACGTCTCAAAAAAAAAAAAAAAGATTTAAGAAGTCTCGATTATTTCGGGTCTTATGACCCTAACTGATTTTGTCAAATATACCCAACCCGAACTATATTGATAACGTCATCAATGTCGCTAGAGGGCCAGGCAAATTTGTGTCCCAGAATTTTATGAGTCATCCATCCAAAAGGGTGTGAATTCGAGAAATTTAAGGGAACACCATACCAAAAAATCAGAAGCCAGAAAATCTTTCAATTTTCAATAGCTTCAACGCGAGTATTTTTGATCTACTTTTGCATAGGCTCGAAACACTGTGCTCCATATCAATTTTCTATGAAATCTGTGTATACAAAAAGTTAGAAACTACTATTTAGTTAGTTTTTTAGATTAATTTCTTTCGCCAAGGCAACAGTTTCCTAGAAGCCCTAATATCAATGTCCCCATCGAGACAACGCTATGCAGAAACAGAACCTATTTTCTAAACTGAAAAGCATTGGGTGATTGAAGAACGAAGAATACTGGAAGATGCTGTTTGAACTAGTGTCCATCAGTCACCACCAGATGCTTGACCTTGTATTTAAATGTTTCCGCACACAAATTTTTAAACCAATTTTATTTATTCCCTACCTCACATTTTGTTTATAAATATAAGATTTAACGGACTAAAACGGTCATCAATCTTAGAGAATAACAAAACTTAAATCCTTAATCCTCGAGGAAAAACCCTAAAATCATCGATTGAGTTTCTGGGAGTCACGACCGACCGTTTAGTAATTTGCATTATTTTGTACCTCCTCTACCCTGTTCCATCATAGAAAGCCACAAGTAAAAGATACAGTATAACCTTAACAAAACACACACAATCGCAGTTCATAATGAACCCCCGCCTGACATCTTGGACTTCGATCTCTCTTACAAACGACCCTCGTTTGCCATTGAAGATTCAAAGATTACGAAGAATGGTTTTCGGTAGCCATTAAACATACCTCAATTGACCACATTATCGTAAACATTGGCGTTCGTGTGCACCAACAGAATGTCCTCCTGAAATACACCGCAAGGATACCTACACAATGAACAGATTCAACCCGAAACAACCACCATGTTCACCTATGAATGGATAAAAACAACAAAAAAGATGATAAATGACTTGGATCTAGCTAAAATGCCGAACCAGTGTGACAGTGTTTTGAACGATGTCATGTCCTGCTCTGAGCGGGTTCCCTATCGCCAATGGTTATAGGAGTAGCAAACGGGTTCTTCATAGAGGGTGAAATTTATGAGCCGAAAGAAATTTCGCCTATGCTGGTCCACACACCACCGACGGCACTGGGTTTTTGCTGGGTGACCTTGTACATTAATGGATGAGTCTGTCGTCTTCGTCATAAACATAGAATGCTTTATTATCCTTACGCGCGGGCATTGAACAATCTAGGTGCGGATATGAGTGGGTCGGAGTGAGTTCTCCTCTTCCTACTCCAATATGTCGGCAATAAAATGTGCTGAACGCCTGCTGCTGATGATGAAAACTCAGAGAGATTGGTGTTCCATATCCTTTCGACGAAATATTGCTATAGTCTCACGTAGGTGAGTTATGTCGATTGGTGTGCCATCCTGTTTGAAGTCGCACATATTCCAGAACGATGATGATGATGGTAAAGCCATATCGACACACATACACACATGTCTATAGCTATATAACTTTTTGATGTTTTTAGAGCCAAACGGAAGTATAAGAATATTGCTTTAATATTTTTCTTGCTCCTTTTTCAAATGATCTTTAGGATATATTATATTTTATGCATGAACAAGAGGATACAAATCGAAGACGAAGCGATAAGGTTGGCGCTTTGGTAAAAGCAATAAAGACGACTGTACAACGATGAAAGAATAATTTTGTATTTATTCAGCAGAGTTTGCTGCTGCAAGGATATAACAAAAACGTTTTTTATCTCGACTTTCAAACAATTTAAGAGGTTTATTGCTTTAAATTTTGTAAGAATAGGCAAATGGCTTGGAAGGGAATTGTTATGCAAGATTAAAGCTTAGCTGTTCATCTGTGAGGGACAACCGTAATATTTGAGAATTTTTTTTTTTTTGAAGACATGGTGGACATAATGTGATATTCAATTTCTCTTCAATATCCGGTTGAGCCTATTATAATGTATTCATGCTGTGATATATTCTATTTATTAATGTTTTGGAAAATACTTTGGTGAATTGCATTCTTACATTTTGAAACTATAGTTCACAGATTTACCGCTGGTCTCAGTAATTGATCACATTATCACTAATGGCGAAAAAATTGGAACCGGTCCAAAAAAAATCAATCCAATTCAAATAATTTACTTTAGGTGCATTTCTTGACATTGAATGTGCCTTTAATAACGCTCTTGACTCTGTCATCATTAATCCTATACTATCTGACTGGATAGACTGTATGCTCCAAACAGGAATTGGAAATTCAGAATAGAGTGGTAAGAAACATACGGTCAGAACTTTTAAAGGAACACCACAGAGACGGGATCTATCTCCACTGCTTTGGTCACTGATCATCAAACTAGGATGGAAAGAAGATATCAAAGAAAGAAAAAGGAGAGCTTCAATAGCTTTCTATACTACAAACAGAATTTTTGGTAAGAGATGCGGTTCTAGTCCAAAAACCATTCCATTGGATGTACACTGCCATCATGGGGCAAATTCTGACATACGCATGTTTGGCTTGGTGACCCGCCCTTAACAAGGCAATCAATCTCAAATCTATGATAAAAATTTAAAGACTAGCGTGCATTGGAACTACAAACACCTTAAAAACTACTACAACCGCAAGCCCCTAAAGACCTTTTCACAAAGAATCTGGCGATCAAAAGATTAAGGCGATACCAACAACTGGAATAAAGGCCATTATGGTCATGAATTCAAAGAAAATTGCATAAAGAGCCAGGAGGCAATCAAGGCCATATCGTCGATTATCTACAATTCCAAACTGATTGACCGACCGCTCTCGCAACGATCTGCGGCAAATCAGTGAAACAAACCTTGTTACTCTCCGATGGTTCCTGGGATACTGGGCGACATGGAAATGAAAGGGCTGATGAACTGGCCAAAAAACGGTTCATCCATGGAAACAAGTCAAACTGTACCCTGCGTACTTTAGCTACTGGAAAAGAAGAACAAAATAATTCACGAAAATTTTCTCAAAGTTTAAAACGAAAGATGATCAAAACTCGATAATTATCGGGTCTCATGAAGTCTCCGACCAAAGATCTTAAAGAAAAATTCAGAATATATTCAAAACCTAGGTAGACCTCATCCACCTCTTTTGGTTGGTGTCATTACGGGTCAATGGGGCCTACGTGAGTAGAATGGACATTACCACATCAGGCTTATGCAGAGGGTCAAGACGTTGATGCGGAAGGGGGCTCATATCACTTTCTTTGTGAATGTCTCAGACTAGCTCAGACGAGAATAACAGCTCTTGGAGAATACGACGTTTCAAAAAGCCACTTAAAACATTCTGAAATTCATCAACATTTTTGGATGGTTTTAGATGGCAACCCCACAACTAATTTTCCCGCAAATTTTCCACTTTTCACAGCACCATGTTCCTTCTACTCTTGGCCGACGCCATCCAGTTTCGGATCCCTCTAGGCTTCAGATGTCCTGGTGTCGATGTCGCCTGCGTAAGCCAATACCTTATAGGGTGCAACCCAGACCATTCAGACCTTCCCCTGTCGGAGTCGTTTACTTTCAAATCCATCATAGACCCTTCTTTAAAGAGTTGGTGAGTTGGCGCTACTATATTGTGGACCAAAGATAAAAGGTACCTAGAATTCAATAAAAAGGTGGAACATGCGTAAGCTTCAGAGTTTTTAAAATATTTAAAAAACAGCGACCACATCACGTTAAAGAAAGCAATTGAACAACGATCGTTCGATTAGAATTTTCTGGCATAACTACCGTTTTATTTTCCAAAAAATTGTTTTAAAAAATAAAATCTTTGTTAGATTTTGGGAGTCAATGTGTGTGGCACGTGTTTATTTTTTTTTTTATTTATTTCTGTTTGCAGCATAGATAAATGAGAAACCAAAACCAAAACCCCAGCTTATACTCCCACAAGACCAAACAAAACCAAGCCTAAGAATGTTATAAAACGTTCACTCTCCCAATAACCCCAAGTCAGATAGAGGCATAGCAAATTTATTTATTTTAGAGTTCACAAAATGTTTGTAAAAATATTTATATTCCCTGCATTCTTCGGTAAACATTGGCATTCCCTTTGAACATCTTCAAATATTGAAATGTTATCCTTCTTCCATCGTCTTTATTAAATTCTTTAGGTCAAGGACTATTACATTGATTTTTATTGACCAACAAACCGATCCGATTCCTTCTGGAATAACTCAGGTCCTTTTTTTCTCTTCCTTAAACATATTTACCTCAATTTCATTTCCAATTCACTAGGCATGGCAATTTCAATACCACAGTTTTGTGTGTTCAAATAGAAGAAGCAAATTAAAATAAAAAAAAAAAACTGATTCTCAAATAGAATCCTTTCATCCTTTTGCCACGCTAGCTGCGCCCGGGGTAGTTTTGCCAACTATTACTACACATCTGCATACAAACGATTTATCTTCACCAATTAGCATATATCCCCTCGAAAAATGCAGAGGATTACGGCTATCATCGAAAAGGAAAACCACTGTAAGGAAAATACTTGAAGAAAAACTCTCCAAAAATTCTCATTCATTCTTCATTCAAAATCCTTTAAGGCTATTGATCAGGACCTACACACCACCATCAATGGACGACCTTATATTTGTTGGTTAAACTTACACTTGTCCAAACGATAAATTCACATTAAGTGGATATACGGGGAAGCATCATGCTACAGACGCTCTGGATGGAAAGAATCTTCCAATTTGAATCCTAAGATCCTGTGTCGTTTGTCTCTTCTGTGTGAAATATTTTCTTTAGATTTCAATTTTAGTCCTTTTCACAGTTTTTTTTTTCTTTGACTTTATTTTATTTTATGCTGTTTGCAGCGATTTTTGCTCTTGTTTGTTCTTCTTCTTAGTGTGTTGGGAAAATTTGATTGTTTTCGAAAGAAGGAGTTGTCTTCTCTTTGCCTTGATTGTTTTCTTTTCAATTTGATTCATCACAAGTGTATGTTAGAATTTGAAAGTTAAAAAAAGAAGTGTTAGGTAAAAACAAAAAAATAAAAATTGGCTCAAGGAATGCGTTAATAGGTCCAGGCACAAGAAAACACATTCGTCTTCTTATTTTCTTTTTATTACGTTACAACTTCATTACCACGTCTACTTCAGGCGACTTTACAACTGTAACTGAGTTCATTTGTGTTTACTGCATCTAGCGATCAACATAAAATAAATATGTATGTGTAGCACAGTTGGAAAAAGGCTTACTATTGTACTGAATTCAGTACAATTTGATATCGTCAGTACAAAAGTACATCTTTGCCATTTTCAGTACAATTTTGAATTGTTTTTACAAAATTGATTTATTTTTTTCATTTTATGTTATCTTTCAAAATATTCATCGAATTATTCAAGGTGCTTTCTGTATTCCTCTTTCTTCAGCAAACGTTGAAAGAAAGAAACGTTGATAGAAACCAAAAATCACATCAAAAAATAATGTTGATACAAATTTTGTGAAAATGTTTTTTTTTTCTACGGCGAAAGATGACAAAATCTTCAAAGACACCATAGGCCCGTACCTATGTTAGTGTGAGATTCTTACTCAGTAAAAAAACACTTTTAGAACAAATGATCTAGGTTGCCTTATCAAGTAGTTAAATCTTCATTTTTATTAATCACGTTTGGTAGGGAGCTCTCCACCGAGGGTACCTGCAATACCGCATAATCACACGGTTATCGTTATTTGTTGCTACACTAGGTCGAACGGTCTCGTTCTCCGAAGTCGGCGTACAAGATTGTATGTACCATGGAGCACCAATAATCGCTCTGAGGACTTTGTTTTAAAATGCTTGCAGTGTTTGTATATGGCTAAGTTTGGCACAACCCCAAAGTTGTATTCCGTAAGTCCACACAGGTTTTAGCACTTGCTTGTAGATAAGCAGTTTGTTATAAGTACTTAGATTGGAATATTTTCCAATTAGCCAGTTTAGTTCTCGTAACTTAACATCGAGTTCTTTTCTTTTCTTTTTAACGTGCGTCTTCCATTTAAGCTTAGCATCAAGAGTCATGCCTAGATACTTTGCTTCGTTAGCATACGGCATTTGAACCGAGTTAATAAAGATGGGTAGATTGTTAACATTCTTGTAAGTAAAGTTCACATGTGTTGATTTGGACTCGTTTATAAAAATGCGCCATTTCTTCGTCCATTTTGTTATTTTGTCAAGAGTTTTCTGTAGCTTTTCGGTTGCTCATTCAATTGAGGTGGATGATGCAAGTATGGACGTATCATCTGGAAATGTTGCTATCGTGACGTCTTCTTCTTGAGGTATATCTCGAGTATAAACAACGAATAACACTGGGCCAAGAACGCTTATTTCTTTAAATCATGAATATTCAGTGTCACTCTGAAAAGTCTATTTTCCAGATAGGATTCCAGAATATAATATATTTGTTTCGGAAAAACCTGTCTTAATTTAAATCTTATCGAAACCTTCTCCCCTCTAGGGATTTTCAATTTCATTTGTTATATCTGTATACTTGATCAATTGGTGAGTGGTTATTTCTAAAACCGAATTGGTGTTCGGGAATAAGCCGTTTGTCTTCTACAATTGGAAATAGGCGCTTAAGTAATAATTTCTGGAATAACTTAGAAATTTAATACAATATTGGTCTGTAAGACTTCTTTTCATTAAGAGTTTTTCCTGGTTTTGAGACCATTATGATTTCGGCCACTTTCCATTGCCGTGGAACGTATGCAAGCCTAAACGTGGCATTAATCAGATGTTGGATTTTAGTGATTGCTTTTCTCGTCAACTCTTTAAGAATGGGTGCATTTATCATGCTTTTTTTGTTTTTGTTGCTATCTTATAGCGTCGAAAAGTTCTGAAAATGTGACATTTCGAATTCAGAAGTTTTCAAAGGTTCAATGTGTATCAACGGGTTCATTCAACAACTCCTCACCGTCAAAGGGTTTGAAAGTTTCCTTGAGGTGATCGGCAAACAGATCTGCCTTTTCTTTGTCTGTTTTAGCCCAATCTCTATTGTTTGTTCGAATTGGTGCTAATTGTAACTTGGGTTTTTTAACACCTTTAATAGCCTTCCACAGGGAGTAATTCGTACTTTTTTCTGCAGAAAGACCTTCGAGATAAGTAGAAATCTCACGGTTTCTACAATCTCGAATTGCATTTTTCAGTTTACTGGAGAGGTGATTCAAAATAGTTTTGTTTTGAGGAGCGCGTGATTGCTGCCATTTCTTACGTGCTTTTCTTTTTTCGAGTATAAGTTCTTTAATTTCAATTGAAACATTTTGCTCATTAGGAATTGAATTTCTGCTATTTTGCGGAGTGTTTTTCCAGGCAGCATCTTGGACGATTTTAATAAATCTGTCGACTTCATCTTTTAATTCAAACGGAGTTCGCAATGATACTTCAAGTGTAATAGCCTCTTCGCAATCTGCACGAAACCCTTCCCAATTCGTTCTGTTGTTTGTCAAAAATGACGTAATAAAAACGTGAATTTTTAGAGTAAAACTCATTTAGGTAATGTTAACTAACTAACTATTATTTAAATATCTAAGGCACCAGTTGTAATAATCTTTGAAACTGACTATTAAATGTTTCCATTTTTTTAATTTGGAGGTGTTGAAGAAGTTAAACCAGTGATTATTTTGATGGCACAATAAACCTGATATTTTGAATTTATTTATTAGCAGAAGTTAACTTGATCATAATACACATAAAGGGGTTTTAAATAAATTTGTGTTATTTATTTTTGCATAAAAAAATCAATGATTTAGAATTCCTTTAAAAGCTTTATTGAACTCCACCACTGGATCGTCTGATATGGGGATCCGTCCGTTAATTATTTAGCTATAATAACGAAGGTCCATTAATTGTATTTATTTTACCTTAATTTGTACAAACTAACAAGCTAACTAACACACCTGGCATTGCTGTGGCATACCATACATTTTCTTGATACCCGAAAACAGCGTCACATATCGGTTCCAACAGTAACTAAACACTATCAACATAATCGTGTCAGTACACAAACAAAATGTAATATTGTTGATATGAAAATATGTACATTAAATAGCTTTAGTTACTCCTTACAACATCAGCTATATGTCTGCGAAAGCCCTGTCAAAATTGGTCCATGAATAAAAATATATGGCACCACCTACTTAGTTATTAAAAAAATAGCCTTAACTATTTCTTACCATATTAGCTATCTGCTTGTGAAAGTCCCGGCAAAATCGGTCCATAAATAAGAATTTTAAAAAAAGGACCCCATCTTGACCCCTAAGTTACTTCCTAGAACATCAGCTATCTGTCAGTAAAAGTCTCGTCAAAATCGGTACAGCTGTTCCCGAAAGTAGCCCCAACAAACAGAGAGACAAAAAATTAAAAATTGTGTTTTTATTTTAACTATATTTTCATACGCCTCTTTGTATAAAAGCTGTTATTTTGATTTAAAAACATAATCAAAACATAACAAACGTTTTTTATGTTTTGTTGTTCTTGTTTATAAAAAATGTTATTTTTGAATTTGTGTTTGCTTACATATCAATTTAAAAGAACCCAGTACAATTTGGTAATTTTCAGTACTATTTTATGTCATCGTTCAGTACAATCGAAAATAGTCGATTTCCATCACTGATGTGTAGCGTAGTTAAGCCTGGTACACCAACAGCTCCCGGTATATTTAGTTTGATATGTTTTTTAATTTTTTTTCTTCTTCGGCTACCTATACGCTTATTTTCTGTTTCAGTAAAATTTATGTTCATTGTTTGAAATAAAATGGTATGCCGAGCTGCTCAAACATAGAGGGCCAAAACCATATCAAGCAATTCATGAAATGATACTACACTCCGACAAGGGGATGGTCTGGCTTACATTGGTCATTGGAGAAAGCAATCCGTTACTGTTTCACTTTAATAAGAGGCTCTTTAAGTTCAGAAATCATCAGCTAATCAGCTGTTGTACGGCTCAGACAATACAAGAAAAACAAGAAGACATTGTTACAGGACAGAACAGATAAATGAGAGCGAACGGAAAACAGATAATACATGCCAAGAGCATGTAGTTGGAATTCAGATGGTCTTCCATCTGACTACTAACCATGCCCAATGATGCTTGATTTCGCTGATCTATCGAAAAGCGTTGCCATATCCGAGCAAAGGCTTACTAATCGGCAATCTGATATGTTAACTACGCTCGAGAGGATAGTCTTATGGAAAATTTTTGGCCCCGTGTACCTCGCTCCATGTTCTCCGATTCCGAAGAAGATGCAATGATGATGAATTGTATGAAATCTAAGTCTTAGCCCGGCCCACCGGGCACCTAGTTCGTATGAGGAAAGTCTTTTGCAGTTGTTTCTATGGTAGAATGCAACGTGGCACACTTTTATAATTATACTAGCACACCCGGCCACGCGTTGCTGTGGCTCTTTTAATTTGCAATAAAACTTAGGCGCTTATCTTCAAATTTGGTGTGTGTGATTCTTTTGGCATTCCCCAGGGGAGAAATTGAAATTTTATTTTTAGGACTTCAAATAACGGTACCTGCGATATGACCGTTTAGGAAAAACTTAATTTTTTTCGAAAACGGTTCCAACGATTTTAATGAACATTTTTGAGATTTGTTTGGCTTTCTGGGTAACGGCTCTTTGGATTTCTGTTAAATTTTACATTTGAGAAGATCTAGATAGCCAATTTAATTCTGCATATCAATATTTTGAATAACTTTTTTTTCTAATTAAATTTAATTAAAAAAAAAAAAAAAAATTTTTGAAAAATTAATATTTTTAAAACTAATTAAAAAAAAAATATTTTAAATATAATATATATATATAAATAAATTCTGAAAATTGCATACAAAAATTTTAAAATATTTTTTTCAAAAAAACTAAAAAAATAAATAACAAGATTTTATCAAAATCCGTCCTACAATTTTCGAAATAGTTCTTTCATAAATTTGTTATTATAGAAGACGTGTGATGGCGTACTCCATTTTTACTAAAAACCGTTATGTGTTGTGGTTTTGACACTTTTTTAAGTTCAGATAGTGTTATTGTTCTATGTCAATGTTAATACCATTTTTTGACGTTACTTACTTACCGCACATAATAAGGAAGTACGTGTGATCCAGTAGTGCAATTTATTTTTCATAATTTGCCATTCGTCCTTTATCTATTTCTTCCCTTCCCGTTTATCACCAACCGTATTTGTTATTTTACTTTTATGTTAATTAATATTTATCTGCTTCTTAGAAGTCGTTATCAATTGTGACTTAGATGGATTCAATGTTAGGCTGTTGTTTAGGGACCAATTGGAAATTACATGAAGTTCCTCATTCATCGTTAAATAAGATCATCTTGTTAGCCAATAGGACGAGACCAATAAATTTACACATCATCAGCGTACAAGTGAATTGATACATTTGAACAAACTTTTGGTAAATCGTTAATAAAAAAAAACAAAATAGATTTGGTCCTAAAATGGAGCCTTGTGGAACCCCAATTTGCATATTCATAAATTCAGATGTCCCCTGATAAACCTAAACCTTCTGCCTTTTATTAGATAAACTTGTTGTTGAACTAGCACTTTCAGGTTTAGAGTTGGATTGTCATCCTGGACCTGATGGAGTTCCTCCTATTGTTTATAAAAAATGTGCAAATTCTCTTTGTGAACCTCTTTATTATATTTTTAATAGCTCGTTACAAAATGGTGAGTTACTTTCTGACTGGAAAATATCTTTTATCTCTCCTATACACAAATCCGGTTCTAAGCGGGACATATCTATTTACCGCCCAATCTGCAAACTTTCAGCAATACCAAAGCTTTTAGAAAAAGTTCTTTATGACAAATTGGCTTTCTTACTAAAAAAAGAACATATTTCTCCATTTCAGCATGGTTTTGTTGTCGGTAGGTCTACAACTACTTCATTTTAAATAAATTTGAAAAAGGTCTCAAAATTGACGTGATTTATACTGACTTGGCAAAGGCTTTTGATAGAGTCAATCATTCAATTTTAATATTCACTCTAGAAAATTTAGGTTTTCACTCTAGTATTTTGAAATGGATCATCTCTTACCTGAAAGGACGTTTACATTATATGTCTATTGATAATATATGCTGTCGTGTCCTGTTGAAGTTTCGTCAGGTGTTCCTCAAAGTTCCCACCTTGGACCACTTCTTTTTTTGATTTTTATCAATGACATGCCAGATATACATATTTTTAAATTCCGTTCGGCTTTAATTTGCAGATGATCTAAAATTTCTCAGATGTATCAGATCACATGAGGATTGTCTTCTTTTACAAGATGACCTTGATAGGTTAACGGAATGGTGTATATTAAATAAATTATTCTTGAATGTTTCTAAGAAAGTTTATCAAATGAGAAATTAAGGGTAATATATGGATCAGTATCATTCTAATGAAACTAGCAGGCACGTCATCTTCTCGAACCGCATCAGACTTAATTGACTTTAAAGATTGAAGCAACTCATACTCAGATACCACCTCAAATTCTAGTCCCGTTGTTGGTACAAAATGTGCTTAATTATTCCGTATAGAGTAATCTTGTGGAATTCCAGATGATATAAGACTCCTATTTAGATTATTTGGGCCCGGAAAGTTATGAACCATTTGCTTTCTCCTTGGACGACGGTTATTCCAGAGAAGGTAAACTTCAAGAAACAATAATATCGAAAATGTCAAACACCTAACCTAACAAGGATGTGATTATAGTCCTATTTTTTTAAAAGTATCTCTTGTGAGGTGAGCGGTCCGATAAGTCCATTAGGATTCCTTTAATTAGTTTAAAAGTATTTCTAAATTCTTCTATTATTTCTGCATTTTCTTCTTCTGTGCACATTGGGCAGGAATAAGACGTTTGAATTGCTTATCTATGGTTTCATCAATCGGGCCCTCATCCCAATGTTTGAATAATCTTTTTTCCCATTCAACTGTGACAACTTTTCTCCATGAAAACTCAAGATTTCAGACACCAAGGATTCAACACAAGCAAGATGAAAAGAAGAAAGAAACCTTATTTAATATGGGGGGGATGGTGCTGGGAATTACTAGCCCCGACGGATTAACGCTGTAATCTGTTCGCAGGCCGGGCATTTTAAGTTATGTAAACCAAAGTTTGGCATTGACAGATTTTCTTACATTAATTATAATTATCCTTATTTTGTTTTTTTAGGAATCAAATTGTATTGTACTGGGCGGTTACCATAGCATGAAGGAGACAGGTTACTGGAGAGTGATGGATTAAAAGAAGAAGGTACAACACGGTGGCCTAGTTTAACCTTTAAGCATTGGAATACGTCATACCTAAAGGTGGGTAATCATTAGCATATCGTTCGGTTGTCATTCGGTAATGATGATAAAAGTTTGTGTCCCGGAAGTTGTAAGTTAGTATTATCCAAGAATAATCCACGTTTATTACATTACACGACTTTCTGGTGTTATTTTTTTTTGTGTCGAGTCAGCAGATTATAAATGGACACATACTCAAACAATTGGCTGTCAAAATGTATCAAAGAAGAGTTCGCCATCATCCAGTTTGACACATCCTTAAAAGCGTATAAGGTGTCATCCTCATTCCAGACGAAATTCATCTTACATATTTGCCAGATGCATTTTTTCCTCCAGTTTTGAAATCGTAGCAAAAGCAACAAAGAAAGGGACGAAGAATTCCAAAGAATATAAAAAAAAAATGAAAACGACTTTCGTGAAAATCATCAGGAAAATAAAACTGATACTGAGTGCTGGAGGGGCGTTGGATCAAATTGACAGTTTGTTCTCGTTTGGAATTGCTTTGCTGATTGGATTGACATGTGAGCAAGGTGTTTTGTGTGTTCTGTTCAATTCTTTCCTTTCTTTTTTGTTGCTGGTAAATTTGTTGATGCTCGGTAGGTGTTAAAACCGAATTGATCCTGACAGTTTAAATCGATTTACCTGCTATGGTTTTAATGGTTTCAAAACGAATTTGTGTTCAAAAGGATTTAATCGAGTTTTTAAATGGCATAGGAAACGATTTTTTTTTTGCTTTTTAAGAATTCTTCGTTTGAAAGGTGAAAAGGCAAGATAGTCTTAATATTAGACAATGTTATCAGCATTTTTTCGATAAAGATTTCTTTTTATTTTTGCTAATATATACTGTAGACTGGTAAATAGCCAAGTATACATTTATCTCTTGCCAAAGATACCAATCAAAGACAATTTTTAATTTATTTTGATATTTATTTTTAATATATAATTAATTGTTAAGCTTTTTCTTGTGTATGGTCAGAAGGATATAAAACTTACACAGAATATTAAGGAAATTGACGACATTAGCTTTCACATTTACATATGACATTTATTGACATGATAACGTATTACGTACGAAATAACATGACTCATACTGATAAGACTCATGCTGATCAGACTCATTGTGATAAGACTCATGATTCTTGTTAACAGCGATACTATGGCGAACATGAAAAAGAACAGACGCAAATTACCGAAATAATTCCACTCAAATTCAAAAAGAAAAAGAAGAAGAAAAGAAATACAAATAGGCGGAGTTTTGTTAAAGTAGAAAATAGATGTAGATATTGGTGTGTGTGTGTGTGTGGATTTAACTAGGGGGTTTGTGGGTGTCAGTTAACGGGCTGTACGTTGGTGTTGCTGCCATCAATGTTTTCTAATGACGTTATCACGTAAAATTAACATCTGTGCCGACTTTACAGACAACCACATTTTTTTGTATATATAAACAGGCGCAGGCACAATTGGTGAACAAAAGTAATGTCCTGTCTTAAAACTTCGCTAGATAAGAAATTCCTTCTTTTTTTTCTAAATAAAGTTATTTCGTAAACCGTCTATGAAAAAATTAATTATAAAACCCAACATTTGGAAAAAAAACTACAAAAAAATAATTTCTTTTTAAATTGTAAAAAATAACTTATTTAAAAAATTGGATATGGAATTTTTTTGTGAACACATGATACACCGACGACGACGTTATGTGTCTGTTATTTTTCAGTTAATGATGTCAAACCACCATGACATAAGCTCGCACTAAAGGGATCAACACTAACCTTATAATGTTGATTAAACACAGGGGCGCGTTAGGTAAATAGGGAAGGATGTAAGAGAAGGTACCAATGCATATTAAACAACAACGGGAGGTAAAACAGAGGCGGGCAATGCGTTGCACATTCGTGTGGTACGACTAAAAAAAGAATCTCTGTATTTGAATGTACGTCCGAAGTTGGGCTCAGCAGTAAATTGATAGGCATTCCTTGCAGTTCGAGAATTACGGCGAAATTATTTCAGGGAATAAATGCAAACTGGCTATTTCACTAGAGCATTGTTTATAGAAATAGCGATAAAAAAAAACGAAACGTTACGATGGTGATCAACAGATGAAATTTGTTATTGTCAGGTTGCCTATCATTTTTAAAGCTCTTTTTAGAATTCTATGCAAGAAACTGCAAGAATATGAGAATTATACTCAAGTTTTGGTCGAATATATGCTTTAAAGTGATAAAACTTTATTATTCAAATCAGTGTTTATTATTGAAGCAGTTGCGTGCCAGACCCCATTTTACGGTATACTTAAGGGTCCTTTACAGTTACACGTTTGGTGACAAAAATTAACGACGACCGGGTCAATCAAACATCTACATCTACACTGTCGAGTTTTTTTTAATCACACAGTCAATGCATTACAAGAACACTGCCTTTCGCAGACTTTAGCTTGACGAATTTAACGTCGGGATCTACACCCGCAGAAGATCCAACTGACTCACGAGCTCAAATTTCATGGCAATAGTTACCGTTGATAATGCGGTCACCGTCAATTTCGAGTGTTATAGACTTTATTATGGCACAAATTGAATTTTGTGGATCAAGACAACACGTGGTACCAGCAGATGGTATCCAGGATTGTATTCTGCAACATATTTGAACCCACAAGGCTTTTTATTTTTTATCTTGGTTTTCGGAAGTCGCAGATCTGTGCCAATAAATGACAATCGACCGATGTTCTTAAGTTAAAAATAACAGGTTTTAGCTGAAATTCATCTGGATCTTTGAGTAAGCCAAATTTGACCATTCGGATCCCTGCCACCGTAAGGAACCTTTCAAATAAAAAAACGAATTTTTATAAAACCTTACACACAGCTTGTTTTGTTCCATCTCTGCGCCTTCCGTCCCTCATTGAAAACCCCGAATAAGATTGGATTTGACATTAGTTTAACAAAAGGCTTCCAAATGCTACCGCTAACAAATTCGGTTATTACAACCATCAAGGAGGTTATAAAAACCGATTTTTTCTAAAGTTATCTTTCTACATAATCGACTGAAAATGAGTCTCCAAAACTTTACTCCAAATAATCTTGAGTTCGTGTGAAAAAATACGCTTTACTCTAAATTCGTGACTTATGCTAATAATCACCGTTACTTTTCTTCACCATACTCCAAAAGTCAACTTTTACATAATATTAAAAATGTTTTTTTGCAATTTTATCTTTAACAACCAAAAAAGCTCCAGAATCACACCATTAAAAATAGTTTTCATCGCTATTTTTAGCACCAAAATCAACTCAACTTATATCCACTCACGCCTTCATTTAATTTCCTCTAAACGATGCCAGCGACACGAAGCAGGGCAGCGTGAATAAGAAAATTCTCCCAAATATTCACAAGTTGGATCATCAGCTCAACTCACACCCAACCCTCTCAAAAAACGGTTAAATTGAATAGGCTGCGGTTACTGCTGGGATGATGTGGTTTTTTTTTACCCTCCTAGCTCTGGCTTACTCCTGCTCGCATGGTTTCTCCCACATCAATTTCATTTAGTGGCAAATATTTGCATAACACACTCTGGCAGCCATAGGGTTGTCGGTTGCCGCTGCTGCTGTTGCTGCAAATTGGCCCAACAGCCCCCATCCTTCGAATATTGGTTAAATTTTCTTTAGCTAGCGACTGTTGCCATCAATACGGCGTCGTCGGCGGCAGGGTTTAAGGAAACATGTCTATAGCCAGCATCCTGCAAACACACATCAGCTCTCAGGTAAGGAATCATTGATGCCACCCACCAACCATAACCACCCAACCAAACCACCTATCTACACATTGGGTAGAAGGTGTAGATGTATCATTTAATAGGAAATAAATTCCGGATGGTTACCACCCGTTATAGGGTGCATCGTTAAAACTAAGTGATATTGCCTGCAATTTGTATTTCACGGCTTGGCGTACTTCCGACAACTTGTGAGTCGTGAGTGTGTAATATTTGCGGCTGCTTGCTAGCTCCCCTCTCTACACGGCTCTACTCGATAGGGCTCCACAATGCAAGGACCCCATTCTCTTCTGTAGAGGATGTTAACGGAAAAAAAAAAAAAAAAAAAAAACGGCCCATTAGCTTGCCAGTACCATTATCTGCATGAAAATTGGAGCAGATGTATTGTGCAGCAATATTCCAGTGCACAGTTGGGAACTATATTAATTGGAAGTTTATTTAATGAGCCGCGGGGGAGTACGTGCGGTCCTTGCTGTCAATTGAATTTATGCTTGCGCACCACATGTCGAAGGAAGGTTACAAAAAAAAAAAATCAAAAGATAATTATTGTTTATAATACTATGTTGTGTTAGGACGACAGCTCGAAATGGGCCACAGGCAAAGGCCTAGTGATTTACATTTTTCGTTATTTTTTAATTTGTAATTCGTCGAGATAACATAAGAAGTCGGGTGAGGGTGAGATGTATGTATTTCTTACTTCCAGCTTTGGATATCATTTTGTCAAAACAAAATTTAACCGAAAAATCTATTAACGGTACCTTTTGAATGTGTGTATAATTTTTTTTCTATAATAAGCCCGCACTAAAGAGGATATGACTACCCTTTTAATGTTGATTAAACAAAGTGGGAGGGTTAGGTAAATAGGGAAGAATTTAAGAAGAGGTACCGATGCACATTCGTTTTAAAGTTCTGCATTTCAAAACGGGAAGGAGGGAACAGAGGCTGGCAACGCGTTCTACATTCGTGTGGTACGACTACAAAAACAATCTCTATATTTGAGTGTACGTCCGAAGTTGAGCTCTAGGGTAAATTGATGGACATTCCTTGTAGAATTGTTTCAGGGGAGGAATGCAACTGGCTATTTCACTACAGCATTGTTTATAGAAGAAAAGATAAGAAAGTGAGAGGCAAGAAAAGTTACGATGGTGCTCAAGAGATGTACATATTTCTTTTATTGTCCGGTTGCCTTTTTTTCTTAAATTCTATCCAAGAAACTGAAGTGGTTATGAGAGCACCTGCTCAAATATGAGATTATACTCAAGTTTTGTTATACTATACGCTTTATAGACAGCATGGGCTAAACAATTTCTTGAATCTAAGAAGGAAACCCAAACAGCTCGTAGCATTCTTTGCGACGTCAAATACGTGGTTGTTCCACAAAAGGTGGTGCTTATTTAACATTCCTAGAACTGAGAGGAGATTGGTTTTTTCGAAGCAAGTATCACTTATGCGGATAGTGGCAGAGGAGGTACGTTTCGCTTTAACGACAAAAGACAACAATGAGTTTTTGAAGCATTAAATTCTACGCGATTTCTTATTCCTCATTGTACAATACTGTCAAGATTAAAATTTAAGGAACTTATCATGCCCCACCGTTGCAGTTCAACATCCGAAGAACATGGATGAGATTCTGGAAACGAATATGAAAAGCCGAGAGGGCTGTAGTCAGCAAAACAATTTATTGGATTAGTAGTTTCAGATAAAAGGTCGTTGATAAATGTGACGAAGAAAGTCGGAGACAAAATAGAGCCCTGGGGCACACCAACATTTATTTTGTGAGTATCAGACTTGAATCCGTCCGCTTGATGCGAAACTCTATCAGTGACTTAGAAATATCAGGTGCAATAATTTTGCTTTCACCAAAACGATGGAGATATTGGCCCCACTTTTGGTGAGATCACCAGTGGACCTGTTGCTATGCCGGCTTCGTTCTTCGAAAAAAGGACGTTAATGCAATTGGTCAATAATTTGAGGGAGAAGAAGATTCACTTATTTTAGGGATAGGCTGTACAAATGCTGTTTTGCATCCACTCGGGAAGATATGGATTTAGGACAGAAAGGCTTTACGTGAGCACCTGCCTATTATGGCTTAATCTCACGGTGGGCCTACCCACTTATGGAGTTCCCTTGGGGCGGACAAGACCCCTAAAGTTGTTGACCAGACCACACTATCATCTAGAGTGGTCTGCTAAACCACTCTAGTAGCAAATGATGAATTTCTCATGGAAAATCCATCCTCCTTGCTAAGAAGCAGGGCCTATCATGCACCCCTAGCATCAAGGTTAAATAAGACAATGAACACACGCTTCTTTCGAAGCCGTGCCATCCTCCCAGAAACCAAAGATGCCTTTTCGCTTCCGCATTTGGAGTAACCAACAGCCCCCGTGAAGCTCCCACTAGGGGGCCTACCTCAATTTTAACAGGCGACTGCTACCGAGACAATCTCACGTAATCAGCCGGGGCACCTGTTAACCCACGGTACCTAATTTAGGACCCTAGGTGAGGCTCGCCCGTCTCTCATGAGACGCACCTGTGGTTCGACTCCATGAGAAGTCGCTAGCCCACCATCCAGTAAGACAAACAGTTCATAATCCAGTCAACTAAGGTGAAGACTAGGACACTCCCTGAATGCCCGCCTAGAAGCAAGGTTACAGCCGCTTATCCTTACGGAAAAAGTGGTGTTGCTTAACTAGGCTAGGTATTGGAAGACTCTTACTTCCACTAACCTGAGCGTGGGCCTATTCTCACACCCCCGCACCCACAGGGAGAATGGATTTAGGACAGATGAAAAAGCTTATGCAATGGTTTTGCCAGTGTTGAAGAACACCTCTTCAAAACAATAGCGAGGATGGGATAATATCCGGGCCAGCGGATTTGTGTATGTTAAGATATTTCAAAACTCTTTTGACTGAACGAGTGCGAAGGAAGATATTTAAAAAAAGCAGGATTTTAACAAAATCGGTCCTAAAATTTTCGAAATATTTTTTTTTTTTTTTATTTTGTTATTATTTATGACCGACGTCTGATGGTTTACTAAAAACCGTAACATCCAATAATATTCATAAGATTTGAAAACTAGTTTTATAGGGGGTTTAGAGTTTCAATTTTTGAACAAATCGGAACTATTTAAACTAAAATTTCGACAAAACTAGTTTTATAGTCAAAACTAAAAATTTGTTGTGAAAACCCAAACCAGAAATGAATAATAATGATTTTTTTATTACACTAGTTTTGATTCATTTTGATAGAACTGCGGAAACAAAACTAGTTTTACGTTAAATCAGTTTCATACATAAACGGAGAGTGGAGAAGAAGAACTTTACCGTCTGTACAGCGACACAGACCTAGCCAAAAGAGTAAAAATTCAACGTCTCAGATGGCTGGGTCATAAAAGAGCGGATGGACATCAATGCTCCGGCCCGGAAAATCTTCGAATCCACCCCAGAGGGACGGCGCAGTAGAGGAAGACCGAGACTCAGGTGGCGCACACAAGTGGAAGAGGACCTCAATCGACTCCACGTGCGAAACTGGAGACAGCTAGCTAGGGACCGAGCTGGTTGGAGAAGCTTGTTGGTTGAGGCCCAGGTCCACCCCGGACTGTAGCGTCACCTAACAGAAGAGAGAGAGAGTTTCATTTGTAGTTTTGAAAAAATGTGCATAATATGGCTGAGTTTATCTCGAAATGATTCTAGCGCTATCAAAATAGCCGAAAAAAGGGGCTATGTTTGCATTAATTTCCAACAAGCTGAAAACATTTTTTTAAATCTTGAACAAATTTTTTTCCTGGGGCCTGTTTGCCAAAAAATAATATTTCTATAAGTTTTATATAACGTCTTATAAATCGATATATATATATAAATCGATATAAATCGCAAATTCCCAAAATAATTCCACTCAAATTTAAAAAGAACAAGAAGAGAAAAAGAAATATAAAATAGGCGGAGTTTTGTTAAGGTAGAAAGTAGATGTAGATATTGGTGTGTGTGTGTGTGTGTAGATTTATCGAGAGGGTTTGTGGGTGTGAGTCAACGGGCTGCATGTTGGTGTTGCTGCCATCAATGTTTTCTTATGACGTTATCACGTAAAATTATCGTCCGTAAACCGACTTCACAAACAACCAACTCTTTTTTTTAACTCGTGTAAAATTGTTTTTTTATTCAATTAAAAAATATGGTACATACATTTTCCACAAAATAAAGTAAAAAAATCGACACGGTAAGAAAAATGACACTGGTTCTCAAAAATATCTTTAAATTAAATAAAGGTTTCAACACAATTTAAAAGCAGCTACAAGAAAAATAAATCCCTTAATGAAGTTCTTCAATAATTATTGAAGATACATTTTAATATCTTATGAAAAGAAGTATGTATAATTGGAGAACATTATAACTATATTTTTCTCAAAACATACCCTAGATTTTACAAAATATAATCATTCCAACTTGGAAGGGTATAGATCGACTATTATGTAAGTGAACAAAAATAAAAGGCACGACTGGGTCGCACGTACTTGCTCCTATGTGCTAATCCTTTTTAAGTGCAGGCGTCTTTTTGACAAAGATTTTATTTTAATGTTTTTTTTTGAGTTGCATTTTCCTTAGAATCGTTGTGGTTTGAAGCTCGAACGAACATGCGTCACGACAAAGGGATAAGCACATAAATATATAGGATTGTTAGCTTTTGCAGTTTTTTAGTGTATCATCTTTCTACTTGTTGTTTACTGTTTATAATATAATTTGGTAATAGAAAGACTTTTTTCAGTTTAATTTTCATTTTGGTATGGACAAACTTTTTCGAGTATGTCAAGTTAAAGAAATCTATAGTTTATAGTAGGAGAAAATTTAAAAAAAAATCTACAGATCTGTTTTCAAAATATTCAAAAAACAAAATAATTTTTTAAAAAAATTATTAAAAATTAAAAAAAAAATGCTTTTAAAAATTTTAATAAACAATATTATTTTAATCATAAAACACTACATACCTTGAAAATTTCATCAAAATCCGTCAATTAATTAACGAGAAAGTCTGATTTAAAAAAAACCGGTCATATGGGAGGTACCGTTATAAAACTTTTTCTGAAAAATCCATTAAAAATTAAAGATAGATTTTGCATAGAAAATATCATTCTGAAAGTTTTATCAAAATCGTAGTAGCCGTTTTCGAGAAAAATAAGTTTTTCATTAAAATTTATATGGCAGGTACCATTAGTTTTTGAGCTAGAATGCCAATTTGAAAAACTGTCGGTGATGTGAATCAAATCGGCCCAACTGTTTAGGCTGTTCGTATCGATACGGACTGACAGACAGACAGACGGACGGAATTTCCACTTTTTTTACTTCTCTATCATCGTAATGTCATGTTTGATTGTTAGAATTTTTTTTTTTTTACAAATGCATAACTTGCCTTATAGTCCCTATAAATCGCAAGTAAAAAATGTAATAGCAAAACATTAAAATGACTTTCTACCTACTCATACATATTTTTATTTCTCTACGGTACATGAACCTCCCATATAAGTTGGAGCACAAAACCTCAAAAGCTCAATTGAAACTTCCAATACAAAAAAAACTAAAACAAGCAACACCAGCGTAATGTGCATTCAATGTTTATAGTTTGTTTTCGATTCACTTTTTCGTGGAATTTAAATAAAACAACAAATAGCAGTTTTTTTTATAAATTTTGTTTTCCATTCACACCTCTCCCATTTTCCAATCATTTTTTAAATTAAAAAGTTTTTTTTTTTTCAACTTCAAATCCGTCCTGCCAAAGATAAAGCCAACGTATTGATTCACCAGGGAAGGTGCGTAACATTTCCCGCTTCGATTGAGCCAACTTTTTTGTTGTTTTAGTCCTTTCACTAATAGTGGATACAGATGTATCCTGTTTACACTTTTTGTTGCCTTTTCTATTTGCATTGTTGGAAATATGTATTTTTAGAGGATACATTGCAGCGAAGTCTCTTGGGTAATCAGAGTGGATTTGAAATATCCGTAAGTAATAGGAAAATATTAGAAAAAGACTCGCTACTATTCCATGGGTTATAAAGGACCTCGATTGTTTTGGAAAGGTCCTTGTCTTTGTATGTAATTCAAAGGCATCAACACAAATATTATACTCGTTCAAAATATGAAACTGAATAATGGTGCAGTGGCACTATTGCTATATTCTCCCCAAACTGATTGCATTGTTTTATGCGTTTGCTTTCAGAAAATTCTTTTGCTGCCACTAGCAATGGATGCAAGTTTTTAACTACCAATTACAGTTTGTATAATATACACGAGTAATTTCAATTTTCAACTACACTGCACTGCATTAGGAGGTTGGGATTAAGGAAGGAGGACGTATTAGGTTTCTGCAGGTGAGAGCATCTTCGTGTTGAGTTGGCTAGAAAAAAAGAATTGTAGGGTCGGCAATAATGTTCTACTATGACCTGTATGAATGTGTTTCAGGTGACCATACGAAATGTAATGCTTAATGCAATTTTTATTCCAAAAAAATTATTGATAATTGAAAAGATATTTTAAATTCTTTTTGAAAATTGAAATATTTATACAAACAGTTCCATTGATAAGGAATAATGAGCCAAATATCTTGCCTCGAAGAAAAATGTTTCGGAAATTGTAAAAAATGTAATTGCTACTAAAATATATGCCTCTGGGCAGGTGCTTCGCAAACATCGCTACACCTGCTTGATAGAATACAAAATCCAGCGTTAAGATTGATAGGTAATAGAACTGCCACTGAAACAATTGCCCCTGTCGAACAGCGACGCAATGTTAATGTTCTTTCCTTATTTTATCGGTTTTTTTATAAAAAAATGTTGCGTTCCTCCCCTTAAAAGTTTCTTCCGTAATACTCGTCTCACAAGGAATGCTCATCAGTTCACCCTTGAGCCCAATTTCGGACGTACCGTGAACTATAGGGATTCTATTTTAGCCGAACAACACGAATTTGGAATAGTTTACCCGGCGATATTTTCCCTTGCCATTTAGATTTGCGAGCATTCAAAACCAATGTTAATCGACACCTTCTGTCCTTCCCCTCTCTATTATCCTAATGCTCAGGCAGTGTACTTACACACATTAAGAGGAAAACAAATAGTCCCTTGTGCGCGCGTTAAATATAAAAAAAATTGAAAAGAAATACATGCATTTTTTTCAAATACAGATTTTTTTTATAAAAGCTATTAACTATTATTATATTAGCTAAACTATTAACTTAAAAACCAAACTGAATGAATCTTAATGCATAAGAAAAGTCTTGTCTTATTATTTATTTTAATTTAAAGATATTTGAGAAAAGTATAAAAAAGGCGAATGGTAACCATAGGTTTAAAGAACAAGTCCACTTTGACCAACAAGTAAAACCATCCTTGCAATATTGGTCTCGAAATGGGGTTTTAAGCTCCTTTTCTCATTCCTTGTCGGCCACTCTTTGAAAACGTGTATAAGCTACACTAAAAGCATAAAGTCTTTGAACGGAAGTAGCTGGTGAAAATTGAGAAAAGTTGTAACAACACGTTTTACTGCCCAGATAAGGGCGTATACACGAAAGACCAGAAAAAGGTAGTTAAAAACACATATAGCTAAGGGTTTCTGAAGCTTCTGTTACTGATTTGTTTTCTTGTTATCAGAAAAATGGTGTTTTACGGGACTTACACTACATGTTGTTGTTAGCAAATGTGTACGATTTGCAAATTTTATTTTAACAGATGTAAGTTGAAATAAAAAAAAAAAAGTTGCAACCGGAAGTTAAACTCATATTAGCATACTTAGTACTAAAAGGGGTGGGCAGTTGTTAATATTTCGCTAAGTGGTGGGCAGCATATAAATACATCCGATCAAAATGTAAAACGGAAACTATCCAATGAATTTGGAAGGTTTTACTCGATCATATCTGGTTGATGCAGGATTATGATTTTCGTTTTGTGGTCTTATATACATTGTTCGTCGGTATCTTGTTTTGTTTTTCTATGAATATCAGTAAAGTGAGTATGTGTGTTTTTTTATATTGAGTTCGAAAAAATTGCAAGCGTTGTATGTACTCCATCCTGCTATGGCCAAACGTTTTCCAGATTAACATGGTTAAATTTGGGCCATAAGAAATTAGATATTAGCCTCACCAAACGCTCGGAAGTAGAGTCAGTGAACAGACTGAATTGTCTGTGGTTATGAACTTTGAGCTCCTGACTCAGTAAGGCTGTAGGTCAATGTTCCGACGCGCTTGACAAACTTCGCCAATTTGATCTCGAATGGCCGAGGTCTTGGGCATGCACCGCGAGAAATCGTCTGCTTAAGGTTCTGTTGTACACTTTCAAGGACCGCGGAAATTTCTCGCCCGATCATAAGTTTGTCCAAGGTTTTGTATTTTTTTTTTATAAATAATCAAGCAGGTGAAGCGATGTTTGTGAAGCATCTGCCTTGAGGTGGGAGTTATACTCGAGTTTAGGGCGTATAAACGCTTTATAAATTGTAGCCAGATCAGATGGGGAAAAGTACTTCTTACACGGATACAAAAAACCTAAGTAATTAGCAGCATTCTTAGCGATCTCAAATATATGGTCGCTCCAACGGAGGTCGTCGTTGACACACACACCGAGTAATAAGAACTTTTTGGTTTCTTCGATGTAAGTGCCATTCTAGACAATGGCATTGGGGGTATGTTTAGCTTTAAAGACAGAAGGCAGCATTGAGTTTTCGAAACATTAAACTTTAAAAAGATTCGGAGACAGAACAGAGCCCTGGGGCACACCAGCATTTATTTTGTAGGAATTAGACTTGAATCCGTCCAGTACAACTTGTATTGCAGGTTCCAGGAGATAGCTTCTAATCCAACGAATAAGATTATCATCATTTTCGTTAAGAGAGCTTCATGCCAAACTCTATCAAATGCCTTGGAGATATCAAGAGCAATAATCTTACATTCACCAAAGAGATGTAAAGATTTGTTATACTGTTCGGTGAGATATGCCATCAGATCACCAGTGGAACCGTTGCTGCCGAAGCCATACTGACGGTGATGGAGAAGCTTTCGATCTTCGAGATATTCCTTACGCTAACGGTTAATCAGTGTTTCCATGACCTTAGAAAGAATGGATGTTAGTGCTATGGGTAGGTAGGAGGAGGGGGAGAATGGGTCACATTTCTTAGGGACAGGTTGGACAAATGCTGTTTCCCATCTTTTAGGAAAGATTCCAGAAGAGTAGGAGCGATAGAAAAGCTTACGCAGTGGCTTTACGAGTGTGGAAGAACACCTCTTCAGAAGAATCGGGGGTGTACCATCCGGGCCAGCGGATTTGTGTATATCGAGATCTTTGAGAACTCTTGCTACTGTACGAGTGCGGAAAAAATCTGTCCCATGGAAAAATTTACAATCTCAAGTACAGGAGGTTGCAGCGAAATGAGCGGCGAGCAAGTCTCTCTGAAGAGTAAACAATTGGTGTGTTCTTGTCGAGCGTTGGAACCGAAGATGTTGAGGAGTTTTTAATATTTTTTTACAAATGACCAAAAATTTGTACTGCCTTTGGGACACTGCAGAATTTTTTGCCGTCATTTTTGGTCATGCAAAAATTTGTTTTTTCAATAACGGAGTTGCATGAGTCCCTTGCTTGTTTGTGCTTTTTCCGATTTTCCTCTGTAGGATTGGCTTTGTAAAATCGGAAACTTGCTTCTTTAAGCCGGATAGCTTCTTTACAATCAAAATCAAACTATTGGTTCCCTAAGGTAAAGTTTAAGTGTTTTTTTATTTGTCATATATATATATCTATATTTGGGGAGCCAGGAAAGTTGCTTTAATCAAATTTGAATTATTCCAGTTTTTTTAATCGGCGCATTGTCCTGCTGGAAAACAATCGGTAGTGGTCCGAAAATATTCGAGCCCTTTCCAGTACAGTTTTGTAATACGGTGCTGTCATTATGTTCAAAAACAATTTTTCTTTACTTAAACCATGAACTTTTTGTTCTGGGACTTATGTCCCACATTCATATAGGAGACTTCTTTAAAGTCAAAAGTCCTGTTAACTCAAAAAACGTTAAAAGCTCTCTTAATCTCAGCAACTGTCGCTCGTACATTTTCACCCAATGCATATTTCCTTAAGCTCTCAAAACAGTTGGTTTAAACAAAAAATAATGAGTGAGGCTTTCCAATTGCTCAGCACTGTATGTTACCCCTGTTTTAAAGGATAATAACTTAAAACTTGAGGTTTTGAAAAAGCATTCAAATGAATTTACCATAACGGACTCTTACATAAACTTAGGATTAAGATATCATAACTTTAATATAAAGAATATATTTAGCTTTTTCGCAGGTAGAAATTCCGCAATTTCAATCGGATCTGAGATACCGGAACACATTCCTGTTCAGCAAGGATCATTTCTTAGCCCAACCCTATTCAATGTATATCTTTGCAACTTTCTCCTCTCACAACCCATGATGAATGAGCCTGGGTCAATTCACTATGCAGATGATGTAACAGTCTTAGCTATTGATCTATACGTTCAAGTATGGGGCTTCCACATATCCAAATATGAGATGGAAACTTACGTTATTTAGAAATTCTAGCGATAAGGGACATTATCTTGCGGTCAAACACGGCAAATCAATATCTTTAAAAATAAACGACAGACCAATAGCACGTTGGGAAACTTAGTTTTAGTTTAAAATTTTTAAAATAGGTTTTTATTATACAGTTTGATGAATAATCACAAATGTCGAGGAAAACAAAAACACTTATGCATAAAACTTTGACGCGATACTCATATTTGCGTTCGCTATATGGTTTATAATATCACAATCTGTAGCCAAGAATTGGAATCCTTTGAAAGGAAATTGTTAAGCTACTTTTGTGATAAATTCAGAAAACCTAATAACAAAATCGTAGAGAGAAACCAGTATAATTCCTCTTGTGATTTATTAAATGGGAATGCTAGATCCTTAATTGAATCGCCTATTACCATAAAACAAAATTTTAATCAAACGTAGAAATTAATTTAATAAAATATATTCTTCTTCTCAATCAATTCCTTTTCCATCTAAAGCAGCAGCAGAGAGTACAAATACCAACTCTTAGAAGGACATACATATCGCCACTATAATTAATGACATTCCTCCATTCATTCAAAGTGAATTATGATGATTGACTACTCTCAAGCCAATTGCAAGATATATAAGTACATTTGCCTTCAGTAGATTTATTCTAATTGACATATCATAGTCCCAAGGTGCTGCTTTTTCCGAATCTAATTTTTCCATAATGAGGTTTGCAATAATCATAGGAATATATAACAATATATGAGTATAAATATACAACAAAAATACTAATGTCTCTCTACCATATAATCAGCACGTTTGTGGAAGAAATACTCTATTGGTATAACCTAATTAACTTTCACTCTGGAGATAGATTGCCGGTTCTGCAGAAGTACACTCGTAGTCCATTAATGGCTACTCACATACTATACACCATCCAACTCACCAATTTTTTTCCTGCGCCTTGTTGGAAAAACATCCTCATGGACCAAATGGAACAGTCTCGGGAATAATACCAAAAATCCGAACATTCATTCGACTCCTCACAGAAAGCCCGTATCCCGAAATCAACCCCTCCGATACATAGCAGAAAATCTGGCCATGGCTTTAATAAGCCAACACCGATAGTGCTACCAGCCGATAACCGATAGGACTTTAATCAGGTGCGTCCGCCACCTAGTAATGCGGTCTTTGTTTTCTATGTATATAGCCAAAGCCAAACACGATACTCGTGCAGTATTACTGGAGAGCAATAGCATCTCTTGTGTATCCACCTTAAATTAATATAACAAAATAAATCGGACATAAACAAACATAAACAAGGAGGATGGGCAAATAATGTAGGACATAAGCCAGGGGTGTATTTGTCATAAATTGGATAATAAGGTAGACATTTATAAAGGGCGTTCTTTAAAGAGATATAGAACTACCATTTTTACTTGAATCTGATTTATGGCATATGGCCATCGAAGCTGGCTCGGATGTAATGTAATCTTGAGGTCCAATATTTGATTTCACTTTGAAGCATTTGGAGTCGTATATCAGCAATAACGCGGCTTATTACCGAACGTACGCCGCCTCCGCGCCGTGCCTGTCGTGCGGCTCCAAAAAAAAAGGAAATGGCCCATTTGATTTTTACGAAATTTCATATTTGAGAAGACCTAGGTTCCCAAATATATTTATAATAAACTAGCTTCTATCCGCCCAAACTATCCATCTACCGACAAAACATCCAAACATGCAAGCATACAAAAATTAACAAATATTAATAGATATATAAGTAGAATAAGATTGAAATACTAATAAATTTTACTCAATATTATCGATGGTTTTGAACCAGGTCGTAAACGGCATAATAATCAAATATTGGAAATGAAAATTTCTATTACCTAATAATATCTATTCTTATCTAGAGCATTTTGGTTTAATTAGAATGTTGCTCAAATTATAATTTATTTTTGTTTAGATAGTGAATACTGTTTTTCCAATCGAAGTGATATTTCCCTTTAACTGTATAATTTTATGTTTCTGTATCTCTGTATCTCTATATATTTTGATATCTCTGTATATCCACATCTCCATATATCTGTATCTTTATATGTCTATATCTATATATCTCTATCTCTATATATCTATATCTCTATATCTCTATATTTCTATATTTCTATATCTCTATATCTCTATATATCTATATCTCTATATCTCAATATCTCTAAATCTCTATTTCTCTATATCTCTTTATATAGTATATTGTAACTTGTAACTTTTCTGTCTACCTAATTTCACAAATTTGAGCAGTCCTCTTTAAGCATATTAAACAAACCTCGAGCAATACAGTATTACACATTTTAGCCTCTCCGACAGAAACCGTGAATTTTTCCTGGAAAAAAAGTGGCCTATGTTGCAATCCAGCACATTATCCATATACCTACCAAAGTTCATCAAAATCCGTTAAGCCGTTGAGGCGTGATTGGGGAACAAACATTCAAATATACAAAAATTCACATTTATAATATTCATAAGTAGGATTAGGACGTTTCTATAGTTTTAAGAGCCCTCGCAAAATTTTTTATTTTAATTAATTCTTAAAACAGCTCAACAAAATCTTAAAGAATACTTTGCACGACCGGATCGCACTTACTTGATCTTAGTGAGGTTACAGCGTCGAATAAAATTTGACAAATATTAAATTAGCTCAAAGTTTTTAATCGATATTTGTGATTTTTGATTGAAAAAATGTAACGCCATTTTATTTCGTTTAAAAATGTGTAGATGTGTGAATATTTTTTTTTAAATCGTAGGAACTGTTTTTAAAAACAACTTTTTTCTTAACAACCTTTTTAAAAAATAAAAAGAAATAATATTATAGAATGCCAACTGAAGAACAAAAAAAAATAGCCTGCATTTAAAAAAATAAACAAATTTCGATTATTCAAAAAATTAAAATACAAAAAAAATTTACGAAAATATTTTAAATTGAAATTACTTAGGCTACTAACATCATCCTGAATATCATTTTGGTTGTAATCGGTTAACCAGTTCTCGAGAAAGTTTTTAGCCAACCATCTTAATTTTATTTCACCAAAATTTAATGCTTACTTACAATATTCTTGGCGCCGTTTTCGAGAAAAATAAGCTTTTACATAACGGTTGACAGGTACCGTTAATTTTTGAGCAAAACAAAAAATTCTCTTTAGAATGTCAAATGAACAGTTTGTTCCAAATTTTACGAAGAGTCAGCCAACCGTCCAGTCCAGGATGTAGTCTAAAAATAAATACGTACAGACAGACAGACAATTTGCACGAACGCATAACTTGCATTACCTATACTCACAAGTAAAAACCGGTTTTTATCAAAACCGGTACTACATTTTTCGAAATATTTTTTTTGTATAAATTAACTTTCCTTTTCCAATTGAACAAATGACAGGTTTTTAGAATGTTATAAGCAATTTCATTTCAAATCTTATAAGACTGCATGACTGGATCGCAGGTTTTAAAAATTGAAATAATTCAGGCGATTGGTTTCAAATACTTTTGCAAAATAAAGTTTTTTTTTCAAAATAAAATATTTCCTATTATATTATACTTATTTTATGCGCCTCACCCTTATTAAAATCACTCTCCAGCCCTGGATACAATATCATTATTAAGGCAAGTATTGCCTAGTCTAACCTAATTTCGGGATCATAGGACCTTTCGCGTCCTGTAGCTATGCAATACTGCATCAATAATGGCAGACCTTTAGATAAATGTGCTGATATATATATAAGTATTTGTCCATATATGCATAATCCACTCCACACAAATTAAAAAAAAAAACCAAACAAACTGAAGATAAGGACGATTAATCCTAATTTATTCGCTTGACCTGATATTGGAAAACCGCATGACACCCAGTCGAACAATTGGGGTGATTAACTACTGCCTAGTTTTCCTGGCTGGCATTGGCGCTGTTGTAGTTGGTGGTCTGTTTCATACTTCAAATAAATGTCCCGTATTATCCTCTGTAGGACGTTGGAAAAATGTTTTAAGCTCTCCTTTGCACAAAAAGTCGCTGAACTTCACAAATAATAAATACCAAGAGCGCATGATCCTCTCTCTCTCTGTATAGCTTCTGCAAAATTTACACTCAACAGTATTGCCATTGAAGAACTTTTTAGCAGGATATTGCTCGTGCACCTTGTTTTCCCCAACCAAGATACATTACTACGTATAGGGTAACAGGAAACATATCCTGCATCATCATCAACAACACAACCATCATGCTGCCTTTTTGTATCCTGTTTCGTGTTCCTTGCCATTCTGTCGGGGGTGTTCTTTGACTTAGCAGACTCAGAGGCTCTGTAATCAGCATTCGGTTTAGTTGTGATTTTGCCGGTGTACCGTGATGTCATTGCGTCGCAACCAAGTACATTCTTATTTTCATGCACTTAACAGTTGGTCTATTTAGACAACGAAAGGATTTCGATTGTTTACTCGACCTTATATCATCAATCGAACGGATATCAGTGTTTAAACGACGCAAGGGAAAGGAACAAAACGAATGAAATAGAAATGGAAAGGATTCATCAGAGATCCTTATTTGACAACAACTTTTGTGTGAATCAGTGCGGGTCCTCCTTGATTGATGAGCAAAATGTGAATGACAAGTGAATTGTGTTTTTTTTTATTATTTTCATCCTCAAATCCATATAAAAAAGGACACACCAATAAGATAGCAGAATCTAAAAAAGTTTAGAGGTTAATAATTCAAAGTCGAATCCTAGATCCTCTGTTTTGCCGGTGATTGTCATTCTGTGTTCGATTTCTGTTTTAATGTTACATTGTGTGTACATTTGTTTTGTCCAGTTGGCTTGTGAACACATTGCGGAAGAACCTTCCGCACTTCCTTCTCAATAGAAAAAAAAAAAACGTCAACACACACTCAGCAAAGATTATCCCATTTGGCAGAAGTATACCGATCATCTATATTCTGTCCAAAAAAATAAAACCCAGTCCACCTATAATTTATGTTTACATTTCTATCTGCTGCTACTGCTGGTCACATCCTACTGTGCAAATGCGGAATCTTTCATAGAGGTGCATAGGAACAGTATCTAGAGCAACAACAACAACAACACAGGAAATCGTTGCATTAACTTATATATCCAAGGAGGATGCTATCCCTTGCATGGCTGACAGTATTTATTATTTTCGTATATGTTCCGGGTAAGTAAACACTCCTTTCGTCGTCGCAAGGATATTGCACATTCTTACATTTTAACATTTTTTTTTCAAAAAAAAAAATTCGTCCTGGATGATTTTTTCTTGGAAAATTTTGGCACAGTTTTCTTTTGTTTTCATGTTCTATGAGTCTAGGTCTAGGGGACACTCCAGGACACACACAAAAATTGATATGCTCTTTAAGTAATTTCGGTAAAGGACCTTGGGCTGGGTTGGTGTTTCCTTCTTAAGTATTTCTTGTCCAATTTTCTTAAAAAAAAAAAACAGTTTAGGTATACATACTATATAGTCATAAAAAAATATCTTCTCGTTATTTTTTAATAGGGAAAGTTTAAATCGGATTTTTTCTTCTTCTTGGCTTTTGGGATGTTAATCCAAGATATTACAAAAAAAAAACGATAAGGAGTATAGATAGTGTGTTGTATGATAGTCATCTGGGGATAGTTTTCTTTTATATTCTAAGGGCAAAGTTACAAGAGAAAGGCCCAAAGTTGATGATGGTCTGTCCAGAAGGATGTGTAAGGGTATCTTTACTATGATTGGTGGTTGTGGATAAAACTTTTCGTTGGACATTGGTTCTTGGGTTTTGGATATCTTGGTAGTTTAATCTTGTTTCATGTTGAATGGATAGCGATAAAGTTAGATTGGCAAATAAAGGTGGCATGTAAATTATTTTTGGTTTTGACTTCAATAAGGAGGAAAGTTTTGTTAAGAATGTGATGAGTCAAAAACGTTTGATACCAAGAGATCTTTCATGAATTCTTTGATGCCTTGGAGGAAGAAGTAGTAATTCCAAAAGATCAAAAATTAAAATTAATGATGAAACGATGACAAAATCTGCTTTCTTTTTACCCTCAAAGACTTAATAGAGACGCTATTTTTGATATCTATGTCGTTATCCGAGTAACGCCGGGTCAGGCAGCCAGTTTAATATAGTAAAGAATATTATATTAGCTTTAAAACTGTCACTCCAACAAAAAAATAAGTAAAAAACTAGGTTTCATAAATAATATCTAAAACTTTGAAAAACATATTTTGAAAACTGATATTCTGTGATTTAAAAAAAATATAATATTTCATTCTTCTTTAACATTTCAAGACTTCTCTTTTTAAGATAAGCCTTTTTTCATTTGTTTTTATTCATTAGCGAATCCATAACTTGCTCATCCATACATCTACTAATGTATATTGTATTATGGCAAGTGAAATATTACGCATACGCCACAGCGAACTTAAATAGTTATATTGTCTTGACCCCTAAGCTGAAAATTTCAACTCAGATTCACAACACACACACAGGAATGTTTGAGAATATAAGTCACCAGACCTTGGCCCCTTACTTAAAAATATAAATCGTCAAATAAAATCTGAACTTTAAAAACGTGTCAAAACCACAACACTTAACGGTAAAAATGGAGTACGCAATTACACGTCTTGTATAATAACGAATTTATGAAAAAAGTATTTCGAAAATTGTAGGACGGATTTTGATAAAATCCTGTTTTTTTTTATTTTTAGTTTTTTGAAAAAAACAAAAAAAAAATTATTGAAATTTTGGTATATAGTTTTTAGAGTTTATTAATATACATGTGATTGTAAGATTTAAAATATTTTTATTATTTAGTTTTGAAAATATTGATTTACCATAAAAAAAATTAATAAAATAATTTTAATTAGAAAAAAAGTTATTCAAAATTTTGATATGCAGAATTAAGTTGGCTACCTAGATCTTCTCAAATATTAAATTTGACAGAAATCCAAAAAGCCGTTACCGAGAAAACCAAAAGTTAAAAATAAAAAAAACCTTATTTGAAAGGTACCGTTATTAGATGTTTCCTGTAAATAAGGTTCTGATAAAATAATAGCCAATACCAACAAAACAAAAAATCTCAAAAAATTTCATCAAAATCGTTGGAGCCGTTTTTGAGAAAAATAAGCTTTTCCTTAACCGTCATATGACAGGTACCGTTATTTTTAGGCCTTCAAATAAATTTGCAATTTCCCTCTGGGAAATGTAAAATAATCACACAAACCAATTTTGAAGATAATCGCTTAAGCTGTGTAGGATGGAGACGGTATACATACTGACAGACGGATAGACAGACAGACAGACATACAAACCGAATTTTTTTGCCACTTCCTTTTTTAGACTTCTCTATAATCGTTATGTCATGTTTGATTGTAATCTAAATTTTTTTTTATATTCACGAATCCTAAACTTAGCTTATTGACCCTATAATCGTAAGTAAAAATGAAATTTTTGATTGGTTCACCACAGGTGGAGTGTTATACTCTATACTCTAGATTAAAAAGACAGTTTTGAATTTCAACCGGTACTAGATTAGGTAATTCTATTGCAGATTGCCGGATTCCAATCGCGTTCTCAATTTCAGTTTTTCCTGCCATTTCTAAATTAATCATTACGGGTTCTCCTGCTTCATCTTCACATTCGTTTGCTTTATTTTCAGCATTCGTTATTTCCTTGAAAACAGAATCATTGTCAGGTACTTCGGCAGCCGCGATTCCGTCTGATTTCGACTTATGGAATGGAAAAAATTATCAAGAACCAAGATTGTGTTCGAGTTACAGAGAGTTTCGACTTAGAGGGTGTTCGACTAAGAGAATGGTTTTTGTATGAAAAACTGAGGGGAATACTGAAATATGGCGACAAATTTTGAATAAGAAAGAAATTCGACGTACTTTTTTCATAAATTTGTTATTATGCAGGAAGTGTGATGGCGTACTCCATTTTTATTAAAAAACCGTCAAAAGTTTTATGGTTTTGACACAATTTTTTTAAGTTCAGATAGTTTTATTTTTCTACGTTAATATTACTTATTTTTTAAATTGTATTCGATGATGTTACCGCACATTTGAGCAAGTACGTGCGGCGATCCAGTCGTCCAATTTTTTTTTTCAATTAGAGACACCTACTTAACCGCATTAAAATAAGACTAGCTTAAGATCTAGGCATGCGTCCCAATTTCATTGGCCTGCTAGTGGTTAGTGTTCTGGCCTGCTAGACGAAGGTTCAGGTTTCGATTTCTTGCCGGAGTCAGTGGTTTTGCCATGGCAACGCATCTAATGAGAATAATATGATAAATTATCCAAGAGTTAGCTTTTCTCGAAAAAAATCACCTCATTTAGTCGTTGGGATCCAGAGTAAACTCTAGACCCTTCGCTACAGACTCGATACGCAAACAAAAGAAATGTCTGAGTAATTAACTCACTAGGTCTTTGCTATTAAAGTTCCGCGCAAAAGAATGTATATCATAAAAATGATACCGAAAATGAAAAAAGGTGGGTTAAGGCAACCCCGACTGTCTATTTTTACTTCAACAGCTTTAGCTTAGCCACTAAAAGATTTTTTAAACGTGGTAGTCAAGATCTCAGATTTGAAATGCTCAACGAATTTAAACAAGTTTTTTCGTAGCAAAAAGTATAAGATCACATGCGAAACATATTTAAAAAAATTGTGTTTTTTTAATATTTATGAATCAAAAAGATTTTTTTTCGAAAATTGCATAATTTAAAAATGGTTTACCGAATATGTTCAAAAATTTTTTTTAAGTGTATATCAATTAATGCTTCAAATTACCAAAACGAATTTCTCCTTTGAAAATATTTATATAGTGTTTTATATAAACAAAATTATTTAATAAAATAAAGTAGTGCCCCGTGGCTTCGTGATAAGTGTGTCGAACTGCTAAGCGATTAAGCCTGGGTTCGAATCCCGCAACCTTCTTTTCGGGGATTGGTTAAAAAAATCCCTTCCAAATGAGATGGATGTATCGATATTTATTTCGTTTAAAATATAAAATGGCTTTGTTTCCGCACATTTAATCTGTCTACTGTAATAGGATTACAAATTTTAAAATATTATAAGAGAAACAAAATTCAAAACAAATACGTATAAAATAAATGAAAAATAAAAATAAGTATGCAATAAAAAAATGACAAAAATATTAATAAATTTGCTTTAAAATTATCTCTACAAAAATATTTATAATTTTGCAGATATTTTTTTATAAAACTTAAGTAAAAAAAGTAAATATTTAAATAAACACAATGACAGGGCTTTTTAAAATACAAAAATAATTTAGCATATAAATAAAGAAACTAAAATAATTTAATCAATTTATAAATTAACATTAAATATAATAATAAAAATAATTACTTAAAAAATTATATCTGGGAGACACAAAGAGAAACACATTTGAGTTATGAACAAAAACTAAAGGCTAGGATTTCTAATAAGAATATTTTCAGAAAGGTCGAGTCTGCCAACCAATTTTTAGTTAAACTTGTAAATTCTATCTAAAATCAATTTGTCATTCGCACTTTAGCCTTAAGTGCAGGTCATAAGTGTAATGATGTCATACTTTGTAGATTGTAGATTTTCCTAACGTAGGATTTGATCCGACAAAGTTAGAAATTCGAAGCACCTAATAGCATCTGCTTTTGAAAGCACTTTAATCGTCACACCAAGGAAAGAAATTGCTTATTGAAAGCAGCTTTTTACTTTCCAGGAAGCAACATTTGCGAAATCATTTTGCGGGTCGTCATATTATGAAAACGAAAGCCTTTTGCGAAATAGTTTTATGTGTGTTTGCCATTTTGAGGTTAGTTTTGTTTATTATTTTATCCAAATTCCAGAGTTGCTGCAAAGTAGAGTTCGCTTAATAATATTTTAAACGAGGAAAACTGACAACTGACTTGGAAGGAGGAGTTAAAATTTTGTGAGGAGCGGAGCAGTTAAACGTACCTTTTAAGTAAGTTAATAATTAAATTGATGAACTAAGAAATCGATCGTTTCTTGCAAGTCGTTCAATTACTTTACGTTTGTTTGAGGCGACAGAGGACATTCTTGAAAATGAACTATTCACACAGTGAAAGTGTTTTTCTGAAAGCGTTTTAAGAAACCCTATTAAATTCCGAAAATTCTTTTAAGAATGAACGTACCATGTCGTCTTACCATAAAAGTCTTGCTCCCAGAAATTTTATTTTTTTCGTATTCTTTGCTGCCTAGCAGGCTGATTTGCAAGCTGATTATTTGCTGCTAAGCAATACTGACTATAAGTTTCTACCATTAGAGGGCGTTTGACACTTTTTAAAAGAAGACACACAAATCTTCAAACGTTGTACGTTTTTTTCAAAAAGGGTGGGTAGATGATAAAAATGTCAATAGCGGAGTCCACTGTGTGGAACGTAAGGCCTCCTCCTGCGCTGGAACTACATGCCGTCTAGTTCTACATGGTTTACTTTCGGACATAACGATGATAACGTTCCGTAGAGCTCGCCATTAACGGTGACCACCTCACCCTCGAAGTTTTCAAAAAAAGTTCGGAACAATGTCATCGCCACCTTGCACCTTTGGTGTGGATACCACACGGTAACTTCTTGAAGATGCCTTGTCACCTGGCGAACCTCTTGTTGGTGGTGTCGTCCCATATTCGGCAATTGCGTTGCTTGTCAACATAGCTATTCATCAAAAAAAGCAACTCGTCACTTAAGATAAGATGATTTTTCGTGTTAAATTGGGATCTTCTTATAAACGTTTTCTATGGTCATGAACTTTGAACTCCTGGGTTAGTTAGTTCTTGTGTTGGTGTCTTCCTGACGATAAATTCACCAAGTTGAAGTTTGCAAAAGACCGAATTCTTACACACAGCGAGGAATCGATGACCTCGGGTTCTGCACTTTCACGGATTGTAGCGATTGTCTTGGCCGATCTTCTGTGCCTTTCGTCTTAAATTTCGTCACCAAACGTTGAAAAGTCGACTGTTAAGGTTCACCGTACCAACCGAAGAATGGGATTTATCCTTTCAGTAAAAATTGTTTGTGAGTCGATTTAAAGCAAAGCCTTTTTTATTTTTTTACATTTTAAACGAGTTGAGTTTTCTACAATATCTTCACAATCATCTTTGCGTAAAATATAATACAGAATAGAGAAATAATCACGAAATAAAAATTTAATATTCGAACAAAAACGCGCTTAGTTAGTCCTTTTAAAATCATCGTAATATTCTAACCACTTAAATGACCAAGGGAGACTGAAATAATAAACAGAATCATACTCATTAAGTGAAAAAGTTGAAGTTTAAAAAAAAAACCATTAATTATAAATAAATTAAGAACGGGATTAGAATCGCGCAAACCATGGACAAAGTAAGTAAAGTGTTTTTTTAATAAGAGCGCTACAAAAGTTTTTTTTAATAAAACAAAAACGGTTTAGGATATCAATAAAATTCTTTTTTTCTGTGAAAGTACGTTCGATGCCATTATGTACGGAACTCGATTTCATTTGCATGACCACCACGGGCACGCTTGCAGTAGTCTAGACCCTGAACCCGATTTTCGACGGTTTTCAAGAATAAATCGGCCGATACTGCTGCAATTTCACGTTCGATATTCCTACGAAGTTCATCAATCGTCGCTGGCTTGTTGGCATAGACCATAGACTTGACGAAGCCCCACAGGAAATGGTCTAACGGCGTCAAATCGGACGACCGAGGCGGCCAAGCGACTGGACCATTTCGTGAGATAACACGTTCTTCAAACTTGGTTTCCAATAGATTGATTGTGAAATTCGCTATGTGGCTTGTGGCGCCGTCCTGTTGGAACCAAATGTCCTCCAACTCCATATCATCCATTTGGGGCCAAAAATATTCGGTTATCATTGAACGGTAGCTATCCCCATCACAGTAACGTGCCGGTCTTGATCTTCACCGAAGAAGTACGGCCCAATGACGCTGCCGACCCATAAACCACACCAAACCGTAATTTTTTCGGGATGCAATGATGACTCATGGAGTACGTGTGGATTTCTGCCTGACTAATACCGCATATTTTGTTTATTGACGAAGCCATTCCGCCAGAAATGAGCCTCATCGCTGAAGATGGTTTTTCGATGAAAATCCGAATCATTTTCAAGTTGCTGCTCAGCCCAATTGACGAACATACGACGCTTCTGGTGGTCACAAGCGGATTCAGTTCTTCCGTCAATTTAATCTTGTAAGGATGTAAACCAAGATCTTTTCACAAAATTCGTCACAATGACGTCACAGAGATGCCCAACGCTTGAGAACGACGTGTGAGAGACACATTTGGGCTTTCTGCAACTGAAGCCTCAGCGGCAGCAATATTCTCGACACTACGGGCAATTCTTTGTCTCACTGGCACGGGAACATTTTGTGCTGTGCCTGTGGATTCAAATTGTTCCACTACACTCAATTGTTGATCTGCGCTCTTAACGTTGAGGCAACTTACTCCGAATTTCGGTAGTAAATTTTAATAATTTCGACTCGTTGCCAGCAAACCTTACTGAAGAGAAATGTCAAAAGAGCGGCAAGAAATATGGCGTCGTTTGCTGTCCCTGTCGCTCAACTTTTGTAGCTGTTGAAAAACCCGATAAATACAAAACGTCTGTTGGAAATGAAAAAATCAAGTTAGATAATAATTTATATGGATCATGTTGGCCCAATGGAGTTGACTCACAAGAGTTATAACCATTTGCTTGTAGTCGTGGATACTTCTTCGAAATTCACTTGGCTTCATCCAGTGAAGAATACAGGTTCCGCTGAGGTTATCGAAAGGTTGCAGAAACAGTCCGCAATCTTTAGAAATCCAAAAAGAATAATAAGCGATAGAGAAACCGCTTATATTTCTACTACTTTTCAAGAGTATTGTACCAACTAGGAGTGTAGCATTTGTTGAAATGCAAAATGAGTTCCGAGAGAAAATGGCCAGAGAGAGAGCGAATCCACAGGATTGTCGTCACGATGTTAGCCAAACCATGTGTCGATAGTCCCAGCCAAGGGTACAGCAAGTTGATAGCGTTTAGCAGATTTTGAACAACACCGCCTAGAAGTACTAAGCGTAGTCCTTTAAAAATCCTCACTGGTATGGACATGAGGAGATATTCCATGAGTTGGACCGAGAACGTGATGACATGCCAACGGAGGTTCATGAGAAAATCAAGCCCATCCAATGGGAGAACAAGAAGGCTTTTGACCGGAAGAGGAAGCCTGAGAAGAGATATGCCAAAACTGAGTTATTCGGCACTAATCGCACTCAATACGGATTAGGGATAAAATTAAGACCCACATTTCTGGGACCATATAAGGCCATCAAGCAGCTTAGGTATGGACGTTATTAGGTCAAGAAGATGGGAGACCATGAGGGGCCAGCACAAACAACCACGGTTGCCGATTACATAAAAGGATTAAATAATTTTTCCGTTTGTCGAATGAATAAGTCAGGATAGCCGGACAAATGATGTGACCAAACTTGTAAGCATCACCTTACAGGTTCAGACAGCACGAACAAGACGAAGAAATACAGACATACAAGATGTACCTACTAGACAACAAGGAAAATGGGCGTCGCTTTCCAGTCCATCCACTTCCACTTTGCTATGAAATGATGTAGATTATGGAGAGATTATGGTTTGGATTTCAGAAAACCCCTAGAAGAATAAAAGAAGAACAATACCTACAATTGTGAGCTCAACCGAATAAGAATAATATAAAAAACCTACTCCTACATATATTTTTCTCTAAGATTTCATCTGGTACAACCCCAGTCTTTATTGAAAACTCTCAAATCAAAAAATACCTCTAAAGCCATCTTAAATCATTGATAATTAACATTTTTTCGTATAACTTAAAACAGATACACGCACAAAATCTTTCAAATACAATCTTTTCCATTAACTGATATAAAAATTGCATCCCTAAAGCCCTATAAACTCGAAAACACTTTTGTTATTGGGTATTTACGAGTATATTTAAAAAAAAACTGAGCTTATTTATTTCTCACTCATGCAAAGGAGTCCTTTTCACAAGTTCATTATTAATCGTTTGATTGAGGCCATTAGTTTCATACCCTTCTAAGCATAAACCCACAATTACGTTCATTAATTCCCTCCAAAGAACATCACGTTCCATTACAAGATGCTTTGAACAATTCAAGCGTATAACACCTCATTTCAATTATAATTAACAGAGTTTCAATATTTTAGAAATTTTCACTCTTAACTAGTTGAACTGTAGAACGACTTTTTTTTCTTTGTAATAGTCCTTCAAACAATATTTAACATTTAAATCCTCTTAATTAAATAAAATTGCAACTTTAATGCCGCAACTAATGCGCCTTTCTTCTTTCTCCATAAACTTCAATTAATTTTCTAAACTCTTTTTATCCCATTAGCGACCAGAAATTTCCAAAGCAAAACCGAGAACACTCACTCCTCGAAACACTAAAACCAAAGCCAATTCTACGGCAATCATTTATTGGCTGGAAGTTAATCTTTTGCAATTTATTAGCGGTGAATCCTTTCTATGTCCTGTCGAAGCCACCACCGCTGCACACAACTTTTAATGCAATTAAGCTTGAAATAGTCGTTATAAAAATAGACGAACGAAAAGATAGAAAATTGCCATGCAAAGTGGTCCGCAAAGTGTATGTAAAGTTAGGGTATTTTGTTGTTGTTGTTATTTCGTCCTGTTCAGTTTCATCCTTCGTTTTTGAAAATGTTCGCATATTTATACTGAATAAATTAACGCATATCTGAAATAAAATCGGTCTAACCGTGTGTATGTAATATTTTAATTCCGAAATACAGAACAGGCAAAAAAAAAAATTAAACAAATTTTACAAAAAAAAAAAAAAAACTGTTATGCAAAATAAAAGTTGAATTTAATTTGCATTTTAATAGTTTCACTCATCCGTACTTTCGATTTAAATGAATGTGATGTCTACAAAGTGTGTGTGAAGTTTAAAATTGAAAAATAATATTTAGGACTGCCTGGGATCCTAGAAACGGGTAAAGAGCTTTTTTGGTTTTCACTTTTTATATGTATGTGTCTTATTTTCAACTGAATATAGTAGAATTTGCGTAACAAATGGAAAAGTTTAAAATGGATTGAAAGGGGGGGACGGGGGATAAGGCAAGATATTGTTGAAAGCCTTTTAAAAAGTGGAATGGTATCTGCAAGAGACAGATGTGTCAATATAACGTTTTTTTTTTGTGACAAAAGGATGTGCTGTAATTTTATTTGACATGAATATTAAAAGCCAACAAAATTTGGGCGCATTTTTGAAAATCGTTTAAACACATTTTAATGGAAGTTATTGTATCGTGAAAAAAAAACGAAATACGGGTGGATTTAAGAACTCATTACTTTAGAATGACGATGAATATTTTTGACGGGTGGTTTTAAATTTTGCATCAAATGTTGCAGCACGGATTGTCTGATTTGGATTCTATATTTTGAATAATTCTGGTATTGAAAAATCTGTCATGGCAAACAATTAAATTCTATTGAACTTCAACTAGACATTTTTTTTTCAATTTATAATAGATACAATTTTTAACTTAAAGATACAAAATCTGAATTAGTAATAAAATCGAAATTTACAAATTAGTATGCTTAATAATAATAAAAAAATAATAACAAAAAATTTAAGATACAGTCTGTTGTATATTGACAAGTATTGAAAATATCGAGCAAGATATATAAAAAATACAAATTTCAATAATTTGGAAAATTAAAAACATTTTTTTATACATTCAAAAAGATTTTATTAAACAAAATCTTGTAGGGTGAAACGTCGAATAAGAAATGTAATAAAAATAAAAAAAAAAAACTTAAAGGTTTGGAAGATTCATCAGAAATTTAAACTAAAATTCTAACTAAATACAAAATATTTTTTTTTTTTTATAATAAACGCGCGCGGGACTATTTGTTTCCCTTTTAATGTAACACACTGCGCGGGCATTACGAAGATAGGGAGGGGAGAGATAGGAGGTGTCGATTAACATTGGTTTTAAATGCTTGCAAATTGAAATGGCAAGGGAAAATCACGCCGGGTAAACGATTCCAAAGTCGTGTTGTACGGCTAAAAAAGGAATCTCTTTATTTCACGGTACGTCCGAAATTGGGCTCAAGGGTGAACTGATGGGCATTCCTAGCAAGACGAGTATTTCGGGCGAAACTTTTAAGGGGAGGAATGCAGCTGGCTACCTTGAGTGAACATTATTTATAAAAGAAACGATAAAATAAGGAAAGACATGAAACATTGCGTCGGTGTTCGAATGGGGCAATTGATTCAGTAGCAGTTCTATTTCCTATCAATCTTAACGCTCGATTTTGTATTCTATCAAGCAGGTGAAGCGATGTTTGCGAAGCACCTGCCCAGAGGTGGGAGTTATACTCGAGTTTAGGGCGTATAAACGCTTTATAAATTGTAGCCAGATCAGATGGGGAAAAATACTTCTTACACCGATACAGAAAACCTAAGCACTTAGCAGCATTCTTAGCGATTTCAAATATATGGTCGTTCCAACGGAGATCGTCGGAACAGAGCCCTGGGGCACACCAGCATTTATTTTATGGGAATCAGACTTGAATCCGTGCAATACAACTTGTATTGAACGATCCAGAAGATAGCTTCTAATCCAACGAACAAGAGTATTATCGATCCCAAAAGCACGCATTTTCGATAAGAGAGCTTCATGCCAAACTATATCAAATGCCTTGGAGATATCAAGAGCAATAATCTTACTTTCACCAAAGCGATGTAAAGATTTGTTCCACTGTTCGGTGAGATATGCCATCAGATCACCAGTGGAACGGTTGCTGCGGAAGCCATACTGAGGGTCATGGAGAAGCTTTCGATCTTCGAGATACTCTTTAAGCTGACAGTGTTTCCATGACCTTAGAAAGAAGGGATGTCAGTGCTATGGGTCGGTAGGAGGAGGGGGAGGATGGGTCACCTTTCTTAGGGACAGGCTGGACAAATGCTGTTTTCCATCTTCTTTGGTCATGCAAAAATTTGTTTTTTTCAATAACGGAGTTGCATGAGTTCCTTGCTTGTTTGTGCTTTTTTCGATTTTCCTCTGTAGGGTTGGCTTTGTAAGAACGGATTATGGAGGAGAGCATTATTAGTGATCTTACATTTAAAGTCTTAAGTTTGTTCTTCTTTTCAATTTTTTTTAAATAATAAACTGGTCATCCAAGGACTCTCCGCTATCTTTTTTTGTAGAATTTTTTTGCTTTATGGCATAAAAACCTTTTAAGAACAGCCTCCGACAGCTTTCGCGATTTCCCGTATCGACTTTCCAATCTTTTGCAAAGCTAAAATGATTTTGTGGTGGTCTTCCGTCCAGTTTTTGGCCTTTCCAATTACGAGCAATTGATAATGCAATAAAATAGCCAAGTAAGGTAGTGGAATTGCAAAGACTTTAGAATTAAAATTTCACATCGATTGAATAATTTTAAAAGAAAATGCAATTTTTTTCATGTTTGCATATTTTTGGAACTGCTTTTAGACGTTAAGTCAGTTGAAAGCAAATTATTAGAAGACATAAAAAAATGCGCAAAATTAAACATTGGATAATGATTTTTACTAAAAAACCGTTAACTCAGTACAGTTTTTCGCGAAATGACACTTATCGGTGCCATTTTTTAAACTACATCTTATAGCTTTTTTTTTAATAAATAAGAATACGTCATTTTTGAAACACCAATTGATGTAAGAGATACATCCCTTGGCTCTTAGTGTTAAGTTTTTTTTTTAGAAATTTAATGATCACTTTCCTTGAACACGCGAGACTATAAGGTAAGTTCGGATATTATGTCGCAGCGGGCATTATGGCGCAACTCGCAACTATCATACTTCAAAAACTTTTGTTTTTGTCGAACACGTGTCCAGTAAACATCGTAAGTTGATCCGACGAGTTCCGCTAAACAAAAAAAGGATGCAACAAAGTGTACAGGTTTTTTGTGTTTTTTTATAATTTTACTTTATGTTTGTATCAATTTTTCTCGGTAATCATACAACTTATTGCCCACATTACAGCAATATGTTTTTTTACTCTTTTTTAATTAATTTATTTTTTGTTAAAGGCCTTGAATTATCATTTGTATTTAATTTATTTATGTTACTTTTTTTTCTCTAATTTATTAAAACAAATTACTGAATTATTAAAAGTTGTTCGTAGTAAAGTTATTTCAGATTGACGTTAGGTGCGCCATAATACCCGAACTTACCCTATTTTCGCCTATGCCTTTCTATTTAAACCAACAATAATTTTTCTAATTCTTCTAACGAAACACTTAGACTAAAATAAATAATTACAACAACGTCGTCGTCTTCGTCTTCGTCTTTTAGTATTCATTCTTTTCTTTCGCATCTTTTCACTTCAAAGATTTTACGACATTTCGACACAACCCAGAGCCAGAAATCATCCTTCTTAGGGCGAAAACAAACCAAATCTAACATTTATTAAACTCAAAACTTAATTACCGTTGTCTTTCAAAATGTTAATTTTAGATGACAAAATCCATTAACTTTCAAAATAGTGTTTTAATTGAACGCTGTCCTTCTTACATAAAAATACAATGGTACATGTACATGTACAAATAGCTTCTGAATTATTTATATTTTTCTATACATTTACGATCTTTAGTAAATGTTGCCAAGGGTTGCCAATTATATTAGAAAAGTAAATAAGCATTTAAAGATGAAAAAATATAAATAGAAAGCAAGTAAATCACAAATTGGAATTTTTTTGAGGATGATTGAGTACACTTTCTAAATTGACAGCACTTTTAAGCGTAATAAACTTTGTACCAGTCAAAAACCAAGTATATATATTTTCGTTCCAGCATACCTACTGTAAGTTAATTTTTTTACTTTTAAAACGTTTTTTTTTTTTTCAAATTAAGCTACACTTGTGGTATTAGATAAAGTTTTGTATTTTCGGAACTTACCGCGTTATAAGAAATATTTTCTTATTTCTTTCTAGAAAATATTTCTTATAACGCGGTAAGTTCCGAAAATACAAAACTGTATCTAATATGAATATCGTCCGCGAAAATAAAAACCTAAAATCTCATACACTTGTGGTGTTTTGAATTTTCACATTTTATGATATTATTAGAAAAAAACTTCCACTTCTGACACTTGTGTAATAAATAGGTAGAACCATAAAAACAATCAAATTAGCTCTCATTACCATTTGGTTGAATACCAGATTTCTAAACTCAAATTATAATTTTGTTTATGCGTTAAAATTGTTATCACTACTTACCTTCAAATAAGCAAGCGAGAAGAATGTGCGTGATGGGTAAATCATTTGATCAGGATAGCCTTCTTCCCGAAGAAGTTAAATTTAGTTTTCTACTTAAACATTCATTAACAGCATATTATTAAAATTATTTAAAATAATTTTTCGTTTTTATTAAGGAATCCTTTGAATAACCAAATTATTTATACGCATCCACTCCACTTGACAACCCTAACGCATTAGGCATTGAAGACATTTTCAGAGAAATCTATTTTTGTACAAATTAAATTTATTCGCTTCCTCAATAGTGATGCAAACATCTTAAAAAAATAAAAATAATTCATGAAATTCAAATTTTATTTCCGATTCTTATCTTCCCGTTTCCTTTGTTTCAGGTTCAATTGAAAACTCCCCATCTCTGCTGTCAAAATCAGATTCAGAAGCAGAGTCTAATACATCACCAGTAGCATTAGTAGCTTCATCATTAGTGCCAGGCAATGATTATATAAAAGAAAAACTAATTTTAGAAACAAATAATAAAACAGGACCAGCAACAGCATTGAATGATACATCAGCAACATTAACTACAACGTCTGAACATTATCAACAGCAAACCATTCAGAAAGGAGAACTTTCAGGCAACGCACATTTCTCAATAACAAAGGATCCATCGCCATCTCAGTCATCATCATCATCATCAGTATCATCGCCGAGTTTGTTGAACATTCAATTGACGAAAGCTACTTCAACGACACAAACACCAACTACAACAAGAACATCGTCGGCAACAAGGACGACTACAACAACAGAAGCACCCATAAGAACGTGGAATATTTTAAATGACATCAGTGATAGCAGCAAAAATAACAACGGTCGAAGAAGTAACAGAATTTATGGGCAACAACAACAACAACCACCACCATTGCCACCACCATCGGCACAGCAACAAAACCAACAGAACATCCAGTTAGCATTGTCGTCTGAAACGCAGTCGTTGAGTCCTCGTCCAAGGAATACAACTTTCCTTCCTTTACAATTAACGGAGACCATTCAAAATACGGCGAGTGTAATCATCCGCGGTAATAGTTTGAATTGGGGGTATGTTGAACTGGCTTCAAGTGAGTCGCCACCATTCTCAATCGCAACCACCCGGCCAGAAGGAGCAGGAACACGGCTGCCACTTTCAGCAACACCACCCCAGCCATCATCGACATCATCAGCGACATTTGTGCTATCACTGTCACCAGGTTTGTCGTCTTACTTGTCCTCGTCTGAATCGCCGTTGCTGCTATCATCGTCGTTGCCAATGACTTCGTCTATGTCGTCGTCGTCATCGTCCACTACTTCAACTGCTAGGACAACGACATCTACGACGACACCCAAGTCGCCGTCTCTATCATCTTCTGAAGGATATCTAAATATAACCAGTCAAGCTGGCACCCATGCCTATTTGCCGTGCAATGTAAGTATCAACAGGGTCGCATTTTGGAATAATAATTATAGAATAGTAATTTGTTTCCGATATTTTTTGCCCGTATTTTCAAAATTATTCCTAAGCTTTCCGTTTCCGTTTGGGTAAGAAACATTTACTAAGGATATTCATAAATTCGACCGCATAATACCGAATAGTCTCAAAACTTGCTACAGTCGAAAAAAGTAGATATTAATGTAACCTTGACTCCTGTAATCAAAAGCAGGTAGGTCCGGGAAGCGGCCGTAGAAACACCTCCCTCATCGATTCAATTAAAAATGTTGCCATAAATAAATTGAAAAATTACATAATATGTACTAAACCGCTGGTCGGACAGACTTTTTCTTGGCGGTAAATGGCCACTTCCGGTTTGGTGTTGGTTGAACGAACAAATGGGGTAATATGAAAGCTTAGACCGCCTGCATTAAGAATCTGCTGGTCTGACAAACTTAACATGGGCCAAATATGCGTCGGACCGCTTTTTTCAATATTAATTTGTGTAAAAAATAATTTCGATATTGACTTAAGAAAATTTGAAGAGTAATTATTTTTTGAAAAAAGTGCCAGATGTTGAAATTGTCCGACCAGCAGATTCTTAATGTAGACGGTTTAAGATTTCATTAACTCGATCCCAATGAGGTAAATCAGCACCAAAAACGCAACCGAAAGTGGTCATTACCGCCAAAGGGACAAGAAAATGTTTGAGATAACAATCAAACATGACATTACGATGATAGAGAAACATATTTGAGTTACTGGCAAAATTCTGTCCGTCGGATGTATTTTGGATTGAAGCCTAAAGGGTTGGGCCATACTTGACTTTTCAAAAGCATTTGACCGTGTTGACTTCAATCTTCTGTGTGATAAACTGACAACGGATTTTAATTTCTCTGACACAGCTAAAAATCTTATTTATTCATATTTGACAAGTCGCTCGCAAGCAGTATCGTGCAATAATAAACTGTCCTCGTATCTTTCCGTTAATACTGGTGTTCCGCAAGGATCAATATTAGGACCTTTACTGTTTTCTTTGTTCATAAATGATTTGCCATCTGTTTTGTCATATTGTCAGTATCATATCTACGCAGATGATGTCCAACTATACACTTCTTTTCCTATGGGGAAGATTGACGTTGCGTTAGCTAAAATGAACCATGACTTGCAATCCATATACAATTGGTCGACCAGAAATGGACTCAAACTGAATCCTGAAAAAACCAAATCCATCCCGATTGCTAAAAATAAACTTAATCTTGAAAACATTCCGCCCTTATTTTTAAATAAATTATCCAATTCAATTTGTGTCCCACGCAAGAAATTTAGGTATAACATTCAACGATAGACTGACGTGGGATACTCATATTAACTCAGTAATTGCTAAAATTTATGGTTCACTCAGAGGTTTATCTGCTGCTAAATCTATTCTATCAACCGAGGTCAAATTAAAACTCGCTAAATCACTTGGATGTGAATTGTTTTCAGATCCTGACTCCCAGTCACTTCAAAAGCTTAAGGTTACCATCAATGCTACTGCACGATTCGTTTTTAATCTTAGCAGATACGGTCATGTTTCGTCTTATACTCGTCAACTTTTAGGATGTAACTTGGAAGCCTTCTTCAGATATCGATGTTGTTCTTTTCTCTTTAAATTAATTGTTAACAAGACTCCTCACTATCTTTTTAATAAATTTAACTTTTGTTCGTCTCGTCGTAACATTCTTCTACGCTCCTCGATGTTTACTACATTGACATCACGCAGGCAATTTTTCGTTTATGCTGTTAGACTGTGGAATAATCTTCCCAGTCGTCTGAGGTCAAGTATCCGAACACCGAAAATTTCATGAACTTTGCTTTGAGCATATCTCAAATTTGAATTGAACATACTTAAATATATTAATTTTTGTTTTATATAACTTTTTTTTTTATTTTATGTTTCGTATTGCGACTTTAAAGTTTTAATTTTTATAATTTTTCAATTTTTTTAATTTTTTTAATTTTTTAATTTCTTTAATTTATTAGTAATTAAAGTATTATAAAATTAAAGTATTATAAATATTAAAGTAAATAAAAATTTTCATCTTTTGTTCAAATTAATAAGCTTTTATTTGCTTTGATTTGTTTAGTTTATGAATATGAAATTTAGTAATATGAAAGCTTAGACCGCCTGCATTAAGAATCTGCTGGTCTGACAAACTTAACATGGGCCAAATATGCGTCGGACCGCTTTTTTCAATATTAATTTGTGTAAAAAATAATTTCGATATTGACTTAAGAAAATTTGAAGAGTAATTATTTTTTGAAAAAAGTGCCAGATGTTGAAATTGTCCGACCAGCAGATTCTTAATGTAGACGGTTTAAGATTTCATTAACTCGATCCCAATGAGGTAAATCAGCACCAAAAACGCAACCGAAAGTGGTCATTACCGCCAAAGGGACAAGAAAATGTTTGAGATAACAATCAAACATGACATTACGATGATAGAGAAACATATTTGAGTTACTGGCAAAATTCTGTCCGTCGGATGTATTTTGGATTGAAGCCTAAAGGGTTGGGCCATACTTGACTTTTCAAAAGCATTTGACCGTGTTGACTTCAATCTTCTGTGTGATAAACTGACAACGGATTTTAATTTCTCTGACACAGCTAAAAATCTTATTTATTCATATTTGACAAGTCGCTCGCAAGCAGTATCGTGCAATAATAAACTGTCCTCGTATCTTTCCGTTAATACTGGTGTTCCGCAAGGATCAATATTAGGACCTTTACTGTTTTCTTTGTTCATAAATGATTTGCCATCTGTTTTGTCATATTGTCAGTATCATATCTACGCAGATGATGTCCAACTATACACTTCTTTTCCTATGGGGAAGATTGACGTTGCGTTAGCTAAAATGAACCATGACTTGCAATCCATATACAATTGGTCGACCAGAAATGGACTCAAACTGAATCCTGAAAAAACCAAATCCATCCCGATTGCTAAAAATAAACTTAATCTTGAAAACATTCCGCCCTTATTTTTAAATAAATTATCCAATTCAATTTGTGTCCCACGCAAGAAATTTAGGTATAACATTCAACGATAGACTGACGTGGGATACTCATATTAACTCAGTAATTGCTAAAATTTATGGTTCACTCAGAGGTTTATCTGCTGCTAAATCTATTCTATCAACCGAGGTCAAATTAAAACTCGCTAAATCACTTGGATGTGAATTGTTTTCAGATCCTGACTCCCAGTCACTTCAAAAGCTTAAGGTTACCATCAATGCTACTGCACGATTCGTTTTTAATCTTAGCAGATACGGTCATGTTTCGTCTTATACTCGTCAACTTTTAGGATGTAACTTGGAAGCCTTCTTCAAATATCGATGTTGTTCTTTTCTCTTTAAATTAATTGTTAACAAGACTCCTCACTATCTTTTTAATAAATTTAACTTTTGTTCGTCTCGTCGTAACATTCTTCTACGCTCCTCGATGTTTACTACATTGACATCACGCAGGCAATTTTTCGTTTATGCTGTTAGACTGTGGAATAATCTTCCCAGTCGTCTGAGGTCAAGTATCCGAACACCGAAAATTTCATGAACTTTGCTTTGAGCATATCTCAAATTTGAATTGAACATACTTAAATATATTAATTTTTGTTTTATATAACTTTTTTTTTTATTTTATGTTTCGTATTGCGACTTTAAAGTTTTAATTTTTATAATTTTTCAATTTTTTTAATTTTTTTAATTTTTTAATTTCTTTAATTTATTAGTAATTAAAGTATTATAAAATTAAAGTATTATAAATATTAAAGTAAATAAAAATTTTCATCTTTTGTTCAAATTAATAAGCTTTTATTTGCTTTGATTTGTTTAGTTTATAATACCTGTTTTCTTATTCTTTTTTTTTTAATTCAAATAATTTGTAATTATGTATGTATTTAACTATCCTGTACATCTTTAAAGTTAAAGTTAAGCTCGTTGTACATATGTTTTTTATTCAATAAATATCAAATAAAAAATCGATGTCAAATTCAGAACTTAAGGTTATTTTTCACATTCTACAGATGAGTTTTTGATTGTTTTTAGCTCGAATATTAAGGGTACCTGTCATATAACATCGGAAACGGCTCTAAGAATTTTTATTAAAAAAATCAGTGTACTATTGTAGGTGTGGGTTATATTTAAAAAAAAAAAAAAATATGGTGGGCAAAAATGGTACCTCCCATTGGACCGGTTTTTTTTACTTTCTCGAAAACTGGCTATCCGATTACAATCAAAATTGATATTCAGGAAGATGTAAGTAGCCTAAGTAATTCTTTACGTACTTTTCCGAACAATCAAAAGTCACAAAAATCCAATAAATACTTTGATGTTCCTTTAATATTCTTTTTTGTTTTATCCAGTCATGCAATTTATTTAATTCAAATTCGCGAGTTGACTGTTTTCAAAAGTTCTAGCCGTGCAAGTTATTTTAAGTTATTTACGTCCAGTCCATTCCTCCCGTAATACTCGTCTCGCAAGGTATGCTTATCAGTTCACCCTTGAGCCCAATTTCGGTGTACCGTGATATATAGGAATTCTCTGTTTAGCCGAACAACACGAATTTGTAATAGTTTACACGGTGAGATTTTTGCTTTGAGATAACAACCAAACATGACATTACGATGATGTCTCTCTGTCTGTTCGGATGTATTTTGGACTTTAGCCTAAACGATTAGGCCAATCGTCTTCAAATTTAGAATTTAAGGTTATTTCAACATTCTACAGAAGTTATTTCAATATTTTTAGCTCAAAAATTAAAATTACCTGTAATATAACCATTATGTAAAAGCTTATTTTTCTCGAAAACGGCTAGAATAATTTTTATGAAAAAAAATTAGTGTACTGTAGGTAAGAATTATATTTTGGTGAAAAATATGGTGGGCTTAAAACGGTACCTCCCATAGAAACGGGTTTTTTCTTCGACATTCTCGAAAAGTGGTGATCCGATTACTATCAAAATTTATATTCAAAAAGATGTAGGTATCCTAAATAATTTCGCATTTGTTTTGTATCTTTAATATTTTTTGTTTAAATTTTTCTTTTAAAAAATATTTTATTTAAAAACCGTTCCTACGATAAAAAAAATCTCACTTTTTTACTTGCGATTATAGGTACAGGTTATGCATTCGTTCAGATTTAAAATGTTGAGATGACAATCAAACATGGCATTACGATGATAGAGAAACATATTTGAGTTACTGGCGAAATTCTGTCTGTCTGTCTGTACGGATGTATTTTGGACTGCGGTCTAAATGGTTGGGCCAATCGTCGAAATTTAGAACTTAAGGATATTTTGACATTGTACAGAGGAGTTTTTTGAATTTTTTTTGTAGCTCAAAATTTAACGGTACCTGTCATATAACCCTTATGTTAAAGTTTATTTTTCTCGAAAACGGCTCCAAGAATTTTTATTAAAAAAATGTGTGTACTGTAGGTAAGAATTATATTTTGGTATTATGGTGGGCTTAAAACGGTACCTCCCATAGGACGGGATTTTTTTTCTTCGACTTTCTCGAAAACTTGTGATCCGATTACAATCAAAATTGATATTCAAGAAGATGTAGGTAGCCTAAGCAATTTTGCATAAAGTTTTTTCGAAAACTTTTTTTTTTGTATTTTTCATAATTTTAAGACAATTTTTTTTGAAAAATCAATATTTTAAAAACGAGTATGTGTATTTTTTTTTAAATTTTGTTTTTAAATGTACGTTATTTTTGTGCTTAAATTTGTATTCTTGAATTATTTTTTTTTTAATTTAAAAAAAAATGTTAAAAAAACCGTTTTATTTAAAAACGGCTCCTACGATCTTGAAAAAAAAATCACACTTTTTTACATTTCCTAAAGAAATAAAATGGCGTTTAAATTATTTCACTCAATAAAGTCAGAAGAAACGAATAAATGCTTTGATGTTCACTTAAATTTTCTTAAATTTAATTCTACAATGTGACTGCACATATGAGCAAGTACGTGCGTTCCAGTCGTGCAATTTATTTATTTCAGTAAGGGCTGGTAAACCTTGCTCATGTTTATTGATAGTTCGTCTTCTTGTATTCTTTTTTTAAGCTCAGCTTTATAAATAAAAAAACATGGTCTTCAGATTTATTTGATGACACTTAATACAACAGACTATTATATAGTGAATTGCCCAAAGGATACACAGTTACGCAAACCTTTGTTGTAAGCCTGTTGATCTGAAACAATGTTTCAAAATTAAATTGTCTTTCTAATAACCTTAAGAGAGAATGTCAAATCTCGTATTAAAGCTGTTTTTGCTCCCATTAAGTACAAAACAGAGCAAAAAGAATATTTAAATTTCAAATCCAGCCCTGTACTTTGCTCCCCCCATTTTCTTACTTTTCATGTAACTTAGCCCAAAACGAGTAAAGTGGAATACGAACAAAATTCGAGCACCGTTTCGTTTCCTTTGCTTAAAATTCAAATGTATTGTGTGTGCCACTGATTTAGTCAGAATGTGTTGGGAGTCTTATTTTGTTGCTCTTTCCTTGGCCGACCATATTAAAGTTACGTCTTTTGTCTGTCTGTACATTATTCATGGACATCCTTGTGAGTTGGGAATGTCCTTTCTTACGAATAATCACTTGGCTTTGGACACAAATTTTTTGCCATTTTAACGATTCCTTTTGTTGTTGTTATATTGCTTCTGTCAACAAAACATATAATACCGAGGCAAGGTGTGTGAGGAAAAGGATCTTGTTCAATTAAGATTTTCACATACAAGGACGAGAGTCGAATAGTTTTGGGAATTTTATGTAAATTTTCGCATTTTATCTTAACGACATTAGATTTGTTTTTTTTTTCTTTTTTTTTTTTGTTTGACTTGATTGATGGTCCTTTGTGACATTGTAAGGAAAGATACTGATGGGAGGATTGGATATTAAGGAGAATATTTTCATGGAAACAAATCACAATGGAATTTATTTGATTTGGAAATATTTGTGTACAGAATTCCAGAACCGGCCATAAATTCTGGTAGATTGATTTTGTTTCTCGAAGAACTACTTGGGCACAATCAAAAATTTAAATTAATGTTGAAAGGAAAACTTTATCGGATTTATTAAAAGCTTAAAAATGAACGTATGCAATATTTTGTATTTATTGTTCGTTATATAAAATAGGAACCCAGATCACAGATAGTTTTTTTTAGCCTTTTGTTAATTTATTTCGAAAGAAGACTTTATTTACCGGACAAGAAAATCTAAGAGAATCATTTTATTACAAAAATCCTTATAGGGTCCTCATTTTAAGAAAGAAATAATGTTTTCTCTAAAACTAAATGAACTTGATGTTTCATGGCTAAATATATTTCGCGTATATTTTTTTTGAAAACATCTTTTATTTAGGACGTACAGATATTTTTACGTTCACGGCCCTCGGGTCAAAATTGACCGCACGGTAATAAAGGAACGTGAATTGCATTTTTTTGTTTTTTTTTTGTACCCAGTAATTGTTGTTGCAGTTGGCCAATATTTGCAGCAACTATGTCACTAAATACTCGAAAAAATATCTTAAGTTATCAGTTTGGATAAAGTGAACGTCTTTTGTTAGACAAATTTGCTCCAACACGTGAATTGTGGGATCATTGGGTTGAGATTTTACCGAAGCTTTACAATCCATCCGAAAATGTTAACAATAGATGAACAACTGATTGCATTCAGAGGAAGACGTCCTTTCCGACAGTACATTCCATCAAAACCTGTGAACTACGGAATCAAATTTTAGGTATTTTGTGATTCTGCAACGAGCTATGCTTGCAACATTCAACCTTATACAGGAAAGGCACTCACAAGTGCACCTGAAAGAAATCAAGGTATGCGTGTAGTTCTTGATTTGGTTGTAGGGCTAAAGGGGCACAATCTTACGACTGATAATTTGTTCACATCTTATCAACTGGGACAAAAATTACTGAAGAAACAGATGACACTAGTTTTAACAATACGAAAAAAAGCCCGAATTACCACCAGAAACAGTAAATGTAAAAAGAAGACCAATTTCGTCATCAAATTTTGCCTTATCCAAGGACACAACAATCGTTTCTTATATCTCGAAAAAAATAAAGCTTTGAATCTTCTAATTATATTTAATCAAGAAGCGAGAGTGATCGCAAAAATAAAAAGCCAGGAATAATATTGGACTACAACAAATGTAAAGGTGGTGTAGATACATTCGACGAAGCGGCAAGTTGTGGCAACCTGCAAAAGAAAGCTAAGCGATGGCCTCAAGTGGTGTTCAGTAATACGGTGCATTTATCAGTTTAAAATGTTTTTGTCCTTTTCAAATTGGCTAACCATGCCTGGAAAAAAAACTGCCAAGCGCAGCATTTTTTTTTTAATCTAGGTATGCAGCTAGTTACTCCCTACATAAACAAATAGCAAACACTACCTTGAGCATCTTTTTCTACTTGAAATCGTCAATGAAATACGGGGTGCATCTCAAAACGTGGTTATGTGTTGTATGAATAGGTTATGAATTGATCGGCGTAAACTAGGCGATGCACAGTGTTGTAACTATCTCGAACGCATCAATTGTGTTTATTTTACCTCCCCGCGGTAACCATCGGGTAATGGTCTGACCATCCGAACACTCCCTCTAAACTTTTAAGCGCGAGTGTTGAACACAGAAAAAATAGCAACAGTGTAATGCTCTGCTTTAATGACGATTTTGATCGATTCTTAGAAGTCTTGCACGAGCTCCCCAGAAATAGGATGTATGGCGGATGAGCCCAATCAATTGGACCAATGGTGACGTCAACAGTCAACGAAGCAGTTGCCATAATGAGCTACTTCGACGTATTTGGAGATAAGGTCATTGGGACCATTCAATGCAAGTCAGGCCATTGAAATAGAGATGGTGGCGGATGAGCCCTAAATGGGCCAACGGCAGCGCTCATATCCCCGAAGCGGGTTACTGACTCCAGATCTTTGGGTTTATTTTGTCCAAGGAATCCACAAAGGACCTGGCCCTCCAGGTTGGGTGTTGTGCGTGGGGTTAACAACCCCACCATGGAAAAATAAAAAGTTGTGAAGTGACCAATAGCCTCGGAAAAGGACGCACTAGCTGTTGACGAACCGGAAAAATGAATTACGGTTCTGCACGTTGAATGTTATAACTCTTTACAGACAACGTGCAGCCAAACAACTAGCGGAGGCCCTAGAGCAGGAATTAATAATGTCATCCAGGAAGTGCGATGGGATGGGCCGGGCAAAAGGAGGATGAAAAACTCTGACGTGTATTACGGTGATTGTGAAAGAAGACCATAGCGTTTATTTGGGTGCGGATCCGTCAAAAGCGGTAGACGTAGGCAAGAAATCTTGGGCTTTCGACACGTAAGTGAGCGACTTGTAACAATCCGTATCAAGGCTAAATTCGCCAACATTAGCCTAATTTGCGCTCATGCACCCACAGAGCAGATCGGATGACTTCTACCACCTCAAACCTCTGGTTCGGTGACGAATGCAGGCAGGCCCATGCAACCAAACAAAAGGCGCTGCAAAGAAGGACGAGAGCTGCTCGCGAGCACTACGAGCAGAAAAGACGGGAAGAGCACCGGCTTCTCCAAAAGAAAAAGAGAGAGGATGAGAAGCGCGCGATCGAAGATACTGAGAGGTTTTACCAACAGGTAAAAAGAACGTGCCAAGGAAATAAAACCCGCACAGAAGCCTGTGGAGATAGGAACGGAAACCTCGTAGTAGAGTCACAGTCGGTAATGAGTACATGGAAGGACCATTTCTGCATACCGTTAAACGGCGATGAAGACCAAAATCAAGCTGTCAGGCAGAATGAACCATCCAGCATGGACGATGACAGACAAAACTTCCGTTCACCAGACCAAAATTAAGTGAGGATAGCAATATTTAAACTTTAAAACAACAAAGCTGCTGGGCCCCGACGGATTACACGCCGAACTTTAAAAGCGGCCGGAGATGAGTGTAGTGGTATGCCTGATGAATGGAACCTCATCATCGTTTATCCGAAAAGAATCGCACATACCAACTTTGAAGGTAATCGCTTAAGCCTAAGCTTAGGCTGTAGCTCGTTATACATACGGACGAACAGACTAACAGACAGACAGACTTTTTTAGACTTCTCTATCATCGTTATGTCGTGTTTGATTGTTATCTCAATTTTTTTAATATTCACGAATCCTAAACTTGCCTTTAGCACCTATAATCGCAAGTAAAAATAAACTACAAATATTTCAGTTCTGCAGTTATCTCAACACAATACAAATACCTATGTTAATGATTTCAATACGTGCGCACCTTAAATAGTTGATGAAGACCAGAATGCTGCTTTTTCTCAAGCTAAATTGGAAACGGTTATTGAATTTGCAAAGAAATGGTTTAGCTCCGGGGGAAGACAGAACACGGTCTAAGTGTTTTTTTTTTTTTTTTTGGGAAGGCGATTACCTTTTTGTACATTGAAAAGGAAGTCATTGCGATCTTTGTTTTAAAAACAATGGCAAGGATTTGTGGGTCAATAATGTTCGATAGACTCAGTTTTTCCAAATGCGCATCAAAAAGTTAGTCAACATCGCTCCGGATTAATTATAAAAAAAATGGTGATATGGTTTTACTGAAAATAATCAGAAAATTTTACAAAATAAAAACCAATTTCGTATTCCTTGCTTACTGCCATAATTATGGAACACTTCATTTGCGAACCCATACTCGTATAGTATCAAGATGCTTAAAAAAAAAAAAAAAACATTTTTTATAAGAACATTTAAATACCTGAATATTTCTATTCAAATAATGTTACAAAATTTAAATAGTTAAGTCTGCCGTAGGAAGAATCTTCAGTCTTAAAAATCATGTCTGTATATATTCGTGTCAACAAAAGCTGTTATAAACTTGAAGCCTATAAAAGTAATTTCAGCGTATTTATACTATTTCCCAGAATGCTCACCCATGCTTTTAAATTCCAGGAACCAACTCGGTGAACCTCAAGGAATCTGCACGAGCCTTCTGCTATTTTATTTATGAATTATTAAGAAGCAAATCTAATAGAAAGTCCTTATTGAAAATTTTCCCAAAGTACTTATCATACTTTAAAGGGATTAACGAGTTAAGTTTTTTTTTTATTCTGTTCGTAGCTATTTTCAACACTCTTCAAATCCCAAAGCCTTCCATTTGTGGTTGCTCTACGGCACAAAACAGAAGAGAAGTGCCTGCCTTTATTTTTTTGAAAAGGACAACAAACTTAAAATATTAATTTATTCACAAAGTTCATAAGCTAAGCAAATCTTCTTCCACAGTTGGTGACACAGGAAATGGCACCTCGCACACAGGATACAAAGGCAAGGGACTTATACAACACTAACGGTACAGGAACAGGATCAAATGCAATTTCCTTTAAAGACAAAATATTCTGTCGTGAAGTTTTTTTTTTCTTTGGACTCTTTTTTTCTAGAAATTTTATTATTAACGCTTTGGCCACTTGAGGCGAAAAAAAATTACGTCCGCCGCCGCTGGATTATATTTTGTTGCTGCACATTAGCCTTGCCCGGCTATTTATTTATATATATAAAATGACGACAAGGCAGAAATAAAAATTACATTATCTTCTTTAGAACGCCTGAATGACCATAGTGGACGAGAGGCGCGAAATCTTGTAAGAAAATTATACTTTGAGTGCGTAGGGAATGGGGGGGGGGGTGGGGATCGGTAAATTTAATAAAAACCAAATTGTTGAATTGAAGGATCTTCAAGTATTTGAAAGAAGAACAAAATTGGATGACATGAAAGACTGAAGAGGGGTAAGAAAAAAAATCATCACATCTGGCTTAGTTGAACATTAAGTGGAAAAACGAGAGAAAGGAAATAATATCGAACCTTAAGATCCTGGCTGACTGAAGGAGCAACGAAGTCAAAGTCCACTTCGGGACATGGCATGTTACAAAGTCCTCGTATTGACTCTCATTATTACTACATTTTCATTCCCCCCATCATCAATGACACGAACTGGTTGGTGATGATATTATACATTGATGAGAAAATAAAATGAAAAGCACGCTCTAAACTCTTAAATTCCTTATTCACGCTCATGAACAATGTGGAAGGGAATGGGGGGGGGGGTGAGCATATTGCCACGAATGGTAAAGGATAATCTGACTTCGGAAATGCAGTTAAGGAATTTTTCACATCTGTCGCCCAGTCATCCAGAGGAGAAATGAAAGAAGCACGCGGGTACGGATGGCTCAAGAAACAAAAAAAAAAAAAATAGACTAATAGGATTTAATGGGTTTAATAAATGAACAGAGATCTTTAAGTTTTGGCGTTTCAGGGCATTAAACATCGACACATTGAACGGCATTCAATAATAATGGTAATTTTAACATCTGGTCGTAATTTTTATGGTTTTTTATGAAGATAAAATGCTTGCACATGTGCGGGAAATGTTTGACATCAGTTGAATATGATGGGCTTAAGCTATTTTTTGAAGGATTTAATATTTATGGAAGAGATTTCATCTTAAAGCTATGACGACAGAAACAAAATAAAGCCTCAGGAATAGTTATAGTCAATAAATAAAATTCCCTAAAAATGGTCAAGCTTACAGTAAGAAAATATGAGTTTAGAGTATGTACATATGGACATATATACTCTAGATTTTGATTTTGTGTTCATATTATGAAAATAAACATACAAAATACATGTTTATCTATGAAGAGCTACAGGAGAGAATGATCAGAGTCCCTGTACGGTTTTATAGAGTTCATATTTAAAATTGACATATCTGATATTTTGGGCCCAGAGATAATCGCATGTTCTAACGTATCTTTTTCCTCTTCAACCGATTCCTTCTTTAGTCCCTTTTTATGACTAAAGGGAAAGCGCTGCATGATACAATATTCATGCAGCGCTTTCCCTTTAATCTTCCCTATATTATTATAAATTATCAGTTTATTGAAAAAAAGAAGATTTTTTAATAAAAAAAAGATTTTTTAATAAAAAAAAAGATTTTTTAATAATAAAAAAAGATTTTTTAATAAAAAAATCTAAGAAACAGTGTATATGGCCATTCGATTAAGTTAAAAACTGGACAATGATATTAATTCTTCAAATTTAAATTTTTCCACCTCATTTTCATAATTTATTGTTCTTATCAGATTTGTCAGAAACAAGAACTTTGTAGAAGAATTGTGCATTGACGTTCTTCAAGAATTGAGAGAGTTCCTGTAAAACATGCACTTTTGATGTCTTATTGGTTTTTTTTTTTATAATTTACACGCGTGAAAGGGGTTTGTGTATATCCTAAAAATGTTTAAACACCGCACGAGCATTAAGGAAATGAGGAGGCAAAGCATTCCACATTCGTGTTGTACGACTAAAGAAAGAATCTCTATACTTAACAGTACGGCCGAAGTTAGGCTCAAGGGTAAACTGATGGGCATTCCTAGCAGTTCGAGTATTACGGTTGAATCGTTTCAGGGGAGGAATGCAGCCGGCTATTTCGCTAGAGCATTGTTTGTAAAAATAACGATAAAATAACGAAAGGCACGAAACATTTCGGCGGTGCTCAAGAGATGCAAACGTTTCTGTTATTGTTCGGTCGCCTATCATTTTCAAAACTCTTTTTTGAATTCTATCTAGAAAACTCATGTGGGTTATAGGAGCACCTGCCCAAATATGGGAATTATACTCGAGTTTCGGTCGAATATATGCTTTATATACTGCAGCCAGATCAGACGGGGTGAAGAACTTCTTGCATCTTCGAAAGAAACCTAAACACCTCGCAGCATTCTTTGCGATGTCAAATATGTGGTCATTCCACAGAAGGTGGTCTGTAATGCACATACCGAGAACTGAAAGGTGTTCTGTTTCTTTAATGCAAGTGCCGCTCATGGATAGTGGCATTGGAGGTATGTTTTGCTCTAACGACAAAAGACAACATTGAATTTTTGAAGCATTAAATTTTACGCGAATTCTTATTCCCCATTGTAGAATACTGTTAAGATCAGAATTTAATGAACTTATCACGCGCTGCCGTTGCAGTTCAACATCCAAAGAACATGGATGTGAATCTGGAAACGAATATGAAAAGCTGAGAGTACTGTCGACAGCAAAACAATTGATTGGATTAGTTGTTTCAGATAATAAGTCATTGATAAATATAAGGAAAAGAGTCGGAGACAAAACAGAGCCCTGGGGCACACCAGCATTTATTTTGTGGGAATCAGTACAATACAACTTGTATTGAACGGTCCAGAAGATACAAGATTATCATCGATCCCAAAAGCACGCATTTTCGATAAGAGAGCTTCATGCCAAACTCTATCAAATGCCTCTATCAAATGCCTTGCAGATATCAAGAGCAATAATCTTACTTTCACCAAAGCGATGTAAAGATTTGTTCCACTGTTCGGTGAGATATGCTATCAGATCACCAGTGGAACGGTTGCTACGAAAGCCGTACTGCCGGTCATTAAGAAGCTTTCGTTCTTCGAGATATTTCTTAAGCTGAAAATTAATCAGCGTTTCCATGACCTTAGAAAGAAGGGACGTTAGTGCTATTGGTCGGTAGTTTGAGGGTGCAGAAGATTCGCCTTTTTTGGGGATAGGCTGGACAAATGCTGTTTTCCATGCACTTGGAAAGAGTCCAGAGAAATAGGACCGATGAAAAAGCTTACGCAAAGGTTTTGCCAGCGTTTAAGAACACCTCTTCAGAACAATAGCGGGGATACAATCCGGGCCAGCGGATTTATTTATGTTGATATCTTTCAATACTCTTGCGACTGAACGAGTGCGAAAGAAGATTGGTCCCATAAAATCATTTACGCCCTCGAGTAAAGGAGGAGTTCTGACACCTGCGGCCAGTGTTGAGTTTGACGCGAATGGGCAGCAAGCAGATCTGCTTTTTCTTGAGAACTGACAGCAGGAGTATCGTTGAAGACGACCGTAGGAACTGACGATGACGAAGAATTCTTTACTTTTTTTATAAATGACCAAACATTTTTACTGCCTTTGGGGGACATTGCAGTATTTTTTGCCGAATTTTTTGCTCATGTAATAATTTGGTTTTTCGAATATGAACATGCAGGCCTTTTTTCTAGCTTGCTGAAGCTTTTTCCGGTTTTCCTCAGTGATGTTGGCTTTGTAACAACGGAAACTTACATTTCTTAACCTGATAGCCTCTCTACAGCTCGAATCAAACCATGAGTTTTCCTTAGGTTTGATACTCTTCGTTCTGTTTGGGATAAAATTTCTCATTCCTAAAAGAATTAAATTTGTAACCATGTCTGCGCTGGAATCAATGTCACTCTCGAGGAAGCATAGTGACCAGTTAAAGGTCCTGAAAAAGTTATTGAAGCCGTCCCAGTTGGCTTTCTCGTATTGCCTCGTATATAAAAAATATTTTGTTTATATCAAAATCTTTTTTTTAACTTGAAAGAAAAACAGATTTTATCAAAATCCGACCTACAAATTTCGAGGTACTGATGATGGCGTACTTCATTTGCACTAAAAACCGTTAAGTGTTGTAGTTTTGACCTTTTTTATAGGTTCAGAACGAGTGATTTTTGTACACGTAAATGTAACTTATTTCTATAAAAGAGCTTGCCTTCAAATCTCCATTTTTTGTGTGAAACACTTATGCTTCCATTAAAATCCCCGAAGAGCATCAGATTTGATGGTTCTATCTTATTGGCAAGGTCTAGCAGCTTGTCAAGGTCGCATTGTCAATGAGCGGCTCCGGCTTCTATTGTTGACATTTCCTTATTCCTTATTGTTATCTATATCTATTTGATGCTTTTAATTTTTTTTAGATAATATCAATAATTAATTCTCCAAGGAATCATTAGATATTATGACATATAAGAGTAACATGTTGAAAGTTGGCTCTGTAGGTCTCCTCAATTGTATCTTCTTTAGTTTACTTATATCCAAAAACACTATGAGATCCCAGATTAAAATGAATAAATCTCAAAATTTGTTTACGAACAAATTCATTGATAAATATTTCCCCAAAGAAAACATTCCAAATACAACAAATCAAAAGCAAGCATATATAAGTATAGGAAAGAGTCATAGAACACTATTTTGGAAAGATTTACAGGAAAATCAAGCAGCGTCGATTACTAATTATACAAAAGCATTGAAGTTACTTATCCGAAATTTCTAAACTCATACCATAAGGAATAATTTTATTAAAAAATCCAAAAGAAAAACAAACAAAAATATGTTTATTAAGAAGAACTCATAATATTTTGAAAATTTCATGGAAGATTTTATAGCTATACACAAAATTATTCCTGCCGAACACACCTTTCTTCCAGTTTCCAATACCTACCCATTCTTATTTCCTTTACGCTTCAAGCCAGGAACAACTAAATTGTATGTAAATAGTTTCCTCAATTGCAGGTGAAACAACTTGTAAAGAAGCCAATATCTTGGTTGCGAGTTCGCGACGGCCACATCCTGACAGTAGATCAAACAACATTCATCGCTGATCAACGCTTCCAATCAATCTACACACCCAATCCGGAACGCTGGTCCTTGCAAATCAAATACGTGCAAACAAAAGATGCTGGCACCTATGAGTGTCAGGTGTCCACCGAACCGAAAACTAGTGCCATCGTCACTCTCAACATAGTTGGTAATTGATGCCTGCCACTGCCACTAGGGCTGGCTTTGTTTTATGTAATTGCATGCACATATAACAGTTGTACTCCAAAAAAGGATACAAAAAATAATATTGTGCTTGGTATATTTCCCTATTCCATGTTGTGTCGTTTTAGAACCAAAAACGGAATTAATTGGCGAATCGAATCGACATGTCAAGGCTGGTAGTCAAGTGAAGTTACGTTGCATCATTAGCCAGGCTTTAGAGCCTCCATTATATATTAATTGGTACCACAACCGTCAGCAAATCTTTTTGCATAACCGAAAGGGTTGGCGGACAGAAATCGAACGAGATGTAAGTGGAACTGCGAACGGCACCAACAGCGACAAACAGAGCACGGTAAGTAGAGTGGAAGTACACGTGAGGACCACGCATATATGTACAAAGGACCAATGTCCCTACTTTCGTTTATTTCTCTTGTGTGCCCCAGAAAACGTTTTTTTTTGCATAGCTACCCACATACTTTTAGTTTTTTCTTGCAACACAAGCATATATGTAAATGTAACTGTATTTTTCGACCTTAAAAATATTTAAACAACCTAGGCACGGGAAATATATTTTTTTTTTGATCCTTCAATTTCAATTACAGATTGCATCATTAATTATACCATCGGTAGGCAAAAAGGACTCTGGGAATTATACATGCAGTCCGTCAAACAGTGAACCCATTACAGTTGTGCTTCATGTTCTCAATGGTAAGTGTGTGTAAGCTAGAATAACAGTTAACGAACAGTCTGTTTGACAAATGATTTAATGAAAACTTTTCTCATACATAATTTTTCATAAAAAAACGCATTTATTTAGGTGTCGATTAGCATCCCATCCGCTACGCACGTGCGGAAGACATGGGAAAGTCAAGTGACGGTCTACTCTATCCCTGTTCTGTGTTTTATCTCTAATTCCATCCCTTTATATAAATATAAGCTCAATCCAAAAATAAATTAACAAATAATTTCAATAACTCAAAAAATTAAAAAAAAAAAATCAATTCACGCGCCGACCAAATTAATATAAATTAAGTGCTTTGAAATAAAAAAATCTTGTTGATGAGCCAACGCGAATTCCTGACATTACAGGCCACGCCGCCAACACACTGGACTTGTTTCCTACCTCCGATCCTGATAAACACAAAATTCGTGTTTTTTCGCCTCTAGGCACATCAGACAAACTCAGTTGAAGAGAAACCCCCTAGGAGAACCGTTTGGCAATACGAGAAAACCAACTAAAACGGTCTCAATAATTTCTTCAGGATCTTCAACTGGTCGCTCTGCTTCCTCGGTAGTGACATAGACTCCAGCGCAGTTATGGTAACAAATGTTATCCTCTTAGGTATGCGAATTTTTGTCCCGAATAAGTCAAAAAGTATCAAACCTAAAGATAACTCATGGTTTGATTCGAGCTGTAAAGAGATTATCAGGTTGAAAGAGGTAAGTTTCCGATGTTATAAAGCCAACAAAACCGAGGAAAACCGGAAAAAGTTTCAGCAAGCTAGAAAGGCCTGTAATGTTCACATTCGCAAGACTAAATTTTTACATGAACAAAAAATCCGGCAAAAAATACTGCAATGTCCCAAAGGCAGTAAAAATGTTTGGTCATTTGTTAAAAACGTAAAGAACTCCTCGTCATCATCGGTTCCTACACTTGTCTTCAATGATACTCCTGTTGTCAGTTCTCAAGAAAAAGCAGATCTGCTTGCAGCCCAATTCGCTGCTAACTCAACGCTGCCAGCAGGTGTTTGTACTCCTCCTGTACTCCAGAGCGTAAATGACTTCATGGGACCTATCTTCTTTCGCACTCGTTCAGTCGCAAGAGTATTACAAGATCTTAACATAAACAAATCCGCTGGCCCGGATAAAATCCCCGCTATTGTTCTGAAGAGGTGTTCTTCAACGCTGGCAAAACCATTGCGTAAGCTTTTCCATCTGTCCTATTCCTCTGGTCTCTTTCCGAGTTAATGGAAAACAGCATTTGCCCAGTCAATCCCTAAGAAAGGCGAATCTTCTTCTCCCTCAAACTATCGACCAATTGCACAAACGTCCCTTCCTTCTAAGGTCATGGAAACGCTGATTAATTTTCAGCTTAAGAAATATCTCGAAGAACGAAAGCTTCTTAATGACCGGCAGTACGGCTTTCGTAGCAACAGGTCCACTGGTGATTTGATGGGATATTTCACCGAAAAGTGGAACCAATCTCTCCATCGTTTTGGGGAAAGCAAAATTATTGCACTTGATATTTCTAAGGCATTCGATAGAGTTTGGCATCAAGCCCTTTTATCGAAAATGTGTGCATTTGGACTCGATGAATCTCTTCTTCGTTGGATTAGTAACTACCTTTCGAACCGCTCAATTCAAGTTGTATTGGACGGTTTCAAATGTGATGTTCACAAAATAAATGCTGGTGTGCCCCAGGGCTCTGTTTTGTCTCCGATTCTCTTCCTTATTTTTATCAACGACTTATTATCTGAAACAACTAATCCTATAAATTGTTTCGCAGACGACAGTACTCTCAGCTTCTCATATTCGTTTTCAGATTCACATCCTCGTTCTTCGGATGTGGAACTGCAACGGCAGCGTATGATAAGTTCATTAAATTCTGATCTTGACAGCATTGTACAATGGGGAATAAGAAACCGCGTAGAATTTAATGCTTCGAAAACACAATGTTGTCTTTTGTCGTTAAAGCGAAATATACCCCTCATGCCACTATCCATGAGTGGCACTTGCATAGAGGAAACCAACCACCTCTCAGTTCTCGGTATGTGCATTACAGACCACCTTCTGTGGAATGACCACATATTTGACGTTGCCAAAAATGCCGCGAGATGTTTAGGTTTCCTTCGAAGATGCAAGAAGTTCTTCACCCCGTCTGATCTGGCTACAGTATATAAAGCATATATTCGCCCTAAACTTGAGTATAACTCCCACATTTGGACAGGTGCTCCTGTAACCCACTTGAGTTTTCTAGATAGAATACAAAAAAGAGCTTTAAAAATGATAGGCGATCGAACAATAACAGAAACATTTACATCTCTGGAGCACAGACGTAATGTTTCCTGCCTTTCATTATTTTATCGCTACTTCCATAAACAATGCTCTAGCGAAATAGCCAGTTGCATTCCTCCCCTGAAACGCTTTAAACGTAATACTCGCACTGCAAGGAATGCCCATCATTATACCCTTGAGCCCAACTTCGGACGTACTGTCAAGTACAGGGATTCTTTCTTTAGTCGTACCACGCGAATGTGGAATGCCTTGCCAGACTCTGTTTTTCCCTCCCACTTTGAAGTGCAGAACTTTAAAACAAATGTGCATCGTTACCTCCTTTCACATCCTTCCCTATTTTCCTAAAGCCCTCGCTGTGTTTAATTAACATTATAAGGGTAGTCAAAATCCCTTTAGTGCGGGCTAATTATAAAAAAAAAAAAAAAAAAAAGGGATATTGAATGGAATAGGTTACACGTTTTATGGTAAACCTATCAAGTGTACACTCTTTTCTGTACTACAGAAACTGAGTCACGATCTCTGGGTTAACAAGCGAGCACCTTTCTACTACAGCACTGTTGTCCGATTCGAGAATATATGTAACGTGCATATTAGCATTGAACAACCTTGACATTATCAACCGATTGAAATATTTTCTGAAACAGGAAAAAAATCTAGAGTGCGGAGAGGCGTACCACATTCGAGTGGTACGGCTAAAGAAAGAATCCCTTTGTTTGACTTTACGTCCGAATTTTCGCTCTAGAATCAGCTGGTGAGCATTTCTAGCATCGCGCGTTCAACAGCGCAAACTGAGGTTTGCAGCTGGCTATTTCGCTAGAGTATTGTTTCTAGAAATGGCGATACAATAACAAGAGGCAAGAAACAGCCTATTTTTTTTAAGCTCTTTTTTGAGTTCTGTCCAAGAAACTCAAGTAATGGGTATTGGGAGCATATGCCTAAATATGGGAATTAGACGGGGTAAGAATTTCAAGCGTCTTCCAAGGAAACCTACATAGGTACGTGGCAACTTCCAATGTGTGCACATTCCGAACACTGAGAGGTTTTCGGGTTCTTCAGCGCAAGTGGCATGAAAAAACTTTATTTTATGATGAAAAATATAATTTTTTGAATCGCAACATGGACTTGTCAAGGGTAAATCCACCTATACAAATCTTACATTGTTATCTAACGCTGTTCGAAATAATTTTATTACAGTCTTGTGTAAATTAATTGGGGCAAACAGATTTTTAAGCATTTTTTTTTCATTTATTTTAATTAGTGTTTATAAATAACCTTATAAATGTTTTATTAATATTTTATATGGCCCCCTTTAGCACCTAAGAATTCTTTAACTCTGTTTGGAATTGATGACACTTACTTTCCGCAAATGTTTTTTTTTTTAATTTTGGTCCTGGAACCATACCTCAATAATAGTTGCTATTTGCTTATTTTTACTTGCGATTATAGGGACTAAAAGGCAAGTTTAGGATTCGTGAATATAAAAAAAATTCAGATAACAATCAAACATGACATTACGATCATAGAGAAGCCTAAGAAAGTCATTGCCAAAAAATGTCTTTCTGTCTGTCTGTCTGTCCGGGTGTATATCGATCTGCAGCCTAAACGGGCTAAGCGATTGCCTTGGTATGTGTGATTCTTTTGGAATTCCTCAGAGGGGACATTGAAATTTTATTTTTAGGGCTAAAAATAACGGTACTTGCCATACGACCGTTTAGGATAAGCTTATTTTTCTCGAAAACGTCTCCAACGATTTTGATGGAAATTTTTGAGAATTTTTTTGTTAGTATTGGCTATCGTTTGATCAGAACCACATATACGGGAAAATTCTATTAACGGGAACTTTCATATAACGGTTTTTTTAATTTTTGGCTTTCTCGGTAACGGCTGTACGGATTTCTGTCAAATTTTATATTTGCAAAGATCTAGATAGTCAAATTAATTTTGCATATCAAAATTTAGAAAAACTTTTTTTTTCTAATTAAAATTAATTTTTTTTTTTTGTAGAATCAATATTTTGAAAACTAATCAAAAAAAAAATATTTTAAATTTTACAGTTACATGTATATTAATAAACTCTAAAAAATTGCATACCAAAATTTAAAAAAAAAATATTAAAAAAACTAAAAATAAAAAACAGGATTTTATCAAAATCCGTCTTACAATTTTCGAAATACTTTTTTCATAAATTCTTTGTTATTTAAGACGTGTGGTGGCGTACTTCATTTTTACTAAAAACCGTTAAGTATTGTGGTTTTTGTAGTTTTTATAAGTCAAACTGTGTTATTTTCAACGCGTAAATGTTATTTGTTTTTGTTTGTCAAAGATCTTGTCGTCCAATGAAATTAAGCACATAAAAGCAAGTACGTGCGACCCAGTCGTGCTCATTTTTTGTTGTATAGTCCTTTTTCTGAGTCTGGCTTTTACAATGGCCCACAAATTCTCACTAGGATTGAGTTCAGTTGAGTTGCCAGGCCACTCCAGCACCTTAATATTCTTCTCTGCGAAGAACTGCTTCATTTTTTTTTAATTTGTGGCACGGAGAAAGGTCTTAACCTAAACATATTTTTTTTCTGCAACATACTGTCCCTAGTTTAATATTTAGTCGCACTTTTACCCTGACCACGTTAGCATTAAGTTTTTGTTAATTTTTTTTTTGCAGGCACTAAATACATGCTTTTATGTTTGGATGGATGTTGGTGGAGTCGTGTGTGTTTGGTTAAATAAAATTACAAAAAACATACGAACGAGTGCCGTTGCAAGTCCTCATTACCATAAATGCATATGAAATGTAATCCAATTCAATTATAGTAATTGAAACATTTCACAATAAATTTGACAAAGTAAATTTGTTTAAACTTACTTAAACCGAGAGTACCTACATCTCCGGGGCCAACAAGCAGAAAAAAATAATATCAAATTAAATTACAAAAAAAATTAAATGATAATTTAAATAAAATAAAAATTGTATGTAAAAACAACGTGTCGGATACATTATTTTGTTTCGTAAAACGTGATTACGTGATTCACCCAATACCCAGGATCATGCAGTTGGTCTGTTTAAAATTACATTTATTTTTTTTTTTTTATTATTTCGTGTTTTTACGCAATCATTGCTAGGCAAGATAAATACAAATAAAATTAAAGTATAAAATCACACACTATGTGGATGCAACACATCAGCTGCAACTCAGCAGTCAATATAAAATTTAAAAAAAAATGATTGATTCTGTGTAATTCCGCAGATACGACATACCATATCGTGCGTCGTGTTAACGAACTTATTGTTGCAATTTATTTAAACAGTGTCAGCAGAGAGATACAAATGTATGGAAACTGTTTCAACTGCGTTTATTTTATTATGTTGATAAGACCGAAGGGTGTATAAATCAATCAATAGTTTCGGTTTTGTGGCAAAGGTCGCATGGAGTGTGTTTGGTTTTGGAAGCCAAGCCAGAGGGAAGAGTAAACTACATTATGTATTTAAATTCGTAAAATAATTATTTAAATTCATCATTCATGTAACTTCAGCTAAGGTGATTCATGAGTTCCGCTTTTTCCTCATCTTTTTCGTTCGCCTTGATGTCAAATGAGGTTTTTTTTAGAATGATTGAATGCTTCAGTTTTATTTTATAATTTATTTCAATAAATAGTGTACCCTACCTACCTTACCTTACCTAAGGTCCTCCAGCCTCCAGTTTCGCACGTGAAGTCGGTTGAGGTCCTCTTCCACTTGTGTGCGCCATATGAGTCTCGGTCTTTCTCTATTGCGCCGTCCCTCGGAGGTGGATTCAAAGATTTTCTGGGCCGGAGCATTGATGTCCATCCGCCCTCTATGACCCAGCCATCTGAACGGTGAATTTTTACTCTTTGGGCTAGGTCTGTTTCACTGTACAGCCGGTACAGTTATTCATTGTATCTTCATCTCCACTCTCCGGACTAAAAATCACCCGGAGAATCTTTCTCTCGAAGAAGACTAAAGCGTTCTCATCCGCTTTTGACAACGTCCATGCGCTTGCACCATAAAGCAGGACTTGGATGATGAGGGTCTTATAAAAGGACGATTTAGTTGCCCGATAGAGGGCTTTGCTACTCAAACGCCTTCTAAGCTCTAAGAAGCAACGATTGGCAAGAGTTATTCTTCGTTTGATTTAAGCGCTGGTGTTGTTGTCTGAGTTAATAGCGAAGCCCAGGAAGACAAAGTCCCTAATTACCTCAAAGTTATAGCTGTCTACGGTGATGTTTTGTCCAAGACGTCGATGTTGGGTGTCTCTTCTTGATGACAGCATATACTTGGTTTTGCCCTCATTGACTGCTAAGCCCATCTTCGCTGTTTTCTTCCGATTATGTCAATATCGTCAGCGTATGCGTGTAAACGGACGGACTTTTGAAAAATCATGCCTTTAGTGTTGGCGTGAGAGTTCGTTCTGCACTATTCTTTCAAGTATGATGTTGGAAAAGTCGCATGACAGCGCGTCGCCTGTTTTTTGACTTCAAAGGTGTCGGTGAGGTCCTTACAACGTGCGTTTTTCATCGTCATTTTACACAGGCGGACGAGTTTGGCAGGGATGTTAAAACTGTACATCATTCCTGCAATAAAAGCTCTCCACTTCCTCGATCGCACGCTTCTCATGATCCCTTATTTCTTTCCGAGAAGCCGGTTCTTCTTTCATCTTTTGCTCGTGGAGGAGTTGTGGTGCTTCTTTGCAGCGTTGACTTGTATGTTTTTGTTTAGCTGCCTGTGCTTGCCGACACTCATAATCAAGCCAGGGAATTCTTTGTGGTGGCCGTATTAAACCCAGCTACTTGATACCATTTTGGCAATGTTGACACTGGTTCTCAATATCTGACGCTGGCGGTAAAGGATTACCTTGAAGGTTATTTGACACTCGATCGGAAAAGGACCTGGGGATTTCTTGCGATTGCAGCCGCCTGACGTTAAACTTCCTCACAGTATTACCTCTTCTGGGCAATGGTCGGGATATCCTCAGTCGTAATTTGGATACAACGAAGTAGTGGTCCTAATCAATGTTTACCCCTCGGAAAGTTCGCTCATCCATCATACTGGAGTAGTACCTTGCATCGATCGCAATGTGGTCAATCTGGTTGAAATGTGATTGATCAAGGGATCATCGGAGGTAGTGTCGTGCAAGCTGTGTTTTCCGATTGTACCACCAAAGATATCTTCTTTCATCAGCTTGGCGTTAATAATATAGACTACTCACCAAAAGATAAATTAAACTGAGAATTATCAGTGTCAAGACTTACTACACAACGTCAATTGTATACAATGACAGAATTAGGGTTTCTATGTAACCTTTTTTGAAATGCTACTGGTCATTGGAAATGAGAAAAAATATTAATAACTACTTCCTTTTAGTTTTACTATATGCTATACAGAATATAACATAATAAAACTTATTTCAGCATTATAATTACAGCATTTATCCTCAATAGATACTCTTCAAAATACAGAGTTATAGTCCGAAAACGCATCTTTCTTAATATTCTTATCACATAGTCCAGGGTCAATATAAATTACATAATAGTTGCTGCTCTGTTCGGATAAAGTCAAGTTCAAATACATCGTCCCATTTTCAAACAACCCTTCAATCCTACATTTTTTTTGTACACATCTTAATTGAATTCCTCCTAAGAACCCCAAAGCCTATAATTATAAAATCCTTAAAGACATGCGGTTGTCTCCCGAAAACCATTTAAAACACTTAACAAAAGTTCAATCGTTTAATTTTGTACAACATTGTGTTTGTAGGGCTTACTTCACATATGCTTAAGAACTAACACAATTCTCAAAAAACCCATCACGAACGACGACCCATCTTAATAAGTTAATCCCTAAAATTAACCCGAATCAAAATTAAATTCCTCGCCGCTTTTGTAGTCCTCTTCGACCCATGAAATCATCTAACAAATAAAGTGAAAACCACAACAACAACAACACACTACTACTTAAGACCACTAAAAAGGACCCAGACCAGCGCCATCCCTTAAATCCTGAAAACTAATACGAATTCCCATCGATAAACAAAGAACATCAAAACACACATCATGTCGAAATATTTATCCTTGAAATTTAAACAGCTACTCCAAGCAAACTCTAAGCTTCTAATTTATCTTTTATTTTCTTCTCTTTTAATCATTTGCAGGGGAGTATTCTGCATCAGCGATAACATCCGGCAGCAGAAGCAACAGCACCAAGGACATTCAAGGACTACTTCATACGCTTCTTTGGGTCATTAGCTTCGTGATGTGTTTTGGTCAGTTGAGACATCCTTTCAACCGATTGCTGCTACCACAGTGGGGAAGGACATCCATTGACAGCAGCAGGGAGTAAGTCTAAGTAGAGTGCACCAGAAGCCTTTGCACAAGGACGAAAGTGTGTGTAATTATCACTCGACATAACGTATCTATGGATATGAAGATACGTTCTGACGGAATTCAATGGATGTTACAATCCTGGTGAACCCATCAAGGATATTTGATGTGAACCTTCCCCCCCCCCCCCCCCCCCCCCCAATAACCATCCGACCGAACGACCTACCGACCGACAGCTAACTAACCATTCAACCAGTAAATGAGTAAAACAACCAGAAGTATCCATTAGATTTATGGGACTTATCCCATATTTGTGTGTATCTTATAAGGAATAATTAATAATAACAGCAGTAAATATATTGTGTGTATGCATGTGTTTGAGTGTAAGTCAAATTATTTTGTACGGATCTGATGTTCTATGTAAGTTTTGTATGATTGCATATTTAACAATGATTTAACAATCCATATTTCTTCTTGAACAAAGTTCCAAAGGAAGACTCGGAAGTTCATTGTTTCTTTAGATAAAATATCTTTTCTATGTAAATATATATATATAAAAAAAAAACATTTCTGATCTATATTATAATTAAATAAACATAACTCATTGAAACGTAATTAATAAATGTATGGTCCATCAAAGATACCTAACTACCCTACCTATGTATCTAATGCATTTTGAAATTCATTCATCTGAGAGATTCAGGCGGCAATTTACCTAATATGACAACTAGTTAATGAAAAATACATCAATAACTATTGAAGTGGTTGTAATTAACCCAACACTTTTAAACGCATGAGGACATTCGTCCTGGCCCCCCATATGAACTCCAAGGCAATTTTACCTTCCAATAAATGGATATGAGAAAACTAATATTCCAATATTCTAGTATCTTCGACATGAATAAATATTAATCAAAACTAATCCTACTACCCATAGCTACCATTATGGATGTATGGCATGTTATAAGACATCACAATCTCAGAAATGATTTTATAATGAAAATTGATTCTCATCTCTGTTTTTATGTGATGATAATTTCAACTTCATAAACATAATAATACAATTGAAACTATTTGTAAATAATGAAATTGAATGTTTGTTTGTATATTTTATTCTTATTGAACAAAAAACAATTGTTTAAAGAAATTAAGAAAACAACAGACGTACTGAATGAAAAAAAAGTAATATTAAAAATAATAACATTTTAAAGTTACAAAATTAGCATTAAATAAATAAAAAAAATATTAAACATTTTAATTTAAGACTGCAAAGTTAGAAAAAACAGCAGCTTTTTTTATATTGAGCTGATTTATTTTATTTTGATTGCAAATTGTATGTTCAGTAAATAAAAACATACATTATATGAGTTAGTAAAATTAAAATATAAAAAAAAAAAAAAAAAAAACGAAATGTTTTACAAAGAATATAAATAAAATTTTGTTTTACACTAATATTTTAATAAATTTATTTAAAATAAAAATTTTATATTTATTTTCAGGGAAACTAAACTTTTCTCTTTCTTAGATTTATGATTCTAAGAACAAAGAGGACGAAAGACTAAACTTTGGAAATAGTGAGCTAACTCAACAAAGTTTTCCTAGATTTTTACGTGCGATATCTATCTTAGGGCAAGTTTAGAATTCTAGCATAATAGAAAAATCGAGGTAACAATCAAACATGGCATTATGATGATAGAGAAATATAAAATAGTCAGTGGGAAAGTTTTTTCCTCATTGGCTATGGCTACATGTATCCTTGTATGTGTAGCGCTCTGAGGTTTGAACGGCTGAAGTCATCGCATTTATTATTTCTACTAATGGTACCTTTCTTGTAAAGTTTTTTTAATTTTCGACTTTCTCGGTAAAAACTCATTGGACATGGTACAATGTAAAGGGTGTTTTTTTTAGACGTGTGGTTTTAAATCTCGAAATATTTACTTGGTTCGGATTCGTCTTTTTGACAGCTGTCACTTGATTTATGCTCAGTTTGGTTTGCCATTATCAACATGAATAGTCTGACAATATTCATCGCGTCATTGCCGATATACAGCCACATATGCTGCAAAAAGTGCTCAAAAATTGGGCCTCTCGGCTTAAATTTATTCGAGCCAGCGCTCAAAATTTATGTTCTTAAATCTATTTTCAAAGAAATAAAACTGCAGTTCAAAAAATAAAAAAAAAATTATTGTCATATTAGGTTTTGTCTGACTACTGTTATTCTTATAAAAAATTAGTTGTTATACATGCCAAAAACTTGTATTGAGGAACTTTAAATAATTCTACCATAAATAAAAGTCGATTCAAGATACAAAAAGAGCCGATAATTTTTCCATTTTTTTTACCAATGGCTCTCAAGTTCCTTATTTCCAAAATTATGGAAACGTTGATCAGTTTACACCTTAAGAAAAATCGTCTAAATTAACGGCTTACGCAGCAATCGTCTCACAATCAATATAATAGCCCCAACAAAACTGATGTTCGTAAAATAAATGCTGATGTGCCCCAGGGATACGTTTTGTCTCCGACACTTTTCCTCACTTTTATTAATGACTTTTTATCAAAAAGTTCTTATCCACTTTACTGTGGATAACAGACCCTGCTAAATGCTAAATGTACAAGAAATATTTCACCCACCGTTTGAATTTCTCTCTTAGATAATTCACCTGGGATAACCGCCTCGCTAAGAATACTAGTAATTTCAGCATTGATCTCCATTTCGGATGAACTATCAAATATAGGGATTTATTGCTTAAACCGCAGAACACTTTATATTGCTCTCCCTTCTTATTAAGATTTAAGAACACTTAAGACCAATGTTAATAAATCAACACTTTCTTTCTCTCCTTTTCAAATTTCACTCATTGTCTCTCAGTATAAAGGTCTCGACAAATCCTTGTGCGCGTGTGAGTTTTGACAATAAAAGAGAGGCACGACTGGGTCGCACGTACTTGCTCTTATGTGCTTTATTTGATAAAATCCTGTTTTTATTTTTTTTATTTTTTTTTTTATTTTTAGATTTTGTTATGCAGTTTTTAAGAGTTTATTAATATAAATAAATTTATTGGCGCGACAGCTCCTTAAGAAGGCAAGGCCTAGTGACTTACACTCTCAACCATTCCTGTGTGTGTGTTGTTAATCTGCAAGAATGGAAGGGACCTACAATTTACCACCGAGTGCGAACGGCTAGATGAGATGCACTTTTTCGAGACAAATTTTACTCTTGAAGGTTTTGTCAGTTCCTCGCAAGAGGCAGTACCCCAGAAAAAAAGGTGGCTATGAGCTGTATTTGAACCCAGGCTTATTCGCTTAGCAGTCCGACACACTAACCACTAAGTCACGGGGCACAGTTTATTAATATACTGATCATAAAATTTTGTTATTATTTTATTACTTTTAAAAATATGTATTGAATTTTCAATAAAAAAAATTATAAATAGATAAATTAAAATATTCAAGATTTTTGTATGCAGAATTTATTGGGCTACTTTACTTAGACCTTATCAAATACTACATTTTATAAAATGCAATCAGCCGTTACCGAAAATAAGAAAAACCGCTACATGAAAAGTGCCGTTAGTAGACCTTCAGGGTAAATTTGGTTTTTATTAAATAATAGCCAATTGCTGCTACAGGAATTTTTTTTAAATTTTTTCATCAAAATCGTTGGAGCCGTTTTCGAGAAAATTGAGCTGATCATTATATTTAATTATTTTTTTTATTACTTTTAAAAATATTGAATTTAAAAAAAAAATTATAAATAGATAAATTAAAATATTCCAAATTTTGGTATGCAGAATTCAGAATGCGCTACTTAGACCTTATCAAATACTAAATTTTATAGAAATGCAATCAGCCGATACCGAAAAAGCCGAAATTAAAAAAAAACGTTATATGAAAGGTACCGTTAATATACCTTTCGGGTAAATTTGGTTTTTATTAAATAATAGCCAATAACACAAGAAGAATCGTTTGAGCCGATTTCGAGAAAATTAAGCTTTTCCTTAGCCCTAAAAATAAAATGTCATTTTCCCCTTTGAGGAATGGTAAAAAATTTAGGCTGCAGCTCGTTATACATACAGACGGACAGACAGACAGATTGACAGACAGACATTTTTTGTCACACACTCTATGATCGTAGTGCCATGTTTGATTGTTATCTCAATTTTTTTGCCTTATAGTTCTCTATATATAAAGCTAGAAAAACAGAGAGGAATTTTCAACTTACTTTACTCTATTAAATTACTGTATCATGACAATGCTTATCTCGTCGTTATATATTTGTTTTGTATTTTTTCCTTAAGTAAAAGATTCTATGTGAGCAAATTATATGTTCATTCGTGCCGATTAAATGAATTGCACGTGCTTGCTCTTATGTGCGGTCACAGTTTCGAATAAAATTTGAAAAATATTAAGGGAACTTCAAAGTTTTTTTGTTCCATTTTCTGACATTTGATTGTTTGAAAAAGTACGTAAAATAGTTGTCAGCAAAAAAAAATTACATTTAAAAATTAAATTAAAGAAAATCCATCTACCCGTTTTCAAAACATTGATTTTTGAAAAGAAAAATAAGAAAATTATTAAAAATACAAAAAAAAAGTTTTCAAAAATATTTAAAAATAAAATTTTTAAGGCTACCACCATCTTCCTGAATATCAATTTTGATTGAAATCAGATGAGCCGTTTTCGAGAAAGTCGAAGAAAATAAACCGTTCTATGGGAGGTACCGTTTTTAGCCCACCATCTTGAATTTTTTTCACCAAAACATAACCTATACTGATTTTTTTCATAAGAATTCTTTGAGCCGTTTCCGAGAAAAATAAGCTTTTACTTAAGGTTATGACAGGTACCGTTAATATTTGAGCTAAAAAAAAAAAATTTAAGTCTTCTGTAGAATGTCAAAATAACTTTCCAAATTTGAAGACTATTGGCCAAACCGTTTAGGCTGTAGTTCAATATACATCCGTACAGACGGACAGACAGACGACAGACAGACAGAATTTTGCTAGTAACTCAAATACGTTTCTCTATCATCTGTCTGATTGTCCCTATAAATCGCAAGTAAAAAATTATATAACGATGGTGGAGATGCTTACTACTGAAGTCAGTAACAAAATTTTGTCAATCTCTTATCCGTCTGTCGAATACATGCGAATGTATTTCGAACAACAGCTTGAAAGGAACTCCCGATATAAAAGATCAACCGAATTCAACTATGTGATAGTCAAAGAGAAATGAAGGGCGTAAATTCTTCTTTTTTTTTGCTAAAATCTATGTTATGAACTTGACATGACATTAATACATTTCAAATTTTATTCCTCGACATAACTTCAAAAGAGAAATTAATTAGGTCCGGATTAAGGAACAACGGAAATGGTAAGGGTTTATTATTTCGAGAGTTAGACATACAGTTGCGATTGTCTATGAATTGTCCTTCTATGAGTGAAACAAAAAACAAAAAAAACAATTAATTCGTTCACAAAGAAGGCTATGGCAATGTTTTGCTATAATATAAAGCGCGTAAGTATATTTTGTAATTATTAACTCTTCCTCCCAATTTTTACTTCTTTTTTTTATGAATTCATCAATATTTTAGGCTACGTTAGTGCATTCGGATCACCCGACGCGATGGCTTTTCGCCCCATCACTAGCGACATCGCTACCAGCAAAATCGCAGGCGATTGAGTGGTTATGGCAGAGCTATTTCCTTAAGTTTTATTAATTTTGAAGAGGGAGCAAAGACTCAACAAGGAAGCAAAGGGACGATTTCAAACATTTTTGATTTCTCCGCTCTCATCGCTGCGATTTTTAGCTAGACGTGCACGTAGTATTCAATTTCCATTCATTTTTATTCGCAAAAGAAAAATATGAATGAACTCTTGTTTGTTTACTTCTACTTTGCTCTTGCTCCTCACTCCCGCTCCAGGGACTCCTTAGGCTTTATCCTTGCTCCCCTCTCGAACTCTGCTCATTTCTCTGATGAATTTTGCAGCTTTGCTCTCTGCTCCGCCGCTTCCACAGGCAGATAGCTGATATTGTAAGGAGTAAATAAAGCTATTTGAATTACCTCTAGGTGGCGCTGTAATGGTTTTTTTTTAAATTCGTATTTCTGTCCCGATTTTGTCCGGAATTTTAAAGGCAGATATCTGATGTTTGTAAGGAGTAACTAAAGCTTTTCTGATCACCTGTTGGTGCCGCTGGGGTCGTTCCACAAGCAGATAGCTAATTTTGGAAAAAAGTAACGAAGGCTATTTTGATTACTTGGTGGCGCCATGCCGTATGGTATACCCGAGCAACGCCGAGTGGGTAAGCTAGTATTTATATATCTAATATATATTCACAGATTTCAGAAATTCAAACAAATTTAAACAAATATCCTGCACATTTAAAAGAACATTAGAAAATAAGTAATAGGAAAAAACTATATATATGTTATCCGGCTGCAATGCAGCGCTTCAACTCCTTCTGGAGCATAGGGCAGCTCTTGATCCTGTTGCTGATTCGTTATTTGTGACGTCCCGATCGTCATTTGTACATGAAATTTGCCGCACCCCCAAATCCGATGTGCGGTTTACTACAGCCGGGGCCGTAGGAGGATTCACCAAAGTATGGTTACCCCTTGGGGAATCATTTCCATTCGTTGTCATCTTTCATGCAAAAATATATTTTCGTCCCGCCGCTTAGTGTTTTCCTGGATAAGGTTAACAGGCACCACCAGCCCTTTGGATGGTCGAACACATACATAAAACAAGGCCGCCCACTGTGGGAAAACAGACGCCTTTTGTAGCCCCCCACTATGGGTACAGACGCTACTTGCTGCTACCGTTGGCCAACTTTAAATAGGCTCATCCGCCACCAGACTAACATGCCGTTGACCGCAATCTACAGTTCTTCCGCCTTTAGGGAGATTTTCTTCAACCCAAGGACAAGTCCGTGCCCTAACCAGCAAAGCTGGGTTGGCTGCTTATTCCGGCAGCTGTTCGGTCCCCTTGTGCGTAAGCGTTACCCGCTCTCTGCCGCGACGAGGTGCACATAGGGATTTTCCTTTCATTGAGCCTAGGGCTACCGAAGTGGCGTTACCTAGAGACCTCCAGTACTTTTAGAGAGCAAAATAAGAAAAAAAAACTAGCAACATCATTATTGTTTGCCTTCTGGGTGGAGAAGTGCTCATATTTTGTTCTCCGATTGCTCTTTTGGAAACGAGGATTACATTAAAAAAAAAAAATACCAACAACATTCCACGAAAGATATTCCAGATTTATAACATTAATTCTGGGACAATTTATGAGAGGAATTCATCGAATATCCTTTTTGAAAGTAATGAACTAAGCAAAATCATTTGATCGAATTAGTCTCCGTTTGACAGATGTTTCTTCAAAATTCATAAAAAAAAATTCATTAATTCAGAGTGCATGATATAATTTTCCCAGAACATCCTTAGACAAAGACACATACTGTGTCTTCCTCCCAAAGAAATGAGTGTCGAATCCTTTGGCAAACCTTTCCCTAATCCAAAGTAAAGATATTTCAACATTCGGGGTAGTGAGAAGTGAGAAGAAGAAATGGAAACCCTCAAGACACTTCTTCTTCATTTTATTCTTCCAAATAATTAAACCAACTCAATTTTGTGTCTGAGGTTTCGTCCTCCACCCCCAACACATGCCCTCTGCCATTATTTAATGGTGAATTTCTATTTGTTCGGTGGTTGAATGCTTGCAGAATTTGAATTCATTAGGAGAACTTTGCAGAAACGAAACGTTCAAGGTCCATTTGAGAATTTGCATGGCAAATGCGAGTTTTCTTCTGCTACGTGCGTCGTCGTCGAAGAACTTACTAGAGATGGGTTGGGATTGCTTGCAGCAACCATAGTCTCATCAAGCGACTGCGGCTATGGCAGAACAAGCGTTCGGCTAGCAATCGTGTTCACTATGTTTTGCATCAAAGTAGATTAAGAAGGGGGGGGGGGGGTGCTTGTTTGTTTCGGAAAACCAAAATTAAGTTGTTGCCACCCACATTGGCCCCTTTTTCAATTCCACAATTCGGTTCAATGGAATTTTGTTTAATTTTGAATGCGGTTAAAAAGCTGTTAATTACCGTTAGCTTGAAGAATTTAGATGTGTGTGTGTGTGTGTTGGTGGGTAAAAATATACAAAATACGAGTGTGCTGAGAGGAAGGATTTGTTTTTCGTTTTCAATTTTCCGAATGTTTGCTGGTTTTCCTTTGCTGTAATGGAATTTTCGGTCAGAATTGGGGCAGATACAAAGACGACTGTGTTAGCCTTGGTCTTCGTTACACAAAATTGGTGCTTCCGGATACAAAAAAGGGTATTGGAAATATTTTGTGTTTATGTCTCTCTGATGCTAGAGGAAACCCCAGCGTGCCTTCTTGAATTAATTTTAAGTTATTACATTTAGAAGGATGGAATGGGGGTAGGCGTTGGTCCTTGAGGCGGTTGGAAATGTTTTCAGAGCAAATTATTTGAAAATATTGTAAGCATTAGGGAAGAGGAAAGGAGAGGGTTAGAAATACGTTTTAGGATGCTTTTGATAATTAGAGCTTAATGGATGTCCACATTTCTGTTTGAGTATGGGGCAACAGACTGCGGCGGTGGTGGTTTCGTGGTTTAAGTCGGCTTAAGTAATGGTTGATTGAAATTTGTTTGAGAATAAATAAGATGTTTCGTTAGGTCGTGTATACGCAGTGGACTTTTGATAATAAGGCTTTGGTTTGAAATGTATACATGAAATAAGTGAGAGAAAATATAAATAAAAAGGGTGTATTTGAAAGTCTATGTACAATATCAGGTGAAGGTCTTTCTTCTGTAAACTATACTTTACAAGTGTTTATAAGGTTAATTAAACGAATAAATAGATCGATACCCGAACAAGACAGTGAATGTTTTACAACTGAGCCAGTTTTAGGGGGTTTAAATACAAAGCTTTAAGAATTTAAGGTAAGGGGTATGAAAAACTGTTTAGGCAAATACAGATTACTAAGTAACTGTTTTTATAACTTTGTAGCGCATTTAAAAAGCCACTTAACTAACAGTTATGTATAGAATTTAAGGACTAGATACATCATGACCAATTAAGCTGTTACTGCCATGTCGAAAGAAAACGCACTGAGAACACGTAGTTCAAAAGGCTATATCATGCCGCGTTCCAATCGCGGAAGAAAGGGCTGGATCAAACATGGAACAATACAAAACCGAAAGCCTGCCGACGCGAAGTTTTCTAAAGTATATCCAAGGAATCTCATAAGTGGACCCCAAGGGAGAAGAAACTTCCCCACGTTTTGGTCCCAGTCGAGATAATAACAATGTTAGGTTCTTCCGCCAAATTCCATAAAATCAACGATGATACCCAAAAAGCCAGAAAATATTGGGAGAATGTCTTGTGGAGCCACGAAAGAAAGATTTGTTTGTTGGGAATGGATGGAAAACGGTTTGTTCGACGTTTAAAGGGTCAAGTTTTTAATCAAAGCTACACAAGGCTTACAGCAAAACATATTGGTAGTAGTATCTTGTTGTGGGGTTGTTTCTTTTGATGGAGGTTTTGCGCAATTTTCTTGTTTAAATGTATTATGACAAAAAAGGCACATGCCGGAACTATTAACTATAAATATCAATTTTTTTTTCGATGGATGGAATTCTTTAAGACACTCGGTAAGAATCGGTACCAATCTATGAAAAATCGACAAATGATTCTTCATTTTTAATTTATTAAATCGCATTGGGGGAAAAATTTAAAGTTAAAACACTTTCCCATAGCTTTAAGGCCATCATGAGCTTTAGTTTTTCTTAATCTCCGAACATTGTTTCGTACATTTAAGACGGCCTCTCCATTTCGGAGTTGGTATGACCTTGCAGTCGTTGATTGTGTTGGTATGACCTTGTTTTTTAACCACCTCTGGACCCATTTCAATTTGAAGGTCACGAGGCAGATGGCTATTTCTTTTATAAATGGTGTTTTTTTTAGACGTGTGGTTTTAAAGAAAAAATAAAACACATATAATTTAATGTTATGGCCAAAAATTTAGCTTTATTATAAAGATAAGGGTTTGCCATTATGTTTTAAAAATGATTTCAGGCAAGTGGACGCCGCGGCTGGCTCAAATAAATTCCCGCTGAGAGACCAAATTTTCCCAATTTTGTGAAAATCAGGATTGGTGGCCATCTCGTTTTTGGCCGATTCACCGAACGTGCGACGCGCTTGATCGTCGTTAATCTTTAATTCTAGCACGAGTTGGATTTTGTAAGCCCGATTTGCACGATTTGCAAACATTGTTCAGAAGTAAATCTATTCATTCTGAAATGGGAAGCCAAATTGAGCATAAACCAAGTGACAGCTGTCAAAAAGACCAACTCCAAAAAAAGTGTTGCCAGATTTAAAACCACACGTCTAAAAAAACACCCTTTACTAAGGGTAATTGAGCTTTGCATCCAAAGTCATTACAAGGTATTGAGCGGTATTGGAGTAAGGTACTGCTATACTGTTTATAAAAATTGGAACATTGTTTATGTTTTTGTTTGTAAGGTTTATATGCGTCGATTTTGTTTCGTTTAATTTATGACATTAACGCCATTTATGCCTCCAATCACTAACTTTATCGACTGCATTCTACAAGCACCAAGATTGTGTTGTTATCTACTGGAATATCCTCTGTATATAACAGATAGAGGATTGGTCCTAAGACACTTCCTTGTGGTACACCGGCTTCAATTTTCTTTAATTTCGAGTAATTTTTGGTAAAGAGTCTGTTCGTAAGGTAGGATTTCAGTATTTCTGAGTACTGCTGGGAATAGCTTAAGGACATTCGCGAAATGTTTAGCAAAGAGATCAGCCTTTTGTTTCGGGATTCAAATCCATTTACCATTTTGAGATTTTATTTGCTAGTTTTGTGCCTGGTGTCTTTTTAGGCGCTTCGCTGCTTTTCATAAGAAGTATTCGATAAGAAGCTTCGGTCGTGAGACTTTTCAGGAATTTACTAAGTGAATAGTTTTTTAACTCACAGATTATTTTTTTTTTATTATTGATATATATTTTAACTGTGTCTGTAAGACACATGTTTTGTGTGTCTTGGAATTTTTTGGCGAGTGGACATCCTCTGTAATTTGCAGGATGGTTGCCTAGACAGTTAACACATTTCGCTTTCTGTTCTTTGCCCATGGGACTTTTTTTAGTCGCATGCTGGCCTTCGCTTTTAACACAAAAAAACTGGCGATTGTAGTATTTTTGTATATGCCCAAAGGCTTGACAACGTTTGCATTGTGGAACATTCTTTGACGTTCGCAGGGGTTAAATTTTAACAACTTTGCCCATAATGGATTTAATAATGAAAATCTTTTCGAGACTTTCTTTATTTTCGAAAGTGAGCATAAATAAGGGTAGAGATCTCTTTTTTGTCGTTTATATCTCAATGCATTCTTTGATTATCTCATTTTGACGTAATAACGTCTTATAAATCGATGAACGCCGGCTGCACGCACAAAAAAGCATGACTCATTGCCACGGTCCGCCTGAGCCGAGCGTGCAGAGCGTGGAACAAGCAATAGATAGGCACGATCCAAACGTAAGTTCTACAGAGGAAGTACGAGAAAAATATCGAGTGTTACTATTATTTTGACCATAGCTGTATTTTCAGACTTTCATCATAAATCATAAGTAGGTTATGCAAGCGCAGGTAATATTCGGATATTATATATTGTATTTTTCTTGATGATTCGATATTCCTGTTCAATTCTTTAACTCTCTAAATATATTAAATATGTACATATATGAATTCCCATACTGATATTTAAAATGTATTTACACCACGGCACACTGGACTCTTGTTTTCGACGTCAAGTATTACAATTTTCGAACTGAGTCTTCATCTTCAATAAATTCTATTCAAAGCTTACCCGTTGACTTATAGGAAACTCTTATACTTATGCAAAAGTAAAGAAAAAAAATTTATGAAATAAAATCAGTGTTCGTCCTTATTCCCATCAACATTGTGATCATCGTCTACGTCCACCTCTGCAATATGATAATCATGAATATTTCATTCGATGCACCGATTCGTAGAAAAGGTTCTCCTTTCAATGCTTTTGGCTGGTTCGACTACAATAGTCGTCTGATTTCTTATGCACAATAAATATGCAATTCTCGTTTGAGGAAATCGAAGTCATGATTCATGAATAACGCTTACCTCTCGAGAATGCAGTGTTTTCCCTTAAGCAAAATAAAAGGCAAACTTCCGACTTAATAATAAAGTACAGGAACTGATTTTGACATATTAAATGCTTGTTTTTTGCTTTTTTCTGGCAAAGCCTTGCAGGCTATGCTTACGGTAAACAAAAATAAATTTTAAAATTTATGGTAAGCACACTGAGCTCAATCTTCAGAGAGGAACATATTTTTTAATTTATATTACACGTTATTTGCAATGACCAGAAATGAGTTATTGAAATATCATGGAACTGCCCTAACTGCAGTTGAATAAGAGGAATAAAAATCCTTTTTATCGAATGTTAAACACAAAAATTAATTTTTTCGATGGGTTTGGAAACAATCCACCTTATATAGGAAATATAAAGGAAGCGACCAATAGCCTCGGAAAAAGACGGATTAACTGTTGAGGACCTGGAACGAATTAAGGACAACGGCCTTCGGATCTGCACGTGAAATGTTAGAACTCTCAACAGACGACGTGCAGACAAACAACTAGCGGCGGTCCTAGTAGCCCTGTAGACGTACAGAGCAACAATTATTGCCATCCAGGAAGTACGATAGGATGGGCCGGAAAAAGGAGGATGAAAACTGTGACGTGTACTACGGTAATTGTGAAAAAAGACCAGAGCATTTATTTGGGTGTGGATTCGTCATAAACGTTAGACTTAGACTATAGACTTAGAAGTCTTGGGCTTTCAACACGTAAGTAAGCGACATTAGCTTAATATGCGCTCATGCCCCACAGAAGACAAAGATGACGCCACCAAGGATGACTTCTACGAGCTTCTCGACAAAACCTATGAGCAGTGTCCTAAATATGACGTTAAGATCGTACTTTGGCGATTTTAACGCCAAAATAGGTTAAGAGGAAATCTTTGATAGGACTATCGGAAAACATAGCCTACACGACACAACGTCTGAAAACGGACTAAGGATAATTGACTTCATAGCGGCACGTAACGTCACCATTGCAAGCACACGGTTTCCTCATCTCGATATACACAAAGAGACTTGGCGGAACCCAAATCAAAAAACCGGCAACCAGACTGATCACGTTGCGATCGATGCAAAGCACGCCTCCAGTATACTGGATGTTCGCACCTTCAGAGCACCTAAAATCGATTCGTATCACTACCTTGTTGCAGCAAAGGTAAGAATGCGATTAATCGTAATGCCACGAAAACGAAGTAATACTGTGAGGAAGTATGACGTCGGAAAACTTCAATGTCAAGTGACCGCCAGAACCTAAGGCAATCGAATATTCCGTAACCTCTCAAGAAATCCATTGCCACCAGCATCAAGTGCCGAAGACCAGTGGCAACACTGCCAACAACCAATCAGACATGCCGTAACTGATGTGCTAGGTCTTACCAGACCACCACCACGAAACCTCTGGTTCGATGACGAATGCAGACAGGCCCCTGCAGCCAAACAAGAGGCATATAAAGCGGCGCTGCAAAGAAGAACGAGAGCTGCTCGCGAGCTCTACGAGCAGAAAAGACGGGAAGAACACCGGCTTCTCCAAAAAAAAGAGACAGCATGAGAAGCGCTTGATCGAAGATATTGAAAGATGCTACTCCAGGAACAACGTGCGGAAGTTTTACCAACAGGTAAAAAGAACGTGCCAAGGAAAAAAAACCCGCACAGAAGCCTGTAGAGATAGGAATGGAAACCTCGTAGTAAAGTCACAGTCGGTGCTGAGTATATGGAAGGACCATTTCTGCAGACTGTTAAACGGCGATGAAGACCAAAATCCCGCTGTCAGGCAGAATGAACCATTCAACATGGACGATGACAGACAAAACTTCTGTCCACCTGACCAAAACGAAGTGAGGATACCAGAAGAAATGAATGGAACCTCAGCATGATTTGCCCGATCCACAAGAGAGGAGATCCTTTAAACTGCGCCAACTATAGAGAGAAAGTCTCCTGAATATTGCCTACTAGATCCTCTCTGCCGTATTATGCGAACGCTTGAAACCGTTCGTCAGCAACCTGATCCCTATCAGTGTGGTTTAGGGCCAGAAAAGGCCACAATCGATCAAATGATCACGCTACGGCAGATCCTGAAAACTAGCCAAGAATTCCAAATCGATACCCAGCATCTCTTTATCGAGTTTAAGGCCACGTACGACAGCATTTATAGAGACGAACTATACAGAGCCATGTCTGGTTTTGGCATCCCCACAAAGCTCGCCCGACTGTGCAGGATGACCATGGAAAACTCTCGCTGTTCCGTCAAAGTTGGTACTGAACTCACAGAAGTTTTTAAGGTCAAAAAAGGATTCCGACAAGGTGATGCGCTATCGTTCAATTTCTTCAAATTAGTACGCTGACGACATAGACATAATTTGTAGAACAGAACTCGGCGAGCTGTCACTAAAGCGTTTGCAACATTAAAGTTGAAGCAGTTAAGATGGGACTAGCAGTCAATGAGGCCAAAACGAAGTACTTGCAATGCACTCCACAAAAAGGGACCGACCTGGTCAAAAAAAAAAAAATACGTATATTATGTTTAAGATTGCTAGGTCACGTAGAACGAATGGACAACAACGCTCCGGCTCGCAGGATATCCGATTACGTCCCAGAGGGTAGGCGCCTTAGGTGGCGCGTTCAAGTAGAAGATGACCTCAACCTACTTGGAGTGCGAAACTCGAGGCAGCTCCTTAGCTAGCTGCTCGAGCTAGCTGTAGAGGAGTGTTGGTGAGGCCCAGATTGGTCCCGAACTGTAGCGCCACCTAAGTAAGTATAAAGGAACATAAAAAAAAATTTAAACTTACTTAAACTGACAAAATTAAAATTAAGTTAAATATAAATATGTAATTGAGACCACAAATAAGGATCCACACCAGCAACATTTAAAGAATGAAGCATACTAATAAATAATAATACTTCAGCTCACTTTGGAAACACTGTCTAGGTTCATAACCAGCTTTCTGTAAAAGCTTATTTTAATACGTATACGCATTGTAAACCGACACAATCATTTTCGAACTTTAAAAAACAAGCATTCAATTTGCCCAATGGCGTTGGTGTTATCGACAGAATCACTTTGATCCCTTCATCTGTGCTATACCCCCTTTAAATACACACTAAATAAAGGACAAGGCCCAACATCAATTTGTTGCAAAGTGCACCCACTACCATAGAAGTGGTCTCCAGATCCAAATCAAACTCATCGATTCACAATCTAGATACATAGATACATTCAAAGATACACGAGACGAGCAAAATGAGTGCATTCTTTGGATTAAGGTGGCCAATAAGTTTCTTTTCGAAAACTCAAGAAATCCTCAAACAAAACACAGTTTCAACAAAGAGTGGCATCCGCTTCCTTTCTTATTGTTACACAACGCTGCAGTGGCCCTATACTCCGGATTGGTGAGTGGTGGGGTACTGTTTGTTGTTGTGAATCTCTTTGTTGTTATATAATAAAGAAGACATGCTATATTGGCAGACAGTGCTAAAGGCAGTCGAAAGAGTGTAGTACAGCATTTGAGCCAAGCCATCCAGTCATCCCCAAACAACATGCAACCAATTGAAAGGAGAAAGTTTTCAAATTACATTCGATTTTGTTGAAACTTTGTAAAGGCAATTGAAACTAGGAAGCTGTTTCAACGTTGGTGCTTCCTTTGGGATTACAGCAAATAAAATCAACTCAAGACAGTGGAATATAAAGGCAACCATTAAATGTAGGTAGGAATATACACTATCTACTTGTATGTCCATATCTGTATTGGTTCCGAGCAAGGAAAAAAAAACGTGTTTATCTGCGAGATATCAAACAGGAAAACGTATCGATTTGATTTCGAAATTTAACTTTATTTTTTACCTTAAGGCGATTTTAATATTGATTCTTAAAGAAAAAAAGCCAAGGATAATAAATGAATATAGGATTGCTTTTTTTCTAAAAAAAGGTTTTTTTCTTGGTAAAAAACATTAAAATCTGGATCAGTATGTTCTGCTCTGTGCATACAAACGTAATTTGTTGGGTGTGCATTGTGCTATGAATATCCTGCGGCATTCTTATTGTCAAATGAAACAATATAACTTACTTCTGCTTTCTAATTATAAATTAAAAATTTAATTGAATATTTATTTTTTACTTAATTATTGTTGTTAATGTTGACATTATTTTATTTCTATCTAAGGCATTCGATTTCGTTTGGTCACGGTAAACCTCTCCTTCTTCTTTAAGGGGAGGTTTACATAAAAAAAATTGTTTAGAACTTCACGTTTTACTTTATAACTTCTACAATTATTCGAATAATTAAGTGAGACAAAAGGTTTTCGATTTTAAATTAGTCAGTCAAAATATTTTTTAACTTTAAAAAAATTTTAAAAAAAATTGACAAGATAAACTAAAAAATTAACAATGTTACGTAAATGTTTGCAAAAATAACTGGGCGTAGTTTAAATAACATTTTTTTTATATATTTTTTTATAAGACAAAAATCTAGAAAGAATTAAACAATTTTGCATAATTTAAGGCAAATTCACTAGGTGGTAGCGCTATTTTATAAAACTCCTAAAGTTTTAAGGATAGCGATACAAAATTAGGTTTATTTCAAAGCCAATAATTGTGTTCAGATATTACAAGCTTTTTTAATTTTTAATTATATTAGCTTTTTAGCTATTGTTGTGTTTTTGTTATATTATCTTTTAATTTTTTTTATTGATAATATTTTAAATGCTATAGAATTGAAGCCCGGTTATTTTTTTTTATTTTTTCTTTATAACGTATTTTAAAATGTGATTCACATTTTTTTTTGTATTCTTGTTTCTTATTTTCTTTATTCAATTTAAAAAGCAAATTGATTTTTACTCAAACGGTTTTTTAAATTTTAATTTTAGATAATTTGTCTATTTTGCATTTTTTTTAACAATAAATTTCCGTGCAAATGCATACCAAGAAGCTTGCTGTTCCCAAGAATTTTGCTCCCATGTCTCATTCTCCTTTTTTTGCTTTTTGCTGTTTTTGTTATTGTTGATTGAGTGGGGATGTGGACTGTAGAGAATTGATTCCTTTTACAACTTCAGGACTCTTTAACAATTTAAATAAGTTTGGTATACGAGTAGTACCTGCATAATTTTCGTTAAATACTTTTCTTCTGCATTTGCTTGCATTCTTCTCTGAATTAAGCCATTTTACTTGCGATTTATAGGGACTATAAGGCAAGTTGTGCATTCGTAAATAAAAAAAATCTAAGATTCAAACATGACATTACGACAATAGGCAAGTCGAAAAAATTGGGTCAAAAATTCAGTCCGTCTGCTGCGTCTGTCTGTCTGTCTGTCCGTATCGATTCCTACAGCTTAAACGGTTAGGCCGATTTGATTCAAACTTGGTGTATAGTATTTTTAGAGCGACTGTTTTTCGAATTGGCATTCTAGCTCTAAAACTAACGGTACCTGCCATATAACTTTTAATGAAAAACTTATTTTTCTCAAAAACGGCTTCTACAATTTTAATAAAATTTTCTGAATGGTGTTTTCTATGCAAAGTCTGTCTTTTAGTTTTAATAGATTTTTAAGAAAAAGTTTTATAACGGTACCTCCCATATGACCGGTTTTTTAAAATCAGACTTTCTCGTTAACGGATTTGACGGATTTAGATGACATTTTCAAAATATTGCTTCATACAATTTTCAAAAACATTTTTTTTATTTTTAATATTTTTTTTAAAAAACTTATTTTGTTTTTTGAATATTTTGAAAACGAATCTATAGATTTGTTTTTAAGCCCCAGGTATTTTGCCGCTTGCTCGATCTGGGTAAAGGAGTCTTGTACAGCTTTTTGGCTTCTGCCGATGATGTCGATGTCGCCTGCGTAAGCTAGTATCTGGCTGGACTTGGTGACGATAGTCACTCTTGTTGACGTGCCAGTCACGGATTGCTTTCTGCAACGCCAGGTTGAAGAGGATGCAAGCCAGACCATCACCTTGTCGGATTCCATTAAAGATGTTAATTGGTCTGGATAGCAAACCGGCTACTTTTACTTGGCTTGTGATGTTGGTCATGGTCAGCCTACATAGTCGTGTCAATTTATTTGGGATGCCGAATTCTCTCATGGCCTTATAAAGTTCTACCCTTGCTATGCTATCGTAGGCGGCTTTAAAGTCTATAAAAAGATGGTATGTTGGGATATTAAATTCCAGACTTTTTTTCCATCACCTGCCTAAGGGTAAAGATCTGATCAATTGTTGATTTGCCTGGTATAAAACCACATTGATATTTGCCGATTATGGTATTAGCGTATGGGGCCATCCGTTCTTGCAGGATAGAGGAGAATATCTTATAGGATGTACTCAACAATGTTATACCCCTATAGTTGCTGCATTTTGTGATATCTCCCTTTTTATGTATGGGACATATGATGCCTTTTCGCCAGTCTTCTGGCATCTCTTCGTGTTCCCATACGTGTACTATGATTTCATGAATTGCTTGATGTAGTGTTGGCCCTCCATGTTTGATCAGCTGGGCAGGTATACCATCGGCTCCTGAGGCCTTATTATTTTTGAGCCGAAAATTTGATGCATTAAGATAAAATAAAGAAATATAATTTTACATTTCACCGGGTAGCGTATTGCTAAACTGTACATCAGCACAGAATCCCATATTCCCCCAAGAAGGGGGGTCGCAGGGGGGCATCATATCCTCCATACCTACCTCATACTGATTGGGAGATAAAATCTCAAGAAATGTTACCCACACACTCTACCTTAACTCTGCTTTACAGTCACACAAAAGAAGCAACGCAAGCAGCAAGCTTCTCGAATCTCATTGATGTTTCTGTAGTCACAGGTGCTTTGCTCCAACTTTTGTGAGCAAAATGTATACTGACTCAGACGATGCTCTGATTCAGTATACATTCTGCTCTCTTCATTTCATTGAGCAAAATGTTGTATGTTTCAGCGCTCTCGAAATCTGTGCTGATATACAGTTTGGCAATACGCCACCGGGTACCGCTAGTTCTTACTAAGATTACATTTTTAAAAACAATGTTCTGTTTGCATTTCTAATTCCGTAGTTTAAAAATTCCTCTGCTATAAATGAATGGATAACAACGGGTTATTTCGTGATTTAATAGAAAAAAACATACTTCCGTTTTTTTAATTATGTTGTTTATTTTTAACGTATGTCTATGTTAGGAATGATATTGCTTGCCAGAGCCTTCCCCAATATGGGCAATGTTCCAACACGGACTTTAACTTCTTGTGGCTCAAATTCACTGCCCGCAAGCATGTCATTCATTATTGTTTTTTTTTACAGGAGTCCTAATCTCGACAGCAATTCGACTTGTAACGAGTTTGATGCGCTGTCTGATTCTATCTCGAAAATTGTTTCCCTTTGTCCTCGCCCTGAAATCGTTATTGCGGGCGATTTCAATGTACACAATTCCAATTGGCTCCGCTATTCTGGTCAGACAACACCCGAAGGAAGGTATGTCGAGCTCTTTGCCGGGTTACATCACCTTACCCAACTGATCGATGTGCCAACGCGTATACCGGATGTTGCTGGGCAAGCCGCCCATACTCTTGACTTGTTTCTTACTTCTCACCCTGATAAATATACCATTAGTGTAACTTCTCCATTTGGCACTTCAGACCATTGTATCATTTCAGCTAATTTATCATCTTCCACCCATCCAGTTAAAGAAAAACTTCCCACCAGGACCGTTTGGCAATACGAGAAACCCAACTGGGACGGCCTGAATATTTTTTTTCTGGTCACTATGCTTCCTCGATAGTGACATTGATGCCAGTGCTGAAATGATCACAAATGTGATTCTTCTAGGGATGCGTGCTTTTATTCCTAACAGGGTAAAAAGCATCAAGCCTAAAGAAAAGTCCTGGTTTAATTCTGAGTGTAAAGAAGCTATCAGGCTCAAAGAAGTAAGTTTCCGTTCTTACAAAGCCAACCCTACACAGGAAAATCGGAAAAAGCACAAACAAGCAAGAAACTCATGCAACTCCGTTATTGAAAAAAACAAATTTTTGCATGACCAAAGAAGATGGAAAACAGCATTTGTCCAGCCTGTCCCTAAGAAAGGTGACCCATCCTCCCCCTCCTCCTACCGACCCATAGCACTGACATCCCTTCTTTCTAAGGTCATGGAAACACTGATTAACCGTCAGCTTAAAGAGTATCTCGAAGATCGAAAGCTTCTCCATGACCGTCAGTATGGCTACCGCAGCAACCGTTCCACTAGTGATCTGATGGCATATCTCACCGAACAGTGGAACAAATCTTTACATCGCTTTGGTGAAAGTAAGATTATTACTCTTGATCTCTCCAAGGCATTTTATAGAGTTTGTCATGAAGCTCTTTTATCGAAAATGCGTACTTTTTGCATCGATGATACTGTTGTTCGTTGGATTAGAAGCTATCTGCTGGATCGTTCAATACAAGTTGTATTGGACGGATTCAAGTCTGATTCCCACAAAATAAATGCTGGTGTGCCCCAGAGCTCTGTTCTGTCTCCGACTCTTTTCCTCATTTTTGTAAATGATCTTCTGTCTGTTACTTCTAATCCACTTAACTGTTTTGCTGACCACACTACCCTCAGCTTTTCATATTCGTTCGATAATTCACGTCCTTCGCCTTCAGACGTACAATTGCAACGGTACCGTATGTCAAGCTCATTAAACTCCGATTTATACAGCATTGTCAAATGGGGCAATAAGAATAGTATGGAGTTTAATGCTTCGAAAACTCAATGCTGTCTTCTGTCGTTAAAGCTAAACATTCCCCCAATGCCATTGTCCATGAATGGCACTTACATCGAAGAAACCGAAAAGCTCTCAGTACTCGGTATGTGTGTCAACGACGACCTCCGTTGGAACGACCATATATTTGAGATCGCTAAGAATGCTGCTAAGTGCTTAGATTTTCTGTATCGGTGTAAGAAGTATTTTTCCCCATCTGATCTGGCTACAATTTATAAAGCGCTTATACGCCCTAAACTCGAGTATAACTCCCACCTCTGGGGAGGTGCTTCGCAAACATCTCTTCTCCTGCTTGATAGAATACAAAATCGAGCGTTAAGATTGATAGGAAATAGAACTGCCACTGAATCAATTGCCCCTCTCGAACACCGACGCAATGTTTCATGTCTTTCCTTATTTTATCGTTTCTTTTATGAAAATGTTCACTCGAGGTAGCCAGCTGCATTCCTCCCCTTAAAAGTTTCGCCCGTAATACTCGTCTTGCTAGGAATGCCCATCAGTTCACCCTTGAGCCCAATTTCCAACGTACCGTGAAATATAGAGATTCTTTTTTAGCCGTACAACACGACTTTGGAATGGTTTACCCGGCGATATTTTCCCTTGCCATTTCAATATGCAAACATTCAAAACCAATGTTAATCGACAGCTCCTATCTCTCCCCTCCCTATCTTCCTAACGCCCGCGCAGTGTGTTACATTAATGCGCGCGTTAATTATTAAAAAAAAATTACTCATCTTTAGTCATTTAAGTCATTAAGAGCAAATCTATACCATTCCGTCATGAACTTTATTTTAATAAAATATCAACAACCTCATGGCTGAGTGGTTTGTTTTTGTTTAAATAATCAATTTATATAGCTTTAGATAACGGACTTTTACTTCATTCTTGCCTAAAAAGTCTAAATTAAAAATAAAAATATACGAAACTTTTTATAAACTACCTTTATGTTTCGTAAAAGCATTAACACAAATTGCATGCAATTTCAATTTATCTGCATTTAGTGTCCAGCCACAGCAATTTGGTCACATTTTGCATTCCAAATCAACCATCAGAACATACCTAGTTTAACTCCATCAACTACAACTGTAGCCCATGAGATCTATCATACCTTTCCCCTATCCTCTTATATAGCCCATGAAACTCATTCAGTAGAATGACATTTGCCAACTAAAATTGCAGAAAAAAAAGTATAAACGAACCATCAAAAGTTGCAACACTGTTGCCTCATGGAAGGAGCATCAATGCAGTAACAGTCTTTTCCATTGTAACACAAAAAGCTGACAGCTAACAGGAAACGCATATAGCTATGTACATATGTATCTGTGTGCTGCTGTAAAAGCAAATATATCCATCTCAATCCATTTTTTCACCTTAAAGCCGTCCCTAGGCCAATGCCAGAGACACCTCTTACTCATGCAGGTGCGGCAGAAATTGCTAAGCCAAACATTTGCATAGAAATTGATTTTAATTTGACCATGCCATGCATGCTATTCAATTCAATTCAATTTGAAATGTAAATGTGCGTGAGGACTGTCTGAAATGAAATTCAAAAAGCAGAAAAAATAATTAAAATAAAATTTATATCCCCATATGTGTATGTGGGTGTAGCTCCATCCGCACTATTGAGGCAAAACATGAAAGAAAATAAATTAACTCATATAAAATCAAATAAATAATAAAAGAAGAGGACATAAAGCTGTCCCTTTGTAAGGGAGGTCCGTTCAAAAGGATACGGTAAAGTTAATTTTATTCATTTATGGTCCAGTTCTCCTAACATTGGATTAATTCAGGAACTTATTCCTAATCCTTCTTTTAAGATGTGTTTTTTAGGACAGAAGTTTAAAAAAAAGAACTATAAGGACTATAAGGAGGTTGGTTGCTAACTCAGACGTCCGACTTGAATTTAATCCTCAGGTTAGGTAACATTTTTTTGAAAATCCTTAAGTTAGACTTTGCGTCGCGTCACCGAGGGTTTTAAGTAATCTACTGCGCGGGAGAATTCTATCGCATTTCTTCTAATTTTACTAAATGCATTCTATATGACACATAGTTGAAATGCTACTGCATGGGTGTGAATTCAATCTTAAGGTTGGAAAGTATTTTTTCAAACTCCTAGTCCTCCTAATTCTCGATATACTGCGTCGAAAATGTTGTTCCTATTTTCCTACTCTAAATGGCAGTTTGCCATACACATTAATAGTTAAAATATTGAAGAGTTATAACCCAAAGATTTACGTGATCCGTGGAACGTGGGTACACTAAGCTAGGTGAGACACTCTCAAAGGTCATGTTACAGCTCTCCAGGAGATCCGATGGGGTGGAACGAGCTTGAGAAGATCTGAAAACTGCGATCTGATGATGATGCCAGCTTGATGGGAGATCGTGCTCGTTTGTTTGTGGTTTTGCTAATAGAGGAAGACTTCGGCCAATAGTCTTAAGCTTTTGTGAAGTCTGCGAGAGAATGGCGACGATCTGCACCAAGACAAACATCATTTAAGTCATGCCTCTACAGTGGGACGTAGTGGTGCACTACATTAGGGGTTAGCTTGCTGACCCAAAGATCGTAAGTTTGGTACTCAGTTTGGGGGAACAATTGTTCTAACTCCTAGTGCAAGCTAGAGCCGTCTGTGGGTTTTAAGTAAGGAAATAGTCACCTTATTTTAGATCAACTGCGCCGAAAAAAATCGTTTCTATCTTTTTGATTCTTCTAACTAGTATCGTACAACATCCAGTTGCATTCTAAAAGGCAATGTGCGTCACAGACACATTGTTAAAGTATTATATTAAAAAAGACGAAGCTACCAAAGAAACTTTCTACGAGCTTTATGTTAAAACGTATAGTGCCTTAAGCTTGACATTTAAATCCTATTGAAGAATTTAACCTACAAAATTGGGAAGGGAGACATCTTTGATAAGACAAGCGGAAAACACAGCCTAAACGATACAACCACCGAAACATAATCAGGCTCGAACGACTATCTAGTTGGGTGCCAAACATCGTGTTTTATAGGACATCATAATTAGCGATCAACAAACACGAAGAGGAGATTCAATAGTCGAACATTTCAATTGACCCATACCGGTCAATCTAGATGACACGATCAAAATGAGATCGAAATAGCAATCGCCAGATTAAAAACGAGAAAAACATTTGATGCTGATTACCTAGTCAAGTATGTACAATGTACATATACCAACTTACATGCACAATTTGGTCAGAGAAAAGCATGCCCCAAGCATCAACTATAGAGCAATAAGCCTTTAATGTAACGCCTAAGATCTTGTCTATTGATTTATGTAAACATCATTCACCGTTTGCTGACGAACAAATAGGTCCTTTCCAAGGCAGTTTTAGACCTACAAAATCTTGTATCCATATAAATCTTCACGTTCTTCGTGGTATAAGAAAGAATTTCTTTCACGTGTACGTCTACACTGTTCAATACAGGCCAGCTGTTTTGGCATTAAGTGAAACCCAGGTTGGAGTAAATACTGATTTATCAGAATTTGCTCTACATGGGTATAGCTTGGTGCCATTACTCTTTTCCCATCATGGTCTCGTGGTCTATGTTAGGAATGATATTGCTTGCCAGAGTCTTCCCCAATATGGGCAATGTTCCAACACGGACTTTAACTTCTTGTGGCTCAAATTCACTGTCCACAAGCATGTCATTCATTATTGTTTTATTTACAGGAGTCCAAATCTTGACAGTAATTCGACTTGTAACGAGTTTGATGCGCTGTCTGATTCTATCTCGAAAATTGTTTCCCTTTGTCCTCGCACTGAAATCGTTATTGCGGGCGATTTCAATGTACACAATTCCAATTGGCTCCGCTATTCTGGTCAGACAATACCCGAAGGAAGGTATGTCGAGCTCTTTGCCGGGTTACATCACCTTACCCAACTGATCGATGTGCCAACGCGTATACCGAATGTTGCTGGGCAAGCCGCCCATACTCTTGACTTGTTTCTTACTTCTCACCCTGATAAATATACTATTATTGTAACTTCTCCATTTGGCACTTCAGACCATTGTATCATTTCAGCTAATTTCTCATCCCCCACCCATCCAGTTAAAGAAAAACTTCCCACCAGGACCGTTTGGCAATACGAGAAAGCCAACTGGGACGGCCTGAATATTTTTTTCCGAAACTTTAACTGGTCACTATGCTTCCTCGATAGTGACATTGATGCCAGTGCTGAAATGATCACAAATGTGATTCTTCTAGGGATGCGTGCTTTTATTCCTAACAGAGTAAAAAGCATCAAACCTAAAGAAAAGTCTTGGTTTAATTCTGAGTGTAAAGAAGCTATCAGGCTCAAAGAAGTAAGTTTCCGTTCTTACAAAGCCAACCCTACAGAGGAAAATCGGAAAAAGCACAAACAAGCAAGGAACTCATGCAACTCTGTTATTGAAAGAACCAAATTTTTGCATGACCAAAAATTACGGCAAAAAATTCTGCAGTGTCCCAAAGGCAGTAAAAATTTTTGATCATTTGTAAAAAATATTAAAAACTCCTCAACATCTTCAGTTCCAAAGCTCATCGACAATAACAAACCAATTGTTTACTCTTCAGAGAAGGCAAACTTGCCAATTTGTTACTTTCATAGCTGCTTTTGTAGATGATTTGATTGTAGCCACTAATGATAATTTAAACTATAATAAACTTAAATCGCATTTAAAATCTAACTTCGATATTCGAGATTTAGGTGAACCACAGTCTACTGTTGGACTTGAAGTTGTACGAGACCGTGATAATGGAACCTTGTCAATAAGTCAACCAACTTATATACAAAATTTATTAAATAAATATAATCTTTTCAATTGCAAACCTAATTCTTTACCAATGCCATCTAAAACTAAAATGGAGAAAGAACCCTCACAATATGAAGAATGTCAGACTATTCATAAACAATCATATCAGGAACTCGTCGGAAGTCTTTTACATCTTTCAACGTTTAGTCGCCCAGACATCGCTTGCAATGTTAACATGTTGTCTCAATTTAATCAAGATCCGAGAAAGCAACACTGGAATTTTGCAATATCAGTCCTTAGGTATTTAAAAGGGACAATTAATACAAAAATTCTTTAATCCAGAACGGCAAAACCAATTAGAGGTTATTCTGACTCAAACTGGGCAGAAGACATCAATGACCGCAAATCTCAGTCGGGAATAGTTTTTGTATTTGCTGGAGCTCCCATTGACTGGGAATCAAGAAAACAAACAATTATAACAACATCAAGCGCTGAAGCCGAATATGTCACACTAACATCTGCTGCTAAAAAGGCAAAATATTTCAAACTTTTGCTAGTTGAACTCGGGATTCACCAGGAAGAACAGTCCATCGAACTATACTCTGATAGTCAAAGTGCACAGTTCATCGCAAACTACCAACGAAAACGATCTAGAACAAAACACCTGCACATCAAATATGACTACGTCCGAGAAGCTATAGCAGAGGGTGCTATTCAACTCAAATATCTACAAACAAACTTAATGTTAGCTGACGCTCTGACCAAATGTACACCATTTCGAAAACATCGCTTTTGCTTCAAAAATCTTGGTTTATCATTTGAAAGTTAATTTTTATTTTTATTTATTTTTGAATATTTAATCAATTTACTTTTCTTAACTTACAATTTTATACGATTTCGAACTTAATGATTATTTCTTATATTTTGAATTTTTCTTAATCCTAAAGTGTTGAGAGGGTGTGTTATATAATAAAACACACCTAATATGGTGCTAGGGTATACCATAATAGCCTCAGTTACTTCTTACAACAAAAGCTATCTGCTTGTGTAACGACCCCAACGGCAGTAATGGGTGATAAAAATAGCCTTAGTTACACCTTAACACATCAGCTATCTGCCTGTAAAAGTCCCGTCAAAATCGGGGCGTAAATAAGAATTAAAAAAAAGCCCCCCGCACCATTTAGGAATATGTGAAAATCCCGTCAAAATAGGTGCATAAATAAGAATTTAAAAAACCACCACCCCAGCGCCACCTAGTGGGTAATTTAACTAGCCTAAGTTACTCCCTAGAACATCAGCAAACTGCAAGTAGAAGTCCCGTCAAAATCGGTGCAGCCGTTGCCGAGATTACCCGGAACAAACAGACAGACAGACAAAAAAATTAAAAATTGTGTTTTTGTTATAAGTACAGTACATAATTTCATATGCATCTAGTAAAAAGCTGTTCTTTTGATATTAAAAACAGACAATTCATTTTTACTTGCGATTATGGGGACTATATGGCAAGTTTAGGATTCGTGAATATGAAAAATTGAGATACAATCAAACATGACATTACGATCATAGAGAAATCCAAAAAAATTAGTGGCAAAAAATGTCTGTCTGTCTGTCTGTCTGTTTGTCTGTCAGTATGTACATATGTATAACGAGCTGAGCCTAAACGGCTTAAGCGATTATCTTCAAATTTGATTCGTGTGATTTTGTTGGCAATCCCTACAGAGGAAATTGAAATTTAATTTTTAGGCCTAAAAAGAACGTTACCTACTATAAGTTAAAACTTATAACATTATTTTATTTTAAAAAAAAACTTTATTCAATTATCCGGCATAGCTACCGCTTTTGTTTAACAATAATTCAATACTTAGCAAAGACCTTAATAAACTAAACCTTAAATACAATTTAATTGATAACGTAAGCATAAATTAATGAGAACGGCGACACGATGTTGCTGCTATCGTTCTTAGAATTGTTCACCTTTGCTGTGGGAACAATTCTAGGAATTTCGATGTCCAATGCTGTCTTGCGCGTGCAAGGCAAGTCAGCATTTCAATTTTTCGATTGTTCGTGTTAACTCTTCCCCTCTGAATTAACACGTCCTCGTGTTAAAAGTGCGGCAGGTTGTAGAATGTTGGATGTTCAGAATTGCTTGAAGGTGTCGAATTTTCAAGTTTTATTTCAGGATGAATGATTACAGGTGTGATTTTCCCAGTAAACTTTCTTCTTCTCATATGGTTCGTCATTAATATTATCAGGACGAAAAATGTAACTGCGAATAAAGAAAAATTTAAGTATTGATGAACATCTTTTTCTACCTGGATTTTGCTGATTGTTTTGGTGTTGTTTATATGGAGTTCCTTCATCAGTTGTAGGGACAGGATTTCTTCTATTTCGGATTCTTCGGAGACTGCGTGTAGTAGGGGTGGAAGTTCATTGATTTTAGTTATTTCGTCAGCAATATATTGTTGATTCCTGATTCTTAATGTAGTGTTGGAGAATTTAATGAGATAGGTGCCGTTTAATGATCTGGTGATATTATCTGCTTCTATGTTGCCATCGAAATTGTTTAAGAGCATCGTTCCTGGTTCTATTTCCTCAACTTGTGGGATGTGTTGACTATTCGTTCTTTTACACGTAGCATTTTCGTTTCTTATTAAATTATAAATACATTTATCATTACTTAAGTCTATAATGTTAGATTGTTTGCACAGGGATAAATCATTTATTGTTTTACATTCATTCTTTATGCCAAATATCATATTATTTTTCCTTAAAATATTTGTATTTGAAATTTTACTAACAATATTATTATTTTTTATCAATGGTTTTATGGTAAGTTTTTCATATGTTTCATTTCCCGTTTTTGGGATGCTTAAAATATAAAGAACAGATGATATGTCCATAGCGACTTTTATTTCGGCAAATTCTAATGTTTCTTCGATATTTCTAAAAGGTTCATTTGTTTTATTTTTATTTATATTATTTAATATTATATCAATTTCTGATTTAGAAAGTATATTTGAGCTTACAATATTTTTCTTGCTTAGTTCTATTGCATATATGACATTAATTATTTCCTCTTTTATAAGTTTTGTTTTATAAAGTAGACTTAATACTAATTCGTTAACAAAGGATTTATCTTTTTTTAATTCGTACATTATTTCGTTAGTTATATTGGTTAATTTGTTTATTCTTTCAACGTATGCTTTGTTTATTAAAACTTGGTTATTATTATTTTCCAAAACATTATTTATTTTATTAACCATTACTTCATAATCATCATGGTCCGGACTACCTGCGACCCATTTCCAGGCTGAGCCTATAAAGTTAAGGGATCTTTTTGATCTGTTTATTTTAATATTATTTATAAGGCTCTTAGTATGCTTGAGTTCGTGTTCTAGGATGGGAAAAAAGGAATTTTTAGGTGGGATTTGTTCGTATAGGAGGGATGAGGTTTTCGCTATGAAGTCTTCGTATGGGGGTATTTCTATGATGTGGATAAATTTTACGTTTCCAGTTTGGATTCTCGCAAGTCCATGTCTAAGAACTATTATCTCTGAGTTAGAATAGTCGAGTATTCTAATTTCTGTCATGACGAAAGAGATAAGGTACCTGCGAAAAGATAAAATTCAGCTTTTAATGTTGGCTTTATGCACTATTCTACCAGATTCTGTTGTTATAGTTTTTGTTTTGTTTTCTTTGACTATTTCCTTTTTGTAACGAGGTGTAAGCTTAGAACCTAACCTTTTGTTTATTTTGGTAAAAATGACTTCACCAGGCAAATAATTTTTAATAGGGCTTCTTTTTTTATTGTGGTATTTCAGATCACTTTCTTGTTTTTGACGAAGTTTTTGAATATTTTCTTCCCTTGCTAATTCGAATTGTCCCGGGTCGATGCTGACATTTCTGCCGAAAAATACATCGATCGGTTTCTTTCCTATTGTTGAGTGAATCGTGCAGTTATACTCATATACGGATCTATCTAAAAGCTCTAGGAATGATTTGTGGATTTTTTCAGTTTTTAGGCAACGCATTATTTCCGAAAGCGTAGAGTGAAATCTCTCTACTTGTCCGTTGATTGTACTGGAATGCGGGGGAGTTTTGTAAATCTCAATTTTAAGTTGATCCTTTAACAAGAAACAGACGGAAGCTGCACTAAAAGATTTCTCGTTGTCGAAGACAACTATTTTTGGAACACCAAAGCTGAACAATAACTGTCTTAAGGGTTCTAAAATATCTTGCACGGCTCTTGACTTAATAAGTTTCGTCTGAGCATATTTAGAGAATTTATCAAGGGCGGTAAGAACTAAATTTCCTTCTGTTGAGTAGATATCTAAGTGTAGAATATGACCTGGATATTGAGGTATAGGAGTTGGTTTTAGCTCGGGTTTTTGGGGGTGACGATCATATTTGTGTTCATGGCATATTTGACATTGATTTACTATTTTATTTACCTTTGAGTTCATTTGGGGAAAGAAATAACTTTGAATTAATTGGGCTTTATTTTCGCGTGCATTACGATGGGCTCTATTGTGGATTTTTAAAATTTGTTCCTCTTGTTCGGCTTGGATTGTTAAGTCGGTAACTTTAGTTTGCGTGAAGCGGACTTTATAATGTTTAAAGTAAAGGGGGTAAATAGTTTGGATAATGCCCATTGTTCTTTCGTTAGTCATTAGTCCGTTGACTATAGTGGGGATTAAATATCGTTTAAATATTGAAATAAGATTTTCTTTCGTGTATTGAGGTTGCACAAAGGTATGTCTACGGAAACTAGAGAAAGGGTATTGAAGTTGGTAAGAATTTTCGTCTCCTATAAGAAGAATAAGTTGGTTTCTGAAGGCATTAATCGGCGTTTCGACCGCAGGTATAAGTTCGTGTGAGGAACTTTCATCGCTATGCTGTGAAGCTGTAAGTGAATTAACCTGGGCATCAAGGGGTGGTCTTGAAAGTGCATCGGCAACAATATTTGCCTTGCCAGGCTTATATTGCATTTCATAGTTGTATTCTTCCAATGCTGCTTTCCAACGCTTCATTTTGGAGTTTTGATTTTTGCTACTCAAAGCATATGTCAAAGGTTGGTGGTCAGTTAGAATTTTGACCTTCGCTGAACCATAGAGATAATTTCGGAGAGTTTGCAAGGCCCATATAATGGCTAGCATTTCCTTTTCGTTTGCGGCATATGATTCTTCAGTTTTGGAAAGTGTACGTGAAATAAACATTATTGGCTTCTCTTCCTGTGAAAGGACTGCTCCGAGGGCGTAGTTTGAAGCATCTGTAGTAAGTTCAAATTCTTTTTTGTAATCTGGGTAGGAAAGTATAGTTTCTTTTGATGCTAAAGAGTTTTTTAATTTTGTGAAAGCTTCTATTGCCTCTTCGTTTAGGTGGATTAGTTTTCGACTGGAAAGATTTTTGGACAGCCGTCCATCTTCCCCTCTCAAAAGAGCTGTCAAGGGTTTTGCCAACTTGGCATAGTCCTTAACAAAACGACGATAGTACCCTGACAATCCTAAAAATGATCTCAAGTCTTTGAGTGTTTTGGGGTGTGGAAAATTTAGTATTGCATTAACCTTTTCTGGGTTTGTTTTAATGCCATCTGAAGAGATAAGGAACCCAAGGAACTCGACTTCTTTTTTAAAGAAATCACATTTATCAAGCTGTACTTTCATGTTAGCAGCTTCTAAAGTTCGGAAGATTGTTTCGATATTTTGTATGTGTGACTCTTCATTTTTACTGAATATGATAATGTCGTCGATATAAACGAAACATATTTTTCCGATATGCTCCCTTAATATATCGTCTAGTGCTCTTTGGAATATAGATGGCGCATTTTTCAACCCGAAAGGAAGGCGGGTGAATTCATATTTGCCATTATTCACTGAAAAGGCTGTTTTTTCAATATCCTTTTCTTTGAGTGGGATTTGGTGGAAACCACTTTTTAGGTCTATGACCGTGAAAATTTTGTTTTGACCCAATTGCGCGAGCACTTCATTGATTTCAGGTATGGGGTATCTGTCAGGAATTGTGATAGTATTAAGTTTGCGGTAATCGATCACCAACCGAAACTTTTTTTCGCCAGAAGAGTCTGCCTTTTTGGGGACAATCCACACGGGTGAATTGTACGGTGATCTAGAAGGGCGTATGATATCGTCATTCAGAAGTTTTTGAATTTGGCTTTCTACCTCATCTTTGAGAGTCATTGGATACGGATAACATTTTGTGTAGACAGGTGAATCTGAAGTTGTTCGGATTTCTCCTTTTACAACAGTAGTATAAGTTAATTTCTCGTCTGGGTCATCGAATAATTTTGAATACTTCCATGCAAGAGTTTTTATAGTGGCTTCTTGTTCAGTCGTCATATGTTGTGTTCTCAACGACAAAGTATTGACTGATTGTGCAGCGAGCTGCTTAATTTGAATTTTAATAGAGCCTTTAACTGTCATGTAATTTTGACGAGTAAAGATAATTGCGGATAAATCTTTTAGACTATCATTTCCGAGGATAGCATTAAAAGATTTTAAATGTGGCATAAGAAAGAATTTAATTTTGAGATCTTTTATTCCGAACAAATTAACGAAAGTATGATGAGAAATTTCTATTTTTCCCCCAACTGAGTTAGCATAGAATTTTTCGTCGTTAGGTTTAGGGTTTTTAACTAAAGAAGACTGAATATAGTTTTTATTCGATCCTGTATCTATTAAAATTTTCAGCACTTCTCCACCGCTTGTTTTTACTTCTATGTATGGCAGTGAAGAGCTGGCTAATCTAAAAAATGTATATCACTAAGCTCAGATGTGATCTCAGTGTTGTTCTCATCTGTTTGTGTGAGTGGTTCGATATAATTACTAAAACTTTGTTCGTATTGTTGATCATATTGCTGATCATAAGACTGCGGTAAGGCATAATATTGTTGTAATTCCATCTCTTGGACTGAGGGGTTTAATTGAGGTGAAGGATATTCTTGAGGAGTAGAGGTCTCAATGTGGAAATTTCTTTGGAGTTTATTAGGATAATTTGGCTGTTGTGGCATTTGATTTGGTCTCTTTGGAGCTGGTGGCCATCTCTCTTGATATTGTTGCGGTCTATTTGCATAATTTACTTGGGCTGTTCTTATGGTGGAAGTTTCCATTGGCTCAACTCTTGGTTGTGGCCTTGGAGGTGGTCTGAAATTGTTTCCTTGTGTCTGGTTTTGAAATTGACGTTGATTATTAAAGCTATTATGGGGTTGTTGTCGTGGAACATTATTATTGAATGGGAGTTGGCGATGATTATAATTTGGTATGGGACGAGGAGCATAATGTGCGAAATTAGCAAGTTGTGGATAGAATGGGATTTGATGATTTGGTAACATATTTCTATCTGGTCGTCTAGGAGGGAGTGCTGGAGGGATAGGATTGTGCATTCTTTTAACATTATTGTTAGTTGCAACAGCATAATGTGTTCTATATGTTTGATTTTCCAGTTTCAAACATAAATGCAGAGCTTGGGGTAGATCTGAAGGTTCTCGGATGCCGAGAAGCCTGGGCAGATCGCCTTTAAGACCCCTTATAAAGGTGTCTAGGGCTTTATCCCTATAAGCGTGCATTAGCATATTTAATGCTTCTGTTCCCATTTCCATAGAGGAGATTTTGTTAAGAATCAATGAAAGATGGGAGTAAACTTCTTGGTAAAAGTCTTGTACAGAAGAATTACCCTGTACCAAAGACGTTAACTGGTACTCCAGTGTTCCCAGATCACGCTTATCTGCGTAATGTAGCGTTAAGCACCTGGAAATATTTTCCCAATTCAGAGGTGTATTGTAGGATTCAAGGACAAGGTCTGCATGTCCAACAATTTTATTTCGAATCACATTTATGATACCGAAATATTTTGGGGATCCTCTTGTAGAATCATAGATTCTGAGTATTCTTTCGACGCTTTTGCGCCACGAACTAAACTCGCCTGGTTGTCCAGAAAACTCTCTCAAGGTTTTGACAACATCAGGTATCTTATCAAGATCCGAGAGATTGTTTCGTTGATCTTCGTTAATAACCTGATCAGTTCCTGCGAATTGATCAGAGTTGGGGTTCATTATAGAATGAACAATACGCCTACCATCTGTTTGGAGGGCATGAGTTACCATAGAAGTTACCATATTTTGTAGTTCATTACGAGTAATACCATTATTGGCATTTTGTTGGATCTGAGGATTTTGGTTTTGTGGGATAATTGGAGGTCTAGGAACATTTTGTGGGATAACGGGAGGTCTGAGAAGATTTTCTTGATTCGCCATTATTTTTTCTTAAATTTACTCGAGGTATGACTATAATTTAATTATTTAAAAATATATATGATTCTAAAGCGTTTTCAAAATATTTTTCTAAAACTAAAAGAAAGTATTTGTATTAATTAAAAATTTGAAATATATTCAACAATACAAAATATTTTAAATCATAAAGATATAAAAATATTAGTCGATGATCATAAAATAATTTTCACTTTAAAGGATTTGAAAAAATGTTTTTTGATTATTAAGGATATAAAATAAAAAAAAAATATTTATAGGTAATTATTAAATCGTTTTCACTTTAAATATTTGAAAATATTTTTAATTATTAAGGTAATTATCAAAAAGGTAAAAAATATTATTTGCAGGTAATTATTAAATCGTTTTTTTTTTTTTTTTCTTAACAACTAGTTTCGTAAAAATAAATTTTCTTACAACGTCAATATGATGATAAACATTGGAGCGGCTTCCAGTTCGACTGTGTCCTTTTTGCACTGATTTCCTGCTACTAAGGGGCCCTTTTTATTTTTCTCCAACAGTTTTTAATAGTGCCACTTTGGAACTTAGGTTTATCACTTAAGGATGTTTAATTTTTTCGTACCACTTGGGGACTTTTAGGGTTTTTATTAATCACTTAAGGATGTTTAATTTTTTGTACCACTTGGGGACTTTCAGGGTTTTTTTTTCTTTTTTGAGACCGATCACTAGCACTTAAGTTGTCGCGTACCACTTTGGGACTTTTTAATTTTTTATTTAAAATTGAATCGTTCGCGTACCACTTGGGGACTTTTTTTTAACGAAACACACTTTTTAAAAAATTTTTATAACCACTTAAGTTTCCGTGAAAGGTCCCTGTTCGGGCGCCAGTTAAAACTTATAACATTATTTTATTTTAAAAAAAAAACTTTATTCAATTATCCGGCATAGCTACCGCTTTTGTTTAACAATAATTCAATACTTAGCAAAGACCTTAATAAACTAAACCTTAAATACAATTTAATTGATAACGTAAGCATAAATTAATGAGAACGGCGACACGATGTTGCTGCTATCGTTCTTAGAATTGTTCACCTTTGCTGTGGGAACAATTCTAGGAATTTCGATGTCCAATGCTGTCTTGCGCGTGCAAGGCAAGTCAGCATTTCAATTTTTCGATTGTTCGTGTTAACTTATATGAACGTAGGAGGAAGAGCTTATTTTTCTCGAAAACGGCTCCAGCGATTTTGATGAACATTTTTGAGATCATATGATTAGAACCAAACTTACGGGAAAAGTCTATTAACGGTACCTTTCATATAACGGTTTTTTTAAATGTTTGGCTTTCTCGGTAACGGCTACTTGGATTTCTGTCCAATCTTATCTTTGAGAAGATCTAAGTAACCAAATTAATTCAGCATATCGAAATTTTGAATAACTTTTTTTTTAATTAAAATTAATTTTTTTTAACTTTATAATCACATGTAACGGGTGATTTTTTAAGAGCTTGAGAACTTTTTTTTTAAAAAAAACGCATAAAATTTGCAAAATCTCATCGATTCTTTATTTGAAACGTTAGATTGGTCCATAACATTTACTTCTTGAAGATAATTTCATTTAAATGTTGACCGCGGCTGCGTCTTAGGTGGTCCATTCGGAAAGTCCAATTTTGGGCAACTTTTTCGAGCATTTCGGCCGGAATAGCCCGAATTTCTTCGGAAATGTTGTCTTCCAAAGCTGGAATAGTTGCTGGCTTATTTCTGTAGACTTTAGACTTGACGTAGCCCCTGAAAAAAAAATAATCTAAAGGCGTCAAATCGCATGATCTTGGTGGCCAACTTACCGGTCCATTTCTTGAGATGAATTGTTCTCCGAAGTTTTCCCTCAAAATGGCCATAGAATCGCGAGCTGTGTGGCATGTAGCGCCATCTTGTTGAAACCACATGTCAACCAAGTTCAGTTCTTCCATTTTTGGCAACAAAAAGTTTGTTAGCATCGAACGATAGCGATCGCCATTCACCGTAACGTTGCGTCCAACAGCATCTTTGAAAAAATACGGTCCAATGATTCCACCAGCGTATAAACCACACCAAACAGTGCATTTTTCGGGATGCATGGGCAGTTCTTGAACGGCTTCTGGTTGCTCTTCACTCCAAATGCGGCAATTTTGCTTATTTACGTAGCCATTCAACCAGAAATGAGCCTCATCGCTGAACAAAATTTGTCGATAAAAAAGCGGATTTTCTGCCAACTTTTCTAGGGCCCATTCACTGAAAATTCGACGTTGTGGCAGATCGTTCGGCTTCAGTTCTTGCACGAGCTGTATTTTATACGGTTTTACACCAAGATCTTTGCGTAAAATCTTCCATGTGGTCGAATAACACAAACCCAATTGCTGCGAACGGCGACGAATCGACATTTCACGGTCTTCAGCAACACTCTCAGAAACAGACGCAATATTCTCTTCTGTACGCACTGTACGCATTCGTGTGGTTGGTTTAATGTCCAATAAAGTAAACTGAGTGCGAAACTTGGTCACAATCGCATTAATTGTTTGCTCACTTGGTCGATTATGTAGACCATAAATCGGACGTAAAGCGCGAAACACATTTCGAACCGAACACTGATTTTGGTAATAAAATTCAATAATTTGCAAGCGTTGCTCGTTAATAAGTCTATTCATGATGAAATGTCAAAGCATACTGAGCATCTTTCTCTTTGACACCATGTCTGAAATTCCGCGTGATCTGTCAAATACTAATGCATGAAAATCCTAACCTCAAAAAAATCACCCGTTATATTAAAAACTCTAAAATCTGCATACCAACATGTCAAAAAAAAACTGAAAATAAAAAGCATGATATTATCAAAATCCGTCCTACAATTTTCAGAATATTTTTTTTTAATTCGTTACTATACAATTTACTAAAAACACTTTTTTTTAAGTTCAGATAATGTTAGTTTTCTACGTTAATGTTACTTATTTTTAAAATTTTATTCGACGACGTGAGCGCACATAATGAGGAAGTACGTGCATTCCAATCATGCAATTTATTATTTATGGGCTTAGTTTAAAAATGCGAAATTTTTGAGGTCTTAAAAATAAAAATAAATAAAAGAAAGTATTAATTATATATAAAAAAAAGGAATCAAACGAAAATCAATTGATTTCAAAAGAAATTTCAACTACTATCTTAAAGAGGCAATCATAAATTGTGCCCATCGCCGAAAGTTGATTCCATCTCATCCCAATCTCCATGTCGAAGTTAGTTCTTTTACTAAGCTGACAGACAAATAACAAACAAAAAATTGCCAATAATAGCTTTTCCTCAAGCTATTCCAAATCAGAGAATACCCTTTTTCTAGTTGGACTTTGCACAGTTTTTCAATCAAATCAACGAAAAAAAGGAAAATTGCCATACGAACAGACTATCATTTACCTATTAACCTAGCAATCTCAATGGCAATCAACCCAAACTTTGAAGCCCAAAAAAAATAAAATAAAATAAGTTTTTATAAAAACCCAGCAGACAAACCCTATATTCATAGAGTATGTGTTTCCAAATGGTTCTTGTCGTTATCGCTTGTCCGTTTCAGCTTGCCTAGGGCAAATGTTACTCCATTAAGCCCTACGTTTACACAGCTTGTTGCTGCTGTCTGCTCAGGGATAGATACATTTATCAATACATTTTTTCCATAAATCCATGTTCACTCTTTTTTCACGCCCGTCGGCTTTATGTCCCGGTAAAGGCTTCATATACATATATGTAACTAATTTTGACAGAGAACACTTAAATTTGTGAATCGTAATTCATAATATAGTCCATCTGCCAATGACATGGCTAAAAGGCATCCATTTATCGATCGATTTTCACAGAAGTCGAATAGACGTGGTGTGGGTGGTCTTCTTTGGCTTGGCAGGTTTCCCCGTAAAAGTGTGTATTTATTCAGACTCCTGCTAATAAATTACCTTCTACGCGTAGGGCTTGGGGGGCTTCCCATCAGTTCGTACCTGCCAACCCAGCCGAAAGGATGCTTCCACATTCACAAAAGCATCCCCGAACTCGCCTCAATACAAAAGCGTTTTGTTTCAATTTTAAATCTAAAGAAATAAATTCACAGATTTGTCAACGCTGCTGCGTCCTGGTTATTTTTTTTAGAAAAATATTTGCTTTGATTTCATTTTCCTAACTAAGATAATGAAATTAATTGTGTGACCTTTATTTTGTGAACCCTAACAATGATATATGGCAGACTCGTCCTTATGAAGCAACAATTGAACTTTTGTAGAAACTTTTGTATCCATTTTTTAAGTCTGTGGAAGCTCTAAAATTAGCTCGACTCATTTCCTTGATATTTAATAAGTCTGCATACAAAATCAGGCAAAGAGAGCCAATGATAAAACACTTGGCAGGCACAAGGATACCTCCTGTAGGTATCCGTATTGTATACAGATTTTGGGCCGCGCCGCCGGTATGACGTGGCTCACGGAAACCCGAATACCACCAATAAAGCACTCTTCGTCGACAACAGCCCCATCTCGACCAATTCGAGCAGATTTCATGAAATTCAGAAACTAATTAAAATTAATTATACGACATTTTTGCCAATTTGCATTGTTGGGACGCAATACACAGGACGAAACGAAAGCTGCGTCTCTTAAATTTATTCAAATTTATACAATTTCAGCAGAAATCAGAGCATCAGCTAAATAGAGCAGTTTCTAGAGTGGTTTGGAGGTGAATTGTTTTTGTGTCGAGCACTTTTTCCTCATTATTTAGTATTTTAGTATCCTTGCCATGACAATCAGCTGGAGAATTGAAGTTATTTATATGGCTTGAGCTTTAATGTCAAAAAATAGAATTTGAAAGATTTATATGAACGTGCAGAGGAGCGCAGCGTACGCGATTGAAATATACTTATAGAGGGTGTTTCTTCATTAATTATTTTACACTGTGGGTATATCCCACATCATTTAAACTTCGTTTAAGTTCTCATTTTTGGGAAAAAAATATTACAATTTGCTACTACGAGCCTTTTAAAAAATAATTAAAATTTAATAATAAAAATATTTAACTGATTTAAGATTTTAAGTTGCGATTATAGGGACTATAAGGCAAGTTTAGGATTGTGAATATTAAAAAAATTGAGATAACAATCAAACATGACATTACGATCATAGAGAAGTCTAAAAAAGTGATCGAGAAAAAATGTCTGTCTGTCTGTCTGTATCTATAACGAGCTGCAGCATAAACGGCTTAAGCGATTATCTTCAAACTTGGTGTGTGTGATTATTTTGGCATTCCCCAGAGGGAAAATTGAAATTTTATTGTTAGGCCTAAAAATAACGGTAGGTACCTGCCATATGACCGATTAGGAAAATCTTATTTCCTCGAAAACGGTTCCAACGATTTTGATGAAAATGTTTGACAATTTTTTTGTTGGTATTGGCTATCATTTTATTAGAACCGAATTTACGGGAAAAGTCTATTAACGGTACCTATCACATAACGGTTTTTTTCTAATTTTTGGGTTTCTCGGTAACGGCTCTTTGGATTTCTGTCAAATGTTATATTTGAGAAGATCTAGGTACCCAAACTATTTATGCATATCAGAATTTTTTTTTCTAATTAAAATTAATTTTTGATTTTTTTTTTGAAATTCTATATTTTTAAAACTTATCAAAATAAATTATTTACAATTTTAAAATTAGGTGTATATTAATAAACTCTAAGAAACTGCATACCAAAATCTCAAACAAAATTAAAAAAAAAAAAAAAACAAAACTAAAAAACAGGATTTTATCAAAACCGGTCCTACAATTTTCGAAATACTTTTTTTCATAAATTCTTTGTTATTTAAGACGTGTGATAGAATACTTCATTTTTATTAAAAACCGTTAAGTATTGTGGTTTTGATACTTTTTATAAGTTTAAACTGTGTTATTTTCAACGTAAATATTACTTTTTTCTGTCAAAGATGTTGCTTTCCAATGTAATCAGGCACATATGAGCAAGTACGTGCGACCCAGTCGTGCCCATTTTTTTTTATTCTTGGAAAAACACAGAAATTGAAAATTTGTCCATAGAGAGGATTTTTTAATTTTATATTAAGGGCATGAACATAAAAAACGGTATGGACGATTTTAATAATTTTTAAGGTACTATTTAGTAAAGGGCAAACATTTTTATTTTCATCTTATTTAATACTAGCTGATATACCCGGCGTTTCTCAGGTTTACCATGTTTTTTGGAACCTAATAACACTGCTTCTTAACACATCCATGTATATCTTAAATCTACCAAGTTAAACAATAAACAAACATTTTTTTTTTAAATCGGTTAAGCAATTTCAATACCTATAATAATATTGTTGTAAAAGAAATTATAAAGGTATAAAGGGAAGACTACATTTTCGTAGATATATCTCCACCATAGCGCCACCTTTTGGGTTAAAAATTTGCTAAATCGTTCTAAAAATAAGAAGTTTCGTAAAAGACACCAGCGCCACCTAAGGGGTAATTAAATTAGCCTAAGTTACTCTTTACAACGCTAGCACCTATCTGCTAAATATGTCTTGATTAGCTGGAACAAACAATCCAGAGACAAAAAGTGTCTTTTTCGATTTGCAAAAATAAATCAATACAACACATTTGAGTCGAAATTTGTATCGTTTCATAAAAAACAAGTTAAACGAAGTAGAAATAAGCTGCTAAGTAGCAGATGCATACAAATAAATAAATACATGTGAAGTAGATTGGCAGCCCTGATCCTAGTTGCCAAATTTTCAATTACTCTTCCACATAGATCCGGCAGAACTTGAAACATTGTCTGTGTCATGTTTACCTTAAGGTAATCGGTCCGTTGTCGGAAAACACCACAAGAAAAAGTCTAGCGGGATTAAATCGCATGACCTTGGTGGACAATTAACGTCAACTTTGCGATTCTTCTAGAATTACATGACGTCTGGGTCGAATGGTTTTATTTGGTATTTTCATCGTTCTGTAGATCTCCCCACTGACGCTGACCGCCTTACCAACGTGGTTTTCGAAAAAGTACGGACCAATGGCGCCTTAACCGATTTTAATGAATGAAAGTTATTGCGGAACGAAAGCACCACAATTAAAATCATTATTCGTGTGTTTGGGGCCTCCAAGTTGTGGTAAAATATATAGATAAATGAACAGATGTTAAATTCGCCCTGAAGATGGAATAATTATTCCGGTACGCTTCGCTATTAAATTCAAAAAATACATAAGTTGTGAAATTATTTATTAAATTATAAAGAAATAAAAATCTAAATTAATATTTTGGATTTGTTCATTTATCTACACCAAAATTAATTTCCACCAACTGCCACGCCCACTAAAAAAAACGTTTAAAAATCCAGGTGGTGCTTTTTTGAAGGAAGCTGCCCAAGCCACAAATTTTGACTAAAGTGAAGAGTTTGTGCAGTCAGTCCGTTTAGAATAGGTCGTATAGAGATAGAAGCTTTGGCTCTACATGAAATCTGATAACTTGTTGCCAGTGCTCGTCTTGGCAAGATTTTAAATGAAAATGTTTTTGGTCGGACGTTTGTGTTTCTCCCTCATCAAGTTCATAATTCTGACCAGGAAAAAACTTCAGACTTTGTGTTGTCCCAGATAGATTCAAAAATAAAAGAACAATTATTTGATTCCAAGCTCACAAGTATAAATTTACAATCGTCATCGTCAAACATTTATGAATGCATTAAACGGCAACAGTTTTTTTATGTTTAGTGTTCAGTATTAAAAGTTGTATCAAACAAAGCATAACCAAGAAACAACGCAGAAAATGTTTAAAATATTTTTTTCAATTATGAAAAGAGGTTTTTGAAAGAATGAGTACGTTACCCTATGAATATAATAAAAAAGAAAAAAAGTTTAATTTATTTTCAGTTATTAAAAAATGTATATACGTTCGCACTGTTATTCACTTATTCAATATTGTTATCATGTAGCAATACATGCTTTAAGTAATTAGTTTAGACTAGCTTACCTACCCGGCGTTGCTCGGGTATATTTTCGAAAAAAGGACCCCTTGTGACACGATCCCAGCGGCGGGTGATTAAAATAGCCTTAGTTACTCCTTACAACGTCAGCTATCTGCCTGTAAAAGTCCCGTCAAAGTCGAGCCATAAATATGTATTTTCAAAAAAAAAAAATGTCCCCGGCGCCACCTAGTGGGAGATTTAAATAGCCAAAGTAACTCTCCCTAGGACATCAGCAATCTTCCAGTGAAATCCCCGCAAAAATTGGTGCAGCCGTTCCCGAGATTAGGCGGAACAAACAGGCAGAAAGACAGACAGACAGATAAATAGACAGACACACATTTAAAAAAATTGTGATTTTGTTATAAGTACTGTATACACTTTCATATGCATCTTGTAAAAAGCTGTTATTTTGATATTAAAAACAGACACTTCATTTTTATTTATGTGTATAGATACAAATATAGATACAATACAAATATTCCTTTTTGAAAGCAGAAGTAAGAAAAAAAAATATTTTTTGCAAGACTTCGTAACGTTAAATCCTCTAACTGGGCACATTTGCAGCTAAATTTTGACTGAATGTAATTTTTGACGAACCAACATCGAGGAAATACATATGTTTCTCAGGATAGTGGGTCTTTTTTTAATTGACTGCAACTTTCCATTACTGCGGACTGAGTCTTATACATATTGTGTGTAATTCACTCACATTTTTTGGCTGAATTTAACCGATGTATTGTAATTATTAATAGGCATACAAAAAAAAATAACATTTTTAACTCACCCTGAATTGACGTAACACCCTAGGAAAGTTAAATCAAACTCCCACACAATTTCAAATATTTTGACTTTGGTCGTATACATATTTAGGCGTTAGCAACTAAGTTTGGCCAAAATCCCTCATTGTACCTAGATTTTCCGAATACTTTCGGAAAACCGAATATATTCCACACTGGGCGCATTGTGCGCCGCGCCGTCACGTCGACTCAAAATCCACACCAAACGGTAAATTTTTGAGGATGCAAGGTCCTCTGGAATCATCTTTCCAACCAAAGCTCAGTCATACAAACAAACGGTCGGCGTTGTCTATGGTAAAGAATTTGGATCTTTGCACGGGTGCAGGCATATCCAATTTCACTCTCAAAAATGGCTTGCTCCTGAACAACATGGATTTTTTTTGCAGAAATAAACCCATAGAATCTAAATCTTTTAGAATTAGCTAATCAACAAAAAATTTGTAAAACGGCTTCCAAACTGATGTTTTCTATGCTGAGCTCAGTAAAGCATTTGATAGAGTGTGCCACTCTATACTTCTACATAGATTATAAAGAAATAGTTTTCAAAATTAATGGATAGGTAATTAATTAGATAATTTGTATTTTGAAAACTCATACACAATTTTCAATTTTTAAACACCGCATGTCTTAAGCTAATAAATGTTTAATACGGAGTTCCTCAAGGAAGCCACGTTGGTCCAATTTTATTTCTTCTTTTTATTAATGACATTGCTTTGGATATTTTAAAATGCAAGATTTTTGAAATTTGCTAGAGACTTCAAAATATCCAAAGGCTTTATAAACCCGAAAGGATTTTTATTTTTACAACATGACATTGCAAAGTTTTTGCCTGGTGTAGCTCAAATGGATTGGTACTCAACAGAAGGAAGTACAAGGTTATGACATATTTCAGAAGTACGGGATGATATTTGTGATACTACTTTATTGAACAAGGAATTGTAAAGAGTTGATGCTTTTAATGACTTTGGGGTTTTATTTGACACAAAATTAACACACACTGACACAATAAAGAATCCGACTTGGTTTCATTATAAGATTGTATAAAGAATTTCCTGACCACCACATCGCTAAGATTTTATTTTGTGTTGTAAATCGTCCTAGCTACAAAGTCGCCATTAATTAAATGGAAAGCGTCCAAAAAAGATTCTTGTTCTTTGCTCTTCGTCCTCTTTGGTGGGACTTTAACCGAAATTTGTCCACCTTCCGAGAACCGATCCTATCATCTTTATCGCTCGATACTAAAAAAAAGAAGGCCTTTAGTTGCGTTTAAAGAATTAAAAGTTTGCCGAGTTGAAGTCTGCGAAAGTTGGAAAAGTTAAAGTCCTTGTACGGCAAGGAATCGGATTCTGCTTTACAGTTTTATTTACCGCGGCGGAATGTTTGCTGAGAGATTACCGAAGCGGCCATATCAAATTTGGCCACCAAATATTGAAGATTCAACTGAAAAGGGCCACCACGTCTACCGTAAACATTCGCACTTACGAAAACTAACAGTTTTATCATTTGGAGTCGCTGTTCAATCGCGGAATTGTCATGGTGATTTGGCATCAGTAAATATATAATAAATAACAGATTTAACATATTTCACCTAAACAACATGGCTGCCCTACCCTCGCCAATTAAAAATATGCGATTTTGTATTACTAATTAATAATAATTTCATAACAAGGAGCAAAGTGAGGGGTGTTCAGGATGAGGGCCCACATGATAATTTTATGATGCCCGATTAGCATACAAAAAACGCCATCTCCACAATATGTCTAAATATTATTATCACAAACACATCCTCCAAATTATGTGTATAACCTTAAGTCAACGACGAAGACGACCTATCCTCAGCATTAAGCACACAGACTCACCTGTTATGTGACCTCAATATCAACAAAAGTCAAAGGCTCGTCCGTAAGGTGATAATGGAAATTCAAGAAGGTAGTTGAAACATTCAGACGAAGGCCATAAGTCCATTAAGTAGGTTGGCCCACTCATATTGTCAAGGACATCTGTTTTTTTTTCGTCTGAATTTGTTTTCTCTTTTTTTTTAACTAAAGTTCTCCACCTCATCCCCCCACTTTGTGGCACCTTAAGATGCTCCTGAATTTTCTTGCCATTCCTCTCTGTATGGGTTGGTTGTGCGAATAGGTGCCTTCACATATTTTCATGCTCTGCATTTGGCTTTTTCCCATGAGTGCTAAGAAACACAAACGGAATACATAACTGCATAAAATATCTTTGGTTCATCCTGTCTCTGACGTGGGCTTTCCATGTGTCGTTGCTTTGATAAAAGTTTAAGCAGCCGACTTAGGTTGACTTTAAGAGATAAAAACGAATTTAAGTGGCCTTCTGATTCTTCATCTCGTCCTCCATCCACATCCACTCAACACGCTCACCTTGTTAAATCTTAACTTATTTTCATACGTTTTTTTTTTCTTCTTATTTGGTTCGTTCATCTTCTTCCTTTAAGGAATAATCGCTTCATCTGTGCTTCAAGCTCTGTGGGAATTGAAGATGGAGAACATCGGTATGCTCTTTAAAAAAAAAACGAAAAGATAAAAGTAAAAAGATAGTTGTTGTGAGAAAAGATATCACAAGGGAACCAAGGAGCAGAAAGCATCACAACAAGGAATAAGGAAGGAACTGCTGTCCCAATGGTATGTATTCAATTAAGGCAATACCTGAACGTACGTCTACATCGTTTCGCAGTTTCCAGGACGTTTCAATACACACACGTAGGCGGCGATAGAAATATTTTAATGTCGCGATGTGAAATGTGTGCGCACAAGTATGTAGATATAAATGTGTTTTTTATTATTTCTCTACAATCCCGGGGCACCCGGGGGTATATTTAATATTTATCTTTTGCCACTCGGGTGCAGGAGGTAGAAGCAAGTGCTTTCTAAATAAAGATAAGTAGTCGCTTGGGGGCAATCAAGGGGTAATGAATGTGTTGACAATTTCTATTAAGGACATTTCACAAAAATTTAATAGTAATCATCATAAGGATAATAATGCTAACATAAGTGGATCCCTATGAAAGGAATGCTTTTATAAATGTAAAGATTACATAAATGTGTACACAATACCTACTACGAAAAAGTACTTATCCTTAAACAGGAGCCTGTTGTGGGTATGACTGCATAGAAACCGTTCCTTTTTAATGCTTTTACCTTGTTACATCCGAACCCTGTTTGATTCGTATGTTTTACGGCCTTTAAGTCCATCAAAAATTGGCGTTTCATCCCGGTAACTCACTTGTACTCTTCAGTTGACAGTTAGTACCTTGTCAAGACGATTTTAATTTTAACAAAATTCTAAATGAAATGAATATGAATATGGTTTTTTAAATTAAATATTCCCCAACAGGTTATGAAATATAGGTACTAATAGACACCATTTAAACCCAAATTATTCCTAAAATTCATAGGCAAATGACAATTAGGTGTATAAGTATAAATCTTCTTAATGAGAACTTTATATTTAGTTGCCAGAGTATTTAATTGGACAAGTTTTTCAAAAAAAACCTATTGACAGTCAATTATGAATTTTCTGGGTAATACTTAATGATCCATTAAACAGCGGGGCAAAAACTATCACAAATTCCCTGAAACGTAAAAAAATACCTCCGTAATGGATTAAATAAATTAAAGCGTGCAACAACAATGATTCCAAATAAACGCTCCAATTACACCATATGGATGGCTAGTATGGAAAACAATTTTCAAACTCATTTTAAGGTGTTAACCATGCCGGCGCGTTGTCATTGAGGGAAGCAAAAGAGCAGCACTTGGCCATAGATGCCACAAAAAAACACCATCAGGTTGAATGCAATTGAGTTCAATTTAACCGCTGCAAACTATACTTATTCTGAAGGAAATGCAATTCCATTTGCTATTTCCCCAGGCATATGAATGCAGAAATTACCTGGCTTAGGTTGCAAGTACCAGCCTTATCCCATCAATTTAAAGCCCATTGCCAAATTGGAAAGGAACAGCGACAGTTCTTGAACTGCAGAAAAACGCGCATTGCACATTTGCATTGTCGCTTCAGGAATCTTCTCTAATGCGATGCAGAAGGTTAGTTGATTCGCTGATGCTAACCATATAAACACACATGTAGCTAGATGCAAGCTCTGGTAATGATCCTTTCGATTCTTCCACACAAATATGCCATCACGGGCAATCTTCTGACAAATCGTCTACCTTTAGAAAAATTTTCAAACTACGAATGCAAAACACAAAAAGTTCGTGGAAATAGACGAAAAAATTGAACGGGGGTAAACAATGAAACGAAAATTGTTGGCAACGTGAAACGTTTAAGAGTTGACATCGAGGATGTGCACGTACATAGGTATTTTGCATGAGTTTTTTTTAAATATTTCTCTGATGTTTGAATTCAAGAACTAAATTCAGAAAAAAGAGTGCGAGGCAAATAGCTAGAGTAGAAGTTGCCTCAACGCTTGTCGTAGTTGTGTACGACAACAAGTAAGCTCAGTTTTCTGGCAAAATAATGTCACAAACGAAAACCTTGGAAAATGAAAACCGCATAAAGACGCGATGTTGTCTCGTCTGTAAGCACTGAAGTGCAAAACAGTGTTATGTGCAAGAAAGAACCTAAAGTAGATTTTAAATTGAAACAGATTCACAAATTGAATCATTTTCAACAGTAGGTAGTAGGAAGTAGGAATAAATTGCTTGCATCAGGACTAAAAGTTAGAGGCAATTTCCTGCTAAATACTCCATCCCTAAAGGCACGAGATAAGCTTATACAATTATCATAATTACAGTTTACATATTTAAAAATTTCAATGAACAGACAACACATATCGCACAGAACTATGCAATGATTTCTCACATAAGTATGAAATGATATCCCACAGAAGTATGCAATGATTGCTCACATAAGTATGTAATGACATCCCACAGAAGTATGCAATGATTTCACATTGTATTATTCTTAATTTCGAAACCAACTTATTAAGCCAACATACTTTTTAATATTTTCTTAACTAAGAGTCTGTAAGGCACATTGCCTTTTAGAATGCAACATGACGTTGCACGACACTAGTTAAAAGAATTAGAAAGATAGGAAAGAATTTTTTTTCTACGCAGTAGATCGAGAATTAGGTGACATTTTTCGCATTTAAAACTCACGGACGGCTCTAGCTTGCACTAGGTGTTAGAAAAAATTCTTCTCAATCTGAGTATTGAACTGACAACCTCAGAAACAAACATCTTATCTACTGCACCAATGCTGCCAACACTTTTTGTTGTAAAAACATTTCAACAAAATTTATACATTAATATACTGTGATATTTTGGCCTGGGGTTCGACAAATAAAACTCAATCAAAATTCCAAAATAATAAAACAAATCTCTTTATTTTATAAAACACAACGTCTTTCAGTTTAAATAACAGCAAATTTAACTTATTCAACTTATTCACAATTCAAATACGTTTTTATAATTCAACACTTTTTATTTAATCTCAATTCAATCACTTTTTACTAACGCTTTCAGTTGTTAACAATTCCACTTTGGAAAATAAACTCAATCTACTCTTGTATTTATACAAGTTTACAAGCTTCTGGAAGCTTCTGTCTGGTTGTGGCACAATCTAAGCTTTCGGCACTAATTCGAGTCTCGAAAATTCGAGGAAACGTCTATATAAAGAATACCCTCTTAAACAAAATACTGCCTAAACAACATAGGTGGTTCTGTCATGTAGAAAGAAGATGCCCAAAGAAAACAGCTCAAAAACTTTAGCATGCCACGTTTGAACACTATTGGCGGAAGAAAGAAAGGCGCACAAATTCCTCGATCAAACAAATGCAACGACACCTGCATTGCACGGCAAACCCCACAGGTGAAGCTTAAGAAAGAAGTAGAGAAGCGGGGGAGTTTCAATGGTTAGTTAAAGAAGAAGAAAAATCCCATCGGGTGATTTGGAAAACATCTTTAAAAACAATTATAATTGAATGAAAGTTTGTTTTTTAACCGTTCAGATATCTGTTAAAACTTTCACACATGACTGCTACCATTTATTGCACAAAATTCAGAAGTAACAAGGCAGTACATTTTAGTACATAATCCAACTTCTTCAAAAAAAAACAACTTTAGCTTAAGGTTGTACATTATTCCAAAATGTCAAAACCGATTTTACATCTCAATTCATAAAACTAAATTAAAATTAAAAATTTTAAAAGCATCAACTTTTTTGTGCAACACACTGTTAAAAGCGAAATTCACTTTTAAAATCTAAGGTGCGCCACCATATCTGTCCCATCCCCAATACGACAGATAAAACCACTAAGCTTTCTCCCCATTGGCCTCACAATCATGATCTTACTTCAATATTCATCTTCTTTACCTTTTGCGATGTTATGTACTTATAGTCCTTAGATACAGCAGCTGCTGGCTGAGTGCAGAGGCTGAGGTGAAGTGGAAAAGACATCGATTTTAAAAAATTTCAAAACCCAGACACGAGGATGTTTTAAGAGACTTGAACGAATCCAGGTTTTGTTAGATGTTTCGTAATGTTGATGAAGGCACTGGCACAAGGATACACAGACTGACATACATTACGTGGGATACATTTTCTTTTTCCTTTGAAATTACATTATATGAGATCATAGAAAATCGTATATATATTCAGATCAACAACGTTTACAGTTGCTTATATTTTTGTATATATTTTCCTTCTTCTTATGTTTTTTTGCCTCACGAATTGAATGGTTCATTACGCTAATGCGATATTCAAATTATTCTTTGAATGTGTTTTTGTGCTTAAAGATGTATCAAATAGGTTTGTATGTGACTTTGGTCTAGCATATATCCTTGTTCCGTTTCCTTTTTCATATTCGGAAAAGTTTTCTTTTATTTTCGTTGCTTTTTTTTCTTTGTTTTGTTACTTCTGGTGTATTTTTTCGCTTTGGATTTGTTTTGGTTGCTTTTTTGGAATATTGATTTTCGTCATAAAGTCTTTAACCAGAGTTGGCCAAATTACGTTAGGCGAATATCTTTGAAAGGATTATATTCATTGGCGGATTAAAAGAACGCATCCACACTTATGTTTACTTCACTTACGTTTTTACAACATAATAACTGAAGGTCCTTCTGTATTCTTGTATCTTACTTTTTTAGCGATATACATACATGAAACCAAATATTCTTAATAGGCTGATATGAGAGACTACAGAAAATCCGCTGTTATGAAAACTCTCATGAGTTGGTTATCGACAGAATGTTTATGATTTATAATGCACCACTGTTGACATCTTTACCATTATCACAGGAGTTCAATTAAGCTGCGATTTAAGACCTATTTTGTTCGCTCTTTGGCAACATTTCGAATGTGTTGCTAAAGAGATTTTCTTGCTTTAAATTGACGACCTCGTGACATTATCGTGGCACACAATCCAGCAATGTAAAAGTGTGAAAAAATGTATTGATGCAATAGCTCCTTAAGGAGCATATATGTGATTTTAAATTTATCGCCGAATCTGAAAGGCTAGATATATATATGCACTTTATCGAAACATAGTTTGTTCTTGGTGTATTTGTCATTGTTTCCCACGATTCAGAGCCCCACCAAAAAAGGTGTCTCTGACGGGGAATTGAACCACGACCCTTTAGCTAAGCAGTGCGACAGACTTCAGTATTTCAGCATTTTAAGATAGAATGCCAGTCGTTAATTTAAAAAAATCTGGAGTTCTATCCGAGATGTCAGCGTTAATAGACCTGTTACGATTAGTGCTATCTCTCTTCTTTGAAATAAAAATAAATAAACTGTTAAAATTCCTCTTGACTTAAAATGAGCAAGAAGCTCATCTGCGGATGAAAACTCGGCCCTTACCAATCCAAAACTTTCCAAAATGGAAGCCAAGTCATCCTCATCTAACTGATTTGAAATATTATCAGATCTTTCTGACATGGACGATGAACCAATCGAGAAAGTTAAAACTAAGTCAAACCAAATTGAAATCACCCCTATCCATGTTATAAGTAAAAAATAGTGAATTCGTAGCTAAATATATAAAGGACCAAAGTATCAACAATTTTCAATGTAAAAACACTTCGTTCGGTTATCGTGTAAGTTTTTATAACGTCAATGATATCCAAAAAGTGACAAAATCGCTTGTTGACTCAAAAATTCCTTTCTTTACGCATAACACTAAAGAAAATAAACCGTTCAAAGTTGTCCTCTACGGTTTGCCCAAAATAAAAGGAGAATTTCTCCTTTCTCTCCTAAATGAACTTGTAGAAAATCTGAAACTTGATGTGCTTAAAGTTCACACTATGAACGTTAAAACCCCTAAATTTAAAGATCAGTGCAACTATCTCATTTATTTAAAAAATTTAATTTAAAAAAAGTAAAAAAGCTAAACGAACTCAGAAAAAATTGCAAGAGTTCTTAATATAACTGTGTATTGGGATTATTATAAAAAAAAGTCCACACTTTGTCCCCCTATGCCACAAGTGTTTGATGTTTGGTCATGGATCTAGTTTTTGCCATGTCAAAACTGCCTGTTCTCTTTGCACAGAAGAACATAACGCTGCTTTTTGCCCAAATAAGGGGAAAACTCTTAAATGTGTTAATTGTGGTGAGAGCCACTCAGCAACCGATTCAAATTGTAAAAAAAAGACTTGAATATATTGAAATCCAGAACCGTTTGCGAGAACGAAACAAAACCAGGGTACGTTCACACGCCAGCCATGACTCAAAGTCAAGAGAACGGAACAGCTTTACTTACCGCGCTGCCGAATTCCCGCTTATCAATCAACGTTTACAACATGCACCCGTCCAATGTAGCCCTCCTGCTCACACTTATCCCACTCCACCAGAAAACAAAAGGTCACCCACTCATCAATTGGGTAATTTCCCAACTCCAAATGTTCCCCTAGACAAAAATAATGTAAACAATGATTTATTTACCTTTGAAGAATTAATTTCATTAAAGAACGAAATGTTATCCAAACTCTCCTTATGCAAAAAACTAAAGAAGATCAATTTAACGTGATTGCTGATTTAAGCATCAAATATCTGTATACAAATAAAAATGGCAAGTAAACTTAAGATCTGCTTGTGGAAACCCAAGAGTTTGAAGAAAAAACAAACTGAGTTTTTTAATTTCCTTTTAAAACAGACAATTGAAATTGCACTCGTTACTGAAACATGGCCTAAAGAAAAAATTGATGTCTATTTCAAGGATTTTCATTGCTACAGGTTAGATAGAGAAACAAGCAAAGGTGGGGGAGTTTGTATTTTAGTGACGTCACAGATTACTTAAAATAGAAAAAAACGGTGTTCATCGAAACAATTTCTATGGAAGTTGAATTGCAAGATATAAGGTATGTTAAGTTCATTGCATATTTTCCCGGTGGAAAAGTAAGAAAAGATAATATTTCAATGTTTAAATCAGATATTGTGAAACTTATAAGGTATAATAATAATTTTGTCATCTGTGGTGATTTAAATAGTAGACATTCCTCTTGGGGCTGTCCTAGAGATAATAAATGGGGAAAGACTTTATTTGACTTAAAAAATTTCGAAAATTTCTACATTTCATACTCCAGTGAACCAACAAATGGTAGAGGCCTCCCTTCAACCCTTGACATTATCTCGACAAACTGTCAAAACTTATTATCTTGCCCTAGAGTAGAAAACGATCTTACATCCGATCACCTTCCGGTTATTTTTGAGATTAGGCATAATGCAAAGTTATCTTTTCCTAAACATAGATACAATTTCAGTAAGGCAGACTGAAAAAATTCAAATCGAACTTGAAAAATATAAATAAATTTACTGGCGCGACAGCTCCTTAAGGAGCCAAGGCCTAGTGAATTATACTCTCAACCATTCCTGTGTGTGTGTTGTTACTCTGAAAGAATGGAAGGGACCTACAGTTTACCGCCGAGTCCGAACGGCTACATGAGATGCACTTTTTCGAGACAAATTTTACTCTTGGAGGTTTTGTCAGTTCCTCGCAAGAGGCAGTACCCCAGAAAAAAAGGTGGCTATGTACTGGATTTGAACCCAGGTTCTTTCGCTTAGCAGTCCGACACACTAACCACTAAGCCACGGGGCACTACAATCGAACTTGCAAATTAAGTATGAATCCTTTTCTCGAACTTATATGAAGCTATTGATGAAAATATTCAGAAATTTGAACTCAATTTAGAAGATTCAGTGAAATTTTCAGTTCCTCTCTATTCTCAATCTAATAGTTTTTACGACCCTGTGTTAACTGATGATCTCAAAAAAAAAAAAAAAAAACAATCACTTTTAGGAACACTGTGCGACGCAGATACCAAAAGCAGAGAACAAATTTTCTGAAATTTCAACTGAAACTTCTAAATGAATTAGTTCTCAAAAAAACTTCAAGTTATCAGAAACAAACATTGGGACAAAACTTTATCCCAGATAAAGAAACATGATAAACTTACTTGGAAACTTTAAAAAATCCTTAAAAGAAAAAAACTCGAAAATTCCACATATAAATAAAAACGGCATCAAATTAATCACTGGCCTGGAAAAGGCCACTGAACTGGCACAATTTGTTGATAATGGCCACTCCATTACTCAGAGCTTTAATGACAGAATCACCAATGAAAAAGTCCAAAACAGTTTAATTAAAATTGAACAGTTTTCTGTTGATTCCCAAAATGTCCCAAAAATCTCAGCGAAATTTATTACAAATGTTATTAAAAAAGATCTTAAACCAAAAAAGCTCCAGGTTATGATAAGATCAGTAATAAAATGATTAAAAATCTTCCAAAACAATGTCTTGTTATTTTTCTCATTATTCTTTTCTCTAACTGTCTCTTGCTAGGCTATTTTCCTAAAAGATGGAAAATTGCAAAAATTGTTCCCATCCCAAAACCTAACAAACCACTCACGGAGTTAACTTCATACCGTCCCATAAGCTTACTTAGCTGTTTAGGCAAGCTGTTTGAATCTGTCTTAAATTGACAGATATCGTGGAAACTAAAGACATTCTTCCACCAGAACAATTTGGTTTTAGGAAAGAACATTCTTCAACTCATCAGGTAATGAGGCTTACCAAAGATTTAAAAAAAGCGCTAACACACAAAAAAATCTATTGGAATGGTATGCTTTGATATTGAAAAAGCTTTTGACAATGTCTGGCATAATGGTCTCGTCCATAAGCTTTTAGTTAAAGATTTCCCAGAGTATATTATAAGAATTATTAAAAGTTTTTTTAAATAAAAGAAAGTTTTTTGTACAGATCGCTCAAGAAAAGTCTTCGCTGCACTCAAAAATAAGTTACTAATGTATAAAGTTGTCTTCCTACCTGCTATCACCATGTTGGTATCATTGTGCCGAGTGTCATTACAAAAAAATTCAAATTTGTCAAAAGAAGATATTAAAAACAATTCTTAACCTTTCTTGGCATTTTCCAACGGTCGGTTTGAATGAGATTTCTAATATACCGACAATAAAAGGAAACTGCTTAAACATATACCAAAGATTTATGTACAATTGTTCAAACAAGGAAAACATTATAACGGGTGACACACCAATTGTGCTACAATAAGAAATTCAAATAACTTTTTTTTTAATCGATGTATTTAATTTTTTTTTTATTGGTTAGAAAATTAAATTTTATTTTAAATAGTTAGTTGTTTTTAAAGATTATAGACCGCAAATAACCTCCACGCTCTCCCACGCATATGCGGCACCTGGTCAAAAAATTATTCATTGCGGCCTGAAGAGTTGAAGTTGGGATCGCCTCAATTATTGTCGTTATGGACTGCTTTAATTCAGTTAAATTCCTGGGCTTCGTTTTATACACCTCTTGCTTGACATAACCCCATAAAAAGAAGTCTGGTACAGTCAGGTGACCTTGGGGGCCAGCGAAGAGTGGAGTTCCTAGAAATTAATTTGTTTGCGAATTTTTTGTTTAGCTCCGCCATAACTGGTCTGGCTATATGTGCAGTTGCTCCATCTTGCTGAAACCAAACGCTGTTGAATGGTATACGTCTTCGGCGCAGTTCTGGGTAAAAAAACTTCTTCAACATCTTTAAATAACGGTCCCCATTGACAGTAACGGTTATACCGTTTTCTTCAAATAAGTACGGCCCGACAATACACCTTGATGAAACTGCGCACCACACAGTGACTCGTTCTGGGTGCAGTTCCGTCTCATGGAGCATTTCTGGATTAGACTCATTTCAAATACGGCAATTTTGCTTGTTTACATTGCCGTTAAGATCAAAATGGGCCTCATCAGACATGAACAAACAATTGATCAATGTGTTGTCTTCTTCGGCCATTGATATCATTTTTTGGCAAAATTCCAGGCGAACAGGCAAATCCTGAGGGTTTAACTTGCTAGTAATTTGGAGTTTGTACGGAAACAAGTTTAAATCGTCATGAAGTATCCGTTGTAATGACCGTCTACTAATTCCAATTTGCCCCGATAAGTTTCGGGTCGAAACGCTCGGATTGGCCTATATTGCAGATGCTACTGCTGCGATTGAATCCTGAACCCGAACATTGGCATCTCGATAGTACGGCCTTCGTGCGATGCTTCCAGATTCGGCAAACATGTTTACAAACCTCATAATGGTCCATCTAGTCGGGGGATTACCACCAAACTCCCGCCTAAATTCCCTTTGACGGAAATGACGGACTGCAAAGCATGGTACCGTTGCACTATCCAAATTCTTTTCTCCGTATCCCAAGCATCCATTTTTATAAATCTAAATAGTAACCTACAAAATAAAAGAAAAAATAAGCCGATTACTCACACAGAAAAAAAGTTATTACGTTTTATTTTTGTAGCACAATTGGTGTGCCACCCTGTATTACAAAATATTACTGCTTGATCGGTATCCTTTTTTATCTAGTTTTAAGTAGTTTTAGTGTAATTAAGTTTAAGTAAAATTGCCTATGAGTTTTTGTTAAATTTTCTCAAAACAAATACATTTAAACTAAAAATAATCTCTCCCTTTTATTAAACATCTATAGTTGCTAAGAATCAATATTATTCTCATCTCTATATTGTAATTATCTTATATAATATTAATGTAAGCAGATCGACAATAAATAAATAAATAGAAATAGAAAATAGGATAAATTTAATACCGCACATCGCTTACTTTTTAAATTATTTCTACACCAAATAGAATTGGTAGAAAGCTCTGTCACAACCTATTTTTATGAGTAATTCTGATTTTAAGTACAGAATTTTCAAAGACATAAAAACCTTGTTGTAAATTCTATAAGTATAATAAAACAAGAAATGTTAATAACGTTGCAGCTTCCAGGGATGTGATTGATCTTACAAGAACTTTCAGCACTTAACTTTCCAAAGAGTTAAATAACTCTTCATAAAGCGAAATAAATTTTAACGATTCTCAGTCCATATCCCATAGGAAAAAACTGGTGGTTAACCTTATTTTTGGAAATTATAAAGGTTTATATCCAGAAATCAACGGTAAAATCTATTTGAATTCCTTGACCTGTACTTTATACCTATCTCAAGAGTTTTAATCGTTTGAAGGTATTTTTAATTCGCAGCGACATAAAGCTTTTGGAAAATTGTATTAATAAATAAAATGCATACTTTTAGGCAAATGGAACACCGTCTGAATAAAATGATGTTTATTTGGTAGAATTGAGTAAGAAAAAGACATTAAATGTTTTTGTGCTGCTAATATCTTTTGAACTTGCTTAGTGCTTAGTTATTAGGGTTGAAGAATATATTGACCTGAAGAACCTTCAAATTTCACATTAAAATCTTTCTCTTTTACTTGCGATTATACGTAGATACTATATTACTTGCGATTATAGGTACTATAAGGCAAGTTTAGGATTCAATATTAAAAAAGGTGAGATAAAAATCAAACATGACATTACGATCATAGTGGTGCCTAAAGAAGTTAGTGACAAAAAATGTCTGTCTGTCAGTCTATCAGCCTGCCAGTCTATCCGTCTGTATGTATGACGAACTGCAGCGTAAAAGTAACGGTACCTGTAATATGACCGTTAAGGAAAAGCTTACATTTCTCCAAAACGGCTCCAACGGTTTTGATGAACATTTTTAAGAGTATTTTTGTAGGCGACTTTATCTCATTTCTGTCATTTTTTTTACTTGAGAAGACCTTAGTGGCCAAATTAAATATTTTTTTTTTATTTATAATTAAATTTTGAAATTTATTTTTTGAAAATTCAATATTTTTAAAACTAGGTAAAAAAGAGTGTAGCGATGTTTGAGAAGCACCTGCCCAGAGATGGCAGTTATACTTGAGTTTTGGGCGAACATATAAACGCTTTATCGTAGACGTAGACAGATCAGAAGTGGAAAAAACTTCTTGCATCGATACAGAAAACCTAAGCACTTAGCAGCATTTTTGGCGGTTTCAAATATGCGGTCGTTCCAATGAAGATCGTCGTTAACACACGTACCGAGTACTCAAAGCTTTTCGGTTTCTTCGATGCAAGTTCCATACATCAAGACAGAAGACAGAGAAGAATTGAGTTTTTGATGCATTAAACTATTACCCCATTTGACAAATATGAGTTCAATGAGCTTAACATACGGTACCTTTGTGTACGTCCGAAGATGAAGGACGTGAATCACTAAAAGAATATAAAAAGCTGAGGGTAGAGTCGTCCTCAAAACAGTTAAGTGGATTAGAAGTAACAGACAGAAGATCGGTAGGTAATAAAAAAATGGAAAAGAATCGGAGAAAAAACAGAGCCCTGGGGCACACCAGCATTTAATTTGTGGGAATCAGACTTGAATCCGTCTAATACAATTTGTATTGATTGGTCCAGAAGATAGCTTCTAGTCCAACGAACAAGAGTATCATCGATCCCAAAAGCACGCATTTTCGATAAGAGCGCATCATGCCAAACTCTACCCAATGCCTTGGAAATATCAAGGGCAATAATCTTACTTTCACCAAAGCGTTGTAATGACTTCTTCTTTCACTTTTCGGTGAGATATGCTATCAGATCACCAATGGAACGATTACTGCGAAAGCCATATTGACGGTAATGGAGAAGCTTTCAGTCTTCGAAATATTCCTTAAGCTGAAAGTTAATTGGCGTTTCCATGACCTTAGAAAGAAGTGACGTCGTCAGTGCAATGGGTCGGTCGGAGGAGGGGGAGGATGGGTACTCTTTTTCAGGGACAAGCTGGAAAAATGCTGTTTCCATCTTCTAAGAAAGATTGCAAAAGAGTAGGAGCGATGGAAAAGCTTACGCAGTGTTTTCGCCAGTGTGAAAAACAGCGGATTTGTGTATATCAAGATCTTTAAGAACTCTTCCTACTTTACCAATGCGGACAAAAATCGGTCCATGGAAAAAAATACATTCTCAAAGGGAGGCAACGTGGCTTTGAAGCAGAATTTTTTGCCGTAATTGTTGGTCATGCAAAAATTAGGTTCTTTCAATAACAGAGTTGCATGAGTTCCTTGCTTGTTTGTGCTTTATCCAATTTTCCACTTGGCTTTCTAGTATTGCCAAACCGTTCTGGTGGGAAGTTTTTATTTAACTGAAGAAGTGGAGGACGAACAATTTTCTGAAATGACACAATGGTCCGAATTGCAAATGGAGAAGTTATATTAATTGTATACTTATCAGGGTGAGAAGTAAAAAACAAGTCAAGAGTATGGGCGTTTGCCCAGCAATATTCGGTATTCGCGTTGGTACATCGATCAGTTGGGTAAGTTGATGTAACCTGGCAAAGATGTCGACATACCTTCCTTCGGGAGTTGTCTGACCAGAATAGTGGAACCAATTAGAATTGTGTACATTGAAATGGCCCGCAATAACTTTTTCATTGCAAAAACAAAGGAAAACAATTTCCGAGATGTGGAATCAGACGACAGCGCACAAACTATTGGATTTAAGTTTTCACACTTCCAGCTTTATTTTCAAAACGGCCAATTTTTGTAATATTCTAGCGAAGTTAAGATACAAAATGTTAAGCAGCTAGAAAATAAATAAGTTTTTGCCAAATTATATAAATTTAAAAAAATAAAGTTATTTAACCCCAAATGGATTATTAATGGCTGACAAAACTTAAGTTGGGTCAAGCGCCAAATTCGACAAAAGAACGTGGCGAATGATTTATATCCTTGGAAAATCGCACCTTGGTCAGAAGTAAGGTTAGATAATAGAAAACCATAAGGAATTTTCATTTCGTTATCATCCTAACCTTTTTTACGCCTTTCCTGAATCCGCTCCAATTTCAACAATATTTTATTTTGCTTTCAAAAGGATTTCAATTGGAATTTCAGACCTTGGATATATAAGCAGGTATTTAAAAAAAAAAATGGAAGTGGTAAGAAACTTCTGTTTTTTTTTTATTTAAACACAACTTGCTTCTGTACAATACAAGTCAGTATGAATAGTCCGCTTCCGCTCCGCAGCCAGTTATCTCCATGTCCTCACCCAGCCCACATAGCTCTTAACATGTGCGTAAATCATTTTAAAACTCCTAGCCCGATCTAGGCTCAGGAGAATACAGAAAGGAGCAAAAAAAACTAATGCTTCATCCGGCCTGTCATACCTATTTCCTGCGTTACATATCATCTCAGTCCCATTTTTCCAAAGAAGCTTCAAGTATAGGTGGCTCATATTGGTGAAATATAAAAAGGACGATAGTGACTTCCGTCCTCGTATGCAAAAGCAGCAGCCAACCATAGCAATTTGCAAAAGAGTGAAGGTAATTCCGTTTTATATGTGTGTTTAGATCAGGAATGTGTTTATGTCCTGGCATCCTTTTATCGTCGACTGTTAGAGCTAGCAAGAAACAACCAAGCTGCAGAAAGAGGGTAATATGCGATGACGGTAAGGTAAAAGGTAAGAAAGACTTATTTAATATATGCAAAAAGGAAATACATTTAATATAAATCCTTTTCATCCTGAAGACCTGTTAAAGAAACAAATCATAAAAGGTGAACGAATATTTTGTTCCATCCTTTTTCCCACCTACACCCCTTGCTACACACACATGTGAGGTACTTATCGTCCTTTTTTTCGGTGAGGTGAACCTGCGAGGGTTTTGATTTCTTTTTTTTTTGCGATCCTAATGGGAATGTGTTGGATTTGTAAAAACTTGTATTTGTCACCAATGCTCCGTTCAATTAAGGAAAATTGTTGGTTCAGTAGTCGCTGAAGGGTCATTGAAAGCTTTAAGTTGTCATTTGGTCTGTTTTCTCTCAGAAAGCCCATCAATACCAATAGAGGGTTGAGATGGGTTTTTTATATCTTAGAACTCAAAGATACAACAGAATAGAGCCTTTAAATTCGTGTCACAAGGCCATTGCTGGAACCCGATATGTTGTATAGGACATCTCCATGCCATCTTACAGAATTTTTACAAAATACATAGAAAAAGATTAAAAAGGGTTTTTTCTTTTTATTTCAGACTATAAGAAAAGATGGAAGGTGTATACATCACACACATAGCTAGTAAGGTTGTAAGATACCAGGCAGTGATATACGGATAAGATGCAAAACAGTGCAGACAGTAGACAATCTTATACCCTTTATCCCGACAATCCAACCAATTTTGCCATTTTTATTTTGCTTATTTTTATGCCAAAGGAGCGACACATAATCCAATTTGATTTAAACGCAACAAAATATGTAGAAAACACATTCTAACAAATATGACAAAAAAATATAAATAAAAAAAGGATAAAACATTTGCCTTCAGGAGGTGCACAAGTTAGTTGCCCGAATCTTTCAAATAAAAACGTACTGAGTTACGTTGGAGAAAAAAAAAAATGTCTTTACTTTCTTAAAGGTATTTTTTAGTTAAACAATAAAGGATTCCCTTATGGCATGTGTAAAGCATCAGCCTGTCTAAAATACCTTCATATAAACTTCAAAAAAAGGAACAGTTTGGGAGGGTCATAGAGGTGCGGTAAAATCGCAATTGCATAAGTTATTGGCCCCTTGTCGGTAACACCTTCTGGAATAATAAGGACTGGTAAGTCGTACTTGAGAAACACGGCGGCGATGGACACTTTGAAAAGGGTATTTCATATTTTATTGTTGCCTAAAAGACCAATTGAACACCATATTGGAAAATTTTGAATATATAACATGGATATTTTTATTTCTATGAAATCTTTATTGCTTTTAAAAGGGAAATTGTATGTTGTCATGACTACGGTAAAACGGTTTACATTGAAAATAATAAAATATTTGATCGATTTCGGATATTTGTTCATTGTCATTTTATTTCTGTTTGATGTTCCAACATAAATACCAGGTATATGCAAAGACACACGTGTCAATTTGCAGTAAAGTTAAATGAAAGAATTTATGTCGAACGTGCCATGTGTGCCTCCATCGCATGTGACATATTTATGTAATGCTTGTGAGTTCTTTCATTCAAACGCTCAAAAGTTACCAAAGACAGTATTAAAAGGTAGTACCTTTACCTATATACATAATGTAAATATTAATGTAGAATACATCTAAATATTTGTATTAAACGAGTAAAAAAATTGAAAGAAAGGCTTTATTTAAAAGAGGTAAAACCTATTCAATGGGTGTTGTGAATAAAAAAATAAATTGCACGACTGGATCGCACGTACTTGCTCATATGTGCGGTCACATTGTAGAATAAAATTAAAGAAAATTAAAGTGAACATCAAAGCATTTAATCGATTTTTGTGACTTTTGAATGTTCGAATAAAGTACGATAATTTTTTTTCTTATTTCTTTAGGAAATGTTAAAGTGTGATTTTTTTTTTCAAAATTGTAGGCGCCGTTTTTAAATAAAACGGTTTTTTTTAAACAATTTAAAAAAAATAAAAAAAATAATTCAAGAATACAAACTTAAGCATAAACATAGCGTACATTTAAAAACAAAATTAAAAAAAAAAAAGTACTTACTCGAGAGAAGTTGTTTCGGTTTTGAAAAGAAAATGTTCAGTGGCTATCTGATTAATTTTTGGGTGATATAACATCCGAGCAGAGGATGCAGATATTTTTGACATACCTTAGTGACCCTGGATTCCAATTTGGTGTTGGACAAGATATTAGAATTGAACGCACTACAGTTACTGTTAAGCACGTTGTCAACAAAATTATTGATAAGGCTCACATTCACATTTGGTTTCCATGTATTCCTAGGGATATCGAACTACAAAAGTTGTCGTCAACTCAATAGTCTTTCTTGTGATTGCAATTGACACATGCAGCAAATAATGCAAACCACCTTCCTTTGCTCTACGATTTATAAAATATCAGTTTTAATTTAAGCTACCTGGTCCAGACATGTAAATAAACAAACAAAATCTGAAGATTCGAAGCTTAAGCTAGAATTTTTCAGCTTAAGCTATTTAGCAAACATTTTTTTTTTGTATTCACACAAAACAAAGTTAAGCTAGAGCAGTATAGCTTAAGCTACTAGTAAAAGCTATGACTAGCATAGCATTTACTTTTTTTGTATTCACAAGACCCCTCAACTCAACTGGATCAACACTGTATACATTACCGCAGCCTAATTGCTTAAACCGATTTTTTCAAAATGCAGTACAAAAGAATTTTAAAAATAAACTTTTTTGTTAAATTAAATTAAATATAATGTAAAACATAACATAAAATTAAATAAAATGAATATAAAATATATTAATTATATTTATTAATTATTTTACGCGCACTCAAGGCGTTTTGACTATACTTTAAATTTGGAAGGAAGTAAATGTGGGATGACAGAAGGTAAAACGGAGTTGGGTAAGAAATTCCACAAACTTGCTGCACGAATGAAGAATTAATCTCAGTATTTAACAGTACGACGGAAACAAGGCTCATGAATATATTGGTGAACATTCCCAAAGCAGCAGAATATTACACCACGGATAGCTTTACCAAAAAACACGGCTACTGATTGAAAAAATAATCGATAGAACAGTGACAGACAAAAGACATTACGACGAGTTTCAATAAAATAAAAGTTTCTGAAATTCATCTGTCAGCTATATCAGGCTTAAGGTTCTATTTTTAATTCTATCCCCTAGATGCCCAGATATCAGAATTGTACTTATATATATATATATATTTGCATATATAAAAAATTATAAATTTTTGTTAAATCCGAAAAAGAAACCAAATTCTTACATCATTTTTACTTTATAAGAATTTCGCTGCATTTTTAGCAATATCCAATATGTGGTTATTTCAAAAAACGTTGTCCTTAATGCACATACCGAGAATAGAGCTTTTCAGTTTTCATTATGAGAACACCATTCCTGGACAACGCAAATGAGGAAATATTCCGCTTTAACGAAACAAAAGAACTCTGGGATTGGGAAGAAGTAAATTCCATATGATTGTTGGTAACCCTTTGGACGATGTTCGTTAGATCAAAATCTAATAAATTCATCATACTCTGACGTTGAAGTTCTCCATTTGAAGAAGAGGGGATTGAATCCGGAAAAGATAAAAAAAGGTGAGGGCCAGCAAAACTGTTTAGAGGATTAGTAGTAGTTCCGTTAGTAGTTACATTCTATATTGATTATATTGTTCTCATCACTATCCGCGAAAGTAGATTTTTCTACAAGACGTTCTAAAAATAAATAAGCCTTTTCCAAAGGATTCACAACAGGGTTTACTCGGCGAGATTTTCCTTTGCCATTTCGATTTACAAGCATTCAAAACCAATGTTAATCGACACCTTCTTTCTCTCCCTCTCTAATCTTCCTTTGCTCGCGCAGTGTGTTTTAACACTATAAGGGCAACCCACAAATCCCTTTTGCCCGTGCTTGTTATAAAAAAAGGGTAATCATTGAAGATAAGTACAGACACTGACGAAAAAAATTGATGATATTTTATTAAAAAAGCGAAATAAAAATTAAAATAAATTAAAAAAATATTTTCGATTTTTCCTTTTCCTAATTATTTAATTTTTTTAAAATTTTTTTTAATTAATTTTCAAAATATTTGTAATAACTAAATCAAAAAAAAAAATTATAAATTAAAACATGCCAAATTACCAGGCATTAATTATAAAATGCAATATCTATTATTATTAATCATGTACAATGTAAAATAATTTGTAATTAAATAACTATCGAATTGCAACGCTGCTGACTCTTTTTCTTAAAAAAAGGTACAAGATTTTTTAATAAATAATATTTAATTTGTTTGCTTTAATATTATATATTAGTCATTATTTGAACAATTGACAATTGAGGCAATCATTGCAAAGGTGAATACACATAAACAAATTGGCAAAGATACTAATTTAGATTTTCAAACTAGAATGCGCTTTGCGTTGCACACAGTCTTCTATTACTACGGACGTTTGCAGTTTATAACTGTCTTCTTCTATAAAGATACATATATTGTGTATCGACGACCTTTGCAGCCGGTCGTTGTAGGCCATTCTTGAATTTTAACCGGTTAGTTGTTAACAAATTGCGTGCTCACGATTTGTGCCAGATTGTTGTTTGTTTGGATTCTACTAACTTCTTTTTATTATCTTTATCTACGTTTGTATGCTAAAAGGCATCTTTTTTCACGTATGAATGACTTGAAGTAACAGAGAAGAAAAACGCAACAAAAAATGATTTCTTAAATTTTTCTTTCAAAAGTTGATTATTAATTTATTTTTTTTTGTTTGGTCGCAATGCATTTGTTTTGGTGTTTACCTCTTTACTTGCGATTTATAGGGACTATAAGGCAGGTTATGCATTCGTAAAAAAAAAAAAAATTCTAACAATCAAACATGATATTACGATGAAGGATAAGTCAAAAAAAGTGGGTCCGGAAATTCCGTCCGTCTGTCTGTCTGTCTGTCTGTCCGTATCGATATCTACAGCCTAAACGGTTGGGCCGATTTGATTCAAACTTGGTATATAGTATTTTTAGAGTGCTCTACCCGACAGTTTTTGGAATTGGCATTCTAGCTCCAAAACTAACGGTACCTGCCTTATAACTTTTATTAAAAAACTTATTTTTCTCGATAACGCCTCCTACGATTTTGATTAAACTTTCAGAATGATATTTTCTGTGCAAAATCTATCTTTCAGTTTTAATGGATTTTTCAGAAAAAGTTTTATAACGGTACCTCCCATATGACCGGTTTTTTTAAATCAGACTTTCTCGTTAACTAATTGACGGATTTTGATGAAATTTTCAAAATATGTAGTGTTTTATGATGTAAATAATATTGCTTATCTAAATTTTCAAAAACATTTTTTTTTTAAATTTAAATAATTTTTTTAAAAAAATATTTTGTTTTTTGAATATTTTGAAAACGGATTTATAGATTTTTTTTTAATTTTTCTCCTAGTATAAACTATAGATTTCTTAAAATTGACATACTAAAAAAAATTTTAAAATATGTTTTCGAAAAGTTTTTCAAAAAAAAAACATTTTTTTGAAAAACTGGTCGAACGATTTTGAAATGAAAAATTCATAAAATAGAAAACAGCAAAAGAAATAAGATGGCTTACAACATTTTTTCCAAAAAACGTTATGAATAGTGTTTTTTTGATTTCATAAATTTTTTTCCCTAACATTTTATTTCATATTGCTCGGCTAAGCCCTAGCCATTAGTCAAATAAAAGAAAGTGAAAACCTACATTACATACATACTTACGTATTTTAAAGTATTTTTCATCATCATAAAAGCACAGAATAAATAAGGAAGCCTTTGATAAACACACAAAAACAACTAACAAATAAAAAAAACTATTCGATTCCTACTGAATGCAAAAATTTCAATCGAGAAAGCAAAAGTTTACACCTTCCTATAAATAAACAAAACCACTGTGTTAACTTTTAATATTGTATCTATACCTACTCGCTTAACAGTAGTTGGAACGCGTATCTTAATTTTAGTACCTACCTTCCTTCCAACCTTATTATAGGTACCTAATAACCTTAATAGATTCCATACGTTTATCGATCTATCAAACATAATTAAGCTATTTTAATTAATTTGATTTCAAAAAGTAAATTATTATTATTGAGACCTATATAGGTCCCTATACCTAGCACTATTGCCCTACTGCTGATTCCCACGAATCTTTATGCCAGTTGTTCAAATTTTTCCATACCAAAATGAAAATTAAACTGAAAAAAGTCTTTCAATTAGCAAATTATATTATAAACAGTAAACAACAAGTGGAAAGATAATACACTAAAAAACTGCAAAAGCTAAAAATCCTACATATTTATGTGCTTATCCCTTTGTCGTGACGCATGTTCGTTCGAGCTTCACCCCAAAACGATTCTAAGGAAGTTGCACGTCATACAAAAAATATTAAAATAAAATCTTTGTCAAAAAGACGCCTGCACTTAAAAAGGATTAGCACATAGGAGCAAGTACGTGCGACCCAGTCGTGCCTTTTATTTAAATCTATACATATATTGAAACTTTCTACAAGTACCTACTACTGGTTTGATTCGCAAGCAAAAAAACCTTCTTAAGGTATTTCCCACACCGGAAACGCATCGGCATTGAATCATTGTATTGTAATGCACACACACACATAGAAGCTCTTCCTAACCAACTATCATTTATATGGATCGCATCGTTACCAATTTACAAGATAAATTATTAGCAGAAGCATCTTTCAATCATCGCAAATCATCAAAACTTCCGACCATTGAACATCAAATTTCATATGAAATCTCTAATTCGTAAACCAACACAACTTCTTCCGAATGCACATTTCTATGGTGCATATATACACATGCACACAAACCATTTGTAAGAGACATCCTGACAGTCCTCGAGAACGTTATCATCGTCGTTCATATTGTTCATTTATTGACAAGGCACACGGTAAAAATATGGTTTTTGCCCTTGATGTACCTAAAGCTCTTACGAGAAGGATTAGTTTGCCTCTGCATTCCACACTTGCAACATGTATTAAATTTGTCAATATTGCATCACATGCAGGATATCGTGATTTATATGTTGAACACGAATGTTGGTCTCTACGACAGCAGCACCGTATCGCAGATACTCACGGAATGGTCTCGAAACTGGTGAATTTCACACATAAGTGAAAGTTACAAAACATACTTTTTACTTGCGATTATAGGGACTATAAAGCAAGTTTAGGATTCGTAGCCTAAACGGCTTAAGCGATTATCTTCAAATTTAGTGTGTGTGATTCTTTTGGCTTCCCAGAGGGGAAATTGAAATTTTATTTTTAGGCCTAAGAATAACGGTACCTGCCATATGACCGTTTAGGAAAACCTTATTTTTCTCGAAAACTGCTCCAACGATTTTGATGAATTTTTTTTGAAATTTTTTTTGTTGGTTTGGCTATCATTTGATCAGAACCACATATACGGGAAAAGTCTATTAACGGGACCTTTCAAATAACGGCTTTTTAATGTTCAGCTTTCTCGGTAACGACTCTAAAGATTTCTGTAAAATTTTATATTTGGAATGATCTAGACAGCAAAATTGATTCTGCATAACGAATTTTTTTTTTTTTTTTTTTTTTTTTTTTTTTGAAAAATTAATATTTCTAAAACTATCCAAAAAATATTAATTTCAATTTTATAATTGCATGTATATTAGTAAACTCTAAAAAAAAATTCAAAAAAATTTGTTTTCAAAATACTAAAAATAAAAAACAGGATTTTATCAAAACAATTTTAAAAAATATTTTTTTCATAAATTCTTCTTTATTTGAGACGTGTGATGGCGTACTTCATTTTTACTAAAAAACGTTAAGTATTGTGGTTTTGATACTTTTTAGATCTTGCTTTCCAATGTAATTAGGCACATAAGAGCAAGTACGTGCGACCCAGTCGTGCTAATATTTACTTGTACTATAATACAAGTTATGGATTCGTGCAAAAAAAAAATTTCTAACAATCAAACATGACATTACGATGATAGAGAAGTCGAAAAAAATGGGTCCAGAAATTCCGTCCATCTGTCTGTCTGTTCGCACCTGTACAGCCTAAACGGATGGGCTGCTTTGCTTCAAACTTGGTATTTAGTCTTTATTAGGTAATATCTCGAGGGTGTTTTTCATTTTTGCTCTAGGTCGAAAAATAACGGTACCTGCCATACAATTTTTAACAAAAAGTTTGATTTTCTCGAAAACGGCTCTAACGATTTTGATAAAACTTTAAAAGTGCTATTTTTTTTACAACAATACATCTTTCAGTCAGAATGAATTTTTCGAAATTTGTTCTATAACGGTACCTTTCATATAACCGGTTTTTTCAAATGCGGTTTTATCGTTAACTATTATTCCGATTTCAATAAAATTTTGGACACAGGAAGTCATTTATAATTCAATTAATATTGCATTTCAAAATTTTCAAAAACTTTTTTTTTCGATTTTTTAAATTTAAAAAAAATATTTGGTTTTCGAAATATTTTGAAATATTTTTAAATTATTTTCCCAGATGTAAACTACAGATTTCCTTATAATGAAATACTAAAAAAAAAATTAAAAGTATTTTTTCGAAAAGTTTTTTTTTCAAAAAATTGGTCCAACGATTTTTAATATATTTTTTTTCCTCGATATACATTTAGTTTTCAAATTTTATTGCATACTTAGTTTTACCGAGAAAACTATTAAACTAATTAAAAAAATGAAAGAATTGTCTTAAAAAAAATTATTTTTTATTTTAGTAGACGTGTGGTTGGTTTTCAATCTGGCAATACTTTTTTCGGAGTTGGTTTTTTTGACAGCTGTCACTTGATTTATGCTCAGTTTGGTTTGTCATTTCATAATGAATAGACTTACTTCTGAACAAGTTTGCAAATTGTGCAAATTTATTACCAAAATAATGGTTCGTTTCGGTGGAGCAGAGTATCGAAAAAGATCCGAATGAGTCCATCCGCCATCGCGCGCAACAATTGGAGATGTGCCCATTCACTTTATGGAAGATTTTGCGGAAGGATCTTGGTTTGCAGGCTTACAAAATCCAATTCGTGCAAGAATTGAAGCCGAACGACCATCAAACGGGTCACACGTTCGGTGAATGGGCCTAAAACAAGATGGCCACCGATCCCGATTTTCACAAAATTGGGCCTCGGCTGGAATTTATTCCCCGAAATCATTTTTAAAACATAATGCAAACCCTTATCTTTATAATCAAGTTAAATTCTTGGCTATAACATTAAACTATATGCGTTCGTGCGACCCAGTCGTGCATTTCTTTAAATTTATTCGACAATGTGACCGCACATATGAGCAAGTACGTGCGATCCAGTCGTGCAATTTATTTTCTTGGAATTGCTTTCTTAAAAAAATTAATTAAAATTAAATTATTCGTAAGACGAAGCTGAAGTTTTTTTTTCGTTCATTAAAAATCACAAAGACTATAATGGCACAGTTACTGCACTTTCACTTTCCTGATGGCATCGAAAAGCTTAATTTATACCAGAAAGCAAGAAAACTGATTAGAGAATGACTAGATATTTTTTAATTTCAATTTATTATTCTAAAAGTATAGCTTAAAACTAAGCGCCAGCATCAAATACATTTTAAAAATTGAATTAACAAGCACGAGTTAAGGATTATTTATATATTCGAATAATGAAAAGTTCCTATTTTACATGAACATATTTTTTTTTAAATAAAAGATAAAAGTAAAATTACGTTTTAATTTACAAATTATTTATATTATTATAAATTAATTATTTATAAAATAATCACTATGCCTATATAAAAAAAATGGGTACATTCAATAGCGCTGGGATCCAGAGAACGTACATACTTTCAACCCGAGCAAAGGCTCGTGGGTTCGCTATCTTTATATATATAAAAATCTCTAGTCACGATGTTTGTCGCTAATAGACCGCAAAACTATTAAACCGATTTTCATGAAATTTTCTATTTTCTGTGTAATTTGGTCCAACTTGAGGCATAGGATTATTTTTATCTCGATTAATGAACTCAATATTGTTTTGTTGCTAATTTAATCAGCCACTGCAAGGCGTTGCCGGGTCTGCCAGTCATATTATAAAATTAAAATCAAAATTAAAATTAAAATTAAAATTCAATAAAATTTAAAATTCATGTTAAAATTAAAAACAAAAGGCATACAGATTACACATATCCAATAATCACCTAAAACCTTCCAGGTACTGGTAAGTCTCATCCTAAACAGCTAGGTACAACCTATCATTCGAAGCGCAATGGGTAGAGTTCTACAATCGGACTGAGAACACAAAGAATTGTCGATTCGATACTAAGTATGTACAGATGTAATACGGTGTACGGTACTAGATAATGTGTTCTTATTGGTCGTGGAATACGAATCTTATTATAAAGGTACATCGGTTGCTGTGTTTGCATTACATTATGAAGCATGTGTTAATGTTCTAAGTTTAAAAAGGTAACGAGCTTAGCAAAATGGGAAATATGGTCATATTCCTTTAATCCATAGATATATCGCGCAATACAATATTATAAGCCACATTTAATGTAATGTAATTTCCTTTTATGACTAGAATCACAATTACTAAATATTTCCAACCAAAAAGCATTAAAGGTAGAACAAGCGTTTTTGAGAGAATGATTATCGTTTTGAGAGGTGTAATTGTTTGACTTGCCATAGTAAACGTAAGCATTTATAAGCCCGTCTTAAGGTCAATCTTATGTGATCATTCCATGAGAATGTCCTGTTGAATGTTATGCCAAGATTTTTTTGCCGATTTAACAACCTCAATTGCTGATTCATTATGGTATAAGCTAAGAAAGTACAAGGCACCAATAATTAATCTTGATACTTAGAAGTATTTAAGCATAAGCCATTAGAACGAGACCAACAAAAAATTCCGTTAAGATCTTCGTTAACTTCATGAGCTGCATTTTCCAAAAGACCTAAGGGAAAACTTTTCTGAACTTTCACATCATCGGCATACATATTAAACAAACAATTCAAAGTACATACACAAGGGGAGGTCGTTTATGAATATTGTTAAGAAAAGTGGACCTAATATCGAGCCTTGTGGAACTCCTCTGCTTATTGGAAGGAACTGTGATATAAAGTTATTTGACACAACTGCTTAAGACCTATTGTTCAGGTAAAATGAAACTAGATTCAAGGAAGACCGTGAGAAATGGAATTGATTACTAAGCTTCCTACATAAAACATGAGATGATTCACTGTGTCCAATGCCTTCGAGAAATCTAATAGGAGCAGAAAAGATACTTCGTTATTATCAATAGCTTGCCTTAAGTCTTCGACATTTATCAGAGCCAAAACCAGACTGATTTTTGAAAAGATGTCAGATGTCCATGTATCTGGAAATTTAAGTTTCTCAAGCACCTTGGAAAAGAACGGCAGGATAGCAATTGGTCCGTACTCATTCCCATTTTTAGAAACAGGCACAATTTTGGCACGTTTCCAAATAGCAGGAAAGAGCCCAGTCATGAGAATGGTATTGAAAAGATGAGTAATTGCTTTAAGATGTAGATAAGGATAGATTTAGCAAAGACTTGATTAATTTCAACAAACCCGACTGAGTTGGATCGGATTTAGATACAGGGTCCTAAAACATCAGATTCATCAACAGTCTTGAAGTTAAAACCAATTTTAGGATCTGAGTCCTGAAAACCATCATAAAGCAGTGAGGACATTTCCGCTTGGTTTGGGGAAGAAGAACGAAGAGAGGTAAATGTTCTCCACTTTAATTTACTATAGTAAGCCACGGCAAATGCCTTCTCATTTCCGATTTTGTTTTAAGTGGTGCATGGATATTGAAAAGATTTGCGAATGTTAATCTTCGATGAAACATAATATTGTTCATCTACTGATGGCATTGCATATACCCAAAACCATTCAATTGAGCCAACATCCATCTCTGAATGATATTGATCTACGTTTCTGAAATCACGAAATCTTAAAGCATTTTCAAAATTGGTAGGTTCACATTCAGAAGTCAAGTGTATGAGATCATGATGCGCAAAACATAGAGGCGCGAGTTGATTAAACTAGAGAGTTTTATAGAGATGAATGACTCACAAAAAAATACATAAAGAAGGCTTCTATTCGACTTTGTGAAGTGGTTAGTTAGGGATGTATTTAGAGGAAAAAAATCAGGAACCGCATATAGTCAAGACAAGCTTGAATCTTGAAGAATATTGCAGTTAAAATATCCCACCCAACAACCAAAGCTGATACATAGGATAATTTATCTAGAACATAAATAATTGGGGAGATATTAATATTTTTGTTCGGTCTATATATCGCTCCTAGTAAAAGTTTATTATTCCTGCTCGTGATTGCGATGAAGACAGTCAATTTCACTACCAGCCGGAGTCTTACCTTAAAGATTACGAACAAAAATTGCTGCGGTCCCTCCAACCCTTCCAATTCTATCAGACCAAAAAGGATTATGGAATCAGTTTAAACTGCAGTAATCATTATTCAGTATATATCCAAGTTTCAGATATACGAATAGATTCGAACAAAATTAGAAAAGCTAAATTAGGTTTCTTGGCGGTTCATCTGTCCCTTGATCTTGTGTAAAGGCATCGGTTAACAGTGAGTTTTTTTCACGTTATTTTATACTGAGTTCTATTTTTTGAAAACATAGTTTTCTAAGAGCGTACGTAAATAATTCCCGAATTCAACACATCTTAGACTCGAAATAAATTATCTTCTCGATTATTTTCTGGAAAGTGGGAAGAAGTCAAAGTTTGGTATTTATTTCATGTAAACAGTAAAATATCGTTTAAATCTGTTGCCATATTAATTGAATTTTTTTTGTTTTACTTGTGAAATTCACAAGAATTAGGCCTATGTTATACAATTATTTCTGGTAAGAGCACTTTATATACAATTTTCAGTAACGAGGTGGAAACATGTGTTTTACAACGACCTCGTTACGACGGAAAACTCAGTTGAGGGCGGCAATTACTTTTAACAAATACAGACAGTTGCAGAAATACGTTGAGTTGCTTCAGCATGGTATTTCATTTTACATTTCAGGGTAGCAGGAACCAGATGGTTCTGGGAAGGGGAATATTCATTTTTATCCCTGCACCGCTGAAGTGATACGCAACAACTATCATCCGGATCAGTATCGATTATGAAGGAGGATAGTACGAAAACATGCTGGCGGTTTAGCAAGAGTGCTTGGATGCAGATACCGCTTAAGCCCACAAAGGATTTGTAAATAGCAATCAACGCACGTAGCACGCGTTCACTATGCGCGCTGATTGAAAATTATTGATGAATTATTGCATCTCCTGAGTTGATGCGTGTTTTGTGTGTGCTAATGCGTGGCAGTCACATGGTCCTGGATGTAACATCATATGCAATGGTAATGGATGAGTAGAAACCCGAAGCTCAAAAGATACTGGAAACCGTGTATGGTTTTGTCCAGCGGTTATGGACTATTTTGCACTTAGCCTAGGAGGCCTAATAAATTGTGTTGATACATTTATACCAACTATGATAGATAATTTCTGAAATTACATAAAATCGCGTTTTTTGATATGTTGCGTGGAAATATCAGAATAATTGTGAGTAATCGGATGTATTATACTTTTTGTGTGATACTCCGAACTGCTAAGACATTTTAATGAAGAATATTTGCCCATTTTATGGGTGCAGTTGTAAACGCTTGAAATCTCAGAGGTTTCCCAACTATTGAACCAAAGTTAAAAAAAAATAAATTAAAATAAAATAAATGTTAAGTTTGTATTGACGAAGAACAATTTGAAAGCTCTTGTTCCTCAGAAAATATTTAAGGGCTTGAGATTTGAGAAAATCGGAATAAGGGTCATATAACTCTATGGGTTGATAATTGCGCTGTTCAAAACAAAAGTTGGACATTATTTTCCTATCTAGTAATGATAGCAAATTCTAATGAGATATCTACTCAATCCATTTCGTTAAAATATTTTGAACCTGGTCATTCTTTCATGTCTGCTGACAGTTTTCATCATCAAGTATTAATGATGAAAAGGGAAGGAAAACTCTACGATTTTCAAGACTCTTTTGGTTGTGTTCAAACGGCAAATTCTAGAAAAGTTTTTGTAAAGGAAATGTGTGCATTCCATTTTTAAGGCTGGCCCGTTTGTTCCTCTATTTACAAAATCAATAAAACCACACACCAAGACAATATTTGTACGATATTACGTGCTTGAAAGTTGAGGGAGAATATAAGAACATATTTTACAAAAAATCGTTCGATACTGGTTTCATCGCTCATAACTTTTTTAAAATGTCAGTTTCTAAAGTCCAATTTTTTTAAAACCATCAAAGTTTGTTCGCTGCCAGCCAAGAGCAATATCAATCGAAAAATAAATTTATTGAAACAACTCTTTCAGCTGTTTCCGGAAAACAAAAAATAATTTTGGAACAATCTCACTGTGACCGAACTTGAAGCAAATTTAGATTAGCTTTGTAAGTCCTGTGTTGTAAAAAGATTTTTTTTTAATAAATTAATGAATATATCAACATAAGTTTAAATATATTTTTCATAAGGTCTTTTTACATACATTTTTTGAGCACAAAAAAGCCTTATCTACGTTACATTTCAAAAACTTAAAAAAAGTAATTTATACATATTGTGATATTTTGGCCTGGGTTTCGACAAATAAAACTCAATCAAAATTTCAAATTAATACAACAAATCCCTTTATTTTATTAAACACAACGTCTTTCTGTTTAAATAACACCAATTTAACTTATTCCACTTATTCACAATTCATATACGTTTTTATCATTCAACACTTTTTATTTAATCTCAATTCAATCACTTTTTATTAACGCTTCCAGTTGTTAACAATTCCACTTTCGAAAATCAACTGAACTTTCAATGCAATCTACTCTTGTATTTATACAAGTTTACAAGCTTCTGGAAGCTTCTGGCTGGTTCTGGCACAATCTAAGCTTTCGGTACTAATTCGAGTCTCGAATTAGTACTTCAAGTTCGATTTAGTAATCAGTTAAAAACATATTGCTAATATGTAGCATACTTTTAGGGTCATGGTGGTTGTACACAATAAATGGTGGTTGTTGTACACAATGAATCCAACAGATGTCGTTAATTTACAAAATGTATCCTCCGAATATCTAAACTTGTTGCCACATCACATTGTCCCCCTCTTAGTTTTGTTCGTCCCGAACAAGCACATCATCATTGTTTCCGTGGTAACGATGCAGTCGATCCAAATGGACAATTTTCATTTTTGCTCTTGGTCCTCGTTGGATTCGGAAAACGACGTCATTAATGCGCGTAACTACTTGGTAGGGACCTTCCCAGTCCTGCTGAAGCTTGGGCGATTCTCCTTTTCTGCGATGTGGGTTGTAAAGCCATACCAGATCTCCCTCATTGAATTCAGGTGCTGTTGCTCGCGCATCGTATCTGGTCCTCAGGCGGTCTCTCGCAATGTTTATATTGCTTTGGGTTCTTTGGTGTGTGTCGTTGATCCTTTTAATCGGGGCGCTCACTTAGTTCTGGTGCATCTTAGCGCTTGCCTTGACTTTGGGTCCTCTACCAGCTTTGCACGTGGTGCACTTTCGACACCATCTCTCGACATCTTTTCTTACAGTTAACCAATAAAAACGTACCCGTACCTTTTTCCATGTCTTGTTGATTCCTAAGTGCCCGCCGGATTCTTCATCGTGCATTTCATTTAAAATCTCCTGCACTTTCGACCGTGGCACCACAAGCTGCATCTTAAAGGATCTTCCATTCGGCATTTCCCATTTTCTCCACAAAACACCATCTTTTACATGGAGAGAGTCCCACTGCGCCCAGTATGCCTTTAAGGTAGGACTTTTGTCGGAGATGTCTCTTGCATTCGGCTTATCCATAGATTCCTTCCATACAAGAATGGGCTCGATATCAGGATCTTCCTTTTGTGCATTACGAAGTTCTTCCGCAGTCTAACCCTTTACAGGTTCAGCCCTTAGTCTCTGAACAGAAATACTTTCGTCCTTCTTACCGTTCAAACACCTAGGATGCGCTCTTTCTGAAGATGGCCGGAGAATTTCATCACTGCTTATGATCGTCCGAAGATTTACAGCATTCTCGTTTCCGTACACCATTGGAATTTCGACGATTGAATACCTTAACACCTGCATTCGAAAGTCTAGGACTACCTCATGTGCCTTCATAAAATCCACACCTAGTATGCAGTCGTCGCATATGTCAGCTACCCAGAATGCATGTGAGAAGGTCAGCCCTGCCAGTTCTATCTTCAGAAGTACCTCTCCGTATACTTTTGCTACTTCTCCCGTAGCTGCCTTCAGACTGTTCCAGCTGGTGTTGTGTAGCCAGGACGTCTGGACAAGGCCTCTTCTAATTATGGAGGCTGTGGCACCCGTATCGATAGTGGCCACACATTTTCTGTTGGCGATGACGGTCTCCACTGTCAAACTCTGGTTGCAGCGTTTCATTTGCGCAACTTGGATAATGGTCCTGGGGGCGTCGATTCCATCAACCAACTTCAGCCCCGCGAAGTTGGTTCTTACGCGCTTTCCACACTGATGTATCCCCAAATCATGCCCGGTAGGGTAAGCGATATCCCTGTCAGTAGGCCTTTTTCTCGCGCTATGTGGGCAGCTTACCTGTGGAGATCTGCATTGTCGCTGTAGGTGTCCTAGCTTGTTGCAATTCCAGCATCTCATTTGACCTCGAGCAGTGTTCGGGTTTTGTCTTTCAATGTCGACACGTTGGCATGAGCACTCTAGCGTAGCCATTTCCCTGACGCGATGGCTACCTTGCGAAGCTTGGTCTGTTGCTTCTATTGTCAGGGCAAATGCTAAAGCCTCAGCGAGCGTTTTCTTACCTGCCATTCTCACAGCCATTTGTAGTTTTCCTTCTGCAATGGCATTAGTGAACGCATCGGTTGCCAGTTCGTTTATGATTTCCCTGCTGGTATTGGGATAAGACAAATTTGCCAAGCGCTCGATGTCAGCTTGCAATTGTTGTAGCGTTTCACCTCTTGTCTGGACCCTTCGACGCAACTGGACTCGGTAAACTTGCTGCATGTGGTCGTCGCCAAACCTCATCTCGATTGCCTTGACCATGGCATCATAATCATGATGTTTGTCTTCAGGAATGGTCTGCAGCAATTCGGCAGCTGTTCCTCTGAGTGCAGCGTAAGAGCAATTGATTTGTCTTCGCTGTCCCAGTTGTTCGTCAAGGCGGCAGCTTCAAACTGCCTTTTATAAATTGGCCATGATGTTTGACCATCGAAGACAGGGGGCTGCATTTCCTTTCTTCGTGGACCGTCGCTCGAATATTCCCGAGCCTTCTGCTTTTTCAAAGAATCAACCTCCTTAGCCAGGTGTTCGTACTGTTGTTCTACACTTTCTACTTGCTTTCCGAACTTTTCTTCTAAGCTTTCTATTTTGGCTTCAAAATTCTGATCTACTATTTGAAGTCTTTCGCTTAGTTGATTCTGGAGTTTCTAATGAATTCTTTTGTTCGTCGAATTTACTTTCGAGAACGTTCCTTTGGTCGATTAGTTGTTGTTGGAGAATTTCCAACGAATTCTTCTGCTCATTCTTTAGTTCGTCGAATTTACTTTCGAGAACGTTCTTTTGTTCTTCGAATTTCGACAGAAGCAACTTCATGAAAGCAGGTATTTCATCGGCTATACTTACTGTGCATTTTCTCCCTTCTTCTCCAACATCGAACAACATGGTATCGGGGTCTCCACCATCCTGAGTGATAGCATTCTGAAGTCGGAGCAATAGTTCCTTTTTCAGCCCCGAAGTCTGAAGATTTCGTTTTCCTAATTCTTCTTTCAACTCAGCTGTTGTCAATTGTTCTAATTTGCGACCCATTTTATGTAACTGAAACACTATTTTCGCAACACAGTCAGTTTTATTTTAATGTCTCTTCTAGAAAGATCTTTTTCCAACACTATTTTTAACAAAAATACTCGCTATTCACAGTTTTATAGCACAATCAGTTCAATAATTTCTGGAAAATTCCACTTTCACAATTAAATGAGTCACCGAAACGAAACTGTTTTAGAAAATGTCACTATGGAATTTTCTAGCACTTTACTGAGTTTTATCCCCAATTTCTGACACCAATGTGATATTTTGGCCTGGGTTTCGACAAATAAAACTCAATCAAAATTTCAAATTAATACAACAAATCCCTTTATTTTATTAAACACAACGTCTTTCTGTTTAAATAACACCAATTTAACTTATTCCACTTATTCACAATTCATATACGTTTTTATCAATTCAATCACTTTTTATTAAAGCTTCCAGTTGTTAACAATTCCACTTTCGAAAATCAACTGAACTTTCAATGCAATCTACTCTTGTATTTATACAAGTTTACAAGCTTCTGGAAGCTTCTGTCTGGTTCTGGTACTCAGTTAAAAACATATTGCAAATATGTAGCATACTTTTAGGGACATGGTTGTTGTACACAATAAATGGTGGTTTGTGTATACAATGAATCCAACAGATGTCGTTAATTTACAAAATGTATCCTCCGAATATCTAAACTTGTTGCCACATCACAATATACTTAAAAAAACAAAGCCTAAATAAATTATAATATTTTTTTGAATTTTGTACGCTCTATATTAAGGATGCAGTTGGCGATTTATTGTTTTCCTCTATAGCTCGAAAGTATGAAAATTGTAGTTAGGGCCTTTACGAGATCGTGGGCAACATGCCCACGCAAAATACACCTTTTGCGGATCTAGGCTCAAATACAAAAGGTTATTAATGGCTAAACCAACCAAGCAAGTGGCAAAAAATATTGTGAATTTTATTCTTCTGGTTCACCAACATGATACTGGCCATCTGATCCTAACAATATACCAGACCATATTGATTTTGTCGTTGTTAAAGGAATTAATTAATGCCGTAGATAGTTACGATTTATTGTCAAAACATCCTCCAGTATTCTTATGACTGATTGAAGTAGAACTAATAAAAACAAAATGTAAATGTAATGGAAAAAGTAGATCTAGAAGAAAATTGAAAACTACGAGATTCCCAGATGATAAGGCAGTTTTAAACCATCTTAACAGTGATCTGAAAAAATTGATTCTGTGAGTTCAAATGATTCTATTAGTAGGTTCCTGAAAATTCTGACAACGGACGCTACTATCGAATATTCTTTATAGAAATTATCCAAGCACCTAAAAAAGGTTTTATACTGCAATTTCCCAAGAAAAATCCTAAGATCGTAAAAGGCTAAAACACCCGACAAAGAAGGCTATCTCTTCTCTAAACGGTTTGTAAATGTTTCTAAATCATTCCCAGTAAATGGTTAGATTTAAGGCTTTAACAATGTTTGGCACATGGGACTCTTTTAGGCAGAACTACGAAACACTAAAATTCCACGTTACGAACCAACTCTTTAGTGTTACGTTTTTATCAATATCAAATATTTACACTAATTTAATGCTTACGATCAATTGAACATTTTTATGTTTGTATTCTACAACACGTGCTTCGTCCGCATGCTGCATGTGGCTCAATGACGTCCATTTTAAGTCACTCCGACTGCTGCCTCACAACTATCATCCCATTTCCATGCCACCTACTACCTACGACTTTTTTTCTTTATATTTCTTCTATATGTATATCTGGCCTATGCCATCGTTATGGTATCATTGTAAATATATCCATCAGACTAAAAAGCATTATTCAAGAATGCCTATGGAAACAGAAAATTGTTAAGACCCACAACGGCTGACAGAGTGAGGTTAAAATTAATTTGAAATGGTGGTGCATGGACGAAAGTAAAATTAACTTATTAGCACGTTCTTGACGAAAATTGGATTTTATAGATCGCCAGCATAGGGTATACATAAATTGGAACGCGACATTATCCTAAGTGGGTCGTCACGTATTTGCTTGGTTAACGAATCATGGGTAAACGACACCTAATGAAACTGGGCTTCAGTTCAATGAAATATGTATGCATGCATCTTGTATAACTTGGCCAGACAGGGGGCCATATATATTAACGGTAGTAAATGCTTTTACTTGGTAAATTTTCATAGTGTTATGCATTAAAATAATGTCAGATATTACTGGAAAACCAGTATTAACTTTTACAAACAGTATTCAGATGAATTCTTCTATTAAATTTAATATTCTAAATGGTTTGCAAATTAACTATTTCCTTTTTGCATTTACTGAAAATTGTTGAAGTTAGTAAAGACCAACTTTAATATTAGAGTATGAATACTTTTATTTACCTATGTATGTATGTATGAGTCTCATTTCTAAATGGCAGCGTTTTTATCTACCTATTACCCCGGTTAATGTCAACAAGGAGCAAAGACTTCCCGGAAGTAATAATTTAATTCTTTTTTTACGTTTTGAAGGAGAAAACGTTAAGTGGTTAGGTGATTATTTTATCGGGAAGTATTGTAAACAATGTATTGTTAAAACGTATATAAAGAAAGTAGAAAAAAATTGCATGCATTATTCTTGATTCTAAGCTAGAAAGGAAGAGCACAAAAAACGAGAAAACTGGATATTTAATAGGAAGATTTGCACTGACTTTTTAGAAAGAAAGCCAATCTAAGTACATATAATGGACTACTAATATACAAGTAAGTGCTTATACCGGTATGCATATAAACGTACAATTTTGGGATTGTAACAAACAATGTTTTTGAGAGAGGCTACATGAGATGCACTTTTTCGATACAAATATTACTCTTGGAGGTATTTTTAGTTCCTCGCAAGAGACAGTAAACCGGATAAATTGAAAATTTGAAAGACTTCTTGAAAGAAGACAGAAAACTAATTTCTCGGTGAGTTGTGTGCCGAATTTGAATGCCTCTATTTTGAAGTTGTTCTTCCTCTTGTTTGTTATTTTACAAAATCTTTTTATTTTGTTTCGTTGTGTTGCGAAGCAGGTTTCCACGGGGGAACTTCTTTGGGACAGTAAAAGAGCATAGCCATGCAACGAGAAGCGTGCCGCCGCCCTTCTACTGCCCCAAAGAAGTTCTCCCGTGGAAACCTACTTCGCAACAATGGCGCCCAACGTAGGGCCCGATTGTTGCGAAGCAGGTTTTCACGGGGAACTTCTTTGGGACAGTAGAAAGGGCAACAAACACCCCCATTTCGTCGAGCATAGCCGTGCAACGACAAGCGTGCCGCCGCCCTTCTACTGCCCCAAAGAAGTTCCCCCGTGGAAACCTGCTTCGCAACAATTGTTTACAGAAACTGCATGAATTCTATATGGTGTTTCTAAGGCAAGGAAATAAAACAAACCAGGAGATTATAAACCTTTTGAATTTGAGTCGAGATTGTGAAAAATAAAAAAAGAAATTTAAAAAACAGATGAAGTGTGGAATGCCGGACTGAGAAGCTTTTTAAGGTGTGTCCACACCAAAGATATATTTTTTTAAACATTTAATAAACATTTCAGAAATGTTTGTTAAATGTTTCTAAAATGTTTATTTAGGTCCAGACCTAAGACGCGAAACATTTCTGAAATGGTTATGAAATGTTTCTCTGCTTCCCCTTCCGAATGGAAAACTTTTTTTATAATTTTATTTTGAAGTACAAAACTAGGGAAACAAATAAACATTTCAGAAATGTTTCTGAAAGTGTCTACACAAAAAAGAAAAGTTTCACAAATGTTGACAATGTCTTCAATGAATATGATAAATAGCAACGGGCCTAGGTGACTACCATGAGGAACACCTGACGTACAATTAGTTGACCTAGAAGTATAATTCAAGATTTAAACTTTTTGGACCCTTCCAATTAAAAATGAGGAGATCCATTTGAGTAAACTTCAATGAATCCCAAATGCATCAAATTTAAGAAGCAAGATGTTGTGGTTAATAATTAACAAATGATGAGAAACAAAGCAAGTTTGTGATAGTTGGCCTTCCTGAAATAAAGTAATGTTGTGCAGTACTTATATATCTGCTTTCATAAGAAAATCAAGTTTGTTTTTTAACTAAACTTTAAAAAATCTTGGCAATCGCGGACAACTTGCAAATACCCCTATAGTTTTCAGAACTATTTTAGAGATTTAGAAAGAATATTTCCAGTTGTTTAAAAATATCCCAGATGACAAAACGGAAATGAACACAGTGATTATAGATGAAATTTAATAATTACGTAATTTTAATAAATGTCTTAATTTGATTCAAAATATTTTTCAAATTATGTACATGTACATGCTTTGTATATTTTGTTTTTTATTTTTTTAAAACAGTCTTTTTGAATATCTCAGGAACTAGTGTTTAAAGAAAATAGGTCTAAAGAAAACATTTGCTTTGAAAAGTATTCAAACATTTGTTTTGTTTTTAAACTAAATATTGTGATAGGACCAGAAAGCATGCACCTATCGTAAAATTTCTTTTTTTTGGTTGTTACCGTCAAAGAATATTTTTGGAAAAATTCAAGAAACAACACACTGAACGATTTGACAAGAAAATATGCCACTTGACATGCATTATATTACGTACATACAGTTTTAACTTTCTGTCATTTTCTTGTCCATTAAGTGCGATAATTATCATTTAAAAAAAAAAACACTTATTCCTCGAGTATAATTAGACACTTTAAGTGATCTATCTATAGATGAAAAGATACTCTAATAACCATATCATCATGCTATATGCACGATAATTGTTTATACTTCTTCTCTATTTTATCTTAATTTTTCAAAAATGTTACATTTTTCCTCTGTTGGATTTAGTCTTTCTTTTTATACCATCCATTCTTTTTTTCTTTCAACAGCCATCACACCTGTGCAAAGCAAACTTTGAGCGCACTATTCGAACGTTGCATGGTGAAAGAAAAGAATGAAAAAAATGGGTCAGAGTATATAAAGTGAAGTTCAAGGCGATCGCCGTTTCAGATGTAAGAAAAAGTTACTCGTAGTTGGATCGTAAGCATTTAAACGGAAGTTAGGAAAGAAAAGATTTTATTTCGAAAAAAGTGAACTAGGATTATCCAGTGCAAGAAATTGTGGATTAATAAAATAAAAAAAAAACTCAAGGAACTTAAACCAAAATAAAAAATCAAATCAGGTGAGAAAAATAAATTAACAGAAAAAAATATGTTTGAGGAAATTAGCATTTTTTGTTTGATATTTTAATAGAAAAATTACTAGGAGTTGATCTTGTTAGGCAAATAGTGACTTCCTTGCTATGTAAAGAGATTTCATTTGGCGTCAGTATTAACCTACTTTATGAAAACGTGTTTGCTTCTGGTTTAAAATTATTTTCCCTATGAATATGTGAAAAATTTGGTCACACCTTGTGCAAGTGAATGAAATCCATGCTTTTTATTATAAAAATAAAACCAACACTGTTATCCAAAAGGAAGGAGAAAGTTTCTGTTTTTTTTTCATTGAACATTCCTTTCAAAAAATATAAACCATCGTGTAGAAGAATGCCATAAATTATTAAATGGCAGAAAAAAGTTTTTTCTTAAGAGTAAAAGAGTAATGTGTATGTTCTTATAATTAACATGACAGACATTTGAATTTGCAAAAGAGGTTATTGTATTCATTCAATTCATATTTCTTAAGGTTGCAGAAAGTTTCTCCTTTAACTTGTATGTAGGCATCCGATTTCACATTTCAAGTGCGAACAATATGGTCGATTGGAGAAATTTCTGTTGCAGTTTGGCAAAACATTTAAAATTTGTTGCTTGTGCACATGCAATGGAAAATACCAGAACAATGTAGGTGAGAATGGTTAACTTTTGGTGCATGAAAAATAAAACGAAAGAGCTGATGCACGAACTTGAAATTGCTTGTACGATTTATATGAGATTTGGTTTTTGATCAATTATGTTTTTTTAGGTATAATGAATGATTTATAAATTTAAGATTGCAATTAAAATAGTTAATAATAAGAAAAGGTAAAAAGTTTGGATAATAAATTCGAAATTGTATAGTCGAAGATAAATTAAATTAATTTTCAAATAAAAATAATTTTGTTTGAATTTTATAATATAAAATACATAGTTGAAATGAGGCAAATATCGGCGTTAAATATTAAAAAAATATAGTTTGTTTAAGATAATTAATAGAATTTAAAATTGTATTTATTTAAATTTTGTACCTGATTTGTTCTTTATTTTCTGCTACTACAAAATGTTTAAGATTCGCATACCTGAACTGAAATATTCGGGATTCTGATGAAATTCTTGACCCTTCCGTATTTCTAGTAGGTACTCTGAAAAACAATAATTTTATTTACTTAATGTTAATAAATCCATTATATTTGTTTTCTTTGGAATACCAATATTAGAATTATATAGAATTTCAATAAAATTTGATGACTAAATATGTAAAGTTTTAATCGAGAAACAATTTAATAATAGTTATCAGTTAAATGCAGTTAAATGCAGATATTCGATATCATTTTAACAAATTCATCAAAAACTTAAAGCACCCATTTAAGAAATGCCCTCAACATTTTATTTCATTGATTTTGTGATTTGGGTTTCAAGCCGGCAATTAATTTTTTTTCTCAAAAAGAAAGCGAACAAAAACAAAAATATAAAAATATGCTGTAAACAATTTAATTCAAAAATGAAATCTAGGTAAACCCCAATCAAAATATTCGAGTCCAAAGACAAAACTTTCGATTTTGGTTCACTGATGGGACGGCCTCCTTTTAGTTTCATTTGATTTTACCTTGAACTGTAATTTCTTCCAAAAGATAATGAAGGTTATCTTAGGTTTCACTACCTTCGGTTGTGTGTTTTCTTCTCTCTTCTGCGTTTTCTTACCTGTGATCACATATATATGTAGATATAAATGAAACATGATTTTTAAGAAAACAAAATACCAAACCACACAGTCATTACCACAGAAATAGTGGCGACGAACGACTTCCCAATTGATGCATCACAGAAAGTGAAAGCGTTCCAAGTAAACTATGAATGGCAAAGATAAATAAGAATGTGTATTGATTCGGAGAAGTTAGTTTGTGAAATTTAAAATCACAACCTAATTATTACCTGAGGAATTCCAATTTGGCTTTTGTTCTTAGAAAAAATCTGTCGCACTATAAAAATTGTAGAATGATTATGAATTATTGAGTAGAAGGTTTTAATACATAATCGTTATACTACGTTGAAAAAAAATTCAAAATGCGAATGGCAGTGGTGCATGGATGAGGTGTTTTTTGCTAACCCAGAGATGGTAAGTTTATTACTCAGATTGCACAGCAATTTTTCTAACTCCTAGTGAGTTTAAGTGAGAAAATAGTCACCTAATTCTCGAACTACTGCGTCGAAAAAATTCTTTCTAATTACATTGTTAAAAGTGAGTGCGCCCTACAGACACTTTATTTTAGTAATAAAATAATAATAACAAAAACATTTTGCTAAATAGTGTATAGAATTTGTAGAAAAACCCTTTAAATAATTAACCAAACTTAGTCTCGGTTTAAACCTTTCCTGAATAATGATTAAAATCTTAATCTTGTTCGATATAGTTCACATAAAGGTTTTGTCAAAAACTTAATGTAAGTAATGTAATAAATAAATCAAAAGTAATTTTTTGATACTTATAATCAACAATGAGTCCAAGTGAGCTACCGGTACGAAACTGCAGTTTTAATGGTTTACATGACGTAAAAAGCTATTTAAAAAAATTGCTAATGCAAAATGAAATACTAACTGTTCTTTAATATCATACCATCAGAATGGGTCTACATTGACCTAAGTGCGTTGGAATTGTGCTAATGGCTCTCTTTCCGCAAGCCGAAAACGTTAATATCATACCGCTTTGAAAGCCTGTCTGCATTTGGGGAGAAAACTCACCACTCACGCATTATTTTTGCAACAGAAAGAGTTATAAATCAAAGTAAAATCAAAAACAAGTTGAACTAATAAAATTTACTGCAATCAGAGTGAAGGACAAATATTTTTTACTTGCGATTCTAGGTACTAACTATAATGATAGTTATGCATGCATTCGTTCAGATTAAAAAAATTGAGATAACATTGTACGTCTGTCTGTTTGTCTGTACGGATGTATTTTCGACTGCAGCCTATACGGTTTGACCAATCTTCCTCAAATTTAGAACATAAGCTTATTTTTACATTCTAAAGAGTTTTGATATTTTTTTTTAGCTCAAATATTAACTGTACTTGTCATATTAAGTCTTGTACTTGTCATGTTAAGTAAAACCTTATTTTTATGAAAACGGCTCCGAAGATTTTCATGAAAAGAAGTCAGTGTACTTTTGCAAAAGTGGGTTATGTTTTGGTATAAACAAAGTTGGTGGTCTAAAAACAGTACCCCCATAGGAGCGTTTTTTCAACTTTCTGGAGAACTGGTTACCAAATTACAATCAAATTTTATATTGAGAAAGACGTAGGAAGCTTTTTTTTTTGTATTTATAATAATTTAAAAAAAAATTAAATCAACGGGTGGGTATATATTTTTTTTAAATTTAGGTTTAAAAAAAGGTTATTTTTGTGCTTAAGTTTGCATTCTTTAATAATTTTTTTTTAATTTAAAAAAAAGTTGAAGTAAAAACCGTTCCTACCATTTTGAAAAAAAAATCACATTTTTTAACATTTTTTACGCACTTTTTTCGAACTATCCAAAGTAAAAAAAATTAGATACAAACTTTGATTTTCTTTAATATTTTTGAATATTTTCAAATTTTATTCGATTCTGTGACCGCAAGCACATGCGATCCAGTCGTGCAATTTATTTTATTTAAAGTAGGTAAGTGAACATTTTGTTTGACAATGTATAGCTGCCTCCCAGACCAACTGGCATTGGAGCACATATCATAGAAGTGTAATTATTACAAAATTAAACCCATAAAAGCATTTTAGTTTAGATTTAATTTTTCATATGCATTGGCGTTTTAAATTTGGAACCAAAGAGACGATAACATATTACGTTTGATTGTTGATAGCTTGGTAATATATTGCTTTAAAATGGTCTTTAAGGGATTCTACTCATTGCTTTTAATATAAAATCAGTGCATTTTCTCCGCCCAGACTTACTAATATGTTCATTTACTGGTAAACAGTTTGGCACAAAATTCAAAATATCCTAAATTAAGCCATTAAAAAAAATCGTTGGACTCTAAGCTCATTTCCTTTGATACTTATATAAAAATCTGTACTTAAGTAACAAAGAAAATCAAAACTACTTATAGAGAGACCAGGAGATCACCCGGTTCATCAAACTTTAGGTACTTTTGAAGTTTACGATAGTTTTTTTTATTTGAATATAAGCTTTTACTCGCAACTTCGTCTGCGTGAATTTCAGATTAAATTATTTGTATTATTTAAATCAAAACTCGCTAAAGACAACTAATTATTCAGATTTTTCTCGCGGAAACGGTCCATTTTTTCGGAATAAGAGTAGCCTGTGTAGTACAGTCAATCATGTAACTCTTCCGTCAGAAACCGTGAATTTTTCGGATAAAATTTTGCATAGATAAAAATCTACCTTTCAAATTTTACTATGATACGTTAAGCCGTTGAGGCGTGATTGGGAAACAATTCGCATTTATACAAGTATGATGAGTATACAATTAGGAACAGATTGAAATACTAATACATTTGATTTATCTCAATCTTATCGACGGTTCTAAAACAGGTCGTAAACGGCTTTGCAATCAAATATTGGAAATATGAATTTCTATATTAACTAGTCTATTCTAATCTTAGGCATTTTGATTAAATTAGATTTCTTGTAATTTTTTTAAGTGAGTAAATAGTCATCTAATTCTCTATCTACTGCGCCGAGAAAAATCTGTCCTTTCTTTCTAATCCTAAATCTAACTAGTGTCGAGCAGCATCCAGTTGCTCTCTATATCTCTCGTCTACCAAACTTCACAAATCCGTGAAAACCTGAAACGTTAAGGCACGGAAGTACATCAAAGAATACCCCAGAGATGCAGTATTTCACAATTTAGCCTCTCTCACAGGAACCGTTCATTTTTTCTTGAATAAAAAGTGACCTATGTTCCAATTCCGCATATTATCCATTTACCAACCGAATTTCATCCAAATCCGTTAAGATGTTAACACTTGATTGGGGAACAAACATCCAAACATTTACATATATATAGTAGGATTCAACGGAAACAAAAAAAAATATAAATTTACAAATGTCCAAAAGTTTCAAATTAAAAAAAAAATTAACTTGAAAAATAATCCAATGAATGTACCAAATAAATTATTAATTAATTTATAAATTAATTATTAATTACTTAAATTCAATATATGAAGGTCTGAAGGGTATAAAAAAAAACAGGATATTATCAAAATCGATCCTACAATTTTCGAAATAATTTTTCATAAAATCGTTATTATACAAGACGTGTAGTAGTTGTAGTTTTGACACTTGCTAAGTTCAAAAACTGTTATTTTTCTACGTTAATGTTACAATTTTTAAATTTTATTCGACGATGTGACCGCACATATAAGAGCAAGTACGTGCGATCCATTCGTGCAGTTTATTTAATAAACATACTGAAGTTTTCTATTTCCTTAATTCAAGCATAATGCCTACTTTAGTAATAGACCAACTTAAGAAAGACAAAACTAAATCACTCTCATTATTTGCCGTTGTCCGTTAAAGATAAGCAAGACCTATAATTTGAATATTGTAAGTGAAAGTTCTACCAACTATTACTTAGCTTCTGACTGACCAAATAAGGTCAACAAATGACCAAACATTAAGACATGGAAATAGAATGTAGTACACAAAAAATATTTTTCATTTTGTCCACAAAGAAATTGCAAGAGAAACTATCTTCCATACAAAGGCCAGAGGAAGTCTCTGTCTCAAAAATAAAAAAAAAAAAACTACAAAGACCATGAAAATCTGGAACCAACGCCTGATTAGGTTCAAACCTTAATTTACCACTTTCGTTTGTGGTTTGGATTAAAATTAACACGAATCATGAAATCAGGCCAATAAAATTTTCTATTTAATTTAATTATCATAAAATTTAATATATTTATGCCCAAGATGTACAGTACACGCTTAAGAAACTAGACCAACTGCTAATTTTTTGTGCACATTTTTCATATCACGATCATGGTGGTTAATAGGTTCTGGTATTCAACATTTTCTTCTTCTTTTTCTTGTATTTTTCTTACTCAGGTGTTGCTTTGCAGGTCCAATGACTTTTATTGTCTTAATAGTCTATGCGATATAATGGTCAGCCAGAAGCTCAAAGAAGACAATCTTAAGACTTCGGAGTGGCTATAATATTAATTTAACGGAACTTTCTGTAGACATATATGTGTTTATGTATATTTTTGTTACCATTGAATTATACTTCGAGCTACCAGTTTTTTTCTTTTTCTAAGTGCGATTGTGAAATTCTACTGATGTGGATGCACTGTGTAAGCCAAAGTTATACTCTTGGTAGGAGCACGGTAGTCTGTACATAATAGCATCTGAGTATCTGTCGATTAAGTGTAACGAAAGGTAACCCAACGGATTAGACAAGTTTTTCAGGAAGTTTATGCTGTTTGGATGATGGTCGAGTGTTTTTTTATTTCTTTTGCATGTTGCAGGGTCAGGGGCATCATTATGTTGTGCACGTACATAACTGGAAGTTAAAGGCATATAGGTAGCAACATAATCCATTAGCACTACGTCAATTGTGATATGCAAGTCATTAATGTTTTGGGTCTCGTTGGTTCGAGAAAGCATGAGGTTTTACTATAAGTTTTTGTATGCCGGTTAGGTGCAAGAAACTTCAGTTAATTAATGCAAAGTATATATAAGACATCCGAAAACGTGAGATGGGTCTTAAGAAGGATTTCTTACATAAAAATATCTTATAAATTATTTAGTGGAAGTATTTTTTGCACAATGCCCATTTTTGGCTGAAATAAAAACGTAAAAACAATCAAATATTGGCAACACAAAATGGAGATTTTTAAATTGAAATTGAAAAACTATGACTTCTGAGTATCGGTAGTGCGTCTTAAAATAATATTTTTCTTTTTTTATAATTTGCGTGACTAAAGAAAAAATGTCTGTACTTAACAGTACGTCCGAAGTTGGGTTCGAGCGTTAGTTAGTTTATTCATCACACAAAGCTACGATACTTATGTGATTACCAGATGCATTATAAATATTAAACATTACCAGCAAGATTATTTAAAATTAACAATAATTTTGATTGAAATAAATATCTACCAAGATTGAAGTCAATCATACTGCAAACAATATTTGCTTCTTTGAAACACCTAGGCAATGGCTCATTGGCAGCATATACAGTTCTATGGTAGGGTATATGAACTAATATCTAGTTTCTAAGCATTCTCCAAAAAAACATTGAAACCAACTAAAGCAAAAATTTGAGAACCATCAATATGGTCTGTAATTATGTCGCGAAAGAACTTTTTTCGAATGATTAAGGACAAAATACCAATAATTTACATATCTTATCATAGTACGGCATATCTGTGCCCCAATTAAGTCTTTTCACTACAAACCTCGTAAAACATTTTTGGATTTTTCGATTCTAAATGAATGTACTGCATATGAAGGATTTCAATTAATACTGCAATACCCCAAATTAGTCCTTACAAAAGCAAAAAAATAGACATTTTAAGGTCTGTAGATCAGAGAACTCTTTGCAGTTCCACAAAATAAAACCCAACAGTAATGTCATTAACAAAAAACAAACAAAAAAGAGGGCCTAAATGGCTGCCCTGTTGGACACCCGAGCCACCATAAACCGATGCAGAAAAACATTGTTTATACGAACGTACTGAATACGTAAGAATTGATCCAATTTAAGAAATTTGAGTGATAACTTTGTTTATTTTCATCAGAAAAGCGTCGTGATTTACTCGATCAAAAGTTTAAGAAAAGTCAGTATAGACCACGTAATATTGTGACGTAATATTCTAAAGTCCATTAAAAACTAAGTGACAAAAAAATGTAATGTTACCAGCATTTATTGTATGGGAATCAGACTTGAATCCGTCCAATACAACTTGTATTGAACGGTCCAGAAGATAGCTTCTAATCCAACGACCAAGAGTATTATCGATCCCAAAAGCACGCATTTTCGATAAGAGAGCTTCATGCCAAACTCTATCAAATGCCTTGGAGATATCAAGAGCAATAATCTTACTTTCACCAAAGCGATGTAAAGATTTGTTCCACTGTTCGGTGAGATATGCCATCAGATCACCAGTGGAACGGTTGCTGCGGAAGCCATACTGACGGTCATGGAGAAGCTTACGATCTTCGAGATATTCCTTAAGCTGACGGTTAATCAGTGTTTCCATGACCTTAGAAAGAAGGGACGTCATTGCTATGGGTCGGTAGGAGGAGGGGGAGGATGGGTCACCTTTCTTAGGGACAGGCTGGACAAATGCTGTTTTCCATCTTCTAGGAAAGATTCCAGAAGAGTAGGAGCGATGGAAAAGCTTACGCAGTGGCTTTGCCAGTGTGGAAGAACACCAGTGTGGAAGAACACCTCTTCAGGGTATACCATCCGGGCCAGCGCATTTGTGTATATCGAGATCTTTGAGAACTCTTGCTACTGTACGAGTGCGGAAACAAATCTGTCCCATGGAAAAATTTACATTCTCAAGTACAGGAGGGGCAACGTTGCTATGCGGCAGCGTGGAGCTGGCAGCGAAATGGGCGGCGAGCAAGTTTGCCTTCTCTGAAGAGTAAACAATTGGTTTGTCATTGTCGATGAGCGTTGGAACCGAAGATGTTGAGGAGTTTTTAATATTTTTTTACAAATGACCAAAAATGTTTACTGCCTTTGGGACACTGCAGAATTTTTTGCCGTAATTTTTGATCATGCAAAAATTTGGTTCTTTCAATAACGGAGTTGCATGAGTTCCTTGCTTGTTTGTGCTTTTTATGATTTTCCTCTGTTGGGTTGGCTTTGTAAGATCGGAAACTTACTTCTTTGAGCCTGATAGCTTCTTTACACTCAGAATTAAACCAAGACTTTTCTTTAGGTTTGATGCTTTTTACTCTGTTAGGAATAAAAGCACGCATCCCTAGAAGAATCACATTTGTGATCATTTCAGCACTGGCATCAATGTCACTATCGAGGAAGCATAGTGACCAGTTAAAGTTTCGGAAGAAAATATTCAGTCCCAGTTGGCTTTCTCGTATTGCCAAACGGTCCTGGTGGGAAGTTTTTCTTTAACTGGATGGGTGGAGGATGAGAAATTAGCTGAAATGACACAATGGTCTGAAGTGCCAAATGGAGAAGTTACACTAATGGTATATTTATCAGGGTGAGAAGTAAGAAGCAAGTCAAGAGTATGGGTGGCTTGCCCAGCAACATCCGGTATACGCGTTGGCACATCGATCAGTTGGGTAAGGTGATGTAACCCGGCAAAGAGCTCGACATACCTTCCTTCGGGTGTTGTCTGAACAGAATAGCGGAGGCAATTGGAATTGTGTACATTGAAATCGCCCGCAATAACGATTTCAGTGCGAGGACAAAGGGAAACAATTTTTGAGATCAAACTCTTTACAAGTCGAATTGCTGTCGAGATTTGGACTCCTGTAACTAAAACAATAATGAATGTTATGCTTGCGGACAGTGAATTTGAGCCATAAGAAGTTAAAGTCCGTGTTGTAACATTGCCCATATTGGGGAAGGCTCTGGCAAGCAATATCATTCCTAACATAGACCACGAGACCATGATGGGAAAAGAGTAATGGCACCAAGCTATACCCATGTAGAGCAAACTCTGATATGATAAATCAGTATTTACTCCAACCTGGGTTTCACTTAATGCCAAAACAGCTGGCCTGTACTGAACAGTGTAGACGTACAGGTGAAAGAAATTTTTTCGTTGTCAGTATTGAGCTTGTCAGATGTAGAAATACTTAAATTACCGATATTCAAAATACTATCAGTAATAAATCAGTTAGCAGCATTAAATGCAGCAGAAAAAAATTATTTAAATAAACGGATTGGAAATGTTTAGCGAACAAGTTACAAACAACAGAGATCAGAATTCAGAAGATATAATGCTTTCAAGACGCCTAAGATCGGAAATGCCATTTGATTGTTTTTTTTACTATTTATAAATTTGCAAAAACTTTTACTATTTGTTTTAAGGTAAAACTCGAAAAAAAAAACAGATATTGGTTGAATAGAAATTTATTTTATTTATTTTATTTCGTATTATTGTTTTTCGTATTATTGTTTTTCGTATTATTTAGATTAATAATTCTTTTATTTAATCAAACGGGTTTTGATACATCTTTCGTTTAAGATTTTGGTATATATACATCAATTGCTCATTTAACAACACTTAAGACTAAATTATAACATTCGTTTAAGTCTGTATTAATAAACAATGCTTTTGCCAATTAGTACCAATGAAATAGTCTGAAATTGGCATAGTAAAATTTGTGTCCAGCATGGTGGGGCTACAAAAAAAAAATTAAAAATTAAAAGACATATTTGGATAAGAAATATGAAAAATAAAAAGTTATGTTTATGTTCGCAAAACCCTAAAAGTACTTAATCGATCACCGCAAATTTTATTTTAAATACCAATAGAAAATTACAAAATAATGAATTACTATAAGAAAGGGGAAAAATGAATCGATCTGATCCCATAATGAAAGTACGAATAATGCCCTTTAGATGGCGTTTCATATAAACAAACAAAGCGGTAGTAAAGCGCAGGGTTTCTGCTGGTTATAAATAAATTTAGAATCACAAGTTGCAATTATAAAACGCAAACTAAGTGCAACATGATGTATTGTATTAAGGGAATTATGAAAATGAATATTTGTCTGAAGTCGAATTGTGCAAAGGTATCGATAACTTCATAGTCATGGTAAAAAAAAGGTATTCAAATTTGTCCATCAGGATCATATATCTATTTAATATTAGGCAAATTTAAATCACATTTCCGAAATATTGTGATCATCATTTAGCCAAGTCTCTTTGAAAAAAATAATATCATATTGAGTTGGAGTTGAAAAGAGAAGAACTTGTTGCAGTTTAGTGCATAGTCCTCCTTTTGATAGTAGATAAGATAACATATAAGCATGGTCCAGAGCGAGTATTACGGTGGAATTCTTTCAGGGGAGAAATGCAAGTGGATATTTCACTGTTTGCAAAAATAGCGATAACGATAAAACAATGATTTTGGAATTTTCAAAACTTATTTAAATCAAATGAAAAAAATTAAAACTTAGAATATGCTTAAGCATTTACTAAAAAAAATATTAATTATTTAATTATTATGTATCGATCTTATTATTATTATTAACAGGATGATGAATCAAAGAAATCTGACGGGATGGGTCTATTTGACAATTCTCATCGTCCATTGCACTGTCATGACGTTTGCGTACCCACAAGCAGATATGATTATGCCACGACGCCTGGACTTCTCAACACAAACACAATCGGAACAATCAAATCAATTGGCACCTGTATACCGCCCTCAAGAACACCAGGATTCCAGAAAATTTGCTGCCAAACCAAATCATCTCAAGAAAGTGGAGCTCGATGATGTAGAAAATGATATTGAATCCAACACACTGCCCGACAGTAATGTCGCAAGTTTCACCTGGTCAAATATGCTGTCAACATTTTTACAAATGTTCTTCAATGCAGGTACAGGTGCTGTTGGACCAAATAAGTCAGATGATGTCGATAATGTTGGTGGATTTGGACAGTCGCCATGGGCTCATCTTATTTCAGTCGGTAAGTTTAAATTTAACAGTTTGCATACGAAACAATCAATCTTACTTCACTTTTTCTTGAAGGTTTGAAAATCATCAATACACTTTTGGGAGGCGGTGCACCAAGTGATGGCATTGATAAGGTCGATAATGGTGGATCTCCAATGCAGGTAATTTTAATTAGCGAATAATTATATTGAAAGTTTTAAATTTAATTTTAAAGTTCTGTATTAAAGAATGGACAATTTATATAGATATGGACATTTGTGGTACACTGTAGTTTAGTTTTTTTTTTTTTTTTTGATTTGTTAATGTATATAGAGAAACAAATTGCACAATTTATTTAATTTTTTTTTTGTAAAGAAAAACAAAAAAAAACACAAACCAAACTAACCCCTGCTTAAATCGCTTTTTAATGGAGAATATTTTAATAATATATTATTTACCTGCATACTTATGTATGTAAATATATTTGTATTTTGAATGGCAGTTAGAAGAATAGTAGTTTAAATTTGAGTTTGAGGCTTTTGTAATATCCATCTAATTGTTCTATTATCTGAAAAGTGACTTCGGATCAGAGCATTCATTCATTCTGTCCATTTGCGGGATTGCTTCTATTTGCATGTGCAATTGCACATGTGTGTACATTGTAATCCTTGGTTTTATTGGACCATCAAGACATTACAATGTAAATTCGTTAGAGGCTTCTATTGTTTTATCGAGTTGGCAATAGGAGTAAACAACCAAAAAGAAGAAAACATTTAACAATATCTGTGAAATCAATGCTATTCTCGTGTTCACAACTGTAGCGATCGTATTTTTTTTATATTAATTTCAAGAAGTTTTAATCCAAAATAAACCCAAAACAACCCAGAACTGTCAATTAAACAGTGTTGCCAACTCCGCCTCTAAAAATAACAATTTACTAGATGAAATCCAAAATATTTTAATATTTATCATGTTAATTTTAAGTAGAAATAGCTAGTTTTTATGTATCAACACAATACATATTATAGACCAAAGGAAATTCAATTTACAATTATATATTTCATATGGTAATCGTAGTTTTATGTTGGAAACTTGTGCGAACCACCTTAAGGTGTGTCTACACCAAAAACCATTCAAAAGCATTTCAGAAATGTTTCTGAAATGTTTTTTTTGGGTGGGACGCTTTCTGAAAACATTTCTGAAATGTTTTTTAAATGTTTAAGAAATGTTTTTTTCGTGTGGAAACACCTTTATGTAGACATTAATAACGAAAATACAAGTTTTTTATGCAAATGAATTAAATCAACGTATTTAAGAAGTATCTGTTATTTTTGGAAATTATTACAACATGATAATTTTTAAGACCAAAAAGTTTTCTAAGACATAATCTCACAGTGTAACTCCAAAACAAATGTAGCCGTAAATAGTCTTGGGTCAGAGCTATGAAGATTTTAATGCAGGAAATTTGATACACAAAACCAAACAAAATAATTTAGAATTTCAGGTCTTTGAGTCTCATAAATCTTAAATTTCGGATATCTTTTCAATTGAGCCCTTTATAAAGCTATTTATTTTATAATATGGAAGAACAAAAAAAAATTTACAAACTTAAGCAAACAGTGAAAAATCCTAGTAAAAATTGCAGAACCTTGCAGCAAAAATATCGAGTACAACGACCATTGTCTACAATAATAAAGAGAAAAAGATTTGATTGTTTCTTTGTTTCTTTGCATTGAATAGGCTCCTAAACTACTAAACCGATTTGATATATTATATTTTCAAAATATATTAGGGATCCTTACTTTGCAAATAAAATGGGGCACAGCAACGCGTGGCCGGCTCTGCTAGTTATCTACATAGAAATGCTTTCCGATAGTTTGTACAAAAGTAACATATTTAAGAACCCACATAGTCCAAGTTATAGTTGTTTCAAAAAAAAAATCCAGAACATTTTCAATAATTTATTTTTATATATCCTTTATTTAACATTAGAAAAAAAATAAAAACAATATTTTTTGGTAAATGGTTTCTCGCTTGCTACAGGGTATCTTAGCCGCGGTACTATCATCAGTTCTTGGCACCAAAGATCCGGAACAAGTGAATTCGATGGCCAAACAAGCTGGCGAGGTAAAAGCAACAAAACAAAACATAACATCTACAAAAAATTAATATTTTTTTTAATTAACAACAACTGTAAATCTTACTGCACAATCTACTATTTTTCGCTAAATGGTCCTTTGTACATTTTCCGCTTCTTTAAGCAAAGTATTTTCATCTTTCTTTATTTTTTTTGTTATTTCGAATTAGTGATGAGTTAGCAGTTAATTAAAAGTATGTTTTCTTTATCCTCAGTTTATTAATATTGTCATGAACCTCTTGGATGCCCTTAAGACTTCGTTCTCGCATCGTTCGTTAGCTGCTCGTTCAATTGGCAAACGGGACTCTATGAGTGATGCCACAATAGCTGGTATTTCCATGTTGAAGGGATATGTTAGGACCTACCGTAATGCCGATGATAAATGCATGCAAAAATATGTGTGCGATGCCAATACTGAGTGTGTTAAGGAAATTGGTGGATCAAGCATTTTCTGCCAATTGGGGACGTAAGTTCTTCTCAACATAAATTTTTGCTCAATTTTTTTAAAAATACTTTTTATATTTCTTTTGTTAGCTACGCAACAAGTCTTATACTTGAGCGAACAAGTGGTAGCCAATTCGAAAATCTTTACGATGCTGGTAAGCGAGGTAGATCTGGGATGGATTGCAATCAACTTTTCTTGGAATGTAACGAAGTCTAAGGAACTGGCGGAAATCGAAGCCGACGGGACGTGATCATAAGTAATTTATTTAAACTTATTCGACTAGGGTAACATTTTACGTGTGATTTGCTGCCACTAGATAGCTAATCATGTGTTCATAGTGTTTTAATTTAGATTATAAGCTTAGCTTAAGGGTTTAGTTAATTTATTTTGTGTTTATAGCAAACTATTATTTATTTAATTTATTGATCAACAAAATTAAAATCTGTATCTCAGAAGAGATTGAACCGTGATGAAAAAAAGTATAATAAAATAATTTTCCAAATAAAAAACTACTGCCTATATTTCAAAAGAATTTTGGTTGGTGACCAGCCTGAATTAAGTCATCCTAAATATAAATTAAATATTTTGATTTAAAGCCGTAAAAAAATTATTACGTCACGCCGATGTGTCAGTATAAAGCATTAGGTGTCAAATATATAAATAAATAAATAAATTTTAATGGCGAGACAGTTCCTTAAGGACCAAGGCCTAGTGATTTATACTCTCAACCATTCCTGTGTGGGTGCTGTGAATCTGCAAGAATGGAAGGGACCTACAATTTAACGCCGAATCTGAACGGCTACAGGAGATGCACTTTTTCGAGAAAAATTTTACTATCGGATGTTTTTTCGGAAAATAGGTAACTCTGACGGGGAGTCGAACCCCGACCATTCGCTTAGCAGTCCGACAAACTAACGACTAAGCCACGTGGCACTAAATATATATATGTAAGATAAAATATTATCTCTTTTCGAAAACTAAATAGGTTACATATGAAACAAAAATGCCTGGCTTAAAAAAAATTATCTATTGAATCACAAAACCGCAAAGCGATTACATGCAGCAGTGTCACTCATTTATTTTAATTTTTGCAACGTTATATTAAATAAGCCTTAGCGGCTTGTGTCATGTTCAGATCACGCTTATTTTCTCAATTAATTTATATTTGCTAAAATCAATTGAATTCATTCGTGTTTATTCCACTCAACCTAATTCCATCCGTGCCATTCAAGCAGTTAGATACATAGAGATGTAGAGATACACATGTATCTATTTGAAAATAATAAAAAAATAAAATCAAACACACTCTATGAACTAATGCCCAGTGAATAAACCCTCAGAGGTATTTTAGCCATCAACAAAATGCGATGACAGCAACAATGGAATACTGCCAGATGTCACCAGTAATTAAACGAAATTCAATTTGACATTTTTGGAAAATTTATAACTTTTACACGTGCCTATGACATAAAAACAAACTGGAGGTGCTTCTCTGCTTCTGTGCAGCATGTGAAGTTCGAAGACCAAGCATTTTTAGATGCACGTTTAACCCATCACTCCGTTTCATTGTAGGATTTGATTTGGATAAAATATTTAATTAATTAATATTCAAAAACAGTAGATACATGTATTTAGATTATAACTGCCAAATATATGAAAAGCAGGTATTTTAAAACAAGAATTTAAGAGAGTATTTAAATAGAAAACTGAATCTCTTATTTGAAGCATCAATCTGTTATTTTTTAATTATTCTGTTCCAATCTGTGTAATCCGTTTATCTATATCAGTCTTTGTTTCCAAGCACCTTGCATTTTGTCGTATGTGCATGTTTACTCACTTTTCAGTTGTAATTTGTCGTATGTGCAGGATTTTTCATTTACCGGACAGATGAGTCCACTGCGCAAAACATATTTTACCGCCAATAAAAACAGCATTGGCCACAATATGCAGCCCTGTCTGACTCCACTTTGAACTTCAAACTTATCTGACAATTGGATCCTTCATATGTTGCTTGCCAAATAAATTTTGTGTTGACGCGCTGTCGAAAGCCATCCAAAATCGATGAACAGCAGGTATAACGGTGATCGATATTCAACGCACTGCTCAATAAATGATCCTTACATGAGGATCCAATACAGAAACCGGCTTTTTCGGATCGAGTGTGGCTTCTGGATTTTCTCTTATATGCTCAGGAACAAGTATTTTGGCAACAGCAGGCAAAACCAAAATCCCCCTCTTTCAGTGGTTTTAACCCTGCAGTCAAGTGCGAGATGACCAAAGAACCGTCTATTTCCTAAACTAGATATCGGTTTGAGCTTCGAGCACCTATCAGGTCCTTTGTTATCATCATAGAGTAACTATATTATAAAGAGGGAAATCTACTGCCTTCTTTTGACAAGGCCTACAAGCTGGTAAAACAAGTATTAGTGTAGAACTGTCAAAAAATTGACGCCGATTGAGAATGTAGTAGTGCTGAACTGTCAAATAATTGACACCGATTGATAGTGTAGTAGTGCTGAACTGTCAAATAATTGACGCCGATTGAGAGTGTAGTAGTCAAATAATTGACCTCTTCTTTTCAGTTTCCTTTTCTTTGTGTTGGTAGATAAGATAATAAAAAGCGCCATCCCGAAATTGACGTCATCAGTGACTCAAAATGACTAAATTAAATTACCATTTTTCGAAAGAATCCGAAGTGTTAGTGGAATTAAAATGTATATTAAATCAATCAATGTATATTTAATCAATCATTGGACCAAACCTGCATCAATTAAAACTTACTTTTCCGTTTTTTTTCTAAAACGGAAATTAATTTATTCAACAAGGGTCACTAATGACGTAAAAATACGAAACTCGCTATATTGTTTTCTTGTATCATGAGGAGCCACTAGCAAGTTACTCGAATGCAAGTTGTTATACTTTATTATTTTTTCCCTGCCTCTTACATATTGTGTGCTTGAAAACTCTATATAAACGTTTAAAACTGGTTAAACAATATCCAAGAGTTTCAAACACTTTACCTGATACTGATGATAGTGTATTGCTTGTTCTAAGAATAAATTTAAACATGCATTCGGTCAGAAGAACACCTACTTTGTATATTTGCAAGATTGTATTGTAAAGTAGCAATAAAACAAACATATGCCAAGTCACATAGAGCGCATTTTCAACGCCGCGTCAAGTTCCACACGGCGTCAAAACATCGCGTTGTGATAAGTTACAAGTTTGTTTTTTTAATTTAAGTCTTCGTTAAACAAAACGCATTTTTAAGGCGGCGTAGAGATTACTTTACGCTGCGTTGAGATAACTTTGACGCGGCGTTCCAAAAAAAAATTTGTTTTCAATATTTTATGTTTGGTAATTAAGTCATTCTGAATTTGTTGTATAAATTTATTTTATTAAACTATTTTTTTGACTTATTTTGTCTCATTTAATATTGTATTGTTTAAATGGAAAAAATAACCTAATTGGCATTTAGTGAGAAAATGAAAATCAAGATTCAAATACTAAACGCGCTGCGGATAGCTCTCTGTCTGACTTTCTCCAACGCCGTGTTAAAATAATCTCAACACAAGGTAAAATAATTTCAACAAATTATTAATCCTACAAACTTAAAAAGAAAAAAACTGCATTTATATTAGAAAATTGTAGACTAGAAAATTGTAGACAATATTTTTCGGTTGTTTCTTCATTCTTCTTTTGGACAGGCACGTACGTTGGTGTGTACACTGATTGGATTACCCCGAATATATCCAATGCTTTCCTACAAACTGTACTGTTTTATTCTAAAAACATTTGCAAAATTAAAAAAAAAAAAAAAACAATTAAAACCATCCATTACCACTAAAAAACATAATTGGGAATTGTTTTCAATTTCAAAAGTTCTTATTTTTAGTCCGTGCATTTTCTTTCTCAAACGAGAAACTTCAAAGCTCAATCACAAAAAAATCTTTGAATTTTCATTCTTCCATTCGTTATTTCATTCCCCCTACTTTTGTACACCCCTTACCCAATTGCAAAAAGAAAGAATGAAGAAACATCCGAAAAAAGGAATCATGTAAACAAGCTCTAAGACCTAAGAAAATCACCTTAACCCTTAAGGAATACATTTCGAACACATCCTACTCGATATGGTGGAGGTGAATATCTAAAACGTCAACAATAAATTGTTTAGTGAATATTGTGTAGTGTAGTGAACTGTTGTGAACTGCTTATTTATTATTATTGATAAATAATAAAAATAAATAATAAAAAAAAGAATTTTATGAAATTCTCACAAATTGTTTGAAATGAAGGAAATCCGTGAATTATTGTATCCTTTTTACAAAATTAAACCACTAAAAAAAAAAGAAATGGATTCCCAACCTGTGTATCAGTCAACAATTGTGTGTGTTATTTCTCGCCCACCAAGAATGATCCCGATTTTATTGCACGTTAGGCCTGTTCTGTGGCTCGCACTCTTCCCAAGGCTGCCACACAGGCTGCTTACAAAGGCCAATTGAAGGTAAATATTATTCTTGATACATATTTACAGCATTTATTTGACTTTTTCTTATTCCACAGGGTATGGTCTTGTATTTGGAACCCGACAATGTCAGTGTTGTCATATTGTAACGACAAGCTGATCAAACAAGAAGATATTGTCAAGCATACCGGTGCTATTGTGGACGTACCAGTCGGTCATGAGCTTTTGGGCCGTGTCGTTGATGCTTTGGACAATGATTTCAATGGCAAGTGAGAATACTAAAGGTCGTTTCTGTGTCGGATTCAAGGCACCCGGTATCATTCCACTTAGTATTAAGACCGTCTTGTTGATGTCTGTTTTGTTTTTTGGTTTTTATAGACTTGGTATTACGGCTATTAAAAATATCGATACAAATCGATCATTCTATCAGCCACAAATTTGTTGTTGATAGAATCATATGTAATGTATACAAACATATATCAAGTAATATAATAAAATGTATAAATTTATTTGCTGTTTTTTTTATTGAAAAACCAGAACTTGAAAACGAAATGTCTTCTGTGCACTAGTTTTTTTTTGTCGAAATGATGTGCCGCTTATTATGGATTTATATGGCAACAAGCCTCAACTCTGTTTTCATGATCATCACATACTTCCTTCCGAACTACGAGAGCGACGTGAAACCTTTTCAGAAAGATGAACCAGCAAATCCTGGTTGTCCATATAGAATGTATCGATGGAGAGCCTGAAGAATTCTTCTCAGTTTATTGTCGAACTAAAAAAAATTATTTTAACTTTAATATTTTCATTTTTTTTTTGTGTAAACAAAAGCAATTTACTTACAATTGTTGTCAACAAGAACGAAATGAAATGTCAAAATGAACAAAACTCACCACATCATTTTTTTACGCGGACAATGAATGATATACAAAAGAGAACACGAAACACAATGAATGATATACCAAAGCAACAACGAAAATTGAGGGTTTTGATATATTTACTCTATGGTTATCATATAGACCGTTCTGCTTTTGCAACAATTTGCAACATCTTCTGTTTTTTGAGCCAAAGCGTTGATGTGGTTACGCTTCGCACACTATGGTGAACCTCTCTCTAATATGTATTATTTAGTTTTAAGAAATAAAAATGTCAGTATTTATTATTGAAAATATTTCATTACATCTTTGACAATTTCTCCCAACCAAGACTTCCATTCAAAATACATAAAACTTCGTTCTCTTAGAATCGGACATCTGGCAATAAAGTGGTAAATATCTTCTCTTTCCTTGAGGTTGCAAATATCGCACAAAATAGGTAGGTCCGGACGATGTGGAATGTAGTTGAGGTTGATCATTTCCCCTCTTACTTTAAATATCGTACTTATCATTGAAAGCGGTAATCTGTTTAAGAAGTAGGAGCTTCCTTGTAAGTTGTAGTCGAGCTGGCTATAAATCATCCTATACTGAGATGATTTAGCTTCCAAGATATAACCACTATAAGCTGAGCGCGCTACACCTTCCAGTGAAATTTGAAAAATGTTTCTAAGATTAGCGGGTCCAATACCTGGTTGAATCTGCAATCTTTATCCACAATCAACCCCTATTTCTTCCCATTTTTTGACGAGGTTGCCTCTCAAAGTAATTATCGACTTGAGGATCAATTTGGGTAGTCTTGTCTCATCCATCTCCAGCAGCTTGATTATATAATCAAGTTTTAGCGTATTTAAGAATAACGGTGGCATTGTAGTTTTAAGGTGGACCATGTAATTTGGAGTACAGGCCGGCAACCGAAAAATGCGTTTAAGAAAATATCTTTGAAACTTTTCAACAACATCGAACTGCCAGCAACCCCACACTTGAGCTCCATACAACATGATGGAAAAAGCAGTGGCACGCAATATCTGGATCTTTGCGCTATGGTCCACAAACCTACTCTCTATACAACGTCCCCAGATAGAAGAAATAGCTCTCTTTGCCTCTGCTAATTTAGTCTCGAAATGTTTTTTGAAGTTAAGGTTAGCACAGATCAATACACCGAGATACTTATACTCTCGAACAATTTCTAAATTCTGACCCTTGTAGGTCCACCTTTCGTTTCTCGAGTATCTACCACCTCCATCCCTGAAGATCATCATTTTAGACTTTCCAAGGTTAACAGTCAGGTTCAAAAGATCACAGTAGCGTTCCAGATGGTTGATCATGCATTGCATTCCGTCAACTGATTCCGCCAGAAAAAACTATGTCATCGGCGAAAATGAGACACGGTATTCGTAAACCACCGAACTCAATACCACCTCCGACTTCCTCGACAACATCATTTATAAACAAAATGAAGAGCAAAGTACTCAACACACATCCTTGCCTTACTCCCATTTCCGTTTCAAAGTCATCTGATGTAAATTTGCTGTCCCAAACATAAAACACATTGTTTTCATACATTGCTTTCAGCAGATTCACAACTTTGCTTGAGATACCCAAAGTATAAAGCTTATAGAATAACGATGCACGGGCAATGGAGTCAAAAGCAGCTCTGAAATCTACGAAGAAAGCATATAGCTTCTTCTTTTTGCTTTTAAAGTAATCGGCAATGAAAATCTGATCTACCGTCGAGTGGTTTTTCCTAAAACCAGCTTGGAACATGTTGAGTATGTTTTTGTCGTTAACCCACTCTGTCATCCTTTTAAAAATAAGTGTGCTGAATAACTTCACTGAAGAATTCAAAAAAGAAATGACTCTGTAATTCTCGGGATTGCACCTTTCTTATGCAGCGGATAAATAATTGCTTGTTTGAAGCAGGCTGGAACTTCTGCGGTTTCGAAAATTCTATTAAATTCCTTGGTGAGTGAGAACAGGTACTCGGACGTACAGTTTATATAGAATTTCGAAGGAATCCTGTCATCTCCGGGGCTTTACCAGATCTGGTTTTTTCTAAAGCAGTCCGAAGTTCCAGAACTGTAAACGGCGAATCAAGGATATCATAATCGATGACTGAACACGCCGTTCCTCGGATAAATGTGTATTCACCCTTAACATCTCCTGCACAACTTCCATTCAAAACTCTAGCATCTAAATTGTCAGCTAAATCCAATATTTTAGCTCCTTTACCATCGCATACTTCATCTTTTGACTGACGAATTGAATTAAAAATAACTCCAGCTGATCCGCTTAAAAAGCTATTCTGTGAAGAGCCAATCCTGGCGTTAAAGTCACCGACAAGTAATAAATCTCCGGAGTTTAAGGATGCAATTCCGTTGCATAGTTTATCAAAATTTCTCTGCCAGTGGTTACAATTCAGATAGATGGGAATGATATACACTTTCGAACCGTTATACGTGACCAATTATTAATTCCTTCTCTTTGCACAAAGTTTACGGATATTCCACAAAGTCCTTTTCGGTAACCAAGAAGCTGCCCTCCGCTTTCTCTTCCAGACGTATTTGTTTTCACCGCTAGTACCCATTTAAGCTTAAAGTTATTTAAAATACCTTCAAATTTTTCTATCTCATTATATAACACATGCGTTTCCACAAGTAAAAATATATCAAAGCTTTTAATATAACTAAAGAAATTCATAACAAAAAATTTATTTTTTAGCCCTGATATATTATATCCTAATATTCTTAAATCTAAAGTATTAATTTGATTCTGGTAGACTTGATCGCATCATTCTCTCGTACTCATGCTTGTGCTTTGAGCCAAAGGCTTTACAGCGGCTGCTTTCCCATTTTGCTGTGATGAAACGTTGCTAACTTCGTGTACATTCCCATTTGACGTTTTGACGTTGACATTTCTTACACCTTTGTTTACTTTGTGCACTTCATTCATAAAAGTTTCTAAATTATTAAAAATCATACAATTACTGCTGAATAATATCTTCAATGCCTCTATAGGATCAAGAGTTCCACACTTTAGCCCCTGCTCTAAATCCCAGGTGAAGAGCTTGTCGGATATGGCAAGCTTATCGTCTTTGAGCATAGTCTTAATATGTGGAAAATTAGCACGCAAGAACCTGTGGCTTGGGACCAAATGACTTCGTTTGCATCGCATTTTGTAAACGAAATTCATGAAATTTGGTCTCTGATTTTTTGCTCATAGCTCGAAAACTAAGCGTCCTACAAGGATGAATTTTTAACACGTTTAGGTTTATTCTTTTTAAATACTGCAACCTTTGAGCTGTTTTTTGCACTTTGCCCAAAAAAATATGTCACTAAACGTATAATTTTCCATATGCAAGCCTCTTCGAAACTGTATAGAAACTTTAGCTTGTCAAATTAGGAACATTCATATCATACATCATTATTTTAAACCATGGAAACTTGATTTCAAGGATTGTTCCAAAAAATACGTTACATAATGTATAATTTCGCCATATATTTTTTCTTATCGAAGTTTTATAGAAGTTTAAAATTGTCAAATAACAACATACATGTTTAACAATACTAGGTATTTTAAGTCTTGGATATAACTAAATGAATCTTTCTTTCTTACGCAAACTTTATCTAAACTCTATAGAAGCTTAAGTTTATCAAATAGGCAACATTTACATAAAAGCACATTGCCTTTTAGAATGCAACATGGCGTTGCAGACACTAGTTAGAAGAATTAGAAAGATAGGAAAGAATTTTTTGTTGGTGCAGTAGATCGAGAATTAGGTTACTATTTTCTCACTTAAAACTCACGAACGGCTCTAGCTTGCACTAGGAGTTAGAAAAATTTTCTTTTCAACCTGAGTATCGAACTGACGACCTCCGCGTCAGAAGTAAACATCTTATTTATTGCACCAATGCCGCCCGCACTATTTTAACCACTTGAAACTCGATTTCAAAGACTGTACCAAAAATGATGTAAATTAAATTGTTCTTGTATGTTTTTTTATCGAAGTTTTATAGAAGCTTAAGACTATCCAATAACCAACAAACATGTTTCACACCACTTTTTTCTCTTGGAAACTTCATTTCTAGGGCTTTATAACAAAAGATATTACTGAATGACAATTTTTTCTTATGCAAGCCTTTTCGAAACTTTATAGGAGCTCAAGCTTGCGAAATAAGCAACATTGAAATTTAAATCCTTCGCATTCTTAAGAACTGTCCACGCTGTATTGCGGTTTTTCATTTTAACAACTATTATTGCCGATCGGGAATCTTTGGCTTATATAGGACGCGCGTAATCAATATCGGAAACATCTGCAGATGAAAGCAAGCCAGCACAAATTGATTTAGCTTTCTCAGTCATATCAGCATCTCCAACCGCCGGCATATGTACCACGACATTAGACTCAGTGCCTTTTTGCAGTAGTTTTTTAAATTGGTCTTCGAGCAAATTGTTTTTTCTCTCCAACTTAAGAACTCTAGCTGAGATGCGCTCGTTCTCCTGCTTCAACCCTAAAATTTCGGCGAGGAGCTCTTGAAAGTCGGCCTTCGAAGGCAGCTGTTGGCAAAGCTCCTTGTTGTTGTCACGCAGAATCTGTATAAGATTCTCTGCAGTAATTGCGGCGGGGACGGTCACTGTAGGTTTGGAATATGCTGTTGGTGTAAGGTTTACGCGCTTTTCTTCTCGTTGTTGTTCGGGGGATATTTCAAGCAGACCTTTACATGAAAACAAGGCAGTTATAATTTTAGCTTAACGGCTTAAACTTACTCAGTTTTTTTGATTTTTTGTGGAAGCACAGTAGTAATTTATCAATTTAAAAATATGCTTGAAGCTCTTTAATGAAATTTTATTACTTTAAAACGACTTTTTTCAGGAGCTTTCTTAACATAGACACTTTATTTTTGACAGATCAAATGTAAGAGTATAAAATACCGTTAAAAATTATTTTAAACTGTAGCTATATAAATACGACAAAACATCTATCCCATATAACTTATCTTGTTTAATACAAAAAGCTGAACATCAGTACTCTCATGCATTATAATCGAATCAGAATTGTTTGAACCGACTGAATGGTTTAAGGAGGTATTATTCGAATCGGATTTAGTTACAGCCACACAACCACTATCCTGCACACACGTCACTGATCCCTGAGATACTTACTCATTGCCAACAATACCCAACAATGAGCCACAAAAAACACCAGCATCAGTATGTATAGAGTAGTTATATCCTCTACCCACGCATTACCCGCAATATAATTATTGATTTTTAGACACCCTACCTGCGGGGGTTTCGCTTAGAGGGAATATATATGTAGTTTAATTCTGCTGGATATCATAATTTCGAAATTGTATAAATCCCTTTTGTAGACTTTGTATTGGTTGTACTAAAGGCTATGATCATTGAACAAATAAAGTAAATAGAATCATACCATTAGATACTCATGATAGATGTGTACATGAACCGGGTGATTCACTTTAATATGTGTAGCTTAATATGTTCCGGACCTGTTAAAGATATTATATTAAATGCATTATTTAAAAATAAAAAACATTCTTAAACAGCTCTGTTCCTTTTGACGAAGTGACAAACTTTTGAAAAGTAATCCTTTTCCGCGATCTCCTACGTTGGGCGCCACTTATCAAGTATCTATTTTTCAACGAAAACTACACCTACATACATACAAAAATACATATTGCTCTGGTTCATTTAAAAAATAAATGCAAATATCTCTTGAATTTCATTGTTTTATTATTGCAAGTTTTGTATCAGAGCTCTAGCCAGTTCATATCTCCCTTGAAACGTTTTTTTCGCTATACCTTTGAGCCAAACTTCAGACGTACTGACGTATCAAATATAGAGATTTTATTTTTTAGTCATACTATGCGAGTGTGTTACTTCTTGCATAAGAAAAGCATATATACATAAATTGAGATAACAATCAAACATGACATTACGATCACAGAAGTCAGTGTCGGTGTGTATAGCGATTTACTTGAAATATAGTATGTGTGATTCTTTTGGCATTCGGCATTCCTCAGAGGGATTTTTGAAATTTAATTTTAGGGCTAAAAATAACGGTACCTGCCATATAACCGTTAAGGAAAAATCTTATTTTTCTCGAAAATGGCTAAAACCGTTTTAATGATTTTTTTTGAGATTTTTTTTAGGTATTGGCTTATCAACTTATTAAATCCAATTTTGCCTTTTATATAACTTGTTTTTTTTTTTAATTTCGACTTTCTCATTGGATTTCTGTATAATTTTATATTTTTGAAAAGATCTTAGCAGCCAAATTATTTCTGCATACCAAAATATTAGATATTTATTTTTTTCCATTTATAATTAATTTTTGAAAATTCAATATTTTTAAAACTAATCAAAAAATATATTTTAAAGTATAACATAAACTCTAAAAAATGGATTTTGATGAGGATACCGGAGCAGGAGTTTAAGGCAGGGGATGCTGAGGTTAAAGTCGAAACAGTTTTCATTCGAATAAGTCCTCTGCGGCATTCGAGTAACAGGCAGATAGAATAGGCGAGGATTTTTTAGGCTACGAGAATGAAGATAGAATTATAAATAGTTTCATAGTTTCGACGGAACCTGTGACGGACGAGTCAATAAATGAAGAGAATCTCTGCAGTTTCTCTGCGTTCTATCAGGGTATTCAGGTTTAAAAGTTGAAGGCAATTTTGATTAGTGGGCAAGATAAATGGATAATTCCAGGACAGACCGCGAAGAAGAAATCTAAAATACGACGTTGAACGATTCTCTATTCTCGAAATGTGAACCTGCTGATATGGGGGGACCATACTTGGGAGGCATCGGGTGACGTAGGGGTCGGAAAATTCTTTGGACTAACGTTTCACAAAGCCAAGTGTCGAGTTGGCCTCAGAGATGATACTATCGATATGTGCCAAGAAGTTGAGTTCTCGGTCACATAATACCAAGTAATCGACTGATGGCATTGGCAATATTAAGCTTTAAGCAGTTTTTGAGGCTCCAGAATGAGAAAGTATCGACATCTTGTTGAATGAGAGAAAAATCAAGCGTGGAAGAAGTAGTCATGAAAAACTTCATATCATTAGCGTAGAATGAAATATGGGAATGTTTAGTGACTATTTCAATATCGTTAATAGTAAAGTTAACAAGCAGTGGGCCTAAGATGTTCCCTTGGGGGTCCCCGCAGGAAGCTTAAAGTGGATCTACTTCCTTTCCGTTCTCTAGCACTAAAAGGGTATGAGATACAAATTCAACAAGGTTATTGGTAGTAGACTTGGGGATCGGCTAAGGTGATGATGAGTCTGCGTAAGATGATGCCAGAATTTGTAATTTTCCTGGTAATCACTTTACGCAGATTAAAATTTTAATGTGATCACATGTGACTATCAGAAATTTGACTGTCACAATCACCTTAGCCTTCTTAGCCCTTGAATTTTTTGATTGTGACAATCACTTATCATATATCACCTTAGCCGATTCCACTGCATTTAAGAAAACCATGTCGTCGATCGATGACAGACTACACGTACGAAATAACGTGACTCATGCTGATAAGACTCATCACTCATGCTAACCGCGATACTGTGGTTCATTCAACCAAAATCGATCGCAAACGTATTCTAAGCACCAGGGGTTTTAATGAAATTTACAAGGTAAATATAGTTTTGTCCAGGGATCGTTTCTTGGAATGTTTGATCCCGCTGGCATTATTTTCGCATTTCACATTAAAACATGTTTTTTCTAGGGCGTAGTAACGCGCGCCGGGTACCGCTAGTTAAATATGAAACTGGTGCCGATTGATACTAGGTAGTTCGTATAATAGTATTTTTTGAATTGTTGGTACTTGATTTGGTACTATATTTATTACTTAGTAGTAAATTTAGTACTAGATTTTCTGACGTGATAAGTGGAATTGTATATGGTGTGAGTAAACGGGCTGTATGTTGGTGTTGGTGTTATCAATGTTTTCTTATGACGTATCACGTACAATTATCGTCCGTAAACCGACTTTACAGACAACCAACTTTTTGATAGGAGCCTATTTTTATGCATTGGAGTTATGAAGAAGGTTTTCCTTATCTGAGGGAATTCACCTTGAGATAGCCATAGGCCAAAGATTTTTGAGAGTGGGGAAGATAGGGTTAATGAGCATATTTTGAGGAAAATTGCGGGGAGACCATCAGGGCCGGGGTAAAAATTGTCAATAATTAGTTTTAGTTTATTTTCTATAAGATAAGGGTCGACTGTAACAGGAAAAAATGGGCCTTTATAGCTAGAAATTCGGCAACTAATCGAAATAATCTGATTCATGTTCAAAGGAATCGTCGGTTAAAGATTGGTTGAAAAACGTGGCAAAAAAAATAGCGATAGCTTCTGGATTATTCGAAATATCAGTATTGAAGGGGAGAGAGGTAGGATAACCATCAGCCTTTTTTTATAATTGACAAATTGAAAAGACTTGGGATCATTTATGAGGTTGGATTGGGTTTCTATGAAATGACGTCGGTAAAGAGTATTGTATAACTTGGAAAAATAAAGATAAGAACCGAAATAGTTGAAATAGTCGGCGGGAGACCGAGTTCGAAAGAAAATTGCCAACCACTCGTTTCTTTTGTTACGCAAAGAACGAAGCTTGCGGTTGTACCAAGGTGGAGAAGCAAACGAAGTTTTAAGGCGACAAACGGGGACATGGAGAGAGATAGAATTAAATATTTCTTTGTAAAATATGTCTGTGGCATTTTGTACAATATGGTAGTCAAAACTGGAGAAAACTCTATTGAGGTACTTATTAATACGAGGAAAGTTTGCCTTATGAAAATCATAAGTGTATAGATTTGTGACGGGAGGAATTGGCAGTGGAGTCATGAAAAAATGAAGGGAGAATGAAAGTTGTCAATTTGTGACTAAGCACATAAGAACAAGTTCCTACGACATAGTCGTGCTTATTTACTTTTATGTTTTTGAATGGTTTTTAAATATTTTTTCATATGACCATTATTATCTACATTATATAAGAAAAATTATTTTATTAGTGGAAAATTACGAGCAGCTTGCTGCTTTTTTGTAAATTTATATGACAGCAGAACATACAATTGAAGTTAAAGGACATACATATACGGGTTTGTCAGAGAAACATGGAGGATTAATTATATATTCGTTAACAAAAAAGAACTCTTTCACAAATCCCGAATGCAAAACATTTGAATGCTATTTGTTAAAATGTTATTTTAAAAAATTCGTCTAAGAACCTAAACGAAATTAAAAAAAATTATTTAATTTAAAAAAATTGATTCTAACTACATATATCTTATGGATGAAGATACACCCTGCAAAAATCATTCCTTTCTGCACAAATGAAAACAAATAATTGTCTATAAAATGACTCACAACCATATCATCGTTCTACTGTACATACATATACATCCAATCCGATCAGCCTTCACTTTTACAACCCATAAAAAGGTTCCCTCAGAAGTCACATTTATTCAAAACAATCCTCCACCGTCCACCCCCTAAGTGTACTTCAATTTAACAAATAAATTACACCAAATGAAGATAAAAATAAATTATACCTCCTATCCGTTTCCAAACAGTAGCTATCGGTGCCGGGTTTATTATAGCGATTTGTTAAAACAACAACATCCACGTGCGGATATATGGCTCTGGGTGATATCCTGGACAATAACTTCCTACTGAAGCAAGGATGAAGGATTTTTGTAATTAATTGATTTTGCTCTGCATTACAGCAATTATCATGGCAATAATACTAAAAGCAAATTATTTTATTATCCAGTATTATATTTGTAATAAAACATATTTATATTTTTATTTATGTATGTGCACTATTGCTGTTTTTATTATAATAGGCGTTTTAAGCATCCGCAGTAGATCAGATTTAATCGAAATAATAGAATACCGTACTTCAGAGAGAATTTTAGTTAGATGGTTGGTGGGGAAGTGAAGTGAATAAGATTAAATATATAAGCGGGTCAGGGGAGAAATTAATTTCAAACTGAGTAGGTTTATACAGAAAAATGATTTTAATTGCTTTTTTTGTTTTGCTCTAATTAAAATGTGTAGTGCAATGAAAGTTATAGTATATGTAGTTAGATAATTTTGATTTACTTTGTTTATTATATAGTAATATCTGCAGGTTTTTTTCATCCTATTGGTTGGGAAATAAATACCCTTATCATTAATTAACGAAGTTTTAAATATAATGACACTTGTATTAAAATAATTGAGGTAAACACTTAATAGATGCATCAAAAACTAGATATTGGTTTTGTGAAACTCGATTTTTAGTTTTTATAAACCCTTAAGGATCATTGTATCTTTTTGAAAAAAAAATTGTGAATCCGATTTCTCTGCAAAGATTTGGGAACACCGATGACTTTTCAGGCTTTTTTCATTATGTTATTTACAAAGGGTTAGACATAATTCTGTATTAGTTTATTAATAGACGTATTGTTTGAATTGAAGCTTCGTTGCGAACTCCGGTTGAATAAGATGAAGTCGACGTTTTTTTTTAGAACATTAAAAATTTTGTCTGGAAAAATAGAATAGACTTTCTAGTGACAAAAATGTTTCATTAGATATTACTGAATTTATATTCGAAAGAAGAAAAGTACTCAAGATATGGCAGAAATGCTCCGCTCCTCAGCATAATACGGGCGGTAGTGGCGCAGTAGATAAGATGTTTGCGAGAGATCCTAAGTTCAACTCTCAGTTTTTTCAAATTCCCAGTGCAAGCTAGAGCCGTCCGTGGGTTTTAAGTGAGAAAATAGTATCCTGATTCTCGATCTACTGCGCCGAAAAAAAAAATTCTTTCCTATCTCTCTAATTCTTCTAACTAGTGTCGTGCAACATCCGTTTGCATTCTAAAAAGGCATTGTGCCTAAAAGACATAAATATGTTTAAATTCATCTATGGGTAAACTAAAAAATGAAATCCGAGTTTAGAAAAAACTTAAAATTTTACTTATCTCGAAAGTATACAGTAATTTCTTTGTGGAAAGATATCAAGTTACCAATACCAACAAGCGATGGGGATGAGATAAAACAGATAACAATAAAACAGATTTTTCCGGTGAACACCTGGAAGAAATTTTCAAGCCTTTTAATAGACAGGAGTTGTTGAATGACCCCGGTGATATTTAAGACGTATCTTAAAACTTCAAACCTTGAATTGACAAAATTTAGGAACTTTCCTAAGGAAATTGCAAAAGCAACCAAAAAGCTACAGAAAACTGCAAAAAGAAATGGCGTATTACTTTAAAAGAGTCATATGTTAACTTCACTTACGAGAAAGTTAACAATCTGCCTATGGTCGGAACTCTGGTTTTCAAAATTCTGTTTGGTCAAAATTCTTTTTTTTATATAAATTCTGTATGGTCACAATCTGTTTGCTAAAAATTCGGTAAATGCAAAATTCTGAATTTCAAAATTCTGTATGTGCAAAATACTGCTTCTGAACACTGAAGAAGAAAAATAAACTTTTCCGGAACCACATTTTGTTGTGAGTTTATTATGCGATGACAACAAGCCCAATTTTTTCCCTTATTTGACTTTACAACAGAGGTATTCATTTTAGAAAAATAAAACGCATAAAAGCTTTATAAAATCATAGCACGTAGGAATATTGAGTATTTATTGACTCTCTGATTGAAACATTATTCATGCAGAGAATAAGAGAAAATAAGAGAGAACGATACAAAATATTGTGAAGTTTTGGCCTTTGGTTCGACAAATAAAACTCAATCAAAATTCCAAACTAATAGAACAAATCTCTATATTTTATGAAACACAACGTCTTTCAGTTTAAATAATAGCAAATTTAACTGATCATACTTATTCACAATTCAAATACGTTTTAATATTTCAACACTTTTTATTTAATCTCAATTCAATCACTTTGTACTAACGTTTCCAGTTGTTAACAATTCCACTTTTGAAAATAAACTATACTCTCAATGCCATCTACTCGTGTATTTATACAAATTTACAAACTTCTGGAAGCTTCCGTCTGGATGTGGCACAATCTAAGATGTCGGTTGTTCGTACTAATTCGAGTTCGGATTAGTACTCAGACAAAACATATTGCAAATATGTAGCATACTTTTAGGAGCATGGTTGTTGTACATAATACATTTTAAAAATGGTTGTTGTACATAATTTATCCTGCAGATGTCGTTAAGTTGGAAACAAAAATGTAATGTAATCTCTGAATATCTTAACATTTTGTTGCCACATCACAATATGTATGATATTTTGATACACCATATTATTGCAAAGAGGGACGCAAAGCTATGAATATGAACTAAAATTCTGTTGAAATGAAATTAGAGTTCCTAAGCCGAATTTTTACGTTGTTTTTAATTTTTTGGTTTATTTTATTAGAGCAAATAAATATTTCCTCGCATTTGTTTATTTTAAAAATAAAACCAAGCATACCTATGTATTTAGATACTTTAAAAATCCAGTTCTCTACTAGTTACTCCTGATAGTAGAGAGTCATAAAAGTCCAATCAGCTATACAATATTTATGGATAAGCAACTGTAGCTGCATGAAAACATTTCATCCTTAAACAACAAAATTTAAGCTACGGATAAGAAAACGCCTAACCCCGTTGGCAATTTATTCAACAGTGTCAGCAACATAAGACTAACAGCAAATTGAAATAATCTCTCCTCCTAAAGTCGAGTATATAAAGGTAATAAAGATAACGTTTGTTCACTAACATGGCTTCACCTCGATACGAGTATCTACATTTAATATGTCCTTAAGCAACAAGAGTATCTATTGTTGTCCTGCACTGCTAATTCTGGTCATCCTTAACTATTCACCTCATGTATCACCTCATTCGGCTCTTTAGGTTCATATTTATCTTTTTTGTCTCTTTGTCGAGCACAATTTCTGGCGGCCTTGGACACAGGTCAGGACAGCAAGCGACTTTATTTTAAATTGGTTTATTTTATTTACTGTCAATTCCACTTTTTTTCTACAAATTATTTTTGTGAAAACGTTTGTCCTGCTAGTTCCATCTGTGACACATTTTTCTTAGCCCATAAAATCCTTGCAGCGATAGGAGCAGCCGGTATATATTCTTTCCTGTAGGAAATGCAATTAAAAATGCAGCAAATCATATTTTTCGCTTTTGCTAGAAAGAGTTGTGTTCGTAGAAGCAAGACAAGTTTGTAGAAACATTGGAAAATGTTTTTGCAACTGGTGGTGCGTTTCGCTTTGTGAATATCTAGTACTTCTGGTGACTTGCCACACCAGAAGTTTTAAACTTTCAACGTTTTGCAAATGGTCGTGTTTGTCAGTTTTTTTTTTTTAACTGAATTTGACTTTTCGCAGAAGACCTTATTTCGCAAGCTATATTTTTTTTGTATTTTCTTATTTATTTGTGAATTAATTGATTTAACAAAGAAGTTAACAAATTAAACCCACATTCTTGTTTATCTTTGGATTTATATACAAAATACCATATTTGTTTTGATTCAAAAGTAGTAACAAGAAAAAATTAAATAATTTCGTATTTACAAGTTTTTCAGAAGAGCAATCTGAATTGATTCATTCATTAGATATGCAAAAATTGTTAGAAGTATGTATTTTTATTAACCCTCTCAGTGCGCCGTGGCTAAGTGGTTAGTGCGTCGGACTGCTAAACGAATGAGCCTGGGTTCGAATCCAGCTCATAGCCACCTTTTTTTCCGGGTTAATACCTCTTGCGAGGAACTGACAAAACCTCCAAGAGTAAAAATTGTCTCGAAAAAGTGCATCTCATGTAGCCGTTCAGACTCGTCGGTAAACTGTAGGTCCCTTCCATTCTTGCAGATTAACAACACACACACAGGAATGGTTGAGAGTATAAGTCACTAGGCCTTGGCTCCTTAAGGAACTGTCGCGCCAATAAATTTATTTTTATTTATTCATTGCCTAACAAACCTGTATTTACATATAACAAAATTTAATCCCCGCCTTAGGAGTATACAAAGTATACATACTTAATACTTATGTATATGAAGAGTATACTTTAGGTATGAGTTCGGATCGAGTTAAGAGTGTTGCATACTTTTACTTAGAAATATACATTTTATTATAGTGGGTTGTTGCGGGTTTTCTATCCTTCGGGAATAACAAATTTTTTGGGGTAGAAGTGAAGGTACCCTATAGAGTGAAAGCATTAAGTTTAAGTTTTAAAATTATTGTAACTCTTATAGTACAAACACAATAAGATAAATCTTATAAATGTAGTTGTTATGAAAGTTTATAAATACAAAATAAAATAATAAATTCAAATCGAAATAAAAAAAAATATACATAAATTCATTCATTGAAATTCAGATTTTTATAGAAAAAAAGTAATAATAAAAAACAAAAAAAATAGAAAACTTACATCCGTATGAAGAAATACAGATCCAGTTAAAGAACAAACAACAATATTTTATATTTAATTATAAGTTTGAATTTGTAATTAAAGATTTTTACAGAACATTCTAGAAAGAATGTAATAAAAGGAATAACAAGAAGAAAGAATAAGAATGCACACAAGTGAAAGACTGGACTTTCTGTCTGGTGCTGCCAAAATATATTTGATGTGCGCACTCAACACCGTATTTATTATATAAGTTTTTATTGCAAATCGCAAATTAATATGAAAAAGAGTTTTATGTTTTCCTATATAAATTTGTATATCTATATTTGTTTTAAACCCCCTCAAAACAAAGTGTCTTGCTATCTCAAAGAAGACGTTCGATTTAACATGCTTTCCTTCAGTACTTTTGAATTACATTCCCGTAGAATTTGTCAATACGGCTAAAAACCTAGGAGTTTGCTTCAATCGAACTCTCACTTGCAAAAATCATGTAAACGGTACAATAGGTAAGACATATGGTGCCTAAAGAACGTTGTCCATCGCAAGAAAGTTCACACCCATTGAAACAAGAAAAATGCTTGCCAAAACTTTAGTAATTCCAATTCTGACATATGGATGTGAAATTTATTGCGATTTAGATTCTGCATGCCTTCGAAACCTAAACGTTGTGTTTAACAATATAGCTCGTTATGTCTTTGCACTACGAAGATATGACCATGTATCATTTTATTTTAAGTTTGTATGGCATAAGTTTTACTAATTTGTTGAAATTTAAAACACTGATAATGTTATTTAAAATTATTCAGAACAAGCAACCCCCCGATCTCTACAACAATATCCAGTTTCTGTCGTCTAATAGAACCACCAAACAAATCTCAATTTCTGGTGTCACCTGTCTCACAACAGAGCATCAGTTTTTCGTCAATTTGCTGAATTTGCTTCCACAGGAGTTAAGAAGAACAGGAAATATGAACATATTTCGGAAGAACTTAATTGAATATTTCAATATTTACAAAATCGTAAATTAAAAAATAATTATAGCGGGTAATGTTGTTTTTTTCTAACAAAAAGATATTATATAACGCCAAAATATTGTGAAGTTTTGGCCTGGGGTTCGAAAAATTAAACTGATTGAGAAATTCCAAAATAATACAACAAATCTCTTTATTTTATGAAACACAACGGGTTTCAGTTTAAATAACAGCAAATTTAACTTATTCAACTTATTCACAATTCAAATACGTTTTTATAATTCAACACTTTTTATTTAATCTCAATTCAATCACTTTTTACTAACGCTTCCAGTTGTTAACAATTCTACTTTTGAAAATAAACTAAACTGTCAATGCTATTTACTCTTGTATTTATACAAATTTACAAACTTCTGGAAGCTTCCATCTGGTTCTGGCACAATCTAAGCTTTCGGTACTAATTCGAGTCTCGAATTAGTAATTCAAGATCGATTTAGTCCTCAGTCAAAACATATTGCAAATACTTAGCATACTTTTAAGAACATGGTTGTTGTACACAATAAGAGTTGGTCGTTGTACACAATGAATCCCACAAATGTCGTTAATTTACAAACAAATGTATACTCCGAATATCTCAACTTTTTTGCCACATCATAATATGAAGGAAACTACCTTTATTATTATCAGCTAGTTCCTAAATATCATCATTTAATAACGCGAGCGTACCTTGTTAATACGACGCCCGGGGCCGTCAAAAATGCGATGATCAAACAACAGAAGTATTACTTATTTTTTCAGCCAATCAATAAAGACCAGCCCGTCAGTATTTTTACTTGCGATTATACGACCGTTTAGGAAAAGCTTATTTTTCTCGAAACGGCTCCAACGATTTTGATGAACATTTTTGAGAATTTTTTGTTGGTATTGGTAATCATTTGATTAGAACCACATATACGGGAAGAGTCTATTAACCCGACCTTTCATATAACGGTTTTTTTTAATTTTTGGCTTGCTCGGTAACGGCTCAATGGAATTCTGTCAAAATTTATATTTGAGAAGATCTAAATAGACAAATTAATCCTGCATATCAAAATTTTGAATCTTTTTTTCTAATAAGAAATATTTTTTTTTTTTGAAAAATCAATATTCTTAAAACTAATGAAAAAAAAATGTATTTTATAATCACATGTATATTAATAAACTCTAAAAAACTGCATACCAAAATAAAAAAAAAAAAAAAAAAAACTAAAAATAAAAAACAGGATTTTATCAAAATCCGTCCTACAATTTTCGAAATACTTTTTTGATAAATTCCTTGCTATTTAAGACGTATGATGGCCTACTCCATTTTTACTAAAAATCGTTAAGTTTTGTGGCTTTGATAGTTTTTATGTGTTATTTTCAACGTAAATGTTATTTGTTTTTGTCAAAGATCTTGCCGTCCAATGTATAATTAGGCACATAAGAGCTCTGGTAAAAAAATGTGCTCTTACAAAGTCCTGTGAAAAATCGCTTAATAAATAAAATTTAGATTTGGAAAACCACGCTAAAAAAAACATTTACCACAAACGAGCTGTTGAGCCCGGGTCTGCGTTTCTTTCTCAAAAAGGAAGAAGAAAACAGTAGAAACCATCATATTCCTTTGACGGCAAAATTAAGTATTAAGTCGTCACAGAGATGGTAAGCTATACTCAAAAACAGGCCAATCTGAAGTGACCGTGAACGAACGAAATTTTAAAAAAACTTCTAAGGATTAGAGATAAGAAATAAAAGCAAAATTTGCAGTCAACCTCTTCTAATGCTACATCAATGATGTATATACATACATAAAATTTAGTAATTTCCGTAGATTTATTTGAGGAACCAGCTTATTCCAGAACTGACGAAGAGAAGTACCTGCCATTGGAGACGCTGCTGTGGCAATCCCGAAAGTAGTTATTAATAGCCTTTTTCATTTTTTTTTGCAAAACAGAAAACTGTCCTTATGAGCACCAGGGTGTGTGGTGAGTAGACTGACACGAAGGTGTACTCCAATTTTCTTTAGAACTAGTCAAAAGTGTGGAAACACTGGAAACGATTTCGTAGTGGCATGACCCAAGGCAAGGTCTCTTCACTTTTATTATTTTTTCATCAAGCAGACTATATACAATAATAATAATATATAATCTATTAGACTAATTGAAGATAAAAACAAAAAATTAAATAAAAAATAAAAAAATAGTAGCAGAATGTGATTTTTTTTTTTTTTTTATAATTAACGCGCGCAAAAGGGACTATTTGTTTCCCTTTTAATGTAACACACTGCGCGGGCATTAGGAAGATAGGGAGGGGAGAGATAGGAAGTGTCGATTAACATTGGTTTTGAATGTTTGCATATTGAAATGGCAAGGGAAAATCTCGCCGGGTAAACTATTCCAAATTCGTGTTGTTCGGCTAAAAAAAGAATCCCTATATTTCACGGTACGTCCGAAATTGGGCTCAAGGGTGAACTGATGGGCATTCCTAGCAAGACGAGTATTACGAGAGAAACTTTTAAGGGGAGGAATGCAGCTGGGTACCTCGAGTGAACATTTTTTATAAAAGAAACGATAAAATAAGGAAAGACATGAAACATTGCGTCGGTGTTCGAGAGGGGCAATTGTTTCAGCGGCATTTTTAATTCCTATCAATCTTAACGCTCTATTTTCTATTCTATCAAGCAAGTGAAGCGATGTTTGTGAAGCACCTGCCCAGAGGTGGGAGTTATACTCGAGTTTAGGGCGTATAAACGCTTTATAAATTGTAGCCAGATCAGATGGAGAAAAATGATGTTTGTGATGATGATATTGCGACAACCGAAGGATCATTGATCGAAGAATTGCCAACTACAATTATACCAATGATTCAGAATAACCTTCATGAATCCGTATTACAGGAAGATGTTCAATTACAGGAACACATTGACGATAAGATTGTTAATACTGAAGCTCCTGAAAAATCTGTAGAACATTCCGTGGAAGAGGTTGTTCCGGCAACCCATTCACCAATTGCTGGTGAGGTTGCACAACCGAGTGAAGAAGAAATTAAAGATTCAGAAGAAGAAAAGGAAGAGAAACCTCTCTTGACAACCGTATCAGCCATCAAAGAGACTAGTTACGAAGCGACACAATCACCAATCGAACATAGCACAACTCATAAGACTGAAGTGGATAGTCATCAAGATAAAGAAGATGAGAAGATCGATCATGTTGACCAGTTAATAACTACTGTTTCTCCAGTTGTAGGATATATACAGAAGATAGAAGACGACGAAGTAACAACATCAAAGATTTCTTCACCAACAGAAAATACAACGGCTCATTCTATGGTTGAAGATGGCGATGAAGAAGCAACAGATAAAGTTCTTTTGAAAGAAGATTTTATGCCAGAAGAAGTTGAAACCACAACAACTGAAAAGGACCTGGTATCAACTTCGTCGTCTATTAAACCAGATTTAGAATCTGAATATACCTCTTCCACGACTTTGGCTTCAATTGAAGCATCTGAAGATGCTGATAAATTGTCAGTAACTGAAAGTGTGTCATCTGATGACAAGGCCTCTGAAACATCGACTACAGTTCCATCAAAGACACATATAGAACCTGTTGTTCAAGAAGAAACTTCGTCAGAAAGCGTTGAGTTCTCCGAAGAAACTGCAACCGACCAAGTAGAAATTCAAGATAAAAATGATAAGGATATTTTTGAGTCATCTTCGGAAACTGCTACTAGCTCTCCAATTTATGAGATGATTACTGAAGGTGATGACAGCCATATTGGTATGCCAGAAATCGGAGATCACAAAACTGAGTCTGACTTGCCCAAAAAGAAACCAAAGGATGAACCAGAATCTTTAGAAACCTTGCCAACTTCATCAGACAAGACTAAAGATCAAATTCCCCAGATAATAGCTGATAATACAACTGTTTCTGCAGCTACTCAAGAAGAAGAAATTGACGTAACAACAAAACTGTCACCTTCAGAAGAATGATACCTTAAAATTAGTTGCTTACAATCTATCCATCAGGATAAAGAATAATTAAATGATACATAACATTTCTTTTGAATAATTCACGACCAATACTGTTTTGAAAGTCAATATGTGTAACTATAGACTAGATTTTTCTGTTTCAGTCACCTTGTTAGGCCGCTCACTCACTTGTCGGTGAGATATCGGTTCTCTCGGTTTCCTCGGTGAAAATTCGATACCGATATTTTACTGAATACATACATTTCAATGAGCACCTACTGATTTGTGCGGTATGTGCGGAATCGGTACGGTAAGAAAGCGGTATACCGATTGCCCGTACAGAGAATGAGTATGTTTCGATGATATCGGTATACATTCGGTAAAGCGGTAAATACTTATTACAGATACCACACCGACAAGTGAGGGAGCGGCCTAAAGTTTAAACACATCTAAAGTTTTGGGTTGAAAACTTTCACGGAGGTGCATATGAAGATATTCTGTGTTCTCTGCTGAATTAGTGCCAATATGGCTCAGTAAACATGTTTAAATACGAGGAACTTTCAACTAAACATTCAATTGATCACAAAATATTGTTGCATGCTGTACAATGTTGTTGAAATTAGTATCTATATATATTCTCCCGGCGGCGACTAGAAAGAATGGAAGTTCTTCACCTGGATTGCACCTGCTATTAAGGTCAAGAGATGTTATATGCAGCAACTTGCTCAGGGACAAGACAACAAAAAAGACAAACAAACAAAGACACATCACTTGAACTTATAACGTCTTATAAATCGAGACAGACTACACTGAACATACGAAATAACACGACTCATACTGATAATGCTGATAAGACTCATGCTGATAATGCTGATAAGAAAAGTGATGCACGCTGCGATACTGTGGTTCTTTCAACCAAAATCGATTGCAAGCATCAGGCGAACATGAAAAGAACAGGCGCAAGTTCCTAAAATAATTCCACTCAAATTCAAAAAGAAATACAAAATAGGCGGAGTTTTGTTAGAGTAGAAATTAGATGTAGATATTGGGTTTGTGGGTGTGAGTTAACGGGCTGTATGTTGGTGTTGCTGCCATCAATGTTTTCTTATGACTTTATAATTTAAAATTAACGTCCGTAAACCGCTTTACAGACAATCGACTCTTCTTTGTATACATTTTTACCTTCCCAATTTCAATTGTGAGTAATATTTTCCTGATGAATGACAAAATATTTGTTTATTCGAGCATAAAGAAGAAGAAAACTGCAATAACTAATTTCTTTAATCCTGTTTACTGTGCATCTTTTTAAGTCAAAACGATTTCTTTTATTTACAAAAAAAAAAGAAGAAAAACAATCAACCTTAAAACAAAAAATAAAAATACTATAGCTCACCCTTATGCAGAACTCGAGGAAATTATTCCATTACAAGGATGAACTTTAGTTTTTTCTTCTTCTGCTGACATGGAAGAGAGAAGTTTCATGGAAATAAAACTTGCTCAATCAGACGTAATTTTTTTTTGAAATTTTATTAGTTTTTTTTTTGTTTACATTGTTTTGAAACAAAAACACAGAAACATATTTTTTATGTGGTAGGAAGTTACGCCTCATTGTATGCAACGCGTTATAAAAACAGATGTTTTTTTTGTCAAATTTACTACCAGAGACATTGTTTTGATTTTCCACTTGGACAACCGTGGAAGTTATGTGCACTTTTGGTTTGGTTTAACTTTGTTTTAAAAGAGCAACCAATAAAAAAAGCAACGAGGCTTCTTTAATAGGAGGTAAATTTGGCGGGCTTTGCGCTGCTGAGATTTTCTAAAAAGAATTGGCATCAACTTTTTCGATTTTTCGACGTATATATAAATATTTCAAAAGGAGTTGCTTACTTCGTAGGTATTTAAAAGTGAATCGTTTGGTGTGGATTTTGGTCCGGCAGCATCACTGGTTCTTACTTTTTCCAAACAAAATTCCTGTAGACTTCTGACCCGTAGAGATGACCCACGGAAAGTATTTGGAGAAACTTACTACTCTCTCTCTTGTGGTCGCTACTGATTTTGCAAGGTTGGATACATACAAGGATTCTCCAAATCGCACTTTCTTGAGGTTCAAAATCTTTACCAAGCGGGGAGTTTGTAGGGCAACATGCCCATACAAAGTAGTTTGCCTATGGAACGGTCATGGAGAAGCTTACGATCTTCGACATATTCCTTAAGCTGACGATTAATCAGTGTTTCCATGACCTTAGAAAGAAGGGATGTCAGTGCTATGGGTCGGTAGGAGGAGGGGGAGGATGGGTCACCTTTCTTAGGGACAGGCTGGACAAATGCTGTTTTCAATCTTCTAAGAAAGATTCCAGAAGAGAAGGAGAGATGGAAAAGCTTACGCAGTGGCTTTGCCAGTGTGGAAGAACACCTCTTCAGAAGAATCGGGGGTATACCACCCGGGCCAGCGGATTTGTGTTTATCGAGATCTTTGAGAACTCTTGATACTGTACGAGTGCGGAAAAAATCTGTCCAATGGAAAAATTAACATTCTCAAGTACAGGAGGGGCAACGTTGCTATGCGGCAGCGTGGAGCTGGCAGCGAAATGGGCGGCGAGCATGTTTGCCTTCTCTGAAGAGTAAAAAATTGGTTTGTTATTGTCCATGAGCGTTGGAACCGAAGATGTTGAGGAGTTTTTAATATTTTTTACAAATGTCCAAAAATGTTTACTGCCTTTGGTACACTGCAGAATTTTTTGCCGTAATTTTTGGTCATGCAAAAATTTGGTTCTTTCAATAAAGGAGTTACATGAATTTCTTGTTTGTTTGTGCTTTTTCCGATTATCCTCTGTAGGGTTGGCTTTGTAAGAACGGAAACTTACTTCTTTGAGCCTGATAGCTTCTTTACACTCAGAATTAAACCAAGACTTTTCTTTAGGTTTGATGCTTTTTACTCTTTTAGGAATAAAAGCACGCATCCCTAGAAGAGTCACATTCGTGATCATTTCAGCACTGGCACCAATGTCACTATCGAGGAAGCATAGTGACCAGTTAAAGTTTCGGAAAAAAAATATTCAGGCCGTCCCAGTTGGCTTTCTCGTATTGCCAAACGGTACTGGTGGGAAGTTTTTCTTTAACTGGATGGGTGGAGGATGAGAAATTAGCTGAAATGACACAATGGTCTGAAGTGCTAAATGGATATGTAAATATATTGAATTTTTTGCTCTTCTGAGCAAACATAAAGTAGATATAGGTTTAGTTTCAGAAACATGGCTTTGTTCAGGTGATAAATTGTCGAATATTGAATATTTTTGTTATCGCCTTGATAGAGAAGAAAGAGAAGGGGTGGTGGTGTTGCCGTAGTTGTTAGAAAAATATTCAACATAAATTAATCTACCAATTATCGATACAAAAGTAATGCAAAGTATTGGTATCGGGGTGCCATTTTCAAATGGTTCTTCGATAAAAAAAATGTGCTGCATACTTTCCGGGTGGTCCTGTACCCACTAAAAAAAAATTTGACTTCAACAATGATTTGCGAAAACTAGTTAGTATTAACGACAAATTTCTTTTCGGTGGCGATTTTAATTGTAAACATCCCCAATTTCATGGGGAAATATACTTGCTAATTTAAATACCACACATTCTTTTGTTATTTTGTTTCCTCGTCATCCAACATATTATCCTGCGTACTACTACACCCGTGCAAGCCCCTCAACTCGAGACTTTTTCTTAACCAGGGATATTTAGCCAACCTTTTGTTTTGAACAAATTAAATTCTGATCACCTTCCAGTACCCCTTAGTACGTTTTCTCTGCCTGTCTGTAGGAACAGTGAAGTGTTTGATTTCATAAACGCAAATTGGGCTATTTTTTTAAATTCAGGTACGATTCAAGTTAAGATGTATTCCTTATTGTATCGACCTGCATGAGTATTTAGACTCTGCGTTCGATGTATTAGTTTACATAAGAAAACTCAACGAAAGCTTATCTTGAATATGTAGTAGGAACGCATATTTAAATCAGTAGCACGAAAGAATCCGACCAAAAAGGGTCCTTGAGAAAGAGATCAATAAAGAAAGATAAAGTGGTTTTTTATATATTTTTCCACTATAAATCAATATCTTTTTATTCATACAGAAAGTAGTTTTTTTCCTTCTGACGAACCGCTGAGCTGCTGATACACTTATATAGAAGCCAGTGAGATAAGTCGATCATCAATTGACGAAAACGTATCATCGTTTATTACTGCCATTAATGGCAGCGTTAACGAGTTAGTTCCCTTAAAACCAGTTAGGTTTAATAGTGCGAATGTTGTGCCACCCAGCTTATTAAAAAAAGAAATAGTTTCAGAAGAAGGTGGATAAGGACGAGAAATGACTTTTACTTATCTGAACTGAAAATTCTTACAAATTTAATTAAAGAAGGTATAGACAATTTTAGAAATGGTGCTTGGAATCAAAAATTGCGAGGACTGGACAAAGGCAGTAAACCTTTTTGGAATATTGCTTTTTCCAATGTTCCTACATTAAAACTTGGAAACGGTTCATTAACAATGTCAGGTACGGATAAAGCCAATGCCCTCGCTGGAACCTTTACAGTAAACCACAATTTAACTAATAGTCTCAGTCCAAATAGTAATGTTGAATCTCTTGTGACTTTTTTCTATTAATATAATAAATTCAGTGTCTGATATTAAAGAATATGTTTCAATTGACGAGGTTAAGAGCTCATTACTTTTCCTTAAAACTCGAAAGCCTTCTGATTTTGACAATATACGAAATTTATTCTTGAAGAATTTACCGAATTCTGCATTAATTTTTTTACAAAATGCATTCAATTCATGTATAAAATTAGGTTACTTTCCAGATAAATGGAAAAAAGCCAAAGTTACTCCGATTCTGAAATCAGGAAAAAATGCTTGCATTACGTCTAGCTACCGGCCTATAAGTTTGCTCAGTTCTCTAATTAAAAACAAATTAATGGAACATATTAACAATAATAATATTCTGCCTCCGTAGCAGTTTGGTTTTCGTGCTTATCATAGTACCGTGCATCAAATAACAAAACATATTAACATAAATTTTAGAAGTGGTAGAAGTACTGGCATGATATTATTAGATGTTGAAAAGGCTTTTGATACCGTTTGGCACGATGGGCTCTTACATAAGCTTTTGACATTAAATTTTCCAATGCATCTTATACAAATAGTGAAGTCATTTTTGTCTTCTAGAAGTGTTGTTGTTTGTGTTAACAACTACTCTTCAGAAACCTTCGTATGCACTGCTGGAGTGCCCCAAGGATAAGTTCTTGTCCCAATCCTCTATACAGTTTTTACATCAGACTTACCTTACCTACAAAATTGTCAGAGAACTATGTTTGCTGATGATACATGTATTTATTCCTCAGGTTTAATTGGTTCTGTTATTGGAACAAATTTGCAATCTGCTTTAAACTCAATTATAAAATTATTTTGAAGATTGGAAGATTGAGGTTAATGCTTTAAAGACTCAGGCTATCTTTTTTACACGATTGCCTAGCAATTCGCTCTCAATCAATGGCGTAGAAACCGATTGGAAGCAAAGCGCTAAATATCTTGGTGTTCACCTGGACAGCAAATTAACAATTAACGTTTGGAATTCACGTACAAGAAACCATACAAAAAATAAATCGAACAATTAAATTATAATATCCTTTTATAAACCGAAAATTAAAGGTTAGCCAAGAAAACAAACTCACAAATTTTAAAGTGATTTTTCAAGCAATCATGTTTTACGGGTCACCTGCATGGGGAAATTGTGCGATAAGTCACATTCGAAAATTATCTACAAATATCTCAAAATAAACTTTTAAAAACGATGTTAAATATTCCTTGGTGCTTTTCAACAAACGAATTGCACGCATTAGTTAATGTTGCATAAGTTTCGAATAGCATTTTTAAATTAAAAGAAAAATATAATGTTTCTTGAATTTCATCCTAAAATGTTTTAATTTCAAACTTAGCTTATTAAATCAGATTATTGTTTTTTTTTGTATCAATTACTGTATTTTTTTGTGTTTGCTAATTTAAATTGTTTATTTACTTGTTAATTATTGTATTTATTTATTTATTATTTTTGTATTCATTTATTTACTAATATTTATTTATTTACCTTTTTATTTACTTATTTATATATTTATTTATCTGTTCATTACTCCACATATGTATAATATTTTGTTGTTGTTTTATAACTTAAGTTTTTATTTGTTTAATTTTTAATATAACTTATTTATATTACCTAATTTTTTATATCACCCAAATTAATTTTGTAAAAACTTACTGTGATAATTCATTGTTGGTTTTTTTCCCCACAAACTTCCCCTTCTCTCTTGTTCAGCTATTCTTCCCGTTTGTATTTATTATAATATAATGTATTATTTTTTTTTTGTGTTTAGTGAAGATTTTAAATGTAGCTTTTCCTTCAAGTCGAAAATTAAAAGTCCATATCTTTAAAAAATAAATTGCACGACTGAATCGCACGTACTTGCTCTTATGTGCGGTCACAGCTTGGAATAAAATTTGAAAAATATTAAAATATTAAACTTTAAAGATTATATTCGATTTTTCTGACTTTTGATTGTTTGAAAAAAGTACGTAAAATAGTTTTCAGCGGAAAAATTTAAACGCCATTTCATTTCTTTAAATAAAGTGAAAAAGTGAGATTTTTTTTTCAAAATCGTTAGAGCCGTTTTTAAAACGGTTATTTTTTAACAACTTTTTTAAAAAAATAAAAAAAAATAATTCAAGAATACAAACTTAAGCACGAAAATAACGTACATTTAAAAACAAAATTTAAAAAAAAAATTACTTACCCGTTTTCAAAATATTGATTTTTCAAAAAAAAAAAAATAAAAAAAATTATTAAAAATACATAACGGTTATATGACAGGTACCGTTAATTTTTGAGCTAAAAAAAAATTGAAAAAAGTCCTCTGTAGAATGTCAAAATAACCTTAAGTTCAACATTTGAAGACGATTGGGGCAACCGTTTAGGCTGCAGTCCAAAATACATCCGAACAGACAGACAGACAGACAGAAAGACGGACAGAATTTTGCCAGTAACTCAAATATGTTTCTCTATCATCGTAATGTCATGTTTGATTGTTATCTCAAAATTTTTAATCTGCACGAATGCATAACTTGTATTATAGTACCTATAATCGCAAGTAAAAAAATGCCTACTTGGCAGAAGTAAGGTAGTTAAATACCAATAAGATAGTTGTTCAATATAGATTTAAAAAAAAATGTAAGATTTTGGAATAAGGAAAACAAATATTCTGTGCCATTTACTAGAAAACGAAGATATATGTAATTTTTCGCGCAATCAATTTATGTATACTCAAAAAATACATGTGACGCCCGCGCCGCGCTGCAAGCATACAATTAGTTTATAGTACCATTTTCATAGCACGCTTTACGATTCTGACAAATTTGTCAGCGCAAATGGAAACATATGAAATGCATAGTTATTTTAAAGTCCAAATTAATTAAAAAATATTTCGAATTAAATTTAAAACAAATATATAATCAAAATGCACAGATCACAACAACAACATAACAAACAAAAATGATAATTTGTGTTTTTTAAGTATTTTTTTTAAATACGATGTTTAACATAGATTGAAAAATACTAACAAACAAAGTCACTCGAAAAATTAATAAAACAATGTTGCAGATCAAATGCTATAATAAAGATCAACATCTTCACTATTATCTGCAATCTTCAGATTCATACTTCTTATAATCTTCATATATTAAGATGATCTGCGTTTTGGATTTAGCTCTCTATCGCACTAGTATGATTTGTGTATTGTGTGTCCTCTTCTTTTGCAGATGTCGATGCAGATGAAGATGAAAAAGCCTACTTTATGGTTCATCAAAATTAATTAAGTTAATGTGAAAACTTTACATTTAAAAAAAATGTGCCACACTACCCTCGGCAAGTTATTTAAAAAATTGGTCCATTTTATCAACATTTCAAAATGTTACAAAAACTGCTAATTGCTACTTCCATACAAATATTATATTATAAACCGATTTAACTTTGGCGCCGCAAAATAATAACGGATTCTTGCAGAGCGACGGGAGACGAGGCGGGAGACGATTTGCATCGTTTTCCTAAATATTGCCCTATAATCTTAACCAAACAAAATGGATTTTTGTTCTTATTTTCCCAGTACGGATATAACCTCCTCTTTTCGCCGTTCCCCGCTTTACATTGACTTACAGGACACCCTGTATACAAGTTTGCAGGTTTAATCAACTTTTCAGCATTTTTGTAATAAAATCTCAGATAACGTCTTTTCTTCTCGCCTATATAATTAATTGCAGTTTTAAATAATTTTATGGACCTTTTCTTTTTTAAAGTTTTTTTTGTCTACCCCATAATGTGGTTCTATAAAATCTTATAACGACCAAAATCAGACATACAAAAATAATAAAGGACCCAAACCTTCAAAACTAAGCCTGACATCTTATGACCTAAAAGATTCGATAACCTTGATTCATTATTACATAGAGTATCTTGATTGAGGAAGCTGGAAGGATACCACATACATCTACAACCATGTGTCCATCCCCAATATCTACCAGTCTGTGATATAATTCAACCGACAGTAATAATTATTCAAATAAATATTCAAGTCACATATTTGATGTTTTTGCAGTTTGAAATTAATGCGAGGCCCATTCCAAGGATGGCGGCCGGCGGCCGGCGGCTCCGTACCAAATAACCACCCCCCGAAGCCCAGGCTGGACAAAATAGCCAGCATCGTCTCTCGAAATTGTTGCTGGATGTTGGTTGCTGGTATCTATGGGAATGGCCAAGTACATCCCAGAAGCGGCAATTTAACACAGATGCTACCGGACAAAACTTCATTAATTTAGTGCCGAAGAATGTTCCGGTGGTGTTCTCCTTAGCTATTGCTGGTACTTCTGCTGTACCCTGGGTATGGTGGTAACGTTACTGCTGGAGGTTGACGAAGAACAAAAACATTCTATCTGGTGTTGTATCTACGAAGCATATTAATTTCTCCCTTGTAATAGCTATAGGGTTTTTTTTTCTTTCTTCGGCTGACAGCATGCAATATTATACGGGGCGCGTAGAAAAGTCTAGTTTATCATGCCCAGATTATGTCTTGGCTAGCAATGTTGGGGGTTGGGTGGATGCCTTGAAAACTTCTGGTTTTTATTTAATAATATTTTGGCAAAAGTGATGCCTTAATATAACGATAATATATTTTTAAGAGATGATTGTTTTTAATTTTCTTTCGCGTTTCTTAATAGTATTTTGTTTGTTGCGTAATTTTGTTTTTGGGAAATTACAATTTAATAATTTTTTGTTAGTTGAATACTTCGGCAATTACTATCTGCTGCTGAAGTTTTATTGTGAAATAAAAATTCGTAATTTCAATTTGGGCAAAATGTAATGCATTATAAGTAGCAGCACTTACAATAATGACATTTTGAAAGAAAAAATTGTTTGCAATGCTTTCTATTTTTGAGAAGTTTGTACAAGGACCTGATGAGAGAACAATCGTTCAAAGAGCTTTATCTAAGTATTATTTTCAGGCTTATGTAATATTGTTAACCTTTTATCAAATTCTTTCTTTTTTGGTACACAGAATGTAAAATTATAGACTATTTAAAAAAGCCTAGGCGTCAATATTTTCAGTAATGTGTCTGCATCTAATACATAAAGGCCCTATACATACAAATTTTTTGATTGTAAGTTTTTTGCGAATTTGAATTAGATCATTGTCTCTGATTTATTCCTAATTATTCCTTGAGTCTAGATCTCAAAATAAGCTAGAAAATGGTAATTTTTAGGAGCCTTTAATAATATGCAAAGAAATTTAACAAAGCCTTATAATAGGGCCCTTTATAAACTACTATAGGCATAAAACACACTAAAGTATTTTTTTTTGAAGGACCCCATGTAACACTTAGGGATTTTTATAGATTTTGCAGCCTTATTACAGTAGTTTTGAATTTTTTCTAACGGCTTATCTCTAAGTAGCCTGGTTGTGTTGATGGCCAATCAGTCTAATGTAGCCTAGTCCCTAGCCAGTCTATAAAACAGAATCACAGAGATTAACCAAAGAACTTATAGTGTCTACGCTTATTTTTCAATTATGATATACATACATTCAAATTCAATTGGTTCGCTCCCGGAAAGACACTTTAAAATCCTCGCTGTGAATGTGTTGTGCAGGTCTGTCTTTAATTCTGATATCACTTAGACCTTCGTACCAAGAAAACACTTTCCCTGACCCATGTTACCAATACAATAGCTCTTTAAGTTAAAAGTTAAGTTTCAGTTCCTAATTTGTAGAAACAACATATGATTTAAGATTTTAATTTTCTAAGCTATAAATATTAATTGTAAAGGGGAGTTTTAAGCCCATCAACATTTATCTTCGCTCCCAGCCAATGGGGAGTTTCCATCTCTATGTTCAGGTTGAGATTAGCGATTTAGTATTTTGTTTTCAAAAAAAATTAAATTTAAAAAAAAACTAGAAAAAATATAAATTAATTTAAACTTAATTTAAAACTCCCACCATTTCCCATGTTCAATTCTAAAAACAGTGCTACCGAAAAAGTTGGAAATTTCATTTTGAAAAGAAGCAATTGGAAATGGCAAGTGCTAATGCGAAAGTGGCAATAGGGCTGATTAAATGCCAGGCAATAACGAGGCCGATGCCTTATTTATGCCTTCAACGAATTTCAGCCGAACAAGCGCCAGCCTGCCCCTAACAAAGGTGACCCATCCTCCCCCTCTTCCTACCGACCCATAGCACTGACATCCCTTCTTTCTAAGGTCATGGAAACACTGATTAACCGTCAGCTTAAGGAATATCTCGAAGATCGTAAGCTTCTTCATGACTGTCAGTATGGCTTCCGCAGCAACCGTTCCACTGGTGATCTGATGGCATATCTCACCGAACAGTAGAACAAATCTTTACATCGCTTTGGTGAAAGTAAGATTATTGCTCTTGATAACTCCAAGGCATTTGATAGAGTTTGGCAACTTTTGCAATACGAGACGTTTATTCAAGACAAAGTGTAGGATTCATCAGTCATTTCAAATTAATATTTTGAAAATAATGTAGGAGTCTGTACAATTTAAGTCGAATGACTTAAAAATAGTCAAAAGACTTACAGTTAATTGACTTTTTGAATATAAGCCAAACCGTAAAAGTTCCAAGGACTTTGCAATGACTAAAATACTGGAACCAGTCAAAAAGTACTGCAGTCAATTAACTTACAGTGAATTGACTGCTTTTTTTAACTGCACAGTCAGAATATTTGCAATGACTGTTAACTGGTTTTTTATAAAGTTAAAGTACCTAGCACAGTATTAACTTATATTCGAATTAATAAGTCAATTAACTGCGACTTAATTGACTGCAGTACCAAAGTAATGCAATCTTTACAGCTCTGCTGTTCTCTGCAAATTCAACATAACATAAAATAACATCAATGCTGTTAAGCTTCCGACAGCCAAACGGGCCAAACGACTGGCACTTTAATATTCTTCATTCAGCCTTCTAGTCCTTATTTTTGTAACTCTTTTATCCAATTCTGTCAGAACTTTATGCTTTTTTTCAGAAAAAAGCTTGAAACCTTTCCTCATCTCTTCACATTCTTATTTCCTAACCTCCCTAAGTGTGTGATAACCTATCAGTTGCACAATCCATCTGCTTGCTATACTTCCAACGACCGGAGAGCGTCATCAGTGTCAAAACAGTGCAGCAATTTGCACGCTAATCCATTGCCTGTCTAGGTGCCCAACCATAGCGTGCTACTTACAGTCTTTACCAATCCAGCTGGGTTCTTTTTTTATGTTCACTTCAATGTTCCGACCTTCAGCTAGTGCCCTGATTAACTCCCACTAGTCCTAAAGTACTTCAGTGTAACAAGGTCTGTGTCTGTGTGTGTATTTAAGTTCCATAGTTGCAGAGTGCAAACGCACCATCAATCATTTTGCATACTTCCACCGTAAAAAAGTCTTAAAAAAGCAAACAAAAAAGTTTTTAAAGAGAACGGTAACATGAGTAGTTGAAGGAAAGGAAGGTTGAAAAGGGGTTTGTGGAGAATTATGGGGGGATTATAGTTCACATCTATCAGAAGAAAGTGCGTACTAACTCCAATCCAACCCGAAGCCATATTCCTCCAGAATTGGACATTTCATATGAAATGTTCTTTATAACGTAGGAAAACACTTATTTTTTGTAAAGCTGTCAGAACCACATGCCTTCCATTGAAATAATCTAACCAACTTCTGTTTCATTCCTACAGTGAGACAAACAATGTTTAAGCTTTTAAACTTAACTTGTACTTGCACCCAAAACTAACCTACTTCCATATAAAACTTTCAGATATTTCATAAAATTCTGTAAAGTCCTGACTAGGACAATATTATTGCAACAAACCAACTCTAGGGCAAACGCCGAGAATGGCTGTTCTTGAATATGATTTCATTATTTTTTCAACACAAAGTCATCAATCTCCGAAAAATTCTTAAAAATGCACATCCTGCCCAAATCCTAATCCAGCTTACATACACTAGATTAAAAAACACTTTGGAAGTTTGGAACCCTTTTCCCGCCTGTATGTTGATTTCTTGGCGGATCACTGAATCATTTGGTTGTTGCCGTTGAATACAATATAATGTCCCAAAGGTAAAACGAAAATGATGACAGAAGGTTTCCTTCAATTCTTCCAGGCCGCGCCTCCTTTACCTTCAACACAAAGCTTACACAGTTGAAATCACTTTCGAAAGAATCTTATCTTGAATCCTGCGAAGAAGTGTTATAAACAGGAAATGATTAATGGCAGCAGAAAAAAAAATATGGCGGCCTTCAGTACCCTTTCAGATTCATGCTTTTAAAATATGAAGGGGAATGGGAGAGGTAAGTACGTATGTATGAACGGATTTATAAAAGAAGCAAAAAATGTGATTTTGTTGTTTTTTCAGGATTTTTATAAAAAAACTAATTTAGGGTTAAGGTAAACCTGTGAAGAGAAGCTGTCAGTGTCAAGATGAAAAATAAACAAAAGCACCAAAGATGCCAACAACAATGTCGTGTACTTTTTTTCGTTTAACTTTGAAGAATCGCTTAATTAATTGAAGTGTACTTAAGCTGAGACGGAATTGTTTGGTAGCTTATACCTTCGTACGTCTGTCACCCTTGCCAAGGGAAGATTTGAAAAGTTTGGTTAATTAATTGTGTCGTTTTTAAAAGTGAGATAAATGATTTAATATTAATTCGAAATGAAAAGTGAAGAGATACGATGAATGCCTTGAGGCGGGTTGCTTAGATTTGATATAAATGATTTGCCACAGGTGTTTCGTGTTTCGCAAGAGATTTTTGAATGGAATATTGTTTTCATTAATATAAGGCCGATTATTTATAATCAAAGGATGAATTATTGGGCTTTGATTAAAAAGATTTCATAAAAAAATATAAGAAGTATTATAACTTGGCTGTTTCTGATAGTACGCGAAGCAAACTCAGGAATCAGATACGAATGGATTTAAGTGGTGACGAACTCTGTAAACAAAATAAGAACAACAAACTTCGGATTTGTGCGGGATTGTAATGTCCCTTAACCAGAGAACGTGCAGCCGAATAACTATTGGAGGCCCTGGACTGTTATAAGGCAGACGTAACCGCCATCCAAGAAATGTAGAAATGGCATGGTATATACCGAGCAAAAGGAAGATGAAAACTGCAATTTTAACAACGGCAACTGATACAGACAAGAAAGTAGCACTTGCTTGGATGTGAATTCGTCGTTAGAGACAGACTCAGACTAGAGGTCTTGAGATTTAAACGTTTAAACGAGCGGCCCCTTAGTAAGTAAGTAAATAACCGAGCGGCTCATGACGATCCATATCAAAGCTAAATACGCCAATATAACTCTTATATTCACATATGCCCCCACAGGGACAAATAATGACGACACTAAGGTAGGTATGTTTTTTAGACTCTGAAAAGAGCGTAGATCAGTGCCCCACCTATGACATTAAAATTGTTCTTGGAAAGACAGTCTCCACGACACAACCTCTTCTAACGGATTCAGGGTAATTGACTTTGCTGTGAGATATTGTAATAGCCTGTTCGCAGTTCCCATACACCAACACCTACTTAAGGACATGGAGATCCGCTCATTAATTAACTATATACCAGATTGACCACAGACCACACTGTGATCGACGCAAGGCAAAGATCCAGTATCATTAATGTCTGAACTTTCCGACGAGCGTTTGCCTGGTTCCGATCACCAATTAGTTGTAGCCAAGGTACGGCTGCGGATATCCCGACCAACGCCTAGAAGAGGTAATATTGTAAAGAAATTTTATGTCAGACGGGAAAAATCGCAAATATCGTTCCTTTTCGATTGAGTCTCAAAAAATGTCCAAATCAGTCCTTTACCGCAAGCATCAAGTATTAAGAACAAGTGGCTACATTGAAAAAATGCCATCCGAGAGGCTGCTCAGAAGTGCTGGGTTTTAAACGGCCACTACAACAAAACCCCTTGTTAAACGATCCCTAAGATAGTATACCACCTTTGAACTGCAACAGCCTCAGAGGTTTAAGTCTCCGCAACATCGCTCGCCTTCAAGATCATTTTGGTTGTTGTATGAAAGGAAAGGGAAGGACAGAAAGTGCCGACTAATATATATCAACGGAAAATCTCAACAGAAAATCGAGACAGTTCTATTTCTTATCAATAGGGGTGTTTACATGCATCATCTTGCTCATAAACCTGATTTCTTGCAACTCATACCTATAAATGAACCACTGCGAAAAACAAAGGTTGTTGAACATTGGTAGATCAGGGTGTTTATTCACAAAAAAACAAACATCAGTTCGCTTAAAATTCCCAAAGGTCCAGAGGATAGCTTCTAATTCAACGAACAAAAGTATCATCGATCCTGAAAGTACGAATTTTCAATTAGAGAGATTCATACCAAACTCTTTCAAATGCCTTGGAAATATCAAGCGCAATAATCTTACTTTCACCAGAGCGATATAAATATTTGTTCCAGGTTCGGTGAGATATGTGATCAGATCACCAATGGAACGATTACTGCGAAAGCCATGTTGACGGTCATGGAGAAGTTTCCGGTCTTAGAGATATTCCTTAAGCTGAAGGTTAATAGGCGTTTCCATGATCTTAAAAAGAGGGGACCTATTGGTCTGTAGGAGGAGCAAAGGCTGGACAAATGCTGTTTATCATCTTCTAGAAAAGATTTCACTGTTTTAGCAGTGTATAAGAACACCTCTTGAGAAGAATGGAAGAGTATACCATCCGTGGCCAGCGGATTTGTGTATATCGAGATCTTTGAGAACTCTTGCTACTGGATGATTGCGACAAAAATCTGTCCCATGAAAATATTTACATTCTCAAGTACAGGAGTGGCAATTTTGCTGTGAGGTATCGTAGAGCTAACAGCAAAATGGTCTGCGAGCACGATTGCCTTCTCTGAAGAGTAAACAATAGGTTTGCCATTAGCGATGAGCGTTGGAACCGAAGATGTTGAGGAGTTTTTAATATTTTTTTTTTTTCAAATGCCCAACAATTTTTACTACCGCAGGAACATTGCAGATTTGTTTGCCGTAATTTTTGGTCATGTAAAAATTTGACTCTTTTCAATAAGGGAGTTGCATGAGTTCTTTACTCGTTTGTGCTTTATCAGATTTTCATCTATACTTAGGTGGTGCACGAAAATGAAAGGGGGCTTCGGCCACGTGCAAAACTGGATTCAGTTAACTAGGCTGGAGCCCCACCTAACCTTAGTTAAAATTAAGAATATTGTATTTATTATTATAATTATGAAAAATTCAAGTTAGAAAAAAGTAATTCTTTTAACCCAGTTTAACTGAAAAACATGCATAATTGTTTGTTGAGAACACTTAAAAATGCTAATGCACTTAATCAGTGCCAAGAAAATCTAAATATTTACTGATTTTTCATTTCAATTGGAAGCATTTATGTTTTTTTTTATCATGAAATCAAATTTAAGGTTTCCAGCGATAAAAAACAAATCTAGTCCAGAAGCTCTTAATTTCTGTGCCTACATCAGTAACCAGAAGAACCTCTACTTTGTTCTTAATTCAATTGAATACACATTCATGTTCATAAAATCCAGCGATGTGTAGTTTTATTGGTTTTAGAAAAAAAAAAACACTCTTTTATAACTAGTTTTTCTTTCACAAGCACTGCTATTTATTTTTTCGTGTTCATATTGTTTAAAAAAAAAACATGCGAAATTCCCGAAAAGGAAACACATATCTGAGCATACAAGTGGTCTGTTTTAAACACATTTGAAACATAACTAAAACGAATTTCGAAAATGTTTCCTAAGGGTAAACGAGAGCGTTCAACCGCCACAAATACAAATTCCCTCCCAAAACATATGTATATTTCCATGTATACATACATATAAATCCCAAACAGCCTTATCCCCAAGAACCCAAAAAAAGGACGAACAATATTTTATAATGCTGTGCGCGCGGGAACTCTTATTCATAACATGACTTTCAGTGCATTGCAAACAAATTTAATAAACGAAGCAAAACACATGTTTTGCAGGCTTCACACGGGTACCCTCGACTAACCGACCAAAACATCGCGTTTCAAAATTTTCAAAAAAAAAAAACACATTTCAAAAATAAATACCCGAAGCCTAGATTCGTTTGAATGTAGTACAAACCAACAGCACCATACCGTCAATGCAAGATGAAAAAAATGCAAATTCATATACAACATGGGATTAAATTTACATGACAGCAAGTTCCAGGACTAACAAGGAGTACCCCCTAGCCCTGCATGAAATCATGCATTGCTGTATTCATGCACATGCACAGCATGTGTCGAGTCAGTGGGCGGGGAGTTTGGTAAGCAACGGATGCATCGCGTGGATATTTTGTAGACCATAAAATGTAATAGAGTACCTGGCGTCAGGGCAGAAATTTCAATCAAAACTTGACATCGGAGTTATCAGTTATGCGGATGCCTCAAGGTAGTGGAAGCCACGTAAGCAAAGCGTTTGGAATAAATTGAACACATATAAACTCTGTGCCCATTTTTTTCTTATCTAACATTGAACTGGATATGTTCATATTAAAAAAAAAAAAAAAAAAAAACTGAATTTTATATATTGCATGCAGATAATTTGCCATAAGCTCGTAGAATCACGGAATCACTAGGGGCCGAGTCGGCTGGCTGGAGAAGCTTGTTCGTTGAGGCGTGAGTCCACCCCGGACTGTAGTCTCAGCCCAGTTTAGCAGAAACCGTGGATTTTTTTGGTAGATAGTGAATCCTGTAACTAAAAAAATATAAATAAAATTTATTTGCGCGACAGCTCCTTAAGGAACCATGGCCTGGTGACTTATACTATCAACCATTACTTGGTGTGTGTTATGAATATGCAAGAATGGAAAGAGACCTACAATTTACCACCGAGTTAGAATGGCTACGTGATATGCACTTTTTCGAGACAAATTTTACTCTTGGACGTTTTGTCGGATCCTAGCGAGATGCACTACCCCGGAAATAAGGTGGCTCTGACAGGGAGTCGAACCCCGAATCTTCGCTTAGCAGTCCGACACACTAATCACTAAGCCACGGGGCACTACGAATACCGTAAATTCGTGCAGTCGTCGTTAAGGCATGGAAGCATATCAAATAACCTCAAGCAATGTATGAATGATTGGAGACGAAACAACCAAGCAATCAAACATCCAAACATACAATCATTCACATTTATATGTATATTATAAGTAGGATACGTAAACGGCTTTGTAATCAAATGTTGGAAATGTGAATTTTTTTATTATCTATTAAAGTCTCGAATCTCATTTAACCAAAATAAATTAGATTTTTCGTCAAATTATAATTTATTTTTATTAATTAAGTGAGTACAGTTTTTCAAATCGAAGTCATATTTTCATTTAACTGTATATTTCTATATTTTTAATCTCTATTATACATCTTTATATTTATATCTCTCTATATCTCTGTATATCTATATCTCCATATTATTTTATCTCTATACGAGTATTTCTATATCTCTATATCTATATCTCTATATCTCTCATCTCTATATATCTCTATATCTCTATAACTCTATATCTCTATAACTCTATATCTCTATTATTCTATATCTCTATATCTCTATAACTCTATATCTCTATATATAGCTCTATATCTCTATATTTCTCTATCTTTATATATCTCTATATCTCTATAACTCTATATCTCTATATCACTATAACTCTTTATCTCTATATCTCTACTATATCTCAACAGCTCCATATCTCCATATCTCTATACCTCGATATCTATGTCTCTATATCTCTATATCACTTTATCTCTATACGAGTATTTCTATATCTCTATATCTATTTCTCTATATCCTTATCTCTATATCTCTCATCTCTATATATCTCTATATCTCTATAATTTTATATCTCTATAACTTTATATCTCTACATATATATCACTATAAGTCTTTATCTCTACTATATCTCTACAGCTCCATATCTCCATATCTCTATACCTCTATATCTATAGATATATCGCTCTCTATATATCTCTTTTTCTATATCTCTGTATCTCTACATATATCTCTATATCACTGTATCTCCATGTCTCTGTATACCAATATACATATTTCACATTTAAGCCTCGCTCATTATGGACCGTGCATATTTTTTGGATACAAAGTAGCCTATATTTCAATCCAGGTCATTTCCCATCTGCCTACCAAATTTCTTACAAATTCATCGAGCCGTTGAGGTGTGGATGGATGTTCATCCATATAAACATTCACTTTTATAACATAAGGATGAATAACACTCTTAAGCTAGTAGTTGTAGCTGTTTAAATACAAGTTAGGGGCAACTTCTATAAGATTTTTTTTTTACGTACGCAGATCGTAGCAATGTTTTAAAATTTCGCAGCTGATTTTACTCTTTAAGACGCTAAGTCGTGTCCGAAGAAACATTGCATTCATAAAACTTCTTCTTGTTGTTTCAAAATTATCTTATTTTTTCAATATCTCATATCATTTGCTTATTCTGTCCGAAAAAACTACAAAGGATTACCAGATAGTTGCCTTCACAATACTACCTATATACATTATTGTAAGGCTTAACTCAATAAACCTTGGAAGAATTCATTGAACCCTTCGCACAGGGTGCTTCCATGGTGAAATCTGAGATGCAATTTGCTTGGAGTTCTTCTCAGCTCTATAATTTTCCCTTGCTGTGGTACATGCTCTATCATCCACATCCATAGTCCAGAGGAAGCTTATAACAGGGGCTTATATTATGCTCCATACCCCATCAAATAGAGTCTCTTGGTATTTTTAACAGTTATGGGGAGAGATATCCTTTGTAATGTAAAATTTGCAAACTGCGGGATGCTGTCACTGAAACCTTGTTGATTGTTTTACATGCCCCAGAGCCAGGAACAGAACAACAAACAATGTATGAAATTAAATCGGATATTGCTTCCATTACCTGTCGCGCCCTCACTTTACAATAGTGTATCCGAATCAATATTGTGTTTGAATATTAAACGCCTTTTCCGAGAGGTGCATGAATTTAACAAGGGTCTTGCCTAAGGTTTTATTTTTTTTTTTATGAAATTTTTCATGCAGTTTAAGATCTCTATGATTTATCAACTTAATTCCATTTATTTTTAAGGCTTAATGTTCGATTTTTAAATCTTTTTTTTTTAAGCAGGACAAAAGTGATTTCAGTTCGGAAAACCCTCCTGCTTCTTGATTTTCGTTTTTTCTTTATTAAACCTCTGACAGTCCAATTGCAGAATACGGTTTTGTACACCTAGAAGCTTTTTAAGATAGAAAGCACGGTTTTCAGGATCATGAATAATTCAGTGAATCCAAAAGGGTATTTAACACCGAAAAATACAGAAAAAGATTTCATACAATGGTCCTATCACAGACAGGTTATATCTATAGAAGATGTACATTCTGGTAGTTGGTGTTACCGTTACTTAACGTTCGCCACAATCGAAGGGAATAATTTTTGCATTTGCACGTTCGAAATATGTGTACCCAAAGTCCTTTTCTACAGTTTGGTGTATATAGATGTAGGTTTTCTGCACCTTTGCTGGAACATGTACTTATTAATATTTATGAGTGTCGATACATAACGCCAAATAAATTAAACAGTATCAATGTAAAATTGCGGGATTTTTTTTAAAGTTTAGTTGTACCACAAAAAAAAATATGCGAGAATATTTGTGATAAAGACATACGGAAATATTGTTAGAACAACATTGAAATGCTACAAATTTCTCTTCGAGATAAAGAAAGCTTAATTTATAACATCCATGACTTGCAACCCACGTTTTAAAATCTTTCGCATTTTTTCGATTATTTTATCAGAGAAGAAATCCTGATTTGACTTTGGTTCTAACCAGTGTTGCCAAGCAGATTTATCTGCATTTCGCAGATTTTCCACCCATTCACAGACTTTTGAAATGCACAAATCTGTACTGCAGATTTTGTCTGCCCAATGACCTAAAAAAATATTTTGTTCTTATTTTATTCTTCTTTTGTTCTCCTTTTGTTCTTCTTAAAAACAATTCATAAGCACTGTATGCTGTCATTTTTTTAGCATTCAATTCTATTTCAATGATTAAATCAAGTTGATTTCAATTGAAATGATTGCACCTCGTAACGTTATTATCGGTAGAAGTACATCGATTAGTTCCATTTTGAAGTTCTTTCCTAAGGTGATAGACCAAGAAGATCTTCAAAATTTAGACGACGAGTGGCGAGCTTCGAAAATTAAAATTTTCTGATATTGGTGTGGATCAAAATATGCCTTTACAGACTTTTTGGAATGAAATTTTTTCGTTAAAACGGGGGAATGGAAATATAAGTTTTCCCATCCTTAAAAAATTTGTTTGGTCGATACTATCGATTCCTGTGTCATCGGCAAATGTTGAACGTATTTTTTCACAAATTAATTTGAACAAAACCAAAATAAGAAACAAATTGCAAGCATCCACACTGAGTGGAATTATTCTTTGCAAAGAATATATAAAAACAAACCACACAAATTGTACTGGTTTTAAAATAAATACAAAAATGCTTAAGGCATTCAACGTTAAAATGTATCAAAATGTAGATAATAACGAAACATTGTGATTTTTTTTTTATTAATTTTTATTCATATTTATAAAGTTTTTAAGTTTGTTTTCCTATTTTTTGTTAAATAAAGAATTTATATATGAAGTAATTTTTTTTACTAGAAATCTGCATTGCAGATTTTTTTTCGTCATTATTGCAGATTTCTGAAATCATTGGCATGGCAACACTGGTTCTAACCAAATGTAGCGTTAGCTTTCAAAGGAAAACTGATATAAGAACTTATGTCCCAACCTCTCAATTTTCCTTTAACATCAAAAGGGCAAAGCCAAATCCCTTGTGCGCGAGCTAACTAGATAGATAGATAGATAGATATAATTTTATTTCCATTAAAAGGTAAAACAAAAACATTGTTTATGCTGGTATGAAATTATTTTTGACAATAACATAAAGTTGCCTGTCAGGTTAAAAAAAGTTACTATACAAAAATTTAGCTTAGTGGGTTCATAAATTAAGAATATTCGCTTAAAATGAGATTTCGATATTTAAGAGAAGCTTTCAAAAAGTTATAGAGATTTGAGTAGCAGCTGCCATTTAATACATTGAAAAATTGTGTGCGGAAGAGTTCGTTATTACCGAGGAATATTCGTCTATATCTTTTAAGGATCGGGCAAACTCCAACGAAGTGAAAAGTATTCTCAGAGGCATCTAAGTTGCAGAGTGTACATAAACCGTTTGTGTTTCTTTGGAAGGCTCTACCATTCAGATTGAGAAGTCCACATCGCGTTAAGGCAGATCATATCGCGGGGGTTTGCGTCATTAAAGTAGTTTGGAACTTCAGAGAAGAAATTGGGATTGCTTGGCATTCCAATGTTTTTCCTAAAGCTCTGACAGTAGTATGTTATGCAATCCTTTCCATCAAAATCAATTGATGTTTCGTGGAAAAGATCAAGCCAATCCTTAGCCCAGAAGGTTTTCTTTCTAATAATTGCTTCAGACAGTATTCTTGGTAGCTTGGTACTGTTGGAAAGATGCAGTGTTTTCCGTATATAAGAAAAATGCAACTCTAGGGTTGTTAGAAACGCTTTAGGAAAACCAGTCTCGATATGCAAGGCATAGTTGGGCGTTGTATCTGGTAGGAGAAAACATCTTTTAATAAAAAATTGTTGTAACTTTTCAACTTGTATATGTTCACTATATTCCCATAAGTGAGCACAGTACAACATGATAGATCGCGTAGCAGCATCGTGAATTTTAAATTTTGCTGATTTATTACTAAGCAGCTGGGACCAAGTAGCGTTTATGGAGTTTTTTGAAGATGCAAGCCTATTATTTAAATGTTCGTTCCAAGACATGTTGTAGTTGAACACAACATCCAGATATTTATAATGGTTCGATACTGTTACTTCTGTGTCATTGTAAAACCATTTCTCGCAACTGCTTGCTCTGCGTCCTCCGTTTCGAAAAATGACTATTTCGAATTTGCCAAGATTGACTAAAAGATTCTCCACTTGTTACAATATACTATAAAGCTGTCAATGATCTCTTGTGACTTCGAAGAGCTATCAGATAGCAATACAATGTCATCGGCATACAGGAGGGCATTGATTGCAGTTCCATCTTTAGTTAATCCATGTGGTAGATTGTCGTTCAGATCATTTAACTAAAGAACGAATAGCAGTGCACTCAAGACACATCCTTGTTTGACACCTTTTTTGGTGTCGAAGAAATCAGACAAGTCTTTCCCATCCCAGACAGCAGCCGAAGTATCCATGTAAAGTGCTTTGATAATAGTAACCATTTTCGTAGAGATTCCCAATGCAGAAAGTTTATGAAATAACGCGTTTCTGTTAATATTATCAAAAGCAGCTTTAAAATCGATAAAAAAACGCATAGAGTTTCTTTTTTTGATTGAGTTGAAGTTGTATAAGACAAGACAGATTATAAACTTGATCAACGGTGCAATAGTTAGATCTGTATGCCGCTTGAAATTCGTTAATTGTGTTATTTTCTTCTAACAATGTCGTTAGTCTACTAAAAAGAACGGTGGTAAATAGTTTATAGATCGTGTCAAGGAAAGATAGTCCTCTATATTTAGACACCACATTTGAATCTCCTCTCTTAAACAGTGGATATATGATCGATGTTTTAAACGAGTTTGGAACAATTGCAGTTTCAAATATTTCGACGAAAAGCTTATGAATTTCTTAGACAAGAGACGGACTTGCATTCTTATAGAATTCAAATGGTATTCCATCCATACCCGGGGTTTTTTGTGCGCGAGCTAACTATAAAAATTATATTACTTTCACCAAAGCGATGTAAAGATTTGCTACACTGTTCGTTTGGTGAGATATGCCATCAGATCACCAGTGGAACGGTTGCTGCTGAAGCCATACTGACGGTCATGGAGAAGCTTTCGATCTTCGAGATATTTCTTAAGCTGGCGGTTAATCAGCGTTTCCATGACTTTAGAAAAAAGGGATGTCAGTGCTATGGGTCGGTAGGAGGAGGGGGAGGATGGGTCACCTTTCTTAGTGACAGGCTGGACAAATGCTGTTTTCCATCTTCTAGGAAAGATTCCAGAAGAGTAGGAGCGATGGAAAAGCTTACGCAGTGGATTTGCCAGTGTGGAAGAACACCACTTCAGAAGATCCGACTTCACGGCAAAATTTTTTTGTCACGGATAATTTACGCCGAATTGGTCATGCCAACATGATTCCATTTTTGGGTGTTTCTTCATTCTCTATTTTTGACAAACTTGTAAGATGTGTAGGAAAGTAGGGTAATGAAGTAACGAATGGAAGAATGAACATTTAATTTTTTTTGGGGTTGAGCTTTGACGTTTCTTGTTTGAGAAAGAAAAGGCTATACACGCACTAAAAATAACAACTTTTAATCAATCATGTATTTTAGTGGTAAGATAGTTTTTAATTGATTTGTTTTTAGAAATTAGAAAATTTCATTTGAACAAAACAGCACAGTTTATATGAAAGTATTGAAAATATTCAGGGTAATCCAAATCAGCACCGTACCTGTCTGTTTAAAAGAAGAATGAAAAAACAATCGAAAAGAAGAACCAGAATAAACAAGCAATAAGGTCTATTTCATTTTATGTTTCAATGTAGTTGGGTACCAAGAAAAAATGTGATTTTTATTAAAAATGTCCATATGAAAAGGCAAGTTATGGATTCGTGCAAAAAAAAAATCTAACAATCAAATATGACATTACGATGATAGATAAGTCGAAAAAAGTGGGTTCGGAAATTCCGTCCATTTTGTCTGTCTGTCTGCCTGTTTGTTCGCACTTCTACAGCCTAAACAGATGGGCCGATTTGCTTCAAACTTGGTATTTAGTATTTATTTGGTAGTATCTCGGGTGTGTTTTTAATGTTTGCTCTAGGTCGAAAAAAACGGTACCTTCCATACAAAAAGTTTGATTTACTCGAAAACGGCTAAAACGATTTTGATAAAACTTTCAGGGTGCTATTTTTGTTTACAACAGTAGGTACATCTTTCAGTTAGAATGAACTTTTCGAAATTTGTTCTATAAAGGTTCCTCTTACAGAACAGGTTTTTTCAAATGCGGTTTTATCGTAAACCATTATCCCGATTTCACTAAAATTTTGCACAAAAGGCATAATTCAATCAATATTGCATTTCGAAATTTTCGAAAAACTTTTGTTTTCTATTTTGGTTTTCGAAATATTTTGAAAACGGGTTGATTGAATTTTTTGCAATTTATTTAAAATAAGTATCATGAGTCAAAGATTGCTTAAGGAAATTATCTCTTACAATGTATGACATCGCTTATCTAAAAATGTTCAGATGCTTTAATTTAATATCAGAACCAATATCACCCAATGCGGTTGAACCACTGTAATACATACTTTATTCTTGGCGGAATAATCCAAATCTCATCTTAGGTCAGTTCTGTCAAAGCACCCACCAAAAAAAAAAAACCACTTCAACCTAACCCAACAAAATATATCAATGTAACAAACCTGCGCATTTTGAGTAATTCTCCAATCGAGTGACGTCACATAAAAATCTACCTCAAAAAGCTCTTTCGTTTTATGCCAAGCACTCGGCTGGCAAAGCAACCAAAGTGACCTCTTTTAAAAATTGTGCTCCTTTCAGGTACGACAAAGCATTTTAGGAAGCTACTTCAAAGTCATTATACCTGGAGCATACTTAAGATGAGAAAAACGAACAAAAATACCAACCTCAACAAGGGAGTAGGTATTTCTTAGATACTTTGATAGAAAAAAATAAACTAAAATAAATAAGTGTTCGCGTTAACTTCGTTTTTAATTAAGAAGAATGGCAAAGCAAGGCCCCCTCACTGCTTTGCACCCCTCAATCTTATATCTGCAGAGTCAATCCCCTTCTTCCTCGAATACTTTCATTGCATAAATGGAATGCAATTAAAGTATTCGACAGCTCCTGCTGCATCTGCATCTAATTATTTCGCTTAGGGAAACTTTCGGCTGAGCTGCAACTTTCCAGAAGGAATGTGCACCATGACGACGAGGACGATTCTGTTAAATGTAACCATCACCATACCGCGCGTGGTATAATAGTACGTTCCGTCCGGCTCCAACTATTTGCAAAAAAGGATTCGAAAGCAGGGCTGGGGAAGAAAATGTTGTTTGCGTGTGGTGCAGTAAAACACAAATTTTTCGGTTTCCTGTTCTAAACGCAGCAGAGAACAGTACTAGAGACGAAGAATCGGAAGGAAGGAAAAAACGCGCGCGCTGACGAGTAAAAGGACTTCTTCGACAAGTAGTAGAAGAGGGTGTAAAAATATTATTTTTGCAGTGCAACAGCATCAGCTTCGTTGCTAGGAAATTTGCATTGCAAATTGTGGGTGTTGACAGTCCCTCTCAAACAGAAAATGTAATATATTTAATTACGTTTATTTATTCTGCGATGGAAGTTAATTCGTTGCACGGTGAAGATGAATAGCATTAGCTGCATTCTCGTCATTATTTTATTGTAAGTCTTGCATTCAAGGATTCAAGTCGGGGTTTTTGCTGCGAATCGCAGGATAAGATATATCTTAATATGGATTTTGTTGCAATGGAGGGAAGCAAGTTTGGGTTTTTAAGAATATTGCAAGTCTTACAGTTTGCATAATAAATGGGACGATCTATTTTTATCGGATGTCGCAAACAATGTTTCTAACTACTCCATGATATCAATTTTAAGGATTTTGTAAGTTTGCTTTAGATGAGTGTTCAACTTTGCACAAATAAGGTAGATAAATACGCGTTTTTAGTTCCATAAGCTTGATTCGCAGAAGAAATTCGAAATAAGGTTTTTTGATAAACAAACATTAATATAGGGAATAATCCAGAAGTAATGATGTTCGTTTTGGAAAATAAATATTGTTTATAAAGCTTCACTCTACCCTGCAGACCCGACATGGTAAAGTAAAGGTTTCGATATTTTTGTACTGAACTAAAGTTAGCTGGTTAGGTGTGACTAGTTAAGGTAGTCAATAGACGATTGTTTTGGAAGCTGTTTTGAGATAGAATTGCCATAAATTAATACCTGGTCTACTGGTACTCCAACAAAAGACCGAAGAAGACTTATTTCGTATACTGATGGATCCATAATGGCAAAGGGAATAGGTGCTCTAGTCTTCTTTTTGTTTTCTTTTATTCTCGACGACTTTCTGATCTCGTCGATCTATGTCGTCATCAAGTTGGTTCGTTTTTAATCATAGATCCCAGATACTTTTCGCATTTGGGAATCACTGCACAATTCAAATAAATGTCTGGAACAGGTCTGAGTGGATCAGAAAACGGACAGCATAAGTATTCAGTCTTTTTTGAACTAATAAGGTACCCATTTCCTTCCAAAACGTCTACCCATACGTCAAGTGCTCGCTTGAAGGATGAAGGATCATTGCTTATGATGGCTCTATCGTCAGCAAGAATAACTGATGCACTTTTGGGTCCGTCACTTTACCTTCAACCAAGTAGTCAAGGACGGTTTTAAAGAGCAATTGGCTGGATCACCCTTCTCGAATCACCTACTACACCTACACCTACTTTGATTGGGAATTCTTCGGTGATACGGGCAGGGCATCAAACGTTTGTTTTTGGTTCCTCGTACATGTCCATAATTATCAACACGTATAGGTTTCCGGAACTCCTGGTTTTCTAAGAGCCAACCAGGTTCGCGTATCACCCACCATTCTCCTTGTACATGGATAAGGTAATTTGCTCTTGATTGATAAGGCATTGGATAGCCTCTAAGAAGTTTTGAGACGAGAATCACGAGCCCAAAAGCCAAATTTCAATGCCTAGTAGAACTAGGTACACGGTTTTTTCAAACTGCCTTAAAACCTCCTCAAATTCTATGTATTCGAGGTCGGTCAAGAGCTGTTAGGATTCTTTGAAAACCCTTGCAAGACAAGGTGCAATGAACTCGCCGATTTTCTTTGGTATTTACACCAGCGATCTCGTTGCGGGTCTACCTCATTTAATTGAGTATGACGAAGATGTAATTGACTCCAGAACCGATCCAAAAATTGAGATTATCAGAATTCTCTGGCAGCGTGACTTCGACAAGATTCAGCGATATATTGATGATTGGAAGTTAAATATTAACGAAAAATAACTGGTGTAATAAAGTGATCGATGGGCCACATTGGAATCCACTGAATAGTTAAAGTGTGGGAAAGTACCTTGGTATCTGGCTCGGTCAGTACCTATATTTTAACCGAAATGTGAAAGCTGCAATGGTTGTGCTGTAGAAGCCGCCTTGATAGCAGGGTAAAGGTATTTTGCTATGTTGGCCTCAATAGTCCGATGATTATGCCGCCTTGTGTGTTTCAACGTTGCCCATCTTTAGTGGAATAGATTCGGTTGCTTTGAGAAATAATGTCTTCGTCCCTGTTTTGGTACTACACAGAACACCAGAGTCCAAGAACAAACACAACTATACAAAAGAGGTCCTATACAAAAAGCCAATATAAACAGGATAGATAGGTTTTGAAATGAGCCGATTCAATGTCACATTGTAAGGAGGATGACTCGGCAAATTGACAAATTTTCGGGGCTTAATTTCCCCAAAATAAATGTTTTGAGAGCACGCGTTCAAGCGATTTTAACACGTCCTTAAAAAGGGGGTTAGGCGGATCACTTACCACCGAAAAATTGTCGTAGAGAGCGAAGCAAAGCCTATCGGGTTCAGTATAGGGTAGTCCACGATAAGTATCGGAAGGAACTTTCTAGTCAGGTATGCCAGTTTTTGTGACTCAATACAAATCGACAGTTGCAGTCCTTTTATGGATAGGACTTCAAAATCATCTATAGTTAAAGATCTAAATTATGTATGAAATTAAATATCTATCCTAGAAAACTAATTAACAAAACGAAAAACAAATAAAACAGAATAATAAAAGAAGAGAAGCAAATAGAAAATGCCAAACGTACACTATCATCAGTTTACAATTAGTTCACCATTAACATAGTTTTCAACTATATCAAAGCCTTCTTTAACCTTTTTTCTGAACAACTTAATGTATCATTTAATTATTTATTTATAATTTAATTTCAATTATTACGGTATTGAAAAGAAACTTTTAAATTGAGCACCTGTTCGCTGCAAACTTTATCCAAAAATCACATAAAACCGTAATCACTTTCTTCACATAAAACATACAATAACCTAAAACCACACCAACTTATCGACCACAAACTCAAACTATATTGCCAAATTCACTGTGGATACCTTTATAATAAAATATTTATCACACAGAACCGATAGCCAATAAAGATATTGAATCGATATCTCATACCAAACTCGAACCGTTACCCCTGTTAAATCCTGATCTCTTTGTGTGTCGTAAATTTCGAAATCCTATTCAACGATGTCACTAGCACCACAACGCAACTTCGTATACCCAACGTTATTCATGGGATCCACCAGCAATATGGGGTACTGGGTATCTCACCACTTCCGTGTAATAATTTTCAAACAATAAGGAGGCGGCAAATCTATTTTGGGTTGAACGGCGACTATCCATTTCCTTAAAATCGGTTTTGATATGCCGCACATTAATCAAGAGTTAAATGGATTTGATGCATTATTACCACACGGCCAGCATCTCCCTTTTCTGCCCCATTTGGCCAGATGTCAGTCCCACAAACAGTTTGTGTTCTTAGAGTTCAACTCACTCTATCACCCAACTACCCCCAATTCAGACAACAAGGTGTAGGGTCTGTTGGATTTTCTACCATCCAAGCATAAGCTTCTCGTTTTAGGTAATTCTATTCAAATAAATGGCCTTATTGACTATTTATTTGCCGGAACCAATAAATGACAAGTAACGATGTTTTCGGACGTGAAGAGCCAACGAAGTACGTCTCGGTTGGGCCGGTATTTGTGTGAGGATACGGAAATAAAAAAAAATAATAATAAATCTGCTCTGCTTCTGCAATTGGTTTGAGCAATTGAGTTAATAAAATACCAGAGCAACATAAAGCATGTGTGTCCTGGGATCCCTCCACTGATGCTGCTGGTTGGAAATGAATGGGGCAGGACGATCGATTGTTTGTGATTTCCCAACTGCTTTTATGTGTTACAAATTTATATTGAATTTTATTTATGGATTTGGGTTAAGTGAAATGTCAGACGAGGCGCGTGCTGCATGAACAAAAAAAAATAAAAGACATACATACTTGTTATGTATAAAATTAATATACACCTTTTATACAAATGGAGGGAGGGAGTTTTTTTTTTCAACAACCAATAAATTACTCAACTTTATGATTTATTTACACTAAAGTTAACTGTAATAGATATTTATGAGGTTCGTTTTGACCAACAAATTGGCAAATATGTTTACTTTTGATTTTTAAATGTCGAACAATTAACAATGTAAGGAAAATCAGGAAATTGGAAATTGTAATAATTTTAAAACAATTTTTTCTTTCGGCAAATGTAGCAATATTATCGGTAAAGTATTACTTTTAAAATAAGGTAAACAATTTAGAATAATGACAGTTTTACTGTTGAAATAAGAGAGACACTGTTTTTTTGAATTTTTTCAAAATATCATTTTAGTCATAATAATGCGTAACATGTTCGCTAATTTTAAACAACTTTTGGATCATTTTCGCACACTTAAACACTTAATTCTTGAATGTCATTAAACTGGTGATTAATTTTCACAAAATGTTGTATTTTAAAAAAACCGAATTATAACAAAACCGCATGAAAATTAGTTAAGTTATTTCTGAGTTTAATTCGATAACAAAATAGAAACTCAGGCCGGTAGGATTTTTGAACTCAAACACTAATGCTGAAAACCGGCATTTTTTAAGTAATTAGAAGATCAAAATAACCCTAAGACTACTCAAAAGTCGAACCTACTGATTCACAACAGGAAACTAAAGCTGGTCGAAAGAATAAATCTTTAAGAAATGAAGAAAAATCCCGAGCCACTCAAATGCTTTTAGTTCAGAAGCTATGAAGGAGAAAACCGAGAGTAATGAAGATGATCATAAAAGGTCAGTCAGAACGCATCACATGTAATGGCAAATGTCGCTATATGTTAGACAACTCCAAATCTTCACATTGAATCTTCATTATCTTCAAAAACGAATTCTATTCAAAGATTCTATTGAAACGAACAACTAGCTCTGCATTCTGCAAACCTCAATTCAATAGAAATTCATCCAATTCTCTAACCCTATGGTGATTGATATCTTTAAAGTCTCGATTAAATTTAGAACAGGAAGTGGCTCCAGAAATTGATGAAAAATGTTCTTCTTCTAAAAAAGTACCAGATTTCTACAATGCCATGGAAGATTTAGCTCAGCCAAGGTTTTCTTCTTCCGCAGATGTATCTTATTTAAAGCCAGATTATTAAATATCCGACCAAATACAAATACTGATTGAATAGCTTGAGTACTCTAGATTTAATGCAATCTTCAGTCAGGTTCATGAAATGCAATCAAAGTCAAGTAATATTGTTTCTTGAAAATTACTCATCCATCCAATCAGCAACAATATACTAATTTCTAGTAGCAAATTCAATTCAATTCAATTCAATTAATTTAAAATAAGGTTGTACAAATAAGACTTAAGTCTTTTACAATACATTGTAATAGTTTGGATATTGTTTAGGTAAAGATTATAATAAAGAAAAATACAAAAAAGTAGACAACTAATTTAACCATTTCAAGTTATAACACATAAAATATTTACAAAAAGTATCTAAACTTATATGAGAAAAAAGCATCTGATAGAGAATATTAATAAAAAGAAGAATAAGGTAGAAGTTAAAGATAGTAAAAAGAAGAGCAAAGGGAGAGAAATGAAGAAAAAGGAATTGAAGGGGTGTGAAAATGAGTGAAGAGAGAAAACAAAACAAAAATGTGGAGGAGGTTACAGGTTGTGACATGAATAAAAAAGAGACGCGAAGTGATCAGATAAGAGAAACTAGGAGTGATTAGATTCAAAGTTCTGGTCGATTGAGCAAATTGCAGTTTGTCGAAAAGGTACTCAGGTGTTTTATATGTTATGATTTTATGCATGAAAATACAGCACCTTACGTCAAGAAACTGCTGAAATGTGCAACCGAGAACTAATTTGTGATATTGCGATATATGCTCATACCGGAAAATCCCATAAACATACCTTATCGAGTCATTAAATGCAACTAGTAGCTTATGCAGAGAGTTCCAGTCAAGTTTGCAGTAGACAACCTTGGCAAAATCAATAATGGACATAAATAAATTCTTAACTAGCCGTAGTTTAGTTTCAGTTGGCGTAAAGCCAGAAGTTAGCCGAAGTTTTCGCAATCCTGCGTAGATTCTCCCAACAACATAATTTATGTGTGCATCAGCTGACAATGAACGGGTAAACTTAAAACCGAGATTGGTTACAACGTTCAAAAACTTCAGTCGTATGTTGTTAAGGAGTACAGGTGAAAAATCATCGGTGTCGTAAGGCCTCTTCGAAATAAGCATTAGCTGGGATTTGGTTGGATTAAGACTGAGTCCATTGCAGATCGACCATTGGTAAATATTTAACAAATCTTCATTTATTCTGGCTATCAGATCCTCAATAAGCCCAATGGGCCGAGATATATATATCTGCACATCATCAGCATAAAGATGAACAGATACATTTGTGCAAACTTTAGGAAGGTCATTAATAAAAAGACAAAATAATATTGGTCCCAAAATAGATCCTTGGGGTACTCCTGCAACAGGGGAACCAAGTTGGGAAAAAGTTTCACCGTAAACTACCCTTTGATGGCGGTTACATAAGTAATTATAAATTAGGCTCACCGAAGCTACACTGAAGCCGAAATAGGATCGTAGTTTCAAGCAGAGCACATTATGATCCACTCTGTCAAAGGCTTTGGAGAAATCAAGCAGACAAAGAACCGTGACGTAGTCTAAATCAAACTTAATTCTAATGTCATCAAGAATTTTTATCATAGCTGTATAGCAGCTATGGTGTTTTCGAAATCCAGACTGTATTGGGGATAACAAACAGTGTTGACTTAGATAATTTGAAATTTGGTTCGCAAGAGCTTTCTCCAAGACCTTTGACAGACATGGCAAAATGCTTATAGGATGAAAATCTGCAGGTGATGATGGCTGGGATTTTTTTGGAACAGGAATGACTTTAGCTAACTTCCAAGTTTCAGGAAAAGTTGATGAAGTAATACAGAAATTAATAACGTGTGTAATACAACTTAGAATATGAGGTTAGACCATTTTAACAAAGCGAATGGGTATACCATCTTCACCGATAGCATTTGATTTAATAGATCTCAAGATGTTAACGACATCGATTTCAGAAACTACTTCGAAATCAAAGTTAAAATCATGAAACAACTGATTGTTCAGAACAAAACGTGGGTTGCCAATATCACTAGAAAGAAAGGTGTTATTGAGTACATTAACATTTGGAATGGTACCAAGAACATTCTTTTTTCCAACGCCAATTGAACCTTTTCATCTACATTTGAAGTAAGGTAGCAATCACGCCAAGGTAGGAGGCAAGCAGCAGTATGCAGAGCGTTATAATCAACGGAAGAAAAGTCTCTAAATTGAAAAGATGATGACTGGGGTGAACGTGAAAAGTCAACATTGTATGTACAGAACAACAAGTCATGATCAGTCACACCCCCCAGGGAGAGCTGGTCTTGAAGTAATACATTTGATAAATCGGAAACCATAATAACATCTAGTAGGCTGGGAGGAGCGTTTGGAGCAAAACGGGTGGCATAAGAGTTAACTATTGACATACCTGAAGAAGCAGTGAAATCTAAAAGTTGACTAGCTTTGTTGTCAGATTTCAAAAGATCTGTGCTTAGATCACCACAAACTATGATATGTTCGTAGAGGGCAGTAAAATCTCGAATTGCTGAAAATAATGGTTCAGGCGAAAGGGATCGGTTGGGGTTGTAGGCAACACCAACAACCATTTTTGTAATTCCATCATATAATTCCAACAACAGATATTCTACTCCACTGCAATCAGATTGACTCAATATTGTGTGTTTAATTGTTTGACAACAGTACACAGCAACTCCTCCCCCTGTGGTAGTGGTAACCCTATTGTTACATATAAGTTAATAGCCAGGTATTTCATACAATTGAACATCATCTGGATCAGTACATTCACTACTTGTTCTCCACCAAGTCTCAGTAACACAAATAATGTCAATTCCCAGACCACAAAAAACATACCTAAAATAATCCAACTTTTCTAGCAAAGTCAATTGATTTCAAATAACCCGAAACATCTTATCAGAGCTTGTTAAAGATCCATAGAGATTGATAAAACAAATGAATCAATAACAATATTGATATAGCTATGGTTATGATTCGAAAGTTTAAAGTGAAGAATGCTCATATAAAGAATATGAAGAGGATCATTAAAAAGATGCAGAAAATGAATTGAAAATGAGTACGAGGGAGAAGAAACTGAAAATAAAGAACTTAATCCAGTTAAGGAAAAAACCCCAGGAGAAACTGTTGCAAAAACAAGAAACGGACGGTCTGAATAACTTTTTCAGAACCTTTAACTGGTTACTATGCTTTCCTCGATGGTCATATTAATTCCAGCGCAGAAATGGTTACTAATATAATTCTTTCAGGAATGAAAAATGTTATCCCAAACACGTCGAAAAGTATCAAACTTAAAGAAATAAATGGTTTGATTCGAGCTGTAGAGGGGTTATCAAGTTAAGAAATGTAAGTTTCTGTTGTTATAAAGCCGATACAACCGAGGAAAACCGGGAAAAAATTCTGAAACAAGATATTTATATAAACAAAAAATCGGTACACAATCCTGCAATGTCCCAACCAAAGGCAATTAAAATTGTCGGTCATTAGTAAAAAAAAAAAAATTCTTCATCATCGGTTCCTACGGTCATCTTCAATGATACTCCTACTGTCAGTTCTCAAGTAAAAGCAGATTTGCAGTTTTAACACCTGCTGGCAGCAATTGGGCAGTGCTGCCAGCAGGGTGTTAAAACTTCTCCTGTACTCAAGAGAGTAAATGATTTTATGGGACCAATCTTCGTTTGCAATCGTTCAGATGCTAGTTTTGAAACATCGCAACATATGCAAATCCACTGGCCCGGATAGTATCCCTGGTATTGTTCTGAAGAGGTGTTTTTCAACTCAGCACTATTGCCTTTTTTATAAGGTCATTGAAACACTGATTAATTTTCATCTTAAGAAATATCTCGAAGATCGAAACTTTTTTAATGATCGGCAATACGGATTTCTTAGAAATAGGTCCATGGTGAAAGCAAAATTATTGCACTTGATATTTCTAAGGCATTTGATAGAGTTTGTGACCAAGTCTTTTTATCGGAAATGCGTGCATTTGGACTCGATGAAACTCTTCTTCATTGGATTAGTAATTACTTTTTTAACCGTTCAATACAAGTTGTGTTGGATGGATTCAACGGCAGCGTATGATTAGTTCAATTAATTCTTACCTTGACAGGATTGTACAATGGGGAATTAGAAATCGCGTCAAATTTAATGTTTCGAAAATGCAAAGCGAAACATACCTCTACTAATGGCACTATCGATGAGTGGCACTTGCGTCGAAGAAACTAAACACCTATCAGTTCTCGGTATGTGCATTAAAGACCACCTTCTTTGAAATGCTCACATATTTGATGTCGCTAAGAATGCTGCGTGGAATTAAGGTTTCTTTAAAATGCAAGAAGTTCTTCACCCCGTCTGATATGATTACAGTATATAAAACATATATTCGACCAAAATTCGAGTATAATTCCCATATTTGGACAGTTGCTCTCACTATTCATTTGAATTTTCTAGATAGAATTCAAAACAGAGCTTTGACAATGATAGAGACCGAACAATTAAAAAACATTTAAATCTCTGGAACACAGACGAAATGTTTCTTGCTGTATTCCTCCCCTGAAAAGATTCAACCGTTATACTTGCACTGCTAGGAATGCGCATCAGTTTACGCTTTAGCCCAACTTCAGACGTATTATCAAGTACAGGGATTCTTCCTTTAGTCGCACCACACGAAGATGGAACGCTTTTCCAGGCTCTCTTTTTCCCTTCCATTTTGATATGTAGAACTTCAAAAATAGTGTGCATCGGTAAATAACACTATCTGAACATAAAAAGTGTCAAAACCACAACACAACATAGTAAACAACATAGTAAAAACAACAACGGTTTTTAGTAAAAATAGAGTACGCCCTCGCACGTCTTGTATAATTACAAATTTATTTATTTATTTTTAGTTATAGTTTTTTTTATTTTTTTTTTATTTTGGTATGCAGTTTAGAGATTATCAAACATGTGACTTTAAAATTTAAAATAATCTTTTTAGATATTAGTTTTAAAAATATTGATTTTTTCAAAAAAAAACTTAAAAATTAATTTTAATTAGAAAAAAAGTTATTCAAAATTTTGATTAACGGAATTAATTTGGCTACCAAGATTTTCTTAAATATAAAATTTGACCAATATCCAAAGTGGCGTTATCGAGAAACTAGAAATTAAAAAAAACCGTTATATAAAAGGTATACAGGTATATATAATAGAATTTTCCCATAAATTTGGTTCCGATCACATGTTAGCCAATACCAACAAAAAAAAAAGGTTATGTGGCAGGTACCGTTATTTTTAGGCCTAAAAATAAAATTTCAATTTCCCCTCTGCGGTATGCCAAAAGAATCACACACACCAAATTGAAGATAATCGCTTGAGCCATTAAGGCTGCAGCTCATTTTTCCACTAACTTTTTTAGACTTCTCTATGATAGTAATGCCATGTTTGATTGTTGTCTCAATTTTTTGTATCCCCGAATCCTAAACTAGCCTTATAGCTCCTATAATCTCAAGTAAAAAAGAGTAAATGTATCAACGCTCGTGGATCTCATGATAATTTTGTTTCTATTTTCATAATGAGCACGTGGGGGCTTTAGCTAGCCTTATAATGTTAGTTAAACCAGCGGGGCGTTAGGAAAACGGGAAAAGATGTGCAAGGAGATACCTACGAACATTTGTTTTGAAGTTCTGCAAGTCAAAATGGGAGGGAAAACTAGAATCTGGAAAAGCATTCCATATTCGTGTGGTACGGCTGAGGAAAGGTTCCCTGTAATTCACTGTATGTCCGATGTTGGGCTCAAAGGTAAGGTTATGGGCATTCTAGCGTGCGAGTATTACTGTTGAATCGTTTCAGGGGAGGAATGCAGCTGACAGAGTATTGTTTGTTGAAATAGCGATCAAATAACGAAAGGCACGGCGGTGCTCAAGAGATGTAAGGCACCAACTTGGTTCTTAGATCTTATCAAACATTGTGACGGGCAGCCATTTGGTTTTAACGCATATTGTCGGTATGTATTTGAAATTTAAATTCTTAAAAAATGAACTGAATTATTCGTAATGATATAAAATTTGTCCCGTGAGAAAATCTTAAGATACCTTATTTTTCTAACAAAATAAATTACAATGACTCATAGAAGAGCATGTAATTTCTACAACAAAAAATTCTTCCTTGAGGATGCTAAATTCCTTCTCACACATTTTTCAAGTCCCTCCTGTTCTCATTACAAAAAAAAAGCGCCAAATAATACCAATAACTTATCTTCCCAAATCACTTGTCTCAAGTTAACTGAATATCACAAGGCTACACAAAGATAACAAACTGAAGAAAAAAAAATACAAGACATTCTAAGGATAAAAGGAATCTTTTTTTGAAGAAAATCCCTCCTGAATCACCATACACCGATGCAGTTTTGCCTGATGCCTGTACCTTCTTTCTCACCGCCAGATGACTTGCAATTTCCACTGCTGCCTTTCTCACTTTATATTCACTTGCCTTCAATGTGGAATCCTACTTGAAGATGAAGAAAATCCCAGAAACAGAAATAAAACACAAAATTCAATCTTTCACATCACTGGAGCAGATTGATTTAGCCGTCCTTTGGTAGGTCGAAGTAAAATAAATAAAAAAAAAATAGATTGAAGAAGCCCCATCTAAACACGAATGAGATAGAAAAAAAGTCATCAATCGCATCCTTTTGAATTTTTCCATAACAAATTCTTCAAGTAGTCCTGCACCAACTCCTTCTATCCTCCTCCCATTACAAGCTTTAATTTGAAAATGTTGCATGAGTGAACAGCAAAAGCTGCAGAAGTAGTGCTATAGCGGCACCAGCCGCAACGGAAGGAACAACGAGCGACAGTAAGGACGAATATAATACAATTAGTGGAATTCTACGCTGCTAGCTGCCTTAACTACTCCTACGTCAGATTCGGATCTGGTGTGTCAGCCTTTGTTAAGCAGTGAACAGCACATAGAGCGGTGTGCAGACTGAAGTGGATTTCTTTCTACTAAAAAACACGCAGTAGTCTTCTCTGTCTAGTTCCAAATTAGATCTCTTTCCTAAAATCTAATCTTCTATCCCAATGGAATTTAAAATGCGATAAAACGGAAGGTTATACAAGGATATACGCGAGGCTTTAACAAAAAGGATCAGGGGAAAAAACAGCCTAGCTAGTGCATCCGATTGGCAATCCTGTTTAGTATTCAAAGTGTCGGATGATTGTAAAAGTTTATTGGGTCGTATAGAAGAATCTTCGTGTTTTTCGTTTAACGTACGGAGATGCTTCTTCTGCAGGGCTAAAGAGGAGAATAACCTCTTTTGAGTACACCCTCTTCAGTGTATGGCGGGAACTTTGATTTGTGTATTGGAGCAGACGTGGCTTCCTTTCGGGGAGCTAGTTATGGTGTGGAGCATATTCGTGGAATAAGGCCGCACTGCAATCAAAGCTAACGCGCGCTTTTTTGACATGACAGGCGTCTTTTTGAATTAGTTTTCAATTTTCATCCCGGTTTCGTTGAGGGAGCTATCAACAACAGGCATTCAGCTGGGATTCAATTAGATTTGTGCCGAACGAAGTTGTAGATATAGAAATTATTTTTGGGGTTAATGACAGGTTGCTAGTCATCGGTGTTATTAATGCACTTCTGCTGGAACGTGGATTATCAGCTGTTGGAAGTAATAAGATAATGGAAGCCATTGAACCGATTGAAATCTTTTCAGTAGTAGTATGCTGTCGAATGGTTATAATTTGAAAATAATTTGTGAATATACAATATCAAAGTTATTTCTTATCTGGGAAGTAGAGAGGGTTCATCAAAAGGACTTAATGGTACCCACAATTTTGTTTTTGTTCACGAAAGCAATAGTTGCTTAATAATGAAAAAAATGTAAAAGGCCGTTTAATTTTTTTCCGACTGAATAAACTTTTAATAACGGGTCAATTTTCTTAAATAGGTTAGTAAGATAATTTTCATTTCATGATTTAATTTAAAAGAAGAAGAGGTTATTTACAAAACTACTGAAATATAATTTTTTTCCAATTTTTCAACATTTATGGGAATATGGTTTCCAAAGGTAACCTTTTAAAGATTTCTGCAAAATTTTACATTTATTTCACCGTATCAAAAGCATTGAAAATATTGTCAGAATATAAGAGAATATGGAAAAACAACATTTGCAGATGTTAGAAATCAACCCAACAACTTCAAATCGATGCCCACCACATTAGTCATTATTAGTCTAAATTTCGGTTTTCGGGAAAATTGGCTGGAGCTTCGCGAGATTTTAACGAACAACTCTTTTGTGGCTTGTGACCCAATTCTGGGATCATGAAAATATTAATTCGCAGATACAATTTTTGGACCTTCAGCCTCCATCTTGAATTTAATGAAAAATTGGTTAATAAATAAATAATTTTTTTTTTGGCGCGACAGATCCTGAAGGAGCCAAGGCCTAGTGACTTATACTCTCAACCATTACTGTGTGTGTGTTGATAATCTGCAGGAATGGAAGAGACCTACAGTTTACCGTCGAGTCCGAACGGCTACATGAGATGCACTTTTTCGAGACAAATTTTACTCTTGGAGGTTTTGTCAGTTCCTCGCAAGAGGCAGTACCCCGGAAAAAAGGTGGCTATGAGCTGGATTCGAACCCAGGTTCATTCGCTTAGCAGTCCGACACACTAACCACTAAGCCAATGAAAAATTAGTTATCTTTTTTTATTCAAATAAAACCCTTTTCAGTAGAGTTTAAGGTGTTTTTTTACGTGGCATAATCCACGAATTTTGTTACTTGAAAGAACATTTTCTGCAGCTAAGTATAGGGGGGGGGGGGGGGGGGGAGGTCATTATTAGTCTAAATTTCGGTTTTCGAGAAAATTGTGCTGGAGCTTCGCGAGATATTAACGAACAACTCTTTTGTGGTTTGTGACCCAATTCTGAAAATATTAATTCGCAGATACAATTTTTGGAGCTTCAGCCTCCATCTTGAATTTAATGAAAAAATTAGTTATCTTTTTTTTTATTTAAATAAAACCCTTTTCAGTAGAGTTTAAGGTGGTTTTTTTAAGTTCCCCTGTAGGCCTAATCCACGAATTTTGTTACTTGAAAGAAAATTTACTGCAGCTAAGTATATTTCATTACAAGTATGTCATGTTTGATTGTTATCTCAATTTATTTTATATTCAAGAATCCTAAACTTTCCTTATAGTCCCTTTAATCCCAAGTAAATAAATTGCACCACTGGATCAGACGTACTTGCTCTTATGTGCGGTCACACCTTCCAATATAATTTGAAAAATATGAAAGGAATTTCAAAGTTTTTATTCGATTTTTCTGACTCTTGATTGTTTCAAAAAAGTACCTAAAATTGTTTTCAGCGGAAAAAGTTATTTTTTTTTATTTTTTTTAAATTAACAACTTTTTTTTAAAAAATTATAAAAAACAATTCAAGAATGCAAACTTAAACACAAAAATTACTTACATTTAAAAACAGAAATAAAAAACAAATTCAAATACCCATATTCAAAATATCGATTTTTCAAAAAAAAAAAATTATTTAAAAAAATTATTAAAAATACAAAAAAAAGTTATTCGGAAATATTTGTATGCCGAATTGGTTTGGCTATCTACATCTTCCTGAATATCAAATTTAATTGCAATCGCTTATACAGTTTTTGAAAAAATCGAAGAAAAAAAAACGTTATATAATAAAGCCCGTAGAAACTGGTTGCGTTATAGATTGCCAGTCTACAAACTTGAACTCAGGTATCTTAACAAGCTTATAGATTTGTTCATTGAAAATCATAGAAACTCAAAATGGAGCAAACTGCTTCAAGGTATGGACATATGTTCAAAACCATTTTGGAATGTCAAGAGGGTAGTTAAAAATAAGCGAACACCTATTCCGGTCATCAAACAAAATGATGTTAAATACATAACATGTAGTGAAAAGGCAGAAGTTTTTTCTAGTCAATTTGCATCAAACTTTAGAATTTCATCAAACCTTAGCAACCCAGTCACATTCAATTTAGTTGAAGTCTCAGTAAATCTTCTTAATTCACCTGTTGTAGATTTTCCTTCCGGTCGGTTTGTCCAAGCTAACGAAATTAAGAGCATAATAAAATCATCTCGTGTCCGAAAGGCTCCTGAGCCTGATGGCATTTCAAACCTATGTATAGCCAACCTTCCTCGAGTTGTATAAATTATCTAACTGAAATAATCAACTCCTGCCTAAAGTTGCAATACTTTAATCAGGCTTGGAAAGTTGCAAAACTAATCCCAATCCCGAAACCTCGAAAGCCTCCTGATGATCCCCCCCCCCCTAGCTATCGTCCTATAAGTCTTTTGAGTAATCTGGCAAAGATTTTTAAAAAAGGCATAAAAAGAAAATTAATTAATTTCATTGATGAAAATTCATTACTACCAAACCAACAATTTGGTTTTAGATTTGGACATAACACCTGTCATTCAATTTTAAGAATCACTAGACACATAAAATCGAACTTTATTGCAAAAAAATCTACTGGACTTGTGTTACTTGACATCGAATCTGCTTTTGATTCTGTCTGGCATGATGCTTTAATTCACAAAATGATAAACTTTAATTTTCCCATGGCTTTAACGACATTAATTCGTAACTTTTTGAGTGATCGCAGTTTTAAGGTCCACGTTAATTCTGTTACATCTAATGAACAACTGATTACGGCAGGGGTCCCCCAAAGATCGGTTCTTGCTCCGATTCTATATAATATATACTTGGCAGACTTTCCCAATTTGAACAAATGTTTTTCGTCAATTTTCGCTGATGATACCGCTATATACAGCTCGAATGAACTTCCTCTCGATATTTGCTCGAATTTTCAACACACACTCTTAGTTCCTATTTTCATACATGGAAAATAAAAATAAACGAGTCAAAAACTCAAACTATGTTTTTTATACGTAGAAGACATCCTAAATATCTACCTAATAATCCACTTTACTTAAACGGTTGCAGTATCCCTTGGACAGAAAATGTTAAATACCTTGGCATCACCTTAGATACAACCCTGACATATAACAACCACATAGGTAATGTGTTAAACAAAACTGGAATTTTGATTAAAATCCTGTACCCGTTTATAAACCGAAGGTCTACACTAAGCTTGGAAAATAAGCTAATATTGTTTAAAGTTATATTTCAAGCCCTTATTGTCTATGGCGCCCCTGTTTGGTCTAAATGTGCAAATTCTGAAAATGATATTTGACTTACCGTGGCATTTCTCCACCTCTGACTTACATAACATGTCAAACGTCAATTTTGTCTTGGATAAATTAAACTAACTCCCTAGCAAACAAGTTTTTTGATAGATGTTCTTTTTCTGATAATCCTCTTATAGCTGAGCTTTTGCTTGTAAGTGTTTTATCTAGTTTTTAAGTATATAAAACAAATATTTAATGGGGTTTTACATAAACTTAAGCTTTCCCAAATAAACATGTTAAACATTATATATTTTTTTTGTCAACCTATTTAATTAATATTAAAGCTGAATAAGCACTAAGATTTAAGCGGATATATTGATTTCAGAGTTGGGAAACCAACATGAGACAGGCTAACTATGTTGAAAACCTACAATATTTTGCTTCAAATGGAAATCTGTTCAACACTGTTGTTAATGATGTAACGGAAAAAATTGTGTTTGATGACAAAAACGAAGCATTACAAAGAGCGCAGCTTACACGATCTCATGGCCTTTACCATCTACTTGATTTTGAGACTGGCATGGAGTATGTTTGCGATGATCAGAGATTTCCTATGATCAGATGGATTTTCAAAGCGAGAGCAGGCCTCATAAGTCTCAACGGCTTAGCAAGAATAGATCGGGAAAATAGGAACTGCTCCCTCTGCAACCTGCAGGAAGAAGAATCCCTATTTCACTTCATTGGAATCTGCCCAATCCTGAAAAGTATACGCAGAAATTGCCTGGGCAGACCCTCGCTGGGCGAAAATATGGTTATAAGCTTACTAAACGGAGAAATGAACTGGAATCCTGTAGTTAATTTCCTTAAATGTGCGCTGGAATACAGAAATCAATTAATAACTGAATTTAATTATTAAAAATATGTTATATTTTATTTATTTCAAGTAAATACTAACACTGTAAGATGGAGGTCTTATAAGCTGGTGATAGCAAATGTAATAACATAAACAATTTTAATAAGAAGATAAAATATACAAAAAAAAATAATTGAATTGAAAGTTTAACATTAATATTAAGTTAAGATAAATAACAAAATTTGATAAAAAAAAGTACTAAATTATTGAGGAAGCATTATACAGAAAAGAAATAAGAGTGTAGATAGTAATAGATAAAGTGAAAAGGAGAGAAAAAAAATAAAAGATTAATAAATTAATAAATTAATAGATAAGTAAGAAAGTTAGTTGCTTTGGTTAAGCACTACGGAGATAGATTTTAAGCTTATTTTCCAGTTGTTGTATGCTGTTTGACCCACGTATTTGAGTTGGGAGTGAATTCCAAGAACGTACAGCAGTGATGAAAAACTGTCTCTCTGATGTGAGGCAAGAGAACTTAGGAAGTATCATCGTTTTTGTCCTGTTTGATGCTGCAAATTGAAGAATTTCGTACAGATACTGCGGTTGTTTTGTTTGCATAATGGTGAACAGTGTTTTTAGCGAACGAAACTTTATAAAATTATCAAGGGACATGTGTAAAAGGTTCTCAGCTAAATGCGATACATGGTCATATTTTCTCAGTCCATAAATATAACGGAGAGTGTTGTTGAAAGCTACTTTTAACTTTCTTTTGCTCGCAGAGTCACAATTGTTGTAAATTTCACAGCCGTAAGTAAGGTTTGGGATTACAAGGGTTTTGGCAAGGACCATTCTAGTTTAAGGTGGTGTAAAACCCTGGATTGCCCATAAAGATTTATATATATTAAAAAAAAAAAAAAAAAAAAAAAAAAAAAAAAAAAAAAGAGCTAAGCTAAGTGAAAAGGGTTTAAAATAAATTTATTTTATTATGTATTTAATAGCGACAGACGACTTAAGAGTCAATGTTGAATATATTTTTGTTTTCAATATCAACTCACAATTTATTAACTTTTGGAATACACATTTGTAAAAATCAAACTTTTGTAAAATAAGTATTAAGTATACTGTATACACATAACATTATAAATATGTATCAGAAAAAAAAACTGAAAATGAATAAACACTACTACTACTACTACTACTACTACTACTAATTAATGAAATAAATATACGAAATGAAAGAACAAATTTCGAAAAATTCATTCTAAATAATATGCATTGTTTTAAAAAAATAGCACCCTGAAAGTTTTATCAAAATCGTTTGAGCCGTTTTCGATAAAATCAAACTTTGTGTTAAAGATTGTATGACAGGTACTGTTATTTTTCAAACTAGAGCAAAAATGAAAAACACCCCCCGAAATACTACTAAATAAAAATTAAATACCAAGTTTGAAGCAAATCGGCCCACCCGTTTAGGCTATAGAGGTGCGAACAGACAGACAGACAGACGGATGGAATTTCCGGACTCACTTTTTTCGACTTCTCTATGATTTTAATGTCATGGTTGATTGTGAAAATTTTCGCAAGTAAAAATGAACTAATTATGAATACAAATATTGCGACAAGAAAAGGAACAAAAACATTTTCAAAGTCGATTTTTTTATATTAAAATATTTTGGATTCGTATAACCCTCACTGTTTTTCCATAGCCAGCTACAGTAATAATGTGTAGCTTAAAACTCAAAATGGATGTGTCTCTTTGTTCTCTGACGTTAAACTAAACCTTAACCGGTGGAAGGAAGTCGTTTAACTTAAACGAAAAGTTTAACTCTAATTTCGGTTTAAGCAACCCACTGCGAAACCCAAAAAATTGTTAAACCGAAGTTTAAACCGAAACGAGAGTTTAACCATCGTTGTGAAACTGGGGGTAAGTCACAACTTCATAGTTGCCATTATCTAACCAATACATGGATCTGTTTCTAAACCACGGCACATACATATAATATTACCCACCAATATCCTTGTTAGTTAGCCCTATTGAATTCCAAATTGAAGCTGCTGACATTAATGACGATAATTGGACTCGAATTGTTTTAGAAAGTACGTTATTCATCCACGTAATTTGAGGATATTGCACTCTGTAATATCATCGTTTACCACCGCTTGGTATCGACGTACATACCAAGCAACACCCTCCTAACAGCGATGCACAACCACGATGGTTACTGGCAAATGAATTGACTATGACGTCGTCAGTGAGTTTGGCTGATTGTGGTAGCATCATTTATATGAATTTATCTCATGATTCTGCCTCTTGGAATTCTCGTTTTCAAATTGATTTGTAGGTTTCTTTTTTTTTAATAATGATGCTGCATTTTCTATTGATATTACTTGGTTGGGTCTGAGGCAGGTCAGTGATATGTGCAATTTCTTTGGACTCTAGAACGATGTCGACTTCGTTAACATGGGTTTCCAATTATACTCGGAACTCGAAAAATGGAAAAAGTTACTAACTAAATACTTATAAACAAAGTAAATCAAAAGGAAAACGGAGAAGGCATTTATTAAATATTGACTTGGATGAGTTATGTAATGAAAACATTTCGTTTAATTAAAATATATTCTAAAAGGGATTGGTTAAAATTGATTAATTTGAAAATGAGTCTTTTGAAAGACAATTTTATAATGAAAATATGAAAAAAATGACATCGAATAGTTAAATTAATAAAGCCAATAAACTACCTTATTTGTTTTATTGGTAATGACGCGTTTTGGCGCTATATATATCATCAGTTTAATCGACTTGTATACAAATTTTAATAAAATTAGTTTATTGAATTTATCAATTCAATTGTTGGCTGAACTTCTTTAAAATAATCTATTAATTAGTTTTTTTTTTCCAGATAAAAGTTATAACAGAAACCAAAGTTAAATCTTAATATTTTAGGCAAAACATGCACAGTTGCGGGAAAATCTTGCTGCGAATAAAGTAAATTACTTATTTCTCCTTGAGATGAAGAAACTTAACTGTCAAGATGAAATTCAAAAAATGTGGGGTCTGCCAGTAGATGAGAACCATTATCCTCAAGATTGTTAATACATGAAATTCGATTAGTACAAAAAGACAAGAACAACTAATGTTGAAAAATTGGCAGTTATTTTCAAGCTATGCCTTTCAAAAGATTTGAAAAAACCCTTTTTTCCTGAAAAAAAAACAACAAATTTTAGTAGATATTTGATTCTTTTTTCTTCGTTAGCATTTAGGGTAACAAGGACTACATTCGTATTTACTGAAACAAAAATAATCATAGGACATTAAAACAACGACCTGTTGCTGCAACAAACACCATACCACTGAGCTTTTGAACTTCAGAGTCAAGAACTTCATGGAAGAATAAAGCTTGAAATGGGATAGTCTGCTTTAAAGCTCTTTTACTGGGAACAGTCCTGCGTCTAGACCATAGTTCCACTCCCAATAGCTTTATTCTCTTCAAGCTAATATGAGAGAGATTATTCCCCTTTTTTTCTCGATATTTTCTTGGACCATTTAGATGAGTTCATATCCAGTTTCTCTCCAATTCAGAGAGAGAGCTTGGATTCTTCTTCAATACACATTTATTGGACTGAAAGTTTAATGCCACATGTCTTCGACGACACCGTGGTCGTAATCGTCATATCCTTTGTCGTCATCGCATACATTATTTACTTACCTACTTGTTATCCTGCGATTGTTGTTATTATCATTATTATCTAATGGAGTTCAAGGATACATATCCCTTTTTTGTTTACAACCCAGCAAATTATTACTTTTCCTTGTATTTTTTTTTTTTGGTTTGTTTTCGTCATTTCTTCAACTGTGTTTTTCATCTTTAGTTTACTATTTCAGGCTTCAGGGTGTTTTTTTTTTATTTACATCTGAGGAATTTTCCGAATGAATTTTTGGCACGTTCCGCTGCACTTACTTCGAGTTCCATACGTAGTGGAGTGCACATTTTGAATTTATATTTATCTTTTTTATAGGAAGGGCTTGTATATGTTTTTATTTCAGAGAGAACAACACTTATGATTGCTTTTCGCATATATTAACGAGAATTGTTATATTATGAGTTCCAGATAAGGATTATGTTTTTGAAGCACTTTTTATTTTTTAAGGACATCCGCTAGGCGAATATTGTTGTTTTTCAAAACAGAACCATCGAGGCAAGGAAGTCAGCCATCTTTTTTTAATGAACGAGAAACTTCCTCCACTTAAATAAAAAAAAAACTTTTAATGTGTGAACGTGACTGGCATAAGTGATTTGAGTGTAATACCAAAAAGTACTTGATGCGATGTAATAAAAATTATATTCCCATTTCAGTTATTTTATTTTAACGTTGGAAAGACTAACAAATTACTTTTCTCTAAAATTCTTATTTTACATTAAAAGAAGTTAATTACAGACACGAAACACATTAATTTTCAATAAATCCTTAATAGAACCTCAATCAAAGCCATTTTGATGTGCAGAGCATCAAGAGTACTACTTAAGTATCTAATGTCAATTCAATTGAACGATTAGAGAAGATGTATCTATCAGTTAGGAGAATAACTCCAAGGAAGGCTTTACTGGGTAGATGAATTATTAAATCGAAAAACTTTCTAAAGTTGATGGGATATTAACGAGTAATTGCGTTTAAGAGTCAAGTCTCGGAGGGTAATGAAAAGAAGGCCTCAAGATGTAGCGATTAAGATACCTTTATTAAGGAAATACGAGCAAGGTCTATGGCAATAAAGATTGTTGCGAGACTGGTTCGATACTTTCTAGAAACCCTTGAGCAGAAAATATTATATGTTGGACATAAGAAAAGGGTACAACATTTAAAATTGAAAGTATTATACTAAAAAAAAAGCGAATAACTTTGCGGGAACATAAAGAGATTCCCAGCAGCAGCGGTACAAGCATGAAGAAGGAGAAAAGTACTAAAATTAAAATTCCGAAAGTAATGCTTTCTAATTTCAACTAAGAAGAATATTTATTAACACTCTTGATTGGAACATTGAAATCTTCTATCATAATTTTAAAATATCATATATCGAACATTCTAGATCGCCAGTTGATATTGGAATGACAAAATAGTTCTAGTAATCCGATACGTGAGTATCTTCCCACAAATAAATAATTTCTTTGCGAAAAATTATCATAACAATCTAAGGAACGATAGAGAATACAAAAACCCTCTTTTATTTAGGATCTGCACCAGCTGGCTTCACAGTAGGGTGAAGGTGATTTTGTATATGACCCTCATCAGGTAAGCGTTATCTGATTGCTGACATAGAAACGATTCGGGTGTTTATGATGTTGTCTCTTCGACGTTCCCTAGGACTTCCTCGGAGTACAAACACTAGTATTCAAACCAGGAACTAAGGAACTATACAACAAAGTCATATCTTCTTTGAAGGTAATGTTATTTAAAATGGCAAGGAAACACCTTACCGGGTAAACTATTGCAAATTCGTGTTGATCGGCTAATAAAAAAAGAATCTCTATATCTTATTTTCACCAAAGCTAATTAAAGATTTGTTCCAATGTTCGGTGAGATAAGCCATCAGATCACTAGGGGAACGATTACTGCGAAATCCATACTGACGGTCATGGAGGAGCTTTCGGTCTTCGAGATATTCCTTAAGCGTTTTCATGACCTAATAAATAAATTACACGACTGGATCGCACGTACTTGCTCGTATGTGCGGTCACAGCGTCAAACAAAATTTAAAAAAACATTTAGTGAACTTCAAAGTTTTTATTTGATTTTTCAGACTTAAAGTACATTAAATAGTTTTTAGCTTAAAATGTGAAAAAGCGTGAATTTTTTCTTTTAAATCGTAATAACGGTTTTTTTAATAAAAGTTTTTATTTAACAACTTATTCAAATTTAAAAAAAAAAAATAATTAAAGAATGCAAAATAAAGCATAAATAACTTTCATTAAAAATATAAGAAAATCCACTACCCACCCTTTAAAAATATTGATTTTTTTCCAAAAAAAAAAATAAAAAAAAAATTATTTGAAAAGTTTTTTATGTTAAATTATTTTGGCTACGATCATCTTCTCGAAAACCAAATATGATTGTACCCAGTTCTCGAGAAAGTGGAATACAATAAAACGGTCCTTTGGGGGGGTGCCGTTTTAAACACGCCAACGTAAAAACAGCAAAATATTCAACACACCTTCAAAAGTACACAGATTTTTTCATAAAAAATCTTCGAGACGTTTTCGAGAAAAATATGCTTTTACTTATCGCTTTTATATCAGTTACGTTAATATTTGAGCTAAAAAAAAATAAATAAAGTCAAAATAACCTTAAGTTCTAAATTTGAAGATGATTGGCCCAACCGTTTAGGCTGTAGTGTGTAGCCCAAAATATATACGAACAAACAGACAGAATTTTGCCAGTAACTCAAATATGTTTCTGTATCATTGTAGTGCCATGTTCGATTGTTATCTCAAAATTTGTAATCTGCACGAATGCAAAACTTGCATTATAGTACCTATAATCGTAAGTAAAGACGTTACTGCTATGGATCGGAAAAAGGAGGGTGAGGATGGGTCACAAATCTTAGGGACAGGCTTTAACAAATGCTGTTTTCCACCTTCTGGAAAAGATTCCAGAAGAGAAGGAGCGATAGAAAAGCTTACGCAGTGGCTTTGCCAGTGTGGAAGAATACTTTTCTTTAGAAGAATTGATGATTTGTGTATATCGAGATCTTTGAGAACTCTTGCTACTGTACGAGTGCGGAAAAAATCTGTCCCATGAACAAATTTACATTCTCAAATACAGGAGGGGCAATGTTGCTGTGAGGCAACGTAGAGCTAGCAGCGAAATGGACGGCGAGCAAGTTTGCTGTCTCTGAGGAGTAAACAATTGCTATGTTATTTTTGATGAGCGTTGGAACTAAAGAGTTTTTAATATTTTTTTTTACAAATGACCAAACACTTTTACTGCCTTTGGACATTGCAGAATTTTTTTCCGTAATTTTTGGTCATGCAAAAATTTGGTTCTTTCAATAACGGAGTTGCATGAGTTCCTTGCTTGTTTGTGTTTTTTCCAATTTTACTCTGTAGTGTTGGCTTTGTAAGATCGGTTACTTACTTTTTTTTAGCCTTTTACACTTGTTAAACCAGGACTTTTCTTTAGACTTGATGCTTTTTAATCTGTTAGAAGAATCACATTTGTGATCATTTCAGCACTGGCATCAATGTCACTATCGAGGAAGCATAGTGACCAGTTAAAGTTAAAGTTCTGGGGCCAAGTTTTTCTTTAACTGGATGAGTGGAGGACGAGAAATTTGCTGAAATGACATAATGGTCCGAAGTGCCAAATGGAGAAGTTACACTAATTGTATACTTATCAGGGTGAGAAGTAAAAAACAAGTCAAGAGTATTGGCGGCTTGTCTAGCAACATCCGGAATTCGCGTTGGCATATCATATCGATCAAGAAATTTGAATTCAGGGAACTTTATTGAATTAATTTATAAATAAATTAGTTTTAAAATAGTTTTTAAGTTTTCGAAAAATAAAAAAAAACTTTCAGGTGCCGATTTAACAAAAATAGTTTTTATGTATATTGTTGTATAACCCTTTAGTAGGCATCAGTCAAATTGTTGTAAGATACAGATATAGTTTACAGAATGAATTATCAAAAGGTTACTAGTAAAAACAAAGGGCCCCATGAATTTTTGTATGTTACATAAGAAAAAAAAAAAGATTTCGTCAATAGCTTGGGTCGATATTAAATGTATATTTATGTACCCAGAAAGACATACAGAAATAGAATAAAAATACAAGATCGCCTAGCCGGTAAGATTTAAATTAAAGAAAAAACAATTTGGCCTTTCTATATTCAAAATTTGTTGAAATTCTAACGAAATCCTACGTATGAATATGAATAGGTACATAAATACATGGCAAGTGAAAATGATAAAATGAATCCTTAAACTCTCTTTACTTTTTATAAATTTTATGAAGTTCTATAAATGTTAAACAATACAAAACAAAGTGAATCGTTTGCAGTGAAGCCAAGCAAAAAAAAAAGTAAAACAATTCTCATATTAACAGAAACAAAGCAACCAAATGAAAAAAAGCAATAATAACAAAACCTTAAGAAAGGCCATTTATCTCTTCCTCCTTATCTCAAAGGAGTAGACTTTAAATTTTCAAAAACTTATGTAACCATAACTTGCAATCCAAAATAAAACATAATACCAACACACCTATCCAAAAACTTTAGTGAGCATTTCTCTTCTTCATTCAACATAACCAACAAAACCCAATTCTTTATGATGGAATATTATTTTATGATCCGATTAGAAAATCCAATAAGCTTCAGGCTTTATGGTACATTCCATCCAAAACGAGAATGTTAGCCCCGAGAAAAGGCTCCTGTTTGCTGTTAAATTTTAATATACGAGTTACTGGATATTTATGTCTAATATACGTACATAGATACATATAAATATATATATTAAAGGTAGAAAGTCCTTCTTCTTCAGTTTAATCAGAAAACACCTCATAAAACGGTTTATCATTTATAAAGTCCTCTTTCATTTCTCATGATGGTGTTGATATTGTCTGATTGATTGGGTAAAATGGTTATAAAAATAATAAATGCTTTGGTTAAACCACAAAACCTCATCTATAAAATTTATTTAAACTCTGACCCCTCTCTTCCAAGCATGTTTGGCGTTAACTCAATTTGTTTAAAAAAGTAAATTCAATTAAAGAAGTAAAAATTGTGAAGTAAATTTTTCGTGTAAACACAAATCTCTACAAACATATATATATGTATATATAATACTGTAAAATATGTGCGGTTTTTAAATTTTAATTACGTACATAAATCACCATCCACGTGCATACTTTTGTTAATTTTTGCCTTGCACGCACAGTATATCTACGGCCGGACCCGGGCCATTCAGTCAACCATTTAAATTTACATTAATAAAACGCTCGCTACAAGATAACCCAATTATAACATATTTCAAGGTAATTTATTTCTGTCACGATATTAACGCGTTTACACAACAAAACATATTGATGGTTAATGCATTTAAAAATTTAACTGCATTTTTATTGCCAAACCATACTAAGGTCCCTTGCAATATAAGCACAGGGTGTTATGTTGGAAAAAGTATGTTCAGTAAATAAAAATCTTCTCTTCTTACAAAGAGCATGTTATTCTACTAGAATGTAACTAACATTTCGTTCGTTTAGAATCCAAAATGTTTGACTTTATATCAATCTAGATTTGGAGCAATTTACTCAAAAATTAATTAAATTTCCTTTTGCATGGAAATCGAAATATTATATTGATGTTAACAGGAAAAACTTAATGAGTTCTTTTCTGAGTAGCGTTTGGACCGGTGGATAGTGAAGCTCTTTTTTCGGAAACTTCTCGAAACATGAATGTTATTGGCAATGCTTCGGATTCTGAAGGGGGTGTTTTGTATATGATACAACCCACTAGCTATTTAAAATGGAGATGCTATTTTTGACTGCAAAAGAAAGTTTACAGCACTGAAAAGGTTAGTAAATCCCTTTTATATTCAGACTCTTTAGGATATTGAATTCAATAAATTTTCTTTAGAGATGAAATCTTATACGCTCGATAGCATAATATATATTTTTTCCCCCAAAAATTCTAAGAATTTCTTTTTATAAATCATCGAAGTACAATTATTTTTGAGTATTATTGAGTCTTCAATTTTGGGACTTGAAAAAGTTGAACTTTTACTGTAAACTCATCCTTAAACTAATGAACAATCTGTAAATATTAAAAACCATTTTTTGCATGGTGAAGTAAACAAATGATGGAATTTTAAAACTTCTAAACTGCTCATTGCAAGTCTTAATTATTGTCCCAGTAGAAAAGCAAGCCTTAAAACCGTAAACAAAAACTTATTTTTTCGTAAACGGTTCTAAGGATTTTGATGATTCTTTTTTTTTAAATATTTTGATAGACATGGTCTTTTATACCAAGAAATTTTTTAAATACTAAATGGCTCCATTTAATATTTGAAAATAGATTTGGTAGAAATTCAATGAGCTATTAGGGGAGAGTGGGTACAAAAGTAACAGTGGGTCGGTTGTAACCTTCAACTTTTCCGACAACCTAATCTTGTATGGGTTCATTTTTACTTGCGATTATAGGTACTATAATACAAGTTATGCATTCGTGCAGATTAAAAAATTTGAGATAACAATCAAACATGACATTACGATGATAGAGAAACAGTTTTGAGTTACTGGCAAAATTCTGTCCGACTGTCTGTCTGTCAGTCTGTCTGTATTGATGTATTTTGAACTTAAGATTATTTTGACAATCTACAGAGGAGTTTTTTCAATTTTTTTTAGCTCAAAAATGAACGGTATCTGTCATATGACCGTTATGTAAAAGCTTATTTTTCTCGAAAACGGCTCCAAGAATTTTTATAAATAAAAATCAGTGTACTACTGCAGGTAAGCATTATATTTTGGTGAAAACAAAATTTAATATGGTGGGCTAAAAACGGTACCTCCCATAGGACCGTTTTTTTTCTTCGACTTTCTAGAAAACTGGTGATCCGATTCCAATCAAAATTGATATTCAAGAAGATGTAGGTAGTTTAAGTAATTTTGCATTAATTTTTTTTTCGAAACCTTTTTTTTTATTTTTGATAATTCAAAAATTTTTTTTTTTTGAAAAATCAATATTTTGAAAACGGGTAAGTGAATTTTTTTTTAATTTTTGTGCTTAAGTTTGAATTCTTAAAATATTTTTTTTTTATTTTTTTAGAAAAAGTTGTTAAAAATAACCGTTTTATCTAAAAAGGGCTCTTACAATTTTGAAAAAAAATTCGCACTTTTGTACATTTCCTAAAGAAATAAAATGGCATTTAAATTATTTCACCCAATACAATTTAACGTACATTATTCGAACAATCAAAAAAATCGAAAAAATGCTTTGATGTTCACTTTAATTTTCTTAAATTTTATTCTACAATGTGACCGCACATATGAGCAAGTACGAGCGATCCAGTCGTGCAATTTATTTGATGTAGAATTCTACGCAACAATTACGAGCTGAATGCTTCCTCAAAAAACAACTTTTCAATTTAACTACAACCAAATTTAATATTTTGTTTAGTTTAATTTATATCGTATAACAATCGTTCTTTCTCCGTTTTACAACCAATGGTCCTAGAAGACGTTTTTAATATTTGATTTTCCCTTCTTTTTAACACGATAGACTTGAAACAAACAAGTTTACAATTTATAAAAGTAGTTTATAAAAGCCAAATGTTCACTTTTTGATATGGATTTTTTTTATGTTACGCAGTTTTCAAATTATTGTACAAAATATCAAAAATGTTACCCACTTTTCTTCTACTGATAAAGTTGAAAATTCAAATGGTTATATCATTGACTATTGATAGATCCCTTCGGTTATAATAATAGACTATATCTACCAACATACTCCCAAGAAATTTCATTAAAATCTTTAGAGCCGTTTACGAAATAAATTGCACGACCGTACTTGCATTTATGTGCGGTCATGGCTTCGAATAAAATTTTAAAAATATTAAAGGAACTTCAAAGTTATTCGATTTTTCTGAATTTTGATTGTTTGAAAATAAACGTAAAATATTTTTCAGCGGAAAAAATAAACGCTACATTATTTCTTTAGAAAATGTGAAAAAGTGTGATTTTTTTTTTAAATCGTAGGAAAGGTTTTTAAATAAAACGGTTGTTATTTAACAACTTATTTTAAAAATTAAAAAAATATATTCAAGAATTCAAACTTACATTTAAAAACAAAATTTAAAAAAAATCTATCTATCCGTTTTCAAAAATTGATTTATATAAAAATTTAAGAAAATTATTAAAAATACAAAAAAAAAACTTTTCGACAATATTTTAAAATAAAATTACTAAAGCTACTAACATCTTTCTGAATATCAATTTATTAAAATAGGATGACATGTTTTCGAGAAAGTGGAAGAAAAAAAAACGGTTCTATGGGAGGTACCGTTTTTAGCCCACAAACTTGATTTTTTTTCACCAAAACATAACCTACACTTACAAGAGTACATTGATTTTTTTCATAAAAAAATTTGGAGCCGTTTCTGAGAAAAATAGGGTTTTACTTAACGGTTATATGACAGGTACCGTTAATATTTGAGCAAAAAAAAATTAAAGTCAGAATGTCAAAATAACCTTATGTTCCAAATTTGAAGACGATTGGCCAAACCGTTTAGGCTGTAGTTCAATATACATACGTACAAACGGACAGACAGACAGACAGAATTTTGCCAGTAACTCAAATATGTTTCTCTATCATCGTAGTGTCTTGTCTGATTGTTAGATTATTTTACGAATGCTTAACTTGCTTTATAGTCTATATAGTTTTTATGGACATCATCCATTTTGCGTACATAAATGTTTTGATTGTACTTCTTCAATATAATAATATTTTTTTAATTGTCTCAATTTTTATTAAAAAAATTAAAAGTTTTCAAATCATTATTGGTAGTGCCCCGTGGCTTAGTGGTTAGTGTGTCGGACTGCTTAGCGAAAGAACCTGGGTTCAAATCCAGCTCATAGCCACCTTTTTTTCTGGGGTACTGCCTCTTGCGAGGAACTGACAAAACCTCCAAGAGTAAAATTTGTCTCGAAAAAGTGCATCTCATGTAGCCGTTCGGACTCGGCGGTAAACTGTAGGTCCCTTCCATTCTTGCAGAGTAACAACACACACACAGGAATGGTTGAGAGTATAAGTCACTAGACCTTGGCTCCTTAAGGAGCTGTCGCGCCAATAAATTTATTTATTTATTTTTATTGGAAAACCATTGTTTGTTTGTTGTTGACGTCCTTAATATACAAATATAAAAACCTCTTAGCAAGGTTAGCAGTATCTAAACGAAGTCAACGCGATTTATGAAATATGAAGTGTTTTCCAACGTAAGCTACACTACTTACATAGTTTTTTCGATTTATTTCTACAAAACCATTCGTTCATTTCTTTCTACGAAACATCCTGTATGTGCCAAAAACAAAAAGTTTAAATGCAGCTTATTTTTTTCACAAAATGGCTTATCTTCTTTTCCATTGAATTCTGTTGATACTGTAAGCTAGCAAGCTGCGACCTCGCCCACTTATCCTCAACTACAGCCAATATCACCCTACACCTACTGTGAAGGGAACAACTCAATAAAATCGCTTATTATAATTTAATTCGTGTAACATTGTGTCGACGTTGGTTGGAGGGTGCGCGGGCGAATATTCGAATAAAAACCGAATTAATTTGTTCCAGAAGTCCTTATAATCTGTGTATTCCTTCTTCATGCTGTTTCAATGATGCTGGATTTTGTTTCGACTTCTCCTTTTCTGCAAATCGATCTCTCATTACAACGTGTATACTGACCATTGAAAAGAGGATAATTAAATGAGGTCAGAAGTACAAAAACTATTTTCGCTTCGAAATACAAAAATACAATTCTTTTCATTTTTAAAGCAATGCCATTAAAAGTTCAGGACTTAACAGTGGAGGAAAAAAATTATACAAATGCAAGTTTTTTTCTAATTCATTCATAAGTTATGTAGTCGAAAGAAAGGTTTCTGCAATGTTTGTAATTAGGATAAGTGCAATACATATAACTTTTTTACATTATATAAAAATTAAATTAAAGAGTACAGTTTATTAAAACTTAAGATCACGTGAATATTTTTTCTTAGGTATTAAGGTTACAAAATAAAAGCTGGTTTACCACCCCATCTCGAAAATTGTTTCCCTTTGTCCTCGCACTGAAATCGTTATTGCGGGCGATTTCAATGTAGACAATTCCAATTGGCTCCGCTATTCTGGTCAGACAACACCCGAAGGAAGGTATGTCGAGCTCTTGCCGGGTTACATCACCTTACCCAACTGATCGATGTGCCAACGCGTATACCGGATGTTGCTGGGCAAGCCACCCATACTCTTGACTTGCTTCTTACTTCTCACCCTGATAAATATACCATTAGTGTAACTTCTCCATTTGGCACTTCAGACCATTGTGTCATTTCAGCTAATTTCTCATCCTCCACCCATCCAGTTAAAGAAAAACTTCCCACCAGGACCGTTTGGCAATACGAGAAAGCCAACTGGGACTGAATATTTTTTTCCGAATCTTCAACTGGTCACTATGATTTCTTGATAGTGACATTGATGCCAGTGCTGAAATGATCACAAATGTGATTCTTCTAAAAATGAGTGCTTGTATTCCTAGTAGAGTAAAAAGCATCAAGCCTAAAGAAAAGTCCTGGTTTAATTCTAAGTGTCAAGAAGCTATCAGGTACAAAGAAGTAAATTTCCGATCCTACAAAGCCAACCCTACAGAGGAAAATCGGAAAAAGTACAAACAAGCAAGGAACTCATGAAACTCCGTTATTGAAAGAACCAAATTTTTGCATGACCAAAAATTACGGCAAAAAATTCTGCAGTGTCCCAAAGGCAGTAAAAATTTTTGGTCATTTGTAAAAAATATTAAAAACTCCTCAACATCTTCGGTTCCAACGCTCATCGACAATAACAAACCAATTGTTTACTCTTTTTTTTTTTTGTTTTTTTGTTTTACTCGCCGCCCATTTCGCTGTCAGCTCCACGCTGCCTCAAAGCAACGTTGCCCCTCCTGTACTTGAGAATGTAAATTTTTCCATGGGACAGATTTTTTTCCGCACTCATACAGTAGCAAGAGTTCTCAAAGATCTCTATATGCACAAATCCGCTGGCCCGGATGGTATACCCCCGATTCTTCTGAAGAGGTGTTCTTCCACACTGGCAAAGCCACTGCGTAAGCTTTTCCATCGCTCCTACTCTTCTGGAATCTTTCCTAGAAGATGGAAAACAGTATTTGTCCAGCCTGTCCCTAAGAAAGGTGACCCATCCTCCCCTCCTCCTACCGACCCATAGCACTGACATCCCTTCTTTCTAAGGTCATGGAAACACTGATTAAGGAATATCTCGAAGATCGAAAGCTTCTCCATGACCGTCAGTATGGCTTCCGCAGCAACCGTTCCACTGGTGATCTGATGGCATATCTCACCGAACAGTGGAACAAATCTTTACATCGCTTTGGTGAAAGTAAGATTATTGCTCTTGATATCTCCAAGGCATTTGATAGATTTTGGCATGAAGCTCTCTTATCGAAAATGCGTGCTTTTGGGATGCGTTCGTTGGATTAGAAGCTATCTTCTGGACCGTTCAATACAAGTTGTATTGGACGGATTCAAGTCTGATTCCCACAAAATAAATGCTGGTGTGCCCCAGGGCTCTGTTTTGTCTCCGACTCTTTCCCTCATTTTTATAAATGATCTTCTGTCTGTTACTTCTAATCCACTTTACTGTTTTGCTGACGACTCTACCATCAGCTTTTCATATTCGTTCGATAATTCACGTCCTTCGCCTTCAGACGTACAATTGCAACGGTACCATACGTCAAGCTCATTAAACTCCGATTTATACAGCATTGTCAAATGGGGTAATAGAAATCGTGTGGAGTTTAATGCTTCGAAAACTCAATGCTGTCTTCTGTCGTTAAAGCTTAACGTACCCCCAATGCCATTGTCCATGAATGGCACTTACATCAAAGAAACCGAAAAGCTCTCAGTTCTCGGTATGTGTGTCAACGACAACCTCCGTTGGAACAACCTGTTCGGTGTAAGAAGTATTTTTCCCCATCTGATCTGGCTACAATTTATAAAGCGTTTATACGCCCTAAACTCGAGTATAACTCCCACCTCTGGGCAGGTGCTTCACAAACATCGCTTCATCTTGATAGAATACAAAATAGAGCGTTAAGATTGATAGGAAATAGAACTGCCACTGAATCAATTGCCCTTCTCGAATACCGACGCAACGTGTCTTTCCTTATTTTATCGTTTCTTTTACAAAAAATGTTCACTCGAAGTAGCCAGTTGCATTCCTCCCCTTAAAAGTTTCGCCCGTAATACTCGTCTCGCAAGGAATGCTCATCAGTTCACCCTTGAGCCCAATTTCGGATGTACCGGATTCTTTTTTTTGCCGAACAACACGAATTTGGAATAGTTTACCCGGCGAGATTTTCCCTTGCCATTTTGATCTGCAAACATTCAAAACCAATGTTAATCGACACCTTCTATCTCTCCCCTCCCTATCTTCCGAATGCCCGCGCAGTGTGTTACATTATTAGGGAAACAAGTAGTTTAGGTAGTCCTCGACTTGACAGTTTGAATGTTACTCCTTTTATCCCAATTGTGTCCAAGGCCTTTTCGATGTCCAGTAAACAAGCGACTGTCGTCGCTTTCTTGTTGAATCCGTGTGTCACGTCAGAGTGCAGTCCAAGAAGCGGATGGATGGTTGACTGTCGTGCTCGGAAACCATACTGATATTCAGGTATGATTTCCCTCTCCCTGAAGAAATGATGAAGCTTTTTCAAGATAAGTCCCTCCAGGATTTTGCTGCCACAGCATAGAAGCGAAATCGGCCGATATCCCTCGACGTTAGTCCTATTGGTCTTCTTTGGAACGGGCACCACTTTTTCCGGTTTTCATGTTTCGGGGAAGTAGCTGTTATTCAAGTAGTTGTTGAAGATGATCGTCAGCAGTAGGATTGCGAGATTTGGTAGCTTTTTAAGCACAAAGGTAGAAATCCGATCATTTCCTGCTGACTTCTTAGAATTTCCTACGGGATTATGCAAGTTACTTCCTCGATGGAAGTAAAAGCATCTCCAGTTTGTCCGAGTTCTGGATTGTCCTCATAAAAGTTCGTGACTGAAGTATTAGAAGCTGCAACTTCTTCAAAATTGTTTTCAACTTCTTCGATTAAGGAAGGAGATTGGGCGGGCGATCCTTGCAGGTCTCTTCAAATTGCTAAGCGAGAGCTTCTGCTTTTTCAGTTGGTGTTGTTGCAGAATGTTGCCCGTGCATTAGTGTATCTGGCATCGAGCCCTTTTTCCCAACGAACTGAATAATTTTCTTGAAGGCATCGGTAAACTATGTTTCAGCGAATGCGCCAGATACATTACTTCCCGTAATGCTCGAATTGCTAAGAATGCCCCCACCCCCAATTTACTATTGATATTTCGAACGCACTAACAAGTATAGGGACTCATTCTTTAGCCGCACTACAGGAACCAGGGTTGTTTTACCGGGCTCGATTTTTCACTTCCATTTCTATTTTGAGATATTGAATGCCAATGTGCCGGCACTTCCTTTTATATTCAATCAAACTTCCTCAAACGCTGGCACTGTGTTAATTGATGATAAGGGTATAAAAAAGAAAAAACCAATTCGGATATGGTACCACGTAATCCCTAATTTACCAACCAACATCCCAGAGAAGTGAAGGGGCAGTGATTAAGACTGATAATTAAATCATAACCTTTAACCAACCGTAATACTAAGTGCAAGAGTTACCATCAAAAGAAAAAAGTTATTCCCGACTGAATTAGAATTTTGTAGAAAGCTATTGCCGAAAGATGAAACAAAACACAATTATTTTAAAGGATATTCTGGAAAATAAGGGGCAGTTTCATTCAACTTCAATAATCTGCAGACATAAACATCAGATATAATATTTGCCTTCTGAAAAATTCGGGATGATATCAAAAATGTTGTTTAACTCAAATTAAACCTTGAATTATTAAAGAATGAAATTGTAAAACAAGTACTTGAAAGAAGGTGCTGTTTCACTTCAAATTCCATTTTTTGATGCTCACCACCAGAAAATGTATTTAAATTTTTAACCAAAGATTCAACAGAAATGCATCTTTCCGGAATTAAAACTTTCTTTACATCCCGAATCTCTAGCATTGTTGTAATGACATTATTCAAACAAGTAAAAATAATTAGAGATTCAGTCTTTTTCTACGTCCGTAGTTACAATTAGTGAATATTTTCTGAATGCAGTCTCACAGGATATTTAAATTTCTCGGTAATCCTCTTATTATTGTTTCCATGTTTAGTTGTTAATAGTATTTACTAGCTAACGAAGTGGCAGACACTCTTCTGCGTTGCAACATAAGCGTGTCCAGAAGAAATTCAATTCGACAGTTGGTGTTCTGCCATGGTGCTAGATTTCAAAAAGTTTCCACTTTCACCCCCATAACAGAACTTTCTTAGTAGCTGTTCTGTTCCTTCGGGAAACTAATAAATTCTAGACCAATTCTTATTTAACATCACTACAGAGCAATCTTTTGGAAATATTTTTTTTTTTATTTATTTACGAGTCTACATCTACTCCTACCCCGTTTGTCATTTTCCTTTACGGTCCAGTGTTAGTTTGATATATTGTATAGGTTCCTATCGTCCACCCTCGGATTCGTAAGATCTCTGGACTAAGTCGTTGCCGGATGCAAGTTGAATTGAAAATAAAATGACAAAGAAATGAATTATTATCAGGAAAACGAAGAAATAATCCTTAAAATATATCCTTTACATACAGCTTCATAGCAAAAAATAAAACAGTGCAGAGTCACTGATGTATTCTCTGGTGAAGGGGGGAAGCAGGCTGGCTTTTCACTTACTGAGTGAAGAAAAAAAACTTGAAATTCAACACAGTTTGCATTTAACGACTGTTTGGATGGAAAGTTTTTATCCATAATCGCCAAAGAAAATGAAATGTAGGAAGGCAGCCGGAAAAACATAACCATGGGAAATTGCTCTATCCAAGATGACGACTCTTGAAACACACTGAGTTGTTTATAGAGCTGACACTTTATGGGTTTTAAATATATTTACTGAAACAATGGATTATTTTAAAAATCAATCATTATTAATAATATTTTTTGTTTTTATATTTTTAACTATGTGTCTGTAAGGCACAATGCCTTTTAAAATGCAACCGAATGTTGCACAATTCTAGTTAGAAGAATAAGAGAGATAGGAAAGATTTTTTTTCAGCGCAATAGATCGAGAATTAGGTGAATATTTTCTCACTTAAAATCCACGGACGGTTCTAGCTTGCACTAGGAGTTAGAAAAATTGTTTCCCAAACTGAGAGTCGAACTTAGGATCTCTCGTTTAACAAGCAAAAATCTTATAATAAAAAAAAAATCGATTTCCTAAGAAATGTTTCCTTTGTTTAAATATATGACGGTTCTCGTACTTATACTTATACTTTGAATTATATTACAGCTTAAATATTTATGTTTTGACCTCAATGACATATTTTGTATTTAATTTTTTCAATTCAATTCAATTTTTTATTAGTAGTTCAAACGTTACATTCATTTACAATAAATTATTTTATAATTTAAGAGTTATAGAAATTTATTCTTTACACCTATAATATTTTGCATGTGGGTATGACAAAATTTGATTTTAAATTTTTTTTTTTTTTTTATATATACAGACTAATATTGCACACACACCCGATTTAATACAAAAGTATTTAAATTATAGATTTTGAAGGGCTAATATAATTTCATTATCTGAATATGAACATCTTTCAAAAAACTTTAGTTGTACCTTGTTTAAAACACATTTAATTGGGCTGACGTTTGCTCTATTGTGGAGCCTAGCTGTTGAATAAAACCTCGGTAAGTTAAGCATTAATTTAAGTATTTTGTTTTGACTGATTTGAAGCTTTTTTATGTGGGTCTCAGCGCAGTCAAACCACACTGGGGCTCCATATGCTAGAATCGGTTGAAAAATCGTTTTAAAAATTAATATCTTATTATGTATACTTAGACCAGATTTTCTATTGATAAACGGATACAATATTTTGATTAAAAGATTGGTTTTGTGGATTGTGTTGGATATGTGACATTCAAAGGTCATTTTTTTATCGAAATTCACACCAAGGTATTTACAATTATCAGACCATTTTATCTCGTACGAATTAACTTTTAGCATGGATTGAGGAAAAAAACATTGTTTTCTTCGCCGAGTGAACCACATAGCTTGACATTTTTCAGCATTAACCTTGATTTTCCACTTATTAAAAAAGTTGACTAAGATATCTAATGAGTTTTGAAGACCGTTAAGTGTGTCTTGGGGAAAATTGCTTGATGAAAAAAGTGCAGTATCATCTGCGAACAATGCAACTTCAGTATTGTTTTCAAAATGTGGTAGGTCTGATATGAATATATTGAAAAGAATCGGGCCAAGAACAGAGCCTTGTGGAACTCCGTAGCAAATATCAATTGTTGAGGACTTTGTGGCCCCAGTACAAACGATATATTTTCTATTATTTAGAAAACTTTGTAAAATTTTGATGAGGTAATCAGGAAAGCGAAACATGATAAGTTTGTATAAAAGTCCATCGTGCCACACAGTGTCGAAAGCCTTTTCAATGTCTAGTAGAACCAGACCAGTTGACTGTTTTAAGGTTAGGCTGTTCTTAACAAACCTCTTTATCCTCAATACTTGGTGAATAGTGGAATGACCTGCTCTGAAACCGAATTGCTGAATAGGATAATGTTTTGTTCCTCAATATAATTTAAAAGACGATCTTTTAAAACCTTTTCAAAAACTTTACTTAAGGTACTCAATAAGCTTATAGGCCTATAGCTACTTGGATTTTCTTTTGGCTTGCAGGCTTGCCGATTGGCACCACCTTAGCAATTTTCCATTTTTCGGGGAAATAAGAATATTTAATACAAAGGTTAAAAATGTAGGTAAGATAAGTTATGCCTTTTTTTGGTAGAGCTTTCAACAATCGATTATTTATACCATCTATACCTGGTGATTTATTTATTTTTAATTCCTTAATTACATTCCTAACCACACTATTGTTGTTGATCAAATTATTATTTTGTATAAGAATAGGTCTATCTATTTCTTTCAGTTTTTCTTCCACAAGATTTTCAGTCTGAGTATCACTTAGATGTGCTGAAATTATGTGATTTTGCCTAAATGTTTCAGCTAAAACATTCGCTTTTTCTTCCTGATTAACAAAAACATTATTTTGCAATCGAAGAGGAGGTATATTTGGTTCTTGTTTTTTAATTATCTTTGTTACCTTCCAAAACGGTTTAGATCCTTTATCAAAAGTTGATAGAAGGTTATTCCAGTTTCGATTTCGAAATTTAAAGATCTCATTTTTAATTTGAAAGTTTAAATGTTTAAGATTAATTTTAAATGAGTTTAACCTAAAACGGATCCACTTTCTTCGTTCCGAATTTCTTAGTCGGATAAAGTAAAGAATATTGTCTGGTAGGGGTGACAAATTTGAACTAAGTGATGAACCACGAGTCTAAGGAATAGAGACCTCAGCTGCTAAATTAATTGTTTGTTCTAATTTATCAGTTATCATTTCTATCTGTTCGTATAACTGTATATTGTCTAAGCATAAGTTTCCTTGATATAAATTACTTGATATATAAGATCGATATCTTTCCCAGTTAGCAGCAGAGTAATTAAAGTGGCCATTTCTGTTATTATTAGCGCAAGAAGTCTGTAGTTCTATGCAAACGGGTAAGTGGTTTGAACTTAATGCATTTAATGTTAAAGGTTGACTGAAGAAGAAGGCATTATTAGATAAAAAAATGTCAAGAGTCGAGGGTCTTTTGGAAGAAGAGTTTGGAATATATGTCGGGTCAAGTGGATATAATATCGAGAGCGATCTGTTAACAGCGACAATATCGTGAAGTATATTGCCCCAACTATTTGCTCTCAAACATCCCCATTACTGATGTCTAGAATTAAAATCACCCCCTATTAGGTAATTTGAGTTCGCTCTAGTTAGTTTGAGTAAATCTCTTTTAAATTTGGCCTTTTTTTCGTTATTACTATTTCCACCTGGGAAGTAAAAAGAAAATAAACTTAATTTAGGTGAATCCTGTAATTCTACCTCAACTCCTAAAGCTTCAGCAATCTCAAGGCGAACCGCTGGCGCTGGTATGACTGAATGCTTAATAGCCTTGTTTATCACAACTGCAACTCCACCGCCCCTTAAATGTTGCCTATCTAGTCTGTAGCATATATAATTGTCATTAGCAAATTTGTTTTCGTTCAATAGAGCAATGTCAACTTTGTGTTGGATCATTAAGTCAAAAAATTCAATTTGTTTATTTTGAATACTTGTAGCATTCCAAGTGATAATATTTGGGTTTGCGTGCAACATACTGAGTATACATATTTCACTGCAAGAGTGGTAATAACATTAAACTGCTCAGCTTTTGTACGACATGAGCTTAATTTGGATACAACTTCATTTAAAAGATTTGAAATTTCATCTAAGGAAAAAAGTAAATTATTGTTAGATTTAATATTATTGTTATAATCTAATGGATTTGAGTTTATTGTTTTTGGAGCCTCTAAATGAGACTTTATTTGATGTGATCGATTTGAGGTCGACGACGACGGCAATGGAGCTGTGTGTTGATGGTGAGTTCGGCTTTTAGGGAAAATCCTGGATGGTGAATTTAACGTGATTGTTGGTGGCTTTAAGTTGGGATTTAAAGACCGGTTTTGAATTATGAATGATGTTGTTGCTACGTGTGCGCGAGGAGATTTTTTGTCTGATTTCAATGTAATGTTGTCGACTGATACATGTAGGGTCGGTGGATTTATGTGCACCATTGCAATTGGCACATTTAGTTGATGTTGGTGATTCAGTGCATTCAGATGTCTTATGAGGTCCTGAGCAAGATGAACAGAAGCTTTTAACTTGACAATGCATAGCACCATGGCCATACATTTGGCAATTGTAGCATTGCGTAATTTTGTTTGGATGGTGTTTTTTATAATCCCACCTCACTAAAGTTTTAAGTATAATTTTATGTTTTGTGCGCAACTCACTCATTTTAATTGAACCGCGTTCTATATTTACAATATATTTGTACATTGGTGGTGTACATTGTTTTTTAATGTGATGGGCTCAACTTCCAGACATTTTATTCCAAGTGACACTAGTACTTTCTTTAAAGATTGTTGGTCATATAGACCCAGACCTGACAGAACCACCTTAAATGGCCTACTTGCTTTCTTTTCGTGAGAATAGAATTCAAATGATTGTTCTTTTAATGATTTTACAATAATATTATACGATTCAATGCTTGAGCACATGATTTTTTGACCCAATGATATATTTTTCAAAACATAGACATTTATATTAAGATTATTGATTAGATTCCTTAGAATATCACTTTTAGTTTTCAAAACAATAATTGGGGGAATGGAAACTTTTGATTTAACTGTTACATCATGATCACTATTACCACTTTCCATGCGGTCATCGCACAATGTTTGAAGCGGTTGATAATAATTTTCATTATTAATGTTTTTATCCATGTTGGAATATTTTAGAGCTTTGGAAGGCACTTGATTATTTTGGAGGATGAAATCTTCATCCTCCACTACACTTCTTATACGTTTTAAGCTTATTTCTAGTTGTTACTTAATAACGCGTGTGGCTCAATTGACTATCACAACTGAACAGACGTAATTTTTTTTTTTTTTTTTTTTTTTTTTTTTTTTTTTTGTATTTATGTTTTAAATTTAAGTCCAATTTTGATACGCCGATATTTTCCAAAAATTTAAGGACCATTTGCTGATACAATACTTGAATATTTATTTTCAACTCAAGCGATTATGTGACATATTACGCAGAGGAAAAAGAAGAACATTAGCTCTTAACGTTTTTATAATTCGTTTCAGCAGACGGGCCTTTATTATGACCATGACATATTATGTATCCCACTTTCGTTGGCCAATACTGCCAGCTAAACATATTCTTCTGGATCATTTTTAGATGTAATGAGCACACGATGAAAGGATTTATAGTTATATTTAAATTTTGAATTGATGAGTCTAAAACAGAAACTTGTAAATTTTTCATAGAATGGCTTTGTAAAACTAGGATTTTTGCCAGTTTTACAAGTCTAACATTGTAAATTTAAAAGTCTTCTCTTTACCCAATAAAGAACGGTTTTTTTTTCGGCAATTAGCAGTAGAAAATATGGACATACATAGCAAAGTGGCAATACTGTTTTAAGTTGCAAAAAAAAAAAAAGAAAAGCAGAAAATAGAGACACAAGCAAGTATGGTATGAAATTTTATAATTTCTTAAAAAAATAATCATTGCAAAATGTTGGCTATGATTGATAATATTTTTTTTTTATAAAATGAGATTTTAAAAGCCGTGTTTTAGTTTGGCTTAAAAGAAAAACGAATAAATTAAGGCAGATAAGATGTTTTTTATAGTGATAGAACTACAGTTAAGGATAACTTCCATACTTGGCCTTAGTTTAGGACCTTTTTTGGGTCGGTTCGTCAACACCCATAAAGTTGAGTCAAAATCATCAATTGTATCTTTGAAATTAATTTAAATCTCATAATACACTCATAATATTGTGAATAGTCGTTATTTGCTTATCGGTTAATAAAATAAGCATATCAAAATATCAATCAAACACGGCGATACTATCCAATTGAGAACTCGGAGAAAGTGTCTACATTCATACATAGATAAAGGTAAACATATCTCTGACTGTTGATAACTATTGGCTCTAAGTTGCCTTCATTTTGATGATGATGAAGAGAAGACATCAAAATACAACATCACAAAAATCGAATTAAAAATAGTTGGTGATATCATTTGGTGGATCTGCGGCGTCAAGTAAAAAAAAACCCAATTAGAACCCGACAATAAGCCTCGGAAATGATCTGATTACACGATGATGAACCAAGCAACGACAACGGATAATGGAACGTAAGAACACTCTACAGAGCTAAAGCTGCACAACAGCTAGCTGATGTCCTGGTCACATATAGAGCTGACATAACATCACTTCCAGAAATGAGATGGCCCGGGAATGGTGTTTTGCAGGAAAAAGAATATGACATATATTACAGCGGTCATCCAAAACACCATGGTGTTCGGGGTAGGGTTCCTATTCCCAGTCAGCCTAAAAATGAAGCCTACCATCATCGGCTTGCAGGTTATGCACCCTTCGCGGAGGAGGAGTGAAAGTTCTACTAATCTGTCAGAACGGAGATCGAAATCTGATCATCGATCCTGAAGGCGTTCTGGAGCGATTGCAAGTGTACTTTAATGAATTGTTGAACGGTCAGCTCACGGAAGAAATGGAGACTACAAAATTTCATTGAAGATACAAATGGCGATTAATCGGCTCAAAAAAAAAAACAAAACCTCGGGAGCCGACGGCATATACCTGTAAAGCTGATCAAACATGGAGGGCCAACACTACACCAAGCAATTCATGAAATCATAGTACACGTATGGGAACATGAAGAAATGCGAGAAGACTGCCGATAAGGCATCATATGCCCCATGCATAAGAAAGGAGATATCACAAAGTGCAGCAATTATAGGGGTATAACATTGTTGAGTACATCCTATAAGATGTTCTCCTCCATCCTGCAAGAACGGATAGCCTCATACGCTAAACCTTAATCGGGAAATATCAATGTAGTTTCATGTCAGGCAAATCAAGAATTGATCACATTTTTAACCTTAGGCAGGTGGTGGAAAAAGTCTGGAATTTAATATTCCAATACACCATCTTTTTATAGACTTTAAAACCGCCATGGTAAAACTTTATAAGGCCATTAGAGAATTCGGCTGACAATGACCAACATTTCAAGCCAAGTAAAAGTAGCCGGTTTGCTGCCCAGACCAATCAATATCTCTAATGGACTCCGACAAGGGGATGGTCTGGCTTGCATCCCCTTTGACCTGAAGTTGGAAAAAGCAAACCGTGACTCTGGCAAGTCAACAAGAGGGACTATCGTCACTAAGTCTATAGTCTGTCAATGCTCTTTAAATCCACAAACCTTACCATAAAAACTAAACTGCTGCGCTGTACAAGACTTGGGTGCTTACAAAAAGTCACTCTGATCTCTTATCCGCGTTCGAGAGAACTGTTGCTCCCGTGTGCGAGGAAGGAAAATTCCGGATAAGTTATAATCCTGAATTATATGAAATCTACCGCGAAGCAGACGTTGTGGAAAAAATATAGCTCGGCAGACTCCGGTGGGCTGGGCACCTAGTTCGCATGAGCGAAGAGGAACCAAGTCGGAAAGTTTGTTGCACTTCTTTTTATGGTAGAGGACAACATGACTGAGCTTGTTTTCGTTGGAAGGATCCCATTGGGATGTTTCGAAGAACTTGTTGAAGGAGGCCCGGACTAGATCCCGGTTGTTGCGCAGATGATGAAGATGATGATATCATTTAACCAAAAACAATTTTTTTTTATATTTGCTGCAAATGAAAAAAAAAATTCTACTTTTATCACAAATGGAACAAATTGAATACTGAAAAGTTGAAAAAAACGTTCTTTTTTCGCGAAGAAGCTTGCTATCTTCCCAGTAGTCAACTTCATACAAATTCAAATCCAATAGCATTAGAGCAGCCCGCTAAATATCTAGGAGTTCATTTTAAAACTAACTTAGTTTTGCATCAATAACTTTTTTCCATTACTCCTAAGGGAAAAACATTTTAAAATATTTAGTACAACGTTAAATTTCTTAAAATTGACAAACATATTTGTATGTATGTTTCTTTGTTTCTTAAATGTTTCCGAAATGTTTAAAAAATGTTTTTTCGGTTTGCACACACTATAAAAAGAAAATCTATAATATGTATCACGTATCTAGGGTACTGTCTTCAAAGATTAAGAAGAAATTTTAATACTCAAAAAACGAAAACCATAGAACCTATCATGTGTTGTGTACATTCCTATATTTTTTGACGATCAAATTATCTACGAACTATATAGTTCTAATGTTGTAAACTATTTTTTTTTATCTAAAGCAACTTCCATTAGAGTTACTGCAGTGTGAATAAACAAAGACACAAAAAACCCAATACACCAATATTTGTCCACGAAAAAGATTTTTCAAACCAAACAACTTCCTCAACTCTGTGCAGAAGAAAAATGTCCAAAGTCTTAAATTACCCTCTCGCACCGCCATAGAAATTTCAACCCAACTACTTAAAACAATAAGCACTTTTCCCTTCGACGAACAATCTTAAGAAGCGCATTACTCCTCAGTCCTTATGGTCTAAACCAAAGTTTCTCCTCTTCCGTAATAACAACGGTCAAATGCATTCGGAAATTGCTGTGGGCAACATCATGTAATCGGGCAGGAAATAGCGTTAAGAGCCGAAAACTTACATCCATCTATATTACTATACACAACATTTGAGTTTACAGTGCAAAGTGAAATAGGAGTCGGGATCGGGATTCGGGATAGAGAAAGACTTTTATGGTGGCATGTTCCATCCCCTCACTCTTGATATTCTCGCAATCAAATCTTTAGGGTGGATCAGAGTAAATAACAATAATCCCTCTTATGTTGTGTGTAATAGACAAATGAAAAGAACAAAAAAAATAAAATAAGAAGGGAAGAACCAAGAAAATAGCGGAACAACTCGACCGATTATTTTATTGCATTTTATTCAATCCCCTAAACTCTAACATCAATTCTTGTTACCCCGGCGGCGGCGGAGGCGATAGCGGCAATAGTATTTGTTTTTTGTTGGGGTTAAATGGCGCCCAACAGAGAACAATATGAGAAGCTCTATTTGGCCAAAGTGTATGTCAGATTGAAGGAGTCAATATTGTTAAAAAAAAAAACTTTTTCTTACTTCATTCCCCCCCTTCCCCCTCTTTAACTTTATTTATGTGGTAAAATTTCTTTTTGGCCACCTTTTTTGTTAATTCGAAGAAAGTGGAAAATGGCAGAGGAGCCCTTAAATAGCCCACTACCCGAGGACTTCGAATGAGAAAGGATAAAGTTCCTTGTTTAGGTTTTTGTTTCAATTTCAATAATTTCTTTTTTTTTTTTCAAGGAATTACATTACACTTAAGTAGAAGTTATTGATTTAAAAAATAAATGCTTTCTGATAAGGAAGAGAAGAAAGTGCTGAGCAATGGATTCAGAAGAAGAATACCAAAGAAATAAATAAAGAATTCAAGTTTTATCTATTTATCGCGTTTCAACAATCAGCTAAGAATAAAAGGCGATTATGAAATTTGCATTAAAGGCAAGGAATATGGTCAAATTAAAATCTCTTAGACTTGCATTAGCTGCATGCCACGTGGATTAATGGTTAGTGTGTCCAAAGGTATGAGAAAGGGTTGGGGTTCGATGCCCTGTCAGAGACAGATTTTTAAAGAGGTACGAGGAAATGACAAATCCTAAAAAAGTAAATTTGTTTCGAGATAATGCATCTGATGTAGCCATTCACACTGGTGGGTAAATTCTAGATCCCCTCGTTCCTGCAGATTCACAACGCACAGACAGGAATGGGTGAGTATAAGCCACTTTTTTTCTAACCTTATTACAGGACAAGCATTAGGGAAATACGATTCTAAAAGGATATGTTAATGTACATAAGATTTGATGTTATGCATTATTAACCTCCGTAGGTGGGCTCAAGGGTAAACTGGTGACCATTACTAGCAGTACGAGTATTACGGTGGAATTCTTTCAGGGGAGGAATGCAACTGGGTATTACACTTGAGCATTGTTTAGCCAAAACAACAATGAGACTTAAGTTACATTAGGGTGTTGCTCGAAATATGTAATTGAATCGGTAATTTTAGAATCACCTATTAATTTAAAAGTACCTGTCCAAATATATGGCAATAAAACACGAGCGTTTTTATGGGATTGCAAAGTAATTTTCAGTTAAGAAACTCTATTTTAGTAACCAATGAACAAGCCAAACTACGTTATCATGCTGGGTTCGCACTGGCATCCCTGTATTTTAAAATCTGGAAACTGCAAGCGGATTATCTATTGAACGTCTAAACATGGATTGTTAGCAAAATTATTTTAAAAGCCATTCAGGACCAGAATAGCTGACACGGAGTGGTTTTGGCTCGCGGAAGGGTGAAATTACATTTTTTACGTAAAAATTTATCGAGCCGTAAAATAATATTTTAACAGTAGATGAAAAGTATAGATTTGAAAATATAGCTGAATTTTTTAAATAAATTTATTGGCGCGACAGATCCTAAAAAGCCAAGGCCAGACTTATACTCTCAACCATTCCTGTGTGTGTGTTGTTAATCTGCAAGAATGGAAGGGACACACTAACCACTCAGCCACGAGGCCTGACTTCGTGCTTCACAAATAATGGACTCCTAAACGAAGGGACCGATTTTGTTGAAATTTGCAAGCAATTTATAAATTGACCCTGTGAATGATCCTATACAATTTGGGATATTTTAGAAAATGTAGTTTTCGCTGTATTAACATATGGTGCCTTTGATTGTTTTAAGGTTTGGACCCCATAAGTAAAATTGTTGTCGGAATCCAGAAAATGTATTTTGTTCCGAGTAAGCTCAGCTGGTAATCCTCTGAGCTTTATACCCGATAATTGACGCTGAGGTGCAGATATATACGGAAATTCAATTTTTCCTGTATATATTTTCATATCCACAAACCACAACATTAAATTTGAATGCCTAGACCGATTCTACCAATTTTTTGAGTATGAACATCGTTCTCTTCGTGTTTTTTAGAGCTTTGGTTGGACTGAATAGGAACAGTTGTTGTCGGGACCCAGATGTATAGTGTACGCGAGTAATCACAGGTTGGCCATTATCAAAAACTATAAAATCTATGTATGTGTGTATATTCCCCTTATGTATTCTTCAGACAGACTGGAACGAGTGATTCTGTGATTTTGGTAGCAATCAACAACATCCCCGGGGAATATATTAACGAAAATGTTAAATTTGAAAGGATTGACGGATTTTGAAAACATTGTGTGTGTATATTAACAAGGTTACGTTTGTGGTTTTAAGCTGTAATTTTACCAGATATGTGACGCTTTCGTCGGTATGCAGAAAAATCTTTGGTAAACTCGAGCAACGCCGGGTGGGTCAGCTAGTATATAACAAACATTTAAGCTGTTGCGGCCTCACTGTGTAAAATGCGAAAAAGGTACAAAATACGATTTTTGTATCCATGGACCGAGGTTAACGCTAGCAAAACCGCAAGCCCATCTATAGTGATTAATAAAAATAGTTTTAGTACATATTTTTTTAAATCGATATAACGGCGAAAAAAAATATAAAAAAATAATCGAAATAACTACCTCTGCAATCTCAATAAAGAAAGAAGGTTGAAGGATTCTTTTTACTTACGATTATAGGTTCTATAATACAAATCAAGGATTCGTGAATATAAAAAAAATCCAGATAACAATCAAACATGACATTACGAGCATAGAAAAGCCTTAACAAAATTTGAGAGAAATATGTCTGTCTGTGTGTCTGTCAGTCTGTACATTATGTATGCATAGTGGGCTGCAGCCTAAACGGCTTAAACGATTATTAATTTTGGTATGTATGATGCTTTTGCCATTCCTCAGAGGGGAAATAGAAATTTATTTTTAGGGCTAAAAATGACGGTCCCTGCCTTCAAACTGTTAAGGAAAAGGTTATTTTTTTCGAAAACGAATCCATTCATTTTCATGAAAATATTTGAGTTTTTTTTAGGTATGGGCTATTATTTTATAAAAACCGGAGTCAATTAACGGTACCTTTCAAATAAGGGTTTTATTAGTTCTCGTTTTTTATCGTAACGACTCATTAGATTTCTATAAAATTTTATTTTTGAATAGATCTAGGTAGCCAAATAAATTCTGCATAAAAAAAATTTAAATTTTTTTTGTTTATTTATAATATATTTTTGAAAATTTAATATTTTTAAAACTAATCAAAAACAAATATTTTAATTTTTATGATCAGCTCTATATTAATAAACTCTAAAAAACTGCATACCAAAATCATTTTTTTTTTCAAAAAACTTGTTTCTTTCAAAGATCTAGCGATACAATGTGATTAGGCACATAAGAGCAATTATGTGAGACCCAGTCGTGCACATTTTTTACTTGCGATTATAGGTACTATAATACAAGTTATGCATTCGTGCAGATTAAAAATTTTGAGATAACAATCAAACATGACATTACGATGATAGAGAAACATATTTGAGTTACTGGCAAAATTCTGTCCGTCTGTCTGTCTGTCTGTCTGTCAGTACGGACGTATATTGGACTGCAGCCTAAAGGGTTGGGCCAATCGTCTTCAGATTTTGAACTTAAGGTTGACATTCTCCAGAGAAGTTTTTTGAATTTTTTTTTTTTAGCTCAAAAATTAACCGTAGATGTCATATAACCGTTATGTAAAAGCTTATTTTTCTCAAAAACGGCTCCAAGAATTTTTATAAAAAAAAAATCAGTGTACTACTGTAGGTATGCATTATATTCTAGTGAAAAAAAAAATAATATGGTGGGCTAAAAACGGTACCTCCCATAGGACCGGTTTTTTTTCTTCCACTTTCTCGAAAACTGGAGATCCGATTATAATCAAAATTGATATTCAAGAAGTTATAGGTAGCCTGAGTAATTTTGCATAAATATTTTTCGAAAACTTTTTTTTTGTATTTTTAATAATTTAAAAAAATTTTTTTTTTGAAAAATCAATATTTTAAAAACGGGTAAGTAATTTTTTTTTTAAATTTTGTTTTTAAATGTACGTTATTTTTGTGTTTAAGTTTGTATTCTTAAATTATTTTTTTTTTAATTTTTTAAAAAAAGTTGTCAACAAAAAAAAGGTTTTATTTAAAAACGGCTCCTATAATTTTGAAAAGAAAATTCACACTTTTTTACATTTCCTAAAGAAATAAAATGGCGTTTAAATTATTTCACCCAATACATTTTAACGTACGTTATTCGAACAATCAAAAGTCACAAAAATCGAATAAATGCTTTGATGTTCACTTTAATTTTTTTTTAATTTTATTCTACAATGTGACCGCACATATGAGCAAGTACGTGCGATCCAGTCGTGCAGTTTATTTTTCATTCTTTTTGGACTTATTGCTTCTCCTTAATCTCAACTCCAAAGATTTTTATTTAATTTCTGACAACGAAAGTGCATTACAAATTTCGATGTTCTGTTGAAGCAATTAATGTTAAATTCTTACAAAATTTCTATCGACATCTACAATTCAATTACGTGCGACAGAAGGCGGACTCGTCTACAGTGTTATAATATTATGGTTACAAAAATGCTGATATTTTTCTTCGAACGATGCAAATAATCGGAGTTGAAAATTTTCTGTATACATATCTACAAGGTTTTTGATTAAATCACTAATTATTACTTCTGTCTCTGCATCGCATTCAACTAAAAGTTTGAAGCAGAAACTTTCAAACTAATTAGCCATCAGAAAATGGTACAACAAAATAATTCATTGAACTGATAATCACAAACATAACGAAGAATATATTTTTCCCTTTCATTTATCAACTTCGTATTTTCTCTTTCGAAACATCCATCTAAACTTTCAGAATACTGTTGTCCTGATGACCAAAAACTACATATACATTGTCTGGGCAAAATATTAGTAAAGAGCTTTTGAGGATGAAATATAAAAACCTGTTGTCAACATGAAATAAATTCTCAATTTCCACGTTCGAAGAGGGTTCTCCGATGACCATGGGGCGGGAAATTTATAGTTGAGTTCTCGTTCAGTCATTGGAGGTTTCCTAGAGGGAAAATAACACTGAGAAAATCGCAGACTGAATGTCCCGACTTTTTGCCAATAGCTGAGGGAGGAGAAGGGATGCTAATGCTGATGCAGGCTGGATCATGGAACAAAAACTTTTCAGTGACTTGTACGGAACATTCAAATTTGAATAAGTAATTACGAGTTATGGTCGTTTCCTGCCAGAAGCAGTGCAATGGAAACCATTGTGTTCGCCGTTGGCGCGTAGGAGGTGGCGGCGGCGGTGATGGGTGTTTGCGGCTGGCCTCCTGAATTTCACACCACTTAACCTAATTAGGAAGTAGGTTCTGTGCGACAGAGTTGAAAATTAGCACTGCGGTTTTCCCCAACTTTCTGTTTTTGGTTCAGGTCCAAGCCAAGAACAACACACAACTGGCGTTCATGTTAACGGTAACTGTTTGTTTAGTTTTTTTTGTTTTTTTTACATTTTAACTTGGTTATAGTTCTGTAATTGTTTACTTATTTGTGACAATAAAAATAATTCCTTTTGTACAGAGCTTACGGTCGGTAAATCGGAAATTTATTTGAATATTTTGTGTACTAGCCTAAGTAAGTTGTTTTGTCTTCATTGTTTCCTATGTTTTATGTAATTAATTTTGATTGAAATTGTTGAGTATTTCAACAATTGTTAAGAAATGTTTATAATCACAATTGAAAATCTGGGCTTATTTTCCGGCATCTATGTTATGAGTTACTTACTTACTTACTTACTTACTTACTTACTTAGGTGGCGCTACAGTTCGGGACGAACCTGGGCCTCAACCAACATGCCTCTCCAGCCAACTCGGTCTTTGGCTAGCTGCCTCCAGTTTTGCACTCCAAGTTGGTTGAGGTCGTCCTCCACTTGAGCGCGCCACCTAAGGCGAGGTCTTCCTTGACTGCGTCTACCCTCTGGGATGGAATCGAAGATCCTGCGAGCCGGAGCATTGTTGTCCAGTCGCTCTACATGACCTAGCCATCTTAAACGTGATATGCGTATTTTTTTGACCAGGTCAATGTCGCTGTACAGCTCGTATAGTTCTTGGTTGAACCTTCTCCTCCAAAGCCCGTTAACGCAGAAAGGGCCAAAAATCTTCCGAAGAATCTTACGCTCGAAACGACTTAGGATATCTTCATCCGCTTTAGATAGAGTCCATGCCTCGGCGCCATAGAGCAGAACTGGGATGATTAAGGTCTTATACAGAGTCTCCTTTGTCTTTCGAGAGAGGGCTTTGCTACTCAATTGCCTTCCTAGCCCATAAAAACAGCGATTGGCAAGAGTAATTCTTCGCTTTATTTCTGACGAGATGTTGTTGTCAGATGTTATAGCGGATCCGAGGTACACAAAGTCCCTAACTACCTCAAAGTTGTACCTGTCTATTGTGATGTTTTGACCAATCCGCCGGTGTTGTGTGTCCCTTTTTGTGGACAGCAGGTACTTCGTTTTGGCCTCATTGACTGCTAGTCCCATCTTAGCCGCTTCAGCTTCAATGCTAGCAAACGTTCCAGTGGCAGCTCGCCGAGTTCTGCCAATGATGTCTAAGTCGTCAGCGTATGTTAGCAATTGCACAGACTTGAAAAAAATTGTCCCAATTGACTTGCGAGTTTCTTATAATTTGTTCAAGTATTAAGTTGAAGAAATCGCACGATAGTGCATCACCTTGTCGAAATCCTTTGTTGACGTCAAAAGCTTCTGTGAGGTCATTACCAACCTTGACGGAGCAGCGAGAGTTCTCCATCGTCATCCTGCACAGTCGGACGAGTTTTGTGGGAATGCCAAAACCTGACATGGCTCTGTATAGCTCGTCTCTATAAATGCTATCGTACGCGGCCTTAAAATCGATAAAGAGGTGGTGGGTATCGATTTGGAATTCTTGGGTGGTTTCCAGGATCTGCCGTAGCGTGAACATTTGATCGATTGTGGACTTTCCTGGTCTGAAACCACACTGATAGGGGCCAATCAGGTTGCTGACGAAAGGTTTTAGGCGTTCACATAGTACGGCAGAGAGGATCTTGTAGGCGATATTCAGGAGACTTATTCCTCTATATTTGGCGCAGTTTAGGGGGTCTCCTTTCTTGTGGATCGGGCAAACGATGCTGAGGTTCCATTCATCAGGCATACTTTCTTCTGACTAAACTTAAGAGATGAGTTGGTGTATGCACTCCACCAGGTCATCTCCGGCCGCTTTAAAAAGTTCGGCGGGTAGTCCGTCGGGTCCAACAGTTTTGTTGTTTTTGAGTTTAGATATTGCTATCCTTACTTCATTTTGGTCAGGTGGACGGAAGTTTTGTCTGTCATCATCCATGTTGAATGGTTCATTCTGCCTGACAGCGGGATTTTGGCCTTCATCGCCGTTTAACAGTCTGCAGAAATGGTCCTTCCATGTACTCAGCACCGACTGTGAGGTTTCCATTCCTATCTCTACAGGCTTCTGTGCGGGATTTTTCTCCTTGGCATGTTCTTTTTACCTGTTGGTAAAACTTCCGCACGTTGTTCCTGGAGTAGCATCTCTCAATTTCTTCGATCGCGCGCTTCTCATGCTCTCTATTTTTCTTTTGGAGAAGCCGGTGTTCTTCCCGTCTTTTCTGCTCGTAAAGCTCGCGAGCAGCTCTCGTCTTTCTTTGCAGCGTCGCTTTATATGCCTCTTAACTATGTTATGAGTTAAAACATTTAAACTCCTGTTAATTTTGTTATGATAAAAAGGAAAGTCTAATTCTCTCGTAATTACTTTACAAATCAAAATGGTAATGTAGAAATAATTAACTGCACATGTTTGTGATTTTCAATTAACCTTTCAATCGTATTTTGTATCCAATGGCAACACATTCCTACATTTTATGAATATGTTATTCAGCAGAATAAGTTGTTCAATTAACCAATAAAACAAAAATAAAAATAGATTTATTTCAGTGAATATCCTTTTTCGAGGAAAAAAATTATTAAGCCAGAGCGTATTTCATGTATTTCATTCAATTAATAATGGTGTCAATGTATGTGCATCAAAATGTTATCCTTACTGATACCAAAAACATGCCCCGTTCAGAGTCCATTCCATTGCGTTTGATATTATTTCGTTGCGTTATTAAATTACATAATATTTACCATTTTACGTGCAAGGAATACGGCACGTATTGTAATCAAATTGAAATTTGGTTACGTAAACATTTGATCCTTTCGAGATCATAGCAATGTATGAGTATCTCTCCACCTTTAACCTGCTTTATATGTGTATTTGCTGGAAAAGACAATAAACTGCATTATTACATTCAGAGTATCTGGCTGTTGCATTCTACCATAATAATTGTATTTTTCAGCAAATGTTTTGTGTTTAGATAAGTTTTATACTCGTATTACTATACGTACATTGCGTAGTCAGCATATTGATATAATCAATGAAAATATAGCAGGGAATAGAAAAGAGAATGCACCGGGTTGGCTACATATTAAAATATCGTGGTGTTATGTGTTCTAAAATTGAAATTGTGTTTGTCTATTGATTTAACATTTTGTATGTTTTGTGTCTGCCAAATTAATTCCAGCCGAACGCATTGAATTGCTAGCATTTGATTGAAAATAGGATACAAAATTCATGGCAAAAAAGGATATGTAAAATAATGAAAATTATCCATGTAAGCGGCAAGTAATTAAAACAAGGGTATTGTCATTTAATGTTTTTAACAATTGCTTTTAATTAGGAAATTCCTTTGGGGTTTGTATGAAAAATATTTTTTTATTAGCACTTTTAATTCTACTGATATTGTTCGAACAAATCAGGTCTCTTGCAGGTAAAATAATTTGATCAACATATATAAATTTCAACATGGTGGTTTGTCGCTTTTGAAAAATCAAATGGTGTTCAAGTTCATGATGTTTTTTGAAGCTCATATAGATATACAATTAGTTCAGAGTTCAGAGATGTAAATAAGTCAAAAACGCATTATGCCAATAGAGTTAGAACTCATTTCAATTTGCCGACAAATTATGATCCAAGACGCTAATTTTGGCATCAAAAATACGTGCATTTAACAACGATGATCTCTCACATCTGACGTTCCAAACGTTTTGATAGTTTTTCAATATCAATAAACAAATCATATCAATTTTACAAAAACTGAAGTCAAAAGTTGTTGTTGTGATTTAAAAAATAAGACGATTATAAGTACTATAAGGCAAGTTAGACACTCGTAAAAAATAAATTGCACGACTGGGTCGCACGAACTTGTTCTTTTGCTGGTTTATCAGAATTTGCTCTACATGGGTACAGCTTACTCTTTTCCCATCATGGTCTAGTGATATTTGTTGGGAATGATAATGCATGCCAGAGCCTTCCCCAATATGGGCAATGTTCCAATACGAACTTTAACTTTTAGTGGCTCAAATTCACTGTCCGCAAACATGTCATCCATTATTGTTTTATTTACAGGAGTCCAAATCTGGACAGTGATTCGACTTCTAACGAGTTTGAGGCGCTGTCTGATTCAATCTCGAAAATTGTTTCCCTTTGTCCGCGCACTAAAATCGTTATTGCGGGCGATTTCACTGTACACAATTCCAACTGGCTCCGCTATTCTGGTCAGACAACACTCGAAGGAAGGTATGTCGAACTCTTTGTAGGGTTACATCACCTTACCCAACTGATCGATGTGTCAACGCGTATACCGGATGTTGCTGGGCAAGCTGCCCATACTCTTGACTTGTTTCTTACTTCTCACCCTGATAAATATACCATTAGTGTAACTTCTCCATTTGGCACTTCACACAATTGTGGCATTTCAGCTAATTTCTATTCCTCCACCCATCCAGTTAAAGAAAAACTTCCCACCAGGACCGTTTGGCAATACGAGAAAGCCAACTGGGACTGAATATTTTTTTCCGAAACTTTAACTGGTCACTATGCTTCCTCGATAGTGACATTGATGCCAGTGCTGAAATGATCACAAATGTGATTCTTCTGGGGATGAGTGCTTTCATTCCTTATAGAGTAAAAAGCATCAAGCCTAAAGAAAAGTTCTGGTTTAATTCTGAGTGTAAAGAAGCTATCAGGTACAAAGAAGTAAATTTCCGATCCTACAAAGCCAACCCTACAGAGGAAAATCGGAAAAATTACAAACAAGCGAGGAATTCATGCAACTCCGTTATTGAAAGAACCAAATTTTTGCATGACCAATAATTACGGCAAAAAATTCTGCAGTGTCCCAAAGGCAGTAAAATTTTTTTGGTCATTTGTAAAAAAATATTAAAAACTCCTCAACATCTTCGGTTCCAACGCTAATCGACAATAACAATAACAATCGTTTACACTCGTACAGAAGCAAGAGTTCTCAAAGATCTCGATATTCACAAATCCGCTGGCCCGGATGGTATACCCCCGATTCTTTTGAAGAGGTGTTCTTCCACACTCGCAAAGCCACTGCGTAAGCTTTTCCATCGCTCTTACTCTTCTGGAATCTTTCCTAGAAGATGGAAAACAGCATTTGTCCAGCCTGTCCTTAAGAAAGGTGACCCATCCTCCCCCTCCTCCTAACGACCCATAGCAGTGACATCCCTTTCTAAGGTCATGGAAACACTGATTAACCGTCAGCTTAAGGAATATCTCGAAGATCGAAAGCTTCTCCATGACCGTCAGTATGGCTTCAGCAGCAACCGTTCCACTGGTGATCTGATGGCATATCCCACCGAACAGTGGAACAAATCTTTACATCGCTTTTGTGAAAGCAAGATTATTGCTCTTGATATCTCCAAGGCTCTCTTATCGAAAATGCTTTGGGGTTTGATGATACTCTTGTTCGTTGGATTAGAAGCTATCTTCTGGACCGTTCAATACAAGTTGTATTGAACGGATTTAAGTCTGATTCCCACAAAATAAATGCTGGTGTGCCCCAGGGCTTTGTTCTGTCTCCGACTCTTTTCTTGATTTTTATAAACGATCTTCTTTCTGTTACTTCTTTTTTTTACGAATATCTTCATATGAGCTTTGAGGCTCTTTTCCCATCTCCCTCCGGTTACGTGAATAATAAAAAATTATCGCTTCTGGGGCACCGAAAATTCGCAAATGACAAACGAAGATCCCATACACCTGCTCCAAGTTAATGCATGGTGTGGCACTGGGGGATTCATTGGGACATCTTTTTCGATAAGACCGCGAACCAAATAGTTACTTAGAACGCGAGCGCTACAGAGCCATGATCAACTCCTCCAATTTGATAAATTAGGGCTGGACGACATGTGGTTCACTACGCACACTGCACGAGCCACAACTGATATATTCTGAAGCAAGCATTTCGTCTAATCTATCGCTCTGGTGGCACTGGCCCATTCGAAAATTGATAGACTGATTTTGATTAAAACGTATGTAAGGACTTTTAATTCCATTCTTGCAGAATAACAACACACACACAGGAATGGTTAAGAGTATACTTCAATAGGCCTTAGCTCCTTACGGAGCTGTCGCGCCAATAAATTTATTTATTTATTTATTTATTTAAGAACTTTTAATTTCGTCGCAAATTCAAAAAATTATTTATAAGTTAATATACATAATATAGTTGTATTCAAATAAAGCAACTTTTAAGAACTTACCAGCAAAAGCAAGCAGGACTTACATATGTATGTATCTTCAAATCATAATTTTCAGCGATTTTTTGCAATGATAGATATTCTTATTGCTTCGGAAATATAGTTTTTCTCAATTTCTCTTTTGGCTATCCTTTTGATTGTGCATGTCCCAGCGCCAAGATATCAAAAAACACAATACCGATGACAGACTTTTTGACGATTTTATGACAGATCACATTAAACAACTTTGGTGGTGCAATTGTTTAAGCCAAGTCGAGGTAATTTTAAAACAAAAGAAAAATGTTTTTTGAACGAGAAAGAGATTATTTTTTTAACAAAATCATATTTTTTTAGAAAAAAACAAACAAACTTTAAAAACTATTTAAAAGCTTACTGAATTAATTTTGAAGCTTTTTGAATGAGTAAAATAATTTTACTGACGAATTTCTAACTAATTTGCATATTTAATCAAAAAGTCTCAAAGCCTCTCCCCTTTATCCACACTACGGTGAGACACAACGCTGCACACCATGTGAACTGGATTATTTATTTATTAACCGTTCCCTGAAACTAGACAACGAGTCCTTGCACCTTTTTGTGCCATACGAGTCTACCCGTAAAGAACGACGCATCACACCGCCCGATGACGCTACTTAATAATATCCTCCTAGCTGAAAACTAAGTACCATTTGCCAAGCCAGGTGAGTGCGATGGAAAGAACCTCAAGGTATAGGAACGGGTACAGGTTCAGGAACCCCATTCACACTTACTTTTTTGGTGAAGTACAGTTACCGTACACACATAGTTTAATCCTGTTTTCTGTGAATAATTTTCTGCAAATTAGTTAACGTTTTTTTTTTTTGCAAATTTTTTGTCATTTTTCATATTAAAAGAAGTGTGAACAATGCATTTAGGGAAAACGATGGGTATTACTGTGTTTATGTGGCTTGGTGACGATGGTGGGTTGTTGGATTTAATATTTATTTACAAAATAAAGCCAAGGTTATCAAGTTTTAGTTCAGACAAAGAAAATATATTTCAGAAACATTGTTCGGTACAGCTCCAGTAATTTTGAGACTTTGAAACCAGTCGGTGTCTTCAGTTCGTCATAAATTCTGAACTTGGAAAGAAATTCTCTGGAGAAAAAGTAGGTATTAGATTTTCTCCTTATATATTTTTTTTTGCTGATTATAACTATTATTTTTCACATTCTTTGCAATTAGCAATCTGAAAACACTTATGGTTTTAAGTATTTTAATTGTTTTATAAACTGCAATATTTCTATGAACTAGTGAAAATGTTCCATCTGCATTGATGGAATGAAAACCTTTTATTATTAAATAATAACTCTGATTGATTACTTGTTGCTAGAACGAATTTATACTGAGTTTTCAAGGGAATGTTTGAGTCTTGCAGGCTCATTGGTCCTTTTTTTTGTACAATACTGCGAATCTGTCGGCAGTAGAAAGATGGCCGATGCTTTATTTGATAACAGGGAAACTACTTTTCACTTATCCATTCTCATACCTTAAATCCTACCTCTCCTTCTCCGAGAATTCCCAACCGTTTCAACCAAAGAAACTTTTCCAACCTTTTTCTCAACCCGCATAGACCAAGACCAAGACTCCCATCTTTGATCCATTGATCCCACCTGTTGTTAAACTCACTTCGAAGTTAATTAACTCGAATGCAACTCCTAATGAGATCGATGGTCGATATAAAATGGCTAGGTTACGCGATACCAAGCTATATGATAATGTCCGCCTCTACCTTTCTTATCTATATAATAAATCTGATTCTGTTTGTATTAATGGTAAAACAAAAACAAATGTTATTGTATCAATTCAAAAAGAAGGCCTCCCAACTGACCCTGATACCCTTAAAAAAATCTACACCCACTTTCATGAAGGATTTAATATCTCACCTTCAACCGTTTCAAAGGACCTTGCTACATATGCTTCTCACTTAAGTTCCAAACGTTTACCTTTCACGAAACAGAAGCACATGCCTCGTCTTTAACAAAACCATTTCACAGCCTGTATCCAACCCAACTCAAAATTCCCTTTCCCTCTATTATCAGAACGTTAGAGGGCTTCGCACTAAAACTTCTAAAGTTTTTCTCAACTCCCAAAATCTTCCTTATGATATCTTCGCCCTTACCGAAACAAATCTCTGTGCTGGATTTTTAGATAGTGAACTTTTCACTTCTGATTTTGTTGTGTTTCGCGCTGATGGTCAAAGAAGTGACATTGCTCCTTGTGGACGTGGGGTTCTCTTGGCCGTACATAACCACCTTAAAACTTCTAAATCACCATTTTTTTTAATTTGTATGTATAAAACTGTCTATCTCTAAAAACTGTTTTTATCTCGTTTGTTGTTATATTCGCCCCTAACAACCCATTCTTATATACCAACAGTTTGTTGATTCACTAGGTTCCTTGCTAGACACTGCAGCATCCAACGATGACTTTATTGTCGTCGGTGACTTCAATCTACCTGACCTATATTGGATCTCTTCAGAAGACGAATCTTGTTATATTCCGTCTAATGTCACATCCGAGAAAGAATCTATTTTCTCTGATCGTCTTCTTGAATACGACCTATTTCAAATAAGTGCAATTTGCAACAACTTAGGGAGACAACTTGACCTTATCTTCTCTTCGGACCCATATAACTTAATTGTCTCTGAAAGCCCTCATCTTCTATCCACTCTCGACCTTTATCATCCCCCTCTCTCTCTCTTATCTTCTTTCATAATCAACGTATTCCTATGATTGATTCTGAAAACTCTTCCTATTTCAACTTTCGTAAGGCCGATTTTAATCAACTCAATTTACTTTTAAGCAATATCAATTTCAGTCTCTTCATTTACTTTAAAACCCCCATTGATGTAGCTCTTTCTTTCTTTTACACCTCTATCTTTGAATGTCTCATCCAATGTGTTCCTTACTTAGTCCAAAAAAGCTGTATGTCATCTCCCCCCTGGTATACTAAAGAGTTACGAACTCTCCGCAATGTTAGGAATAAGCTATGGAAAACTTACCTGAAGTTTCAGACGCCTTTAAGCTTTTTCTACTATAAACAAACTTTTCTACCCTATGTGATCCACTCTATCGTGATTATCTTGAAAAAATGCAGTCTAGCTTTATCACTCAGCCAAAGAAGTTCTATCAATTTATAAATGTTAAAATGAAATCTGACGGCCTTCCTCCCACCCTTGATTTTCTCAGCACTTCTTCCTCAGGTAATTGCCAACCTCTTTGCGACATTCTTCAATCAATCCTTCACCGATGACCCCAAAGAACCCGACCATGAATATCATAGTTTTCTATTAAATAGTCCTCATACCTCACTCGTTTCTCTTGACATAAGTCCTCTATAGTTAGCGATAAGATCAAGACAATTAAAGAAGACTTTTCGTCTGGTCCTGATGGTTTACCATCAATTTTTCTAAAAAAAATGTGTTAATGTACTCTGCGTACCCCTTTCCTATCTCTTTCAACTGTCACTTTCCCAAGCCGTTTTCCCTTCCCTATGGAAAAGCTCTTTTATTTTCCCAATCCACAAAAAAGGTTGTAGAAATCTTATAATAAATTATCGTCCGATAGCTAAACTCTCGTCTATCCCCAAGCTATTCGAAAATATTGTGTATAACTTCCTATATTTTCACTGCAAATCAATACTCTCTCCACTGCAACATGGTTTCCTAAAGGGTAGGTCCACCACGACGAACTTGATCCAACTTGTTTCCATGACACTTTGCGCTTTGGAAAAGGGCCATGATGTTGATGTTATTACCACTGACTTTAGTAAGGCATTTGATAAGATAAGTCACCAAATTATTATTGTTAAACTCAAAGCGTATGGTTTTCCACCTCTATTTATCAAATGGGTTATTTCCTACCTTTTAAACCGTACTTACAGAGTCGTGTTCAGATACGCAGTGTCCAATCCAATCTTAGCAACTTCTGGTGTTCCTCAGGGCAGTCACCTTGGGCCGCTCTTATTTGTGCTAGCTATTAACGATGTTGGTAGCATTATAAACTTCTCTGACCTATCCATTTATGCTGATGACATAAAAATTATGAAAGTAATCTCTTCCCCTTTTGATCCATCCCAACTTCAACAAGACTTCAATTCCTTCCATACTTGGTGTAATAAAATTTTTTTGGAACTAAATGTTAGTAAATGCCAATCAATGACTTTTTCCCGTAAACGCCAGCCCTCACTCCCTCGAACTTATCACTTTAGCAATGTACCTGTTCCTGTGGTCTCATCTATTCGCGATCTTGGGATTATTTGTGATCGTGAACTCAATTTTCGCGCCCAAATGATTGCTAAAGCGAACTCTTCCCTTGGATTCATCAAGCGCTGGTCTAAAGAATTTTCCAATCCCTATGTTACTAAATCCCTCTACACTACATACGTCAGACCTATTCTCGAGTATGCCAGTCAAGTTTGGTCTCCCTATCAATCCACCCACTCTCTTAGAATTGAAGCTGTGCAGCGAAGGTTTTCCCGATTTGCTTTACATAGCCTTCCTTGGTCAAATACACTTATCTTACCCCCTTACGAAGATCGTTTGCAACTAATTGACCTTCACACCCTTACTTTTTGTCCATCAACTTCTCACTGGTACCATTGTTTCTCCAGCGCTCCTCGAATCGATCCACCTTAACACCAATCCGCGTAAACTTAGGTCCATTCCTTTCTTCCACCTCCCTTCCCACCGCACCAACTATGGCCACTTCAACCCCTACGCCTAGCTAATAGTGCTCAGCATATCCTCGACTTCTACAGTTTATCATCCCTCAGAAGAAACCTTTACACCCGTTTCCACTAATCCCTTAACCTTCCGTATAGCTTTAAGTTAGAATAAGTATTCTAGATTGTAAGATTTATATGTTAATATTGTTATTATTTTCAAATTTTGCTTGAACTAAGCCAATTAAAATTAAAAATTAAAAATTAAAAAAATTATCCACAATACTTTTTTATTCTACAGGGTGGCACACGAATCGTGCTACAAAAATAAAACGTAATAACTTTTTTTCTGTGTGAGTAATCGGCTTATTTTTTTTTTTTTTTTTGTAGGTTACTATTTAGATTTATAAAAATGGATACTTGGGATACGGAGAAAAGAATTTGGATAGTGCAACGGTACCATGCTTTGCAGTCCGTCATTTCCGTCCAAAGGGAATTTAGGCGGGAGTTTGGCGGTAATCCCCCGAGTAGATGGACCATTATGAGGTTTGTAAACATGTTTGCCGAATCTGGAAGCATCGCACGAAGGCCGTACCATCGAGATGCCAATGTTCGGGTTCAGGATACAATCGCAGCAGTAGCATCTGCAATACAGGCCAATCCGAGCGTTTCGACCCGAAACTTATCGGGGCAAATTGGAATTAGTAGACGGTCATTACAACGGATACTTCATGACGATTTAAACTTGTTTCCGTACAAAGTCCAAATTACTAGCAAGTTAAACCCTCAGGATTTGCCTGATCGCCTGGTATTTTGCCAAAAAATGATATCAATGGCCGAAGAAGACAACACATTGATCAATTGTTTGTTCATGTCTGATGAGGCCCATTTTGATCTTAACGGCAATGTAAACAAGCAAAATTGCCGTATATGGAATGAGTCTAATCCAGAAATGCTCCATGAGACGGAACTGCACCCAGAACGAGTCACTGTGTGGTGCGCAGTTTCATCAAGGTGTATTGTCGGGCCGTACTTCTTTGAAGAAAACGGTGTAACCGTTACTGTCAATGGGGACCGTTATTTAAAGATGTTGAAGGAGTTTTTTTCACCCAGAACTGCGCCGAAGACGTATACCATTCAACAGCGTTTGGTTTCAGCAAGATGGAGCAACTGCACATATAGCCAGACCAATTATGGCGGAGCTAAACAAAAAATTCGCAAACAAATTAATTTCTAGGAACTCCACTCTTCGCTGGCCCCCAAGGTCACCTGACCTGACTGCACCAGACTTCTTTTTATGGGGTTATGTCAAGCAAGAGGTGTATAAAACGAAGCCCAGGAATTTAACTGAATTAAAGCAGTCCATAACGACAATAATTGAGGCGATCCCAACTTCAACTCTTCAGGCCGCATATGCGTGGGAGAGCGTGGAGGTCATTTGCGGTCTATAATCTTTAAAAACAACTAACTATTTAAAATAAAATTTAATTTTCTAACCAATAAAAAAAATAAATGAAATACATCGATTAAAAAAAAAGTTATTTGAATTTCGCCACCCTGTATTACTAACATTATCTGTAGATTACGAACCAGTTTTACTTGAACATTATCCTTACGGATGACAAAACTTAGACGGAATGTATGTGGGTATTACCTATGGATAAACGGGTGGCGTGTGGAAGTTGTATTGTCTGTCATTTTTCTTCGTTCGTTTTTTATATTTTATAAAAAATTGTATTCCTGTGCACATGGCCCAGTTACATGCATATAGTAGTACATTGAATACAACAATAACGTATCACAGAACCGCATAAGAATTTAAATTTAATAACACTGCACATAGATATACGTATGTATGTATACATTTTAAGCTGTAGCAGGAGAGAGGACTTTACCATCATATTCCTGACTTCCTTGCAGAATGCAGGAATCTCTCGGTGAATAAATTTTCAGTGAAAGCATTTGGATATAAAAGAATGATAATAAAGGAGAATTTCACTTTAAAATCAAGGCAATAGAAATTCTATTTCCGATGTTAGCAACTCCAACGATTTTATTGATATTAAAATAATACCTTGAAGTGCTAATATAACATATACTACAACAAAAGTCTAAAATCGGCTGAATTGGGAACGGATATAATATAACACGAAAATATTGAATAACATTGTACTTCAAAAAATCAAATGATAAAAGCTTTAAAAAGAAAGTTATGATTAGAAAATGCAAACCAAATACAATTTTCGAAATCAAAAATAGGGTAAGGATCTTCTCCCAGCAATGTTTTACTGTGAATGAAATAGAATCTGCTTACTAATAAATTATTTATTTATTTACTTGGTTTAGTAAAAGTGACTAAATGGAACTGTTATACGTCTCTCCCGCAGCAACTGTCCAATATTTCCTCCATCTGCCAACCAAATTTGATGCAAATTACGTTCTGAAGTGAAATCGGAAATCGTTTTTACACTGATTTTCATGATCATTTCATTTCGTCTGATCAACTATGGCACGAATTAATTTTGTTCGAGTAAAAAGCTTTTGGTTACCCCCTATTAGCTTGGATCAAATAACACCTTGAGAAAAGATTGCATTTCAGACCCCTTCGTGGGTTACTCTGGTGTACCTCAAGGAAACCATCTAGAGCCTTTACTATTTATTAATTCATTCATTCATTCATACGATTACCGTATTCTTCTGCGTGCAGGTATTGATAGCTTTAGTATTTGGTGCAGAAAAAAGGGTATTTCTCTTAACTCTTTTGAATGCCACACGATTACCTTCACCAGACAGCTTTTAACCGTATGAGCAGACTTTTTAATCTTAGCTCTTCATCTTTCGACTTCAACTTAAGTAAAGCAGTATAAAAATTATTATTTCGAGCTAATGATCCAATGTTGTGATTGTTTTTTAATGCTTTTATTATGGACAGAAATAATTCATTCGATTGAACAAAAGTTAAGGAATTCTCGGTTATCTTAGTTTTAAAAAACATGAAATGTTGCTGATAAAATTAAGCCTACAAAAGCAACGAAAATGTTTCCTGTACGCGCAACCATATTAAAAAAAAATATTTTTTCCTCTCCTACATCTATTGCAGTTTCTTCGCAATTGTACCTATCTCTAAGTCTATGAAATACGACACAACATACGCCATCTAGAGGAAGGACGATGTTGAATGAGGACAACGACAGCAACGTGTACTCCGACGACGACGTGGACTACGACAATATGCCATATGATAATCTTTCAAAATATCACATGCATAAAAGGGATCGAATCGCATGTTCTTGTCAGGGTTCGTAGCCAGATGGGTAGTTGTGCATAAGTATCAACCCCATGTAAATTTTTGCTCCTCTTAAAGATAAAACATATTGCTTTGTCTTTAACAAAACTTTTCCTCTTATGTGTTTTTATTTATGTGTATAAATTTCATTATCCTTGCGGTCCCAAAAAATAGGGACAATTCCGGAAAATAGACACACATTTTGTGACATTGAGCTAGATTTTTTCTTCTTTCAATCGGTATTCATTTGAAGTGGGATGAAATCTTGGGGGGGGGGGGAAACCATGTCCCCCTCATCATTTTATCGCCCATTTAATCAACCGTTGAAATGAGGAACCATGATTTGACTTACATGATAGACTGGTTGAAGGCTAATTTTAATATTTAATTCAGTGGCACGTCTCTATAGAGAAATATTTCCACTTTACAGGATCATTGAATTGAGGCTTACTCTTGTGTACGGTAGATACTTTATAAACGTATATGCATACAAAATTGGGACCTACATTACCAGGCAGCTATATCAATTTCTTTGATTGCAGTCTGACTATCTATACTGATGGCCAAATTGTTAATTTTTTGGTTAAATAATGTTTTAAACTTAAGTATCCTACAGGCTTGATTAATCGCAAACTAGCATTGGGAAGATAGAAATATTGATTAATCTTAGTACTTCCGAAAAAAAAATCCCGCCCGTCGGAGAAAATTGTGGTGACATAGTCGTAATCAATTGTCAGCATTCGTTGCTGGTGGGAAAAACTAAACCATATCTCTTTTGAGAAAAAGTTTAGAATGACTTTGTTGCACTCTAATTGCACCTTTCACGTTTCATCAATATCCTGGCATTTCACTTATTGTGAATTCACACGGCGAAAGTGAATTGAGGTGTTCCACAATTCGTTATGTGAATTGAAATTTAGAAAATAAAGATGGATGTTCTGCTTTCGGTTTATTCCATTTTCTGGACGCATTCAACTCACTTTGTCGATGTTCCGGAGAGCAGGTTTTTGAATTGATGAAGGTCTTATAAGAGCGACTTTGCTTAAAAAAAAAGAAGTGCTTTAATTTATCAGAACAAGCTGGACGTAATGCCAGAAGTTCCTTGTATTTTTACTTGCAATTTAGGTACTAAAATGCAAGTTATGGATTAGTGCAAAAATAAAAAATATCTAACAATCGAACATGGCATTACACTGATAGCGAAGTTGAAAAAAGTGGTTCCGGAAATTCCGTCCGTCTGTTCGCGCCTCTACAGCCTAAACGGATGGGCCGATTTGCTTCGAACTTGCTTGTTAGAATGAATTTTTCGAAATTTGTTCTACAACGGTACTAATAAGCTAATATCCCGATTTCAACAAAATATTGCACACAGAGTCATTTATAATTCAATTAATATTGCATTTCAAAATTTTGAAAAACTTTTTTTTTCGATTTTTTTAAATTTCTAAAAAGAAAAATTTGACTTTCGAAATATTTTGAAAATAAGTTGATTGAATTTTTTTAAATAATTTTCCCAGATGAAAACTTTAGATGTCATTATAATGACATACTAGAAAAAAAATTAAAATATTTTTTCAAAAAGTTTAAAAAAAAACGACTTTTTAAATAAAAAAAACTGGTGGAACGATTTTCAATATATTTTTTTCCTCGATAGACATTTAGTTTACAAATTGTATTGCATACTTAGTTTTTCATAGAAAACTTGTAAGCTAATTAAAAAAATTAAAGAATTTTCAAAAATATTTTTTTAATTGTAATAGACGTGTGGTTTTCAATCTAGCAATACTTCCTTCGGAGTTGGTCTTTTTGACAGCTGTCACTTGATTTATGCTCAGTTTGGTTTGCCATTTCATAATGAATAGACTTACTTCCGAACAAGTTTGCAAATTGTGCAAATTTATTACCAAAATAATGGTTCGTTTCGGTGGAGCATAGCATCGAAGAAGACCCGAATGAGTCCATCCGCCATCGCGGGCAACAATTGGAGATGTGCCATCCACTTTATGGAAGATTTTGCGGAAGGATCTTTGTTTGCAGGCTTACAACACACTTTCGGTGAATGGGCCCAAAACGAGATGGCCTCCGATCCCGATTTTTTACAAAATTGGGCCTCGACTGAAACTTATTCAAGAGAGATTCTGAAAACCCCGTCAAAAAGGCAATATCATACAAAATTCGAACACAATCTCGGAAGAGGAGAGGAAGGCCATAAGCACTCCTGGTACAAACAAATCAAAAACACCAGCTTTAATGGCCTCAGTCCTAAGACACAAATCAATTCAAAACCGTGAGGCTTGCCGACGTTTTTTAGGGTTAAACTGGCGAATTTTACAGGTGGAACATTAGTGGGAAGCATTAAAGTGGGAGAATTATGATTCCAGTCGAGATCAGAAAGTCTTCGGGAATAAAAAGGAAAGAAGAAGGAAGAACCATAGCTGATAATATCATCGTAGGCGTCAAACAACATTTTTTTCCGCGAATTCCATAGAAAGCTATTTTTGCATGTTGCATCTTCACACCTTCGATATTGATTTTCCAGTTGAGATTAGGGGCAGTAATAACTCCTGGGTAATTAGGTTCAGACTAAACGAGGGCATTTCAATCCTAGTGGTGAAGAGCATAATTTCTGTTTTATTTTGATTGATACCACGTCAAGAACTAGTGGTCCAGATGCAATTTTTTTTCAAGGGAAGTGTTTCTATGATGTTCTATATCGCTATCTAGACGGCCTAAAGAAAACTAAAACTACGTCATCGAGTCAATGGAATATCAAGTCATTTAAGGGAAAATTACATAAAATGTACAAAACCGCTGGTCCGAATGACTTTTTCTTATTCGTTTGGCGGTAAAATGGCCACTTCCGGAATGATTCTTGATTTTGACATAAGTTCTTTTAAAAATACAAGACGCTATTAAATTATTTCATTTACTAGAACACAATATTGATTTTGCTTTAACACAAGCTTTCAAACGGTGTGGCCATTGGGCTATTCCGGCACGTACGGTTTCCATCGAGATCGTGGACGCTGCGCTGTGGGGAGGTCTTGCAGGCCATGTTCTCCAATTTTGACCACAAACAATAAACCGGTGGATCTTCTGCTGCTATAAAGGCAGGAAAATTGACCCTCATCCGCGTGGTTTTGGATTTGTGCGCTGAACCAGACCCATTGAAAAGGGTATTGTTCAAACCCTTTGACACATCCTCTAGGTTAACGTTTGCACCAGATTTTACGCCCTTTTCACGGAAATGGAGGGAAATGACACCATGGTGAGAGACCCCCACCAAAACATCACGGAAGCAGGATGATGGCCACATTGAACAGTTGGAACAACTTTTTTTGCTTCCTTAGATGAAGTGGCATAAATTTGCGTCATTTTATCTGTTGAAAGCTTCCTCCCCGCTAAAAATGTTCTCATCAGCAAACAAAATGTTTCCATGCCCATTGTCCGAGTGCCACTGCAAGAGTCGCTTGCATCTTTCCAGCCATTTTTTTTTCTTTAGTTGAGGAGTTAGAAGATGACCGGTGGACCGACGATAGGCTTTCATATGCAGATCATCCCGGATCAGCCTAGACATCGATATATCCAATTGTCTTGTCCTCTACTCCGAATATTCTTAATATTCCGAGTGGTTTTAACTACTCAAAAATTTGGTCAACACTCTTTCCGCACTTATGCAACGCTAGGCTATTACCAAGACACAATTCACTTGAACTCCCCACTCCATGTTAATAGTTTGCAAACTGAAACCAAGCTGATCAGTGCATGTGTTCTGAAAAAAAGTTAACAGTTCTATTCGCGGAAGAAGTTTTATACTGGAAATTGTGTAACAGAACTTATGGCAGGACTAGGTACATAGATACCTATAATCTTCACAAGAGATTCCTGAATCGGCTATGTATTGTAACTTTTTTAGCATAACGAAGATTTGTGTGGTGAGAAGCTGTCAATAGACCAGGGAATCTTTTGCTTAGAAGGCTGTATTCCTCGCAGTCTGTGAAATGGGTGTATAGATATTCTTTTTTTTATATTTTTTAAGGCATTTTTTTAATGTTGCCATTGGTTATTTGCTCAGTCTTTCTCGCCTTATTTTAATATATATGTATTATACATACATATAAGCTTAAACGTTCTCATCTCTAATCCTTGTTTATTTTTCAAATTAATTTTTCAATTTATTTGAAAATATTTGTTTGTCTGTATAAACTTTTGAATTGAACTTATTTCTAAATATAGTTTGCAATTCACGACCAAAGTGAATGTTAAGTTGTGGATTTTATTTGTGACCACTCTTTGCGGCTTTTACTAGAAAAAAAAATAAAATAACAGCAATTTGGCTGAAAGCCACAAAGTACTTATACCTATATTCCCCAAACAGTTTCATGTTCTATTTTCCTCATTGTGTATGTTTGTTTATATTTCTACTAACTACACATACAATAAGAGTATACCTCAGTTTGGTTTTGCCAGGATGTTGTGTTTTTTTTTTTTACAATTTAGTGGCTCTTTTATGGTTGGTTGGAAATCAGGAGCGAACAGTGAGAAACCATCTTAAACGGCAACATTGTTTTGAAAGACTTTAATTGGGAACAATCTTTGTGCAAACAGATTTTTTTCTCTCCCCCAAAACTACTGGGATGGTAAAGTGTATAAAACGAAGGATATTGGAGCGTAATATGAAACGCTTTTCGCACGAATGCCTTCAATGTTTATTACCTTTAGTTCATTGGAGTTCGTTGGATTAGAAGTTTGGAGGTATACGTGTCACTTATTTTGACACCTAGTTAATTCTTGGGAAGTGTAATTATTAAGTGGCTTTTTTGGCTGTGCTAATGTTAATTTCGAAGGGAATTACAGTTTGAGCTTGGTTAGTTTATTTTAGTGTAAATTCTTGTTTTGAGTTGTATTTTGTAGTGATTTTTGATAGGTTCTTAAATGAAATTTAATTACTCAAAAACTATGATTTCAAAATAATTTAAATACCGTTAAAGTTTGCGACGAATGAAACAGGGAACTCTTTAACCTCGCTTAATAATAATAATAAATAATATTTTTTAACTATGTGCACAATGCCTTTTAGAATGCAACCGGACGTTGCACGACACTAGTTAGAAAAATTAGAGGGCTCCCTCAAATTAAGCCATAGGAAATTGCACAAAAAAAAAAGAAGAAAAAACGCCCAAAAAACACCAAACAATATTTTGTTTTTTTTTCTACAAAGTTTTTGGCGTAATTGCCTAAAATTTTGTTTTTTTTTTCATATTTTTGTTGGGCCTTTTTCCTTTAAGAATAATGAAAAAAAGGCCAACAGAAATAATTTGGAAAAAACGCCAGAAAAACACTGTTTGGATTTTGTTCCAAATTCGAAACGGAAAAAACGCCATGAAACTGAGTTTTTATTAATTAATTTTAATTACTTTACATCTTTTTTTGCGATTTTTGCAGAGCATAATTATTGTTGTAGCATAGATTCTATTTTACGTGATCAATTGTAATGGATGGTTCGTTACTTTTTACTTGCGGTTATAGGTACTATAATGCAAGTTATGGATTCGTGCAAAAAATATATCTAACAATCAAACATGACATTACGATAATAGAGAAGTTGAAAAAAGTGGTTCCGGAAATTCCGTCCGCCTGTCTGTCTGTCTGTTCGCGCTTCTACAGCCTAAACGGATTTGCCGATTTGCTTCAAACTTGGTATTTAGTATTTATTAGGTAGTAGCTCGAGGGATGTTTTTCATTTTTGCTCTAGGCCGAAAAATAACGGCACCTGCCATACAATTTTTAACAAAAAGTTTGATATTCTCGAAAACAGCTCTAACGATTTTGATAAAACTTTCAGGGTGCTATTTTTTTTACAACAATACATCTTTCTGTTAAAATGAATTTTTCGAAATTTGTTCTATAACGGTAGCTCTCATATAACCGGTTTTTTCTAATGCGGTTTTATCGTTAAATATTATCCCGATTTTAATAAAATTTTCCACACAGAAAGTCATTTATAATATACAATTAATATTGCATTTCAAAATTTTAAAAAACTTTTTTTTTCAATTTTTTTTAAATTTTCTAAAAAAAAATTTGGTTTTCGAAATATTTTGAAAATGTGTTGATTGAATTTTTTTAAATAATTTTCCCAGATGAAAACTACAGATTTCCTAATAATGACACATATATTTTTTCAAATCTTTTGCATACTTAGTTTTTCCGAGAAAACTTTTAAGATAATTAAAAAAATGAAAGAATTTTCTAAACACATATTTTTTTTATTTTAATAGACGTGTGGTTTTCAATTTGGCAATACTTCTTTCGGAGTTGGTCTTTTTGACAGCTGTCACTTGATTTATCCTAAGTTTGGTTTGCCATTGCATAATGAATAGACTTACTTTTAAACAATGTTTGCAAATCGTGGAAAATTATTACCAAAATAATGGTTCGTTTCGGTGGAGCAGAGCATCGAAGAAGACCCGAATAAGTCCATCCGCCATCGCGCCCAACAATTAGAGATGTGCCATCCACTTTATGGAAGATTTTGCTGAAGGAGAAGGATCTTGGTTTACAGGCTTACAAAATCCAACTCAAAACGAGATGGCCACCGATCCCGATTTTCACAAAATTGGGCCTCGCCTGGAATTTATTCGAGCCAAGCCACGGCGGCCACTTCGCCGAAATCATTTTTTTAACATAATGCAAACCCTTTTATAATCAAGCTAAACTCTTGGCCATAACATTAAACTATATGCGTTTTACTTTTTCTTGAAAACCACACTTCTAAAAAAACACCCTGTATACATACATACATATGCAGCCACTAAGCAATTATCTAACATAAGAACAAGTTCGTGCGACCAGTGGTCCATTTTTTTAAATTTATTCGACGATGTGACCGCACATATGAGCAAGTACGTGCGATCCAGTCGTGGAATTTATTTAATCGCGTTTTAGAGAATTGACAAAAGTCGACAAAATTTAAAGTTTTAAATTGAAAATAATAAGATAATTAAAATATCTTACCAACCAGGTTTTGTGTTTTATTGTAAAACTTGTCTACTTTTTCTTTTGTGTTTGTTTGTTTGTGGTAAAAATGTGTCTCGTGTTTGTTACAGCCGATATAGCTTCAGTTGCAATTCTAACAGTGTCTCTAGTCTTAATCTAATCACAGGAGGTAGAATAATGCAGTGTTCGTCTTAATGTACAAACAAAAATTTCAGTGTGACTAAATAAACTCTTGATTTAGGTGATCTGACTTTAATTAGGAAATGGGGATTTGATGGAAGCAGTGGACAGTCCGAATATAAACAAAGAACGTCTGGCGAATTCAGTGATGCGGATATGTTTATAACATCTTATGTTCCGATTCAACTTTTTTCGCAAGAGAGTTCTAATTCTGAAAAGAAAATTGTATGGCAAAATCCTCGCCCAGGATCAACTCGATATTGCCGACCAATACGTTTTCAATTAAAAAAAGAAACGGCAGAGTTGAGCAGAGCTGAGCAGGAATACATGCAGAACCAGATAAATAACTTAACTGGAACAATAATTACAGTAACTGACCGCTCTATAAATGTAAAACACATCCTCAAATTGACAATGGTTGACGATAAAGTATGCAATGCCTTGTCACATACTTCTTCCCAACAGGTTTGTTATATTTGCGGAGCAAAGCCAAGTAACATGAATGATATTCAAAGCTCTTTACAAAGAACCATCAACGAAGAATTTCTAGATTTCGGCAAATCTCCACTGCATGCGTGGATAAGATTCTTTGAATTCTTCATTCATCTAGCATATAGACTAGATTTTAAAAAATGGCGAACCGGAAATATTGAAAAACCTCTTTTGGACGCCAAAAAAAAAACGAATACAAGCAGACTTCAAAACAAGGTGGTGGAAATTCAAACGATGGCAATACTGCTCGTAGATTTTTTGCAAACCCTTCTTTATCGTCTCAGATAACTGGCGTTAAGCAATCTATACTTGAAAGATGTGCTGTAATTTTGAAAACTTTGGCAAGTTGTTTTGCAATTAATGCAGAATCCTTCCAAATATATGCGCAGGATACAGCTCGTGAAATTGTTGAAGAATATCCTTGGTACCCATTGCCAGCTTCGGTACACAAAGTCCTTATTCACGGAGGACAAATTGTGAAACATGCCATATTGCCTATAGGACAATTTACTGAAGAGGCAGCAGAGGCGAAAAACAAAGACGTGTAGGCCCATGATAAAGAAACATAAAAAATGCTTGTATATCGAAGTTCATTTAATATGTCTATGTTTTAAACCATATTCACCAATTCACCATGTATTTAGGTAGTTCATTATTGTGAATAAAGAGAGTAGTTGAAGACTGACGCCCGTCGAGTGAAGACGAAAAATATCCAAGGAGTGTATTTCATGTCTTTAAATGAGTGTTTTAATGATTTATTTATAATGTCATTGCGGCTTACAATCTCAGAAGTGGGATAGAAGATCGTCCTAAATAAAAAAAAAAAAAAAAAAGAAAGAATTTCTTTCTGCCCTTTGTGAAAAAAAAGTTATTTTTGTATCCGAAACGAGTGTCGCAAGTATATAATAGAGGCTCACCCTTAGTAATTAAAAAAGAGAGAACAGATTTTTGTATCCCATATAAGTGCCGCAACCGAATGCCTATGTGCATATTTATTAAAAAAAATTTCTATGTGCTGAGAAAACTAGAAAACCCCGAACCACGTGACGCGCAATTTGAAAAATTAACGGATCATCTGGTTCGATATACGCTACGCATACCAATACCAATACCAACTCGCAACCAACGATATGACAGCAGACAACAGCACAGACGTAGATGGCTTAAAAGGGAAAAACGCGTAAGTGGATGACGACAACAGCATTACAACGAAATACAAACGACAGCGATGGCGTCATGGCGATGCAACCAAAATCCAACGAGAAAACACAAATGAACAGCGGTCAAATATATGAGAGGAATAGAGAAATTTCACAAATGAACATACAAACGAGCGGCAAAATGATGAACACGAAACTTATAAGAATGACAGACAATACAAAGGAGGAGGGAGAAGCAGACGGCAGATGATGTCGATGAATTCGCATCTGAAGCTGATGATGAAAATAAAACGCAATACGAATACACACAAGCCTGAATCAAAAAATGATCGATCCAAAGACAGAGTAGCAGATGGACAATTGGACATACAAACGAGAGAAAGAATAATGAAAGACCTGATCTCCTGATGAATGATGAATAATGATGACGAATTATGGAAGATCACATCGAGGTGAACACCAATGACAGAAACCCACCACAAATGAGAGATAGAGTTGCTGATGAAGAAAATTAATTATGGCAGAACTATAACTGCTTTATTGTATGAACTTTTTTTTTGGCATCATGTTTTTTTTAAATTTATTTTAAAATTGTTGTTTATGTTTTACTTTTTACGAATAATGTAAATATTTGTATTAAGTTCTATGGAAATTATTGATTTTGCTTACAATTGTGTTTAAAAGAAAAGCTTGCTAACATAAAAATATGCAATTAGTTCTTACTTAAGATACAAATGAAAGATACAAAAAAGTTTATTAAAAATAACCGATAAATGACAGCTCCTTTTAAAAATGATAGTCTTGTCCTAATGAGTGAAGAAATTAAAATTAAAAGAAAATAAGATAGATTTAAGAACCTAATGTTTGTGCTTTGTGAATAATCTTACAACAAAAACAAAATATACACATAAAATTTAATAGAATCTACACTCTAAGATCAATCGGGTCGATTGTATGTCAGGATGGCCGAATTGTAGGCCCATGATAGAGAAACATAAAAAATGCTTGTATATCGAAGTTTATTTAATATGTCTATGTATTAAACCATATTCACCAATTCACCATGTATTTAGGTAGTTCATTATTGTGAATAAAGAGAGTAGTTGAAGACTGACGCCCGTCGAGTGAAGACGAAAAATATCCAAGGAGTGTATTTCATGTCTTTAAATGAGTGTTTTAATGATTTATTTAAAATGTCATTGCGGCTTACAGACGTTAAATTTGTTTGGTCGAACAATACTAGAAAAATATCTAGGCTGTCAACTAACACTGACTTATTGAACAGACTACTTTTAACATCAGACCCTTTGCTTTCTAACGAAAGAAATTTAAAACAAAAACAAAAATCGACATTGTCTCTAGATATTTTGAATTTATTGCTTTAATACTAAAAAAAATAAATAAAAAATACTATAAAATCATTAATAAAATTAAATAATATTTAAAATAAATCGCTGGTTCTATTATTTAAAATTAATTTTTGAGTTTTGACCGCCCTTCCCATACAAACGAAACCACTGTGGGCCGCCACGACGCGTCACACGGTCGACGGCCAGCGCAAGCCAATGCGCGGGTTTGCGGAAACGCAAACGCTCGCTCGCAACCGTTCTGGACTTTATGCCAGAAAAAGCTATTTTTCTGGTAATATTTCCAAACAATTTAGCCAAAAAGTTTATATTTTTTGTTTTATTACTTTTTGGCTATTTTTCCTAAATTACGGTGTAATTTCCAAAATTATTACGCCCCAAATTGGTTGGGCTTTTTTTCCAAAACACTTTTTGGCGTAGTTTCAGGGAGCCTATTAAAGAGATAGGAAAAAAATGTTTATGCAATAAATTGAAAAGCTTAAGGTTTGAATTAACATTTGTACGATAAAGAAATACGAGAAGAATTACGTAATTTGATGGGAAAATGGATCAATCATTTTTCCTGGCCAGCTCGAAGAATTCCGATCGTCAGCCTTGATGACGTTCGTTGATTCCAACTTATGGGAATATTTTTTTTCTACGACTCCCATTGAAAAGCGTCGAAAAGTTGAAGAGAGTGATAACGAGCAATTCTTGCAGAGCGGTCCACTTAACTGTGTCTTTGCCGAAACATTGAAAACAACACGAATTTGTCCGATACAGGGCGATTTGTTATACTGTACCTCTGTTACGGTTCAAATGAGAAGATTCTAATAACACCCGCTTCGCATGTTCTAAGCTAAGGTCATGTACTCTCTTAATGACTGCTCTGAGTCGTTCCCCAATCTTTGTTCCAACTAATATAACTGTATTTTAGAATTTTAAGGATTGACTTCCGCTAGAATTTTGTAAAGTAATAGATTAATACACCTTCGAAATTGACAAATTGACAAACTGGACTTCCCAATTAGACTGTGTAGTCATAAAACTACTAACTAGTTACTTATTATCATTTAGCTCGTTCAGAGTTGACACGACTCCTGTTAACTTAACTTATTTCAGAACATCAGAACTCAACTTGCCATTTTTTTTTGATTATATGAATTTTATAGCCAACCCTCGGATGCGGCGTTTTGTTATTTTACCATTGTAGAGCCAGGTACTTCAATTAAGACGTGCGTCGCCGCCAAAATGCCTGCATGCTGCCGCCTAACTGCACAACTGGAAAAGTTGCACTTTGTTTTTCTCTACCATGCCCGTGCAATTAAAACTTTGCCAGCGCCAGCGTCTTTTGCTTGAGCGCCATAAAAACGATCCACAACGGTGTGCTGAGTACCTATTTGCCATTAAATAGTTTCACATTACACAGAGTCAAAGTCCTAGTGAGTCTGTTTATAAGGTTAAATATAGTATGGAAATAAAAGCTTTATCGGGTTGAGGTTGGGGCAGAAGTACATGGCTTAAAATGAAACGAAAGGCGAATTTACTAAAGCTATACGTGTTCTACGATTGGTCTTATTTTACAAACTTTAATTAAAATTGAATTTTTAATTCAACCCTCGGTGATGCAGGCATCAGGCTAGAGTTGCAAGCAGGAAGAAACAGCGGCTATAGGGGTAAGTAATATGATTTGAGTTTTTATGTAGTTTGTGGAAGCAGTTTTTATTTTTTTTTGGAAAACTCACTTAAATAAATTCACTCAAAGAAGTTAATTTGCGAAATGGATTAAGTTGAGTAGCATGAATGTCGAAATGCGGGTTTATGTTTTGGTTTTATATTCTACGAGTGTGTGTGTGTGTGTGTGTGGTTTTTGTCACATAAACGTACAATGACTTTTCTGAAATTAAAACTTCTGGAGTAACTTTTTGGGATTGTTGTTAAATGTGTCTTTTGTAATGTTTTCTTGTTTTGGATAAAAAATTCATTTGTGTAGGAAAACAAGAACAATATGAGGATTATTTTGTAAAATTACGTAAGCCAAGGTAAGTAGTCGTTTTGTTACATTTTAATCTAGTCTTTTTAAAATGTTCAAAAAGCTTTAGGTAAGCTACAATAACATTTTAAAAATGAGATTATCATATGTACAAAGATCGTAATTTAATTCTTTTAAGATAAAATATAATAAAGAAAAACGAAGCAAATTTGTAAAAATGTCTCAGTTTTTTTTTAAAAAATTACTTCCTAGGGAAGGCTTTGAAATTATAAATCCGGTGTAAACCAAATAGTAGATAAATTTGCTATCCAGACCAATTAATATCTTTAACGGTACCCGACAAGGGGATGGTCTGGCTGGAGATAGCAATCCGTGACTCTGGCACGCCAAAGAGAAGTACTATTGTCACCAATTCCAGCCATATGGAAGCTTTCACAGAAGATATCGACTTGATCGAGCGGGCGGCACAAGACCTCGAGCTGCATAATAATGAAGGGAAAATCAAGTGCATGGTAGCGGCGTCTGGCAGATATGTATGTATGTCCAAAAATATAGTCTGTCTAAGTTCTTCAAATCTAGAAATCTTACTATAAAACTAAGCTATTGTACAAGACTATGGTCTAACCATAATTAACATTGGTTCCAAAACTTGACTTGGTTGCTTACTAAAAGGCATTCTGATCTCTTGACGCGTTCAAGATGAACGTTTTACGAAGAATTCTTGTCCGCGTGTGCGTGGAAAGACGATTCCGGAGAAGATACAATCATAAATAGTATGAAATTTACCTCGAAGCAGATGTCATAAAAAATAAAAGTTCGGTGGACTGGGCACCTATGAAGTTTATATGAGAGAAGAGGAAACAGCTCGAATGGAATAGACCAGGAGGCCTGAAACTTTGGGGGCTCGAAATTGGATGCCGTCGGCCAGCAATCTTCATGTATGGAACAACTTGTTGGATGAGGCCGCGACCGGATCCCAGTTGTTGCGCCGTTGATGATGATGAAGATGTCAGCAAAATAGTGAAAGAGAGAAGTTCTGGTGCAATTTTATTTTAAGTAATTCTTAATTCATACGGTCTGGCTTAAGAAATGCGGTGGAGTTCCATTACGAGATACACAGCTGGTCGAAAAAATAGGTGTGAAGAAAGAATCTTAGATACGCGAACTGGAATGGACCTGAAGGACTTAAAAAATGGCGTAATATCCTGTGGAGCGACGAGACTAAAATAAATTTGTTTTCTTCGGACTCCGGGCGTAATGTAAGACGCCCAAAAGGAAAAGAATACCATCCCCGCTATACACAAAAAAAAATCAAACACGGAGGTGGCAATATTATGGTGTGGGGATGTTTTTCCTGGTACGGTGTCGGTCCTATATTTCTCATTAAAACCATTTTTTTTTATTAAAAATATAAAAAATTATAATGCAACCGAAAAAATGTAAAAAAAATTAACTAATAAAAAAATAAATAGTCACACCTATTTTTTTGACCAGCTGTGTACATGCATAGGATTTCTTGAGTGTTTTAACCAACAAAATCTTCTAACCTTAATTCTTCACATCACATTAGATTTATTATTTAAGGTACAAGATGTGGAGTTAAAAGCAAATACAAAATCACAGAATCTTCAAAATTAGGTCAACTGAAACTTATACTATTTTTTCATCAACAAAATCTGGAATATTACTGGACTATTATTAGTTTTTTATACTACCTAACATTGGGTTCTAAATATTGACAGTTTTTACTTGCGATTATAGGTACTAAAGGCAAGTTTAGGATTCGTGAATATAAAAAAAATGAGACAACAATCATAACGATCAGATAAGTCTAAAAAAGTGAGTGACAAAAAAATGTCTGGTCTGTATGTGTGTCCGTCTGTATGTATAACGAACTGCAGCCTTAACGGCTTAAGCTGTTACCTTGGTATGTGATTTTTTTGGAATTCCTCAGTGGGAAATTGAAATTTTGTTTTTATTTCTAAAAGTAATGGTAACAGTCATATAAACGCGTAGGAAAAGTTTAATTTTCTCGCACGATTTTGTTAAAATTTTTAAAGATTTTTTTGTAGGAATTAGCTATCATACTATAAAAATAAAATTTACCGGTTGTCTATTAAATATAACGTTTTTTTTTTAACTTTCGACGATCTCGGTAACGCCTTATTAGATTTCTGTCATTTTTCATATTTGAAAAGATTAAGCCAAATTATTTCTCCTTACCAAAATTTCGAATATTAATTTTTTTCTATTATTATTTTCTGAAACTTGTTTTCCAAAATTCAATATTTCAAAAAAATTATTTTTAATTTTATAATTAGCTGTATATAAATAAACTCTAAAAAACTGCAAAACCAAAATCTAAAAAAAATGTTAAAAAACTAAAAATAGAATACAGGATTTTATCAAAATCCGTCCTACAATTTTCAAAATACTTTTTTTCATAAATTCTTTGTTATTTAAGACACGTGATTGCGTGTCATTTTTACTAAAAATAGTTAAGTGTTGTGGTTGTGACACTTTTTATCGGTTCAGAACGTGTGATTTTTGTACGTTAATGTTACTTGTTTCTATCAAAGATATTGTCTTCCAATGTTATAATGCACATAAGAGCAAGTACGTGCGACACAGTCGTGCCCATTTTTTAACTTGACGTCTTACTAACAAATACAATAAAATTGAATGAAACATTATACTGAGTTTATTGAAGTGAGTTAAGGGCACTCCATCTATATTTCTATCGATATAGACAAACAGTAATTTAGAAATTTATTCAACTTTTCAAATACAAAAACTTATTCCAATCGATGCTAAGACACTGAACTTCTTGTGTTCGAAGTCCTTGTTAAAATTATAAATTTCCACTTAAGTAAATATCAGAATCGATTTATAACGATAGATAGATACCATAATTCAATAAAGACTTTTCGGTATTTTATTTTAATTAAGAAACTAAATTGATTTTATTCAAAAGAATTATCCAAGCCACATGTAGTTCAAAAAGTTCTGTTTTCTTTAAACAAATTTTAAGATATACTATAACGCCAATTAAATTAATAGAATTCCGCACTCATACAAAAAAAAAATCCTTCGAAAATCATTTATTATCTCCACAATACAAAAAATCAATTACAATCCTGTTGTCAGCACCAAACATTTCATTACGATTACACCACCAGGCTCAGAAGTGAAAGCACATTTAAGGCCCTTTTTCAGCTTAAATACCCAACAAACGGAATAATATCCTACCAACAAAAAACAGGACCTCGTATATCAATCAGGATAAAAATTGTGTGCCCTTTCTGGTTTGCCTATAAATTTTTCATTTTCTTCATGACATTTCGGGTTGATCCAACAAATGAGGCAATAAGTACCTACTAATGAAAAAAAAATAAAATAATATTAAAGAGGAGGATGCCATGCAATAAATCTGGAAAAAGTCCCTTATATTTTGTTCTTAGTATCAACAATGAACAGCAACAGCATTGTAGTTGATTCTTAGTAAAATGAATTTAAATGTATGTCAACATCCTGTTTATTCATAGTGGAAATTATTTAACTACTTTTTTTCACCTATGTATGCATAGGTACATATATTTGAGTTGTGAATCTGAAATATTTAAGAGTCCAATACCCATCACTGACTTGCGACTTAACTACCCTTCCTTCACATCACACAACAAAACCAAGCCTTAAGGCTATACCATCATACATGCGTTACTTCACAGTTGTACCTATACTTCCTATCAGCATGCAATATTAACGCATGACTCTGCAAAGAACCCATTCCAGCAAAGGCCAAAGGCTGAATTTCAGAAATTCCAATAAGGTTTCGCTATACCACCCCAGAGTTCACCAAGTGACCCACTGTCATCCACTTATCCTTCTTCTAGAGAGAGGATTTATTGAACATTCATACATACATACATACGTACATGCATGGAAAGGTATAGACGGACCACTGTTTTCGATTCGCGTTGCTCGTCCTTCAGGGTAACCACGGCCCAACAACGACCGACCGACCGACCCAATATCAGAGAAAATAACATTTCGTAGGAAATCCCAATTTTATTGGTATTGCGAATATTTTGACGGTCAAGCAGTATCTGAAGTATGAAAAAATCTTTAAAGAAAAAAAAACACGTAAGAGCCAGTATAGGGAAAGAATGGATAAAGCGGGCATAACCATTTATAAGTTTTCGGTGGAAAAGTTTTAATATTTCTTCTTACTTTCATCACTCGAAGAGCTAAAAAAAGATTTTTTATTTCAAAGTTAAGTACAAACCAGACTTCTCGCAAGTTTTGGAATGGTTTGCGTTCTATTGGAGTTGGTAGAAAGGAGGTTGTTGATAATTTACCTGACCCAAATAACCTGAACAAAAATTTTACTTCTTCAGCGTAGTCAAAGAGTAAAAGTTGGTGATACTTTTTCGGAATCTTTGAGTTTGCTTGCAGGTGTGCCTCAGGGTTCTATGTTGGGCCCCTTGTTGTTCTGCATGTTTATCAATGATCTCCCGCAAGTATGCCAAAATGTCATGTTACATCTGTATGCTGATGATGTTCAAGTGTATTTATCTCGCCCATTTAATTTATTAGAAGACCTTATTTGTAGATTCAATGAAGATCTTTGCGGGATCTACAACTGGACCCTTTGCAATGGACTTACTTTAAATCCTGCCAGATCACAAATAATTGCAATTTCAAAAAAGAAGTTTGATGTAACAGCCCTTCCCCCTGTTCTTATATCGCGTTTCGAACTTAATTTTGTAGATAGAGTCATGAATTAAGGGTTCAAAATAAATCGGACTCTTTCTGCTAATGATCATATTAACCTCTCAGTTGGCCGTATCTATGGTGGTCTCCGTAAATTAAACCTTTTTTCTCACCTTACTCCTATAGATACCAGACTGAGACTTGTTAAATCCCTGTGACTGCCTATCATTGATTATGTTGCTGTTGTTTACTGTAAACCATATTCGCACTCACAGCATAAACTATCTGTTGCTTTTAATGACATGGTTAGGTATATTTATGGTCTACGAAGGTTTGACTATCTTTCCCAATACCATCAACGTGTCCTTGGATGCTCGTTTATGTAATTTCTTGATTCAAGATGTTGCATATTTCTGCATAAGATAATTCAAAGAAGAGCACCTTCATATCTCTTTGATAAGCTCCGCTTCGCGCAGTCAACCCGGACCATGAATATCACTTCACACGCATCTAAATATTTAAATTCGTCGACGCTTTTTTTTTGTATATGTCATTAGACTCTGGAACTCCCTGCCTTTAACGGTAAGACAGATAATAGGAATAACTCAATTCAAAAAAGCATTATTTCAGAATTTTAATTAGAATTTAAAATTGAAACAGGAATTTGAAAGAAGAAATATATATATAGGTATAAAAAAATTTAAAAAAAATTTGTAGATATATTATTATTTTTACCTTTTAATTAAACATATCTTTTGGTTAATTTTAATATTATTTGGGTGACAGTACATATTGTTAAATGCTTAATTTTTTTTTTGCCTTACCTACTTTTATATTTATTAACTAATTACAATTAGAAATAGTTTCTTCCGATCTTAATTGTATTATTTTAAAGTACTATAAAAGACTTCGTCTTACTTGCACGCCATAATAGATAAATAAATTGAATTGAAATTGAAAATTGAATTGAAATTAATCAAATTTTTTTTTATCTAGAATGCAAAAATCTTGAATAAACAAATATCTCGAAGAGCAAAAATCTCGAAAAAATAGTCGAAAGAGAAAGAATGAAGTTTTGGTTAACAACACCATATCTATCATTGAAGGGGTCGAAAATCTAAATACATTCATCATGATTCATGCCTGTTGAACTATTATAAAATGTCGTTTAAGTTGATAAGATAAAATAAAACACAATATCACAAATTGTATAGGATGGGGTCTATTTCCACTGTTTAGGCGCGGGAGGAGGTGGGCAATTTTCTAAAAAAAAAAAAAAAATCCTATACAAAAAAATGTTATTTTTTTTTTTATTTTGATGTAATAAGTATTATTTTGGTTTTCAAAACCCAACGCTTTTAATAATTTTCAATTTGAAACAGAAAATCGAATATTACAATGTATCTTAATTTTTGACAAATAAAAAAAAATAAAAAGTACTTTTTCCCAAGAAAACATTTTTTTTTGTTTGTTCTATCTTTGCATAGATAACATTAGTTTTATTAGAAAGTAATAAAAAAATAATTTAATCGACTCGTAATTTTAGCCTATTTTAAGAAGAATTATTGATATTATAAGAAATTTTTGATATGATCCCCACTCTTCAGAAGGCGAAGGTTGTATCTTCTTCTTATGGCTGCAGATAAATTTTAGTCCGCCAAATTCTTCTGTAATTTGACTCCTTCAATTGTTACAAAGAAGAAATTTCAACTTCATACACAAATTTGTTGATAAATTCCCAAGCGTAAGAATGTATTCAGTGGGACCTCCCCCTTCCTATCTATTGGTCGGTGAAATGATCATTCAGTCAGTTTCTCACAGCCAGGCTAAAGTGAGCTGAGCTCCATCTCGTCCTTGTGTTGTTCAGTCCCGGTTGTCCAATTGTTAGTGGGGGTAGCGGTTTTTTTTGTGTCTAGCCTCTATGGCACGCTGATATTAGATCAGCGTAAAAGGGAACTTCTCCGTTGCCAATGACTGGCATTATTGCTTCTTCCAAGGAGTCCATTGCGCTTAGATACCTTGGCATTATGTGTCGTTCCTGATTGGCTGATTTTACCATTATAATGAGTGGATTCTTGTCCTATGAACTTCCTAGCTAACAGGGTTAGGTACCTGTCCATAGGGATGATTCCACGTTCTTCGTAGAGTTGTTCATTTCTCCGTCTTTCATGATTGAATAGCCCAGTGCATATTCTCAACATTTTCCTATCAAACAAGGCTAGCCTCCTCGTGCTGGTTTTCAAAATTGTGAACCAAACAGGAAAGCTGTAGCTGATAATATTTAGATCCACTCTCGTGTATTATAAGAATCAGAATAAAAAAATAACTAGAATCCCCAACAGATTTGTACATTTATCATCATCATCGGTGCATTAATTGGGATCCGGTCCAGGACTCAACCAACAAGTTTTTCTATACATCCCGATTGCTGAACGGTGTTATCCAATTTCGCAAGCCAAGGTTTTAGTTGTCCTGATCTTCTTCTTCTTCTTCTTCTAACGTAAGGAACATCTGCCAAGTTACCTTTCACCATAAAAAGAACCACAGAAGACTTTCATAGCTGATTCCCCTTCACTTATAAGAGCTACTTGCCGAGCCCACTGGAGTCTATCGAGCTTTATTTTTGTCCGCAACATCTGCTTTGAAGTAGGTTTCACACAATTTATGATTGTATCTTCTCCGGAATTATAGGTTTGTACATTTTTTTTGGTCAATTTTGAAAAATCAGTTGATGGCAACGAAGAGATCTAATATGAGATTCAGAAAACTACGGTCAGATATGCCCTAGCAAGTCCCACAAAATTTCCGATCAACGTTGTGCACCATTAATAATTTTTTCTTTGCTGAAGAGTGAAGATGAAGCTATCATACATGAAGCTTCTTTGCAACAAGTTGATGTTCTGGGAGAAAGGGATACCCCATAAGAGCGTAAAAGACTGACTGGCAATACAGCCCATCTTCTGACCCAGGACCAAAAACTCCTAGATTCAAGAAATACAACCGCACCCTTGGCCTTAGACATGGAACAATAAAAAAATAATATATCTGGCGACGTTTTTTTTTTCTGAAAATAAGTGCGTACCTTCTATATATGTATTTTTATAGAAAAGCAAAATTGTGTACCAATTTTTTAATTTCGAAGTCTTAAGATGTTTTAAGACCTGGCTAAGGGCAAATAATAATTTTAGAAGCACGTGTAAAGGTAAAATCAAACTTCACAACATAAATGCAATTAATTTTCTCAAGAAGCAGTTAACTTTTAAATTCAATTATTAAATAAAATTCTTTTTTATTTTTTTATGAAACAAATTTAATTTTTAAAAGTGAGCCACATTTCTAAATAACTAGTTAATATTTTCTGTGCTATTTGTTGTTTTCATAAAAAAATGTAATACCCCATTCAACCTTCCACTCCCCTATTTCCATATTCGCACATTGTGAATACTTCACTGTAATCTGTACCTGGAATGGGGTTCGTTGAATTCTTGTGGGCTTTTGCTATTCAAAGACAATACTGATGGTGGCATTCAGAAAACTTCTTTTATTATTATTATTGTATTTAATAATATATCGACTTTTCTTGTTTTATTTTTAGTATTGTTAAATCAAACTCCCTGAAATGTGGGCGCACTATAGTAAAGTGGATAAAAAAGGACGTTATGTAAATAAACTCTGGCGAAGTCGAAAATATTTTGTATTTTTTTTTTATTCTCAGGACATTTCGGAATTATCTTTAAACGAAGCATCGCATATGGCCATTATTACCTATGGTGCCAAAGAAATATGGGCTTTTATTTTTATCTGGTTTATAATATAATGAATTTCAAGCAGACTTAAGGGCAATTACATATATTAGTAGTTGCAGTCTATAAAGTTGAAAGTCCTTAAGAGAATATTAAATCTAATGAAATTTGATGCTTTAATATTTGTTTGTAATAAAAGTTAAATGGTATCTCTTCGGGCTATTGATTCTCATTATAAATATTAAGCAATCATTGAAATTGTATTCCAGGAAAACAACGTTTTTTACCGAATAAGGTAAATATTGCATTTCAATTATACTGTAAATCGTTATTGATTTTGAAAAGCTATATCAATTTCAAAAGAAGTTCGACACATATTTGACTTTTCGGAATCCTAGCGGGGAAAATTAATTATTTATTTTTAAACGGAAATTGGTATTTTATAATTAACAATATAATAGTATTTGCCATCAGCAGAAATAATTTAATTTCCGTAAGATCATGAATATGTTGTTTCAAAATAACTATTGAGATATACCAATCTACACAATGTACATGTTAATCAGCAACTGTGAAGTTGAGTGGAAGTGTTGTCGATTTTAACAATTTGCAAAGTGGTTTATTTAAGTTTTATGAAATTTAATTTTTTTTCTTTTATGTATATCCATAATGTAACTAAAAAATACAACTAACTGCAGGTAGGAGGTTTGCCGGCCACTATTATAGTAACAAAACGCAGCAATGCAAATGATATACAATACATACATATGCAGCAACCGTTCCACTGGTGATCTGATGGCATATCTCACCGAACAGTGGAACAAATTTTTACATCGCTTTGGTGAAAGTAAGATTATTGCTCTTGATATCTCCAAGGCATTTGATAGAGTTTGGCATGAAGCTCTCTTATCGAAAATGCTTGCTTTTGGGATCGATAATACTCTTGTTCGTTGGATTAGAAGCTATCTCCTGGACCGTTCAATACAAGTTGTATTGGACGGATTCAAGTCTGATTCCCACAAAATAAATGCTGGTGTGCCCCAGGGCTCAGTTCTGTCTTCGACTCTTTTCTTGATTTTTATAAACGATCTTCTGTCTGTTACTTCTAATCCACTTAACTGTTTTGCTGACGACTCTACCCTCAGCTTTTCATATTCCTTCGATAATTCACGTCCTTCGCCTTCGGACGTACAATTGCAACGGTGCCGTATGTCAAGCTCATTAAACTCCGATTTATACAGCATTGTCAAATGGGGTAATAGGAATCGTGTGGAGTTTAATGCTTCGAAAACTCAATGCTGTCTTCTGTCGTTAAAGCTAAACACACCCCCAATGCCATTGTCCATGAATGGCACTTACATCGAAGAAACCGAAAAGCTCTCAGTACTCGGTATGTGTTTCAACGACGACCTCCGTTGGAACGACCATATATTTGAAATCGCTAAGAATGCTGCTAAGTGCTTAGGTTTTCTGTATCGGTGTAAGAAGTATTTTTCCCCATCTGATCTGGCTACAATTTATTAAGCGTTTATACGCCCTAAACTCGAGTATAACTCCCACCTCTGGGCAGGTGCTTCACAAACATCGCTTCACCTGCTTGATAGAATACAAAATAGAGCGTTAAGATTGATAGGAAATAGAACTGCCACTGAATCAATTGCCCCTCTCGAACACCGACGCAATGTTTCATGTCTTTCCTTATTTTATCGTTTCTTTTACAAAAAATGTTCACTCGAAGTAGCCAGTTGCATTCCTTCCCTTAAAAGTTTCGCCCGTAATACTCGTCTCGCAAGGAATGCTCATCAGTTCAACCTTGAGCCCAATTTCGGACGTACCGTAAAATATAGGGATACTTTTTAGCCGAACGACACGAATTTGGAATAGTTTACCCGGCGTGATTTTCCCTTGCCATTTTGATCTGCAAACATTCAAAACCAATGTTAATCGACACCTCCTATCTCTCCCCTCCCTATCTTCGTAATGCCCGCGCAGTGTGTTCTACATTAAAAGGAAAACACATAATCCCTTGTGCGCGCGTTAATTATAAAAAAAAAAAAAAAAAAATGTACAGCACATCACCTCCTAACGACAGGAATGTTTCGAACGTGGAGATTGATGGTTACTTGATTCAAATTGACGAAATGATATTGCATATTTTCTAAAAAAAAAACAAGTTTTTTAGGAGAGAACGTTAATAGAGAGAGAAGACCAAGGCAAAGCTAATTTAACGGTTTTCCCGTTGACTGATGGGGCGCTAAAGTGACAGAAATGGTTCTTCAAACCATTGTTTTAAGCAACCTTCTTTTCTGACGTCACCTCCGAACCATGGCTAGTAAACCATTCACTTCAGTCAATACCAAATGAACATTTATCACGCCAGAATACCCTCCAATGGGAGGAAGCTAGAAGCGCCGTGGGTGATCTTTAAAAGTTGTGCTCTACCAAATCGCCTCAATTCGCAATCGCTCTGATGAGTTGGTGAATATTAAGTAGTTTGATAAATGGTAAACTTTGTCAACTGTCTTCGTCAGGTGAATTTAATGCAGAAAAGGAAGTCCCTTGAAAAAACTTGTTGAATTTACCAGACTACAAAAAAAAAAAACACTTCTGGGCCTATACAACAGAACAACAAGTCAACTAGTCAACAACCACTTGTTTAACTATGCTCGGAGGGAATTCTAGGATCAAATCAAGAAAAATCACGAATATTTCATCTAGTTTTATACTCTAGCTGGGATATTTATAATTTAAGACTATAGGTTTGCAATTAACGAGACGAAATTGCGAAAGTGATACTCGAAAATTGTAAATCAAGACTGTTTAGTATCAATAATTCAACCGAGAGAAATAAAACATTGCCATAAGGATATCGCAAATTGATCCCAATTCGTAACAATTCTGTATTTTCTTCGATTGTAAATACAAAAGCAAGTTGTAGATTACTACGTTTTAGTTGTGGATTAAGAATCTTTATTTTATAAAAAGTTTTTTTTCTTCACAGTTTGCAAGCAAATAATATTGGTTTACAATGGTTTACGAATAAAGAACCATAACTTTGCATTTTTCAATCGTAAATTGCGGATCAATTTACTTTCTTTATTGAAGCATTTACATTATAATTCAAAAATATTTCGTCGTAAAATAAGAACCTTTATTGTAATTCACAAATATAATTTTGAAATCACTGGCGTGGTTTAATTTGTATATACTGTTCGGAGACATACATAGTTGCAGCTGCATAAGCCAAGGACTAGTGAGGTATGTATGTAGCTCTTAACCAAATTTAAGGTGCAAGCTTGAATTGTTACTTTTAATAGTAACTTGCAACTTTAAAAATGATGCAATTTGAGTTGATTTAACAAGTTAATTTAACACAATAAAAACCGTAACAATTGTCAATACCAAACAAAATTCACTTCACTTGTTAAATTAGTTTATCAAGTCAAGCTACCAAGGTGAGTCGTAAGATTTACAAAAAAAAATATAAATTGCACGACTGAATCACACGTACTTGTTCTTATGTGCGGTTACAGCATCAAATACAAGTTTTAAATTATAGGAAGTTCAAAGTTTTTTATTCGATTTTTGTGACCTTTGATTGCTTCAAAAAGTACAAAAGATAGTTTCCAGCGGAAAAATTTCAACGTCACTTTATTTCGTTAACAAAAATGTTGTATTTTTTTTTTCTTAAATCGTAGCAATGGTTTTTAATAAAACTGTTTTTATTTAAAATTTTTCTTAAATAAAAAAAAGATTCAAGAATGCAAAATTAAGCATAAAACTAACCCACATTTAAAAGCAAAATTTAAAAAAAAATTACCTACCCGTTTTGACAATTTCGATTTTTAAAAAAATTATAATATATAAAAAAATAATGTTTAAGGAAATATTTTAAATTGAAATTACTTATGCTACTTATTAATATCAATTTGGTTGTAATCGGTTAGCCAGTTCACAAGAAAGTCGATTACCGTTTTTAGCCCATCATTTTAAGCTATTATATCGGGTTTTCCAATAGGGACTTGACAACTTTGAATATAATTTGTGAACGCACCCTTTCACTAATTATCGAACTGTCATTGTCAATTTATTCAGTAAACTCAACATTTTCATCATAGTAAAGTACACGAGCGAGCAACGTCTGCAAATTTTAAAAATTTACTACCGAATTTCGAAGGCAGTGACCGCAACTTTAAGAGCGCTGAATTGTTGAATTTTATCGCAATGTGACGAAGCTCATTTTTGGCTAAATGGGTTCGTCAATAAGCAAAATATGCGTTATTGGTCGGGTGAAAATCCACATTTGCTTCATCAATCATCACTTCATCCACAAAAAAATAAATGTTTGGTACGGTTTGCATGCCGGCCGCATTGTTGGGCCATATTTTTTCGTCGACGATAACGATCGTCATGTAACAGTGAATGGCCAGAGTTATCATTATGGCGCGATAACTCTGGCCATTATAATACCGACTATTTTTGGCCCGAATTGGAAGATATGGGTTTGGACGACATATGGTTATAACAGGGTGGTGTCACAAACCACACAGCACACCTTACAATCGATTTATTGAAGAGTAAGTTTAATGAGCGTATTATATCACGAAATGGACCAGTCGATTGGCCGCCTCGTTCGTGCGATTTAACGTCTCTAGACTATTTTCTTTGGGGCTAACGTTAAGTCTTTGGTTTATGCCAAAAAGCCGACGAAGTTGGAAGAGCTCAGAGCCAACATTGAACGCGAAATAGCGGCCGTTTCAGCCGAAATGTGTGGGCGATCCACCGAAAATTGGGTCCAACGAATTGACCGCTGCAAACGTGCCCGCGGTCAACGAAGTCGAGTTCCATTCATTAATGTTTTGATTGTACTTCAAGCCGATATTAATGTTATTAAAATATCTCAAATGGTTTGCGTTTTTTAAAAAAAAAAAGTTGTTAAGTCCTTATTGTATAACCCAACGGTTATATGGCAGGTACCGTTCATTTCTGTGCTAAAAAAAAAATTGAAAAAAGGCCTCTGTAGAATTTTAAAATAACCTTATGTTCCAAATGTGAATATGATTGGCCCAACCGTTCAGGCTTTAGATCAAATACAAACGTACAGACAGACAGACAGACAGAATTTTGCCAGTAACTCAAAATATATTTCTCTATCATCATGTCACGTTTGATTGTTATCTCAACATTTTTAATCTGCACGAATGCATAACTAGCATTACCTATATTGATTGATTCGACGTCCTAAGAGAAAAAATGGGCACGACTGGGTGGCACGTACTTGCTCTTATGTGCCTAATTACATTGGACGGCAAGATCTTTGACAAAAACAAATAACATTTACGTTGAAAATAACACAGTTTGAATTTATAAAAACCACAAAACTTAACAGTTTTTAGTAAAAATGAAATACGTCTTATATAACAAAGAATTTATGAAAAAAGTATTTCGAAAATTGTAGGACGGATTTTGATAAAATCCTGTTTTTTATTTTTTTTTTTAATTTTGGTATGCATTTTTTTAGAGTTTATTAATATAACTACATGTGATTATAAAATAAAAATTATTTTTTTTGATTAGTTTTAAAAATATTGATTTAAAAAAAATTCAAAACTTAATGCAAAATAAATTTGGCTATCTAGATCTTCTCAAATATAAAATTTGACAGAAATCCATAGAGCCGTTACCGAGAACGCCAAAAATTAAAAAAACCGTTATATAAAAGGTCCCGTTAATATACTTTTCCCGTATATGTGGTTCTAATCAAATGATAGCCAATACCAACAAAAAAATTCTCAAAAAATTACGTTAAAATCGTTGGAGCCGTTTTCGAGAAAAATAAGCTTTTCCTAAACGGTCGTATGGCAAGTATACCGTTATTGTTAGCCCTAAAAATAAAATTTCAATTTCCCCTCTGAGGAATGCCAAGAGATATCCACATACCAAATTTGAACGCAATCGCTTAACCCGTTTAGGGTGCAGATCGATATACACCCGGACGAACAGAAAGACAGACAGACAGACGGAAATTTTTTGTCAATGACTTTTTTAGAAGGTGGGTGTTGCCCAAGCACCTCTCCACTAAGAATGTAACTGAACGCAATCATTTGCTTCTTCATCTTATGAGTTATAGCAATTTAAACTTATCTCGAAAACAACTGAATCCGAATTTTAAGACGTAGAGAAAAAATAATATTTCTGGATAAAAAAAAGAAAAGTTTAACAAGGTCGAATTTCGCTGGTTGAGTTAATATCATTCGGCGTTATTTCACAAAACTGGCACACGTCGTTTATAGACTAAGACTTCAAGACAGGTTTACTTCGTAATTATTATATCGGTGTAAGAGAAAGCAAGGCCATCATCAAACCAATCTATCTATCTTTCTATGAACATGGAAAATTGGTTCTCATTGAACGTCATAAGGTAGGTACTTTTATTTACGTTTTATAATTGCTTAGCAACATCAACCAAAATTTATAGAGAAAACAAAACAAAATTAATACATATTCATCACTAATCAGTAAAACTCTCGCGCTAATCAATATCATTTAGATTAAATTAAATAAGCCTCTAAACGGTCTAACCACATAGAGTTGAAAAAAAAAACTTAAAATTAAGCGAACCAATTAATTGAAAATACGATTATAACTATATATACCTTTCCTATAAATAAAAACAAGCAATGCGTGTTCAAAAAACATAGGCAAACGAATAAAATTGATGGTAAATTGAATTTTTGGACGATGCGATGGTTGCAACATTTTTTGCAGACAATTAGTGAGCGGCACCGTAAAATCGTTGCCGTTTTATGTAGTTCCAGCATAGATAGGTGTACCTACAACACCTATTCTTTTAATAGGCAAATCGTAAAAAAAAATATAAGTGCAACAGTTGGTACTTGCGGGCGGTGGTGCGGTTCATTATGTGACTGAGTGATAATAGCGCACGGATGCATGCTATTGTTATAATTGATAGCTAGATATTCACGGGTGATAATTTGGAAACATTTTGGGTTTTGAACAATTCAATGGATTGTGTGGTGTTGCATTGTTTGGATGAACTGAGGTGGCAATTTGGAAACGGGTTTTTGTGTCAAATGTTAAGCTCGATTGTTGTGTGGCTTTTGTTAGAATAATTAATTAGAACACACATTTTGTTGCGAATAATTGGTCTATAAGATTTTGCAAGCAAACAATTCGCTAAGCCGCGTTGAGGGCTTTTTTGAAATTTTAATCTGAGTGTCGTTAACGAAAAACTTTTTTTGTTCATAAACAGCTCTCACAATGTTGATGAAATATTTTTAAAATATTTAATGGCATGATATGCAGGATGATTCCCGAGAGATGTGACAAAAAGCTAGAGCGTGTAGGTTGGGTTGAGACAATGAAAAAATCGTATGGGCGAGAGGGTCTATTCCCCCCGTTTAGCCAAGAAGGGAATTTAAAAAAAAAATTACTTAAAACAGAACAAAAATTATAAAAAAAACAACCGTTACATTGACAATACCATGATATACTATTTTGTAAAGCCAGAAACCCCTTTTATTTTGTTTTAAATAAAACTGTTTTAGGAAATGGTTTCTGAAGAATTAATTTCAAATTCAAAATTTTCAGAAAAAAATTAAAAACAAATTTAAAGTTGATTTTTATCAAAATTTTACGTAATTCAATATCTTTATTTTGTTGTTTAATTTAACGCTATCAATAGTTTTGTAGTCAAAGACAAAAAACTGGATGCTCAAATTTCTTGTTATATTTACTATTTGAAAAAAATTAAAAAAAACGAAAACTGTAATTTTCCAAAAAAAAAAAAAAACAAATTAATAATGTATGATATATTAACCTTTTCTGTACTGCTTTTTTTAAATATTGGGAGACACTTTTACTATTTATTTATTTATTTAAAACAACAACTGCACATATAATATCTTAGTTGAATATAAAGTATTTAAATTTAACATTTAGTGATTAGCTACAAAGGTTAACAATTTAATAATTTCTTCTTGATATTATTTTTTGATAAATTAAGGTCAATCATATGAAAATAGTTATTAAAGTCAATACACATATTATTAATTGGTTCATTGATTCTATAGTTCATAGTTCACAGATTTAAACGGTTCACATACGGTGGAAGAAGTTGGTTTGGGTCCCTGGGAATACGACGAAGAGCAAACAACAAAAAATTTTATTTATGGCAACTTCATAGCTAGGGCACCATATACAGCAACAGTGCTCCAAAATAGGGCGGCCAAGTGAACAATATTAAACTTTTGCAATGTAGGGATCAGCAAATTCTTTAGAGAATCTCATAATGACGCCAAGGCGGCTCCTTACTTACTAAAGGAGAGTTTTGTGTCAAATAAAACTCCTAAGTCATCAACTCTTTCAACAATGTCTTCTTCAATAAAGTAGTAGTAGTAGTAGACAAAAATGGTTCCCTACATCTTGAACATGTCATAACCTTACACTTTCTTCTGTTGAGTTCCATTCCATTCGAGCAACACCAGGCAAAAACTTTGTCAATGTCATGTTGTAGGAATAAGTATCCATTCGGATCCATAAAGCCATAGAACAGTTTGAGTCTTACCATAGTACTGGATTAATTTTTAAATTAATTTTAATCTTTTTAACATCATTACTGGCAAGGATAAACAAACGAGGTCCAAGATGGCTACCTTGGGGTACCCCAGAGGTGGTCACAAAAGGAACTGAAAGAGCAGAAACTTGGCTTTTGGGACGTTTTTGTGGATTGGTGTGATAGTAGATATTTTCCTTAAGTCGCGAAAAGAACTGGTGGAAATGGATACCTTGATCGTATTCACCCTCTTTTTCTTTGATAGCACATGAAAATTGACCTGACAATTTTTACTTGCGATTATAGGGACTATAAGACCGTCTGATTTTTTTTGTTGGTATTGGCTATCATTTGATCAGAGCTGCATTTACAGGAAAAGTCTATTAATATGGGACCTTTCATATAACGTTTTTTTTTTTTAATTTTTGGCGTTCTCGGTAACGGCTCTATGGATTATTGTCAAATTTTATATTTAAAAAGATTTAGATAGCCAAATCATTTCTGCATATCAAAATTTTGAATAACTTTTTTTTACTAATTAAAATTAATTAAAAACAATTTTTTTTTTTGAAAAATCAATATTTTTAAAACTAATCAAAAACAATTATTTTAAATTTTATATTCACATGTATATTAATAAAATCTAAAAAACTGCATACCAAAATTTAAAAATTAATTTTTTTTTCAAAAAAACTAAAAACAAAAAACAGGGTTTTATCAAAATCCGTCCTACAATTTTCGAAATACTTTTTTCATAAATTCTTTGTTATTTAAGACGAATGGTGGCGTACTTCATTTTTACTAAAAACCGTTAAGTATTGTGGTTTTGATAGGTTTTATAAGGTCAAACTGTGTTACTTTCAATGTAAATGTTATCTGTTTGTGTCCAAGATCTTGCCTTTCAATGTAATTAGGCAAACAAGAGCAAGTACGTGCGACCCAGTCGTGCCCATTTTTTTTTATTACAACTGGCGCCTACCGCATTTGGGATAATTTTGGGTTGAAATAGAAAATACATACATATGTGAAACACTCATATGAAATATATCGCGATAGAAGGGTCCAATTGTTATTTTTCTTTTTTTAAAGAATACACCGACGTCTTCGAGATCACAGAGTGCTAGACTATCGAAGCAGATAAAGATCATCTACTGATTGAACAGCAAACTTACATGAATCAATTTAGGATTTGCTCCAACGGCTGCTTAAATCTAACAGATCCTAGTAGTCTGTCAAGGCTCTTTAAATCCAGAAACCTTACCATACAAACCAAGCTGTTACTGTACAAGACTATGGTCTTACCAGTACTCACATACCGATCCTAAACCTAGGTGCTTACAAAAAGTTACTCTGATCGATTATTCGCGTTCGAAAGCAGTCTTACGAAGAATTGTTCGCGCCATGTGCGAGGGAGGACGATCCCGGAGAAGAAACAATCATGAATTGTAAGAACTATTCAAAATCATTGTTATCACGTTACGTCATTAAATTCAAGCCTGCTTTGAGATATGTTTTTTATGTGACTATTTTCTCACTCAAAACCTTTTGCTTATCTAATAATCATTTAAACAATGTTTTCGGTTTAGAGTGACGGATAGTCGTAATAATTAATACGAAAAATGTTCTCCAAAAGAAATAATATTTTTCCTCCATTTTCTTCAAGAAAAAATATTTTATTTGTGTTGTTCATGTCCTTTTCGTCTGCAACTAGCGCATTTCAAACTGTCAGTCAGCACAACATCAAACGAGCTAAGTCCTTGTTGTTGTTTCAAGTCTTTACGATGTCTACCTTTTCTAAATGACAACAATATCATTGTCATTCACTATGTCGCAAATATACACGAGAAGTAACCAAATATTTTCCATTCCTCAGATCAATGAAATGCAAATCGTAAGGAAAAGCATTATCCTTGTTCCCCGTCCTCGCTGATGATGATGATGATTATTTCTCTATTTTGCATTGTTAGTTTGTTGTGTGCATGAAAATGATATCCTTGGTTCGTTTGGTTTTTAATGGAGTATTACAATAAAAATTGAATTTTATACATATATGTACTGTACATCTACTGACATTGAAAATATGCTCATATTTTTGCAGTTTTATCGTGTATTTGCATTAAATGAAATGGAAAGAAAAAAATGTTTTATCCATTTTTGTTTGTATTATAAGGACGAACGGATGGCTGGAAACCAAATGCGTGGAATGCGCACGGATTGCAAGGACATTGCGGATGGATGGTTCAGTGTATATTTGTTGATATGCTAGATGATGCCAACAATTGCTCGGGTATCATTTGATTTGTTTCTATAGGAGAATTTTAAATATATACATACACTCAAGATACTATGAAACTGCATTTAGAAAACTAAAAGAGAACTTGCTTTCTTACAGTTTTTATTTTGCCTATTCTTTCTATCTTCTTCAATTATTGAAAGTCTGTTAAGATATGAGATAATACATAAAATAAAAATAAATAAATTTATTGGCGCGACAGCTCCTTAAGGAGCCAAGGCCTAGTGACTTATACTCTCAACCATTCCTGTGTGTGTGTTGTTACTCTGCAAGAATGGAAGGGACCTACAGTTTACCGCCGAGTCCGAACGGCTACATGAGATGCACTTTTTAGAGAAAAATGTTACTCTTGGAGGTTTTGTCAGTTCCTCGCAAGAGGCAGTACCCCAGAAAAAAAGGTGGCTATGAGCTGGAGTTGAACCCAGGTTCTTTCGCTTAGCAGTCCGACACACTAACCACTAAGCCACGGGGCACTACATAGATAATACATAGCTATACCAAACCAAAAGCATGAAGTTAATAATTCAAGTCGATTATCTATATTTCCCATAGAAAACCCAAAGAAGTATTAACCAGAACAATAAACCTTAATTGCACAAAAAGATTGTGGTTTAGTTTCTTTTTTGAGAAAAAAGAAGGACGAGGCAGCCACAATTGAACAAGTGCATACAAAAGACTTACTCACTCCTGTTCATTTGACCATTTAACTAACTTAAGTAACATACTTGTCCCTGAAATTCACTCATCCAGAAAAAGGGTAAATTAGCATAGAGAAAGCACTATAGACAACCTAAACAATAAGAGCAGCACTCGCAATGCCAAACAAAATGTATTCCTAATAATAATTTGAAATCGTTCAAGCGTTAAAGGATGCTTTTAGAAGGTTAATACTTCCTCCACAATCAATATTCTCGTATTTATATACAAAACACTACCATACTACTCTTCCGAAAACAATTTACAATAAATACCAATTGTATTTCATTTTGAAACATCCTTCTGCTCCTTGATAGTTCCGTTTTGTTTGGCCGATCACACTATTCAAGAATGATGATGTGAAACCAAACAGACGACGACCTGCGTTTATGTTTACCCACATTGTTTTATTCAACTACTCGGAAAGGAAATGCGAAAATGGGAACACGCTCAAAGCCCTGTTGAAATATGTATTATAAGGACACATCACAGGATAGGAAAGTTACGTGTGAGAAAATCCAAGTTGTAAGTGCTCTCTGCTGTTCTGAACGAAAAACAATACACCAAAAGGATAACTCCCAACCAAACTAAATGATAACTGGGTTGCGGGCGGGAAACAAACAAAAGTGCGGGTGAAAAACCCTTTTTCCTTAATTTTTCTCCAGTCACGGATGGAATGATAGATATTTGTGTTGTATTGAATCCTTAATGATAGTAAAACAGAAAACGAGATGGTTGATGCAGAAGACCTTGTTTAAAAGATCCTTAAACTCTCTTACACATGAATGGAAAGTGCTCTTGGGAAACGGGTTATATAGACGCAGAAAGTATCACTGACAAAACAGAGGGATCCTATGACAAGGAACCATTTAATAATTGGAATCTTTTGTTGTGTATTTTCTATTGGAATAGAAATCGATGATGGTTTGTCATTATTATTTTAAAAAATTGTTATTTTAATTCTGTTTATTAATTTTGTTTTGGACTTCAAGTTGTTATATGTAATTCATGATATTGATATTGACACATTCGTGTGGTTCGGTGCGGCTAAAGGAAGAATCTATGCACTGAATAGCAGGTCTGCAGTCTGTCCCAGTCATGTTTTATTGAATAGTAGATGCTTAAATCAAGGAAATCAATCATTTTATGGTAATTTCAATTGTAGTAGTAGTTGTTTTAAAATTGAAACTGTAGACAACTTTAAATACCTTGGAGTTTCTATAGATCATAACTTGAACTGGTCTAAACGTATTCAAAATTTAAGAAAATATCTGCTTTCAACCACTTGCTGTTTTTACCGACTAGCAAAATATTGCTCCTTGAATGTATTGAAAACAGTTTATTATGGTTTATTTCAATCAAAACTCCAATATGGGATTTGCTGTTGGGGTGGAGCTTACATGAGTGAAATTCAACAGGTTTTAATTATACAAAAATCAGCTATAAGGAAAGTGTTTAAGACTAATCGTTTAGCACACACCATGCCTCTATTCAGAGCGTTGAAAAATCTTTCTGTACGGCAGTTATATTACTTTAAGGTCTTGAAAGTTTTTTTTATGAGAGGCGGTTACCTGCAAAGTCCAATCATTGATGTCCGAAACCTTCGAAGCAATTTTAGATTCCTGGTGTCTATTCCTTTTTTTCGCACTACACATTTTAGAAACTCTTTCTCCATTGTTTCTTGTAAACTCTATAACACACTCCCCCTACAAATTAGAATGGAAAGAAGTATTTTTGCTTTTACTTGTAAAGTAAGACAATGGTTCCTTGATTTTGAACATGCTGAAATCGAAGTTTTGATACGATATATGCATTAGAATATTTTACGGTCTTAAAAAAGGTTTGAATTCATCATCTGAATTGTTTTATATGAAATTATAAATTAAGCTTTAAAGAACATTATAATTCTTCCTTTAATTTTTTTTTTTTTTAATTTTTCTTTAATTTTTTTTGAGTTTTTTGCTTTCTTACTTATCTTTTTTTAATCTTAAATATACCTTGTGCAACCCTCACATTGTTGTATTCTTTTTATAAAGTGGCATCATCTCAATTATTCATTAATATAAAAGATGTCACTAACTATATAACTCTGTGTACCTATTTATCATAGCTTTATTAATGAATTGTTAAGATACTAATACACTGAGAATAAAGAAAATATTGAATTGAAATTGAATTGAATATCCTTTGTAATATAAAGGTCTTTAAATTCCTTTGATCTTCTTTCTACAAATCTAGCATACCAAGACTTTTGGAGTGTACTTTGCCGATATGGTGGTTAGAAGTAAGCTTTTTGTCAATTATAACTCCTAAGTCTTTAACAGCTTCAATTGCATCTAGTTTTTGTGCGTCAAAAAAATAATAAAATAATAATAATTAAATAATATTGCACTTCTCCACATTTAGCAACATGCCATTCTTTTTTAGACCAGCTGACAAGGGTATCAGGACATTCTTGTAAAAAAGTCCATCGATTTCGCTGTTGACATTACAGAGCATCTTAAGGTTATCGGTATACAAAAGGTATATGCATCTTGTAAATAACAAAGGCAGATCATTTATAAATACTAAAAAATATGAGCGGGCCAAGATGGCTACCTTGAGACACCCCAAATGTTACATTTATTTTACGAGAATTGACGTCACAAAATCACAAAACCTAACATACTGCGTTCTATTGTCCAAATAAGACAATCCATTTCAAGAACAAAAAAATTACCAGATATTCTATATTTTTCTAATTTAAATACAAGAAGGTTATGGTCAACTTTATCAAAAGCCTTACTATGTATATACCGTATCAACCTGGCTCTTTTTCTCCATTTCCAAAAGAATGTAGGAGGTGTAATCTGCAAGTTTTGTAGTAATATATCTACCCTTAAGGAAGCCATGTTGATGCTCACTTATGACAGGCTTGACGCTTGAGTATTGTACTTAACTGGTAGTAACCCGGTAGTGTTTAATATTGGACCTATCGACATTTTTAAATATAGGCGTAAAAAACAAAATTTCGCTAGCTATTAGGAAAAATACCACAAGCAAGCGATTAAAAGTTCATGCAGGGGCTTTGCTATATAATTGGTGGTTCTCTTTAAAAACAATAGTGGAATATTATAGAGACCGCTGCATTTGTGAATGTCTAAAGTTTTAAGGCTACACACAATGTCAGACATTGAAATTGACAAAGAGCTCAGGTTCACATTGTTTTCAACAATTTGATAGTTCTCATTATTAAATATGACTGGGCTTGAATACACAGATTCAAAAAAGGATGCAAATAACTCACATATTTCATTCATTAGAATCAGAGCTAACTCCATTTTCAAAATGCATTGTTTAAGGGAAATTATCTACATTGCGTTGGTAATTAACAAATTTGTAAAAGTGGCGGGGGCTTTTCAAAATTGCTGGAGCCATTTGCGATGACCTTTGTTCCCCCGTGTAAACCCACTCGCAGTTTTTGTTGATGAAAGTTTTCGAACTTTATCGTCTAACGTTGTGTTGGTGAGTCAGTAAACCAGTCGATGTTATTCAACACTAAGTTAATTTGCTCGTAATCACCATTTTTTAAATCTAAGACTAATTTTCACTCAGCCGTATTATGTCGCGATAAAAATAGTGAATCTTAAATATTTTATGAAATATACTTGTTTTGTAAGCCAACAAAATTATCACAAATATTGGTAAAAACAAGATCAAGAACATTCGAAAAAATAATTTTTTAAGCAACATATTTTGATTGTAACTAAATCAATAACACAAGACTGCTGCTCAGTTAAAATATTAACCGGATCGAAAATGGAGTCGTTGTCATCGCCGGGCAACCAGTCCAGCCCAGGAAGTATGAAGTGCTAACATAACTCCGCCTCCTTTGCTTTGTATGGGAGCAAGAAAGTCGTCGCAAAGTACAATTACGTTGTATTCACATGAGGTCGTGGCTCGGCGAAGTTCAATTAAATCTCTTCTCATTCCTGACATGTTCTGGTAAAAAATCCTTAACTCCTTGCGGAGCTGCGTCTACTTGTATTATATTAAAATTAATCATACACAAACTCAAAACCTCTATTCATTATCTAAGTATGGCTCATGTCCAACGTACTAAACTCCTTAAATTTTCGACCAAAAAGTGTATTTAATTTAGTAATCCTGTCCTTTTTGCCAGCAGTCGTAATGTACATTTATAAATGCACATTACATATATGAACGCATTTCATAATAATGATACGAACAACTAAGCCGTCGAGGACGAAGCGCACGAAAATGAATTTATAAAGGATTATGATTTACTTGATCCCTAAACGAAACTCCCCACAGCATGTCATGTCATCAATTACAAAACAAGTCCCTTACATGTAGTCCTAGGTATACATGATACAAAAGTTTATGGAAGCGGAATATTCACAATATAATATATGAGATGCACAACGCGGTTTGAATATTTAGAAATTATAATTAATCAAGGAGGATATTCAAGCATACAAAAGGATAATAATGTCTCTATACCTATGTACATCAACATATATTTCTATCGCTATCCTTTGCAAGGATTGTAAGTTAAATGTTATATTAATATGTATATGTGGTAGATATTGTGTTGGCACAAATGTTGTTATCTTCTATTACACAAGCACCTAATCTTTTCTCGGTGCGGTTTCCCACAGACGACGACAACGACGGATCCTTCCTCATACCTTCAACATACAACCAAAAAAACCTTTAAACATGCCAGATGCAGGACACTTCTTCAACACACATGGATACACACAATTCTCTAATAATGTCCATCCAGCTGTTACATAGTGCGGAAGCCGTTTTATTGACTTTTAAGCTTCCATTGCTGGAGGCTTCTTCTCATTTAATGTTTGCTGTTCAAAATACAGGGATGTTATTATATTCTCAAATATGTTCAAGAATACCCAAAAGACTTCGATGAACAAAAATTATAGTTTTTTTAAGTAATAATATTATTTAAGCAAGTATAAAAAACCATGACTAGAAAAAATTATTTTGTCGAACTTGATCCATATTTGTAATAATAAAAAAATTAAATTATATTTGTATAACAACACTGTTCTTATCCCCATAGAAACCGAATAATCTCACATACTGGGAGATGCATATAGCATATCCATATAACTCGATTTTAGAACACCCTAGCTGGTAAATTTTGTTGGAGGGGCATTGCAGCTAGCAATCGATGCTTTTGGGTACCTACCTACATACAGTTGATGCAATTTCCCCCCTAAGGAAATGGGTGGACATTTTAATGAATGACGATTCTCTAATTCCTTAATTTGGTAGCGCGCCAGGATTTGTCGGGCAATTTGAATTCACCGAGAATTCAAATAGAGCGTGATTCCGTAATGGCCGAACAGCGGAAGAACCAAGTGCCAAGTGAATAAATGGTCTTATTCTGTGCCCATATATCGGTGGTGTAGGGCACAGAGGCAGAAAGTAAAATAGTGAAAATGACTCAGAACATATAATATATAAAATGGGTGAATGGAACACTAGTGTTAGAAAATGGATTTATTCACACAGTTGTAAAAGAGGGACTAAAGTTTAAATATCTAATGAGCTTTAAAAAAGAATATTATTGTTGATATGGTTGTTTTTGGAGAATGCGAGTATCTAGAGGTAAATATTTGCGACAATTAGATAGGTCAAGGGAGTATGATATAGAAATGAAGATTAGAAAACTTTGGAAACTTGTTGACCTTTTTAAAAAGGTTTCGATGGGAATTTGAACGCAAATAAAGCTTGTTTTTTATAGATATTTTTTTTCCACAGAGACATTTGAGAAGAATAAAATTTTAAGCCAGAACATACTCTTTCCTGAGGCAAAGGAGATTTAAAAAGGTAAAATTTCAATTGCAAGAAAAAAAATTAATTTAAAAAATGAAGCAACAGCCTTAGTGAGTGTATTGTTGTTGCTTAAGAATTTAAAAATGTTTGATCATTTAATCGATCACAAAAAAGATTTTATAAAAATGAAGTAAAGAATGCTTTGCAATAACATATTTTTTTTTTACTTGCGATTATAGGTACTATAATACAAGTTATGCATTCGTGCAGATTAAAAAATTTGAGATAACAATCAAACATGACATTACGATGACAGAGAAACATATTTGAGTTACTGGTAAAATTCTGTCCGTCTGTCTGCCAGTCTGTACGGATGAATATTGGACTGCAGCCTAAACGGTTGGGCCAATGCTCGCTCATCAAATTTTGAACTTTAGGTTATTTTTTTTATTCTACAGAGGATTTTTTTTTAAAAAAAATTTTAGCTCAAGAATTAACGGTAATTGTCATATTACCGTTATGTAAAAGCTTATTTTTCTCGAAAACGGCTCCAAGAATTTTTATAAATAAAAATCAGTATACTACTGCAGGTAAGCATTATATTTTGGGTGGAAACAAAATTTAATATGGTGGGCTAAAAACGGTACCTCCCATAGGACCGGTTTTTTTTATTCGACTTTTTTGAAAACTGGAGATCCGATTACCATCAAAATTGATATTCAAGAAGATGTATGTAGCCTGAGTAATTTTGCATTAATTTTTTTCGAAAACTTTTTATTGTATTTTTAATAATTTTTTTTTTAATTTTGTTTTTAAATGAACGTTGTGCTTAAGTTTATATTCTTAAATTATTTTTTTTTAATTTTTTAAAAAAAGTTGTTAAAAAAAACCGTTTTATTTAAAAACGGCTAATAAAATTTTGAAAAAAAATTCACACTTTTTTACATTTCCTAAAGAAATAAAATGGCGTTTAAATTATTTCACCCAATACATTTTAACTTAACGTACGTTATTCGAACAATCAAAAGTCACAAAAATCGAATAAATACTTTGATGTTCACTTTATTTTTTTTAATTTTATTCTACAATGTGAACGCACATATGAGCAAGTTCGTGCGATCCAGTCGTGCAATTTATTTTAAATAACATGCCTTTTTTTTTTGAAAATATACGTATTTTAAAAGCATTATCTTTGGCATAGTATTGGTTTTGAAAATATGACATGTTTATTAGAAAATAAAATCCCACTTCTATTTTCTGCAGTATTTCCTATGAGATGGAAATAGCTTTGTCCAGCCTGTCCCATCGACACGCTGACTAACTTTCAGCTTAAAAAATATCTCGAAGACCGAAAGCTTCTCCATGACCAGTAACCAGGTAAAAAGAGTCCTCCGACTACTTGATGTGCAGAACTGGATACGGCAGGTTAGAGAAAGAGCCAGCTGGAGGTAAGAAGGTAAGGCATCAAAGATGATTTGATGGAATATCTCGCTTTGGTAAAAGTAATATTAATGCTCTTGATATTTCCAAGGCATTTGATTTAGTTTGGCAGGAAGCTCTCTTATCGAAAATGCGTGCTCTCAGGATCGATGATACTCTTGTTCGTTGGATTAGAAGCTATCTTCTGGACCGTTCAAAACAAGTTGCTAATGCTCCGTTCTGCCTCCGACTCTTTTCCCCATTTTTACTTGCGATTATAGGGACTATAATCTATAAGGCAAGTTTAGGATTCGTAAGTATAAAAAAATTAGATAACAATCAAACATGACATTACGATTACAGAGAAGTCTAAACAAGTTAGTTAGTTTTGTCTGTTTGTCTGTCTCTCAGTATGTACAATTAGCTGCAGCCTAAACGGCTTAAGCGATTATCTTTAAACCAGGTGTGTGATTCTTTTGGCATTCCCCAGAGGAGAAATCGAAATTTTATTTTTTGGCCTAAATATAACGGTACCAGCCACATGACCGTTAAGGAATAGCTTATTGTTTTCTCGATAACGACTCCAACGATTTTGATGAAATTTTTTAACAATTTTTTGGTGGGTATTGGCTATAATTTCACTAGAACAAAATTTCTCAGTAACTGCTCATTGGATTTTTGCCAAATTTTATATTTGAGAAGACCTAAGTAGCCAAATTTATTCTGCATATTAAAATTTTGAATTATTTTTTTTAATTAAAATTAATTTTAGATTTTTATATTTTTAGAACAAAAAAAAATTACTTTTAATTTTATAATCACTCTAAAAAACTGCATACCAAAATTTCAAAGAAAATTTTCTTCAAAAAACTAAAAATAAAAAACATAAACATAATAAAATTCGAAATACATTTTTCATAAATTCGTTATTATACAAAACGTGTGATGGCGTACTCCATTTTTACTAAACACCGTCAAAAGTTGTGGGTTTGGCACTTTTTAAGTTCAGAATAATACGAATTTGGAATGGTTTTTTAGCCAGAGAGATTTTTCTCCTGTCATTTCGATTTACAACCAATGTTAATCGACATCTTCTGTTTTACTTCGATACTTAGGTTGAGTTACAATTTCCCTATGCAAAAAAGAGCCGTACTGGGTGGTTTTAAATCTCCATCTTCTGCGCCGAAAAAAAAATCTGTTCTATCTTTCTAGTTCCTTTAATTTGTTCCTTAACTCTGTGCAATGTCCAGTTGCATTATTTATCTAATTCTTATAAATTGTTTCGCAAATTATTGCCATCGAATAAGGAAACACCCTGTATACCGACAAAAGCTATTGATTTTGAAATCAGTCGTGCGTTTGAACGAATGCGATTATAAAATTCTCACTTCAACAGACATTATTTAGAAATATTATATAATTTATAGAGAAATATATTAATGTAGAAGTATTTTCATGGAAAATGCAACGCATTTTATTCATGTGATTACTTTACTTTTACCTTAACAGATAAACCGATTTGGTCCAAGTGCCATCAACCAAAAAGCTTCCACACATCCACACACACGTCGTCTTATACTCTTCCGTTTTTGTGCAATGATAAACTATAGCCAACGAAGAAGGAGATTTCTCATGAAATCCATAATATCCACTTGAGTAATTTCCTATATAGCCACAGGATCATCGTAAGAAATTTTATATCCTCGTTTTCGAAATGAATTTTCATCTTTACGTCTAAGCAGTGAGACGGAAAGGCCAGAAGAACCAGGAGCAGGAAAAGATGGAAGATGAAGAAGAATTATATTGAGAAGCTCATAGAGTCTATAGGAATTCTTGAAGAAGCTGTTGCATTTTATTGTTCAACAGCCTAAAGAGCCATCTTAAGGGAAAAATGAAACAATGAGACAAAACTGGGGACATCCTTATCAACATCCGGAGGAGTTCTGATTAGTTGTACATCTCTTCGTGTGGCGTTCGATATAAATGCATTATGAACGCCTCTTCCGCCTGGCTACGAAATGATTTGATAGCTAATTTAGAACAGCCAAAGAGTGCTTCTCCTCGTCGTCTTCGTCCGAAAAGTCATGAATTATTCGATTTTGGTCATAAATTCAAATTGTATGCTTCCTAGCCAGATTTATAGGTTGGTCACATTCGACTATGAGCAGGGAGTATAGAATGTGCTTTGCTTAACCATGTATGCGGACCCGGATCAATGGCTGCCCGATGAAACTTGGTTGCCAGAGAGTCCTCCAGGCATGTGTGTTGTGTATCGGCAAACTGAGGGCGGAAGGAAGATTCATTGTTATTTGTATTCTATTAGCATGCTAAAGAGGAAACCACCAGTCCCCGGTAGGTGGCGGTGGCGTTAGGCAAAAGTGATAATATAAATTATGATATTTTGTATATGTTTTGCATTGAGGCGGTGATTTTGTGGTCCTCTGCCGGGACACGACTGACACTGATACCATTTACGAAGGTTTTTCAGACAAATCCGTTTTTTTTTTTTATTTTTTTTAAACATATTTATATTTTTTTCATGGCAGACAGATTATTCATACACAAATTGTTACGTATGGGGTATAATGTTATTACTCGTATTTTGTATATTATACAAATTGTTGTCTTATTTTGATGGATATGTATTTTTTTATTTAATTTAATTTTTAATAGGATCAATGGATTTCGTGCAACAATAAGGTCGAGGGAGCAATGGCATGAAGCTGAGGGTGTTTTTGTTTGTGGATTTTATGCGATGAGAGTGGAAGTTACAAGACATGCAAGATTACGTCCATGTAGATTTTGGTTAAATACAATATTTATTTATTTTTATACATCCAATAATCTGGGAACAGCCAAATGCCATATAAAAAGTATGTATTTTCATTATGTTGCAATAACAAAATTTGGTTTAAGTAGACAAATAAAATTTATATGATGCTTTGCTTAATTTTTCTTTTTTCCTTTTCTATGTATATTTAATCATATATACAAATAAAAGTGTTTGTGATTTGTATGTTATTCCCTATGGACTATGGTGAGAGGTTTTGATACAATTTTCGGGTGAAAATTTGATAGCAGTTGGACTTTTTTTTTTGATTTTTTACTTTCGTTTTATAGGGACTGTAAGGTAGGTATGCATTCCTTAAAAAAAAATTCTAACAATCAAACATGACATTACGATGATAAAGAAGTAAAAAAAAGTGGGTCCGGAAATTCCGTCCGTCTGTCTGTCTGTCTGTCTGTCTGTCCGTATCGATATCTACAGCCTAAACGGTTGAGCCGATTTGATTCAAACTTGGAATATAGTATTTTTAGAGTTTTTGGAATTGGCATTCTATTTCCAAAACTAACGGTTCCTGCTATATAACTTTTAATGAAAAACTTATTTTTCTCGAAAACGGCTCCTACGATTTTGATAAAACTTTCAGAATGATGTTTTCTATGCAAAATCTATCTTTTAATTTCAATGGATTTTTTAGAAAAAGTTTTATAACGGTACCTCCCATATGATCGGTTTTTTTAAATCAGACTTTCTCGTTAACTAATTGACGGATTTTGATGAAATTTTCAAGATATATAGTGTTTTATGATTAAAATAATATTGCTTATTAAAATTTTCAAAAACATTTTTTTTTTAATTTTTAATAATTTTTTTTAAAAAATTTAGTTTTTTGAATATTTTGAAAACGGATTTGTAGATTTTTTTTTTAAATTTTTCTCCTACTATAAACTATAGATTTCTTTAAATTCACATACTCGAAAAAATTTTAAAATATGTTTTCAAAAAGTTTTTCAAAAAAAAAAAAACATTTTTTTGTAAAAACTGGTCGAACGATTTTGAAATAAATATAGAATAAAATAGAAAACAGCAAAAGAAATAAGATGGCTTACAACATTTTTTCCAAAAAACGTTATGAATAGTGTTTTTTTTTTTGATTTCATAAGAAATTTTCCCCACAATTTTATTTCATATTGCTCGGCTAAGCCCTAGCCTTTAGTCAAATAAAAGAAGGTGACAATCTACATACATACCTACGTATTTTAAAGCATTTTATCATCATAAAAGCACACAAAAACACCTAACAAATAAAAAAACTATTCGATTACTACTGAATGCAAAAATTTCAATCGAGAAAACATAAGTTTACACCTACCTATAAATAAACAAAACCACTGTGTTAACTTTTAATATTGTCTCTATACCCACTCGGTTAACAGTAGTTGGAATGTGTATCTTAATTTTAGTACCCACCTTCCTTCCAACCTTATTATATGTAGAGGTAACTAATATCCTTAGTAAATTCCATTAATACCTACCCACACCACACGTTTATCGATCCATCAAACATAATTAAGCTATTTTAATTAATTTGATTTCAAAAAGTAAATTATTCTTACTGGGACCTATATAGGTATCTAAACCTAGCATTATTGCCCTACTGCTGATTCCCACGAATCTTTATGCCAGTTTTTTTCAAATTTTTCCATACCAAAATGAAAATTAAACTGAAAAAGTCTTTCTATTAGCAAATTATATTATAAACAGTAAACAACAACTGGAAAGATAATAGACTAAAAAACTGCAAAAGCTAACAATCCTACATATTTATGTGTTTATCCCTTTGTCGTGACGAATGTTCGTTCGAGCTTCAAACCACAACGATTCTAAAGAAAATGCAACTAAAAAAAAAAAACAGTAAAACAAAATCTTTGTCAAAAAGACGCCTGCACTTAAAAAGGATTAGCACATATGAGCAAGTACGTGCGACCCAGTCGTGCCTTTTATTTTCTATTTGATGATCTATGTCAAACATCTGCCAGCTGATGAGAAAGGAGTACATGTCAAAAACATCGAAGTTCTTGATGGAATTGCCAGCCTCGTGCATAAATAATTTATTTAATTTTTTTTTATTTATATATTCATTTTCATATTATAACTTTATTTTATTTGTCTATTTTTAAACCAGTAGTTTTTAATTTTTACTATTTGAATTTCCCAGTTTTTTTTAATTTATGTTGTCCTATAAAACATCTCTATTAATAGTTTTCTATTTTTCTACTATTTGTCTAGGTGAATAATTATCACTTATTTAAACAGAATCATTGGAAATCGGTTTGTGGTTTTGATTCTGGTTGATCCGCTTATTCGAATTTTAGTGTATTATTGTTTTTCTCCTATGACGATGAAAATGATGATTCTACGGTCGGTGGTGGTGATAGAATTCTTCGCTCGATGATTCAAATCTTTTGCAAACAAAAGCTTACATAGCAAAATTGATGAGTTTAGAGTTGATATAATCTGTGTTTCTGAAACCTGGTTTTCGGCTAAAAATACTGATTCTATGTACTATTTGAGTGCTTTCAGGCTTTTCCGGGCTGATAGATATGAGAGGAGAGGTGGAGGAGCCGCTATTTATGTTCGTAATGGTATTTCATGCAAAATCAATTGTAAGTCGCCAGCGGGTAGTGAGTTGGATTATTTGTTTCTTGACATAAAGGAAACAAATATTTGTAGGGGTAGTTTACAGACCTAATAATGATGTAGATGTTAGTCCTTTGCTCACTATTTACATTTTATTTATGTATTTGGTAACATTAATTAATCAAAAAGGAAAACAATTGTAATTTAAATTTAAATTTAATGTAATGTTTAAACTTGCGGTTTAAATCTAAAATAAAGTTTACAATAAAAAAAAACAAGCTTATTAATTAAATTTAAAATTAACAATAACATTCTATTAAAATTTAAACTTTAAACATTAAACATACAAATAAAACAAGGAAGAGAAAGTTAAATTTAACTAGCCAGAGGTTTGAATGAAGAAAGATTTCAATTCGTATTGAAAACCGTCAGTGCCAACCAGTCTCGCGGATATGCCTTGGTAGAGAATTCCACAAACGGACACAGTTAACGAAATACTGCCGTTCAGCAGGAGAAACGAGGCTTAATAGTTTGACGAGATCTAATGGATGTACTAAAACGTATTTTATTAAATAGAAAACTAGGCTGATTCGTTTGGATCACATTGGAAAGCAAGATAAGAGATCTATAACCAAAAAGATGATCAAATGACATGTTATACAATAATTTAGAAAAATGGGAAATCCTGTCAAAACGTCTTACATTAAAAACATAACGCGCAATATTGTTAAAAGCCACGTTAAGTTTTCGCCTGCTAGAAGAATCACAGTTGCAGAAGACCTCACAGCCATAAATTAAATAAGGAACGATAAGCGTTTTTGCTAGCAACATGTGTGTCTTAAAAGGAGTGAAATGGTGGGACAGCCAGAGCTGGCGTAGTGTTCCATAAACTTTTCCAACAGCTGTGTTGATATGATCATTCCATGTAAGCGTCCTGATGAAAACCAAACCTAAATTTTTTGTCGTGTCGATATGTTCGATTTTGGAGTCACGAAGCAAAATATCAGGGAAATATGATAGGTCAAATTGTTTCTTGCCTATAACTAAACATTTTGTCTTTAAGGGATTCAGAAATAGCCCATTTTCATCAGATCAGGTGCAGATCCTATCTAAATCGGTGTTTATAGCATTTGCACAGTCTTCTATCATGCCAAGATCGCAGCTTCTATATACTTGGACATCATCGGCGTACATGTGAATTGAAGAAGAAACTTTTGAGGGAATCTCATTTACATATAGGGAGAACAAGAGCGGTCCAAGAATAGAGCCCTGTGGCACACCTATACAATTTCTTAAAAAGTTGGACGTTTTTGTACCAATGGAAATGGCTTGTGATCTGCAATTTAAATAAGATGACAAAAGAGTGACTGCCGAGCTCGAAAAATTATACAAAGTTGAAAGTTTATTACATAGGTTAGTGTGGTCAACCGTGTCAAAAGCCTTCGTATAATCCAAAAGAACTAACAAAGTAACCTTGTCATTATCCAAAGATTCCCTTATATCTTCAACCACTTTAATAATGGCGGAAACACAACTATGGTGTTTCCTAAACCCTGATTGCATTGGAGAGAGCAAATTATTGGTGCTAATATGCACGTTGATTTGTCTTTGAAGAACTCTTTCAAATATCTTAGACAGAAAAGGCAGTATGGAGATTGGTCTTTAATCTTGACTGGTAGTACTTTTTCGAATGGGTACAATTTTGGACTTTTTCCACTGAGGGGGGGTAAATACTTGTTGTTAAAATAAAATTGAAAATGTGCACTAAGGCTGGAAGAATGACGGGAAGTATAATTTTGACAAACTTTGGATGAATTCCATCAAAACTAAACGCATTTGACTTTACTGATAGCAAGCAGTCAACTATTTCAGGGCCGTCTACGCATGAAAATTCAAAAAATCTTGAGTTAGTATCCTGAGTATTCAATGGAGGTACATTAAGAAATTGGAAGGGTAAAGTAACAAAACTCTTATTCAATTCGTTTAAGTCCAAGTTATTGTTAACATTTTGGTTGGTTTTGCCAACGCCGATTTTTCTTAGGTTACGCAAAGCTGCCGACCTTTGACTGAAAGGTTAATTTTATTTGCAAAAAATATATTGTTTGCATGTTTAATTTTTTAACTATTTGATTGCGCAGACTTCGATAAAGTTCAAAATGAACCTCCAACCTGTAACGTTTCCAATTTTCATATGCGTGATCACGTCTCTGGATGATTTTCTGAATTTCACGTTTGAACCAGGGACGTACACTATGTTTAATACGCTTAACTTTCATTAAAACATGCTTATTGAAAAAAAAAAACAAATGCTGCTGTTGAGAAATTCAATCTGAACATACACAGAGGACATAAAGAAAACATTATCCCAATCAATGTTACTAGCATCTAACTCCAGTTGATGGTAGTCAACCTCTCTTCGAGGGCATGAGAACATTTAACCTGACTCCGGTCAAAACTTCAGTTGCCACGCATTTTTCTAAGAATTTCCAAACCCTGTTAAGTGTTTTCTTCGTTAGCGATGTGAATGATGTCATTTTATATGATTGGTTATCTGCTACTGCATTTTCAAAACATGATCTCATTTTTCTCTGTTTCAACTACAAGGTGAAAAGTCCTCCAAATTCTTATATATACAGAGATTTCAGGCACATTGACTATTCTGGGTAAGAGCTTAGCACTCGAAGTGTTGATTGGGAACAGGTTTACCATGTTCTCTCCCCTGATGAGAAAATTGAGTTTCTGAACAACAATACAGCTTGTTTAATAGATACGTCCCACTGAGAAACAGAACAATAAAACATGGTGAACGTCCTTGGTTTACCAACGAAATTCGTAGACTTATAGTACAGCGGGACCAGAACTATAATTTATGGAAACGTTACAGATTAGAAATTCACCAAATCATGTATCGCAGATTCCGTAATAGAGTAGTCTGCAAAATACGACCCGCCAAAATTAAATTCTACAAAAGAAAATTATGTCCATCAATGAATGGACGTCAACTATGGAAGAACTTGAGGGAGATAGGGTTAGCCAAAAAGAACCTGAACTCTGATATGAATATAAATGTTGATTCTTTAAATCATGACTTCATCTCATTACCATTCCCAGCACTTTCCAACGGTTTAATTACACTATCTAGGCCTCCTAATGGATATTATTCAGAAGTTCGTTTCGAGTTTCGTTGTGTGGAAGCCACTGACATAGTTGAAAGCGTTTTATCTATTAGGAGATGTATGTAGGAGAAACTAGCCAAAATTTTACCAATTCCCATAGGTATGAATGGAATTGAATATAGACCTGTTTCGGTGCTCCCTTTTTTGTCAAAAGTTTTTGAGCGGGTAGTGCAAAAACAATTTAACGCCCATCTTAGAGCACACAACATTCTTTAATCTAAGCAGTCTGGGTTCCGCAAAAAAGCATAGCTGCACAACTGCTAATATAAACATTGTTGAAGACGTCAGACTTGCCTTGAATGCAGACTATGTCACTTTTCTTGTACTGCTCGACTTTTCCAAAGCGTTCGATACAGTAGATCACGCTTATATGTGCCGCAAACTATCATTATTTTATGGCTTTTCATCATCTGCTGTTCTTTTGTTATCGAACTACCTTCGTGATAGAAACAAACTGTTTCAGTTGGTAATAAAATGTCAAGTTTCCTTCCGACCACTAGAGGCGTTCCTCAGGGTTCGATCTTAGGGCCTCTTCTGTTCTAGCTTTATAAAAGCTAAAGGTAATTTCATAGAAGCATATACTATGGAAAAGATATTATTTAACCAAGGAGGAAACAAGCTAAGTACGAGCTAACAAGGAAGTAGGGAAATCTATCGGTTTCATAGTCAGTTTCTAAGTTCAAAGACCAATATTGTTCGCTCTCTTTATTGATGATATAATCGACTCTTTGACAAGAGAATACGGAGAAATGCTCATCATAGCTCTTCTCTTTTGATGATATTGTGATACTTGCGCCTACGTGGATCAGTTCATGGAAACCACTACTTTACCAGCTTATTGCCAATTTGGACGATCAAGCAATAAAAAGTTTTGAAGAAGAAACATTTTGTTGGAAGGTGTTCAGTTCTTAAAGAAACCAGAAGACATGTCTTTGGAAATGTCAAGTTTCCTTCCGACCATTAGAGGCGTTCCTCAGGGTTCGATCTTAGGGCCTCTTCTGTTCTAGCTTTATAAAAGCTAAAGGTAATTTCATAGAAGCATATACTATGGAATAGATATTATTTAACCAAGGAGGAAACAAGCTAAGTACGAGCTAACAAGGAAGTAGGGAAATCTATCTGTTTCATAGTCAGTTTCTAAGTTCAAAGACCAATATTGTTCGCTCTCTTTATTGATGATATAATCGACTCTTTGACAAGAGAATACGGAGAAATGCTCATCATAGCTCTTCTCTTTTGATGATATTGTGATACTTGCGCCTACGTGGATCAGTTCATGGAAACCACTACTTTACCAGCTTATTGCCAATTTGGACGATCAAGCAATAAAAAGTTTTGAAGAAGAAACATTTTGTTGGAAGGTGTTCAGTTCTTAAAGAAACCAGAAGACATGTCTTTGGAAATGATTTATTTATTTGACGAACAAATTGTCGATTATCTCACATGAATGCATTGAAATGTAAACAAAAATGTTTCCAAAACAGCATTAGCATATGGCTATTGCATTTTAAATGAAGATTTTTAACAAAATTTAACTGAACCACAGTTTTATAAATGTTTATATGTATATTATTATCAATCTAGGCCAACGGCAAAGCCATGCTTTAATTATTTATTTATTTATATATTGTTTTTTACTAAATACTAACAAAAAGATCTACTGGTAGATGTGTTCTTCCGATTATGTCAATTGGATGGGCTTTTCAAATATCGTATTTCTTTTGTTGGTGTAGAGTTTTGCACTACTCTTTCAAGAATGATTTTTTTTATAATAAGCACGCGTGAAAGTGATACAGGGAACGATGTAATAAAATAAGCTATCGATGCTGACTAATTTTGAAATTCTGCATATCAAATTGGGAGGGATATTCGCATGACAACGACTCGCCTTTTCTTAATCCATTTTTACCGCAATCACCTACAAATATAAACCAAAAAGGGTTCTTGATCAGTTTTTTTTGAGTAATTTGGTAGCAGCGATGTAACTTCCGCAATAACAGTAACTTGGATTAAAGTGTAGACCTACTAGCATGGCCGCTATATCCTTTGGACGTGATCATCATGGATATTAACACGAATCTTTTTACAAAGAAGGGATAATTAGAGCCATAAGAGAAACTGGTCCAAAATATTACTAAATCTCTCAGGGGAATCTTATAGATCCATTCATATCATATTCGTTTAATATTGCACCACCATTGTATACTCAAAAATCCATTACTTCTTCTACAGCTTTTGTCTTTAATCATTAAAAAGATGTTAACATTACCATTTATGATGTTGAAAAAAAGAACTTTTGTTTTTAAACTTTTAAGTGATTCGAGCACGTGTTTCCGATTAAAGTTGGTTATACAAATTAAAAACAAAGATCAAATTCCAACAATAGAATGCCTTTGATAAATTTACATTCACAAACAAATTGTTTGCATAAGACCACAAACAAGCATTCCATTAATCATAAATTGGCACATGTGAAACTGATGCCTAACGGTGCGCAGATTTTGCTTGTTATAAAAGGATTTGCTGACAAAATAACAACAAAAAAATCTCAAAACCTACGTTTCACAAAGGTAAAAGTAAGGGCGTATTTCACTCTTATATATACATATATGTACAGGAATATTTTCCTCCCCGAAAACCCCATAAATGATACAGCTTAAACTGTCATTGAACAGGTTGGGCTTTTTCTTCATCCTCTATGTTTCTTTGATTCCCTTAAGTCATCCCATCTTCACCACCAGGAAGCTATAGAGTGGTGTACCTCATGTAAACATGTGGTGTTACAAGGATATGTTTGCTTACGGCATCAATGTCAATTTCAACGAACACAAAAACCAATGATGGGAAAACCAAACAAAAACAATAAAAAAAAAAAAAAAAATAACAAAAAGAAACCGAATCCAGATTTTCAGAGATTGCTTAAAACAATATAATATTGCACGGCTCTTCTTCCATTTCTCCACCCGCTTGTGGGTTCTTCGGTGTTCGTGACATCTTATTATTACGTTTCCGGCGGAAGTTGGGTGGATGAAGTGTGTGTTGGGTGAGGATGTGTTAAACTAATCGTAATCTCTTGAATCTCTGCTGCTTGCATATATATTGCAAATTCAGCCAGGATCTCCCTTTTGTCAATAAATTAATTGTTTACATTTTTGTTTTTCTGGTAAAAAAAAAATACTATGCAAAAGCTTAGAATCGATATCATTGGATATTTATTTTTGTTCTTAAATACGATCCTTTCGGAAAATCTGATAATATTCCCCAGAGTAATTTTCGAAAAGACATATTTTCATTACTTATATCCCCAAACATTAACGCTTTCTAATACCCCCCAAAGGTATTCTATTTATTGATTTTCCTGCTGCTTCTGCTACATCACAGGTATACCAACGAAAACCTGTCGTCCTTGCTGAAAGACGTGATACAAACATATATACAAATATATAGAAACGGTAAATACAATTGAGGAACCATTTTTAAATGGAAAAATCTAGCATCTCCAAAACATTTACTTTCTGAAGCTTGCGAATGATTTACTTAAAATTTAAGATACGTGATCGGATTATAAAACGATAAACTTATCTTAAAAGTAAGTATTTTATTTTGTTGCTTCTTTTGTTATTTTACTTCTTCTAGTTCGTTTATTTAACTAGGAAAATGTTTGCATTAAAAAGTTTTCCAATTTTTTAACGTTTTATAGGAACCACTACCATTCAAAATGATTAAGTAAGAAATAACTTTAAAAGAAATCAATGAATACTAAGCATAAGTCTAATTCGAAAAAAATCAATTAATATTAAATTGGTATTGGTATATATAAGCCTAAAGGTATTTAACACCTGCGTCATGAAGATAAGGTTCGGTTCTTGTACGCCTATATAAATTCGAGTTGCTGCTAGCTGTATTAATGTTTTTCAAAATGTTATTTAGATGCTTTTCAAGAAGTTTTAATTATTTATAAGTTATTCAAAAAATTACGAAAAAGTTTTGAAAGTGGGCTTAGGGAACACGGTATAGAAACATACACAAAATTGGACTGTCGATGTGAGGTATTTGTCATCCATAAAAATATCATAAGAGAGATAAGACTAGATACTATCAGTGAAAGAATATGGCAAAATCTGAGATTCATATAACAAATCCAATGGGCTAGATTTAGGAGACTCCTAAAATTGATACAATTCTATATTAGAAAAGACAGGAAACGTTACGTAATAAAATATTTTTTAAATACTTGTGTAGTAAGCTCAAGCCGTAGTAAAACTCACAAACATAAAGTAATCAAAGATTGTTTGTAGAAACTTATCATAAATATTATGAAATGTTTTACACTGTTTGCTTCTGCTCTTTTAACTCTTTGTTAACTGTCAATTACAGACTTATTTTTATCTTAAATATTAAATTTGTATTTCATGAAGTAAAATGGTTCTGACGCTTCAAAGCCCAAAAAGATGTAGTTCCAAGAATAAATTAGTATATTTTCCAAATGGTCAAATCGTAATTGGTGCAGGAAATCGATTCCTCCTATCTACAGGAAATGAAAATAGAAGTGCCGACTTAGAGCTTTAGATATCACAGTAGCTAGGAACGAAAGCAATGAATTCAAAAACAACGTTTGATACATACCTCCTGCTGGGAACAGAAAGAAGAAATTTATTATTAAAAATAAGGAAATAAAAATCGATAGCCACTTTGAAAGAGGCCACGAGTCATTCATGGAAGATTTGTTCCAATGAACAGTTAATTCAAAGTGTGGCAAAAGTAATCACCCTATTGGAAGATGCTATAACTTTTACAAATGACGGCAAATGTCAATTCTGATTGGAAATATTTGAAGTAAACAAATGCAGAAGCCATGGAATGCTATACCACCTCAGAAATGCTGAATAATGTTTTCAATTTTTTTGCGCATTGGTCGTCTGTGGTATTGGTGTAGCCAGAATTTCGTGGCAAACTTTCCGGCGCAACTTGAAGAGACTAGGACAACAAGAAATGTTGCCAGGCGTTTCGAAGTGGACTCTGGAATATCGGCAAGATGACTCGCCACGCCAGCGGTCTCAACGATGAATTCTAGTGAAAGATCTGAATACTTTTTTTTTATAATTGGCGCTCGCGAAAAGAACTTTTTAAGCCTTAACCCAAAGTCTTTGACACACTTACCGAATATTGAAAACTTTTCGGTTTCCTCGATGCAATTGCCATTCATGGACAGTGGCATGGGTGGATGTTTAGCATTAAACTCCACACCAGCAATTATTATGTGGGAATTAGACTAAACCTTCCAATACAAATTGTATTTAACGGTCCAGAAGATAGCTTCTAATCCAAGGAACAAAAGTATCATCGAACCCAAAAGTACGCATTTTCGATAAGAGAGCTTCATGCCAAACTCTTGACCAACGAAGAGCTATTACAATTGTTTAAAGTTACTACATGTGTTCTGTTTACCCTGGAGAAGTTAGCGGGCCTTTTTTCCAGAGCGCCGTGGGTCAAACGATTACTTAGAATGCCGAGCACTACAGAGCTATGATCAACGACTTTTTCTCCCTCAATTGAATTAATAAGGACTGTAGGACATGGGCTTATAGTAAAATAGATCAACGGCGAGCACTGTACAAGCCACAACCGATATTCTGAACAAAGCAACTTCCCTATGTCTCATCTCTCGCTTTGGTAATTTGCACTGGCTAGCCCGATTTGACCGGTCCTGACTTTTTTTGTGAGGTAGCTTGAAGTCCCAGTTTTGAGAAGCCTATAATACTCTTTAAAAGAATACCCGACAGACATTTGAAAACCTATAGCTATGACACAATTGATGGAAACTGTCATAAAACGAGTCGGTACGGTCATCAATCCTGATGGCCGTCGGCGGCCACTTGACCGATACCATTTTCTCGACTAGATGGAAACTATTGTAATTCACCTTAAATTTGCAAAATTCCGTGATAAAGCGTTATGCAACAAGGGTGCGGGATGATGTTAAAATGGAAAAAAAAAACATAAGTTTTGTGTGAGGATGCGAGTGGTCTAATTTATAATGACTCTTCCACCTGTATTATGTTTTTTTTTATATTATTAACGCGCGCACAAGGGACTATTTGTTTCCCTTTTAATGTAGAATACACTGCGCGGGCATTAGAAAGATAGGGAGGGGAGAGATAGGAGGTGTCGATTAACATTGGTTTTGAATGTTTGCAGATCAAAATGGCAAGGAAAAATCACGCCGGGTAAACTATTCCAAATTCGTGTTGTTAGGCTAAAAAAAGAATCCCTATATTTCACGGTACGTCCGAAATTGGGCTCAAGGGTGAACTGATGAGCATTCCTTGCGAGACGAGTATTACGGGAGAAACTTTTAAGGGGAGGAATGCAACTGGCTACTTCGAGTGAACATTTTTTGTAAAAGAAACGATACAACAAGGAGAGACATGAAACATTACGTCGGTTTTCGAGTGGGGAAATTTTCAATGGCAGTTCTATTTCTTATCAATCTTAACGCTCGATTTTGTGTTCTATCAAGCAGGTGAAGCAATGTTTGCGAAGCACCTGCCCAGAGGTGGGAGCTATACTCGAGTTTAGGGCGTATAAACACTTTATAGATTGTAGCCAGATCAGATGGGGAAAAAATACTTCTTACACCGATACAGACAACCTAAGCACCTAGCAGCATTCTTAGCGATTTCAAATATATGGTCGTTCCAACGGAGATCGTCGTTGACACACATACCGAGTACTGAGAGCTTTTCGGTTTTTTCGAGGTAAGTTCCTTCATGGACAATGGCATTGGGGGTATATTTAGCCTTAACGACAGAAGACAGCATTGAGTTTACGAAGCATTAAACTCCACACGATTCCTATTACCCCATTTAACAATGCTGTATAAATCGAAGTTTAATGAGCTTGACATACGGCACCGTTGCAATTGTACGTCCGAAGGCGAAGGACGTGAATTATCGAACGAATATGAAAAGCTGAGGGTAGAGTCGTCAGCAAAACAGTTAAGTGGATTAGAAGTAACAGACAGAAAATCATTTATAAAAAAATGAGGAAAAGAGTCGGAGACAGAACAGAGCCCTTCACTTCACTTCACTTTAAAGGCATCGGTCAGTTTTGGTTTATTCGCGTAGACCTGCGATTTTATGAAACCCGATATAAAATTGGTTATCATCGTTCCGTGGCTCTGGCAATTCAGGGAGATCACCTCATCAACATCAACATCTATTTCGAAAAAGTTCTGTCTCAGTTTCTGCTGTATAATTCCTAGCACTTCGGCAAAGTTCTCGGCCAATCTTATAAACTAATAAACAATAGATTTGGCAGATGCAACTAAAAAAAAAAATCTCTTAACAATATGGAACTACTTGTATTTTTTAGTGTGATAAATTAATAAAAACCTTAATCCAAAATGGCGATAGAATTGGCATTTATAGATTGCATTTATGGACTTCGTACCAAGAGTAAGGAATAATCTAATCTACCTTAATAATTGTATGATTGGATTGTGCGTTGTAAATAAATTGATTTTAAGTTTTTTATTGTAGTCGAAGGTAAGATAAATGCCTCTAAATACTTTGTAATTTAAACTTTAATGCCAACCTTAAATCCCCAAAACGCTTGTTTGCATACTGTCACTTTGAAATAGACTACACAATATCAAAATTCATCCATTTCGAAATCCAAACAACGCACTTAAGCCTCACAAATCTATCTTTTAATCGTTCAGCATCAAAAACTGGCATCACCATCTACTAACATCACCCCCAAAAGTTTCATTTCAGGATTATGTCAACCACTTGAACCATCACTCTAACTGTCATTCGATGGCCGGGGTCACAGAATTAATTCCTTCACTTCGGTGCTCTCCGATATCTATGGTAATCAGACCGAAAGCTCCACTGTCACTCGGCGCCGCCAGCCATTCAATCTCCTCGAACAACATCGTAAATAAACTTCCGGCGTTATTTGAAATCTATCTTTGACCAAAAAAAATTCTAATCCGTATTGTCCTCAAAACGAGAATAGGCACTCGATGAAAATTCGATATCATATTGTCTCCCTCTGTGATTCAAATTGCTATTTTTTAACAAAAGGAAAATGGTTCTGTAGGTTTCACTATCTAAAATTACAAGTAAAAACTTTTTTGATTGTCAAATCTTTTTTCTTCATAAGTACAAATCTGCATTCCAATTTTTGTATAAATTCGTATATCCTGGAAGCTGGATGCGCACAAAGGACTTATTTTCGTGTGCTGCTTTTTAAAATCAAATTCTGTATCCACTTTCGTTACAAGTCAAACGATTTTTGAATTGGCGTCCAACTATTCAAACCTCATGGCATCATATTAGATGGGTTGATATCAAAGGGCATTTAAAAAAAAAGAAGAAAAACGAAAGCTACAATGAAATTAAAATCATTTTTCTGACAGGCAGAGTGCATTCAAAAAATGAATTTGTTAGAATCATTTTTTTTTGAGTGGCTTTGAGTCGTTACTCGAAATAAACAGTGTGAATGAATGAAGGACGCATAGTTATGTGATGAATAAGGCAACGAAATTTTACTGTCAATGGCAGAATAATTCTTGTTCCAAATTTATTCCCCCTTCGACGGGAGAATGTCCTACGAATACTACAATAAACAAGGATAGCAACATTTTTACCTATATGCTTGCAACACAAGAAAACATTATAACGACCATATTTGAATTCCAAAATGTCCTAGTTAAGGATGTTTTTGTTTCCTTTGTCAACTTATGGCCTACTAAACGTAAGCAAATGTCCTTTACAGGATTGACGTTAATTATGACAGCTTCAGCTTTCTCATATCCTAAATGCAAGAAAAAAAAAACAAAACAAAAGGATTCACATTAAAGCTCTTAGAAAAAGCTCAGGATGTAAGTTTTGAAACGAGACTCCAAAGTGAGAACAGTCTGGCGCAGTCAAGTCCCACGTGACACAGACACAAGGAATATTATTGCGCTCTGAATTCGAATTTCAACAAACCAGCAAATAGAACAGTGGGAATAAGAATCCTGGAGCCAGGACGAATAAAATTCGGTCCACGAGATACCTAATTGCCCATAGCGAAAATTGGATCAGAAGCTTTCGAGGAAAGGCACTCTTCAGTTAAATATTTGCGTTTTATGCGTTAGCACGTCGCGACGGTTTGGGTTGTTATATCGTTGTCGTTGTCCTCGAGTTAAGAGTCCTTTAATGATTTGTTGCTGTTCTTACATTAAAAAAATTAATTTTGGTTTATAGATATTATCAAAATGTGAAGTGTAAGTTACAAATAAAAAAAAAAAAAAAAAAAAAAAAGATTATGTGATGTGAATATCAAGGAAAAGATTAGTTTGCCAAAAAATGCAATTCCCCTAAATGTATTTTTGTTGTTGTTTTAATATTGTTGACACATTCGAATAAAGAATAGGATTAAAACATCATCATCACAGCATACCACCAAATTTTCTAGGAAGTAAAAGTTCAATATGCCAACTTCCAGGATCTACCTAACATTACTAACAGCTGTCATCTTCGGAACAGGTAAGGATATCAATCGCTTAAAATCCTTTTTTACATTCAAAATTAATTGGGTAGCAAAAAAGAGGATACGGATCCAGAAGTAGAAAAGAACATCCTAGGAATAATCAATGAATCATGACGCTATCTTTGTCAGAGAATCCTTTCGCTCCTATAGGGGTGACTACCGACGAACCAAACTTTTACCTATCTACATCTTTTATGCAATTTAGTTTATTTTTTCGATATTAGTTCTAGAACTCCATAGTTTATTTTTTTTTTTTTTTTGAATATTTAAAGGAAAAAGGATAATTTAATTTTCCTGCTTCTTCGAATACTCAGCCTATATTTTTGTTTATGCCTATGGCTGCGGAGGGTTATCTTTGTAGGATTTTTTTGTTCATCTGGAAAAAAGGACCTCTTTCAGTTTTCACAGGAACGCAAAAAGTTTATTTTTTATTACTCTGCGGGCTATAAAGCGGACGGCAGACCACAAAATTGTAACGCAAATCTTTAAGGACTCTTTTCTCTGTTTTAACTTTTAGCTAACTTCATTAAGGAATATTGTTGTTTTATTCACGTGCGGGCTTTTGCTTTATTAGGACTTCCGACAAAAGTTGTTCCTTTGCATGATTGTAGCCACAAGGACGAAGAACATTAATTTTAACTGTGCATATCATTTTTTTGGCGTTTTTTTTTCTTTGTTTTTGGTTTCATCCTTAGTCCACCCGCATTTTGTTGTGGTGTGTTATCCTGCGGATTCGGCCACACCTCTAGCAGGATATGTTGTAGGTACACATTGTGCCCTTATGAATAATTCAGGATTCAATTTGAACATGGATTTTCGGTTGTTTTGTTGTTCTTCTGGCTTGTTTAAGAAGAGATAAAAATAGATAGAAAGAGAGTGAGAGACAGAGTTGATACCCATTCTGTGAAGGATTTTATGTTTTTGTTTTTAGATTGTTTAATTTAACCAAGGATCCTCCACTTTTTGACTAATCTATCTCTACTTTCAATCTCAGTTTTTTTTCATTTTATGTAGATATCAACATTTTGTTTAGGATTGTATTCAGATTGTTTTTTATTTGCGTGGGGTAAAATGGGGGCTTTGACCAAAATCCTTGCTGATCCTTGAATAGCAGAAAAACGAAAACAAATAAACCTAGCCTATACAACGGCAAACAAGCACTAAAACGAATACTTAGTATATGTATGTTTTTTTTTTGTTGCACACACAAAAAGCTAATGCCAATTGGAGCAGCAATGAGTACCTTTATATAGGAATGACGATGTGGCAGTGAAATGTTTTATTGCGGTTGTTGGGGAATGGCTTTTAATTAAGCACTTATGTCATGCTAGATAAGCAACAAGGAGCGCTTCTCACACAATAGGATCCATTGTTGGAAGAAAAGACATCCTTCTCCCAGCGTTCCGGTTGCTTTTTGTCTGTATGCTCCTCCTGGGGAGTTTGCTGTTTATCTTTGACTTCCTTAGCAAAAAGGGCTTTTGTTGTATCTGTTTTTTGTTTCTTCTTGTTGAAAAGGTGGCATAGTTTTTATCCATCCCGATGGTGTCTGCATCTTTTAGTATAAATGTTCATTTTTGTTTTGGTATTTTGTTAAACTCATTGTCAAAAGCTTGTCATTCTTGAGATGAAGAACAAGCGGATGTCGTTTTGCACTTTTATAACAGTTGCTAGGTTTTTTTTTTCAACTGACCGGATGTTGTCCAAAGATTCTTTTTTGTTTTTCTCATAAAAGTCTAGGCCCACATCAATAGAGATGGTTTTAAGATCAACTTTTCCCAAAAAAAAAAAACACATACATGGACGTTCTTCTGCCATGTTGTTTGTTTGTCCAGGCACCTAACTAGATATATTTTCTTTATTAGGCTTTTGAAATAAAAAAAAGGATTTGAAGTATATTGTTGGGTAATTTGTGTTTTTCTTTTGTTTTTATCCTTTTTTTTTGTAATGGAGTTAGCCAGTTATTAAAGTTTCTATCTGAGTTTTATTTGGGGTCTTATCCTTTGTCTGTTGATTTTTGGTAATGTTTGATGTGAGGCATTCTCGCAATGAAAAGCCGATTCTTTGCAGATTTCATTAGAATTTTTTAACCGAAAAAGATGTTCAAAGCATATTGTTATACAAACAATGATGCTTTTTGAGCCGTTCTATGTAATTAACTTACTTTTTATGACTCCCTCTGGTGCTGTTTTAAGCAACACAACGTTCAAGGTCCAGAAATTGGTCGTTAATTCGAGATGTAGGTATCTTGTATAATAAGATGGCATTTGAAATTTTCAAAAGCTATTGTTTTGGGTGATGTTTGTTTTGTTTTAAAATGTCGTTTATGATCTAAATTAAGAATTTGCCTTGATTTTACTATTTAGAGACAAAGGAAGTATGAACAATGGTCATTAAGGTTAATTTTAAGGAATATTAAATGGTGAGGCTTATAGTGCTGTTAAAATTGATAGGATAATAGGAGGGTGATGTACGAAACTTGAATAAAACGAAATAGCGAAGAAACGGTGGATTACTTAATTAAAAGTTTATTTTTTGAAACATTCAAGAGTGCATATACCTATTAAAATGCTACATAATTACATTTTATTTATAATTATAAACTTTTGCGTTTTATGGAAAAATGAAAAATTCAAAACAAACTGATCTTCACATTTATTATGTTCGGTTTAACTGCAAATAAATTCTAGGAATCCTCTACATAGATAATTTTGAACAAATATTACCATGCCCAACTTGCATAGTTTTGAACCGTAGAAAGTTGCGACATCTGGATTACAAATGTTGGATAAGCTTTAAATCCTTAAAAAATTATAATATCAAAAGTCAACAAATTGACTTTAACGAAGAATATAATATGTGATATCAATGACATAGGTGGCAAGATCGCACGTTCTAGTTCTTACGTGGAATAAAATTTGTATGATTTACCCAAAATTTAGATTAGGGACATGAAAACATTTAAAGTGACTCGGGTCAAAACTTTAGTTGCTACAATTTTTTCTAGGAATTCTTTGTTAGCGATGTGCATAAGAGAAAGCCTTTTATAAGATCAGTTGTCAGCGGCAGCATTTTCAAAACGTGATCTTATTTTTGGTGTTTTAACTTTCAACTACAGCCCGTTAACTCACACCCACAAACCTTCTCGTTAAATCCACACACAGACACACCAATATCTACATCTACTTTCTACCTTAACAAAACTCCGCCTATTTTGTATTTCTTTTTCATGTTCGCTTGGTGGTGCTCAGAATACGTTTGCGATCGATTTCGGCTGAAAAAAATTACCCAAAAACCCTCTCATTAAATCCACACACACCCTATTATTAAATCTACTTTCTACTTTAACAAAACTCCGCCTATTTTGTATTTCTTTTTTCTATTCTTGTACATTTTCAATTTGAGTGGAATTATTTTGGGTGGAATTATCTTTACTTCCATTTCAAATGGATAAAATGTCGAATTCCACTTTTTTCTTGTTTGACCTCATTTCCATTGCACATGGTAATAAGGTCGAAAAAAACGAAATTTATGTCGAAAATTTAAAAAAAATATCAAAAAAAAAAAAGAAACATGAACCGAAATGGATAGACAATAAAGTCGAAATTTTATTAAACGTAAACGAAGACGCTTATCAGTAAGTTAGCATGCAAAAGCAAATTCTGGAAATAAAGATGAAATTCTTTACAACGCCAATTCAATAGAAATGTGTGTGCCAAGAAAAATATTCTTATGCAAAAGGGTCCAAAACGTAATTTTGGACTTTATTGCAGTTTTGAAATTGCAACGAGTTTTGGAGTTTCTTTCATTATCAAAAGTGCAATAAAGTCCAAATTTACGACAAAGGTAGCAACTTATTCAAACTTTGGAATACATAATGTTAAGCGATGGTTAATTAACATTTTCTCAAATTTTTGACCTCTACCCTAACTGGTCCATACAACATACCAAAATATCAGAACTACATCATGCTTTGCGAGTTTAGCTTTTTTAGTGTCCCCTTATACTGGGCTATTTATCTTAATCTCTTAATGATGAAACTGAAGTAAGAAATTTGAAATCCAGGCAGCCTAGTGCATACGCACGACTGTGTCAGTCTGTGATGGGCACCTAACAGGTTTTTACAGTATCGTGGCTCTACGGGAAATTCTGGATCAGTTGTTTTTTAAAACGGCTGTAGGGCCGTTAAGTTTATTTTTGTCGAGCGAGGCCGACTTTGGCTTAAAATCGGGTACCACAGTTAACAGGATAGCCTAGCTAATTACGTGCTTTTACTTGGTAGTAATATTGTACCTTTGGTTTCTGGGAGAAAAACTCAACTTCCTTCCAATCTGACAACTTTATGTGGCTCGTGAAAGTGGAACCGACCTGACCCGCTACTTCGCCTGCAGTGGCCAAACAGCTGAGTACAATTTCATGCGGACTTTATTCATTTGAAGTTGTATATTAAAAAAATTGGGATCGCTATGATAGAATCTAAATGAAAGCAGGTCGTCAAATAAATCTACCTGATCTGCGCATTCCATAGACCATATCTCCAAAATAACAAAGTAAAGCATACAATATTATTCTTCTGAACTAAAGAAGGAGATAACGCATGCAATTAGAATAATATTAATAAAACTTTAACAACATTTTATTGTTTATATCAAATATATTAATTATTACATTATTTAATATTTGTTTTAAATAAATGAATGGTTAAAACAATTTTCTAAAATCCAATTTTTTTCAACACAAATTATTTTTTAATTTAATTCGTATTTTCATTTTTTTTTTACGAAAAATATGTATATTGCCCTATTTTTAAAGTTATACTAATTTCTACTAGTCAAACGTTAGTCGCTCGCGGCAGGGATGTAGGAGCTTTCGGTGTTTTTGTTCACATCAGATCTACATAAAATGTTTTTTTTTTTTAATACAAATGAAACTTCAAGTTCAGATATAAAAAACGAATTATAATTTTATTTGTAGACGGTACGTTTTCTTCATCATGGCATTAATTTATGTCTTTGTTGTCGTTCTCGTCGCAGAAATAATAATGGAAAATCTCATTTGAAGATACATAAAACAAAGCCCATTAAAATTTCGACAACATAAAACACGAACAATAGTTAAATTCATTTAACACTTTTCTCTGCCCTAGTCTTCATTTTCAACGAAACGACATATCCAATGTCCTTCACACAAAACAAAAACGTTTTTCCTGCGCTTACTCCTTGTTAAAATCAAACATCTCTTTCTCAGGGATTGTATTACAATACCATATCAGCCCATTGGTATGTCTTCAGAGAAATCAAGAATTCCATGCGAATGGAATGTGAACCTCCCAAGAGGTAAAGGCGATGAAGCCTAATGTTGTTACAAGTGCAATCGACTAGAAAGTGAAACTTACTCTCTCAACGAATGTAAATTGACATTGAAGGCTAAATAGGGTCAATTGACTCGACCTTTGTATGTACTTCTGGCTTACTTTGATTTGCAAAAGGCAGCTTTTTGAAACGAGTGTGTGTTGTCAAGCGTGGCAAATTGATTGAACCTACATATTATGTGCTTCCCCCGGCCATCTAGGTTGCAAGGAAGGAATTACTACAAGAAATGGTGCAAGACAGTGTGCTGCAAACTGGTTAACTTATAAGTATGTAGAAAAAAGCATGAAAGAGAGTGAAAGTAATTGTTAAAAAAAAAAATCTTGCATCCCTCAGTTGAGTGAATCCTTGTTCTGAAGATTATGCTATTCTTTAAATTTGATTTAAACTTTTGTCGTGAAGCAGAGGAATATAATTTTTTTGTGCTTTTCTACTTAAATGAAATTTCACTTAACTATACAGCTTTTTTGGGGGCACGCAGTGGAAGAAGACATTTTTCGAATGGTTTTTTCATCATCATCGAAGAGGAAGAAGGAAAGTTTATATAAAGAGGTTGACAGAAATTTTATAGTTTAGTGTTTAAGTTCTCTTTTGGAAGTGAAAAGTTAATAAAGTTGACAGTTTTCCAGGCGCTTTTTATTGCCAAATAGGAGCTACTGTCGATACAAGACTCAAGCTGATGATTTGGGTCGTAGATATTTAAAGGAATGGTGTTAATATTTACGTAAGACGTCGATAAAGTTTAAAAGTTAAGAATTTGCTTTCACGACTTAAAATAAGTTAGATCTGTCACTTTCGGTGAAAGATGCTCTGAAAGGTAAAAGTGCCTACTTTATTTATTTTGTGAGCCAAGAAATTCTCTCAATTATTTCCTATGTCAGAGGTAGTTTCTCCAGACAAATATAACTCTTAGCTTAGACGATTAGTCATTTTCATGTAAGAGACATTGCCCGAAAAAAGAAAGGGTTCCACAATCAGGTATCAAACCCGGACATAACGGGTGGCGCACCATTTGTGCTACAATAAGAAATTCAAATAACTTTTTTTTTAATTGATGTATTTAATTTTTTTTTTTATTGGTTAGAAAATTTTATTTTATTTTAAATAGTTAGTTGTTTTTAAAGATTATAGACCGCAAATGACCTCCACGCTCTCCCACGCATATGCGGCACCTGGTCAAAAAATTATTCATTGCGGCCTGAAGAGTTGAAGTTGGGATCGCCTCAATTATTGTCGTTATGGACTGCTTTAATTCAGTTAAAATTCTGGGCTTCGTTTTATAAACTTCTTGCTTGACATAACCCCATAAAAAGAAGTCTGGTGCAGTCAGGTCAGGTGACCTTGGGGGCCAGCGAAGAGTGGAGTTCCTAGAAATTAATTTGTTTGCGAATTTTTTGTTTAGCTCCGCCATAACTGGTCTGGCTATATGTGCAGTTGCTCCATCTTGCTGAAACCAAATGCTGTTGAATGGTATACGTCTTCGGCGCAGTTCTGGGTAAAAAAACTCCTTCAACATCTTTAAATAACGGTCCCCATTGACAGTAACGGTTATACCGTTTTCTTCAAAGAAGTACGGCCCGACAATACCCTTGATGAAACTGCGCACCGCACAGTGACTCGTTCTGGGTGCAGTTCCGTCTCATGGAGCATTTCTGGATTAGACTCATTCCATATACGGCAATTTTGCTTGTTTACATTGCCGTTAAGATCAAAATGGGCCTCATCAGACATGAACAAACAATTGATCAATGTGTTGTCTTCTTCGGCCATTGATATCATTTTTTGGCAAAATTCCAGGCGAACAGGCAAATCCTGAGGGTTTAACTTGCTAGTAATTTGGACTTTGTACGGAAACAAGTTTAAATCGTCATGAATTATCCGTTGTAATGACCGTCTACTAATTCCAATTTGCCCCGATAAGTTTCGGGTCGAAACGCTCGGATTGGCCTGTATTGCAGATGCTACTGCTGCGATTGTATCCTGAACCCGAACATTGGCATCTCGATGGTACGGCCTTCGTGCGATGCTTCCAGATTCGGCAAACATGTTTACAAACCTCATAATGGTCCATCTACTCGGGGGATTACCGCCAAACTCCCGCCTAAATTCCCTTTGGACGGAAATGACGGTCTGCAAAGCATGGTACCGTTGCACTATCCAAATTCTTTTCTCCGTATCCCAAGCATCCATTTTTATAAATCTAAATAGTAACCTACAAAATAAAATAAGCCGATTACTCACACAGAAAAACAGTTATTACGTTTTATTTTTGTAGCACGATTCGTGCGCCACCCTGTACTTAACACTATGCCAGTTCTTTACTTTTGGTTACTTTTATTATAGATTTACAGCTGTGCTTCCAATTTGTGTAATAGCTTTTGACAGTCTAAATTTAGGTTTTTGGTGCTGGAGCTTCAGCCGCCATTTTGAATTTAATGAACATTTTATTTTGGCCAATAGCTTTCCCATTTTTGATTTCTGACAAAACATGAAACAAAAGGTGAAGTTATTTGAGGCGCTCAGCCTAAGCCCAAAAAAAATCGTACCGAGAAAAACAGGATTATAAAAAACATGTTTTTAAAATATTTTAATTTTTTTTTATTAATCTTTGATAAATATTATTTGTTTTTTTTTGTTTGTGGTTAATAGTAAGGGGTTTATTTACAAACAGAAAGAGCGTTTTAAACAATAAATAAGAAAAAAAAGTGGCTTAGGCCATTTTGGAATTCATTTAAATAAAATTGTATTGATACCAACTGAGGGTTAGGCCATTTATATAACACCAATTATTATAATAAGTGTTTTGAAAAATTATACAAACTAATTGAAAATCTTCATTCTTCTTCTTCTTCCTGGATGTCTTCTTCTTCGGCTCTTGTATTTGTTTTTAAATTATTATAAAACCAGTGAATTATAGGAGGTATGAATTCCTTGAGTTCTTGAAGGTACTTAAACTTTGCAGCTTCAATGAATCTTCCTCCAGGATATAGTGGCTCCAATTAAACATCTACATCAACTTCTTGAAATAAAACATCTTCACTATTTGAGTATTTATATTGAATTATAAATGACTTCTCATTTTGGAATCGAAGCCACTGAATTTTAAGCCATTCTACTTTCGAATTCTTGTCCGTGGAAACTTTTCTGTTTGTTACTTGTTTCTCAATCAAAGAAATGCTTTTAAAGTCATCTGCTGTCATTTTGACTAAGTGGAATGGCTGCTTTTTTTTGCTGTGATGATTACACGATCCCAATCATCAGGTGTAAAAATGTCCTTATAATATCTCTTTTCCTTTTCAATGAGACCGAAATCTTGATCACATGGTAGGAATGAGTGTCCAGATACTAAGAACTTATGGTCTATCTGATCAACTTCAAAGGTAGAGTTGTTAACCATGTATGTGCAAATAGTGCTCATTCTTATGTTCCGGTTTTGACCACCACATTGATCACTATACATAATTAAGTTCTTACACTTGACATTCGCTTTCACGTAATGCATAATGCAACACACTATTTCCTGTGGACCACGTGAAGCTATTCCCTCATTCCAGGTGTACATAAACGACTTGTTTGTAATAAGGTCATGAATACCAAGGCAATAGGTCCATAGCTGCCTCTTGTAGTAAGCTACCCCTGTGGAAATAACTGGCGTCGGCAGGGTTTTCATTAAATCGAAAGCTATAACTGCATATTTATCCTTGTTAAGTTTCGAATCCAACTGCATCCCACTTCTTGCTGATTCAGCTTTTCGGTGGTGTAAATCTCTTTCGCTTGTTATTCTCTGCTTTTCAGAAGGATCATCTGCAGCCTCGATTTTTACATTAAAAAAATCGCATTTCATTGCAACTGTCAGAAACTGGTGCTCGAAAGTGCAAATTAAAATTTTTTGAAAAGATTTTCGTAAACACGAATTTTGAATCAACCTTGTCCCTTTTTGCAGATCCACGATACAGCTCGTACATTAAAGAAATGTTTAAGGTCGGTGCAAGAAATTCTCTTTGGATATTCTTTTTTCCTGGAATAATGAGAGCTATACCTTGGAAATTTGTTAATAAAGCCTTTCACGAGTTCTGTAGCTTCAACGGTCGTCTTATTATGAGGTGGATGCCTTCCTCTTTGGTCCAACTTTAGTGTTGTTAATCCACTTCAAGGTGTTCTATGCTTACGCGTAATACGACCATCAGTTACCTGTAGAATCTGTTTAAAAAACCTTTTGCAGACATTCATTCCGACATTGTTGACTCTAGAAAGTTTATAAATTCTTGTACTAAATCTGCGGCTTTCGCCCAAAGACTTCTTATAAGATCTCTTTTTTTTAATAACTTTAATTTGTCCACATAAATACGCATTTTGCAAATCATGATCGGCAATTTTATAAAAATTATCAAAAATACTTCGCAAAATACTCTCACTGATATGCTGCTGACATTTTAACGGACATGGACATGCAAGTGCATTTAGCGTTCGAGCTGGCTTCACAATTCCTTTTACAGTCTTATAACATTTTTCCTGAATTTCGTTGAACTTTACTTACGTGTTTTTTTCAGTTCGATTTGTTGGCAATTCTTTTCCTCGTAGGTGTTTTCTATTCATTTCTGCTTTCAACTTCAACTGCTGATTCAGTTGACCTTTCATTTTCTGTTAATGTAACAATTCCCAATGGCCTAGGCAATGTATCTTCAAAAGAATGCGATGAAATTGATGAATCACTTTGTGTAGGGCATACTCGGATCCAGAATTTTCAAAGTCTTGTAAGCTTATGGAGTCAGCCTCAGACATGCTTATTCACGTACAATTTCTTTATCTAGCTAATACATTTTCAATTTGAATAAAGATTCTTCAATAAACTTTACGAACTTACCTTTGACAAAAAAGTGGATCTATTTAAAAATGAATAACTTTTTTTAAAGAGAACAACTAGTAAAAATAATAAAGTATCAAGAGTGTCTACATCAAAACAAGAAAAAGACGAAAAACAGTTTTCCCATACAAATTCACCTAGTTTTATACGATATCACAGGGATTTTTTTTTTATATACATTTCAAAAGATTCCGGTTCGATCTGCATAGTCAGTTTGATTTTTTTGAAAATGAGGGTTAGGCCGTTTTGGCGCTGAGCGCCTCATTTGTCAAAACAAAATCTTCATTAAATTTAAGATGGCGGCTAAAGCTCCAGCATGATTTTCCTAAAAACAGAAATTTAGTCTACTAATGACCTCCCGCAACAAACTGTAAAAGAAAAATGTACGAATTAATTTGTTTTCCATTTCAAATGTTTAACCCGACGGGACTATAATAAAATATTGGGTAACGCGATTCGTTTTTTATAGGGATTTTCAATAAGGGCTGGTCGATGTTGAGAATGTCAATCATGGTAGTCTAGGTTTCTAGGATCATATAGTTCATAAAAAAAAGTTGTACAAATATTTATTTACTTAAATACAAAAAGAATGACCAATCTAAACAATTTTGAGTTTTTTATTTATCTGATTAATATACCACAACTTGGAGACCTAAAATACGAATTATGATTCATATGGTTCAATTCTGGCCAGCAAAAATTAATTATGGTCGTTCTGTAGCACTCGCCATTGACGGTGATCGCCGCACCAACGACGAAATAGAGTTTTTATATGGTAACCTAGACCTTTTTGAATCAAAACTATTTGAAAATAAAATAACAGTGAAATAAATCAAATAGTACGTAATATATACATACACAAAAACTTATCACTATCGTTAACGTGATAAGTCAATCAAAACTATTTGAAAATAAAATAACAGTGAAATAAATCAAATAGTACGTAATATATACATACACAAAAACTTATCACTATCGTTAACGTGGCTTTCCAGGAAAGTAAGCTTTTCAGTAACGTTGTTTGTAGTCTGTCCACTAAAAATTAGTACAGGGTACAGGGAGAGCTTTATTTTTGCTAATGATGTCAGTTGTGAAATTAAAAACATAACCACTGACTTACACACGAATTGTTGCAAACAACCCTCATCTTGTGTATTGAAAACAAGCAGATCATTTTAGAGCTGTCACTTCTACATTAATGCAAATCATGGTCAATTTTTCTTTGGATTTTGTTAGAGCTTTCACAAATGGTGCTTTTTTAAAGCTTTTTAGGACAGACTGATTCATAATGTGCCCTACAGAAACACTTTAATATTTGCGTTCTCTCACAGTTAAATGAGATTCCATTGCAGTAAGAGTAAGAGATAAACGTCCTATCTTCACTGTACTGACAATTTTTAGTGGCCAGACTATAGTTATGAATTTACATTTTTTAACTATTCTGGCCAGAGCCATGAATGACCATGACTTCATTGATTTTTTTTTTATTTAAAAAACAGAATCAGAAATTCAGATGAAATTAGTCTTTATTGTTTTTAAATAATTTTTTTTAGTTTTCGTTTTAAGAAATGATTTTTCTGCGACAAGCAACATTACAATTAAGAAAATCTTCTTCTGTATTTGACAGAAAAATCAGGAACAGTAACCTTGAGTCGTTATTTCGAATTTATTTCGAAGGGATACAAGGTGGTAGGTAGGTAAAACTTTTGATTATAACTTTGAAGCCTTGAGCTTGTTTTTTCAGTATTTTTTTTAGCAACGACATAATCTTGCTTCTTATTCTTTTGTATTGCAAGACAATGTTATGTGGCAACCCGTTAATAAAAAAAACTTTAGTGTTTTTTTTCCTGTAAGGCGAGTTTTTCGTTCTGCTAAAAAATTATTTCACTACATCTCCCCCCCTCCTGCGGTAGAATTTCTAACATAATTATTTTAATTCCACTTTTCTATTGTATTTCAAATAAAAAACAAAATAATATGCAGAAGTAAGTCCGTGACAAAAACCATCTCTCCTCCCTATCTTCAAAAGCGCGGAATGCCTACAGCGAACAAGTATGTAAGAGCTGTTCAAAGTGCTACAGAAAAAAAGCTAAAGAAAAACAAGTTTCTCTAAAAAAAGCAAATTCCTTGCATTTCAAATAAAATGCATTAAATTCTCACCGCTCACAGGCAGGATAGTGGAGGCAAATCCGCCTCTCAGGACACACAACACTTTTGATGTTGAAAGCTTACTCTTTGACGCGCTCCATGACGGAAACAGCAGGGCGCACTAAAAAATGCAAAGCAGAAAGGAAACCGTCAAGAGAAACGGCAGAACAATTTTATTTGCATTTTATTTGCAAGAAAAAGATGACCTTCATGGATGGCCCATTTTTTTTATAAGAATTAGAAACACTTAGCTTGAATTTGACGTAGGTGTTTTTCTTAACTTAAAAATCAACTTTAAATAAATTCAACGTTCGTGCAGTTTATTGTGTAATAACGGTTTATTTCTAATAAGATTTTTAAAAAGCTTACAGAACTTACTCTAACATATAAAGCATTCAGAGATACTAAATGATTTGTAATATCTTTTGTATATGAGAGCAGCACTCTATAAATTTCTGTATACCTTAAAAGAATAGCATGTATGTGATTTGTCTCCTACTGTGTTAATTTATTTTAATTATAAAAAAAAAAACAAAGTCAATAATTTTGATAAGAATTATTTTATTTAAAATTAAAACAAAAACAACGATACATATACAGTATTAATTTGATTACTTATGAAGCAACGCGTTTCGGAATAAATTCTATCAGGCGAAAAAAACTTGAAGTATACAGTACAAGGAAATTGACTCGTCGTCGATTGTTTAATATTTTTAGATGTCGTCTTCGTCATAACCTTAAAATATAACTAAAGACATCATATAAACAAATATTCGTTCACGCTAATTAAGGAATTTATTCTGGTATACCGTATACCTCAAGGGTATCATTTTGATCCTCTGCTTTTAATATCAACATTTCAACAACCGAACATTTTTGCTCGCAAACTTGAAATGAAAGGGTAGTCCAAAAATGACGTTCAAGAAGAGTCGCAAACATACGGCGTTTAGGATAGAAAAGAACAGAAAATCAACAACAGTCGCAGAGCAAGAGTTGGACGGTTTAAAAGGAGTCATACTTGAATATTAGATTTGCTAAGCCAAACCATACAATTGCAAACAAACTTGAATGTCTGTTGGTTCAAGAGCTCAAAAATTTGTTGTCACCGTTTCTTTGTCAAATTACACAATATCACGACGAATTGGAGACTTAGCAAAAGATGTGAACACTTTGCGCTCCAAATGGACGAATCTACGAATGTTGCATGATGGCTGTTTTAATAGTATTTTTGGGCTTCCAATGTTTACAAGATCTGCTTTTCTGCAAGACGTTGGAAGCTACTATAACTGGTGCTGAATCAATAGACAATTCCTTTATTCTCAATGACATCCCATGGGCACAACTGGTGCCAAGGCTATGACTGGGAGAAACCTTTGGTGCCGTCAGCCGTCAGCGTTACAAGAATAAAATAAAATGCCAAGGAATGCAAAATGCCATTGCACTCTCCCTTTAAAGAGCTGTTAGACGAAAGCGTTAAATATGTAATTAATATTTTTAAGTCACGGCCTAATGATACAAGGCTACTTAAAATGTTTTGCGATGAAGTGGGTAGTCTACATACATACTTATTTCTTCGCACAGAAGTAAGCTGACTTTCTCATAGCAAAACACTAACTTGACTTTTTGCAATGATGACTGAAGTGAGATCAGAAACCTCCTACATGAAGACAACTTTTTTTGGGTGACAAGTTGTGTTAAAAGCGTAAACTATGCAAATTGACGTTTCTGGCCGATAGTACAAAAAAAATTATCTAAGTATATAACTTTAGGGAAAACCACTAACTTAAAGCCTTCACGTCAAAAATACCATTATAAAAAAAATAGAGCACGACCGGATCAGTTGGTATTGTCATGTTTTAAAAAAATATTCAGAAAACTCTTCTTCTTTTCAAATACCAATATTTGCTCCGTTTGCTGCTTTTTCTTGTTGTTATTTTTAACGATTGAAATATTCCTGAATTTGTCCATAACGCAATTGATTACTTGTTATCCTAATACGACTAGTCCTGAAAAAAATTCGAAGTTGAAGTGTGAATGCATTTGAATTTTTAAACTCAACTGATAACTGATCGTCTAAAGATACTTTAAGAGGCCAAGGAATGTGAAAAGAAGAAATGTCCTACTCTGGACAACCATTCTAAATTTTATTCCATAAAGAACACCAACACCAACAAATTTGGCAAACATTTATTTTTTATTGTTATGAATACGTTAAAAATAGTTAAGAAACATTACCGTCCTCTTTTCGCGTTAGTCACGTATTTTTATAAATGGTTTACTGAAAGAGCACATTTAACACCCCCCTAGGAGGCACATATCCTCCTTTCCACAGTTCAAATCTAACGCAATTGTCAGTCCTTAGTCCTTGCAAAAGTTTGTCACACTACCAACTATTTTCTGACTCTAAACATCATTTCCACTAACACTTGGCAATCACGCACTCCACAACATCGGAGGGGCTTCAGCAAAATCACGGATTTGGTATTTAAGTCAGAAATTTTTGTATCAAGGCACTTTTTTTGGTTAGTTTGTTGTTTCAAAAAGCTCTCGTGCGTAGATATTAAAAAGAAATTGATGAAACATTTCGGGCTCGTTTCTTTCATATTCGGGTATTGTTGACTTTTCGCATGTTTAAGTAGCATTTAAGGCATTTCATTTTCGCATTTCCGCTTTGTTTGTCATAATGGAGTGAAGATTCCTAAATTGTGAACGGCAGAGAACTAGGAATTCACTTAAGTAAATTTTATTTACAAACACACATATTATGTGTCTGAATACATTGTCACGAAGCTTGGATATAAATTTTGTAGTCGTATTCATGCTTTTCAGCAAAAACTTTTTATATTTTTTTGTAAGTTCTTTTTTTCACAAAGCTAACAATCTCGTAAATTTATGGCTCGATTTTCTGTTTGTGCTTGATATTTCTTAACCGGCACACAGGTGATATCAGGCGTGTCTGCCTATATATTTGTGAATATGCAGATGAAGGAGAAAAACCAACTGAGACTGAATAAAAACCGAGTACGAAAACCAAGGCTGGCTGACAATTGCCTTTTAGTCGCAAAGTCCCAACAAAGATAGCCCCAACGAGATGCGAGATCGATCTTTTCTTTCTTTTCTTTTGAAACGTAGTTTATTATGGGCCTTTACTTTAATTCAAAATAAACCTTTTGGGGAAAAGAATACAAATTTTCAGATCTTTTATACAACATCTTCATCTTTTGTTGATTTTTTAGACCATATTTTTGCCACAGTTCTATAATAAGGCATAAGTTCTTGAAAAGCCTTCAGCTAAATTAACTTAAACATGCATGCATCCTAGAAGTGCCGTATTTAATCAAAAAGTTTAATAGCTTAATTAAAAAGTTGCCTCAGGCCAATATTTGAAATATTCAAACTCTCCTACCTATTCAATATTTTACGCCTTAATAATCGAGTTGAAGAATATTGAGCCATGGCATAAACTGAATTGAAATAAGAAACTAGTATGCGAAATTTTTTTTTTTAAATAAAACCACACCCTGTCAATCTACCTCACTCATCTCAACACCGGGCCGACCTCGACCGGCTTGTATTTAGTGTTGTTTCCAAGCTCAAAGGCATTGACTAAATTATAACCATCTTAAAGTCTGAGATAAGAAAACGAAATAACACAAAAACCCCTGGAACTTGCATAAATTACCATCAAAATTCTGCTCACCTCTCCAATTTGACACCCTGGAGCCTCACTCCATCATAATAATGTATCTTACCTCCTCTTAGCCTATATTTCGTTTGTTATCCCTGCTTTTATTCATTTGGTTTATTTGTTTGCTATGTGATTATCTCATAACTACGAAACTACTCAGCCAACAAGGATTCACGTTCGTTTTCCTATTCACGTCGCTCGCTCGTGTCTGCTTTGTTCTTATCCTGATGCTCTCCTTGTGCTTATACAGAGGACTTCCCCAGCTTTATTTCTAAAACTCTATCTTTCATCTTGACTCTGTCTATGCTGTGAGCAAGGAAGACACCTCACACGAAAGACCTAACGCCTTTTCTGAAGTGGGTGTGCTTATAAGTGTCTAACGTGTTTGCAAGGATCTGCTTTAAGGAATAAATTATGATACAAGACAGGATAACACATTTTGTGAAATGTGAAATGAAGCGCACAAGACACACAGACAAACACAATTTTGAGAGCAAAAATAATATATTTGGGAACGGCTTGGATGCCGAAGAACTGTAAGATACATCTTATTGGCATGTTATGCTCCTTGAAAATGACGAACGATAAAGTGCTAGGGCATCAATGGAAAATGATTCCACTGAAACCAGGCGGAATGTGAAGTTGGAGTATTTACTCTTCGTTTTTAGTATAAATTGTAAGATGTTTCTCTTTTCCTTCATCACTCAAAAATAGAACACACATGTATTTCAATGTACATCTATGTATGTATGTAATATATAATGTGGTTTGGGGTAATAAAATATGGGGTTTGATTAAATCCTAAAGATGTTTTCTTTTGAGATGAAAATACTGGTATTTTATTGTTTGTGGTCATCTTCTCCCGGACCATTGACCTTCATAAAAAAAAATTCCAGGATAGTTTGGGTAATAAACATGAAAGCAAGTCTTCAAAATATTTTTTTTGTGCCCCATTACAGTTATATTACTATTTTTGTGAAATAAAAATAAACCGACGCCTAAAGAAAAACAGCTTTGGTTTATTGAATATTTTTGTCGAAAATTTGTTTTTCCAGACAGAAACATTGGTTTATATTATGTACCAAGGGGTATAGATTTATATGTACCTATGTATAATCAGAGTAATGGAAATCGATAAATTAGTTGAAGTCCTTGGGAATGGTTTAGTTTTAGGGCTTCATAGAAGAATTGGTATATTATTTTATGTTGACAGGCTATTAGATTGGATAATGTTTGAAATTTATGGAAGACATTTAATGGATATTTTGTCAGTTTATAAAATTCAAGTTATACTATCTAAACAAATAAAGTCATTAATTAGGTTTAGTTGTATTGCTATTATTTTTCTGACTCAGAATAAGAACGAAAGGTTATTCAGATGACTTGATATCTAAAAACAATTAAATTGGTTAATGTTTTTTTTTTACATTTTCCCAGAAATAAATTAAGTTGGTTTAAGCACGAGAAAGAAATAAAACTAAAAAGAGCAAATATATAAGTAAAATGCGATTAAACAAAAATAAAACAAAATAAAATAAAATAAGACAATAATCATAGTAAAATAAAACCACATAAATAGAAATAAAACAAAATATGCAAAAATAATAAAATATCAATAATAAAATTAATTTATATTAAATTAAATAAAACAAATTGAATAAAATAATGAAATAAGGAAAAAATAAAATAAAACGAAATATGTATGACTAAAATTAATGAATGTATATTAAAATAAAATAGAGTAAAATACAATCATAAATATTTTAAACAATATAATATTAATATCTAAATTAAAAAAATAAAAAACGTAATAAAACAAACAAAGCTATTAAAGGTAATGAGATAAAGGAAAATAAAATGAAACCCAATTTAATAATATAAAATGAAATAAAAATAAAATAAAACAATATAAAATTCCATTTATAAATATATTATCTAATCTTAATTTTAAATAAACACTCTTTGAAAAAGTCATAATGGTTTGCATATTTGTTACATTAATGCACATACACAGCCTTGTTAAGAAACAAGATAAGTTAAATATAATATTTGAGGTTAGCTTAGTTGATGTTATTTGCGTGCCTGAGACTTGGCTTTACCGGGTTTGGATAGTAACGGCGCGGGCATGAGAAAGATAGGGAGGGGAAGGGCAGGAGGTGTCGATTAAAATTATTTTTTGAATGCTTACAGATCAAAATGGCAAAGGAAAATCTCGCCGGGTAAACTAATCCAAATTCGTGTTGTTCGGCTAAAAAAAGAATTCCTATTTTTCACGGTATATCCAAAATTGGACTAAAGGGTGAACTTATGAGCATTCCTTGGTATTGCGGGAGAAACTTTTAAGGGGAGGGATGCAACTGGCTACTTCGAGTGAACATTTTCTGTAAAAGGTAGTCCCGACGGACTACCCGCCGAACTTTTTAAAGCGGCCGGAGATGACCTGGTGGAGTGCATACACCAACTCATCTCTTAAGTTTGGTCAGAAGAAAGTATGTCTGATGAATGGAACCTCAGCATCGTTTGCCCGATCCACAAGAAAGGAGACCTTCTAAACTGCGCCAACTATAGAGGAATTAGTCTCCTGAATATCGCCTACAAGATCCTCTCTGCCGTACTATGTGAATGCCTGAAACCTTTCGTCAGCAACCTAATTGGCCCCCTATCAGTGTGGTTTCAGACCAGAAAAGTCCACAATCGATCAAATGTTCACGCTACGGCAGATCCTGGAAACTACCCAAGAATTTCAAATCGATACCCACCACCTCTTTATTGATTTTAAGGCCGCGTAAGATAACATTTATAGAGACGAGCTATACAGAGCCACGTCAGGTTTTGGCATCCCCACAAAACTCGTCCGACTGTGCAGGATGACGATGGAGAACTCTCGCTGCTCCGTCAAGGTTGGTAATGACCTCACAGAAGCTTTTGACGTCAACAAAGGATTCCGACAAGGTGATGCGCTTTCGTGCGATTTCTTCAACGTAATACTTAAAAAAAATTATAAGAAACTCGCAAGTCAATTGTAGTGGGAGAATTTTTTTCAAGTCTGTGCTAGCATACGCTGACGACATAGACATCATTGGCAGAACTCGGCGAGCTGTCACTGGAGCGTTTGCTAGTATTGAAAGGGACACACAACACCGGTGGATTGGACAAAACATCACAATAGACAGGTACAACTTTGAGGTAGTTAGGGACTTTGTGTACCTCGGATCCGCTATAACATCTGACAACAACATCTCGTCAGAAATAAAGCGAAGAATTACTCTTGCCAATTGCTGTTTCTATGGGCTAGGAAGGCAATTGAGTAGCAAAGCCCTCTCTCGAAAGACAAAGGAGACTCTGTATAAGACCCTAATCATCCCAATCCTGCTCTATGGCGCCGAGGCATAGACTCTACTTAATGCGGATGAAGATTCTTCGGAGGATTTTTGGCCCTCTCTGCGTTAACGGGCTTTTGAGGAGAAGGTTCAACCAAGAACTATACGAGCTGTACAGCGACATTGACCTGGTCAAAAAAAATACGCATATCACGTTGAAGATGGCTAGGTCATATAGAGCGAATGGACAACAATGCTCCGGCTCGCAGGATCTTCGATTCCATCCCAGAGGGTAGACGCAGTCAAGGAAGACCTCGCCTTAGGTGGCGCGCTCAAGTGGAGGACGACCTCAACCAACTTGGAGTGCAAAACTGGAGGCAGCTAGCCAAAGACCGAGCTGGCTGGAGAGGCATACGAACTAGAAATAGCTTCTTTTTGGCCGAAACGAACATTCTTAGTGCCATAATAAAAGAAGGAATACTGAATTTCAGAAATATAACCTAGAACAAAAAATTGCTGGGGTAAATAAAGAAAGCAAACCATTCCGAAATATAGTCAAGGTAATAAAAAAACTTAACTCACATATTCCTGCCTTGAAAGTAGAAAGTAGGTTAATAATGACAGGATCTGAAAAAGCAGATGCGTTTGCAACAACTTTTTTTGAAGCACAATTGTTAATCAGCAATCAATGCATTTGATAAATTCAAGTACTTGGAATGGCGAACATTACAACAACAATTGAAGACATAATAGAAGTTCTTAGTTCATTAAAATTTCGCATGAAGGACTTCTAAAATGTACCTAATAAAAATTGTAAAATCGTTTCTGTCCACAAGAAAGTGTCTTGTGTGTGTTAACAATTGTCTTTCTCAAGTCTTTGTTTGTGTTGCAGGGGTCACCCAGGGCTAAGCCCTTGGTCCAATTTTGTACAATGTGTTTCCAAAACTTCAAAATTTGCGAAGCAGCTATTTTTGCTGACGACACATGTATATATTCAACAGATCCATTTGGTTCGAATATTGGAACTAACTTACAATCTTCTTTAAATATTATACAAGGTGACTTTAGTAACTGGAAGATAGAGATAAATGCGTCTAAGACACAGACTGTCTTTTTCACTCGTCTTCTACCTAGTTCTAGTCTCATTATCAATAGTAGAAGAGATTGGATATCAAATGTTAAATACATTGGAGTTTATTTGGATAAGAGATTAACTTTTGGTGAACACGTACAAGAAATTATTTTAAAAAAAGATGAATTTAACCATACAAATACTATATCCTTTTATAAACTGGAAATCTGAATTAAGTAGTGACAACAAACTACTTATTTAAAAAGCGATTTTTAGGCGATAATGTTTTATGGATCGTCTGCTTGGGGTAACTGTGCAAGTCACATACGAAGACTTCAAATTTCACAAAATAAGCTTCTGACAATGATGCTTTATCTCTCATGGTACTTTTAAACAACTGAATTGCAGGCTATAGCCAACATCGAAATGGTTTCAAGCAGAATCACAAAACTAAGCCAAGGATATAACATCTCATGCTTATCTTCTGTCGTTAAAGCGAAACATACCCCCATTGCCACTATCGATGAGTGGCACTTGTATCGAAGAAACAAAACACCTATCAGTTCTCGGTATGTGCATTACACACCACCTTCTGTGGAACGACCACATATTCGAAGTCGCCAAAAATGCTGCCAGGTGTCTAGGTTTCCTTCGAAGATGCAAGAAATTTTTTACCCCTTCTGATCTGGCTACGGTCTATAAAGCGTATATTCGTCCAAAACTTGCGTATAATTCCCATATTTGGGCAGGTGCTCCAATTACACACTTGAGTTTCTTAGACAGAAAACAAAAAAAGAGCTTTGAAAATGATAGGCGACCGAACAATAACAGAAACATTTTCATCTCTTGAGCACCGTCGTAATGTTTCGTGCCTTTCGTTATTTTACAGTTATTTGTACAATCAATGCTCTAGCGAAATAGACAGCTGCATTCCTCCCCTGAAACAATTCAACCGTAACATTCGCGCCGCTAGGAATGCCCATAAATTTACCCCTGAATCCAACTTCGGGCGTACAGTTGAATACAGAGATTCTTTCTTTAGCCGTACCACGCGAATGTGGAATGCCTTGGCAGACTCTGTTTTTCCCTCCCATTATGACTTACAGAACTTTAAAACAAATGTGCATCGATATCTCCTTTTATACCCCTCCCTATTTTCCTAACGCCCCCGCTGTGTTTAACATTATAAGGGTAGCCAAAATCCTTTTTGCGCAGGCCAAATATAAAAAAAATCCCTTATATCAATCAAATCTAGCTTCTTAAAATGTTGTAATAATGCATAAGTATCTATGTTAAGTGTATTACCAAGCTATTGGATAAAGACTGATATATTTTTCAGTGTTATTGATTACGGTTTAATTTATTTAATTGTTTATTTCATTTGTTCATTTATTTATATATTTATTTATCTATTTATTTATTTATTTATGTATTTTTTTTTCGTTTATTTCTTAATATATTAATTATTTTTGTGTTTCATTATTTTTTTTTTTGTAATTATCTTTTGATTTTTGTTGTAATAATTATTTATTTAAATATCTTTCTGTTTGTAAAAGCTGGTTTGAACTGGGTATTGTACGATTTTTTGTTGAAGGTTTTTAACAGTAGCTTTTCCTTCAAAATCTCTAATTAAAGCTCAATATATTTTTGATTAAACAAATTATTTATACTTGGCAGTAATAAGTTAGCATATATACCAATCTCTGTAAACTGTGCAATGTAGGTTTTAGTAGTAATGTAATGTTTTTTTTTTTTTGCTACAATAAAATAATACAGAGTATTACATAAGTTAATGCACGTAATTATAACCATCTTTAACATCAAAATTTAAAAATCATTGTAGGCCGAATTTTATTCGTACACTGAACTTGTTTTTTAAATATTTTCCAAAACAATATTTCACAATTTGTATAAAAAAAAAAGAAAAGAGCACACAAATTATCGATTTCAATTTTGTTTGCCCCGAATTGGCGAAAACATCTCCTTGGCACCTTTACTGTTTTCTGTTCTCATTTAATACGTCTAAATTGAGGTCACCTAATTATTTCCTGAAGCCGAATCTTGTGTTAAATTGTTGTTCTTCCTTGAATTATTCGTTTTCTACACTGAAAAAACCGTGCATGTTCATATCTTTTTCGTGTGTCCTTGTATCCATTCAGATGGTAATTTTCTCTTTTCCAAAATTGGGTCACGTAATAGAAAATAAAACAGAGACAAAGAAAACTTGTGTATGCTCTCTGCCATAAATGTTCCCAAAAAGCCAAAAACAGCAACACACTTAACATCCAAGTACCCTGAATGCTCTGATATTTTCACACAACAGGGGCACTACTGGCATCATACTGACATGCGACTGGAAGAATAGCTTAAAAAATCGAAAGAGGAAGAAATGAACTCCACTACTGCTCTTTTACCACATTCGTTGTTCTACATGTCCTGAACACTAAAATTCTGTCGAAACTCGAAACACCACCACACGGAGGCTAAAGCAAAAAAGGTACGTCATATCCCACTTCTGACGTTCTCACACATCAAGCTGTAATGCTTCCTTACAAATCGTTTCTAATACACGAAATTACTTTGTGTTGTCATCAAAGCAGAGGATCCGAATGAAGCAAGAATGGAGACGGCAACACCGGGTGGCGATAGTGGTTTTGGTTAAGTGTATTTAAATAGGGGTTGAAGGGATTTGTTATAGAAAAATAGCGGAAAAGCGACATGAGTAGGTGGACACGAATATAGAGGTAGAGCATAAGCATGGTTTAAATGGAATAATTGGTAGGAGTGGTCCTTTCGTTTTCGACCAACTTTAATGTCAGTTTTTGTATACATTTTCTTGAAAGCTTCCATTTGGATTTGCATGAAGCTAATGATAAGAGGGGAAAAGCACGGTTGTGAATTTGAATATTATAATTATAATGGTTTTGCTACTAGAAAGCTATATATGTCATAAACAAATTTTGGAAAGTTTCCGAATAACCCCTATAGAAAATAACCTAATTAATGACTTCATTTCGCTGGAGTCACAGGACGAAACATAATTTTTTTAGTTTATTGATTTCTGTTAAAAAAGTATAAACACATTTATAGAATAAGAATATATATAAAAGTCACTACATATATAGAAAAGGGAATTTTTTTTTTTTTTTCATTTGATTTACTTTCATTTCATTTAGTAGGCTAGTACATAATAATAGATTTTTTCTTAAATTAAGTGCAGAAGGAAGTGCTACTTACAAACTAACTAAGCAAAAGTTCGCCTAGAAGAGGGTTATCAGAAAATGAACGTTTGTCAAAGAACTAGTTTGCTAGGTGCTAGGGACTTTAATTTTTCTGAGACAAAATCTACGTTTGATATATTATGTAAGTAAGAGATGGAGAAGTGCCACGATAAGTCAAGAATCATTTTAAGAATTTTTTTTTGAATGAATGAATCGGAGCAAGAACCGATCCTTGGGACACTTGATACAGCAGAGGTCAAATAAACTTTAAGAATTACGATCAAGCAAGAAGTTTCGAATGAATGCTGTTAGGGCCAAGAGAAAATTAAAGTTTAACATTTTGTGTATCAAAGCATAATTCAAGACAGAATCAAAAGCAGATTCTATGTCAAGCAGTACAATCCCATTAGACATCTTTGCAATGAAGTTCAATTTTATATGTCGAGTGATTCTTAAGACAGACTGGCAAGTATTATGCCCAGATCTAAAACCAAATTGTTGGTTTGGTATTAAGGAATTTTCAACAATGGATTTAATAAATTTGCTTTTGACAACAAAAATCTTAGCAAGGTTACTCAATAAGCTTATAAGGCGATTGCTTGAAGGATCAAAGTTTCAAAGTTTCGGGATTAGGATTAACTTTGAAATTTTCCACGCCTGAGGAAAATATTGCAATTTTAGACAGGAGTTGATTATTTGAGGACCTGCTGGAGGGAGGTTGACTAGATAGAGGTTTGTTTGTTTCCATCAAGTTCTTAAATTTGAAGCAAATTGATTTAAAAAAAACTTCTACCTTTTTGTAATATATTTAACATTATTTTTTAACGCTTATTTTAAATTATGCTCGTGGCATTCCAAAAAGGTTTTGAACATTTGTCCATACCTTGAAGAAGTTTGTACCGTCTTGAGTTTTTCAAGTCAATTTTGTAGAATTTTAACCTATAGCGCAACAAGTAGAAACATAGAAACGAGCTTTATTTCGTTTCGAAATAGTATCCTGAATGTATGTTGGTAGGTAAAAAAAGTGGGAGGAGTAAACGGGGAAACTTCAACGCTTTCTTTGATACCTAATATCTGTTAAATTTGAGATCATAGAATTAATATGAGAGTTTAGTTGTATATCTGAAAGTGGTGGATTAGTTAAATTACTAAATTTTAATTTGACTGAGTTTTTAAAAGTTAGCTTATTCATAGTTGTATACATTATAATAGTAAGAAAGATCGAGAATTGTTGGTAGATCGCACGAATAATCATTATTTACTTGGGGATGAGAAATTAAATCAGGAGTTTCTTGGGAAAAAATCAAGAACAGAAGGATTTGTCCTTTTCTTTAGGAACATAAGTTGGATCAGATGGATACGCCAGTCAAAAGAGGTAAATTGAGTGTAATTCATGTAAAATATTTACCCATCTGTTTGCACGAAGGCATCACCAAGATTATTGACCACAATTAAAGTCGCCGCCTTCAATGAATCGACGTGATACACAAGGTAATTTGATAAAATCAATTCCTTAATGATAATTTGTTCGATTATCGTCGTTGGCATGTTCTGGAAAATAAGCACATAGAATTTTGTACGACCCCTAAAAGCTCCAATGATTTTTGTCTCCATTGTATGAAAAAACTTTAATTTGATTTCTTTTCTTACAACAATTGCTATTCCACCATCTCTATCACTTTGTCTATCTAGCCGATAGCATAGATACATAGTTAAAATGAGAAAAGGAATGGTTATATTTAAGCCCGGTTTCGGTAGAAAAAGCGATGTCGGATCATAAAAGAAAAAAAATTCCACACACCCTTGTCGGTATAGAGTATCAGTATTGTTTTGTTTCTATATTTGGGTTTTACGTCTGTCGTCTAGGCAACAGTTTGTTTTGTATAAACAAAAATTTAAAAAAATATTTGTTGATAAAAAATAATAATTTTTGAAAAAAAATAAGATCCGAGACTGTTTCGAATTTAAAGTTTTGAATAATTCTGTGCTGAAAACTTACCGCCAAGTCAGGAAATGAACATGAGATCAATAAACATTCGGCAAGGCAGTTAATACCGATTACCGATACCGCGCCGACAAATGAGGGAGCGGCCTTAGCATTCCAAGTTATTAATTTGATCCATAGTTTAAGTATTTTAAAACAAGTTCAGTAACAATATTACATTGATTTTAATATTTACAAAAAACCTTTCAATAATATATATAATACATATATGTATATATAATTGCACGAAGGTTTTATAGCTATCATTATGGCCAATATTTTTTCTAAAAACGTGGTTATTTCAAACAAATCACAATATTTATTTAAAGCTCTCGAGCACGGAATGAAAGTTTCGTGAGATGCATAGTAATTCAGATGATGACGAATCTGCATTCCATTCTAGACTTAAAATAACGAACTAACCAGTAGACAATAGCCTTTTTAGGATCGCTAAACACAAATACTGAAATTAGGAGTGGACCAAAATGGCTACCTTCAGGCACTCCAGACGATAGAAAAATGAAACAAGAACGACAACTGAGGATAATTCTCTCTTCGCCTAAAAACTAAAAAAATGCCCCGTCAGCGACATATGTCCACGAGTCCCTGTCTCCCTGTACATTTCTTATGGAACAACTAATACGTCTGCATTTTGGGGGGTACGAAACGTATTGCACAAAATAAAATTTCAGGGTTTACAGGACATGTTCGGTACGGGTCGCAATTCCTTTTCTTTTTCCTATGATCCAGACGTTACATTTATCTTGCGGGAATTGACGTCACAAGACCTAAGCCGTTGCGTTCTATCATTCAAATTCATTTCAATAAATTACCAATTTAAATATAAAAAGGTAAAATGGTAAACTTTGTCGAAAGCATTACTACTTACTAGTTGTAGGAGTTGCAATCTGCAAGATTTGCAGTAGTAGGCCTACCCTTAAGGAAACCATATTGATGCTCAATTATGACTGGCATAAGTATTGTACGTGACTGATCAGTGACGAGTTGTACCCTGCTCCTGAGATACGACCTTGGACCTAACAATTACTTCAACGACCGAAACGCAATAGAAACAATCTCTTTAATTTTCAAAACCAGAGGAGAATTACTACGACTGAACTACATACCATACGGACCTGATGGAAGTACGGAATGCAGTTTATGCAATCTTCGTGCGACAGAAAATGTTCTCCATTTTATAGGAACATGTCCGATCCTGCAGACAATACGGAGACAGCACTTGGGGAAAAACTATTTATACTGTTGATGAAGCTGCAAATGTCTTGAATGGTCAAGATTGGATAATGTTATCCAGCTACGTTAAAACACCCCTTAACTACAGAAATCAAATTTTAAATGAAGCTTTTTAATAAGAAAAACAAAATATGTAATTTTAATTTTTTGTTGTGATCATCTTAAAGGAGTCTAATCTTTTCAATTTCAATTTTACTTTGATCTTTATTATACATAATGTTTGAATAATACTTTTTTTTCTGGCTGAAGGCAAAAGCCAATGCTATACTTGTGAATTTGTAAATATAATATGTAAACTTTTGTAAATTATCTACTACTACTACTGATCAGTGACGATTTTTTCAAAAACTTCGGTATAGCAGAAATAATTGCAAAACCCCGGTAGTTTTTACTATTAAGCTATTAAGAAAAATACCACAAACAAGCAATTGGTTAAAAAGTTCAACCAGAGGTTTTGTTATATTATCGGTGATTTTCTTTAAAAATAACGGAGGAATGCATTTGTTAATATTCAAAGTTTTAAGGCTACGAACAATTTCAAACATTGAAGTTACACTTAGCGCTCAGCTTGAAATAAAAAACATATGATTTGTTTCCATTTAAAATAATATAAACGTATGGAGATAAATCGCATGGACACTGTAAACACGGAACAAAAAATGCATAAAATGTTTATTATATACGAAGAAGTAATTGGTAATAAAGCTCAGGGTTTCTTAAAGTTATTAAAACTTAAATAGTATTCAGCTTTATTAAACTAACATAACAGATTTGATACAGAATGCTTATTAATGGCAAGCATAAAATCAATTGCAAATATGCGACGATGCCAAACGTGTTAGTCAACATAATTATTGGCCCACAACAGACTTCCGTTCAATCCATATTTGCTAATGTACCTGAATAATTCACACGAGAATTACATAGTAAATATCTGCAGCAGCATAAATTTCAGCAATTTGACCACCTAAAATTCAACAGTCTGTATGAATTAATGCAAAACACATTAATTAGCCTGATTAACTATTAGTCTGATGACTATCATCAAGCAAACAAGCTGATACACATAAAGAACAACACACAAGTGTAGATCCTTAAATGATAAAATCATAACTAATTAGGTTCTTTGATATAATTCATACCAAAAGAATATATATTTTTTTTTGTATACAGATTTTCCCGTTTAATCAAATTGCTTTCTCCAGCTTTTTCTTCAATAAATAATTTTCTTTTCCCATATACAAACAAAAAAAGGAAAAAAAACTTCAAACATGCATTTTGAAGGTTCCATTAAGGGAACATAAGCGTCGTGTAATGGTGGCATGAGTTTGGGTATTAGAGTATCAATATCATTAAACGTTCTTGACACAATAATCCCAGCGAAAAGCCCTGAAAATATAAGAAAAATAACTTTATACGAATACAACAAAGAAAACATAAATCCCAAGAAGAAATTTTCATGCTATCTTGACATTTCTCTGATGATTTTCTTTTCTTTTTTTTTTTTGTTCTTATTTGCACAAACAAACACACACGAGAAGATAAAATGGGGAAATTATATTATCGATGCTAGAAAGGACCTTAATGCAAAAATAACAATCGTTATTCTGATTTATTCACTCGACAACATAACAAAGAATGGGCCAAGACCCAAGATGGAAATGTAGGCTCAGCCAAGATGTTGCTTCTTTAGGGTGCTGCACGTTCTTTTGTATGAAGAGAATGACTGTGTGTGTTTAACGTCGAACCTTACTGGAAGGAAATCATATTAAATGTGCCATCATCACGTGCTGATCCTGATCAAAGTCATATCCTCCAGGTTAAGTCTGGGGAAATGAAAGAAACATCCAAAAGATTTGCTAACATACATCCAAATAAGAAATTATATTTAGGAAGTGTGCATAGGGTAAGAGTGCCACATCAATAAAGTAACACATGGCTTACCTTTTTGAAAACGAGATTTGAATATGTTTGTAGTTATTTCGGTGGATTTCGTCAGGTTAAGAAAATCGTTTTATTGAAAAGCCATAGATTATATTTTTTACATTCAAGTCAAAGTGTAAAACATTTATCACTCGTAATAAGGCGAGATGCAAGACGCAATACACGTTAGCTGAAATTTAATTATTCTTAACGGGCTCAATAAGCCCGGTTTAAATATAAACTTTAACAGGTTAAAAACATCTTCCAAAAACAAATTCAAAAATACTATTTTATGCATGCCCTGAGGAAGGCAGTTCGAAAGGGTATAGTAAGCCACGTTTCAAGTGTATCGGGGAAAAAGGAAGGTGCAAGGATTACTGGATCAAACAAGTGGAACAAATAAATATAGTTGGTCCAAGAAATGAAGGAATTCAAAACCGGAAAGCCTGGCGACTTTTTTTGATGTGAACCCCAAGAACTCCACATGTGGAGCCACCTGGTGAGGTACTTAGTAAAGTGGGAGATTCATGTTCCTGATATTCCTGAATCCTGAATTCATAAACACCGTCCTCTAAAAAAGAAGAGCCATACTACGTTTGTAACCTTTTTGAGTTTCCAAAGCAAGCAATTTTATATTGCACATTATTTGTTTAAATAAATATGTATATTTGGAACATGCCGCATTTTTTTTTTATTTCGACAAAATAAATTTAATTAAATATGATTAAAAAAACTAATTGACAATAATATTAATTAAAATTGACCAAAAAGAGAAAAAAAACAATTTTTTCAAAATGTTTAACAAATATTTGAACTTGAAAACCATTTAATTATATTTGTATTTGCATTGCCTTTTAATAATTTTTTTTAAATTTTTAATTAAAATAATATGCAAACAATTTTTCGTTATGATATAATCCACTGTTTAAATAAAATAAAATATTAAAAAAGGCTTGACATAATTATGACTACAACTTTCAACTATTAAGAAAATAAATAACGACAAGCGGCGTATGAGGTGACTAAAAGAGAAATCACATTAAACAATCAAACATGACGTTACGATCATGGGAATGGCTAAAAAAGTTAGGGACACAAATGTCTGCTTGTCTGTCTGTCCGTTTGTATATATAACGATCTGAAGTCTTAACAGATAAAGTAATTACTTTAATTTGGTATGTGTTGTTCTTTTGGCATTTCTTAGAGGCCATTTTGAATTACATAATTTCTAGGGCTAAAAAAAACCGTACCTGTCATTCAACATTTAATTATTTTTTTTTTTTTTTTTTTAACGGTTCCAAATATTTTAAATGTTTTACCATATAAAGAGCAACAATTTCAATTATTAAAAATTCAAATAAATCTATTGAGACAAGAAAAATAAATAAATAACCGGTGTCTTCAAAAACTGTTTTGATACACTAGAGCATGTTTTCAATATTTATATACAGGGTGCCCGCCGGGAAGCTATACTATTTTGTTTGTTTATAATTTTTGATTAAATGAAAGAGAATGGATCTTATATTAATAAATATTTTATTTAATGTCGGCAATTATGTATGAAATACAATATCAGGCAAATGTTTGCCTCTGTTAGTCTCACAAATGCTGGCCCTTTTGAGCACATTTTTCATTGCATTCTCACACATTTCACGCGGTATTTCATTAATTTCATCACGAATATTTTGTTTGAGTTGCTCAAGCGTTTCTGGTTTCTTTGCATAAACCTTGCTTTTCAGATATCCCCACAAAAAGAAGTCTGGAGCAGTCAAATCAGGCGAGCGTGGAGGCCAATCAACATCACCATTTCTTGAAATAACTTGTTGTGGGAAGAGGTGTCGCAGTAATTCCATTGTAATCCTGGCTTGTATGCGATGTGGCACCGTCTTGTTGATACCACAAATGTTAATCAAGCCCAAAACATGCAGTTGTGGCGTTAAACAGTTTTCAATCATATCACGATATCGCTGCCAAAGAAGTAAGGTCCAATGATTCCTCCTGACCAAATTGCACACCAGACTGTAACTTTTAATGGATGCAAAGGATGAATAATTTGAGGGTTTTCCATTGCCTTGAACCGACTATTCTGTTTATTCACATATCCATTCAAATGAAAATGTGGCTCGTCACTCATTATGATTTTTTCATGAAAATCGGGGTTGTCATGGGCTAGCTGTAACATCCTATTGGCATATGTACGGCGGCGTATATGGTCTTGTGGAAGAAGCTCTTGTGTCAACTGAATCTGAAATGGAAACAAATTCAAATCCTTGTGCAAAATTGTGGCCAAAGTTGTTCTTTGAAGACCAAGTTCCTGAGCAAAACGTCGAATTGAGGTTGATGAATTGTTTTGAACACTTCCTTGAGCAGCAGACGATCTTGCAGTACGTTGTGGTCCGTGCTTGGGCATATCACCTACAGACCCTCTTTCTTCGAAATCATTCACTACACGATAAATAGTGCCTTTTGTTGGCACATTGTTTCTCCCAAAAATTTCACGTAACTTTCTCATCGTCACAGTAATCGATGATTAATTTTGATAAAATGTTTAAACGATTAAAACACGTTGGTTTATCGAATATTTTTTCATAATGAATTTGCCACATGTCTACTTCACGACTACCAAATATGGACTGTCAAGACTATAGTTTACCAAAATGGCGGCAAAACAAAGTAGTATACCTTCCAGTCGGACACCCTGTACCTGGGTTGGACCATCCTCGAGCTCCATTTAATATTTCACATAGACTATTAAGTGATAGAAAACTTTCATGGAAATACAAGCGTCGTATTTCTTGTAATATTGGGCAGATGGCAATGTGAAGTGGTAAATATCTTCGGATTCTCTTCTATTACAAAGTTGCAAGCTTGCTGTAGATCGGTTCTATGTGGAATGCAGTTCATATTGAGAATTTCTATTGATGTTGAAGTAGCTTTCATCAGTTAACATTTGATGGTTTAGGTTCCTTTAGTATGTTCTTGAGGCTAATGAAGAAGCTCTGGTTAAGTGTTGCTCACATATTTTATCTCTACTTGGGCTACAATCGTAAAAAATAAATCCTGCCACTCATGGACGTTCCTTTCTGTAAGAGATAGGGATATGACGTGCGACAAGGCGAGCTGGTTCCATTCTCTAAAAGGATAAGCATTAGACAGCATTAGACTTTTGTTTTCTAGACATTAATGTGAAGATCCCAAGTTATACAATTAGCCTCTAGTTTATTGATTTGCAGTTGAAGTGTAAAGGGATTGTCAGCAATTAATACTAAATCGTCCGCGTAAAGAAGTACCGTAATTAGAATTCCGGCAAAGATGACGACCCCAGGAAGCATATCGGATATACCATCGATGTATAGTGCGAATAGTAAGGGACTCAAAATGCATCCTTGCGGTACACCTGCAGACGTTTCAAACCAATCTGACAAATTCGAGCGACCTTAAACTGCTTCACTTAACGTTGCCAGGAATTTGGTATATAGCATTTAAGGAACTACCGCGACATACGAATCGAAGCCATTTTATAAATCAGAGCCTGTCTGTTGACTGTGTCAAATGCAGTTTAAAATCAACGAACCACACATATAATTTCTTATTGTTTTCAATATATTTTCTGGCAATGTAAGTCAAAGCAAAAATGGGATCTACTGTCGAGAATCCAAGGCGGAAACCAGCTTGAAATTTACTGAGACAATTACTGCTTGCAGTCCAGGAGGATAGTCTTCCATGCATAATCCCAGCAAAAATCTTTCTCAGTGAATTGAGAACGGAGATTCCTCTATAGTTTTCAGGCTGGTTTACATCTCTTTTTTTATATATTGGAAAAATAAGAGCTTGCGATCCCGCAGTGGCATAAATGTTTGAGTTGGTCGTTGTTTTTTTTTTTTTTTTTGAAAAATTCACCGGATATTCCATCACTACCAGGGGCTTTGTTATTCTTCATCTGCAGAAGAGTTGTTACCAGTTCTCTAATAGTTATTGGAGCGTCCAACTCTGGAACGTGTAAGTCTTCTAATGCTGACAATAGAGTTTTAAAATGTGCTCCTAAGGTCTCAGCTTCGAGAAAAATCAGAAAAGTCTTCACACCACGGGACATTCCACCTAGTTCAAGAATGTTTGACCAAAATTGCTTTGAGTTTTTACTGAGTTGTAACTGCCTAGCCATATTTTTCAGGTAATAATATGAAAGTGTATGTATGTATATTGTACTTATAACAAAAACACAGTTTTCGAAACTTTTGTCTGTTTATTCCGGCTAATCTCGGGTTCAGCTACATCGAATTTAACGGGATTTCCACTGGCATATTGCTGTTGTTCTAGGGGGTAACTTATGCTAATTAAATTACCCATTTGGAGGCACCAGTCGGTTCTTTTTCGAAAATTCGTATTTGTTTACCGAATTTGACGGGATTTTAAGATAGCTGATAATGTAAAGAGTATATTAGGCTATCTAGGTGGCGCTGGAATTTTTTTTTTGAAAATTCTTTTTTATGGCAGATATCTAACGTTCTAAGGAGTAACTAATCACGTCTTGGTACCGCTGGGGTCCTTCCACAATCAGATAGCTAATAAAGGCTATTTTGATTGCTAAAAGGCGCCACGCCGGGATCGTTTTTTCGCAAAAATGTATGGTATTCCCGAGACACGCCGGTTGGGCTAGCTAGTTAAACATAAAATTGATTTCAACAAAATGATAGGCGATTTGGGCCGTAAGCCTAAAATATGTATTTAAGTTTGGATCAACACTTTCGAAAACAGAGTCAACAACTTACAACAACAGCTTACCAGGACCTAAGTTTAATAACTTATTCAAGGACTTTCTAAATTGATAGTAGTTAATAGCAAATCACCAACATCCGTAATGGAACTATTACGTCTTGCTTAAGAGCTCCTTAGGCCTTATTTTACTTAATTGTCTTACTAGTCCAAAGAAAAAAATTGCAAGTCCTTTCCGATTGGTTGAGTACCGAGTACCTTTTTTGCTATTCAAAGCTACATTATAATATTGTTTTCCTGAACAGAATGCTAAGTTGTATGTCTGATAGTTCATCGAAAAATTTTGTCATCAGAAGGTGCGATGGCTCAGGCAGTAAATTTGACGAAATATAGCCTTTTTCCTTAACTAAACGTATCAACCAATTAAAGTTAAGAGGTTTCAAACCTCTTGCTTATTTTTTACTATTCAGAAATAAATTTTTAAAACGATAAATCCTTTATGATGTCTAGACATATCCAATAGAACGATACTCAGGCTATTACATTGTAATTCCCTAAACATACCTTTCTGCAAATAGGTACATTTAAATAGGCGTACTTAAATTAACTATGCTGTTATTTGCTTAGTTAGATAACCTCACATTATTCCTGATCCCTGAGTTCTGTATCGCTGCCCGTGTTTTAAGTAAAGTAAATCATCCCACTTTGATTGCTTTTGTTAATAATATGCGTGCAGAATGAAATGTTATTTTATTACGTTGATTCAGCGGGGGTCAACTTTATGACTATTGTTAAAGGAACGCTTTATGGCTTCTTGTGTTATTTCCTCTCGTAAATCTAACGCACCTTTGAGGAAAAAGGTAACTGAGAGATCTGATGCCGCATGTTAAAATGTTTCCATCAAATGTAAAGGTGGCCACTTAAAATTTAAATCTTGTCTGAGTTGGTTGGTTCCCTTAATATATTCCATGACTGAAAAACCCTTATTCTATAATGTCATGCTTAGGGATGGTCCAGTTTTTTTTTTACTGGGAGGTTTGCATTAAAAGTAATGAACAGAAGGGGCGAGGAAAGGCAGATGTATTAGTATGTTAACATATGGGGTCCATTTCAAAGGTCAGCACTTAAATTTTATTTCAAATAGCTTTCTATACCCATAAAAACTTTTTTTTGTATATAATAATAAGAATTGGCTCTTTCCGAGCAATTTTTTAAAGTGAACTAGAAAGTTTTACGTGTACAGGGAAAAAGAAATTTAAACGGCTGATTTAAATTGTAATACTGACATGCGTTTTAATTGGCGATGGATACTATCAGTGATTTTTTACTTGCGATTCATAGGGACTATAAGGCAAGTTATGCATTCGTAAAAAAAATTCTAAATTATTGTGACATTCTACAGACAAAAATTGAGATAACATTCAAACATGACATTACGATCATAGAGAAGCCTAAAAAAGTCATTGGCAAAAAATGTCCGTCTGTCTGTCTGTCCAGGTGTATATCGAGCTGCAGCCTAAACGGGTAAAGCGTTCCTCAGAGGGGAAATTGAAATTTTATTTTTAGGGCTAAAAATAACGGTCTTGCCATACGACTTTACGTTTAGGTCTCGAAAACGGCTCCAACGATTTTGATGAAAATTTTTGAGAATTTTTTGTTGGTATTTGATAGCCAATAAAATTTGATTAGAACCCCATATACGGGAAAAGTCTATTAACGGGGCCTTTCATAACGGTTTTTTTTTTTTATTTTTGGCTTTCTCGGTAACGGCTCTTTGGATTTCTATCAAATTTAATATTTGAAGAGATCTAGATAGCCAAATTAATTCTGCATATCAAAATTTTCAATAACTTTTTTTTCTAATAAAAATTAATTTTTGAATTTTTTTTTTGAAAAATCAATATTTTTAAAACAAATAAAAAAAATTATTTTTAATTTTATAATCACATGTATATTAATAAACTCTAATAAACTGCATACCAACATTTCCAAAAAAAAAAAAAATTTTCAAGAAACTAAAAATTAAAAACAGGATGATTTTATCTCCTACAATTTTCGAATTTTCAGTTTTACTAAAAACCGGTAAGTATTTTGGTTTTGATACTTTTTATAGTTCAAACTGTGTTATTTTCAACGTAAATGTTATTTGTTTATGTCAAAGATCTTGCCGTCCAATGTAATTAGGCACAAAAGAGCAAGTACGTGCGACCCAGTCGTGACCATTTTTTTTTTCGACTTTCTCGAAAACTGATCATCCGGTTTCAATCAAAATTGATATTCAGGATGATGTTGGTAGCTTAAGTAGTTTTATTTTAAAATATTTTCGAAAACTTTTTTTTTGTATTTTTAATAATTTTCTTAATTTTTTTTTCAAAAATCAATATTTTGAAAATATGTTAATGGATTTTTTTTTAATTTTGTTTTTAGATGTAGATTATTTTTTTTTCTTAAGGTTTTCTTAAATTATTTTTTTTTAAAAGCCGCTCTTACAATTTATTATAATATTGTAATAATAATAACTATTTTTCGAACTTTTTAAAACAATCAAGTCAGAAAACTCGAATAAAAACTTTGAATTTGGCTTAATATTTTTCAAATTTTATTCCAAGCTGTGACCGCACATTAGAACAAGTACGTGCGATAAATTCATGCAATTTATTATATAAAATTAGCTTTTTGTTTTAAGTAATTTTATAAAAACTTAACATTAAAACGATCTGAGACTCATTATTAACTGTACTAATATTAATCGACTCTACGTTAAATCTTTCTTATACGACCCTAGAAGTATGTTGTACATATTACCTAAGTTGTTCCTGCATTATAAAACATTTAATTCATATAATGCTACAAATACAAAATTAATTTCTTCTTCTTAAATTTATTTGTGAAAACTCTTAAAGCCCAAATGGGGAATATGTTATCAAAAAAAAAACGATATTTATCATTCGGCTGCGTTATTTAAGAAAGACACAACTAGTTTATAGCAAAATTTGGAAAACCGCCAACTCATTTGAGAATTCCCGAAAATATTCATGAATTTTCAATCCGTTGAGAAGACCTATTTTTTCACCAACGCAACAAAAAACTTTTGTTTGGAAATTCTCAAGGGATTTCAAAACCATCAAAAAAGACCGAACTTCCGGCTTTTGTCGACTCAGTAGGTATTTCGAGAAAATTTATTATTTTCGCACAACACTCACACCCTTATATCTCAAAAATTGATTAAAGATAGAAAAAAAAACCAAAAGTTTTGTGTATTCTTCCAGGAATTAGAAAATTCCTTTTTTTTTTTAATTAATTGTGTGCACGGGAAGACAGAGATATTTCAGGGATTTAATTTGCATGCGCTAGAAGCCTTTTAGGGTAAAATGTGTGTAAACTGATATTGAGACTTTCTAGAATTGGAATGAATTATTCAATTTATATGATTTATTGAAAAAGTTTTTCTTCTCTTTTTAGATCCAACAATAAGTGACGCAGAATTTCTGGAAACATTTAGTACCATTGTGAGCAGTGAATCATCCTCTGGTAGTGTAACTTCAACCTCAACAAAAACAACAACGACAACGGCGATACCTCCACTCTCACAGATATTAGCTCCTGAAGCCCTGCACATGAATCAAGATGAATTGTATCTTGAGTCATCGTATGCGAACAATCCACCGAAGAATTTTACAGTACAAGAGACGAATGTAACAGTACAAATAGGAAATCATGCGTATTTGCCGTGTCATGTAAGTATCTTCTTTCTTAAATTTAAAAAATTAATGTGGTGGTTATGTATGTTCTCTATGGACTCATATGGACGGAATATGTTAAAATTGCTACATAAATGTAGGTAATTTTGACTTTAGCTCAACTGGTGATACAATAAAATTTGGATCTGATAGGTGGCGCTGGAGTGGAAATATTTACGAAAATGCGTTTTCTCCATTAATAGGGAAAAATCGGTCTGACCGATTCTGAAGACAATTTTTGTATATATTACATGGTAGCTTTGTGGATATAAGTAGTGGGCTGAGTTAGCTGATAATTGTATCAAAATGTTACTATGGGCTAGGAAGGCAATTGAGTAGCAAAGCCCTCTCTCGAAAGACAAAGGAGACTCTGTATAAGACCCTAATCATTCCAGTCCTGCTCTATGGCGCCGAGGCATGGATTCTATCTAAAGCGGATGAAGATATCCTTAGTCCTTTCGAGCGTAAGATTCTTCGGAAGATTTTTGGCCCTATCTGCTTTAACGGGCTTTGGAGGAGAAGGTTCAACCAAAAACTATACGAGCTGTACAGCGACATTGACCTGATCAAAAAAATACGCATATCACGTTTAAGATGGCTAGGTCATGTAGAGCGAATGGACAACAATGCTCCGGCTCGCAGGATCTTAGATTCCATCCCAGAGGGTAGACGCAGTCAAGGAAGACCTCGCTTTAGGTGGAGGACGACCTCAACCAACTTGTAGTGCAAAACTGGAGGCAGCTAGCCAAAGACCGAGCTGGCTGAAGAGGCATGTTGGTTGAGGCTCAGGTTCGTCCCGAACTGTAGCGCCCCCTAAGTAAGTAAGTAATTATTTATAGACTATCCTTCGAATTAAAAAATGAGCACGACTGGGTCGCACGTACTTGCTCTTATGTGCCTAATTACATTCGAAAGCAAGATCTTTGACAGAAAAAGGTTTTAATTAAAAATGAAGTACGCCATCACACTTCTTAAATAACAAAGAATTTATGAAAAAAAATATTTCGAAAAGTGTAGGACCGGTTTTGATAAAATTCTGTTTTTTATTGTTAGTTTTTTGAAAAAAAAAATTCTTTTGAAATGTATGTATGCAGTTTTTTTAAGAGTTTATTAATATATATGTGAATATAAAATTTAAAATATTTTTTTTGATTAGTTTAAGAAATATTGATTTTTTGAAAAAAAAATGTTAAAATAAATTTTAATTAGAAAAAAAGTAATTAAAAAATTTGATAAGCAGAATTAAGTAAACTACCTAGGTCTTCACAAATATAAAATTTGACAGAAATCCAAAGAGCCGTTACCGTTATATGAAAGGTACCGTTAATAGACTTTTCCCGAAAATTCGGTTCTAATCAAATGATAGCCAATACTAACGAAAAATTCTCAAAAAATTTCATCAATATCGTTGGAGCCGTTTTCGCGAAAAAATAAGCTTTTCCTAAACGGCCATATGCCAGGTGCCGTTAGGCCTTAAAATAAAATTTGAATTTCCCCTCGGGGAATGCCAAAATAATCATACACACCAAATTTGAAGATAATCGGTTTAGCCGTTTAGGCTGCAGCTCGTTATACATACATACAGACAGACAGACAGACAGACGGACAGACATTTTCTCTCGATCACTTTCTTAAACTTCTCTATGATCGTAATGTCATATTTAATTGTTATTTCATTTTTTTTTAATATTCACGAATCCTAAACTTGCCTTATAGCCCCTTTAATCGAATTCAATGTTTGAGAAACCCTACACACAGACCAGAAGTTTATCTCTGCATAACGTTTGGAGATGATTTTTTTCAAGTTTCCCTCATATTTTCCCCTAAAAATAAATGTAATATTTAGTATAAAAAAAGCAAGCTGCAAGTATATGGAATAACAAAAATACAAGATTGAAATTATAATATCCGAACATTGTATGTGCGTATTTCTTACGACTTGAATCGTTTTTGATATCGTTGTTGGTATATGGATATGAAATCTTATTTCAAGAATTCAAGGATGTAGAATCAATCGATCGATGCCTATCTCGATATTTACTTTTTTTTTCTTTAACGTGCGTTAGGAACACAATTTTTTGTTCTTTATCTCTTCATCGATATAATAAATGTTCCCAATTTTTGGTTGGGTGAAAAAAGACGTTATTTTTCTGTGTTTATCTCTCCTAGCGTGAACCAATTATGTAAAAAAAAAATATTTGAATTTCCTTTCTATGGTGTAAGTGTATCTTGTATCTATCTTGCTCATGCTCTGATAGTCATAGAGATTTAAACAGATTTTTTTTAGATTGTCGAAAAAGGCGCTGCTTTGTTGCGTCGTAATATATGTATTAAGAGGAGCATGGGAAGGAAATATATAAATCAAATGCTTAAATCAATGAGGAATGTTTTAATGGAATAGAATTGTTAAGCAAATTGATTTATTCCAAAGATAATATAAGCTTTTCCTAATAAAGTTAGCAAGATATATATATTTATATACATAGCCTTCAACAAATAAAATTAATGTACATTAAATTAAAAGATTATCACAACATCATGTGAGGTGATGAAAATTGTAAGTGATCAGCCAGCAGCGCGAGGAAAAGGAAGATTTTCAAATTAAATATCAATTGATTTGAAATTCTAAAATATTGGAAGCTTTGAAATTTGCACTCAACCCAATAATACTTTAAAGAATTAACGGCAGATTTTTTTTTTGTTAACAAAAAAGGGGTAAATATTTTGGTAAATTGTGGTTGGGTATTATATTCGATTTTACTTCAGTTGATAGAAGTATTCGATCTGTCAAGTTCAATGAATTTTTATTCGATAAAATACACCCTGTCTTTAGTCAATTGTGTTGAGTCTATTTTACCTGTTGTCGTCCTGCACTTCATCACACATATTTTCATATTTATTGACATGTATTTTTTCTGCCCAATGGATATAGCTAAGATTTTACTAATTCCGAAAGGTGGAAGAGGAAATGAGTTTAGACGCATTTCAGTGCTACCATTCTGACTAAGATATTTGAGAGGGTTATGCAAAAACATCTCAGAGCTCAGAACATCCTCTTATCTAAGCGCAGAGTTTCGTTAAAACCATAGTTGCACAAATGACATTCCAAATATGGTCAAAAATATCGAGCTTGCTATGGATAATGATGATCTTAAAATCATTTTAAACACTGAACCATGCTAAACTATGCTATTAGATTATGAATTGTCATTTTTCCCATGCGTATATTTTTACCTTATCTTAGAGAAAGATAACAAACAATTTCTGTTTGTAATAACATTTCCAATATTGTTTCGATTACTAGAGGTGTTCCTCAGGGTTCGATTTGGGACCTATTCTTTTCTCTTTATTCATTAACTAGCTGGTTCCGCGGCTTTTCTTGCGTAAGCCTCGGTCCATGGATACAAAAATCGTTTTTTTAATTTTTTAAACATACATGACATACCTCTGATTTAATCTTCAATTTAAAGATAGTCTACACTTTAGACATAAAATAATAATAAAAGATGATAGTGATGTCAGAAAATACTAAGATGGTGATTTGTATGCATCATGGCAGCATACCTGGTGTTTTGGTGTATCATTGCATTTCTCTTTAAAATATAGCTCGTAGTGGTTCGGCGTTAACGTTGCTTTAAGAAGTGAAATAAAAACTTACAATACCTACGCCATCTGTTTTAGAGCAAAAGTACGCGGTAACACTATGTTTGGCGTGGGTGTAGTAAAAAACATTTTGTCATTTTGCGTGATGTGGTAAAAATGTTTTTTTTCTTTTAGCAAGTTATCAAGTTTTAGTTAGTATATTGTGATAAATTGTGTCAATTCAATTCAATTCAATTTTTATTAAGATACAAATGGACAAGTAAGACGTAAGTCTTTTATAGTACCTAACATTGGGTTTAATAAATATTTATATTTTGACTTAACTAATAATTATTAAAAGTAATAACAAATTACATTTGAGAATTTTTACATAAAATAAATTAGAAATAGAAATAGGAAACGAAATATAAGAAAAATAAGATATAGAAAGAATTTTATGATTGCTGTGTGAAATGAGAAGCAATTGCATTTTTAAAATTTGAAGCATTTATTACAAAGGGTGGCCCACCAATTGTGCAGCAATAAGGAATTCAAATAACTTTTTTTTTATTGGTTAGAAAATTAAATTTTATTTTAAATAGTTATTTGTTTTTAAAGATTATAGACCGCAAATGACCTCCACGCTCTCCCACGCATATGCGGCACCTGGTCAAAAAATTATTCATTGCGGCCTGAAGAGTTGAAGTTGGGATCGCCTCAATTATTGTCGTTATGGACTGCTTTAATTCAGTTAAATTCCTGGGCTTCGTTTTATACCAAGCAAGAGACATAACCCCATAAAAAGAAGTCTGGTGCAGCCAGGTCAGGTGACCTTGGGGGCCAGCGAAGAGTGGAGTTCCTAGAAATTAATTTGTTTGCGAATTTTTTGTTTAGCTCCGCCATAACTGGTCTGGCTATATGTGCAGTTGCTCCATCTTGCTGAAACCAAACGCTGTTGAATGGTATACGTCTTCGGCGCAGTTCTGGGTAAAAAAAACTCCTTCAACATCTTTAAATAACGGTCCCCATTGACAGTAACGGTTATACCGTTTTCTTCAAAGAAGTACGGCCCGACAATACACCTTGATGAAACTGCGCACCACAGTTGGGTGCAGTTCCGTCTCATGGAGCATTTCTGGATTAGACTCATTCCATATACGGCAATTTTGCTTGTTTACATTGCCGTTAAGATCAAAATGGGCCTCATCAGACATGAACAAACAATTGATCAATGTGTTGTCTTCTTCGGCCATTGATATCATTTTTTGGCAAAATTCCAGGCGAACGGGCAAATCCTGAGGGTTTAACTTGCTAGTAATTTGGACTTTGTACGGAAACAAGTTTAAATCGTCATGAAGTATCCGTTGTAATGACCGTCTACTAATTCCAATTTGCCCCGATAAGTTTCGGGTCGAAACGCTCGGATTGGCCTGTATTGCAGATGCTACTGCTGCGATTGTATCCTGAACCCGAACATTGGCATCTCGATGGTACGGCCTTCGTGCGATGCTTCCAGATTCGGCAAACATGTTTACAAACCTCATAATAGTCCATCTACTCGGGGGATTACCGCCAAACTCCCGCCTAAATTCCCTTTGGACGGAAATGACGGACTGCAAAGCATGGTACCGTTGCACTATCAAAATTCTTTTCTCCGTATCCCAAGCATCCATTTTTATAAATCTTAATAGTAACCTACAAAATAAAAACAAATAAGCCGATTACTCACACAGAAAAAAAGTTATTACGTTTTATTTTTGTAGCACGATTCGTGCGCCACCCTGTACTTTTAATAGCCACTGGTAGAGAGTTCCATAGATTCGTTACGTAGACTAAGACGAGCTGCGAAGAGTTCAAGTAGCAATATGTTGGCACCAAAAGCATTAATGATCTAGAGGATTGAGCAAATCTAAATTTTTCAAACAGGTAAACAGGTATTTTACTCCGCATAATTTTGTGAAGAAAAATTAAGCACCTAGCACCAAGATATTCCTGAAGGGAACATCCCAGGACAAGCCGATGATAATGCGATATTTTATGTTGGGAATGGGAATCTGGTTTACAATACACGGTATTGCCATATGTTATTAAAGGCAAAAGTAGTGTTTTATTAGCCGTAGTTTAGTGTTCACTGGAGTTATGGCAGAAAATAGCCAAAGCGTTCGCAGGCCAGTGTAAATCCTTCCTATTATATAGTTGGTATGATTTTCAGCAGAGAGCGATTTATTTACCTTGATACCAAGACTGGTTACAGTGTCCACAAAACTAAGCTGGGATTGGGAGAGGAAAATTGGAGGCAGAGAAGAGGTATCAATCTTCTTTTTGGAAATTGCAATACGTTGAGACTTTGAAGGGTTAAGTCTAAGACCATTATGAAGCGACCAATTGGAAATTGCAGTGAGATCCTCATTAAGTCTACACGCCAAATCTTTGTCCAAGCCAATTGGGCGAGATATATAAAATTGTACATCATCCGCATAAAGATGCAAGAGCACATTTGAACAGACACTAGGAAGGTCGTTAATATAAAGGCAAAACAATATCGGTCCAAGAATGGAACCTTTGCAAATTCAAAGACCGAGATTGAATCTGACCAATATTAACTCTTTGACTACAGCTACAAAGTTAATTCCTAATAAGTTGTACTGCTCTCTCATGAAAACCAAAGTAGTATTCAAGCTTTTTGCAAAGGGTATCATGGTTAACTCTATCAAAGGCCTTCGAGAAATCCAGTAAACAGAGAACAGTCACATTGTCTTGATCATATTGAACCCTTATATCGTCAAGGACCTTTATCATGGCAGTTTGACAGCTATGCTTTTCACGAAAACTAGATTGCACTGGGGCCAGTAAATTAAATCTAGTAAGGTGACTAGATATCTGCGACGCTAGAATTTTCTCAAAGACCTTTGACAGACACGGAAGAATACTAATGGGGTCGGTCGGTTTTTTAGCCACAGGGATGACCTTAGCTTTTTTCGAGCTCTCAGGAAACGATGAAGACGCTATACAAAAATTAACCAAGTGTGTCAAGGTATTGGAGATATGTGGAAGAATCCTTTTCAAAAAACTAATTGGAACACCATCTTCTCCACGAGTATCAGATTTGATGGAACGAATGCTTTCCAGGATATCATATTCAGATACAACTTCAAACTAAAAACCGATGGAGGTTCAGAAACAATCATGAGGTCAAGGAGACTTGGAGTACAGTTAGGTGCAAAACGTGTAGCAAAAGAGTTCGAGATATGAAGTCAATTAGCCGCGATTTCATCCCTTAGTTGTTTTGCCCGACTATCAAATAGCTAAAGATCTGCATTGAAATCACCGCAAATTACAGTATGTTCAAATGAGGCAGAGAAATGTTGAAGAGCAGAAAAAAATGGTTCAGGGGAGTAACTTCTGTTAGGATTGTAACCAACGCCTAAAATGGTCTTATTAGCACCATCTGTTATTTTCAAGATAAGAACCGCAATTCCTCCATTATTCGACGTTCCTAAAACTCTACTTTTAAGTGATACATTGCAATAAACTGCAACACCACCCCCAGAAGTGTCAGTGATTCTATCGTTACGTATTAAGTTGTAGTTATTGATATCATATATGTCACTGGGAATATCTGGTTAATTTTTCTATCAACTATTATTTTTTTGGCTCATAATGCGGTTTGATCTATCTGGTAACAAATTCAATGAGTTTGTTTGCCGTTTACTTGCCTTTAGAAAACATTTTCGCATTCATGGATTTTTTTAGTTTGAGAAATTTTGCTTTTTGGAAAGTAAAAAGCCGTTTTCAGAAATTGTTTTCCTTTCATAGTGTGACTGCTCTCTGAAATTTCTTTTGAGAAAATTTTAAAATAAAAATGTTCCAAACGCTTTTTGAAAGTACTTTCCTTTTATTGTGCCACGACACCTTAAAAACACTAAATAAAATGAAAAACCCTATTTTATTTGTTTTATACCAATTATACAAACCCTAGGAACGTTTATTTTTTTCACCCACAAGATGAACAAAGAAAACCCACAAACTCAATTTTTATGTATTTCTTATTTATAAAATACAAAATATCAAACGATATATTATATGTCCAATTATCATAATTGAGGATATGAATCACAGAAGAAAATAGGAGAACAATTTTAAATACAAAAAATACACTCCGCACTCAGCTTCACAGGAAGCCATATAATCATCCTCTTCACTCTACTGTGTGTGCGTTTAAATGCATCCGGTTGGTCATTTGATTTCAGTTTTTCTATCTCTCCACTCCACTCAGTCAAATCAAAACATAGTCTTCAATTCAGAGAAAAAGTACCTATAATTGAAAAATTGGTATCACTCATACGCCATAGTGTACCAACTACTTCCAGGAATAATATCAATGTCAGCTGCTTCCTGATTCTCAGGAAACCTTATTTTCCTTTCATCTCAACGAGCATTCTCAAAAAGAAATATAATATTGTCCTCATCAATTAGATTTCTTTTTCATAACTGCGTACGATTGCAATGAGAGGATGTCCTTTTTTCTGATGAGGACTCTACTTGAAAACCATATTGAATAGAAATGTTTCAAGGAAAATACACAGCTCGTCCCTTTTTTTTTTGGATTATAGACTTGAAAGAAGATTTTGTGGGAAGAAGAAGACTTAGAAATTCAAAATGTTTATTTTAAGGATAAGACTAACTATATAGATTAAGCTTTCTTAGGTATAAACCATCGATTGATTGGAAAGATTTATTTAGTTGTCCCTTTTCCTTTTTTCAAACTTTAGATTTTCAAATTATTCTGGCCTAAATTAGGACCATTTTATGTGTATTAGTTGGATTTACAGTCGGAGGGTTATACTTATACAAAACCTCATAAAAGAATTAGAATACTTAAGGTAAAATGGAAGAAAACGGCAACAAGTACATTTTAAAAGTATTGGTTTTCCTGAGGAAACAAAATCGTTTTAATTTCATAAAATATATGTATGGTACAGCAGCATAAAAAAAAATTTTACACGTTATACGATGCGAAATAATTTATTCCTTGTTTCCTTATTGAATGCAAAATAAATAATCCTCAATGATATTTTTTAAAATCAATCAATTTTCTCTTAAATTGATATAGAAAGCCGACCGACCCGGAGTTACTTAAATACATCTTAGGCGGAGTCTTAAAGCAGGAAAGTGAGAGTTATTGTCCCAATCGAGATTATTGCAAGAGCCGCGTCGTTTAAAGAAAGGATAAGAGAATGTAAAGTTCATTGAGCACAAAATCTTTCGTCCTCTATGCAAATATGTGACTCCATGAAATTCAATACATATATGGGTCGAAAATTTTAGGGTTCTATATGTTGTATTGCAATATGAACTTAGCCTAAATCATTTTTACTAGCGAGTATATGGACTGTAAGGCAAGTTTAGGATTCGTGAATACAAAAAAAAATTAAGATAACAATCAAACATGACATTACGATCATAGAGAAGCCTAAAAAAGTCATTGGCAAAAAATGTCCGTCTGTCTGTCTGTCTGTCCGGGTGTATTTGGTATGTGTTTATCGTTTGGCATTCCTTAAAGGGGAAATTGAAATTTTATTTTTAGGGCTAAAAATAACGGTACTTGGCATACGACCGTTAAGGAAAAGCTTATTTTTCTCGAAAACGGCTCCAACGTTTTTGATGAAATTTTTTGGGATTTTTTTTTGTTGGTATTGGCTATCATTTGATTAGAACCACATATACGGGAAAAGTCTATTAACGGGACATTTCAAATAACGGTTTTTAATTTTTGGCTTGCTCGGTAACGGCTCTATGGATTTCTGTCAAATTTTATATTTGAGAAGATCTAGGTAGCCAAATTAATTCTGCATATCAAAATTTTGAATAACTTTTTTTTCTAATAAAAATTAATTTATTTTTTTTTTTTTTGAAAAATAAATATTTTTAAAACTAATCAAAATTATTTTAAATTTTATAATCACATGTATATTAGTAAACTCTAAAAAACTGCATATCAAAATTTAAAAATCAATTTTTTTTTTTTTTTAAACTAAAAATTAAAAAGAGGATTTTACCACAATCCGTCCTACAATTTTCGAAATACTTTTTTCATAAATTCTTTGTTATTTAAGACGTTTGATGGCGTACTTCGTTTTTACTAAAAACCGTTAAGTATTGTTGTTTTGATAGTTTTTATAAGATCAAACTGTGTTATTTTAAACGTAAATGTTATTTGTTTTTGTCAAAGTCTTGCCGTCCAATGTAATTAGGCACATAAGAGCAAGTACGTGCGACCCAGTCGTGGCCATTTTTTTAATTTTTCATCCGACTTACGTAACAATTTAATAGATGTAATCTTTCTGAATGATCTTCAATGTGAAGCAAGAAAGAGGGTTGAAGACAACACATACATTCAATTTTTTTTAATTTGTATCTATTCTTACAATATATATTAAACTAGCTGACCCACCCGAAATCGCTCGGGTACACCATACATATTCTGGATCCAGATAACAGCGCACCTTTCCCAAAAATGTTTTCGTAAAAACTTTTTCCTACTAATAACGAACATCTGATAATAAATTTAGCCAAATCGGCCCAGCCGTTCACGATTGATAAATTACTGTAAATTTTCAAAACAACAAAAATTCAAAGCATGAAACTTCGTTTTACGCATTGTTGACTTCCAAGTTATTTTTTTTGTTATGAGTTGTTTCAGAAGTTAAGACCAACTTTTATTTTGTGAAAATACCTTTTTGACACATAATTTATACTTTCTAGATCCGTCGCCTCCTCAACAAACCCGTATCATGGGTACGTGTTCGTGATGAACACATTCTAACTGTTGACCAAACAACCTTCATAGCTGACCAACGTTTCCAGTCGATATTTAAGGGAGAAAACGAATTCACTTGGTCATTGCAAGTTAAATACGTGAGTGAAAACGATATGGGCTGGTATGAGTGTCAAGTTTCTACAGAACCAAAAATGAGTGCGAGGGTTTATCTTAAGGTTGTTGGTAAGACAAACTATTTCTTGAATTAATAAAAATTCATTTAACTAATTAAAAATAATGTTTTTCTAGTTCCAAGAACAGAATTGATTGGTGATCATAATCGTTTTGTTAAAGCGGGCAGTAAGGTCGCCTTGCATTGTATAGTCAGAGGCTCCCTAGAACCACCATCATATATTATCTGGTTCCAAGGATCAAAGCAGATTATGAATGACAACAAACAGGGTTGGTTCACGCAAATCGATCGAAATATATTTGGCAACTATACAGATCAACAGAATACGGTAAGGGTGTGTATTATTTTATAACTTGTTCACCCTTGAATAAAGGTGATGACATATTCTTTTCTCTTCATATTGGAATTGCAGATAGGATCGTTGATCATACCGTATGTAAGGAAAAAGGATTCGGGAAATTACACATGCAGTCCATCGAATAGTGCGCCAGTGACAGTAGATCTGCATGTACTAAGTGGTTAGTAAAATTGATTTCTTCAATTTTGAATATGAATCAAGATTTTTTTCTTTAATTCTCAGGTGAATATTCAGCTTCAGCGATAATGTCTTCTGCCGTTATCAACACACACAATTTATATTATCTTCTATTAATATTAATAGTGCTGGCTTTTCAGAAGACGTGACTAGCTTATCGAATGTATTCCAGTTTGAAAAATTAGACTTATTTGTATATAAACTTATATTTAAAACATTTTTTTTATGACATCGGCAAAAAAAAAACAAACGAAAAACATGCGAACAAATAGTTGTGAAAAAGATTGAAAATAAAATATTAAATCAAAAATAAATACATAAATTATAAAAATAAAAAATAAGTAGATAATTTGAAACAAAGAAAAAAATAATTAAACATTACAATTTTAAAAAAAGACTAAACATGTAAATAGTTAACAATATTGTAAAAATTAATTTTAATTATTATTATATAAATACAAACAAATTCAAATTAAATGAAAATTTTATCAAAAAGGACTTGAAATTTATTTGGTTCGCTGATTGTAAAGCTTAGTTTACAATTTTGTGGAGAAAAACATGAATTAATTAAATCAAAACCTATAATTAATAAATAATTAAAACTAACCCCATGAACCCAATTCTCAGGGGCACAAGTGAGAATTTTGTAAATATCAGACAAGAACTACTAAAAAATGTGTTTAAAAGTAATTGTCGTTGCCAACACGTTCCACTTTCCACAAATAATGTCAAATTGATCATTCCAATTATTGAAGTAGAAGTTCAAAACCAATATTTCTAACTCCTTTTAAATGTTTAATTTCTAAAGGGTACACAGGAAAGAATAAGCAGAAGAAAAAATCAACTTAAGTCTCAAAATACTGAATTATTAAAACAACAATATTTTTAGTGATAGTATGAAGGCAGAGATTTCACTCGAAGTAGCCAGTTGCATTCCTCCCTTAAAAGTTTCTCCCGTAATACTCGTCTCGCAAGGAATGCTCATCAGTTCACCCTTGAGCCTAATTTCGGACGTACCGTGAAATATAGGGATTCTTTTTTTAGCCGAACGACACGAATTTGGAATAGTTTACCCGGCGGGATTTTCCCTTGCCATTTTTATCTACAAACATTCAAAACCAATGTTAATCGGCACCTCCTATCTCTCCCCTCCCTATCTTCGTAATGCCCGCGCAGTGTGTTCTTTAATTATAAAAAAAAAAAAAAAAAAAAATGTATATAATCAATATTGCCTATTTAACTCTACTCAGCCTATTAATGATTGAAAAGTCTTTGAAATACATAAAATTTTCCTTAGAACATGCATCAGGAAGTTTGCCTCAAGATAAGGGTGTAACATCACTAAAGTTATTGTCGAATTGCTTTGGCCCAAAATAGATTCAGTTTCTTAATGAAACAAGTACCAACACCGAAGATGGTAGGAAGTCTCTTTGGTTGTTTTAAGGAATCGACAAAACCACTTAGAAAAGGCAGTTTTGAAAGTCATTTAAATTAAAGTGGGCACATGACGATGGTTAAGCCACATTAGATTATTTCAACATTTTATATAAAGGGTTTTCCAATAAGAGGTGTTATTTTGATATTCAAAGAAAAATGGCATTTTTTGAGATCGGATGTTTATTTCATTATAAAGAGGAAGGTATGCCGTTAATAATGGAACACAACATCAGCCAAATGGCCACCACGACCACGCCTACAGGACCATATCCTTTTCATAAAATTTTCCATAACCAAATCGCAAAGTGGCTGCTCTATGTCCTCGATAGCCTCACGAATTCCATCTTTGAGGTCTTGAATCGACGCTGGGCTGTTGGCGTAGACCTTATCTTTCACGTGGCCCCAAAGGAAGAAGTCACAAGGTGTTAAATCACAAGATCTCGGTGGCCAATTGTGATCACCTCTTCGAGAGATAACACGGTCCGGAAACTTTTCCCGTACAAGATCGATGGTTTCATTGCTTGTGTGGCACGTAGCGCCGTCTTGTTGAAAGTAAACGTTGTCCAGATCAATACCATCCAATTCCGGCCATAAAAAATCATTAATCATCTCTCGATAGCGCAATCCATTGACCGTAACTGTTGCTCCAGCCTCATTTTCGAAAAAGTAAGGTCCAATGACCCCGCCGGACCATAAACCGCACCAAACAGTCACGCGTTGAGGATGGAGAGGCTTTTCAACAATAAATCTTGGGTTTTCCGAGCCCCAGATGCGACAGTTTTGCTTGTTGACGTAGCCTCCGAGGTGGAAATGGGCCTCATCAGTCAAGATGATTTTTCGATGAAATTCCGGATCATTTTCTTGCATTTGAAGGACCCAATCAGCAAAGACACGACGTTGTTGATGATCAGCCGGCTTGAGTTCTTGTGTTAACTGAACTTTATAAGCCTTAAGACGCGAGTCTTTATGCAAAATACTGTGTAATGACGTTTGTGGAATGCATAATTCCAAAGAACGACGAGGAATGGACAAACCTGGGTTTTCTTCAACACTTTGGGCTACAACAGCAATATTCTCAGTTGTTCTTGAGCGACGTGCACGGGTTTTATTCTTCACATCACTAACTTGTCCCAACAGCTTGAATTTGTCCACCAATTTCTGTAATGCGGTCCGACAAGTGCTTCACGACGACCAAAAAATGTTTTAGTTTTACGAACCGTCTCTGCCAAATTTTCACCATTTTTATAGTGAATTTTAATAATTTCAATGCGTTGCTGAAGCGTGTATCGTTGCATTTTTATTAATGGCGTAGTTTCTACTTGTCAAATGTCAAAAAATGACAGCTTCAAAAGTGACAGCTACCGAATAGCGGGCTTTTCAAAATAACACCTCTTATTGGAAAACCTGTTACTGTACTAAATTCAATATTATATAATTAGGGTGGTTAAAAAAACCGTGGGACAGTTTCTTTTGAATTTTTTCGTTATTAGTTTTAGTTATTCGATTTCAGCCAAAATTAATATTCAAGAAGACGTAAGTAGCCCGAGTAATTTTACATTAAATTGTTTCGATTGCTTAGTTTTTCAATAATTAAAAACAATTTTTTTTAAAGAAAGTTCTTTAAAATAAAAACACTTGTTTCAAACTAAACATACTTAGTAGCATTTCGTCCAGAAACAAAATGGTATTATTAATTTTATCTGAAAACTATTTTACGTACATTTTTTCGAACAATCAAAACTCTCCAAAATTTAATTAATACTTTTGAATGCCTAAATATACCGTCGGCTTACAAGCAAAATTGACCAACTGCCAAAAATTTGTATTTTGTGTTATTGATGTCAAGTATAATAAAAAATCCAGTAAAAAATTCTGTTAAAACTGCCTATCTTGTATTTCGCCTAAAAATATGCAAACTTGTATCAATTGTTGGTTGACTATGTGCTTTCATGTAAAAAAAATTTTGGAAGAATTGACCAACTTCAGATAGTCACTTTTTCCAGAAAAAAAAGCTTTTTTTTTAGTAGATACCGTATTTATACAAGAATGAACTTTCATAAATTTGTTTGCTCTTAATGACAGTTCTTCCGTTGAATCAAAGAATAGAAGATTATTATTTCATGTTGCTTGTGACGTCAATAGAATTCTGGAAATCGAATAACAGCTGTGCGGAAGGCGCAATCTTGTTTTCTTTAATTCATGGTCTACTCATTTCAATTCTGAATCTGGTAAGAATTAGACACGTTTGTGGAATTAGCTCAAAAAGCAAACAAGGTTTTAGATGAAGGTAAGATTAACAGGTGGTAGTGGCCGTTCTCTAATTTTTCTTGTCAACTATGAAGACAAAAATAATTCAATCGAACCCATGCCGTCTACATCAACGCCACTAGAAGAAAGTGACAAGGATAATATGATTTTTTCAGATTCCAGCAGTGACAACTATGTACCAGATGATTTGAAAAAGTGACTTGACTCTTAAAATATCTTTCTGCAGCGGAGCTTGGATGAACATTTTTTTTTTGCAGAATTATTTGGCCGGTTAAGGGTAATGTATTACAGATGGGATCAAAAATATTCATAACCTTCTTACATGAGCTAAAATCGATATTTTTGGATACATAACGCATTTAAGCGTTAACTTAGCTCTATTTAAGTAGGGCTGGTGTTATTGCAATTAAAATCATCTTTTCTTTCAATTCAAACTATTCATCATCATCATCATCGGCGCAACAACCGGGATCCGGTCCGGGCCTCCTTCAACAAATTCTTCCATACATCCCGATTGCTGGCCGACGCCATCCAATTGCGCACCTCAAAGCTTCGGGCGTCCTGGTCTACGCCATCCTTCCAACGTAAGCAAGGTCTGCCACGCTGTCTTCTACCATAAAAAGTACCGCAAAAGACTTTCCGAGTTGGTTCCTCTTCGCTCATGCGAGATAGGTGTCCAGCCCACCGGAGTCTACCGAGCTTTATTTTGTCAACAACATCTGCTTCGAGATAGATTTCATACAATTCATGATTGTATCTTCTCCGGAATCGTCCTTCCTCACACACGGGGCCAACAATTCTCCGTAAGACTTTTCTCTCGAACGCGGATAAGAGATCAGAGTGCCTTTTTGTAAGCACCCAAGTCTCGGATCCGTATGTGAGTACTGGTAAGACCATAGTCTTGTACAGGTTTGTATGGTAAGGTTTCTGGATTTAAAGAGCCTTGACAGACGATAGTAGGTTTTGTTGGATTTCAGCAGCCGCCCGCGTATTTCTTCATCCATATTGTTATCGGCTGCTACTTTTGACCCAAGATAGTTAAAGGAGTGCACTACTTCAAGTTCGTGCTCCGCTACCCTGATGATTGTACCGCCATTTCTCGCAGACGTTGCCGCCATGTACTTAGTCTTCCCTTCATTTATGTGCAGCCCCAGGTATTTTGCCGCTTGCTCGACCTGGGTAAAGGAGTCTTGTACAGCTTGTTGGCTTCTGCCGATGATGTCGATGTCGTCTGCGTAAGCTAGTATTTGGCTGGACTTGGTGACGATAGTCCCTCTTGTTGACGTGCCAGAGTCACGGATTGCTTTCTCCAACGCCAGGTTGAAGAGGATGCAAGCCGGACCATTCCTTGTCGGAGTCCATTAAAGATGTTGATTGGTCTGGATAGCAAACCGGCTACTTTTACTTGGCTTGTGATGTTGGCCATGGTCAGCCAACATAGTCGTGTCAATTTATTTGGGATGCCGAATTCTCTATATATTATTTATATACACCGCCACTGCCTATAGTACTCTCATGAAGCATCTTTTTTTAATTGCTGCACAAGCTGCAATGAGTGGCGCTAAAATCGCCAATCGGTGTGAATATAAGAATAAGAATAAATAACAAAAGTCTATTAAATGTCGGTAAATGTTCTCGTCTCCACTTTACACAATTAAGAGTAGTAGTAAATGACACTCATGAGAGTACTATAGAGAATGTTAATAATTTACAATTTTATTTATAAGAACTGATGCTGAATACTCCACTGGTTCAATGGCTTAAGTAAGTGAGGCAGGGTATATCGCATTCAAATTAACCACTGTTCGGGCGATGAACAAAGAAGAAAAGAACAAAGGTTTTACAGTTTGCGATGTAAAAATAACACAATCACCTTCCACTACGTTATAACATTGTTTTTTTTTATTACCACCAAAAAAAAAAATTGTTCCTTTTATATACAATTTATGCTTTTACAATATGCTTGACAGCTGATTGTTGAAAATTTCTAGCCGGCTCGATGGGTGCGTTCAGCAGTCATTTTTCCAGCTGATCTGGTGGATGTATTCCGCCGTATACGTGACGTCACGTGAGACGTTGATTATGCAATCAACATTTTCCCCCACCGATGAGCGAAGATCATCAAAAAATGTTTGTCTGAGTGGAGTTTTGCCTCAATGTACCCTCGTCTATGCTGCTGCTCTGGTTGATATCAAGCTCAATGTATGTATGTATGCTCATAGGTTTCAGTACATGAAAAGAGACAAAAATTATTATATTTGTTTACATTGGGACCGACAATAAGACAAACAGTAACGCAAACAGAAAGATAAACGATTTGCTATTGGACAACGCTGATATCCAATGCAGCTGTTGTTATCGTAGAAAATGATGATGACGACGGCAATGCAAGCTCTCTTGATGCTGTTGTTGTTGGTAGCTTGTGTTTCTTCTTTCGTACTGTCGGGCGGTTTAATTTCGGTGGTGCGTGAATTAAATCGTGTGGTATTTTATAGTTTAAATATGATTATATTTGTTGGTTGGAGTTCCAGTGTAATCCAGGTGAGTTGAATTAATATTTTATAAATTATGTGAATTCATTATTAGTTTTGTGTGTTTTAAAATATATGTGTGTAATTCTTCGTTGGCATCCATCGATGACGTGTGTGTGTATATTATTATGAATGGGGTTTTGCATTGGCAATTAATTGTGTGTATTTTGTGTAATTGCTTTAGAGCGAGTGAGCGGACTGTATTTGTGTGTGTGTGTGTAGCAGCTGCTTGATAGATAGTGTTGAGTTATTTTGTTGAGTGGGTTCGAATAGTTTTGTATGACGACAGTGGTGCGAAAAAGTTTTCTTCCGTCGAAATTCAAAATTATTTTTAGGGTTATGTTATTTATTATTTTTGTAATAATTTTTATGTTTTTCTTTTAGCGTTGTGTATGCTGTTGGGAGAAGCAATTGTGTGAATGATTTTAATCATTATAATTTTTATGAAAGTTAAAACGGTGTGTAGAATTTGTGTTGCATTAGTGATTATTTGTTTGAATCGCGTTTTCCGTAGTGTGGGGTTCATTGGTTGGTAATGGACAAAGTTTTGCTATAGGTCGTTTTAAATATCCCTGTTGTGTTCTTATTTGCACTACGCGTGTTATGTTATCTGTTCCTGGGTAGGTTTCTGTGATGCGGCCTAGACTCCATTTCGCGGGGGGAAGTCGTTCGTCTTTTAAAAGAACAAGGTCTCCAATTTTTAGTTGAGGTTGTACTTTCAACCATTTTGGGCGTTGTTGCAGCCGAGTTAAATACTCTACTTGCCACTGTTTCCAGAATGTTTGTAGATGCGCTTGCAATGCTTTCCATCTGTCGATATGTCCTTGTTTGCCTATGGACATGTCTGGCTCTGGTATAGTAAATAGCGTTTCTCCGATAAGGAAATGTGCTGGCGTTAGCGGTTGGAAGTCATCGGGGTTTTCGGTTAAAGGACACAGAGGCCTCGAATTTAAACACGCTTCGATCTGCGTCAAAAGCGTGGTGAGCTCCTCAAAGGTAAGTGTACCGTTTCCGACAATCCTTTTTAAGTGGTGTTTTACGCTCTTCACCCCTGCTTCCCATAATCCTCCAAAGTGGGGAGAAGCTGGGGGAATGAAATTCCACTTGGTTCCTTCTGCTGCTGTTATGTCCGCAATCTCCTTCCAGTCTTGGATCGCGCTTTTCATGAGGCGACGAAGTTCTGCATCGGCACCCACAAAGTTGGTACCGCAGTCACTGTAGATTTGACTGCAAACTCCTCTTCGTGCAGTGAATCTTTTAAAAGCCGCTAAAAACGCTTGGGTTGTAAGGTCACTTACCGCCTCTAAGTGGATGGCTTTGGTGGCCAAACAAACAAAAACTGCTATGTACCCCTTGTGACATTTGGATCCGCGACCTTTCCATGCTCGGATGTTGATAGGTCCTGCATAATCAATACCTGTGTGGGCAAAAGGTCTTGATACCGTCACTCGGGGTGTAGGCAATTCTCCCATCAGTTGTTGCGCTGTTTTACTCCGAAACCTGTAGCATATAGTACAATTGTTAATAAGCTTCTTTACAGCTCTTTTGATTTGGAATACCCAATATTTCCGTCGTATGTGCATTATCATCAGTTGGATTCCACCGTGCAGTGATCTGTCATGAGAATCGCGAATGATCAACTCTGTGAAATGATGTCTGGGTTCCAAAATTATCGGGTGCTGTTGGTCATAGGGAATGTTTGCGTGCCTGAGCCTTCCGCCGACACGAAGAATTCCTTTTCCGTCAACGAATGGGTTTAATGATCCCATTCCCTTGGATTTCGTGCCTTGGGCGAACATTTCCTGCTGAGCAGAGCGTGCAACTATTTTTGCAGCGTTCTCCAGCTCTTTGGGTGAAAGTGTTCCCAAGTGGCGGTTTAAAAGGGTTGTCCTTGCGTTTTTGACGAAGCGTAGGCACCAGGCTGCAATTCGAAGAAGTCGGTTTAAATTGGATGTCCTATGAATTAATTGGGTAAGTACATTTTCTACCAGTCCTGAACAATGAACCTGAATCTTTCTTTTGCCTTCTTCTGTAGTGAGGCTTGTTGGCTGTGATGGTAAATTGAAGACCCAATTCGAACGCAAAAAATTCGGACCGTTCCACCACAGTGACTCATCGACTAATTCCGATGGTAGCACGCCTCTGGACGCTAAGTCTGCAGGATTAAGCTGTGTTGGGACATGCTTCCATATCTGAGTGTCCGTCAGTCGTTGGATCTCTCCTATCCGATTCCTGACGAATGTCTCCCAACGTGATGCCGATGAATGAATCCAAGCCAGTGTTATGGTGGAGTCTGTCCAGGCGTGAATCGTGCAGTTGTTGAGCTCGAGGTTGTGAGCGACGTAGTGTAGCAGTTTAGCCAACGTTACGGCACCGCAGAGCTCCAGACGTGGAAGACTAACTGGTTGTACTGGTGCGACCTTAGACTTTGACATCACAAGGTGCATATGTACCTTACCCTGGTTATCTTCTGCTCGTAGATAAACTGCTGCTCCGTACGCCTTTTCAGACGCATCGCTGAAGCCGTGCAATTCGATACGGTTCGTTTTGCCGGCTGTTTGAACCCACCTTGGAATTCGAACATTATTAATGGCTGGTAAATCGTGATATAAGCTGTTCCATTCTTCAAGCATCTTGTTTTCAATTGGATCATCCCAAGATAGTTTCTGAATCCAGAGAAGCTGCATGAAGATTTTTGCCTTCAGAATACAAGGTGATATCCACCCCATTGGGTCAAACAGCCGAGCAATTGTTGACAATATGAACCGTTTTGTTGTCCGTGGGTTATCTGGAGGCGTGAACCGAAAACAGAAGTGGTCGGTGTTCGGAAGCCAATGAATGCCCAACGTCTTGACTCGGTCTGATCCTTCCGATGGAACTGCCAAAGATGACTCTCGATCCTGGATTGGGATTTCCTTAAGAAGCTCTTCGGCATTTGACATCCATTTGCGTAAGTTGAAACCTGCCTTTTGTAGGACGGACTTTACTTCTTTCTTCTTAGTTTCAGCTTCTTCAATAGTATCGGCACCTGAAAACAGATCGTCGACATACATTTCAGTACGGATCATCTTGGCAGCTCTTGGGTATTGGACTTCTGCCGCCTTCGCTGTTTCCATCAGTGTCCGAATGGCTAGGTACGGAGCTGAAGCAGTACCAAACGTTACCGTTTTGAGGCGGTACACCTTTAATTTGTCCGATGCATGGTTGCGCCAGAAAATCAGTTGGTAGTTTGAATCCAACTCCGTTATCCATATCTGCCGGTACATTTTTTCGATGTCAGCTGAGAACGAGAAACGGTACAGTCTCCAACGTAGAGTGACATCAGTGACATTGTGTTGCAAGGACGGCCCAGTCATCAGATGATCATTTAAGGAGGATCCGTCCGATGTCCTGTACGATGCATCAAAAACAACTCTTAATTTGGTTGTAGAGCTTGTTTCCTTTAAAACGGCGTGATGTGGAAGAAAATAGTGACCTCTGCTGGATACGTAGTCTTCATTAACTTCAGTCATGTGACCCAGCTTCAAATAATCCTCAATGCATGAAGCGTATTCGTCGTGGAGTTGTTGATTTGCTGCAAGACGTCTCTCCAGGGACAGAAAACGTTGAAGAGCTCCTTCGCGTGACCTACCTAGTATGGGATGAACATTTTCCTTAAACGGAAGCGATACTTGAAAGCGGCCGTCGACCATACGCTTTGTATTTTGGACAAAATGTTCTTCACAGGCAGTGTCTTCAGCGGTTTCATAGCGTTCGAATGGAGTTTCTTCAAGTTCCCAGAACTTTCGCAGTTGAGCATCAACATCGGATGTTTGAAAGAAAGTTCTGATAGACCGAGGTGCAATTGGTGATCTACCAAACAAAATCCATCCCAACTTGGTATTTTGAGCGACTGGAATGGTTTTATCTGGATGACGCGACATCTCTGGCAACATTATGTCAGCCAATATATCGCTGCCTAACAGCAGATCGATTTTAGCTGGTTTATAAAAAGATGGATCTGCTAATTTTAAATCAGTGAGGTGCTTCCAATCACCAACGGAAAGGATTTGGGTTGGGAGATGCCCAGACAGTGACTGAAAGATTAAAGCCTGTGTGGTTGTTTCAAAGGCAGTGTGATACGAAGCAAACGTAATATCCACAACCCTTTTGCAAGTGCCACTGCTGACCAAACCCAACCCGGACACCTCGACATCAGTTGATTTTGATTTTAAACGGAGAAGTTGAACTGCGGATTCCGTAATAAAAGATGCCTCGGAACCAGAATCCAGCAATGCTCGAAGCGGTAAACTATTTCCGGATGATGTCTTTACCTTCACGATTGCCGTGGCAAGTAAAACCTGGGTGCTGGCATCATGAGTCGAATGATGATTTCTCACGCCGGAATTTGTTGAAGGCTGCTCTTCGATGGATGGATGGAACGCTGGAGCTTCGGTATTAAAAGTTGAGGTAATATATGTTTGTGTTTGTTGTGATGGTTGACTATTTTGATTATGTGAATTGGGTGGAAATGCATGCGAAAATTGTGTTGTGTTGTTTGTATTAAAAGAGTGTGAATTGTATGGGTTATTGCGAGTAGTGGAAGGGTTGTTAGAAGGGTTTAATTGCGGGGTTGAAATTTGTAAATAAGAAGCATTATTTGTATAATTATTATTGTGTAAAAGTGAATGATGTGGCTGTTGACAATAATAGCATCTACGTGAACTAGGACATTGTTGTGACGAATGACTATAGGCTAAACAGTTAATACATAGACCTAATTTATTTACGTTTTGATATTTATCAGATATGCTCATTTTTAGAAATTTATTGCACTTTCTGATAGCATGCTGACCCTTGTTGCAAAGTTTGCAAGTGAACTTCGATGTGTTTTGTTGAGCGAGGAACGAATTTCGCTGTGATGCCCTTTTGGATGGATCAACTGATGGACGAGCTTGCTGATAACTCACCGCCTCCAAAGTACGGAACCGAGTTTCAAGAAATTGGGTAAATTCCGCAAAAGTTGGAAGCTCCTTGCTGTTTGCCTTGGATCCCAACTTTTCTTCCCAAAGCTGTTGCGTTTTTGAAGGAAGCTTTTGCAGTAGAATGTAAACTAACACCACGTCCCAGTGATTGACGGGTACCTTTAGATTCTCCAGACTGTGCACCACTTCGGTAGACGTGTCTAACAGCTCTTTAATAGATTCCGCTCGCTCCTGGGTTATCGTTGCCAAATTAAACAAACACTTGAGTTGAGTGTTCACCAAAAAACGTTTATGGTCATACCTATCTCGAAGAATAGCCCATGCCTTAGTGTAGTTACCATTCGTTATACACAAATGCGCTAAAAGTTTCTCGGCTTCACCTGATACACTTGTTTTAAGATAGTGCATCTTTTGGATTTCCGACAGGGATGCATTTTGGTGAACAAGCGACACAAACAAATCATGAAAACTTCGCCAAGACTCGTAGCTCCCTGAGAATATTGGAACTGGGATGTTCTTCAGCCTTAAATCATGATTAGCAGATGGGTTTGTGTTGCTTGAATCCATGTCGGTGGCATCCATCTTGACGGTGTCCTTTGCTTTCAGCTTATCGATTGCGTCGAGTATATCACCGCGATACTCGAGGTACATTTCTCGAATTTCCTCGTAAGTATTCTCAATTTCAGTAGCCTTGTCATCTTCCTGAAGCTCACTAACACTTTTTTCATATATTTCAGACGCCGACTCCATCGTTTTCTCTAAAAGAGTCAAGCGGCCATCCAAATAGTTCGTCGTACGTTTATTGGAACCCTTTTTGGAGAAATTTACGACGTCCTTTTCGAGTTGAGAAAGTACTCGACACAATTTCGTAGGTTTCATATTGTATTTAACACTCTTAAATGTATAAATGCCACACAAAGTAAAATAAAATTCACTTACTTGTGAAATGTTGATTTTTCATATGACAGTCCAAAGTCCACCAGATTGTAGTTGCACACCAAGTCCAAGTTGCAGTCCAAGTCCAAGTTGCACACACGATTTTTCCAAATGGCGTTGCACAATCCAGCAATTTGCAAAATCCAGCGATGGCGAATACACAGCACACAAATTTTAATTATTTTTTAGCAAAATTACACAAATCGCATACGGCAGTGTTGAAAATTGATATTTGTGATTGAAAAATAACTGAATCGCAAAACAAAAAACTGAATCCGGCTCGATAGGAACAAAATGTTCGGGCGATGAACAAAGAAGAAAAGAACAAAGGTTTTACAGTTTGCGATGTAAAAATAACACAATCACCTTCCACTACGTTATAACATTGTTTTTTTTTATTACCACCAAAAAAAAAAATTGTTCCTTTTATATACAATTTATGCTTTTACAATATGCTTGACAGCTGATTGTTGAAAATTTCTAGCCGGCTCGATGGGTGCGTTCAGCAGTCATTTTTCCAGCTGATCTGGTGGATGTATTCCGCCGTATACGTGACGTCACGTGAGACGTTGATTATGCAATCAACAACCACTTCTTTCAAATTTTTGCAAATTGATTTACCAGAACTAATGGTAAATGTTTCAACTGGCTTTATTTCTAATACATTGGTGCTCTAGTGTTCTATGAATGTGAGGTAAAAAATTGGCTAGATGAAAAGTAGGGTTTGGTAGGACGCGATGATAAGTACCTAACATCTGGCATCTTGACCTAACAGCATTGAATTTTTTGTATGAGGACAAACAAAAAGTCGTTTATTCTACCAAAGTAGTTAATTTGAGTAACTTGCAAGATCGTTTTCTCAAAACTTCATTAAAAGTGAGATAGCAGATAGTATCAAAAAAATAATCCCAGTCCACTCCAAATTAGGGATTAAGCCCGCATTCAAAAAAATTACAATTACAAAAAAAAGATCAACAAATCATTTTCACAATTTTTTTTACAAACATAAAAATTGTCTTAATCTACCTCAAATAATTTTAGTTCTGAATTGAACAATTAGTATACATTTTTCACACCATTTTTATATACACTGAGTTACAAATAAAGTGGCGGACCCTAAAATTTTGCAATATTTTGAAGTGAAGTGATTTTTTTAACATAGTTATGTTTATTAAAATAAAATAAACTTCCTTCATAAATTAAAATTAAACACTTACATGTTCGATTCGATTCTTGTCCGGGCTCATCGCAGGCCAAGCCATCACCTCGATTTCCGCTTCTTGCACGTAGTCGGTAACGCACCTTGCAACGTGTTGTCTAGCATTGTCATCCATCAGACAGTTATTGCCAATTAATGGTGCAAATGGAACCACATATTCCTTCAGAATGTTGTTCGTCAATCTGGTGAGCGCAGACAAAACCTTGTCTCATCAGTAAAAAGAACTCTACTCCAGTCGGCCTCGGTCCAATCTTGGTGAAGGCGAGCAAATTCTTGTGCTTGTGCTGCACCGTGAGCCTCGGCACGCGAGCGGGTCTTCTTGCTCTCATGCCACTCTCTACTAATCGCCGCTTCACCGTTTGTGCATTTACACCTGTCCCCCTCACAGATCGAAGTCTATGAGATAGCTCAACCGCGGTTTGGTGACGATCTCGAAGACTTTGAAGCACCAAAAATCGGTCATCCCTTGCAGATGTTGCTCTCGGTCGACCTGAGCCTTGGCGTCGGGTGTAAGAATTGGTGTCCCTGTACCTTTTAATAGCTCTTCGTTGAGTTGCCTCCGGTTTTCTAATCATAATAGCGGCATACCGTACACTTCGTCCATCCTCAACCAAAGCCAGCATCATCATAATATCGATGTTTTTATGAACGATTTTGCATCCCTAAATGCAAATGACAAAAGAAGAGTGACAGTCCTTCACCAATACTACAATTTAATCATAAAAGAAGTTTCATTGAAGAGATCAAATCTCGATTTTGAGATCAAATCCTTAAAATTTGATTGAAACTCGCTATTGGTTTGCATTATTAATTTGAAGTCTGTTTGTTTGAATGCACTGGAAAATAAAATAAATTGCACGACTGGATCGTACGACTTGCTTTTATGTGCGGTTACAGCTTCTAATAAAATTTGAAAAATATTAAAGGAATTTCAAAGTTTTTATTCGATTTTTCCGACTTTTGATTGTTTGAAAAAAGTACGTCTATAAAAATTAAATTTATTTAATTTGATTTAATTTATTTTCATCATATAATTTTATTCTAGGTATCACAAAATCTAGGGTTTTCCGCAAACTTGCTTATGACGTCATTTTTTATTACTTTAAAGTACATAAACAAATAATAGTAAAAAATATAGTTTATTACGCATTTTATGGAGCAAGTCAGCTCAAAACCAAAAAAAGCATGGGCAAGAAAAAGGAAATAGGCTTTGAAATTGGATATCTGAAGACTCAAACAAAGTAATCAGTTTATGTCACCGTAGACACAAAGGCTAGTTTAAAAAAAAAAAAAGTTTAACATCCGATATAAGCTCTATAGTAGAACTAAAAAATTAACTTAACACCATTTCCAACATTATCCTTGACAACTATATAAAGGGTGTTTTTTTTTGGAAGGTATAGAACTTTGAAATGGAATATAAGAAAGATGATTTTTTTAGAATTGACATGAAGTTTAATTTATTCGAAAGATAATCTTCTGGCATTGTAACTTAAATATGATTTCTGGGATACAACTGCCACGGCTGGCTCGGACCTAGTCTAACCTGGAGGTCCGATTTTCGATAACTTTTTTCCAAAATTTCTGGCCGTATATCGGCAATAACGACGCGAATGTTGTCCTCCAAGTGGTCAATCGTTTCAGCCTTATCGGCGTAGACATATCCCCACAGAAAATAGCCAAACGGCGTTAAATCGCACGATCTTGGAGGCCAATTCACAAGTCTGTAACGTGAAACTATACGGTTGCCAAACGTTTCCTTCAATAAATCAATTGTGGCACGAGTTGTGTGACATGTTGCGCCTCCTCCACATCATGGTTGTTCAATTGATGAACGAAAAAGTCAGCAAGCATGGCTCTATAGCGGTCACCATTGACTGTAACGTACTGGCCAGCATCGTTTTTTAAAGAAGTACGTAAATATCTATATACCTCTAGAAAAAATACCCTTTATTAAATTGAATGACAAAATAATTAATTGTGTTGTCTATTTTAAAATATTTTTTCTAGATCAAAGCATAAATGTAATATATTGAAGACCTTTTTGATAAATAAAATGTTAACTATATGTGTCTGTACCAAAATTTAAATTTTAAAATAAGTTAAAATTTTGACACACAGAAACAAAATAAAATATTTAAACCTTCAATATGCATTATTAAAAATCATTAACAAAGTAAAATCATAAATTGAGTGGCTTCTTTTAACTTACTTTAACTTTTTTTCTCCCTTGAAAACAACTAAAATAGGTATACAGCCAAAGACTTACTCCCCAATACAAAGTCAAGACTTGAAAATAAAACATTTTTCAGGGATCGTTTTATTGGCATTGAGAGTGAATTGTGAAAGTACCCTTTCTTTTAACTTCCTGGTCAGAAAAGGATGTCGTTAAATTAGGGATTCTATTCCTTTTGCCATTCCAGCTTTTTGAAAATTTAACAATGGAAAGGACAAAAGCCCCGCAGAATGTTAGTATATACGAGTAGGCATTATAGTGTATGTTTAAATGCAAATATGTTCAGTTTGCTTTATTATGTTAAATGTAATAAAATAATGATATTAAATTTTATTTGTGAAAGTTAGATGAACACAGCAAAAAGAAACTCAACTCAGCATACAGCATAAAATAAGTTGAACAAAAAGTTCTTACATTATGAAAGAATTTTATAGTACTTTTCCGAAAGTTTGAATACACAAATAAAATCATATAGTACACATGTATGTGTATGTGCATATATGTAGGTAAGAAAGTTTGCCTTTGTGAAGGTAAGAAGTTTTATTTAATCGAGCAGATAAATGAAATGTTTTTTTTTTTTTCGAAAGGCAAACGGGCCTCGAATTAACCCATTAAAGCTTCGTTTATTGTCGACTTGGTACACTAAGAAGAAATAGACAAAGTTACTTATGTGTCTTAAATGCTGATTAAAATTTAGGAAAATATTATTTGAGCTTTCATGACGCAGGGCGTCATATGTTCTAAATTGAAGAAAATTGACGGAAACGTTTAAGGATCTTGAAGTTGAATATATATATGTACATGCTCGCAAACCAACGGGAATATAATAAAATGTTTAATTTTCAGCTTCAATTGAATTTTATTTCGAAAACAAAATATTTTGTACTTTAAAATTTAATATTAGAAAATGAAACAAATTGTCAAAGCTTCATTTCAAAATGGTCATTTGATTTAGCTGGCAAGTTATGGTCGCCAAGTCTACAAACCTCTTAATGGAGTTATGGGACATCAACAGCAAAAAATAAAAACGACATTAAACCTAAAAATTGGTTTTCCTACTTTTCTCAATTTCGGTTTTCAGGACTGATCCCGCAAGTCTCCCTAAATTCATCCATTACCAGTTGATTTTTTTTCTCTCATAAAGCCTTCAAGTTTACTTTTTTTTTTTTATTCCCTCAACTCAAACAAAAAACGAATTTTCGCACGTGCGACTTTATTAAGACTTCGGACACATCCCAAGTGATTTTCCCATTATGATTAGGTTTCGGGATAAATGTACTCCCCTTTCCTTACAGTTTATTCATGTTTGTTAAAAAAAAAGCAGACAAAAATCAATAGCCTCGAGCTTTTATGAAATAAGAAAATCCAAACAAAAATAATAAGAAACCCTGACACATTGACATTTGGTAACAAAAAAAAAAAAAAAAAAAAACTAAGAATAATGAAAATGGAACAAATTAAAAGATTCATTATCTGATTCCTGAGCAGGACGCTCATGCTCACCATTTCAGCACCGGATGATGATTATTTCAACGATGATTTTCAATGAGCAGGGAAAATAAAAGTATTACGGTTCGATTCACATCCGTTTTCATTGCTGCTCATTGTCTAAACCTAATGAGCAACCATGATTAATTGGTAATCCAGTGGCTGTGAGCCCTGTTAGCTGCCGGAACTTTTGTCCTTTTTGCCTCTTTTAAAAATGCAAATAAAAAAAAAAAGAAGAAAAATTATAGGTATAAATAGAAGGTTTTTTTGCCTTATTTTTTCTCCATTTTGAGTCCCTAAATAAGATTAAGCCATTTAAATGGAAATTAATGAGAACGTGTGCCATCTGGTAGAAAATAGAAAGCAGAAGCAGCAACCAGGAGGGACAAAGAAATCCTTCGACAAGAAGTTTTCGTTTGAAAAGAAAATTTCCCTAATCCTTCATTGACAAGGACGATTTTCCCATCTTCGAAGAATGGTCGTCATCTTCGACGCTTCGATGGTTTCCATCCACTAGTTGTAAAACTGACAATACCGAGCCAGAAGTATCTTTGAAAAACACAAAGCAAACCAACGAAGAAGTTCATGAAAAAGCATTTTCAGCAAATTGGCTCCATTGTTTGGCCTTTTCTCTTGGCAAATGAAAATTAAGTAGACTTGGTGTTTTTTTCTTTATCCTTCAAGCATAAACAATATGACGCCTCTTTTTGTTGTATATTAGTCCTTTCCGCTTATTTGAAGTCGTTTTATTAATTTTTTCAAAAGCAATTTATCCTTATCCTGTCGAGAAGGATAATTTTTATTTAAATCCTTGAGTAGAGTGTGAAAATGGGTTGAACTTTTTGCTCTTTCGATGTTGCTATCCATCATAGAAGGATATTGTTTAATCAGTCCGGGAATTTGTGTTACTTTAAGCCAGTGGACGAACACAAAAGCATTCTCATAATAAAAGGTGGATCATTCTCAGTCTCATATTCGCTTCGTTCCTCGTTTTCTGACTTGTAGAGTGAATAAAAAAAAAAAAAAAACTCTTAAAATTTTGAACACGGACAGAAAGACAGCCAAAATTGCAATAAAATCAGGATCACAAGCTGACACCAAGAACTTCGTAGTGAAAAGGATATTTCTTCTCATTCTTTTCAAATAAAGATGGAAAGGATTTTTTCTTCAATGTTTTCTTTGGGAGGTTCATATTAAAGGTTTATTTCATATCCCATGCATCCGGGCCAGCATCTGTTGTTGAGTTAGGACGACGAAGAGTGTTCAGTTGTGTTTTCAACTCGTCTGTCTGTTCTCATTTATGTGAAGACCTTCGACCTAAATAGACATGAAACGTAAGATGAACTTTTCTACCAAAATACACAAGAGGCAAGAAGATTTTTTGTTAGATACTTTTATATAAACTTAACACGACGATGGGATACATATAATCGTTGGGCAGCAAATTAAAAAGAAATATAAAGATATGTTTATGTTACATCTTGTTTTTAAGTTTTTTAGGGACAACATGAACTTCGATTATGCGCCACTTGACCTTCAAAATGATTTTATTTTATTTTATTTTTTGATTCGCCTTAAGGCTTCACTTGTGGGGTGTGTAGAGTTGACCACAGAAAACAACGGCAGGCCTGTTGTCTGAAGCCAATTCATAGTTGCCACTAATTTGCAAAATAAAATTCCCTGACTTTCCCTGACCAATTTTCGAATATTCCCTGACCAAATGAAAAAAATAATTAACTCTGCATTTAATTATTGTATGCTTAAAATAAATTACATGCAATTGAGGTACATTAAGGAAAGGTTTAGAGCTTCGCGTTGAGTTATTTAACTTCCAAATTTTCGGAATATTTCAATAAAATAAAAAGTTTTCCATTGTTAATTAGCTAAACAAAATATTTTAACTCAAAAATAACAAAAAAAAAAAAATGGACCTGAAATTCTCAAGAGAAAATTAAAAAATCCAAAATTTTACTTAAGGGTTTGCAAACTCACTGGGACTTAATTCAAATAACATAACATAACAACACAATAAGTATTAAAAATCATTACAATCTTTTTTTTTATTTAATTCTGTAAAGTAGTCTTAAAAAAATCAAACTACCTTTATTACATAATATAAGGCAAATTTACTAGATGATATTGTTGCGCCGTTTGACAAAAGTTCTAAATTTTGAATAATAACGATCCAAAATTAGGTTTATTTCGGTCTTTAATAAAGCCTAAATAAAAAAAAAATGGATAGCCCAAAAACCATTCATTGGATGTACACTGCCATGGTCAGACCAATTCTGACATACGCATGTTTGGTTTGGTGGCCTGCCCTTGACAAGGCAACCAATTTCAAATCTATGACAAAAATTCAATGACTAGAGTGCATTTGCATTGGTACTACAAGTACTTTAAGAACTACTCCAACCGCAGCCCTAGAAACTTTCTTCTCATTAGCCCCAATATACCTTTTCATAAAGGAGCTGGCGGCCAAAATTACCTTAAGATTAAGGCATTTAAAGGCCAGTATGGTCATAAAATTATAGAAACTTATATAAGCACTTAGATTTTAAAACGGTGGCACTAACAGACTTTCCTACAAAAGAATGCTGGAGGGAAAAGCGGGTCATAAATAAATCAGTGAAACAAACCTGGTTACCCTCCGATGGGTTCGGATGGAACGAAAAGGCTGACGAACTGGCAAAAAAATGGTTCATCAATGGAACCAAGCCAAACTGTTCCCTGGATACTTCATTGGAAAATAGCAAAAAAAAAATTCACGAATAATTGCCTCACAGCCGAAAACGAGAGATGGTCAAAACTTGATAACTGTCAGGTCTCAAGAAGTCTTTGGCCAAACATCTCATAATAAAATATAGAATACAATCAAAAGCTAGGTAGACCTCAACTGTCCTTTTTGGTCTGTGTCCTGATGGGTCACAACTCAATGGGGCCCACATGAGTAGAATGGGCCTTGGCATATCAAACTTATGCACAGGGTGTCAAGACGTTGATGCAAAAGAGGGCTCATATCACTTCCCTTGTGAATGCCCCAGCATTTTTTTTCGACGATTTGGGCGACGATGTTTCAAAAAAGCCACTTAAAAACATACTGAAATTCATCAAAATCTCAGGATGGTTTAAGCAGGCATTCCACAACCAACTCTCCCCAAATTGCTCACCTACTATTCCTCCTATTCCTGGGGACCGCAATGGATCCTTCAGATCCGAGTGAGATGATTTGACTATCGAATTATTACCCCGCTTTGGGAGATATTTTAATCCTGATCATGGGACGGACAATGCTTTATTTTGTTTTAATTAATTTTAATAAAAAATATGTTAAGAAATTGTAATCCGATAATTTTGTTTTGTTTTTTTTTTCAAAGCATATCTAAAAATGTAATTTAATATGAAGTTATAGGTAGAATTTTTGTGAGGCAAATACACCCAATACAATTCTTCCTTTTTTTTGGTATTCTGTTTAACAAATTTAAAAAGCAAAGTAGTTTTTTCACTCAGGGTTTTTTAAATTTAAATTTTGGAAAAGTTATAAATTTTGCATTTTTTAACAATAAATTTCCTTGTAAGCGCACATAAAGAAGCTTGCAGTTCCCATGAGTTTTCGCTCCTCCCTCACGCCTTCATACGCCTCTATCTCGTTATTAAGAAGTTCTAGCTGATTGGTTCTTGCACTGTCAAGAATGGAATGGAATTCATCTACCTGGTCCATTAACCAGAAATTTAATAGGCAAGCTAGGCAATGAGCTTATCCTATAGGTTTGCGGTTGGAGCATTACGAGGAATACTATCATTTCCCACAAAAAAAATGCTGCGCCGGATGACATCCACCAGATTGTTGGGTCTAGGATGGTGGGGGTAGGGTTGGATTTTGAGGGTGTCAAAAGTTGGCGATTTTAACCAAAATTCTTAATTAAAACAACATTTCATTATATTTCAGGTATAACAGAAGAAATAAGGTGAAATTCTGCATTTTTGCTAAAACGCTAAACTGGGTGTACAAAAATGCTTTACAAACCAAAATTATAGGAATTTTTTTTTGCTACAAGTGGGCATATTAAGTCATTTTGCGTTAAAATACACCAGGAAGGAGTAATACGAATATGCCAAAAACGCAAAAGTATGGACAGAGTATAACGCAGGATTAAACTATTTTAATATGAAAAAGATCAATTTTGAAAATATTTTCCCTGACCGGTTTTGAAATTCCCTGAATTTCCCTGACCAAATTTTTGTTCCCTGACTTTCCAGTCGAGTGGCAACTATGCAATTAAATGCAGATGCAGATTTTTATAAATATAGACTGTGAACCTGAGTCTCAACCAAGCGAGCTTCTGCAGAAAGCTCGGTTCCTAACTATAGTCTGTCCAATAAAAATTGTCAGTACAGGGCTTATGGACGAGATTTTTTCAATACAGTGGCGCCTGTGTATATTATTACGCCACTGAATTGAGAAAACTTTGACTGAAAAAGATACAAAGCCACTGACTAACGTAAATGAAGTTTATAGCTTTAAAAAAAATGGTACACTCCACTATGAACGATCTCCATCAACGTTGATGGAATAAATAAATAAATAAATTTATTGGCGCGACAGCGCCTTGGAGCCAATGCCTAGTGACTTATACTCTCAACCAGTCCTGTGTGTGTGTTGTTAATCTGCAAGAATTAAAGGGGCCTACAGTTTACCGCCGAGTCTTAACGGCTACATGAGATACACTTTTTCGAGACAATTTTTTTCTGGTGGAAGTTTTATCAGTTCCTCGCAAGAGGCAGTACCCCGTAAAGGAAGACGGCCGGAAACTAGAAGAAGAAGATTCTAGTTTCCGGTTGCTGTTGGCAGCAACACTTTAACTCCTCCTGGAGCATAGGGCGTCAAGACGGCTATGAGCGGGATACGAACCCAGGCTGATTCGCTTATAGCAGTCCGACATACTAACAACTAAGCCACGGGACACAACGTAATGGAATAATTAATAATAATCGATTACTCACGTCTACCCTGGGAAATTAAAAAAAGGCCAAAAAAGGGTCACCAGCGAAAAAAAAGTCGCATAACGAAAATTTTTAATAACCGATAAAAATGCATATAAAATGCAAAAAAAAATAATTTTTTTTTTTAAATTGTGTGTGAATTGAAAAAGTACATTATTCTAAATAAAGAGTTACCTTTGCCAATGCAAAACAACACTATTTAGCTTTTTCATTGAAATGTTTCATAGTGCTTTCGGTTTTGAAGCTTTTGAGAAGAAATTTAGTAGTGTGAGGGGTAGGTGTTTTCGTAATTGTGTATTTGTTTTACTATTGGAAAAGCTTTAAATTGCAGTTAAATTTTGTTGGCTTTTGGTATTTTAGTAGAAAGAAGTTATTTACACGAAATTTGCAAGTGCATTACGTGATCATAATTAATTCGGAAAAGTGTTTTGACGTGATATCTTGTTTTTATAAGAGTAATGTGGTATTGTGATTAATAAATATAAATATATAAAGTCTTAATAAGATATAGTAAACTGAAATTGGTGAAAATTTTGTTTAAACTATGAAGTATTAATGTTTTTAATAAAAAAAAACTGAATTTATATTTTTTTAAATTAATAGTATTGTATTCCTCCTCTCCGATTTGCGACGGTTTATAATGATAAGTCGGAAATCCTGTTCGAACTTTTACTTGAAACAGAAATATACAAACTAATGCCAGACTGAGAGGCAAACATCCTTCTTTCTCTTTACTGATCATTTTTGTTGAAAAGACTATAGCTGCCTTCAGATTTTCAGGTGAAGTTTGTAGAGGTTCTTTTCTTTTGCAATAATGCGCCGGCTCTCCAGGGTGGAATTGTAGATTTTTTTTGCTTGAGCAATGGTATCTATCCGCTCTATATTACCCGCCAACTGAGACTAGCTTTTTACTATTTTGGCTCGATCTGTTTCGCTGTAAGGCCCGTAGAGTTTCTCGTCGTATCTTTATTCCTTTATTCATACGGGAACAAAAATCGTTCTGGGAATTTGTCGTCAAAGCAACCTTATGTCATTTTCCTCATCTACTTTAGGTAATGTCCATGCCACCAGCATACAGTACGACTAGGATGATGAGGGTCTTATAAAGACACTATTTTGCCTTCTGCATGAAGAAGCAGAAGATTTACAAGGTATTCCTTGTGTGATCTCATCGCTGGTGTTCTTCTCTGAGTTGATAGCGGAGCCTAGGTAGAAAAGGTCGCTGACTACCTCAAAGTTATAGCTATATCTATCGTGATGTTTTATCCAAGACATCGATGTTGGATGTCTCCTTTTGTTGACAGAATAAAGATACTTGATTTTGCCAAAGTTTGAAGTAGAAACTCATTGTAAAAAGCAACCTAATACCTTCACACATCGTCTTACTTAATTCTCCTTCTTCTGTTCTTATTATGTAAATAAGCAGTCGTGGAATAAAAATTGAAATGTTTTGGTAGCCCTTGCCCTATAGCACTTAATATAACAAATAAAAAAATACAAAGCAACATCTTTAATCATAGCTAATCATTTTATCAGGAAATTAATTAAACAAGGCATTACGTTGTGTTTTTATTACTATACGTAATAAAGAGAATTACGTCATTACACCTTTGGCTGTTCCATCTATCCGTCGATCGAAATAAGAAAACATAACCCTAATCTCGGCCAACCAAGACAACACATTCATTTGCAGTTAAATTACCAAGGGCATATTTACCGTTATTATTATAGATAGATAGGACACCCATGTTATAAAAAGAGCAGAATATGAACAAATCGGCTCATGTGTGTAGTGTTGATGTCGATGTGCGGATGCGGAAACACTATTTACCTATCTATCTCACGAGAGACGAGTAAACTTTGTTATGACCCACTTCGGTAGAAAATGTAAGCAAGGGCAACATAATTCTGTTATTTTCCCCCCACGCAAATCGCACACAAAGATGATAATTTTCATTGCTCCTCGACGAGTAATTACATTTATCAGGAATCTCAGAGCCGGCTGTCCTTGTGGTGGCAATACGGAATACGGATGTGGAATGGTTCACGGCTACGCACTAGCTTCCGAAATATTACATTTTTAGCCAAATACAAAGTATTGGCTGGTCGTCGGTACTTAAAATGAGTAATGACCTTAACTGGGACGAGACGCAGAGATTCCGTTAACGTGCTACTGTATATGTATCTAAAGAATGGCAAGACCTCGAGTTTATTAGAACATCAGAAATGTAATAAATCGAAGCTCCAAGGATTTTACTCTTCGAAAGTGGAAGGAATAGGTTACAGCTTCTAGGAAAAATAATGAACAAACAGACCATCACCAGCATAGGAGAAGAAACGGTATTCCTGGGTAATAAGAAGGGATTTCTGCCTCACTCGTTGATGCGTATAAGACTATGAGTGTGCGTGCATACGTAGATACACCACACAACGCATCCATCTACATTATGTATATCTATTAGATTGAGGAGGTGTTGGCCATTTTTGTTTGGACTATATCCTGGTGTTTGTGTGATAAGTACTTTGAAGGTTTCCTCACTTTGATTTAGTAGAGTGCTTTCAGAAATATTTTACTGTTTATTTACTTAAATTGAATATCCTTGCTTATGGTACGAAGTGGACAAGGTAAATTGATGGTTGGCTACACAAAATTTATGTCTTTCAATGAGTCTTATAAAAATGAAATTAACGAAACAACCGTTTGAATATAATATGTAATGTTGTGCCAAGTGGCAGTAATATAGAATGTACTCGTCATTAATTAATGTTAAAATAAAAATGTGAAAAGTGCAAAAAAAGGGGTCTTTCAAGCTTAAGCAGTCTCTAGATTTGTGCGTTAATTTTATAAAATGGACGATTTAGAAATGCATTTGTTAAACGCATTGTCCTACTAGATGAAAGATAAAAAAACTGATTTCATTAATCTTTTTGAGGCTCTCGATTCCAAGACGAGAGGAAGGCCACTTTGCAGAGTTTGCATGGAATTCTGTGTTGACTTTTTATCGACTGAAAAACCAATGAACTGTCCTACCGACCTGGCAACGAGTTTGTACAAATTGCGATAAACTATACCTATTTCTTTTGAGGACTCATTGCAAACTTCACTTGAATTATAAGAAAAAAATCGACAAATTTATAGAAGTTGTTCAGGACTGAAAAAAATAATCGCTATCGGACAATTCTTTAAGGGTTACCGTGAAAAGCAATTGTTAAAATCAAACATCTGATTAATGCTACGTTTAAGCTTGCATACTTTTCACGTCAATTAAAAGTGGCCGAAGATATTTTGGTTCCAAAACTGGGGAACCCCTTATTGAAAAACAAAAACCTCTACAAGTTATCGTACTCTCCCAATTTTTTTCTAAGAGTAAGAAAGTAAATACCAAAAAAAATTGAAAAAAAGTTGGTTTTGTAAATTTCAATTTTCTCGAAAACTAGAATACATAATATCATTATGTTTTCAGTATTCGATTAAGTATTAATAGAAGTAAATACACAGACTTCGCTTAGAAGATTGTACACAAAAATTAACACGATACAAATACGATATACTAATGAAGCAAATAGCAAAATATCTAGACAGACAGATCTCTCGAATCTTGATCCCAACCTAAGATGGAAGACGCACGTTAAAAAGAAGCAGGAACTCGATATTAAATTTCGAGAACTTATTGGAAAATGCTCCAATCGAAGTACATACTTACAACAAACTACTTACATACAAGCAAGTGCTTAAGCACTTTGTACGGAATTCAACTTTGTTTATTTATTGTTTCAAGTGGATTTTTTTTAATTACGTTCAAATGAGAAGGTTAAATGACGATCACCATCAGCATCAGATGCATCAGTATCAGCATCGCCAAAAAGCAGTGATGCTGCACAAAAATTTGACATTTGTGAATTTACCCGTCGGTCACTCCGTGTTCGTTTTGCCCAAGTACCTATGCACAGTGGGTACATCAGTTAGACTGCTCATGCTTTTCTGTTCTAGTCCAAGACGCAAAAATAGATCCGATTCTGTATGAAACATATTGCGAAAAGAAATGCTGAATATTAGAAACTGTCGAAGAAGAAATACAAAAATTTGCTATCCAGTTTAAAATACATTTACAAAGCTTTTGTAATAGAAATTAGAAACATTGAACAGGCCCGTGAAGTTTAAAACCAAACCTTCTTGTAGATACTCTAGAGAACAAGACCGTTCGACTTAGTGTAGCAAGACGTTTGATAATGTGGCAGGCAGCAGGTCCCCTCAATGAAGACCACAATGCCAAACGTGATTGATGGACGAATCATAAATAACTCGTAAGAATAAAGGAAAAAGTAAAAATCTCACACTACTTATATACTATTTTCACACGCCAGCATCGAAACAACTTACAGGCAAAGCATTCCGATTGCGAGAAAAAAATCAAAAAAAAATGTAATAAAGTGAAAAAGGACGATCAGTTCGTTTTAAAATAAATCGCACGACTGGATCGCACTCACTTGCTCTTATGTGCAGTCACAGCTTCGAATAAAATTTGAAAAATATTAAAGGAACTTCAAAGTTTTTATTCCGTGTTTCTGACTTTTGATTGTTTGAAAAAAGTACGTAAAATGGTTTTGAGCGGAAAAATTTAAACGCCATTTTATTTCTTTTAAAAAATGTGAAAAAAGGTGAATTTATTTTTTTTAAATCGTAAGAGCAGTTAATAAAACGATTTTATTTAAATAACTTATTTTCAAAAATTAAAAAAAAAATAATTTCAGTAGGCAAACTTAAGCAAAAAAAAATAATCTACATTTAAAACCAAATTAAAAAAAAAATCCATCCACCCGTTTTCAAAATTCAATATTTTATATTTTGAAAAAAAAATTAAGAAAATTATTAAAAATAAAAAAATAAGTTTTCGAAAATATTTTAAAATAAAATTACTAAGGCAACCAACATCTTCCTGAATATGAATTTTGATTAAAATTGGACGACCAGTTTTTGAGAAAGTCGAAGAAAAAAACCGTTCTATGGTATGTACCGTTTTTAGCGCACCATCTTAATTTTTTTTCACCAAAACATAACCTACACCTACAATAAATAGTACACTGATTTTTTTTTCATAAAAATTCTTGGATCCGTTAATATTTGAGCTAAAAAAAAATTTTAAAAGTCCTCTGTAGAATGTCAAACCTTTTAACCTGTAGTTCAATATACATCCGTACAGACGGACAGACAGACAGAAACTCAAATATGCATGTTTCTCTATCATCGTAATGTCTTGTCTGATTGTTAGAATTTAATTTTTTTTTTACAATTGCAATTACATAAATTGCAAGTAAAAACATTTAAGTGATTTTATTATATATAATAAAAGAAAGTACTTTGGAATAAAAAAAATAGCTCTGCAACAAAAAAAAAAAAAACATAAAACCGAATCGGTAAAGCATTCTGCTTTTTTTTCACAAAACATATACCTTACAGCATTGTATATACATTTTCTATAGTACTCTCATGGTGGTCATTTTTCGTCTGGCCATCTTCCTGGTTGATTCAGAACTAACTCTAAATAGTGGAGACGAGAACCTTTACCGATATTTTACCAGTATTTAATAAACTTTTGTTGTCTGTACTTATTCTATATTCACACCAATTGGCAATTTCAGCACGCCTCATTGCGACTTGATTCAGAACTAAAAAATGATGCTCCATGATAGTACTATATGCAGTGTATATACAAAGCTTACAGGTGCGTGTCAGTCATAGAAAAAAACTTGGCTGTCTGTAAAGTCGGTTTACGGACGATAATTTTACGTGATAACGTCATAAGAAAACATTGATGACATCAACACCAACATACAGCCCGTGATCTCGCTCCATATACAATTCCACTTACTCCACTTCATGCACACGTCATAAAACATTTTGTAATAAATCTTCTACTAAGTACTAAATATACTACTAAATACAGTACCAACGAATAGACCAGTACAAAATTCTAGTATTAAGTACTAAAAATCTAGTACCAAAAATACTATTGTACCAACAAACTAGTACCAATCGGCACCCAGTCTTTTATTTAAACTCAGCAAAATTAATATAAAATATATTTCAAAAAAATTGCGCAAAATTATAGACATTTAACTCAAAACTTAAACATATTTCGTGTGAAACCAGAATGAAATTTGTATGAAAATATGACCTAGTTTCACACTATGTTTTTGATAATGTCGACTTTATCTGTCTATAATTTTGCGCCCATAAATACAAAATACAATGACATCTGTTCGAATACGTACAAAGTCTTGTGTACATTTATCAAATTCTCTTTCAGTTGTTATAAAAAGTATTCAATACACAAACCACACATTATGATTGAGCCGTTTCGCGTTACGTTGGTAACGTGAGCACTGTATACCACGGTAGGAACGGTAGCATAAATCATGTTATTTCGTATGTGTAGCGTGTCATCAATTTATAAGACGTTATCACGTCAAAAAAGAAACAAGAAAGCTGTATATTTCTGTAATTTTGGGGAGTAGGAAACGTATAGCTGCTTTTCACGTGTTCACATACACAACATACACAATATTAAAATTTTAAAATTTCAGGGTTTGCAGGGCACGGTCGGTACGGGTCGCAGTTCTTTTTTTCTGTGGTGTCAGTATATCTCCTTTTCACACGACCTTAAGACCGTGTCGACACTATGTATGTATGTATCGAGTGTTTAGCTGCGTGTGGAAATGTTAATAGGTTTGTAGCCTATCGCGAAACAGCAATAGCATCGTCTTCTTACTTCTGTTTGACACTTTGTGTCATAAAAAAGTATACGAAGTTTTCTTATGCCCCTGAATTTCACTTGCTCAAAGTTGGTAGCAATGGAACAGCAACAGCAAATTTAGGACTTTGGTCTAACGACGCTGGTGACGTTGCTGGTGCTGGTCTAATCTAATTTGAGCCATTGAAATACATTGGTTCTAAATTAATGGCGGCCGCTGTTGCTGGTTCAATCTGTTTCACGCATAAATGTTTTGCCGTTTCTGCTTTGTAAATGAAAGCTACATACATATCTTCGAACTCGAACGCATAACAAAAACTTTTTGTCAAGAAGGTACAGGAGAAAGGTTTTAAAATAAAGATTTTATATTTAATTAGATAAACAAATGAAAAATATGTAAATTATGAAGTTGCATACATATTTACATTTATTAGACACGAATTTTTTAGTTGTCATTTATCGAAGAAGCCGGATAAACCATTTCACATAAAGGACGACTTATGGAAAACTGACCAACTGACCTGGATTTAATGTTAGGCAGATAATTATCAACCTTATCCTAAACATATGACTCCAAGATCCGTATCTTACATACATATGTACATAAGACATTTCAATCATAAATAATCAAATTCAAATATAAAATAGGAAATTCCCCCAAAAAAAACTAAAAAATATATTTTTTTAAATCTTTCTTCAATAAACTTACCGTTTATATTCAAATTCAAATATGCGACCCGTTATATGGCTTTCATTCACTAACACACACTCACACACACACATCTGATGCAATTTATTTCAACAAAAAATGATTTTAAGAAACTAAAATGGACACTAAATGGAATTTATTTAAAGAAACTACAATATCTGAACTATTTAGCACAACTTATTTAAAATGAGAAAAGCACTTGTAAAAGGATAGCACAAATAATAAAATAATAAGCACGGATAACGGAATACGATCACTACAATTCACCATAAACGATTTAACGATCAAAGAAGAAGACGGACACGACCACTGAACATTAAACTTGAACTTAAACTGAAAGAAACTGAACAGAGTTGTGTTGGATTTGGATTGTGGATCGTAGACAAACTTGGGAAGTGTGGAACAACGATCTACGATCTTCATCACATAGAGAAGATAAAAGGAGAGTGATATATTCAAATTGTCTTAAATTAAGTAGGTATTCGCTTTTTCAGTTGTTTCAAAATTAAAGATATTAATTTTGCAAATGTTAATTTGTAAAGAAACTGTAAGGGCAAGTGTACATATGTACATAATGTTAAATGAAAACCCGATGACTGGAATATCGATCTGTGTGAATTCACTTTCGGTATTGACAAATCTTTGGTACAGAAAATTGTTTTTATTTTTATTATTTAATTAAGTTTGCACACCAGTGCCTATGTATGTATGTTGAATGTAAAACAAACAATATTGACTTGTCAGTGTAGTGAACACACTGGACAGTTGTTTTTAACTTTTATTTAAGATAATTTATCCAGACTTTTAGCGAGCGAGTAAGATATAAAAAATATGTTTAAAGTGAAATGTTTTTTTAGAGTATATTTTGATTTAAATCTTATCGCAAGTGTTTTTCGTATTCTGTATAAAAATCTAAAATTTAGTTGTTTAAATTTTTTAATAAGAAATTGCAGGTATGTTTCCTCTAATGGTTAGGAGAGCACGTACTTTACACCAATTAGCAACGTTGTACAACAAAGCACGTACCGTACATATGTATATCTAAGGAGTAGATTGAAATGTAATGTAGTGTACTTCAATGCATTTTGATATATTCTAATTATAAATGCGACTGAATAGGTCTACTGCAAAAAACCACATCAAGTACCTTAAACTTTTGTAAATTTTAGGGTTTGACACACCAAACAAACATTTTTTTAAACATTTCATTAACAAAAAAACATTTCAGAAGTGTTTCTTAGTTTCTGTAATGTTTTTTTTTTATATTTCTGAAATGTTCATTTACGTCTGCAAACTTCGCAAAATATTTCTAAAATGTTTATAAAATATTTCTCTGAGATAATTTGAAAAAGTGAATTTGTATGCGAAATGAGAAGATTTGGAATCAAATTTGGAAATTAGCTCATTTGCCCTGTATAACCAGGGTTTCCACATCTTTAAATGCCTTGATAGCCCAATTTCAAAATTCTTGTAGCCCAATATTGGTGCCCAAAATGTAGCCCACAAAATAACCCAAAATAATAAAAAAAATCATTTTCATATATTTTATGTTAAACAATAACTTCTATAATAAAATAAAGAATATTCAGTATAAAGAATTATTGTCATCAGCATTACTATTACATCGGTGCATGGGATATGTAAAATAATAAAAAAAAAACAATTTTAAGCTCGCTATCGTTGCTTTGCTATTTATTTACCTCAGAATCAAAACCTTAAATTAGTCCCACTTGATGGCTGATTTTACTAGAGAGGAAAACACTGAATAATGTATCAAATGAAGTTTGGTGTGGTCGAAGTCAAATGTCAAAATGAATGATTGCATTCAACGAAAAAAAATTTAAGTCGTGCCAAATTTTTCAAGTTTTTTAAGGTGTGCTTAGAGCAATAGATTTTTCAAATATAGGTACATTAAGACAAAGTATCGCCCATAATCGTAGACTCTAACTGGTTTATATATAAAGTGTGATTGGGCTACTATTTTGAGATTTTTATCGAGAATTTGAAAAACAAAGATAGCCCAGTTTATGATAAATAGCCCAATATGGCAACTCCGCTGAAACAATTGCCCCTCTCGAACACCGACTCAATGTTTCATGTCTTTCCTTATTTTGTCGTTTCTTTTACAAAAATTGTTCACTCGAAGTAGCCAGTTGCATTCCTCCCCTTAAAAGTTTCTCCCGTAGTACTCGTCTTGCAAGGAATGCTCGTCAGTTCACCCTTGAGCCCGATTTCGGACGTACCGTCAAATAAAGGGATTCTTTTTTTGCCGAACAACACGAATTTGGAATAGTTTACCCGGCGAGATTTTCCCTTGCCATTTTGATCTGCTAACATTCAAAACCAATGTTAATCGACACCTCCTATCTCTCCCTTCCCTATCTTCTTATGCCGGCGCAGTGTGTTCTAGATTAAAAGGGAAACAAATTGTCCCTTGTGCGCGCGTTAATTATAAAAAAAACCTAAGTACAACCGTTTCACAAAAAAAAAATAAAAAAAAATGTTTCTGAAATTTTACCTTCCATACATTTTTTTGCAGACGTTGGATCGTTTAATTAAAATTGTTTTCTTAACGCTCATTAAGATTTTCAGCTTTCTGTGAGTTTATGCATTCAGGTTATAGAAGAGTTCAAAAAAGTGTAAAAAATTTTTTTCCCAGTATGTGCACTTAAAATTTCTTTTAATATCGCCATTAAATAATTATTTGTATCATCCTTAGTAAATTCTAACTTAAACTTAACAGAATGCTTTTAAAACTCCATTTGGAGAATTCTCCAAAAAAGATCGCATAAAATCGAATTTAAATATTTGTAGGCTAAATTGCTATAAATACACGACTTAATGCTTTTTGTTCAATTCTGCAATACAGACTTTGTCCAAATTTTGTATTTTGTTTACAAGGCGAAACACGAAACAATAACAATACTTGTAGCGATATAAAATAAGCCATCATAATACTTTTCAGTTGAAATTCGTTAGTATATCAACAAGAAACGTTTAAATTTTAAGTTTTAAATGTACATAGTACATATTAATTTGTTCCGATTTTTATTCTTTTTTTTTAATTTTTATGTAATATTATAAGCCCGCTAATAAACTAATATCTGCATTAATATCCTACATCTATAGGAGCAAACCAAACCTGTCTTACAGTCCAAATAAAAACATTCTAATGCTTGCTGTTACATTGCGCCTCAATAAGGCGGCTTAATTTTCAAATTTTTGTTTTTTAAAATCCTTCCATAAGCTTCGTGCAAAAATGTGTGAAATTTTTGGATTTGCATTTTCAGATTTTTGAAGAAAAAGTTAAATTTTTTTCTGGATTTCTCAATCCGCTTTATAAGCAAAATTTGCATCATATTTCTGACAGATTTCATGAACCAATTCTAGTGCCATTGCGACTTGCGGTAGGCTTTGGAAAAAAACAGAAAACATTAAACATTTCTCAATCAAAACAAATTCAAAATTTAGCAATTACTATTAAAAATGTATACTTGCGAAAAATGGAAACATATTCTGCACCATTTTCTGATAAGAGAAAATATGCAATGAAAATGTGTAACGCGCTCAGATGCAAACTTCGCAAACACATATTTCGAAAAAAGTTTTCAAAATAAGTATTAAGATGCACAAAGCATAATATAATTAAACCTATAACAAAGCTATTATCGAACGTAATGTTATAAGTATAGAATAATAAGAATCATAATGAACAGAAGATTTCTGTATTTCTATCTTCCCTTTGTATCAAACATTTTTTTTGCAGATGTCAAATTGCATTATTGCAGGTCAATGTAAAGCCACCCTTACTAACTACCACTTTGCGCTAGAGGCCATTATTGCATTTTACAAATTTTTCGTATATCGTAAACACTTTTTCTTCTTCAGCTGTTGCAAACTGAAACAAATGTCAAAATTAGTTTGACATTGATATAAAGGGTTTTTCAATAAGAGCGCTACAAAAATTTTTTTTAATAAAACAAAAACGGTTTTGGATATCAATGTTTATTCCTGTGAAAGTACGTTCGATGCCATTATGGATGAAACTCGATTTCTTTTGCATGGCCACCACGGGCACGCTTGCAGAGGTCCAGACGCTGAACCCAATTTTCAACGGTTTTCAAGCATAGATCGGCCGATACAGCTGCAACACGACTGGACTATTTCGTGAGATAACACGTTCTCCAAACTTGGTTTCCAATAAATTGATTGTGACATTCGCTGTGTGGCTTGTGGCGCCGTCCTGTTGGAACCACATGTCCTCCAAGTCCATATCATCCAATTGGGGCCGAAAATATTCGGTTATCATTGAACGCTACCGATCCCCATTCGCAGTAACGTGCCGGTCTTGATCATCACCGAAGAAGTACGGCCCAATGACGCCGCCGGCCCATAAACCACACCAAACCGTAATTTTTTTCGGGATGCAATGATGACTCATGGAGTACGTGTGGATTGCTGCCTGACCATACCGCATATTTTGTTTATTGACGAAGCCATTCAGCCAGAAATGAGCCTTATCGCTGAAGATGATTTTTCGATGAAAATCCGACTCATTTTCAAGTTGTTGCTCAGCCCAATTGACGAACATACGACGCTTCTGGTGGTCAAGCGGATTCAGTTCTTCCGTCAATTTAATCTTGTAAGGATGTAGGCCAAGATTTGTTCGCAAAATTCGCCACAACGACGTCACAGAGATGCCCAACGCTTGAGAACAAGGTGTGAGAGACACATTTGGGCTTTCTGCAACTGAAGCCTCAGCGGCAGCAATATTCTCGACACTACGGGCACTTCTTTATCTCACTGGCACGGGAACATTTTGTGCTTGTAGATTCAAATTTTTCCACTGGACGCTCAACTGTTGATCTGCTAGGACGATTATGACGATCATAAATTGGATGTAGCGCTCTTAACGTTGAAGCCACTGACTCCTAATTTCGGTAGTAAATTTTAATAATTTTGACTCGTTGTTGGCTCGTATATCTTTCCATCATAAAATGGCAAACCTTATTGAAGAGAAATGTCAAAAGAGGGGCAAGAAATATGGCGTCGTTTGCTGTCCCTGTAGCTCTACTTTGTAGCGTCCCTGTTGAAAAAGCCGATACAATAATAATATTTTATTCTTCTATCAGGGTATCAAGACCTGAAGAGTTGAAGAATACTGTGACGTAACACTTTTTACGCATGTACATTTTCTTGTTGTAAAGTGATAGTTTTTTATGATTCGTTATAGAATCACGGTATCAATCCTGATTGAAAAGATCGTGCATACCTCTATTTACAATTCCTTTTATAATTTAATATCTTAGCACTTTTTTTTATTTAACTCCTGGATTAGCATTTTCTTCTTGCTTGAACATTTGTTAGCATTGATCACGATGAATGACAAATACAAACAAAATAAAAATATACAAACAGAATTTCGACCAAAGCAAAATGTAAAGAAGAATTATCGAAATCCTAGCTGACCGGGTAGCTAATTTATTTTTGTTTTCTTCTGTATTATAAGATTGTAACGTGTGATCCCAGCCTTAATTATTTAAATATACTCCACAAGTTTGCCTACGATCCACAATACACAACGAAAATAAGCTCTGTGCATTGTGCATTATTCCTTGCGTTCGAGGGTGTAGAGATTTTGTATTCAATAGTTTCCGTGTTGTATAATCCATTCTTTAGAGAAAGTTTAAGACGAAGAAAAATAATTTGCTGTCAAATTCAAACCTAAGCTGCATTGTATATGAAATCTGTACTACTATGAGGCAGCTTCTAGTTTAGCGAGATACTGCCGTAATAGCGCTGCAGTAGTTCTTGTTATGCATTTGTATGTGTTTTGGATAGTAGAATGAAATATAATGATGAAAGAGTAGGTTGTTTGTTATATTTTCAGAAAGGTATGAGTTAGAATGAATACAAGCATTTGCAGGAATAATGAATAAAAAATACATACGAGTGAAAGGTTCAAAAAGTGACACTAGACCATATGGTATGGTAGAGTACGGGAAACAAAAATTAGTGGATTTTCCTTTGATTTTTCGTAAACAAACCTAGATTGTATGTTTTCATTTATTTTTTGGATTTTGCATTTTTCAAGGTACTGTGGTTCTTTCATCCAAAATCGATCGCAAAAGTATTCTGAGCACCAGGCGAACATCAGATGTACATACGTATGTAGGTGTATGTTTCTCGAGTATGTACTTCTAAACCGCCCAACGGATTTTAATGAAATTTACATGGTAAATATAGTTTTGTCCAGGGATCCTTCCTGTGAATGTTTGGTACCGCTAACATTATTTTCGCATTTCACATTAAGACATGTTTTTTCTAGGGCGTAGTAACGCGTGAGGGGTACCGCTAGTTGAATATAAAACTAGTGCCGATTGGTACTAAGTTGTTGGTACAATAGTATATTTGGTACTAGATTTTTAGTACTTAGTACTAACATTTAGTACTATTATATTTTGATACTAGTTTTAGTACTAGATGTAGTAATTATTAGTGGATTTAGTACTTAGTAGTGGATTTAGTACTAGATTTTTTTGGCGTGATGAGTGAAGATACTCAAAAGCAATAACATATGTAGGTACACACATCTGCAAACCAAGGTGTTTTATTTGTAAAATAAGTGTCCAGGTAGGTACTTCAATTCATATTAAATTTTGCAGACTAAAAAAATTGAAATAATAATCAAAAAAGGTTACCATTCAAAATTGTACAAAAAACCAAACCAATGAACAAATTTCAGCAAAAATCGTTAAAACGGTAAATTTCATGCTGTTGCCGTATCTATACAAAAACCCACTCAAAACCAGTGTATTTTCAAAGCAGAAATAACAACTTCTCAAATCCCTGTATGAATTTCTATCTTTCATTCTCTCATTATCAGTTATTCTTAAGAAAATGACAAAGAAATAACACGAAAAAGTCTTGATGATTTGCTTCCTTCTGACTGCTAACACTTTATATACATCAATTTCCCGTTCTGTCTTTTTCTAACATTGCATATGTGTTGAATACATTTCTCCGACTAAAAGTCTACATTGCGAAAAAGCGAGATAGCGAAACTAGATGGCGCTAGATGAAACACCCATCTTGATAGTACTATATATAAAATATATACAATGACGTTTGTGAACGCATAAAACCCAAAAGGTAACTATTTCGGTCAAAAAGTACTACATTTACCCAACCAGCTGATTTCATGGTCAGCTGTTTTCTACGATACCAAAGTATACCAGAAATTTAGCGCTAGCTTGGTTGCGATTTGGAAATCGTATATTTTGTTCGTCATATGGTCGACAGCTTTTAATTAGCTTTTATTTAACACGTATCACAACAATAACGAACGTATTGCAATATAAAGCTATATGTGACCTCGAACGTCTATTGGTGTTTAAGCTTCCACACTTCTCTGAGACATTTCTAAACTATTTAGTTAGGAAGGTCTACGACCCCGAACGTATGCATTTGTTATCTTATGTGGTAATGCTTGCTCTTTCTTGTTTTGCGTCTTCGTTATACAATGTTCAGGGAAGTGTTTTTTAATAATTATTGTTATCCGCGAACTGATTTACAAAATTCTTTCGTATTTTTATCTGTTCAATTGTGTTAAGTGTTAAGATACGTTTTGAACAAATATTTTTACTTTTTATTTTTGGCTAATTACGGTTTCTATGAAGAAAATATATGGTTGGCTTTTGTCAAGAAAAAAGAGTAACGGATAGATTTTTTAAATTTTAAATTTAACGGTAAGTTAGTTATAAATATTTACAAAGTATATAATCATACGATATTAAATCGAACAAAAATGCCATCCTTGTTTGTCGTTTTTATTGAAAATGTTGAGAATTTTTTTTTTAATTTATTGGTTTATTTTATGGAAATGGTTTTATAATTTTTTTGTTTAATTATTTATTGTATATTCTGTTTATAAAATTAATAAGGTATACATTAAGACTTGGTTTATTTTAGTACAGCAAAGTTATAAAAAAGACAAGTTCTTATAGGCGATGTTTAAAAGGCAAATTCCTCTATAGTTGGTGCAGAATAGTTGATTTTCTTTTTTGTAGATCCGTCAGATGATGGTACTCAGATTTCCATCGGCGGACATATCTAGACCTAAAAAGAAACTACTACCATTGTAACCATGTAACGAAAACGATTTTTTTTCCCTATATTCACAGTTTAAATGCAAATTTTTTGTTTTTACATTTCAAATAATAAAAGGAAATGACCACCACATTAGGTAAATCCTTCGGTGCTCATAGTAACCATAAGAATTTAAGCACTTTTTATGGAAATTTGTAATCCTAATCGAAACAATAGCTGCTTCAGAAAAAAAGGGAAAAGGGCTGGGTCCACTTTCTAACCCACTTACAACTTTTTTTTTAACTAAGGTAGAGGTTTTTCATGCCAGATAAAAGTTATCCATAAGTGATGGCGGCTACTGCAAGAGGCCATCTGAGTCCTATTTGCCTTATCAACATGGTTTACTTGACGACACCTTAGCTTTAATTGGAACCCTTAAATATGAACATTTAGAGTAGATAGGTTTTGCTTATAGTTCCATCCTACTATACATAGATAAAGAGGATTCATTTTGCACACTGGACAATTTTAAGCGCATAAGGGAATTGGGAATTGTGCATCTACTGGCAGTCGTTATATCGAACAGGGAAGATTTAGAAAATTCTATGGCAAATGACAATTACTGTTAGACTGGTTATCTGTAAGATTGATTTCTCCTTTAGTTGGATTTTATGACAAGCGGGGTGGCATTGCATGAACATTCTATTCCGCCCCTGCAGTGATTCATCTTAGTAAATTAACTATGTTCACATGTTAAATTTCTAGATTTTGTCTAATAAAGGGTCTTCCAATAGGGACTTCTGAACTTTGTTGAACGTTGATAGCGGCTATCTTGATAAAATTGTTATTTCTAAATGGGTGTTCCGTTCGGGCAACGTTACGCACTTCGCCCATTGTACGGTTGCCATAATCGTCCTACCAGAGGACTATTGGCAGTGTGGTGGATAAATTTGAATCCACTGGTTCAGTAAACAATCAACCGACATCCGTTCGTCGAGGAAACCCAAATTCTGCCCAAAACATCGCCGCCGTTCGTGAGAGTGTGCAAGAGAATCCGAGGCAGTCGATTTCGCGTCGCTCTGAAGAACTCGACCTTTTAAATAGACAACGCCGTGTGCTCGCTGAATGGGCTCTGAAGCAGTTGAAACTGACCCTAATTTTCGTCGAAAATGTGAATAAATAAAAAATAAATTTACTGGCGCGACAGCTCCTTAAGGAGCCAAGGCCTAGTGACTTATACTCTCAACCATTCCTGTGTGTGTGTTGTTACTCTGCAAGAATGGAAGGGACCTACAGTTTACCGCCGAGTCCGAACGGCACATGAGATGCACTTTTTCGAGACAAATTTTACTCTTGGAGGTTTTGTCAGTTCCTCGCAAGAGGCAGTATACCAGAAAAAAAGGTGGCTATGAGCTGGATTTGAACCCAGGTTCTTTCGCTTAGCAGTCCGACACACTAACCACTAAGCCACGGGGCACTACTATGTGAACAAACAAAATTTTCGAACGTGGGACGATACGAATCCACATGAGATCTATAAGCGTCAAATGCATCCCGATAAAGTCACTTTTTGGTGTGGCTTTTGTGCTGGCGGCGTCATCGGTCCATATTTCTTTGAAAACGATGTTGGCCAGGTCATCATCGTCAACGGTGAGCGCTATAGATCGAAATGGAAATGATTTCAACAGGAGGGCGCCACGTGCCATACACAGCTAATGCCATATTGGACATTCTGCACGATCGATTTGAGGGCATGATCATTTCACGTGGAGGTGATTTAAGCCACCGAGATCGTGTGATTTGAATCTGTACATTTTTTTCTTGTGTGGATTTCACAGCGGCCCTCAAAGCCATCATAATCAATGCTATCGGTAAAATTTACCCTGATTTATGCGCTAGTCATGGTAAATTGGACATTTCGGTAGAGCGCCACTAAGAAAACCCGTGGCGGGCATTTAAACGATGTTAAACTCACACATAATGGCATAACAAATAAATATTTCGACGATATCTCCTCACACGCACTTTGTTTTATAGAAATTTAAAGTTAGGAAACCCTTAATGAAAGACCCTTTAGCTCAGTGTGACCAAATCCCCCAAATTGGTCAATCACATCTGAAATTTCATCTTGTTTTAACCATAAACTATTAATTATTACGTCATATCAGAACTCGGATTTTAATTTTATACGTTATACCCTAATTTTATTTTAAAGCTCGGGAGAAGTAAAACAAATGTTCTCTTTTTTCTGATTCATTATGATACAAGCTACACTTAAAAGGACTTCTTTTTCAACAAACTTCCAATTTCTCGGTCAGTGTGTAAAGTAACTTCCACTTAAAAAATCTCTTACTGAAAAAATATAGGTATTATCTGCACACAAACGTTAACACACAAAAAAAAAAAGAAGGATTTCGGGAAGCGGATATGGTTCACTTTATTTGAAATTTCCTGTTTGTGTCCACTATATGGTTGGCATACATATGTGGTACATAGTCATGTGTATTCCTTTACGTATGCATCCCTTTTGAAAATGCACACCAACCTGCTGCCCTCACCACCGTCAATATTAAGTTACATTTTGTAGTGAATTTTCCTTTTCAGAGCGCCACTGTAATACAGGCTATATACTTCCTTCCCAATGGGATGTTCTTTAAAAAAAAAAAACGGGATAAAATAGTCAAAGGTTTATAAAATACACACAAGCACTACATGTGCCCATATTGCATGCAATATGAATTCCACTCAACTATCAACGACAAGGCAACAAGGAAGACCAAATCCTGGAATTTTGCCCAGGATGTATTCATGCGTTGATTACGCAACGCATGCTGTAGGTGCTCTTCATTTCTTTGGGGCTTAGTTAAGTTCTCACAGTGGGCTAACAGAAGAGAAGAGTTATGACAGAAAGCCTTGTTTTGTTGCCAAAATTGAGTAGTTTTATAAATTGTTTAATTTTCTGCTTTTAAAACAAAAAGCAAGGAAAATGAAATTTAATGTGTCATTAAATTTATAATGTACTAGGTGTTACCCGCGACTTCGTCTGCCTGAAATTTATCAAAAACTGTTTACTCAATTCGTAAAGTTTATATTGCATTTTGTGGTTTTGAGTCAAATCGTTCTAAAATAATAATTTTCGAAAAATAAGCAAACCCAGCGCCACCTACGGGTAATTCAAATAGCTCTAGTTATTCCTTTCAACATGAGCTCCCTGCCTGTAATATACATAGCCTATGTTACTCCTTAGGATATCAGCTTAGGATATCAACTAAGGGACTTTCACAGGCAGAGAGCGGATAAATTCGCGGGTAACAGCTAATTCTACATATCTCTCCTCGCTTTGTCAAAGAATTGCAGTGCCTATCGCTATGTTTTCTTCTCCCGAAATGTCTTTTAAGGTTAATGGGCCTTAAATTAAGGTGTCATGTGCAAGTTTTATACTTCGTTAAAGAGAAAAAAGCACGATTTATATATACTATATTGGACCCCATGGACTATCAAGAACACCAGCTTATTCCTCGAGTTTTCTCGGCAGTTTTGCCTGTTAGATTGCGTTTGGCATCTTGTGGGAACTTCGTGGTGCTACAAGCTAGAGAACTCTTATTGGTGAAAAAAAATTACGCTCCCCCAACCGTCGAATAGGTATACATCACATACCCTTTCTCATTTCTTCCTAATCTAATCTTTAAGACCCAATAGGTCCCAACGATGCTCGAGTAAATTCAGATTTAGCATCATGGGCTCCCCTACTATCAGACAAATAAGTTGTCGGGATGTTTTCCTCGTTTCCCCCAATGATTATTCTTATTGTTTTGAAACTCATATCTAATTTATAGAACCCAATATTACCCTTTATTATCGAAATCTAGTAGTTACAAACAACTCGAGCTAATTCTATTAATAACTCCAAGACATTTTTCCAGTTCGCCAACAAAAAGAAAATGGCTGTTTGTCATCCTTCCTTTTCTTTCCCTTAACAGTGAAAACTCAAGTGATCCACAATATATTTCAGATTTGTTTATTTCATTTTGTAAGCAATCCCTTACGAAGGATAATTTTCAAGCTTGTGAATCTGATTTTAATTATTTACTTAGTTTTTTAATCTTCACTTTTTTTCCTTTCAAGTAAATGGAACTACTACTTACTAATCTCATTGAATTTGTTTCCTTTGCTCTAATCAGCACTAGAAATTGTTCCATCGCAGTTATTTGTATATTCTTTGAACTACAAGTACTTAAGTGATTAGGTCCTAAGTGACTTCCTTGAGGGACCCCTCTGGACAAACTAATTTTTTTTTAATTATCGAGTGCACAAGGGACTATTTGTTTCCCTTTTTGATGTACAGCACACTGCGTGGGCATTAAGATGATAGGGAGGAGAAAGATAGGAGGTGTCGCTTAACATTGGTTTTGAATGCTTGCAGATCAAAATGGCAAGGGAAAATCTCGCCGTGTAAACTTTACCGAATTCGTGTTGTTTGGCTTAAAAAAGAATCCCTATATTTCACGGTACGTCCGAAATTGAAACTTTTAAGGGGAGGAATGCAACTGACTACTTCGAGTGAACATTTTTTATAAAAGAAACGATAAAATAAGGAAAGACATCAAACATTGCGTCGGTGTTCGAGAAGAACAATTGTTTTAGCGGCATTTCTATTTCCTATAAATACAGCAGTTTTATTTATTAACGTTAAACAAAATTCGCTTATCAAAATTTGTCATCAACGGTAATCTTGTTTTCGGCCCATTCACCGAATCTACGTCTGGCTAGGTGATCCTGGCTTCCATTCTTGCACGGATTGCATTTTGTAAGCACTCAAACCAAGATCTTTCCGCAACATCTTCCATAATGTGGATGGACACATCTCCAATTCCTGTGCACGATGGCGAATAGACTGATTCGGGTCATCCTCTACGCTACGCTCTATAGCAGCAACGACTTCTGTCCGCACTGTACAACGTCTCTGTGGTTGCGTTTTATCATTCAGAGTAAACTGCTAAAACGTTCCATAGTTAATCGAACTTATTGCTCTGATGGACGATTATGTTGACCGTAAAATGGACGTAGTGCGCGATACGTATTTCGAACAGAACCATGATTTTCAAAATAAATTTGAACAATTTGGAAGCGTTGTTCAGGCGTCAGTCTATTCATGTTGAAATGCCAAACCAAACTAAAAATAAATCACTTAACAGCTAATAAAATGGCAGCCAGTTAAAATAGTGTTGCCAACTTAAAATTCTATGACCGTCGTTCCATCGGAGGTCATCGTTGACACACATACCGAGAATATTGAAAGCTTTTCGGTTTCTTTGATACAAGTGCCATTCATGGACATGAGGGTAGCTGTAACTACAGAGTACAGGATTGAGTTTTCGAAGCATAAACCTCCACACGATTTCTATTACCCCATTTTTTAAATGCTGTATAAATCGTAATTTAATGAGCTTAACAAACGTTACCGTTGCAATTGCACGCCCGAAAGTGAAAGACGTGAATCGTCAAACGAATATGAAAAGCTAAGGTTAAAGTCGTCAGCAACAGAAGTAACAGACTGAAGACCATTTATAAAAATGAGAAAAACAGTCGGAGACAGAGACAGAATGGAGCCCTGGGGCACACCAGCAATTATTTTGTGGGAATCAGACTTGAAAACGACCAATACAAATTGTATTGAACGGTCCAGAAGATAGCTTTTTCTTCCAAGGAACAAGACTATAATCGACTTCAAAAGCACGCATTTTCGATAAGAGAGCTTCATGACAAACTCTATCAAATGCCTTGGAAATATCAAGCGCAATAATCTTACCTTCACCAAGGACAGGCTGGACAGATAATGTTTCCCATCTTCTAGGAAAGAATCCAGAAGAGTAGGAGCGAAGAAAAAGCTTTGCCAGTGTAGACGAATACCTCTTTACGGACCAGCGGATTTGTGTACATCATCATCTTTGAGAACTCCTTCTCTTGTACGATTGAGCAAACAAAAAAAATTGTCCCATGGAATAACTTACATTGTCAATGTCCATCAGCAGCTTCAAGAACTAATAATAAAAATCCAAAATATTGTATGAGAGCAATAAACAAATACTTTACATACACGTAAGTATGTATGGAGGTCAAGCGTCTGCGAAACATGCACATTGTATATGATTACCAATTTGAAAAAAAACCTTTTTCGTCTTTATATACATATTTGTTCTGATCCGTCACAACTCCAACTTCACTGCTCCAACCTAGCTCTACCTCTGGGGTTATCATTGCTATTTATAAATGTCCCCTTTCGAATTTCATAGATAGAATGTTCAAACCATGGGATGCCATAATAAACTTCAATGTTTTTCACCCAAGAGTCCTTAATTTTTCATAGCACTTTCTAAAAACAGGACCTTTGCGTGTTATTCAATTGTTTGTTGATTGCCCTCCCCCATAGATCAAATAATAAAACAACTTTCCCATAATGAAATTCAAATTGCCAACACAATCAAGCTAAACGCTGTTCAGGCGTTTCATTAATACCCAACAACATTATATATGGCTTGCGTGCTTGGTCCTAAAAACGTTTTCCTTTTATTGATTTCTCAATTCGACAGCTTACCAAAGCCATTTGACAACATAATTTGGTGAAATGATAAATGAACAGCTTTGGAATTTAGGTCAACAAAAAGAAATTTCTTCTGAACACGCTCTCGATAGTATCGTATTGAGTATGTAAAATTTAATATCAAGGATAACCATTTTTTGAGTTTTGGTTTTAAGGAAAGATTTCGAACAGATCATATATGTGTAAAACCAAATGATAGGACCATTAGTATCCTTCCATGCGACAGAAACCAATAATTAATGAAAATCACACATCATCATCATCATCGGCGCAACAACCGGGATCCGGTCCGGGCCTCCTTCAACAAATTCTTCCATACATCCCGATTGCTGGCCGACGCCATCCAATTGCGCACCCCAAGGCTTCGGGCGTCCTGGTCTACACCATCATTCCAACGTAAGTAAGGTCTGCCACGTTGTCTTCTACCATAAAAAGTACCGCAAAAGACTTTCCGAGTTGGTTCCTCTTCGATCATGCGAGCTAGGTGTCCAGCCCACCGGAGTCTACCGAGCTTTATTTTTTCAACAACATCTGCTTTGAGATAGATTTCATACAATTCATGATTGTATCTTCTCTGGAATCGTCCTTCCTCACACACGGGGCCAACAATTCTCCGTAAGATTTTTCTCTCGAACGCGGATAAGAGATCAGAGTGCCCCACGTCTCGGATCCGTATGTGAGTACTGGTAAGACCCTAGTCTTGCAAAGCAGCAGTTTGGTTTTTATGGTAAGGTTTCTGGATTTAAAGAGCCTTGACAGACTATAGTAGGTTTTGTTGGATTTCAGGAGTCGCCCGCGTATTTCTTCATCCATATTGTTATCGGCTCCTACTTTTGACCCAAGATAGTTAAAAGAGTGCACTACTTCAAGTTCGTGCTCCGCTACCCTGATGATTGTACCGCCATTTCTCGCAGACGTTGCCGCCATGTACTTAGTCTTCCCTTCATTTATATGCAGCCCCAGGTATTTTGCCGCTTGCTCGACCTGGGTAAAGGAGTCTTGTACAGCTTGTTGGCTTCTGCCGATGATGTCGATGTCGTCTGCGTAAGCTAGTATTTGGCTGGACTTGGTGATGATAGTCCCTCTTGTTGACGTGCCAGAGTCACGGATTGCTTTCTGCAACGCCAGGTTGAAGAGGATGCAAGCCAGACCATCCCCTTGTCGGAGTCCATTAAAGATGTTGATTGGTCTGGATAGCAAACCGGCTACTTTTACTTGGCTTGTGATGTTGGTCATGGTCAGCCTACATAGTCGTGTCAATTTATTTGGGATGCCGAATTCTCTCATGGCCTTATAAAGTTCTACCCTGGCTATGCTATCGTAGGCGGCTTTAAAGTCTATAAAAAGACAGTATGTTGGGATATTAAATTTCAGACCTTTTTCCATCACCTGCCTAAGGGTAAAGATCTGATCAATTGTTGATTTGCCTGGTATAAAACCACATTGATATTTGCCGATTATGGTATTAGCGTATGGGGCTATCCGTTCTTGCAGGATAGAGGAGAATATCTTATAGGATGTACTCAACAATGTTATACCCATATAGTTGTATGGGACATATGATGCCTTTTCGCCAGTCTTCTGGCATCTCTTCGTGTTCCCATACGTGTACTATGATTTCATGAATTGCTTGATGTAGTGTTGGCCCTCCATGTTTGATCAGCTCGACAGGTATACCATCGGCTCCTGAGGTCTTATTATTTTTGAGCCGATTAATCGCCTGTTTTATCTCCTCAATGCTTGGTGGCTGCAGCATGAGATCTTCTTCTTGAAATGTTGGAGTCTCCATTTCTTCCGTGAGCTGACCGTTCAGCAGTTCATTAAAGTACACTTCCCATCGCTCCAGAATGCCTTCAGGATCGGTGATCAGATTACCCTCTCCGTCTTTACAATATGTACAGCGTGGTGTGTATTGCGACATGTTTCTGACGGATTGGTAGAACTTCCGCGCCTGGTGCGGACCTCGCTCTCTATTTCTTTCCATTTCACAGACAATGTTTTTTTCATAGGCTGCCTTTTTTCGTCTGTGAAGTCTTTTTTCTATTCTTCTGAGCTCTTTATATTCATCTTTGCGTGCCCGCGTTTTATGAGACTGTTGCATTGCTCGGTATGCAGCATTCTTACGTTCAGACGCTAGTTTGCATTCATCATCAAACCAGTCGCTCCGATCTCTGCGACTACTGCCTAAGATGGTATCATTAGTACTAGTGACTTTGTTCTTAAGGCGTGACCATTTTTCCTCTACGCCCGGCACTCTTCCCTTATCGAGCTCTTCGAGGGCGAGCCTTAGTGCGCGACTGTATTGGTTGCTTTTGCATTCATCGCGTAGTGCAGCCGTGTTGATTCGAGCCTGACCAGCGGATCCAATACTTATTCGCCTAGCAATCCGCCTTCGGAACACCATACCAACGATATAGTGGTCCGAGTCGATGTTGGCACCTCGATACGTTCGTATCGTCCTCAGGCTCGAGTAGTGGTGGCGATCTATCAACACGTGGTCAATTTGGTTACGAGTGACTCTATCAGCTGATACCCAAGTGACTTTGTGGATAACCTTACGCGTAAGGCTGGTACTCGCAACGACCAATTTTGTTGATGCTGCCATTTCTATGACTCGTAGTCCGTTGTCATTAGTGTTCTCATGCAAACTATGGGATCCTATGTACTGCCTGAATACTGGCTCCCTACCTAATTTTGCGTTGAAGTCACCAAGGATGATTTTAACGTCATACTTTGGGCAGGCATTGAGGGTCCTCTCTACAAGTTCGTAGTAGGAATCTTTATCTTCTTCTACTTCGGACTCCTCAGTGGTGCGTGATTCTTTATGAGGCTGATGTTATTGAATTTGCCTCACACGCGAAGGGTGCATAGTCATTCATTTATTGCGTTAAAGCCGATGACGGTAGGCTTCATTTTTTGGCTGACTAGGAAGCCTACTCCGAGCACATGGTGTTTTGAGTGACCGCTAAAATATATGTCGTATTCTTTTTTCTGCCATCTCACTTCCTGAAGTTCGTCAGCTTTATACATGGCCAGCTGTTGTGCAGCTCGAGCTCTATAGAGCGTTCTGACGTTCCATGAGAAAATTCTTAAATCGTTTAGCCGTTGTCGTTGCTTGGTTCGTTGAGAAATCAGTATATTTCCGAGGCTTGTTGTCAAGTTCTAAGTAATATTTTTTTACGGGAGAAGTTACTAGCCCCTCGCCAACCCTTAGGAAGTGCTTGCAAATTTTGCTAATTTATGTACAAAAATATACACAAATCATTGCCCGGGGACCACCACGTGGAGGTAAAGCAAGCCGCAGGTCCCCAATGAAAATCACACGGCCCATAGCATTTCACATTTCCTGGAAATCCACTTACCCTAACGGAATCATTCCCTTTTCACCCTCGGAAAATATAAAAAACCACAAAAAAAGAGGTTGCCTTTCAATAAGACCATTAGAACGAATCCGTTCGAAAATATCTCCGTAAATGTCGTGCATGCAAAATTGTAAATTTCTGGCTAAAAAACATGTCGGCCACAGAAAAAGGACAAGAGTGACATATCCGCGAGTGTTAGGCTCACAAATCATAGCTTTTCCTAAAGGATCTGTTTTTTTTTTTTTTTGTATTTTCCTCTCGAGTCCGAAATGCGCTAAAAATATTGGCATAGGTCCAGGCTAGGAAATTTGTGGCAAGAACTACAAAAATAAAGAATCGCCAGAACGATTATATATATGTATATATTTTTTATGGTTTTTTTCTACTTTTTTATTTACATTTACGTGCGATATTCACAATGCAATTTTGTTGCAGTGCAATTAGAAAAAATCGATAAATGGGTACATTTTTATGCTACAGAGGTATTTTTTATTTCAATTAAAACTCGGTTTATATTCTCGAGGAAAATTATTTTTCGTGGGTTTTTTTTGGAAAAGTTTAAAAGCAACGTAATATACAAAACAATATCGTTTATCAATATGATGTCACCATTGATGTATCTGTATGTTTTAACGTTTTGAAGGGTAAACAAAAAAAAAAAACAATCTTAAATATCAGCAAATATTTATAAAAAAAATAAATTTACAAATAATATTTAGAAAATAGAAACCCTAAGGGAAATTCAATTTTATATGGTGGTAGATTGTGTGTAGTAAATAACTTGAAAAAAATGGTGTTAATATAAATATTTGCATCAAAATATTTTTTAATTTGGACAAAAAAAGTTTAAGAGCCTTAGATTTGATTGGGGAATTTAAAAGCGTGAGCTTTGAGTTTTTTGGAGAAACCCAGTTTTGAAGTTTTAGTTAAAATATTAAATAAAATATATGTGTGAACCATTAGAAGCTGCTTTTCTTCTGGAGAGTACATTTTTAGCTTGGTTGCAAAAGTGCACTTTATTAAACACAACTAGTGATCTTGATGTTTGGTGGTTGGGTGCTGTATGAATAGGGTAGGCACTGAAAGGCATCAAACTGGTGATGCACAGTCGCTGCAACTATATCGTACACATCAATTGTGCTTATTTTACCTCCCCGCGGTAACCACCGGGTACTGGTCTGGGCATTGAAATAGAGATGGTGGCGGATGAACCCTTAATGGGCCAACGGCAGCGCTCATATCCCCGAAGTGGGTTACTGACTCCGGATTCTCCGGTTCCTTTTGTCCAAGGAATCCAACAAAGGACCTGGCCCTCCAGGTTGGGGGTTGTGCGTGGGGTTAACAACCCTGCCACGAAAAAAAGAAAAAGTTGCGAAGCGACCAATAGCCTCGGAAAAGGACGGATTTACTGTTGACGACCCGGAAAAACGAATCAAGGACAACGACCTTCGACTTTTGACAATCCGTATCAAGGCTAAATTCGCCAACATTAGCCTAATATGCGCTCATGCCCCCACAGAGGACAAAGATGACGCCACCAAGGATGACTTCTATGATCTCCTCGACAAAACCTATGAGCAATGCCCTAAATACGACGTTAAGATCGTACTAGGCGATTTTAATGCCAAAATAGGTAAAGAGGAAATCTTTGGTAGGACTGTCGGAAAACAAGCCTACACGACACAACGTCTGAATACGGACTTAGGCTAATTTACTTCGCAGCGGCACATAACGTCACCATTGCAAGCACACGGTTTCCTCATCTCGATATACACAAAGGGACTTGGCGACACCCAGATCAAAGAACCGTCAATCAGATTGATCACGTTGCGATCGATGCAAGAAACGCCTCCAGTATCTTAAATGTTCGAACCTTCCAAGCAGCTAACATCGACTCGGATCACTACCTTGTTGCAGCAAAGGTAAGAATGCGAATAACCCGAACTCCACAATAACGGAGTATTACTCCTATTACTGAGGAAGTATGACGTCGGAAAGCTGCAATCGCAAGAAACCGTCAGAACCTATGCCGATCGAAAATCCCGTAACCTCTGAAGAAATCCAGTACCGCCAGCATAAAGTGTCGAAGACCAATGGCAACAAGCCATCAGAGATGCCGCAACTGATGTGCTAGGTTTCACCAGACCACCACCACGAAACCTCTGGTGTGATGACGAATACAGGCAGGCCCATGCAGCCAAACAAGAGGCATATAAAGCGACGCTGCAAAGAAAGACGAGAGCTGCTCGCGAGCTTTACGAGCAGAAAAGACGGAAAGAACACCGGCTTCTCCAAAAGAAAAAGAGAGAGCATGAGAAGTGCGCGAACAAAGTGCGGAAGTTTTACCAACAGGTAAAAAGAACATGCCAAGGAAAAAAATCCCGCACAGAAGCCTGTAGAGATAGGAATGGAAACCTCGTAGTAGAGTCACAGTCGGTGCTGAGTACATGGAAGGACCATTTCTGCAGACTGTTAAACGGCGATGAAGGCCAAAATCCCGCTGTCAGGCAGAATTAACCATTCAACATGGATGATGACAGACAAAACTTCCGTCCACCTGACCAAAATGAAGTAAGGATAGCAATATCTATCCGGCCGGAGATGACCTGGTGGAGTGCATACACCAACTCATCTCTAAAGTTTGGTCAGAAGAAAGTATGCCTGATGAATGGAACCTCAGCATCGTTTGCCCGATCCACAAGAAAGGAGACCCTTTAAACTGCGCCAACTATAGAGGAATAAGGCTCCTGAATATCGCCTACAAGGTCCTCTCTGCCGTACTATGTGAACGCCTGAAACCTTTTGTCAGCAACCTGATTGGCCCCTATTAGTGTGGTTTCAGACCAGGAAAGTCCACAATCGATCAAATGTTCACTCTACGGCAGATCCTGGAAACCACCCAAGAATTCCAAATCGATACCCACCACCTCTTTATCGATTTTAAGGCCGCGTACGATAGCATTTATAGAAACGAGCTATACAGAGCCATGTCAGATTTTGGCATCCCCACAAAACTCGTCCGACTGTGCAGGATGACGATGGAGAACTCTCGCTGCTCCGTCAAGGTTGGTTCTGACCTCACAGAAGCTTTTGACGTCAAAAAAGGATTCCGACAAGGTGATGCGCTATTGTGCGATTTCTTCAACTTAATACTTGAAAAAATTATAAGAAACTCACAAGTCAATTGTAGTGGGACAATTTTTTTCAAGTCTGTGCAATTGCTAGCATACGCTGACGACATAGACATCATTGGCAGAACTTGGCGAGCTGTCACTGGAACTTTCGCTAGCATTGAAGCTGAAGTGGCTAAGATGGGACTAGCAGTCAATGAGGCCAAAACGAAGTACCTGCTGTCCACAAAAAGGGACACACAACACCGGCGGATTGGACAAAACATCACAATAGACAGGTACAACTTTGAGGTAGTTAGGGACTTTGTGTACCTCGGATCCGCTATAACATCTGACAACAACATCTCGTCAGAAATAAAGCTAAGAATTACTCTTGCCAATCGCTGTTTCTATGGGCCAGGAAGGCAATTGAGTAGCAAAGCCCTCTCTCGAAAGACAAAGGAGACTCTGTATCAGACCCTAATCATCCCAGTCCTGCTCTATGGCGCCGAGGATGAAGATATCCTTAGTCCTTTCGAGCGTAAGATTCTTCGGAAGATTTTTGGCACTATCTGCGTTAACGGGCTTTGGAGGAGAAGGTTCAACCAAGAACTATTCGAGCTGTACAGCGACATTGACCTGGTCAAAAAAATACGCATATCACGTTTAAGATGGCTAGGTCATGTAGAGCGAATGGACAACAATGCTCCGGCTCGCAGGATCTTCGATTCCATCCTAGAGGGTAGACGCAGTCAAGGAAGACCTCGCCTTAGGTGGCACGCTCAAGTGGAGGACGACCTCAACCAACTTGGAGTGCAAAACTGGAGGCAGCTAGCCAAAGACCGAGTTGGCTGGAGAGGCATGTTGGTTGAGGCCCAGGTTCGTCCCGAACTGTAGCGCCATCTAAGTAAGTAAGTAGTAAATGACATTGGAATAAAGATATTTTGCAGCAAGCTGCGCTATTACATTAAATTGTTGAGCTTTTGTTTTACATTCACTCAATTTGGAAATCATCTCAGTTGTCAATGAAGAAAGCTCCTCTTGAGAGAAAAGTGTAGAGTGCGAAGGTTTCGCTTGAGCAGTTTTCGATTGAGCTTGAGTAAATGTTGACCACCACGGCACAGATGCTGTCGGAGGGGATTGTTGATGGTGTGGAAGATCGTTTAGGGAGACAAGGAAAGTCTTCAGAGCTCATGTGATTTATCGGTTTCGATTGTAAAACGGAGACCGGTTTTTGGTGTGACAATGAATACATGGTTGAATTTGAATTTTTGGAGAGCTTTTCTCTAATTTCTTGGTACCTGATTCTATTCAAGCAAGTATGGTCCGTAGATCGGTGGTTGCCATTGCAGTTGGCACACTTGAAGATTCCCTCAGATTTACAATCGGCAGTCTTATGAGCTCCAGAACAATTTGCACAATAGGTATTTACGCTGCAGTTTTTCTCGCCATGTCCGAACATTTGCCAGTTGTGGCATTGTGTTGTGTGTGTGTTTAACCGACGTTGATATTCCCATCTGACGTCAGTCACGATTGAAAACGTGTAGAGAACTCTTGAATTGGCGATGAATTTAAGGATTTTTGTCGAAAAAGGATTTTACGAGAGCTCTTTTCTTGGTCTAGTGTCTGGAGGCTAGTCTGAAGCATTTACAGAGGAAGTAATTTGACACCTCTTGCTAAAGTCTGATGTTGTGTTTTGTTAGGATTCCAACCAAGGCTTGTTTACCTTAACAAAGTTTTCTGTGGACTTCTCGAGACCTGACAGGTGTCAATTGCTTACAATTTATCTTTTGCGGTTTTAAAGAATTTTTTGTGAATTCATTTCTTTTCTTGTTGGCCATTTTACTTGCCATTTCATTTCCATATATGTCACAGGAGAGGGAACCCATCGAAGGGTTACTAGGTTTGTTTCACTGATTGTTGCGATAGTGATCAACCATTTTGGACTTGGAGACTAACTGAGGATATGGCCTTGTTATATCTTTTTCTTGAAATTGCGTTTATTTTTTTTTTATTTTGTAGGCTTTTAGAAGATAAGATAAAATCAAGGTTTTAATAATTTATATGAATCCCTTAATTTCTGGTCAATATAAAGCCAAAAAAAAAAAAACATTGATAGATACGATGGTGAATATAAGTGCCCCTAAATGGTCTCAGTCAAACTTGTCATCAGGTTTCTTCCTCCCATCAGGTTAACGTGGCAGGAATGGTTACTTTACACCAGCTTGGTTGATGCAATTTGAGCGAATTGGTATTGATCTGAACAAGTTCAACACGACGGAGTGGCCACTTGAGTTATTGTACCACAGAGGAATGGCTTTTACACGAATGGCTTTATTTGCGGCCATCTATAATATTTGTCAAGGGGTGGGAAGTTAAGGAGTAATTCAGTGCTGCAGAGAGTGTCGGTGGGAGAGTCTTGCTGAACTTTATCGAGCATATCGTGAATAAGGTAGTCCATCATACTGTCTATTGCCATCTCTAATCTGGCTGTTATACTCTTTTCTGTGTACTTGTTTTTCAGTTTTAATCTCAAAGAAGGCTGATACTTATAGCTTCATGTGAAAGAAGCTAATAAATCGAAAGAGGATTTAGTTGCGGAACTGCGTATGCTTTATGAAATGGACTCCTCCAGTTTTATCAATTTGGCAATAGCAATGCCGTCATCTTACAAGCAATTACTTTAAAAACCTCCTTTTGCAGGCCTAATAGCAGTTCATTAATATTGCATACTTGTAAAGTACTGAGTGGATCATTGCAATTGCTGTGCTGTTAAAATTGTTGTAGGTACCTTCTATATGCAGAAATGCAACCAGTTTGTACTCTTTATGATACAAGCAATTTTCCATAACCAAAGCATAAAAGCCTTTCTTACCGAAATTTTTACTTTTGTGCTTACGTTATGTGAAGGGCTCTTGGAAGAGTAGAAAACTTTAAAGGCCTTCGACGGACAGGATTTGTTGAATGATTCCGGTGATATTCAATCAATAAACATCTGATCATTTTCAACTTTCAGAATTTTTCCACGAAAGTAGAAAGAAAACACACAAAAAAGCTTTCAGCTAGGACTTATTAAATGCTTGTATGACTCTTGATTCTGAGCTTAAAGAGAAGACCACGTTTAAAAAAGAAACACCCAAACTCAGTCAATTACGATTTTTGGCAAATATTCCACTCTTCGTACATTTGACAAACTGCTTAACTAGGAGCAAGTGTTTAAACTTTTATGGATGTGCAACTTTGATATTCTGATTAAGCCAGTATCTGGCTGGACTTGGTGACGAGGTGACGATTTTGTTTCTCCAACGTAAGGTTTGAAGAGGATGCAAGCCAGACCATCCCTTTGTCGGAGTCTATTTAAGATTTTGATTGGTCTGGACAGCAAATTGGCTACTTTTAATTGGCTTGTAATGTTGGTCATGGGATGCCAATTTCTCTTATAGCCTTATAAAGTTCTACCCTGGCTTTGCTATCGTAGGCGGCTTTAAAGTGTATTTCGCCGTCGTTTACTCAGATCATTTCCGAGGCATATTGTCAGGTTCTCAGTGGGTTTTTTCTACGGGAGAGGTTACCAGCTACTCGTCAACCTTTGGGAACTAGCGCTCGCAATTTTCGCTAATTTGTGCATAAAAGTATATACAAATCATTGCCCGGGGAGCACCATACGAATAGGTAAAGCAAGAATTTCGACATCACGCCGCAGCTATCCCCCAAACTTATTAACACATCAAATGATTGTGGAGTTAACACCTTATTAAGGTGTTTTTTTTAGTAGAGAGGAACCTCACACTACTATAGGTAGGCCAATAGTAGCCGTGTTTTATTGGTTAGTGTATACCCAGCGCAGTAAATATTTATACGGCAAACAACAACAAACAATAAGTGTCGATAATTAGGTTAGTGAAATTAGTGAATACAATAAGTTGAGATAAAGCTTGGGAAGAAATGTCAACCAACTGGAATGTAGAAAAAATATGTACTTGAAGGTTGGTAAGATTTTATTATTTAAGGATATGTTCGTTGAGTATCATGATACAAGATTACAAGACAGCGCCTTCCTGTTTTTTGACGTCATCAGTGACCCAAATTGACTAAATTAAATATAATTTTTGGAAAGGATCCGAAGTGTTAGTTGAATTAAAATGTATATTTAATCAATCAAACATGACATTAGACAAAACCTGCATCAATTGAAACTTAAATTATTGCATTTTTTTTTCTAAAACCGAATTTAATTTGTCATCAAGGGTCACTGATGACGTCATGGTTGGATATTCTATCCGGATGTCTCTGTCCAAGAACTGAGTTGAATTTGGAACACACCCTTCTAAATTTATTCAACAAGACGTCAATTGTCATTTCGGGGGTTTAAATTAAAAGTGAATTATGAAGTGAATAAAGCGTTTTATTGGGACTTCCAATACTAGCTATAGATTACTAATAAAACTAGGCTAGTTTTGAAATAAATTGCACGACTGGATCGCACGTACGTGCTCATATGTTCGGTCATATCGTCGAATAAAATTTAAACAAAAAAATGTATATGAAATCAAAAAACCACTATTCATAACTTTTTTTGGAAAAAATGTTGATTTTCATTTTAATATCGTTCGAACAGTTTTTTTTTCAAAAAATGTTTTTTTTTTTTAAAAACTGCGAAAATATATTTAAATTTTTTTTTCGTGTATGTCATTTTTAAATATGTAATTTTAAAGAAATCTATAGTATTAAAATATTAAAAAATAAAAAATTTTTTTTTATGAAAATGTTAATGGACAATATTATTTGAATCATAAAACACTACCTATTTTGAAAATTTCATAAAAAAATCCGTCAAATAGTTGAGTAGAAAGTCTGATTTTAAAAAACCGGTCATATGGGAGGTAACGTTATAAGACCATTCCTGAAAAATCCATTCAAACCAAATTATAAATTTTGAGCAGGAAACACTTTTGATAAAGTTTTATAAAAATCGTTTGAACCGTTTTTGAGAAAAATTATTTTTTCATTAAAAGTTATATAACAGGTACAGTTAGTTTGGGAGTTAGAATACCAATTCGAAAAGCAATAGGGTAGAGTACTCTAAAAAATACTATATAGTATATATGTACCGAGTTTGAAGCAAATCGGCCCAACCGCTTAAACTGTAGGAATCGAAACGGGCAGAATTGTCGGACCCACTTTTTTCGACTTCTCTATCATCGAATGTCATGATTGTTATCTAATTTTTTACTTGCGATTATAGGGACTATAAGGCAAGTTTAGGATTCGTGAATATAAAAACATTTGAGATAACAATGAAACATGAAATTACGATCATAGAGAAGTCTAAAAAAGTGATCGAGAAAAAATGTTTGTCTGTCTGTCTGTCAGTATGTATAACGAGCTGCAGCCTAAGCGATTGTTTTTAAACTTGGTGTGTGGAATTATTTTGGCATCCCCCGAGGGGAAATTGAAATTTTATTTTTAGGCCTAAAAATAACGGTATTTGCCATATAACCGTTTAGGAAAACTTTATTTTTCTCGAAAACGGCTTCAACGATTTGGATAAAAAAAATTGAGATTTTTTTTGTTAGTATTTGCTATCATTTGATTAGTACCAAATTTACGGAAAAAGTCTATTAACGGTACCTTTCTTTTTTTTAATTTTGGGCTTTCTCGGTAACCGCTCTTTGGATTTCTGTGTAAATTTAATATTTGAAAAGATCTAAGTATCTTTATCAATTCTGAATATAAAAACATTTAATAACTTTTTTTTTCTAATTAAAATTAATTTTTGAAAAATCAATATTTTTAAAACTAATCAAAAAAAATTATTTTAAATTTAATAATCACATGTATTTTAATGAACTTTAAATAACTGTATACCAACATTAAAAAAAAAAACAATTTTTTCAAAAAACTAAAAATAAAAAAAACAGGACTTTATCAAAATCCGTTCTACAATTTTCGAAATACTTTTTTCATAAATTTTTGTTATATAAGACGTGTGATGGCGTACTTCATTTTTACTAAAAACCGTTAGGTATTGTAATTTTGGTACTTTTTATAAGTTCAAACTGTGTTATTTTCAACGTAAATGTTACTTGTTTCTGTCAAAGATCTTGCTTTCCAATGTAATTATGCACATAAGAGCAAGTATATGCGACCCAGTCGTTTTTTTACGACCTATAATCGCAAGTACAAAAACACAACTTTATTTTCTGAGAAACCAAAATTCTAACGTTTGAAACTCGATGTTTTCATTAGATAAATGGTTTCTTTCGTTCCTTCAATTTCAACAAGAAACATCCTCAAGCTTTTACCTCTTTAATAAAAAGAAGTAGACACACAATGTTTCATAAAAAAATCTACAAATACCTACCTACGCAACCATAAGAGAAGAAAATAATTCAAAACACTCGCACGTGCTCCTGATAAGAACAACAAAAGCTAAAAATATTAATATCTCCCATTTTCATCAAAATATGAAAACCTATAACCCAAATGCCTATTTTATCATTAGAGGCAACACAAAATACCTACAACAAGCTATAAACCCATCCCAAAGGTCGTGTTAATATAAATTCAACTTCCTGTATCAATTTGTCTTCCTAGTACCTACACGAAAAAAATTCTTGGTTTGGAGCTTTCATTTAAAAGACTGTTTGTTGTATTACCCAAGGTTAATAAACTGTGCTACCATAATCATCACATTTTGATTTTATCCTGGCAACCACAAAAAAATGGACGAAATTCCAAAAAAAAATACAGACAACCAATATAATCAAAGCTAAACCTATACCAAGATAATAAGATATCGAATAAAAAAACTGGCCATAATGCGATATCAAGGTCCATTATCAACGTTGAACGTGTTGTGTGCTTCCGCCACGGATTACAACCATCATCACAATGGCAACAACAACAACAAAATTCAAAAAGATAGGACGCTCAATGAAGGCAATAAGCTGCTAGCATTCAAAATAATAAATTTCTTCTTCATCGGATTTTTTTTCTTTTCCTCTCTAAAATCGAAGGATAATTCCTTGATCCATAAGATGCTTTCTTTTAGCCCTAAATACATTTTACTTTATTTTCATCCCTCGAAGTTAATCGATTTTCCATTCAAGCCATTTGGTTTTGTGTTGTCCTGATTGTCGTTCTATGGAGTAAGCCGTTTGTAGACTTCGTGGCCAATATTCGAAACAGTACAAGTCATCAGCTTTGACCTTCGACACACAAGATTTTCCTTTCGTATCGTCTCGACTGCTGCTTTGGCGCGTGTTAGTCCTGCTTTAGATGTCAAAGGCAAAACCATCAATTCATAAATTCCGACAAGAAAATTTTCCCGCACTCTTTCTGTGTTTTTTTTGTTGTTGCATATTTCCTCGCCTAAACAGCCTTTTTTGTTTAACGGAACAGAAAATCAAAGCGTGCGTCCGCAGAGCCTTTTTCCGTGTTCATCCTTTTCCGAGGTCTATTTGGTTTAGGTACCTACATTTATTTATCTTGTTTCTCAAAGGTAAATCCACAGGCGATAGGAATCGTCCTTGTTTTGTGCTTGTTTGCCCTTATCACTGGCTATGCCTTTCAAATATCCACCCCAAAAGACAGTACAGTTAGTATACACCGCATAGCCAGCCTTTTCGTCCTTGGGCCTTGGAGTTTTTCACCCTCATTCCAGCTTTGCCTTTGCATGGTTGATGGTCATCCTAATTTAGTGTGTTCTAATCGTGGTGCTGATTATTAGCTTCGGAATAAATGGGCTTTTAATTAAAAGGATATTTTCCGTATATATAATATACAGCTTGGTGGTTTTGTGTGCAGGAGGACGAAAAAGCCTATGAAAATGGTTAGATAAACGATTTTGTGTGTACATTTGGGCTGGGAGGTCCTTTGAATGGAAATTAAATAAGGAACAGAGGGCGTGATACGCTTTAAATGTTTGAAGAGGGAAATCAGGGGATTTAGTACCTAGGCATAATTTTTTTATTGGGGACAAAAAATGCAAGATTTCTTGAGATTCTTCTTAAGGATAATCATTGCTGGAAGTACCTTATTTTACACAGGAAGGAATAATAAAATACTTTTCGTTTTATTTTCTCCCAAAAGACCATTTTTTTTCTGAGCTAAAATATTTGCCTGGATAATAACATCTTATTGTCCTTGAGCATTTCAAAAACAAAATGTATTTATCACATTAAAATATTAATGGTAATAGTAGAAATCAGGAGGAGCACTGTTTGCGAAGAAATATAAGTATGAATGTTTTTCTTGTACTGTCTTAGAAGCAATATTATCATAAATCAGGACATAAAATAAAATCTTTTTTTTTTTATTTTATAGAAATAAAAAATATTTTTTTGAGGATAAACAGGATAACCAGGCAAAAGTTTAAAAATGTTCATTTTGTTTACATACAGGGTGACTGTTGGCAGATTTATATTTTCAAAATTAAATAAAAAAGTGACTTGATGAAAACATAATTTTTTTGAAAGTATTTAAAAACAGAAACGATAAAGGGTTGCACACACTGTTTGAAACAAGCCACACGTTGCATTAAAACTCAGATGAATTATGCTCATCGCTCAGCCGCTCAGTCGCTTATTGTGTGGCCGTTGCCGTTCACGGGATGGCCTTAAAGCGACGGATTAGTTTATGAGTGAAATTTGCTGAAGAAGAATTATCGAGTTTTTTGCAGTGGATCGGGTTGCACTATAATGTCGAAACTGAAAAATCTACGAATTAGCTGGAGAAAAATTACACATAGAGACCCACTACCTGTTCATCGATTTTAAGGCATCCTACGACTCCTTCAAAATTGATAGAGACTATACCGAGATCTTCAACAGCACCAAGGCGTTCAGACAAGGTTACGTAACTGTCGTGCAGCTGTTTCAAAATTGTAAGCTACATCCAGGGCCGGCCTTAACCATTTAGGCGTTCCGGGCGAGTAATTCATTTGGCGCCCTTTTCTATCCTACTAATATTATAAACGTGAATTTGTTAACGTATACCTTATGCTGTGATATATGGGTGAATGTTGGTTTGTTTATTGATTATTTCCCATGTAAAAACTATTCGATTCTGAGCAAACCTTACAATATTATAATACGTAAGAATAACACATATAAACAACAATTTATAAACAACCACTAAGATATTTTTATTATTAATGACGTGGAATGAGGTGTTTAGGTTTCCGTCGAATATGTAAGAAATTCTTCACCCCGCCTGATCTTGCTACAGTATATAAAGCATATATTCGTCCAAAACTTGAGTATAATTCCCATATATGGGCAGTTGCTCCAATTACCCACATGAGTTTCTTAGACAGAATTCAAAAAGGAGCTTTAAAAATGATAGGCGACTCTACAATAACAGAAATATTCACATCTCTTGATGGATCGCCGTAATGCTTCTTGCCTTCGTTGTTTTATCGCTATTTTTACAAACAATGCTCTAGCGAGATAGCCAGCTGCATTCTTTCCCTGAAACGATTCAACCCTAATAATCGCACTGCTAGGAATACCCATAAATTTACCCTCGTTCCCAACTTCGGACGTACAGTCAAGTACAGGGATTCATTATTTAGCCGTCCACGCGAAAGTGGAATGCCTTGCCACACTCTGTTTTCCCCTTCCATTATGACTTGCTGAACTTTACAACAAACATGCATCGGTATCTCCTTGTATTTCCTTTCCAATTTTTCTAACGCCCCATTGTTTTTAGCCAAAACCCCTTATGACCGGAAAATTATATAAAAACAATGTATGTGTTTAATAAAATACTCAGTCGTAAATATAAACTCAACAAGCGGACAGATTCTATGGGATTTTACACGGTGCGCCCGGGCGACCACCCAGGCTCGCCCTACCCTAAGGCCGCTAGTGAATACATCAGAGATTAGGCACTATCTTCAATAAATCAACCCAAATACTTGGGTTGGCTGACGACATTGATATGTGATATGAAGAACTAAGCGAGCAGCAACCGGTGCTTCCACTTCCATGAAATCAGCAGGAAGAGGACTGGGACTGATTATAAACAAGGACAAGACGAACCCTACCACCGACCTTGTTAGATTAACGCTACGTGGGCACTGCTGCAAACATAGGAAACAACATCTTTCGAAAACCTAACGTAGAATAGCTCTAGCTAATCGTTGTTCCTTTAGGCTAGTTAAGCAATTGAGGAATAGAGCTCTAGAGAAGAACCAAGGAGACGCTATACAAACACTCATCATCACCGTTCTGCTATATGGTACAGAAGCATAGACTCTTTCCAGTCGGGTGAAAGCTCCCTTGGGGGACTCGAGGCCAAGGCACTACGAATTCTTTGTCATTCAGAAAATAACGAATGACGAAGAAGATAAAACAACGAATTATACGTGCTTTACAGTGACATAAGCCTAGACTAAAAAATCCTTATCCAGCGGCTGAGATGGCTCGGCCATGTAGAGCCGATGAATATCGACGTTCCAGTTTGCATATTCTTCGACGCCATACCCGAGGGAGTTAGAAGTCAGACCTCATCTTCGATGGAGCGACCAAGGTAGATGGAAACCTGTAACTGCTTAAAATGCAAAATCAGAGAAGGCAGGCTAGAATTAGAGTCTGCTGGAGGGGCATACTAAGCCAAGTTCAGGAGCATTATTCTGCAGTGCCACCAAAAGAAAAGTGGAATCCCAATAAGACAGTCTTTCTATTTATTGAAAATCGTTTAATGTTTTCGTGAGTACATGCAGATCGACTACGCCATGGACGTAGCGTAACCATAGCTGAAGTAGTTTCCTACTACCTAGTAGTAGCATCGTAAGACTGCAAAGCGCAAGATATTTCTTCAAAGGCATACGTACCTAGCAGAAGCGTAGCAAAACCAGATCATCTGTGGTACTTACGTAGGCTAAACACATAAAGTACGGCACAATTAAAGGCAACATTAAGTTTACGTTTGCTATATATGATTGCAATTACAGTAAATTTCACAACCATATACCGAAATCGGAACAATCAAAGTCTTAACAAGAAGTTAACGTGTTTTTATTGTTGTAAAAGACTGAGTTGCCCATATTGTACGCAGTACGCTGTATAGTGTATACTTTGCCGACCACACCCTTTATGTGGTTGTCCCAAATCAGAAAGCGGTTTACCCCGAGGTTTTTTACAGCTTCAACAAGAAGGAAAGTAACTAGTAACTAGAAAGGTAACCCATCCTCCCCCTCCTCCTACCGACCCATAGCACTGACATTCCTTCTTTCTAAGGTCATGGAAACACTGATTAATCGTCAGCCTAAGGAATATCTCGAAGATCGTAAGCTTCTCCATGACCGTCAGTATGGCTTCCGCAGCAACCGTTCCACTGGTGATCTGATGGCATATCTCAACGAACAGTGGAACAAATCTTTACATCGCTTTGGTGAAAGTAAGATTATTGCTCTTGATATCTCCAAGGCATTTGACAGAGTTTGGCATGAAGCTCTTTTATCGAAAATGCGTGCTTTTGGGATCGATGATACTCTTGTTCGTTGGATTAGAAGCTATCTTCTTGACCGTTCAATACAAGTTGTATTGGACAGATTCAAGTCTGATTCGCACAAAATAAATGCTGGTGTGCCCCAGGGCTCTATTCTGTCTCCGACTCTTTTCTTGATTTTTATAAACGATCTTCTGTCTGTTACTTCTAATCCACTTAACTGTTTTGCTGACGACTCTACCCTCAGCTTTTCATATTCGTTCGATAAATCACGTCCTTCGCCTTCGGACGTACAATTGCAACGGTGCCGTATGTCAAGCTCATTAAACTCCGATTTATACAGCATTGTCAAATGGGGTAATAGGAATCGTGTGGAGTTTAATGCTTCGAAAACTCAATGCTGTCTTCTGTCGTTAAAGCTAAACATACCCCAAATGCCATTGTCCATGAATGGCACTTACATCGAAGAAACCGAAAAGCTCTCAGTACTCGGTATGTGTGTCAACGACAACCTCCGTTGGAACGACCATATATTTGAGATCGCTAAGAATGCTGCAAAGTGCTTAGGTTTTCTGTATCGGTGTAAGAAGTATTTTTCTCCATCTGATCTGGCTACAATTTATACGCATTAAAATCGAGTATAACTCCCACCTCTGGACAGGTGCTTCGGAAACATCGCTTCACCTGCTTGATAGAATACAAAAAAGAGCTTTAAAATTAATAGGAAATAGAACTGCCGGTGAAACAATTGCCCTTCTCGAACACCGACGCAATGTTTCATGACTTTCCTTATTTCATCGTTTCTTTTACAAAAAAATGTTCACTCGAAGTAACCAGTTGCATTCCTCCCCTTAAAAATTTCTCCCGTCCCGCAAGGAATGCTCATCAGTTCACCCTGGAGCCCAATTTTGGACGTACCGTGAAATATAGGGATTCTTTTTTTAGCCGAACAACACGAATTTGGAATAGTTTACCCGGCGGGATTTTCCCTTGCCATTTTGATCTGCTAACATTCAAAACCAATGTTAATCGGCACCTCCTATCTCTTCCCTCCCTATCTTCGTAATGCCCGCGCAGTGTGTTCTACATTAAAAGGGAAACACATAATCCCTTGTGCGCGCGTTAATTATAAAAAAAAAAAAAAAAAGAACTGTCAAACACCACCCGAAGACTCCAATTTATCTAACACAGAAGAAAAGTCCAATCAAGCCGCAAAAATATTCAAATCTTCAGCAAAAAAGTCAATTTCTGATATGGATTTAATCAAAATAAAATCAATTATTGATAATTCAATCGATGCAAAGATCACAACGAAACTCGTTAATCTTTCTACCAAGGATGACCTTCAAGCTTTGACATCAGCCGCATTACAAAAACAAAATGAAGAACTAACCATCAAAGTGCAACAAATTGAAGCTCGCAACAATAACTTAGAAAGTGAGCTAGAAATACAAAGCCGGAAACTGAAGGCAAGTAATAAAAGTAAAGTAATAAATCGTCACCATCCCTAAAAATAATTATTCTTCTAAGCTATAGGAAAGTTATAAAATCTAAACCACCTAATGCACAAGTTTTATTAAAACATAACGCTTTAGTTATTGGGAATGATATATATTTTATTTATCAAATAATAATAATTTAACACACAATAATATGGATAAATTTCGAAGCTGTCAAACTGACAATGATGTCAAACTTTCACAACAATCAACAATCGAATGGCGCAACAACATCAGGGATGTCAACTTATTTAAGAAACGGAGTAGAAAGTAGTAGATAAAATTGATATGAAGAAACCGTTAGCTCAAGTATTATTAGTTTTCAATATATTTTATATTATAATATATCAGGTTTAAATAATAAATTGTTATATGTAGACTTTTTTAAATATGTCAACAGTTTTCAAATCTTGAATGAACATTCCATTAAATTTGCAGAATATTTTAGTGAATATAAATTGCATTGGGTAGCAACAACACGGATAGCAAATAGAGGTTGGGCAAGTGGCGGAATCAGAAAATCACTTTTACAAACATACGACTTTGTGGACTTATGTGGATATACTATAGTTAAACATTTACTACAGAACAATATGTTTATAGTACCATTTTATTAAATTAATAAATTAAATAATATTCTATTTTACTGTCGAATAAAAGCTTAATGGTGATTTAAACGCTAGGATAAGAAATATGCAGACTACAACCGCTCTGCAAGAAAGGAACTTTGCCCCTATTTACAACAACCGGACATCCAAAGACACCGTTTTTAACCAATATGGAACAAAAATTCTCGACGTTCTCCAAACCTACGATTTGTGCGTTTTGAATGGATGCACCGAAGGAGATCTTGAAGGTCATTATAGTTTCATTGGAGGCCAAGGTAAATCTGTAAAAGACTTTTGTGCAGTAAATAACGACTGGTTAGATCATATGTCAAAGTTCGAAGTTCATGCAAAAACTTACTCCGATCATTTGCCTATAGTTGTGGAATGGACCAATAACGCTATAATCGTCGAAAAAAAAACTAAATTTGCTTCCAAGAATGAACTGGAAAATACAAGAAAAAAGCTCTTATCATCAAGCTACAGATAACCCTTTTTCAAACATGCCCTTAGACATAGAGTCGGTAGAAGAATACTCATCGCAAATAACATCGTGCATTAGAAGTTCTGCTTCAATAAGGATCGCACCTGCAGTAAAACTTTACAAGGAAAAGTGGTTTGACTCCGAATGTTCGAACTGCCGTAAAAAATCTTTTGCACTATTACACGCATGGAGAGAAACAGATTCCGTAATTTTAAAGAAATAGTATACTGAGGCCGACACCTTTTACAAAAATATGTGTCGTATGAAGAAAATCAACTTTAAAAACAACCAAGCTATTCAACTTGCAAATATTAAAAACTCCAAAAAATTCTGGAAAGTAGCAAAGGAGATAAATGGCTCTGGATTTAAAAACCTACTTTGTAATGAAACAAATTTAACGTTTATTACGGCTGAATCTCTTATCTTCGATGATATTCTTGATTGCGAAATATCTTTGGTGGAAATTGAGAACGCTCTAAATAAATCAACAAAATGGAAAAGCACCTGGAGAAGACGGAATCCCGTATGAGTTTTTTTAAAAATGCATCCCCCGTACTTCTAATACACCTCACACAATTGTATAACAATATTTTTGCGAACTCTGTTGTACCGAATTGCTTCAAACGGTCTGTGATTTTCCCCATACCCAAAAAAGGCGCATTGGATAGAGCTGAAAACTACCGTGGCATTTCCTTTATGAATACCATTGGCAAACTCTTTTGTTCTGTTCTAGTCGCTAGACTTGAGAAATGGGTGGATGAAAACAACATAATGACGGAACTACAGGCAGGATTTCGTAGACTACTCCACAATTGATCACATCTTTAGTCTATCAGCAATAGTAAAAGCTTTTCAATCTAGAAACAAAAAGGTGTACCCACTTTTTGTAGATTTAAAGGCGGCTTTTGATCTCGTTAATAGAAACGCACTTTTGTACAAACTATCCGCATTGGGCTCTCTACTAAATTGACTCGTATCATCAGAGAAATGTATTGTGGAACTAATGCAGCTGTTTGGGATAGAACTACTTTCTCAGATTGCTTTGAAACAGATAGTGGTTTAAAACAGGGATGCCCACTTAGTGCAACGATGTTGTATCTGAACTACCTGGTGGAGTTAGAATCGCGGGCTCGACCTCCCCGAAACGCGACTCGCAAACAAAATGCTTCAGTATGAAATACGAAATAAGGATTGGTGGATGGAGAAATGGTGAAATCTTGGCGAAGTCTATGGAGAAGATACGAACACAATCCCAGGTGATCGAAAAACGTTGAAAGATCGGTTGTATCGTACAATTCAAAAGTTTGAAAATACCCAAAGAGAGTTGCTTGTAGCGGAAGCTCAGCAGTCAGAGAGCAGATTTTTGTATTCAAAAGTTAACTTTAACATAGAGGCTGATAACTATTTTTGCGACTTGCTAAGTTACAAGCAAATTTCCTTAATTTTAAAAACCAGATGCGAGGTCCTTAGACTAAATGGAACAGCATACAATGGAAGTGTTGATCAGTTTTGCACTTTGTGTAACCTTAAATCAAAAGAAGACTGTTTTCACCTAATTGGAGTAAGCCCAACTTATGCAACATAAAGACAACAATATTAAGGAGCAAAAACTTTAACGGTACAGGAAACTGTGGATCTTCTTAATGGCCCAAATTGGGAAAATCTTTATTTTTTCGTAAAAAGTGCTTATTTTTTTTTATAATTAACGCGCGCACAAGGGACTACTTGTTTCCCTTTTAATGTAACACACTGCGCGGGCATTAGGAAGATAGGGAGGGGAGAGATAGGAGGTGTCGATTAACATTGGTTTTGAATGTTTGCAGATCAAAATGGCAAGGGAAAATCTCGCCGGGTAAACTATTCCAAATTCGTGTCGTTCGGCTAAAAAAAGAATCCCTATATTTCACGGTACGTCCGAAATTGGGCTCAAAGGTGAACTGATGAGCATTCCTTGCGAGACGGGAGAAATTTTTAAGGGGAGGAATGCAACTGGTTACTTCGAGTGAACATTTTTTGTAAAAGAAACGATGAAATAAGGAAAGTGATGAAACATTGCGTCGTTGTTCGAGAAGGGCAATTGTTTCACCGGCAGTTCTATTTCCTATTAATTTTAAAGCTCTTTTTTGTATTCTATCAAGCAGGTGAAGCGATGTTTCCGAAGCACCTGTCCAGAGGTGGGAGTTATACTCGAGTTAAGGGCGTATAAACGCTTTATAAATTGTAGCCAGATCAGATGGAGAAAAATACTTCTTACACCGATACAGAAAACCTAAGCACTTTGCAGCATTCTTAGCGATCTCAAATATATGGTCTTTTCAACGGAGGTCTTCGTTGATACACATACCGAGTACTGAGAGCTTTTCGGTTTCTTCGATGTAAGTGCCATTCATGGACACTGGCATTGGGGGTATGTTTAGCTTTAACAATAGAAACAGCATTGACTTTTCGAAGCATTAAACTCCACACGATTCCTACTACCCCATTTAACAAAGCTGTATAAATCGGAGTTTAATGAGCTTGACATATGGTACCGTTGCAATTGCACGTTCGAAGGCGAAGGACGTTAATTATCGAACGAATATGAAAAGCTGAGGGTATAGTCGTCAGCAAAACAGTTAAGTGGATAAGAAGTAACAGACAGATAATCATATATAAAAATGAGGAAAAGAGTCGGAGACAGAAAAGAGCCCTGGGGCACACCAGCATTTATTTTATGGGAATCAGACTTGAATCCGTCCAATACAATGTGTATTGAACGGTCCAGAAGATAGCTTCTAATCCAACGAACAAGAGTATTATCGATCCCAAAAGCACGCATTTTCAATAAGAGAGCTTCATGCCAAACTCTATCAAATGCCTTGGAGATATCAAGAGCAATAATCTTACTTTCACCAAAGCGATGTAAAGATTTGTTCCACTGTTCGGTGAGATATGCCATCAGATCACCAGTGGAACGGTTGCTGCGGAAGCCATACTGACGGTCATGGAGAAGCTTACTATCTTCGAGATATTCCTTAAGCTGACGGTTAATCAGTGTTTCCATGACCTTAGAAAGAAGGGATGTCAGTGCTATGGGTTGGTAGGAGGAGGGGGAGGATGGGTTACCTTTCTTGGGGACAGGCTGGACAAATACTGTTTTCCATCTTCTAGGAAAGATTCCAGAAGAGTAGGAGCGATGGAAAAGCTTACGCAGTGGCTTTGCCAGTGTGGAAGAACACCTCTTCAGAAGAATCGGGGGTATACCATCCGGGCCAGCGGATTTGTGTATATCGAGATCTTTGAGAACTCTTGCTACTGTACGAGTGCGGAAAAAAATTTGTCCCATGGAAAAATTTACATTCTCAAGTACAGGAGGGGCAACGTTGCTTTGAGGCAGCGTGGAGCTGGCAGCGAAATGGGCGGCGAGCAAGTTTGCCTTCTCTGAAGAGTAAACAATTGGTTTGTTATTGTCGATGAGCGTTGGAACTGAAGATGTTGAGGAGTTTTTAGTATTATTTACAAATGACCAAACATTTTTACTGCCTTTGGGACACTGCAGAATTTTTTGCCGTAATTTTTGGTCATGCAAAAATTTGGTTCTTTCTATAACGGAGTTGCATGAGTTCCTTGCTTGTTTGTGCTTTTTCCGATTTTCCTCTTAGGGTTGGCTCTGTAGGATCGGAAACTTACTTCTTTTAGCCTGATAGCTTCTTTACACTCAGAATTAAACCAACACTTTTCTTTAGGTTTGATGCTTTTTACTCTGTTAGGAATAAAAGCACGCATCCCTAGAAGAATCACATTTGTGATCATTTCAGCACTGGCATCAATGTCACTATCGAGGAAGCATAGTGACCAGTTAAAGTTTCGGAAAAAGATATTCAGGCCGTCCCAGTTGGCTTTCTCGTATTGCCAAACGGTCCTGGTGGGAAGTTTTTCTTTAACTGGATGGGTGGGGGATGAGAAATTAGCTGAAATGATACAATGGTCTAAAGTGCCAAATGGAGAAGTTACACTAATGGTATATTTATCAGGGTGAGAAGTAAGAAACAAGTCAAGAGTATGGGCGGCTTGCCCAGCAACATCCGGTATACGCGTTGGCACATCGATCAGTTGGGTAAGGTGATGTAACCCGGCAAAGAGCTCGACATACCTTCCTTCGGGTGTTGTCTGACCAGAATAGCGGAGCCAATTGGAATTGTGTACATTGAAAACGCCCGCCATAACGATTTCAGTGCGAGGACAAAGGGAAACAATTTTCGAGATGGAATCAGACAGTGCATCAAACTCGTTACAAGTCGAATTACTGTCAAGATTTGGACTCCTGTAAATAAAACAATAATGAATGACATGCTTGCGGACAGTGAATTTGAGCCATAAGAAGTTAAAGTCCGTGTTGGAACATTGCCCATACTGGGGAAGGCTCTGGCAAGCAATATCATTCCTAACATAGACCACGAGACCATGATGGAAAAAGAGTAATGGCACCAAGCTATACACATGTAGAGCAAATTCTGATAAATCAGTATTTACTCCAACCTGAGTTTCACTTAATGCCAAAACAGGTAGCCTGTATTGGACAGTGTAGACGTACACGTGAAAGAAATTCTTTCGTAGGCCACGAACATTAGAATAAACGACACGAGAATCACTTACCATTTAAAAATACATACTTACATACAAAACACAATTCTGACTAAGTCGAACCATGCAGTGAAAATCCAAATTAATTTCTCTAATAAATAAACTGCTTGCATACAAAAAATCAATTTAAATACTCAGCACAATAAGACAAACTCAGATACCCTTATCCATTTACCGCAAGCATTAGATGGTCATACGATGCCTACAGTAGAATAAGAAAGAGGCAGTTACGCACAAAGGTCTTGGGACAGATAAGAGGATAATTTGCTATGCGAATGCGTTTTATTTATTTTTTTGTCCACAGCACGAGTGGGCATCTTTTTCTTTCCTTCAACGACGTGAGTGGATATATTTATTATTATTACAGCACACGCGAGGGGTTTTTTCGGTTTCTCTAACGAGTGTGTATTAATATTTTTTTTTTTTTAAACACTCGCGATAACAATGCGCAACAATTTTTTTTGACTTTTGCTTAATTATTTGTGCGCGCACCTCGACGTCCGGCCTCTACGAGCTTAAGATCGGCACTGATAAATATCGAATGTTATTGATGACTGAATTTGATTAGAAAAATAATAAAATGAATATTTCTTACTTACTTATCTTGGATGTTTTTGAAATGGTACAGCCAACAAGAAGAAGATTGCTTCTAATTTGGCTTCATATAACCAGCTGCATTTAATTTAATAAATTGTATTTTTGTATGCGCCTTCGTTTTGAGATATCGCTGTCAGAAATTATTTTCGTAATATGTAGATTAAAAGAAAGAAAAAAGATAATTCATGTTGGGGTCGAGTCTTCCTAAACAGAGCTACCAAATCGTCTATGAATAGCATAGTTGATCTAGACTTGAGTTTAAAATATGACCATGAATATTGGTATGATGTATCTTTTTAAAAATATTATATTTAAGAGGCTTCATATTCATCAGTCAACCGCAACCTGGTCGACAATTCATCAAATGAAATAATTTTAATCATCACCTTGTCAAAAACACCTAAGATATCAAACTTCATAAATGCCCACATTAATTCAGTATAAAAGATAAAACACATAGCCTATGAATCCTATTGCCTGTTTCGAAGACAAACTTTTCCACAATCATAAACGGCTAACAAAAAAATAGGGAAAAATGCATTTAAAATAAATAAAAAAATATCTAACACTTAGGAAGTAACAAGAACGAACGAACAAAATGATGGATATAAATTCTTGGAAAGGAAGATTAATGAAATGTCCAACCTTTGATAAGGAAAATAACAGTTTCTGTCTTCATTTTAGTTTTTTTTTTTGTCCTTATTCCTGTTGCTATTCTAACTGTTTGTATACATATAAAAATATATTTCTTGAGGAAAATTGTAACAAAAAAGTTGACTAAAGTACAACGAAACATCAGCAGTGTCGTGGTCCTTTTTCAATTTTGTTGTTGTTGTTGTATCTTTTTGGAAGGAAGAGTAAGAGACAGCTAGACCATTTATATTACCTACTTGGAGAGGACAGAACTTTTATCAGTGGAAGTGTGAAAAATGATGGAAACTTTTGACAAAACGAGAAGTTTTTCTTTTTGTATTTTGTATTTTTGCTCCTTCTTGTGTGCAATTTTTGAGGAAAATAATTTTCTCGAGGAAAATTAGCAAAAAGTTTGTACTGTCTCATTGCACTCAGTAGGTCCTTTATAGGTGGAGTTACTTGTGTAGAGAAGTAGTTGAAAATACATAAATATGTTTCTTTTTTAAGGTATATACCTACATTCAAGTGTTTTCAACAAGGATGCTATTGATAATTATTAAGGTGAAATTGTAAACCTTATACACAAAAACTGACAATTCCTTTTGAGTTATTTAATCAGTAAATTAATTACGCTAAAAACATTTTCTTTTCTTTTCATGAACTTTTAAGAAAAGGCTTATTAAAATATACTTGCCTGCAGTTTTGAGCACATAGTTCTAAACATATTTTCTAATCCAGAGATGTTCAGCCCATAGAGAAATTTTCTTTTATAATATAAGCCCGCACTAAAGGGGTTTTCGCTATTTTTATATGGTTATAAAAGACAGCAGGGCATTTGGAAAAAAATAAAGGATTTAAAACAAGATACCGACGAACATTTTTTAAAGTTCTTTATTTCCAAAAAGGGAGGGAAAAACAGATTCCGCCAAGGCATTCCATATTAATGTGGTACGGTAAATGAAGGAATCCCTGTATTTGACTGTACGTCAAAAGTTAGGTTCAAGATTAAACTCATGGGCATTCTTATGAGTCGAATATTATAAAGCCTGATCGGACGGTGAGAAATACCATTACATCACGAGTGGAGCTATTGCTGCGAAAGTCGTAATAATAATAATATTTTAACTATGTGTCTGTTAGGTTTGAATGTAACTGGACGTTGCACGACACTAGTTATATAAAGAAAGACAGGAAAGAATTTTTGTCGGTGCACTCGAAACCCACTTATGGTTCTCTCATGCAATAGGAGTAAGAAAAAATGCTTCCCAACCTCAGCCTTCGAACTGAAAATCTCTGGGTTAACAAGCAAACACCTTATCTACTGCACCAGTGCTGCCTGTCATTAAAAAGCTTTAGATCATCTAGTTATTTCTTAAGCTGCAAAGTTAATCAGCGTTTCACCTCGGAGAGAAGAGGCATAAGTGCAATTTGTCGATAGATTCGACTTTTTTGGAATGGTGATAATTTCCCCCAAAATGTAATCCCCAAAGTGAAATCCCCAAAAGCAAAATCCCCAAAGAAATAATACCCAGGGCGAAAATCTCCAAGTGAATATCCCCAAAACAATTTGGGGATTTTCCTTTGGGGATTACACCTTGGGGGAAATTATCACCAACCCGTTAATTCCAAATGTTTTATGTACACAAAAGAAAGTACTTCTATTTTTTTTTTAAACTACATGCATAAATGAAGATGTGCACGTATACTGGGGATTTGGAGATTTCGTGGGGATTTTGGCAAAATAAATTATTTAGTTGGGGATTTTGTCCATTTGTCCTACGTCTCTGGGGATATTTTCAAGTTGGATTAAATTTGTTTGGGGATATTATCTCGTGGGGTTTATTTTTTTTTGGGGGGATTCAATACGACACCCGACTTTTTTGAGTTAGGATGAACAAATTCTGTTTTTAATCCACTTGGAAAAGTAGCAGAGAAATATGGCAGACAGAAGAGCTCACGCAGCGGCTTTGCCTGTGTTAAAGAACACCTCTTTCATACAATAGAGGGGAGTTTGCCGCAAATTGATCTGACAAAAACTGGCTTTTCCTTCAGAACTAATAACAGGAGTAGCTTTGAAGATCAGCGTAGGAACCGATGACGATGAAGAATTCCGAATGTTTTTTAAATAAAAGGCAAGATTGGGTCGTACGTACTTGCTCATATGTGCTGATGCATTTTTAAGTGCAAGATTCTTTTTCAATAAGTGACTTAATTTTTAATGATTTTTACAAAGTAATGTATCTAGCTATATTCTATACATAATCATATCACAAGTCAGGATAGCGATCTCGAATCAAACAACTTACTGATATGAACACTTTTCTTGCATCTTTTTTTATTATTTTTTTTTATTAAAAGATCATTTGTAAAGTGGATCAAGGGACAACAATATGTGTTGAGGTAGGTTGTGTAATATCTTTAAGCATTGATGTATATATATATTCCTTAATAGGTACAGACATTAATGGAAAATGTTTTTGTCAGTTTTATTATGAACTGATGGTCTTAATTCCATTGTTTTGTAATGTTTTTCATTCTTATTCATAGAAAAACGGATTTTTTTTTTTGAAACAACATTGAACCTGCAAGTAATTTTTGGGCAAATGGAAAATATCTAAAGTTATTCGCAGTAAGGACATAAGACTTGAAGGAATTAATTTTAGATAATATTTTATAGGGTAGAAAGGGAGGTTGGTTTTATGATTAAGTGCGCGTGGTTGTAGGTAATACTAAAACCTTACTTTAGTAGTTTATAAGCAGTTGAATATTTTTTTCTTTTTTTATTTATATTTCTGCATTAATTATTCAAATCACACAGTTAGGTGTTATATTATTATAGGCACCCGAAACATTTATTTTGTTGGCTGTTATTATCATTATAGGATGCTTAAACAGAAGAAAATTCTTAGTAGTTTCACGACGAAGATGAAGTAGCATGCGTTTGCTTTTACGTACTAAATGTGTGGCTGGGTCTGAATCGCACTGTATTTCATAATAAATCAAAAATTGTATATAATTTTGGAAAAACTGATGTAGGCCAACCTTATTCTGTTTTGTATTTTATGAATTTTTCATTTTAAAATCGTTTGACCAGTTTTTTCAGAAACATTCCTATTTTTTTTTTATTTTATTTAATTTATAAAAAAATTTAAAATTTTATCAGGAGAAGAAAATTGAAAAAAAAGTTATTGTACATTTTTTTAAATTATTCGAAAATTAAAAAAAAAATATATTAAAAAAAATTTTTTTTGGAAATTTTTTAAATTTATAAACGAGTTTCCACATCAAACATTTCATCGAAATCCGTCAAGTGCCTTTGCGAGAAAAATCTAACCTGAAAAAACGCTCATATGGGCGGTACCGTTATAAGACCAATCTCAGAAAAAAATTGTCACCAAAAGATAAAATTGGCATAAAAAACACAATTCAGAAAGTCTTATAAAAAATCGTAGGATTTATTTTTGAGAAAAACAAGTTTTATGATTAAAAATCATATAGCAAGTACTATTAGTTCTAGAGCAAGAATGCTTATTCTGAAAGCACCACTGTAGGACCAAGTTTTGAAGCAAATCGCTCCAGCCGTTTAGACTCTAGATCCCGATACAGACAGACAAACAGACAGATAGATGCAAAGACAGACAGACAGAATTGTCCGACTTTCCTATCATCGTAATGTCATATTTGATTACTAGAATTTTTTTTCTTACGAATGCACAACTTGCTTTATAGTACCTACTCGTACTCGTATAATCGCAAGTAAAAATGATCAAACACTTCTACTGCGATTGGAACTTTGCAGTATTTTTTGCCGATTTTTTTTCATATACAAATTTCGTTTTGCGGTTATAAGCATTGCAGGTCTTTCTGGCTTGATGAAAATTGTTTCCCTAGCTGTGTAGTTCATATCAGTGGAAAATTACATCTTTTTTTATAAAATGATTTTTTATTGAACTTTAACTTAAAACTAATTAAATGCTAGACAAATATCTTTAAACTAGCTAAAAATATCATATCAGCCCTAAATTAATCTCTAATTTAATTTTAATTGCCTTTCGGCCTAAAATAACTTAAATTTATCTTATCTATCACGGGTTTTATTTTTCACCCAGAAAATAAAAAAACTGGGTTATCTTATCGGTTTCTTAAGCTCTCTTAAATTACTTAAAAATTTACTTAAAATTAACTAAAAATAAAACTTAAAATTACTTAAAATAAACCTAAAATACTTAAATCTAGAATAGCCACAACAAACTTTTTTTAATTTAATATTTTTTTGTTGTATTTTTTGTATTTTTATATTTTGTTTGTATATTTTGTGATTTTATAATTTTTTGTTATTGGTGCCGCCGCAACTGCCCTACCTAACCTAAAGATACCTAAGATAAATGTAGGTCGGCCATGGACGATATTTCGTGTATGTCGACTGAAAGAATCGGGTTTTAACTGAGCCAATTGTTGGGCCTGATCAAGGGCTTCCTTTCGATCCCAGTCGAGCACGACCCTACTGAAACGGAGGCGCTCTGCTTCGCTCCCAGCAAATACGGAATCGCCGATCTATGACGTTGCAAGAGAATTCTGATGACTTCAATTTTGGACCTGTTCTGTATGCAACTAAATCATCATTGCATGAGGTAGACTCCCAAGGAGATCGCTGGTGTAAATACTAAAGAGAACCGGCGAGTTCACCGCTCCCTGTTGCAGACCGTTTTTAATATCAAACGTCGTGTTTGATGTTACATTGCCACTCTTGACAACAAACTTTCTACCATTAAGCATGTTGTAAAGCATATATAGTAGTGGTTGACTTATGCCCCATCTGGATAGCTTCAGATAAAGTCCCTCTAACCATACGGTGTCGAAAGCCTTCTCCAAATCAACCAGACAGGCATATGTGCATTAAATTTTAGCATTGTTCCATTGGATAGCAAATACTAACTTAGACGCGGCATGAATTGTGTCATGTCCCGCCTTAAAGCCGAACTGGGTGTCTGGAATTTTATTTTTATTCTCGGCCCACTTGGGCAGAGCTCTATTGAGAACTTTTTCGAATACCTTGCTGATACTCGGTAAAAGACTTATCTCATCCTCCACCCATCCAGTTAAAGAAAAACTTCCCCCCAGGACCGTTTGGCAATACGAGAAAGCCAACTGGGACGGCCTGAATATTTTTTTCCGAAACTTTAACTGGTCACTATGTTTCCTCGATAGTGACATTGATGCCAGTGCTGAAATGATCACAAATGTGACTCTTCTAGGGATGCGTGCTTTTATTCCTAACATAGTAAAAAGCATCAAACCTAAAGAAAAGTCTTGGTTTAATTCTGAGTGTAAAGAAGCTATCAGGCTCAAAGAAGTAAGTTTCCGTTCTTACAAAGCCAACCCTACAGAGGAAAATCGGAAAAAGCACAAACAAGCAAGAAACTCATGCAAATTCGTTATTGAAAGAACCAAATTTTTGCATGACCAAAAATTAGGGCAAAAAAATCTGCAGTGTCCCAAAGGCAGTAAAAATTTTTGGTCATTTGTAAAAAATATTAAAAACTCCTCAACATCTTCGGTTCCAACGCTCATCGACAATAATAAACCAATTGTTTACTCTTCAGAGAAGGCAAACTTGCTCGCCGCTCATTTTGCTGCCAGCTCCACGCTGCCGCATAGCAACGTTGCCCCTCCTGTACTTGAGAATGTAAATTTTTCCATGGGACAGATTTTTTTCCGCACTCGTACAGTAGCAAGAGTTCTCAAAGATCTCGATATACACAAATCCGCTGGTCCGGATGGTATACCCGCGATTCTTCTGAAGAGGTGTTCTTCCACACTGGCAAAGCCACTGCGTAAGCTTTTCCATCGCTCCTACTCTTCTGGAATCTTTCCTAGAAGATGGAAATAGCATTTGTCCAGCCTGTCCCTAAGAAAGGTGACCCATCCTCCCCCTCCTCCTACCGATCCATAGCACTGACATCCCTTCTTTCTAAGGTCATGGAAACACTGATTAACCGTCAGCTTAAGGAATATCTCGAAGATCGTAAGCTTCTCCATGACCGTCAGTATGGCTTCCGCAGCAACCGTTCCACTGGTGATCTGATGGCATATCTCACCGAACAGTGTAACAAATCTTTACATCGCTTTGGTGAAAGTAAGATTATTGCTCTTGATATCTCCAAGGCATTTGATAGAGTTTGGCATGAAGCTCTCTTATCGAAAATGCGTGCTTTTGGGATCGATAATACTCTTGTTTGTTGGATTAGAAGCTATCTTCTGGACCGTTCAATACAAGTTGTATTGGACGGATTCAAGTCTGATTCCCATAAAATAAATGCTGGTGTACCTTAGGGCTCTGTTCTGTCTCCGACTCTTTTCCTCATTTGTATAAATAATCTTCTGTCTGTTACTTCTAATCCACTTAACTGTTTTGCTGACGACTCTACCCTCAGCTTTTCATATTCGTTCGATAATTAACGTCCTTCGCCTTCGGACGTACAATTGCAACGGTACCATATGTCAAGCTCATTAAACTCCGATTTATACAGCATTGTCAAATTGGGTAATAGGAATCGTGTGGAGTTTAATGCTTCGTAAACTTAATTTTATCTTCTGTCGTTAAAGCTAAACATACCCCCAATGCCATTGTCCATGAATGGCACTTACATCGAAGAAACCGAAAAGCTCTCAGTACTCGGTATGTGTGTCAACGACGACCTCCGTTGGAACGACCATATATTTGAAATCGCTAAGAATGCTGCCTAAGTGCTTAGGTTTTCTGTATCGGTGTAAGAAGTATTTTTCTCCATCTGATCTGGCTGCAATTTATAAAGCGTTTATACGCCCTAAACTCGAGTATAACTCCCACCTCTGGGCAGGTGCTTCGCTAACATCGCTTCACCTGCTTGATAGAATACAAAATCGAGCGTTAGGATTGATAGGAAATAGAACTGCCGCTGAAACAATTGCCCCTCTCGAACACCGACGCAATGTTTCATGTCTTTCATTATTTTATCGTTTCTTTTACAAAAAATGTTCACTCGAGGTAGACAGCTGCATTCCTCCCCTTAAAAGTTTCGCCCGTAATACTCGTCTTGCTAGGAATGCCCATCAGTTCACCCTTGAGCCCAATTTCGGACGTACCGTGAAATATAGAGATTCTTTTTTTAGCCGTACAACACGACTTTGGAATGGTTTACCCGGCGAGATTTTCCCTTGCCATTTCAATATGCAAACATTCAAAACCAATGTTAATCGACACCTCCTATCTTTCCCCTCCCTATCTTCCTAATGCCCGCGCAGTGTGTTACATTAAAAGGGAAACAAATAGTCCCTTGTGCGCGCGTTAATTATAAAAAAAAAAAAAAAAAAAAAATCGACCGGGGATTTGCCGGATTGGAATTGTCCTTAACATCTTTTTACTTAATAATTTCATTATCCTTAGGTTTAAAACTGGTTTGTAGTGCCCTGTAACCTAGTGGGTAGTGTGTCCGACTGCCAAGTGAAGGTTCGGGGTTCGACTCCCCGCCAGAACCATCGTTTTTTGAATTGAGTGTGTTGTTCATCGGAAATGAATGACGCTCCGGAAATTTTAATTCTAAGCTTGAACACATCTCGTATTGTGTTTGAAATTGATATTATATTCATGCAAGTTAAATTTCGAGTGGTCAGTATTTCCACGTTCCACCTACTTGGGTTTCGCTAAATGCCAAAACAGCTAGCCTGTTTGGGTAGCCTAAGTTTTTTTTTATTTTTGAAAAAGGGTCTGGTAGATTTGTCCTTGTCAAAAAACTCTTCAAAACAAAAATTATTTAAATAATATTTGAAAAAAATCTATTTAACATAATGTTTTTTTTTTTACGAAAAATTGCTGTTCCTTAAGATTTTCCGTGACATTAAAGTTTTGCTGTTTTCCGCTTCAATGGGTATAAAAGCCATATTTTTCTTTCTTCCCGTCCTGATCATTCCTTTTCTTTTCAAAAGGACTTTAATTAAAATATATTTACCGATATTTAATTGATAATAATTGCAAATCAATTTTAATTTGCCAATTCAAAAGACCAATTTCAAAGCACTAAATTAACAGACCCATCGCTTTGGCTGACAATAGACAAGAACATAAAAACAAAAACAAGAACGTTTCGTGATAAAATAGTAAAAATACAATTTAAATATAAGAACAGTAAACAGGAAGCAGACTGAGATATAGGCGGCAGTAGCCTCATAAAAGACGGAACATGTACAACAAAAAAAGAAGAAAATAATCAAAAGCAAATAACTGAAACCAATAAAATGAATCAATTGAGCTTCTTAATTAGGCAAAAGGAAATTCTTACAGCTTCCTACTGCCGGCAGTTTCTATCTTTTGTGTAGGTGTGTGTGTGTGCAGTTTTAAGCTTAGATAAGTAAAATTGAGTTTCTGTTGTTCTCGAAGTACTAAGAGGGTGAACTCTGACTACGAGTGGAAATTAATTAATTCAGCTGGACAAATCGATATTGTAACTGCCGAGCGTTAAGTGTGCTCTTATAGAAGTTCGATTTTTATTCCGCTTCGTCTTGAAGTTCCAATTTATTCGCGGGCTCTTAGGACTTTCCATTAGATTATGTGAAAGGAATACCAAACTCAGATTATCCAATTCGGCTGGACGACAGTCTGATTTCATCACTTAAGATGGAATAAAAATTAATTTCATTAAGTGCCCAGAGAAGAAGATCGTAATACAATACAAACATGTCAAGTTACAAAGTGAAGGGACATGGGGCTTTGCCTATTTTATTCACACTCTGATAGTTTTCATTTGGAAATATTAAATCTTCTGCAAGATTTTCCGTCTTGAGATAGAGTTACATCCAACACTGACCAATCTCCAGTTTAACTATTGGGGGCCTCGGAATTGAAAAGATTTTGAAATGTTTTCAAGGAACTACATGCATAAGTTTCGTTTGCTCGAAAGAATTTGTACATTTATCAATTCAATTCAATTCAATTCAATTCAATTTATTAATAAAAAAAAATAGAGTAACATTTATAACATATAATATTTAATTCAAATAAAAATTTAGGCATGGCATATAAGCCGTCTGCCGTGTATGATATCGATTAAGTTTTATTTTTTAAGAGATTGAATAAAGTTGAATAGTTTATAATATTAAAATCTGATGGTACAAATATATACTAACAAAAATAAATTAACAGAAATAGATTAACAGAAATAAGTACCTTTTTAAAACACAATTTTTATATTTATATTTAAGCAAAAACAATGATTATTTTATGTAGGAGTTTCGAATTATTTAATATTTACCCAAAATATTACGGATTACATTAAAAAGTCAAAGAACTGCAATAAGACGAGAACAAAAAAGAAAACGTAAATGAAAAGTTAGAGATGGCATACTTGGGCTTCTAGTTTATCTAAAAAAAATGGTCTTTTTATATAAAATAAATAAGAATAGTCAATTCAAAACAAATTCAAATATGAATTCCTGTAATTCTTTGCGTGTGAAACAAATCGCACAAGTAATTTCCAACCTCTCTCACCATTTAAAATACTGATAAGCTCATCGAAAGACAAGAAGCTTTTGCTAAAATAAAGCCTGCGTATTTCTTGAAGAATAGGACATATTGCAATGAAGTGGCGTACATCTTGAAATTGGTTAAGGTTGGATCAGTGGCGGATCCAGGGGGGGTCATGGGGGTTATAACCCCCCTCCCCAGAACCAACAAAAATAGTTTAAAAACATCAACAAATTAGGAGGAAAAAATAAAACTTAAACAATTTTGAAATTTTTAGACTGCAAATAAAATTTTAAAATGACAAAGAATTATTTAAAAAAAGCTTGAATCATCCTTCGTTTGATTTAAGTCTTATGCCGTATACTTCAAAGATAGGAACATATTAGCCTCATTCTCAAATTGCGCCTTTTTGTGCAGCGTGCGGATAACTTTTTTCCCACATCTTTTCGATATGTGACGCGATGATAAAAGTTATAGAATATTTATAATCATTATTATTATTATTATTATAAGGCAATTCATGCGAAACGCTGTCCATGCAACAACCATGCCTTGAACAACTCCTTGGCAAACTCTTCCAAAGTAACATTTTGCCGAAATGCCTCTGGAACTATGAAGAAAGTGGTTGCTTTTGCCAATGCTCCAGTAAAACGACACAAAGTTTTCTTGGAAGAACTTGAAGGGACAGCTTTGAAAGGGATTTGCGAAACTCGCTGGGTGGAGAGGCATGACGGGCATTTGCAATTTCAGGGCACTAACTTAGTCAAAATTTGCAATGCCCTGGAAAGGATTTCCTCTTGGGAAGATGTCTTAGGTAAATAATAAAATAATAATAACTAATATATATCTTAAGGTATTTCCAATAAAGAATCGATTACTTTTAAATATCAAACTATCAAAACATTCGATTTCAATTCAACGAACAAATTATTACAAAGATTTCTAAGATTTCTATTGGGAAACAGGATTTTCAATTTTTTTTTTCAATAAGGACTAATTTTTTAATATTTTTATCATGATATTTTATCGTATTTTCAGGCGTTACTGTATCACTTAGCCATTTTCTCCAAAAATCGTCTTTAGATATAAAAAGAGCCACAGACGCAAATGTTGTGGGGGTACTGGAGGAAAAACGAAGAAATGTGGATACTTGCTTTGAAAAACTTTTTGCAGAATCAAAGGAGATTGCTGAATACTTAGATGTTGTTCTAAGACAAACCAGAATTTTTTCAAAGCAAATTTATAGAACAAACAATCAGCAAAATCAGTCTGCAGAGGAGTATTTTCGAAGGGCTGTTAATATACCCTTTCTGGATTTTGTGTTGACAGACTTAAAAGATCGTCTCTCCACCGATGTGCTAGAATTATTTCAGCTTGGAGTTTTTTTGCCGAAAACAACTTACTCCGAAGCTGATTTGGAATCTGTGCGTGTAACAGCTAATACGTACAGTCAGCTTTTAAATAATCCACCCATCTCAATGGTCATTCAAGAATATAAGCTGTGGATAAGGAAATGGCAGCGAAAAAGTGAAGAGGGGCGCCCATTTCCCGAGTTTCTTCCAGAAATGTTAGATGTTTGTGACATTATGTTGTATCCACACATTCATGTAATATTGAAGATATTAGCTTCACTTCCTGTTAGTGTCGCAACAGCAAAGCGGTCGTTCTCTACCCTTAGGCGACTTAAAACCTGGCTGTGATCAAATATGGGAGAAGAACGTCTTACCGGTCTTGCTCTAATGAATGTGCACAAAGATGTGAAAATTGATATCGATGAAATTATTACGAAATTTGGTAACCGAAAACAAAGAAAACTTGATTTTCTATAATTTTGTACCAATAAATTAAACATTTTCTTCACTTTCTTTGGACTAAAGCTTGAATTCTAAGTTTTTCATATCTATTTTCGGTACTTTATATGACACTACACTTCACAATCTAAAATCGGTAACCATTGAGCAACATGACCCCCCCCCCCCCCACCAAACAGAATTCCTGGCGTAATTGGGGGTATTAGAAGGCAACCGGAAAATTCGTTTGAAAAAGTATCTTTGAATGCTTTCAATTTCCCCAAAAAAATTGCTACCCATAAACTTCAGTTCCATAACAAAGACATCTATTAACCGTTGCATTAAACACTTTAAACTTTGACGTAGAGTCAACAAATTTATTAGTAAAAAAATTTGACCACAAGGTATTAATTGCTGATTTTGCTACGGAAAGTTTTTCTTTAATATGGGCTTTCATACTTAGATTGTGAGTTATAATTAGGCCTAGATACCTAAACTCACTAACTACCTCAATATTTTGACCATCAAAATTCCAGTTCCTTGTAAGGTTATCAGATCGGTTTTAAGTTCTGAAGATCATTATTTTAGATTTATTAACATTAAATTTAAGATCCCATGTATCACAAAACAGTTTCAGCTTATTAATTTGGAGTTGAAGCGTCGTCATAGGATTGTGTGAAAAGATCACCAGGTCATCCGCGTAGAGCAGGAGCTTTATTGACAAATCGCCAAAGGTTACACCTCGTGGTAAGTAATTTTCAATATCATTTATATATAAGGCGAACATCAATGGACTCAAAACGCAACCCTGTGGTACACTTGTTCCTGATCGGAAAGCTTTAGACTGGTGTTCACCATTGCATACAGTCGCAGACGTGTTCAAAAGAAGCTGTTCATAGACTTTAATGAACTTTGTTGATACACCAATAGTTGAAAGTTTATATAATAGTGAATGCCTATTGATAGTATCAAAAGCAGCTTTGAAATCTACAAAAAAAAGTGTACAATGGTTTCTTTTTATCGATAAAACGTCTTGCGATGCTTGTAAGAGCAAATATTTAATCCATTGTTGAGAGATTAGCCCGAAAACCAGCTTGGAAACAGCTTATAATATTATTGCTGTCAACCCATCTTATAAGTCTACAGTATAAGATCTGAGCAAAAAGTTTTCTTAATGAACACAAAACGGATATACCTCTGTAATTTTTAGGAAGATTTGGATTACCTTTTTCAAATATAGCACATATTTTCGCCAGCGAAAGCTACTTGGACTTGGACTTTGTACATTTATTACTATAAACTTCATCCCAGAGAATTTATTTTACCCAGAGCCATGGTTAAATATTCGCCAGCTAGAATATGAAACATTTATATTTTGTTTCCCTATTTTAAATATAAAAGTGATAAACACCAAAACCGGTGCATATTTCATTAGAGTACAACAAAAATGCCGGAAAATTATTTTATTGTTTGCCAAAATGTTGTTGGTGATCGTAATATTCTATTGTGTGTCAGGTTAGAAAAGGTTGCTGGGATTTTTGTTTCCATCTTCTGGATGTGAGTATTTGTTTATTCGAAAACATGTTGAAATTGTGGAAGGTTCCTGGGAGAAAAATAAATCTACCAGAAACTTCACAATACACAGCGTCGAAAAAGGACACTTCGACGTCAACGGAAACAGTCTAAGAATAATAAAACCCAAAATACCTACCGTCACAATATGTTTTATTCATAAGCAGAAGGACAGGGACAGTAAATAGACAAAAGCAGGAAAAATCTTTTTATTTGGTTGAATTTTATATAGGTATCCAATGTGAGTGACAATTATCATAAAGAAAGTTGGGCTTATAGTGTATAAAGTTCGTATACGGCATAAGGGATATAAGGGACCAATACATAAAAATAGTGGCTGGTAAGCACTACCAGTGGGCCACTAAGAAGAAAAGAATTTAGCTTGTTGAAATAATAATTCTCGAAGATATTTATGGAAATCTAGTCGAAAATGTTTTCGAGTTACAAGCTTTCGACAGATTATATATAAAAGATACTGCAACAACTTTAAAATAATAAAAAAAATATAAAAAATTTGGGAAAATGGTTTAAAAAATGCAATTGTTCATTATGAAATGAAAATACTTTTTGTTGTTGCCCAAAGTAGGTATACCCATATCCTCAGATCTAATAATTTGGCTTAGATTCCAGAATAAGGTAATTACGTAAGCAACAGACTATGAATAGAGAAAAAAATCTGAAGCCTTTTCATGGCCTTGGGCCTTTAGGTTAACTAAAATCATAAAACAGCTTATATAATACCTCAAATAATTCATTAGTTATTCATTTAATTGGTTCAAACCAAGCTTATATTAAATAATTCCATTTTATTTAGATTTAACGTTTTTTAACCAGAATATTATAAGAAACTGGCTTGCGGAACTTTCAATTTTTACTTTATATTTAAAAAACACTTACAAAACTAAAAAACCTCTCTTAAGAGTATCTTAAATCTATGTACATAAGTCTTGCGATCACCAAAAACTGACCCTTTTGAACATACATAGGTGCAAAGTCTCGAAATGCTTATCTAGTCGTCATTCTATTTAGACGAGGTCGTCTGCTCGAATAACAGATAATATAGAAAGTCGTTGGTATAATATTTTTCTAAGGAAGGTTTCTAGAAACTGTCAAAAGCTCCTCAATTTCCGGCCCGAGCACTCTATATATACTATCGAATGTGACTTGAAATATAAAATTTAATCTTGTTAGATGAAAAGGTACTTCACTTCACTTTTGATCAGTATAGCGGATACTGGATATCCATGTTGCCTGTGCCAGTTCTTTCTCTTGTGTCAAATCCTTAGAAACCCTATGGACAGGGGTTAGTTACTAGATAGTTTCACATTCATGAAGGTTAATGTTTGACTTACAGTCATTTCAAGGCTTGAACCCGATTACTTCCCATTTTTCATAGACTTTCTCGGGAAATAATTAACTAATTTAAACAATAAAAAATATATTCCAACAAATGTATTTATGTAGCCCGAGAAATTTTAAAAATTTATATTCGATTGACGTTTTTTTTAAATTATTAATAATTTATTTAATTTAATTCAATTATTAATAAGTCTCTGACCCACCCGGCGTTGCTCGTGTTAACCATAGAATTTATGAATACCGACGAAAGCGCCACATATCGGGTCATATTATAGCTAAAAACCACAAATTGTTTTCAAAATCGGTCAAGCCTCTCAAACTTAATATTGTTGGAAAACTTTATTTTGTTAATTCATAAAATATATTTACCCAGAGTCACCCCCCTCGAATCCAAATCTTACAAAATCACCTGCTGGGATTCGCACGGAAAGCACTTATTATTTGCATATACAAATTCTGGATGGTATGTGGTTGACCATGTCTCAAGTAAGCAAATATCTATAAAAAACAGAATAATAAAATTGAAGCAGTTTTGGCCTGACTGCGCATCACGCGAGAACGACAAAACGAATTTGAACAAATCTTTTTTTAAATAATAGGATATATACTCGGGAAACATATAGGATACACTTTTTTAAAATAAGTTAACTAAAACTTTGTAATATGGCCAAAGAAAAAAATTTGCTTACTACATCATGCAAAATGACAGAACATACGTGTATTTGTTTTTTTTTACATCCTTTTTATTTCAATTCTTATTTTAAGCTACGTTGATACCGAATCCACTATGAGCTATAGTTTATAGAGAAATGCAACGATAGAGAGAAACACCAGGTATGCTGGTATGATACATGAAAGTCGCCATCTTAGTATTTCCTGATGTCACTTTCACCTTTAAGTATTATTTTATTTTTTAAGTGAATACTATCTTAAAATTGAAAACTAAATATGTTTTAAAAGTATGTTTTCAAAATTAAAATACGATTTTTGTATCCGAGGTCCGAGGGTAACGCAAGCAAAGCCGCGGACCCTGGCGCTGGTTTAAAATGTAAATATAAATTGCCATAAAAAAAACAATTCTGTTGATCACTGCCAAAATAAATAAAGCCTTTCAAATAAATAAAGTAGCTAACTTAATGGGAAGGCATCCGGCAGGCTAGCTCGGAGGACAACATAATGACAATTGTCTTGTCCTGGAAACAATTGTTTACATGGAACAATGATTGTCTTGTCTCATTGTCTTGGCCTCTGCATTGTCCCATGTGAACCTCGCTTAATTCAGATCATTTTAGGGTAAATGCACAAGTGAATAGATTCTATTCGATTCTTTTATCATGTATATCCGAATCTGTCCCCTTTTCTCATAAAAAAAATTCAGCTCATCCCCGGCTTGGTACAATGGAGATCTCCGAAGCTTCTGCCATAAGCGTAGTAAGCTTTGGAGGATTTTCTTGCAAACAAAATCTGACTCTGATCATTTCAATTACCTTTGTGCCTATAATTCTTTCTCAGAGCTAAGTGAATTTCTTTATAACCAGTATCTTCGCCAAATGGAAATAAAACTATTATCTGCTCCAAAATATTTTTTTAAGTTCATTAATGTAAAATAGAAATCTGATGGCCTACCTTTAACCTGGAGTTTTTCCAATACCTCTTCCTCTGACACAGGAATAATAACAAATTTCTTTGCCACCTTCTTCATCCAATCTTATACAAAACATTCGCAAATTCCAGATCCTTACTACTTCAGCTATTTGCGTCATTGTTCAAAAAGCTCTCTTGCATCAGTTTCAATAACGGCAGATATGGTTATTGATAAAATTGGAAAGCTCAAAGAAAAATACAGCCCTGGCTCTGATGGTCTGTCATTAGTTTTTACTAAAAAAATGTGTTCACGTTCTATCGAAGCCTCTAGATATCTTTCAGTTATCACTATCTCAAGGCGTGTTTCCTTACTTATGGAAGGACTCTTTTATTATTTCAATCCTTAAGCAGGGTAGTAAAACTGAAGTCATGTACTATAGGCCTATTGCAAAATTGTCATGCATTCCAAAACTATTTGAAAGCTTAGTCTATGTGATGACAAGAAAATCTTCAAAGTAATCTACAACCCGCTTTAGACTCTGTTCTTTTGCAAAATGACCTTAATAGGTTCTTACTTGGTGTAAGCATAACTTCTTGGAATTAAATGTGGACAAATGCTAAAAAACTTACCTTTTCACGAAAGAACTTACCAGGTAACTAGCTAACCAGAACTTACTATTTCCTAGGGGAAACGATAAGCATAGTCGACTCCATAAGTGATCTTGGTATCCTTTGAGATAAACAGTTGAAATTTCAATTTCCACATCGACCAACTAATTAATAAGGCTAATTGATCCTTTGGTTTTATTAAGAGATGGTCTAAGGAATTCTCCAACCCCTATGTCACAAAATCTTTTTACATCACACTAGTTCGACCTTTGCTTGAATATGCATGCCAAGTATGGTCGCCATATTATGAAAACCATTTTCTTCGAATAGAGGGAGTTCGAAAACGATTCATTCGATTTGCTTTAAGCGGACTTACCTGTGAAGACAATTTTAATTTACCTCCTTATGTTGCGCGCCTGAAACTTATTGGCTTGCAACCTTTAGCAACACGACGAACACGGGAATATTGATTCTCCTCCCCTTTTGAATCAAGTCCACCATAATACTAACCCCGTAACCTGCGCTCTGTTCATCTTTTCTATATTATCCTCACCATCGAACTAATGTCAAGAATTTTTCGTCACGCAAACAATGCTCTAGGTATTCACTAACCCAACTTAAGCCATTATAACTTCCAACCCTAAGTCCCATCTCATTCTTTTACAGTTGAGTGCAGGTATTTAGTCTAGGTTAATCTAAGTTAAGTTTTTTGTTATTAAGTACAGCTTAAATAAAAGTAAAAACTTTTTAACGGGACAAGCCACCTAGTTGCAATTTTATATACATATATACTAAGCCAAATATATGAACCCTTGTTAAGGAGCGAGGCCCATCTCCATCTCTTGTATTATGGAAAAAGCGACGGTCAAACGATAAGCCAGGTTACGTATCTATCTAACCCCGGACCAGTAGGGGAACTTAAATATAAAACAGGCTTAATTTTCTCAACTCAAAACCATCAAAATCATCTTATAACAAAAATCAATTGATGTTCCACCCTCTTTTTCATTTCACTAGCCATCAGTTAGTGAGCAGTACAGTTTTCCATTAGCTCTTAAATAACATCATCATTTTTCCTATCAGCATATCATGAGGCCATATCTTCATTATCCTGAATTCATATTTTCAAATCTAGCTTGTTCCATTTAAATTTTTAACATTCGCGAATGGGAAAGCAATTCGGACGTCATGAAGCTCTTTAGTTCGGGACAAAAAGGAACGGAATTTTGCTCCCCAAATGCAAAACAGAGAATTTGGTGCTTTTAAAATGCTCACTAAATGGGTCAAAAACAATAAAAGATTCTTTAACTTCGGAAATATCTGCGAATCGAGTTGAAATTTCGAATGCGGTTTTATAGCCGCAGATCTGTGTATCTTTCCTGTGTTATCAGATACATAAATATAGAAGTGGGGGGGGGGGACTTTAAACAATATACCACAAGGATAATGCACATAACCCCAGGCATAGCAACAAGACCGAACTCTGGACATAGAACAGAAGCAGCAACAGCACTTGCAGCAGCAGCAAATAATGAGATGTGTAACCTTATATGGAATGGCATGTCGTATGTGAATACCACTAGAAGATTAAGCCTAAGCGAGCAACAGAAAGGAATTCCCCATGTCCTTGTTGAATACACCGTAGCACATGAATCGTTCATCGTACAGTGGTTAGTACCACCAAGGGTGACATAACGCGAGGGACATAGAGGACCATATGTGAATATTGGAAGTATGACTTGACTATACACGCTGCCCCAAAAGGATTCCTGAATACCAGGACTCACCATAAATCATATTTTAACAAGCTATGTACGGTTTAGGGAGTCAAATTGTGTATAGTTGGAAAGCAACAGCAGGAACGACAGCAGCAACATCCCGGACGCTAATATCGTCATACAAAAATCATATGAAAGGACTTGGTGGTTTTTAAGCCATAAGGACATATTCTAAGCTTTTTGATGACAACCATAAATAAGGTGAATTATACCAGTCAGGTTATTTTCGATTTTTTGATAGAAAATTGGATCATCTTATGTTTTATTTTGATAGATAACTTTATTATCAAGAATAGGCATTGAAGCTATAATTTTCCTCTAAAATATTTGGTGTGTTTTTGAAATTCTAAGTTGGCAACACTATTTTAACTGGCGGCCATTTTGTCAGCTGTCAAGTGATTTATTTATAGTTTGCTTTGGCATTTCAACATGAATAGACTGACGCCTGAACAACGCGTTGAAAGTTATGGTTTTGTTCGAAATACGATCGCGCACTACGTTCATTTTACGGTCAACATAATCGTCCATCAGAGCAATTAAATTGATTAGCTATGGAACGTTTTCGCACCACGTTTACTTAAAATGATAATACGCATCCACAGAGACGTCGAACAGTGCGTACAGAAGAAGTCATTGCTGCTGTAGAGCGTAGCGTAGAGGATGACCCGAATCAGTCTATCCGCGATCGTGCACAGTAATTGGATATGTGTCCATCCACTTTGTGGAAGAGTTTGTGTACTTAAAAAACCCAACTCGTGCAAGAATTAGAGCCACAGGATCACCTTCGGTGAATGGGCCCAAAACAAAATTGCTCTTGACCCCAATTTTCATAAGCGAATTTTGTTTAGCGATGAAGCTCACTTTTGGTTGAATGGATACGTCAATAAACAAAACTGCCGTATTTGGAGTGATGATAATTCTCAAGTTTATGTTGGGACATCGTTACATCCACAAAAACTGACTGTTTCATGTGTTTTATGGGTTGGTGGAGTAATTGATCCGTACTTCTTTAAAAACGATGCTGGCCAGAAACTTACAGTCAATGGAGACCGCTATAGAGCCGTGATTATTGACTTTTTCGTTCATCAATTGAACTACTATGATGTGCAGGGGCTGTGGTTTCAACAAGAGAGCACAACATGTCACACAGCACGTGCCACAATTGATTTATTGAAGGAAACGTTCGGTAACCGCATAATTTCACGTTACGGACCCGTGAATTGGCCTTCAAGACCGTGCGATTTAACGCCGCTTGACTATTTTCTGTAGGGATATGTGAAGTCAATAGTCTACGCCAATAAGTCCGAAACGATTGAGCATCTGGAGGACAACATTGGCCGAGTTATTGCCGATATCTATACGGCCACAAATGTTGGAAAAAGTCACCGAAAATTTAACCTCCAGATTAGACTACGTCCGAGCTAGACTTGGCGGCCATAAACTAGAAATCATATTTAAATTATTAAAACTCTTGTACAGACGGTTTACTGAAAGAAACGATCTGGAGATTAGGACACTGAAGTCGTCAATCAAAAACGTCAATCAAAAACCTCAACTCGCTCATAAAGCAAAATTACAGATGGTCTATTAACTCGTACAAGGATAACAGAATTCGAGCCGTTAACTCTAGCGAGCCGAGTATGTTTCCCGATTTCTTTGTGATCGAAGATCCATTGGAGAAAGTTGAGACAGTGGGTTCTGCTTTTCAGCAAGTGTATAAGGTGAACGAGTCCATTCATCCAAATCACGACCTGGAGAACAGAGCTCTGCTGAATCAATTCTACCTTCGAAATACCATCACGCAATGGCGATCTGAGAATCTTGGTTTTACCGGATTCAATGAAGACAATCTGGCAAATGCCACCGTCGCCGAGCGAAATGGGCCAAGTTCCGTGCTCATCTCGAGGGTCCAACTCCAGATGATCTTCGCATCATTAAAGAAAAAGAAGTCAGCAGGAGTCAATGGTATACCCAATATTGTACTACAACATCTTTCTGAGGAAGCAATAGACATATACACAACACTGTTCAACAACGCGCTGAATAATGCATAATATCCAGTGAGTTGGAAGACAGCAGTTGTACATCCTCTCCCCAAAAAGGGAAAGGACAATTCCAATCTCGATTAGTCTCTTTCCGAGTATAAGCAAGGTATTCGAAAAAGTTATCAATAGAGCTCTGTCCAAGTGGGCCGAGGACAAAAATATAATTCCAGACACCCAGTTCGGCTTTAAGGCGGGACATGACACAATTCATGCCGCGTCTAAGCTAGTATCTGCTGTCCAATGCTAAGAATCAATGCACGGGTGCTTGTCTGGTTGATTTGGAGAAGGCTTTCGACAACGTTTGATTAGAAGGTCTTTATCTGAACCTGACCAGATGGGGCATAAGTAAACCACTGCTATATATGCTTGACGACATGCTTAATGGTAGAAAGTTTGTTGTCAAGAGTGGCAATGTGACTTCTACCACAACGTTTGATATTAAAAACGGTCTGCAACAGGGAGCGGTGAACTTGCCGATTCTCTTTAGTATTTTCACCAGCGATCTCATTGGGCCGATGATTGCCTATGGATGCCCTGTGTGGTTCAACGTTGCACCATCTCTAATGGAAAAGATTCGGGTGTTCCAGAGACAGTGTCTTCGCACTTGTCTAGGACTTTACAGAACACCAGAGTCGGAGTACAAACACTATTATTCCAACGAGGTCCTATACAACGGGGCCAATACAAACAGGATAGATAATTTTTTAATTAAGCTCATTCGCGGACACATTGCAGGAGCGATGGCCTCAACTAATGGACAAATCTTCGGGGCTTACTACCCCCCAAGATGAATATTTCGAAAGTACGCGTTCGAATGGCTTTATCCCGCCCGAGGCTTTCCTATACTTAGATAGTCGAGAGCTGATTCAGGATAGATCGGCGATCCCGTTGATCTATCACGTCGGCCGCAGAACAGTCGATAGGCGGCTCCTTTACGACCGAGACATAGTCGCTAGAAGCGAAACAGAGCGCCTCCGATTCAGTAGGGCAGTGCCCGATTTGGATCGGAAGGAAGTCATTAATCAGGTCCACCAGTTTTTGTGGCTTAATTAAACCAGATAATTTTAGTCGACTATCGCCTATGGCTGGCTTGCATATGTTTTAGATATCCATAAGATAGAATAGGGCAGTTGTGGCTGCACCAAAAAAAAAAGAAAAAAAAGCTGCTGTGGCTGTTCTAGATTTAAGGATTTTAGGTTTATTTTAAGTTATTTTAAGTTTAATCTAAGTTAATTTTAAGTACTTTAATATAGGTTAAAAAAAACCGATACAGTTTACCCAATTTTTTATTTTTTATGGATGAAAAATAAAACCCGCCAGTTTTAATTTATATATATAAGTTAGTTTAAGGCCGAAAGGCAATTAAAATTAAGATATAGATTAATTTAGAGCGCCCGCATAGGGCCAGTAAATTAATTAAGTTGATAGTGTTAACTAGTTTTTTAAGATTTCTTTCTAGACTTAATTAGTTATAAGATTTAATGCAATAAAAAATCATAAAAAAAAAATAAATATTTAATTTATAATGACAGAAGATCATCTTTCGAATAAAGTTAATGTCATGTCAATTTAAAAAACCCATCTTTGTTTTATTCCTTCTCAAAGTTCTATACTTCTCAAAAAAACACCCTTTATTATCTTACATGTTCCGATATTAAAGTTTTGATTAGAACTTTGGCATCGGTCTACCCGTTTATGTAAACATAACTTAGGATAAATTTATATTCGAATGGTAGCCAGGAGATCACGTAGATCATTCTTGATGTCTTCCATATTTTCATCGAGTGATATGTTCGTATGTTACCGGACGTAAAGGACGAAAAGGATATTGTTTGAGCTCCAGACATGGTCCCTTTTATGCCAAATTATCTGTTGTTATTTACGCATTGAAAATCTCTCCCTTTTTCGAAAATTTCTTGTGAAATTCCTCCCTATTAAAAAACATTATGCTCTGGATACTCAAAGAGCATCCTGCTACAACTTATAAGCATATACAGAGAGATGCCTAAGTAAATTATCCTACGTGAGTAAATCCTTTTGGGCGTAGGATTGAACACAAATTGGCCTAGACAAGCTGTTGTGTCTCGTATATACAGTATTTTGAGAAAATTTAATATTTAAAATCAAATTGTGCGCCAACCAGTGTTTTCGGTATAGGTAGCGTTAAATGTGTGTATAGTCTTAGAGTTCACAGCACTTCTGCAGCTATCATGAGTCGTTTTATTTTTATTTATTTTTTTTTTTATTTCGGGAAAGGATGTGAATAATGGCATAACAACTCACATACACGCATCATAACAAACAAGATGAAGACCTATTTTATCAACCACCAAAAAACGGATATCCGTCATTATGGTACACGAATTTAATTTAGTGTTCGTTTACGAGGAGCTGAGCCCGAACCGGAGCCGCAGTCGAATACAGTGATGCTTAATGTGGACATTAATTGGCAAAATAGAAAGCAGCGAGTAAAGCTGGGTAGGACGATTTGTACCTATATATATGAATAGAAATGGCCTACGGAATGGCTGGCTAACTTCGGTTGCTTGGTAAAACTAATTGGTGTTGCATCACAACGCAAATTGTATATTCGCAATGGCAGTCCGACGGAAATGTTTACGGGTCTAAATTTGCATGCGAATAAGTTTGCTCGGGCGATGAGCGCAGCTATAATGATGGACAGGAAATATTATTAAACAGACAAGCCGGAAAGCTCTGTAATAATTTGAAAATGAGGCCGTGTATATCGTGTTTGTGTGGATATAATGTTTCGGTTGGATGAAAAGTTTATTCGATATTGATTTTACGATTTTGAAACTAGGAATAGGAGACAAATTCCTCGGGTCATTCTTAAGGAGACAAAGTATTTAGGGCATTGATTTGAACCTCCTTTGAAAAAAAAAGAAGATGACCAATTTCTGAGCCCATAGTGTACTTTTTTTTCTTTTTTTTTTATAATTAACGCGCGCACAAGGGACTATTTGTTTCCCTTTTAATGTAACACTCTGCGCGGGCATTAGGAAGATAGGGAGGGGAGAGATAGGAGGTATCGATTAACATTGGTTGGTTTTGAATGTTTGCATATTGAAATGGCAAGGGAAAATCTCGCCAGGTAAACCATTCCAAAGTCGTGTTGTACGGCTAAAAAAAGAATCTCTATATTTCACGGTACGTCCGAAATTGGGCTCAAGGGTGAACTGATGGGCATTCCTAGCAAGACGAGTATTACGGGCGAAACTTTTAGAGGAGGAATGCAGCTGGCTACCTCGAGTGAACATTTTTTATAAAAGAAACGATAAAATAAGGAAAGACATGAAACATTGCGTCGGTGTTCGAGACGGGCAATTGTTTCAGCGGCAGTTCTATTTCCTATCAATCTTAACGCTCGATTTTGTATTCTATCAAGCAGGTGAAGCGATGTTTGCGAAGCACCTGCCCAGAGGTGGGAGTTATACTCGAGTTTAGGGCGTATAAACGCTTTATAAATTGTAGCCAGATCAGATGGGGAAAAATACTTCTTACACCGATACAGAAAACCTAAGCACTTAGCAGCATTTTTAGCGATTTCAAATATATGGTCGTTCCAACGGAGGTCATCGTTGACACATATACCGAGTACTGAGAGCTTTTCGGTTTCTTCGATGTAAGTGCCATTCATGGACACTGGCATTGGGGGTATGTTTAGCTTTAACAATAGAAACAGCATTGACTTTTTGAAGCATTAAACTCCACACGGTTTCTAATACCCCATTTCACAATGCTGTATAAATCGGAGTTTAATGAGCTTGACGGTACCGTATCCGTTGCAATTGTAGGTCTGAAGGTGAAGGACGTGAATTATCGAACGAATATGAAAAGCTGAGGGTAAAGTCGTCAGCAAAATAATTAAGTGGATTAGAAGTAACAGACAGAAGATCATCAATAAAAATCAAGAAAAGAGTCGGAGACAGAATAGAGCCCTGGAGCACACCAGCATTTATTTTGTGGGAATCAGACTTGAATCCGTCCAATACAACTTGTATTGAACGGTCCAGAAGATAGCTTCTAATCCAACGAACAAGAGTATTATCGATCCCAAAAGCACGCATTTTCGATAAGAGAGCTTCATGCCAAACTCTATCAAATGCCTTGGAGATATCAAGAGCAATAATCTTACTTTCACCAAAGCGATGTAAAGATTTGTTCCACTGTTCGGTGAGATATGCCATCAGATCACCAGTGGAACGGTTGCTGCGGAAGCCATACTGACGGTGAACTGATGGGCATTCCTAGCAAGACGAGTATTACGGGCGAAACTTTTAAGGGGAGGAATGCAGCTGGCTACCTCGAGTGAACATTTTTTATAAAAGAAACGATAAAAAAAGGAAAGCCATACTGACGGTCATGCAGAAGCTTACGATCTTCGAGATATTCCTTAAGCTGACGGTTAATCAGTGTTTCCATGACCTTAGAAAGAAGGGATGTCAATGCTATGGGTCGGTAGGAGGAGGGGGAGGATGGGTCACCTTTCTTAGGGACAGGCTGGACAAATGCTGTTTTCCATCTTCTAGGAAAGATTCCAAAAGAGTAGGAGCGATGAAAAAGCTTACGCAGTGGCTTTGCCAGTGTGGAAGAACACCTCTTCAGAAGAATCGGGGGTATACCATCCGGGCCAGCGGATTTGTGTATATCGAGATCTTTGAGAACTCTTGCTACTGTACGAGTGCGGAAAAAAATCAGTCCCATGGAAAAATTTACATTCTCAAGTACAGGAGGAGCAACGTTGCTATGCGGCAGCGTGGAGCTGGCAGCGAAATTGGCGGCGAGCAAGTTTGCCTTCTCTGAAGAGTAAACAATTGGTTTGTTATTGTCGATGAGCGTTGGAACCGAAGATGTCGAGGAGTTTTTTATATTTTTTTACAAATGACCAAACATTTTTACTGCCTTTGGGACACTGCAGAATTTTTTGCCGTAATATTTGGTCATGCAAAAATTTGGTTCTTTCAATAACGGAGTTGCATGAGTTCCTTGCTTGCTTGTGCTTTTTCCGATTTTCCTCTGTAGGGTGGGCTTTGTAAGATCGGAAACTTACTTCTTTGAGCCTGATAGCTTCTTTACACTCAGAATTTAACCAAGACATTTCTTTAGGTTTGATGCTTTTTACTCTGTTAGGAATAAAAGCACGCATCCCTAGAAGAATCACATTTGTGATCATTTCAGCACTGGCATCAATGTCACTATCGAGGAAGCATAGTGACCAGTTAAAGTTTGGGAAAAAAATATTCAGGCCGTCCCAGTTGGCTTTCTCGTATTGCCAAACGGTCCTGGTGGGAAGTTTTTCTTTAACTGGATGGGTGGGGGATGAGAAATTAGCTGAAATGATACAATGGTCTGAAGTGCCAAATGGAGAACTTACACTAATGGTATATTTATCAGGGTGAGAAGTAAGAAACAAGTCAAGAGTATGGGCGGCTTGCCCAGCAACATCCGGTATACGCGTTGGCACATCGATCAGTTGGGTAAGGTGATGTAACCCGGCAAAGAGCTCGACATACCTTCCTTCGGGTGTTGTCTGACCAGAATAGCGGAGCCAATTGAAATTGTGTACATTGAAAACGCCCGCCATAACGATTTCAGTGCGAGGACAAAGGGAAACAATTTTCGAGATGGAATCAGACAGTGCATCAAACTCGTTACAAGTCGAATTACTGTCAAGATTTGGACTCCTGTAAATAAAACAATAATGAATGACATGCTTGCGGACAGTGAATTTATAAGCCAGATTTCGCTGGAGCATAAGCGAGGATATTTCTTGAGTTAACCAAACTGGAGTTCTATTCGTAAGCCTTTTTTCGCGAACAGGGACATGGCAATTAGAAAGAAATTCTATGTTAGATTGAAAGAAATTAACTTGGTCATTTGGTGAATGTTTTTTCAGATGTTAAATAATTTGTTCCACTGGGTCCAAGTTTAATTATTTTTTTTTAGATTAATTGGTTTGCCTTCGAAGAATTCTCGTGAATGATCACAGTAATTTGGATGAACGGTTTTTATATGAAGTTCCAACTTTGCCGGCTTTAAAGCATAATTGGCAAGAACAGTTGTGCATATTACGCATCGAGGTCTCAGACAAGGTGGAGCAATATCGTGGGGATCCAAGAAACAAACCAAAACAGCATTGTCAACCTGTGAAGCTGGCAATGGGAACATCAGTACAAGAAGCATTATGGTAAAGTGATTTTGAAGAAGAGTTGTTTAAAAGGAAGAGTGAACCAATCGATATTTCTTGTGACAATCACGGATTAGTTGATCTCGCTTCTAAAAAAGCATATCGGCAAAGTACAAACCATATTCAAATACATCATCACTTTGTTCGATAGTCATTAAAAAAAAAAAATTAAAACGGACAACATGATCGCCGATATGAATACTATCTAGTAGCTTTGCATTTGTTTCTATGAAGAAATTTTCTAATAAATAATTATTATCGTTTAAATCGTCTAACGAATAGAAGCTCTGATATTTTTATTCAAACTTATAAAAAAAGAAATTTCCGGAACAAATTTCATCATTGATATTAATTTAAATATAAATCTGTCATTTTTCAATGGCGAACTTTCCTGGCCTAAAGCCGCACTGACATTAACCTATCAGGTTGTTGAGGAGATCGATACCTCACTAGTTTGTGCAGATCAAAGTGTCTATTTTCTTAAGGATCGGGCAAACAATGCTGAGGTTCTATTCATTGGGCATTCATGGAATCCGAACTAATGCTTGTCTCTCTGAAAATCCGGAAATCAATTATACTTGAGTAGTGCCTTTTGTCGATCTCAATATGGTCAATCTGGTTGACATTTGATTAATCGGGAGATCTACATGTCTCTTTGTAAACGGCTTTTAACTAGCTGTTACAATATTTCGGCTAACAACATAGTCAATAAGCCTGAATCTTTTATCGGAGGTAATATCGTGCGTGGATACAAGCCAAAATTAATTAGTGTTAGAACTCCTCTACAAATGGGCCTAAAATTCATATTCATATTTGTGTTAACATTTATACGTGTTTTTCTTATATGCCGGTTTCATATTGCGGATGTTAAAATTTGAGGTGTGTTTAGTTTTAATTGTAAATATTTGCCTTAAATGCTTAATGCATAAAGGTAATAATTTTCTATGGTATATTACATTTCTTATCGGCGAGTCGTATATCTCAGGCCTTTTGGTTTAAATCATAAATGTTTAAAGGTTCGTAAAACGTTCTCTTAGAGGACTAAACTCTCCTGAGGAAAAAGTTGTTATTCTTTCCGGTCGTTTGAATATTAATAAACTTTTCTATGGTAAAATAATTACGACAGGTATTTAAAGAAGGCACCTGTATATCCTCCAGTTCGACTTTTATTGAGGTTGAACCCTATTTATCTCATCCGATAGACTGCATGGGTATGATAAAAAGTTCTTATAAATAACATTTGATTTAATTATCGCATAAAAATTCTTAATTTTAATCTTAAACTCTAATTAAAAAAAGAATTGTCATTATTTTATTTAAAATCTCTCAAAATCCTTTTAAAGCATTTACGTACGGAATAATTGATTTCTGCTTAATTGACACTCACACAAGGAACCGCATAAATGAGGTCATTTTCAAGTTCTATTGTACGATATGTTTGTCTACTGATTGAACTTGTGGCCAGCGGTTAGTTTGCAATTAATTAGAGATAATATGATACGAAGTTCAAAGATCAATCAATTGATTGTCACAACAAACAGTGGCATGTAACGGAGTGCTTCCTTCAACCCTTTTCAATTCTTCAAAATGTAATCCTTTGTATTTACGTGTGTATCTATGTATCTATACACCATATAGATACATTATATTAATGGTCCTTTATACCTTTCTGTCAATAGTTGGTAGTGGTTTTCATGGTGATATAAGGGTCCAGGTTGATGGACAGCTTCTCAGATAAGTATGGATAAAGTTTTAAGGTGTGTTCAAATAATGAAAAATATGGAAATAACGTAAGAAAAGCTGAGGACAAAGGTCTAAGATAAGGCGCAACTCTGACTTTAAGTTTATTTTTTAAGTTAAGCAGTTTTTTTTTTTTTTATTTTAATCTTTTTAATTGGTTTTGACTAAGATTGTTTAAAACTTCAAACAAAAGACTTAAAACCAGTACTTGTCTTGATTTTTAGGTTCACAAACATTTCTGAAAATTATTTGTCTGTAATACGTCTATTTCAGTTAGCGTCAAAAGTAGTACATTTGGAAATGGTGATTCAGGAATGTCTTGTCTAATAACTCTAATCCCTTCGTTTTCAAGGATGTCTGTTGTTTTGATTATAATAAAAATAAAACTTTTACATAAAACGAAGATTTTTTTAAAAGTACTCCTTTTTTCTTCCTAGCGAAAATTGATATGTTTTTTCTTGATATTTAATCCCTTTTTTGTACACGCGTTTAGTCAAACAACAACGAAATTTGTTTTCTAGCAAAATCAAAACACTTAAGCCATTTTGTTGAAGAGCTTTGGCTAAAATTCTTCCAAGTGAATCCTTTTAGTCTCTAAAAACAATTTTAAATAAGAAACGTATCCATCCAATTTTCAAATTGAATTAATTTATAAGATCCAGCATGCTCTTTCGTGACATCCTTAATGCGAGTATAGAAATGAAGACATTTAATTCATCTCCCCTAATAGTACCTTAAGCGAGAACATTTTCAAGGACATTCCTCGTCTTAAATAAGGGCCATTAAATAAATCTGGAAGAAAAAAAAAAACAAAAAACAAATGTATCAGGATACAACGAAAACTCGGCATTCGAACCCAAAATTTGTTCTAAAAACAGGTCAATGAACGTAAACATTGTTGGTTCCCAATTGTGACGATGAGATTAATTTGTAAAGGGCTAACCGTTCGGAGATCTTTATACTGGAAATCCTTTCTCCCTTTTCATTAATTCCAAAAACAAACATCATCAAAAGCGTGCATTGAAAATCATTGTCTCTATTGGTAACAGAAGTATAGTATGGAAGCGGAAGGTAATGTCACAAGAAAAGAAGGAGTCTGAGAGTTAAAACTTAATCTGCGGCACAAATTCCCATCCATTATCCTATTAGGGAGTTAAAATCCTTTAGGGGTCGGGAGTGGTAAGTGAGACAAACAAGAAATTGTAGCAATTAATTAAAATCGAGATATTGAAGCCGGGTAGTCAGGCACACTCCGGCAAAGATAGACGTATATCTGGCAAATTGAACACATAAACAGAGCTCTTTGAGTAGATTGAACATTGTCTTCCTGGAAAAAAAGGGGTAAATGAATCAACTTGGGATTAGCCTATCTTATATGGAGGGCTCATAGCGAAAGCATCAGGACAGGGTACAATGCTTAAGGTACAACCTTTTTATTCCACTGGGTGAAGAAGTGGCTTAATATATAAACTTATATGACAGACCCTTGTGAACAGATATCTGGAGTTCGAATAACACAGCGCAGCACCAAGTATTCGAAACTTAGCCGATAATAATCAATGTGAGGTCAAACAAATAAAAATATTAAAGAGAAGCATCCAAATATACGAAGTCTTTCTCTTGGATATTTTTTTTGTTTTGCCCGTAACTACTCAACGTAAAATCCCTTAATGCAAGCCACTTTGGTAGGGCTAAACATTACTTTTCTCCCTCCCCTTAAAATATAGGTCTGGTGATCCCAGGCGAATAGTGCGACAAAGCAGAGGTCATTTGCGGAATAAATTTTTCAATATATACATCTCTGGAGTCTCTCTCTACTCGCTGTGACCTTTTTAGAGCGACTTCATTTCCCTAAAAGGTAGGTATGTTTGTGTATTAGAATTCAGGGTCTACTATAAGAAGAATCCTTTTTGTTTTTTTCTCTTTTTTTGCGTAGGATTTGAGAAACTGAATATCTAATCAATTACGCCATCTGATAAAATCAGTATTCAAAAACAATCCCTCTTTTCCTTTTTCTTTCTAAACAAAAAAGGATTTGACACGATGGGACATCCTTAAATTGTCCTCACTTTTCAATTGTTATGCAGGCGTGCTTAAAAGAAGAACTTCAGAAGTATTGAAACAGACTTTAACCTCATTTTGGTGAATATTTATCTAGTTTTAGTTGTGTGCCTACATTTTTTTTACAATGTGTTACACAAGGGTGTGTTGTAAGATACCAGCACCAAAGCTTTCAAAGAATGACGTCTTCTGTGAAAGCATTGTATGAAAAAAGCTATTTTCAATGAATTCGTATAGCTTTTACCCACCCAAATTCACTTAAGTTTCTGAGCTTTTCAATAGCTTTATTGGAAGTGGGACGAAATTCATTTTCTTGTATACGTATTCCAGTGTTTGAAACATTGTTGATGGGAATTTTCCAGGTGAACTATTTTAAGACGCTGGTACCTTGGAATTCTTTCCAACCAGGTGCATGATAATGGAATAAGGTTGCCAGCCAACAGGTGTTGGATGACTCTGAAAGGTATTGCAATTTTGTGGAATTCGTTCTTAACAACTGAATAAAACTTGAGTTCCACATCGGAACTTTTAAAGCTGGTAAATTAAAATATTGGAATATTTACTGAACCTCAAAAAATTATTATTTTGAAAGGCTAAGAGAGCTTTTGAAATTCGAAAAAACAGTGAATGTATTTCTTATATTTTATTTTATTTTCCAGTCCAGAAAATAAAGCTGTTGTCATTTCTCAAGACCACGAATTTTATTCCTTACACCCTCTATAATAATTCCTTTTTTATTCTTTCCAAAAACTAAAGTATTTAAAGCATCAAGGTTTAGGAGCCGTAATATTTTGTTTTCTTCTTATTTTATTTTGTTTTTTTTTTTTTTTTTTTATTTTATTTTATTTTATGTTATTTTATTTTATTTAATATTTTTTTTATTTTATTTTATATTATTTTTATTTTTTTAATTTAATTTTTTTATTTTATTTAATATTATTTAATTTTGTTTTATTTTGTTTTATTTAATTTTATTTTATTTCATTTTATTTTAATTTATTTAATTTATTCAATTTAATTTTATTTCATTTTATTTTATATTATATAATTTTTTTTTTTTTTATTTTATTGTAATTTATTTTATTTTATTTCATTTTATATTATTTTATTTTTTTTTATTTTTTTATTTTATTTTATTTTATATAATTTATTTTATTTTATTTTACCTATTTGATTTATTTATTATTTTTTTTTATTTATTTATTTTATTTATTCATTTTATTTATATTGTTGAGTTTATTTAATTTCCTTATTTTCCTCATTTTACTTATTTTATTTATTTTATTTTTTATTTATTTTATCTTATTTATTTTAATTATGTTATCTTTTTATTTATTTTTTTATTTTATTTATTTAATTTTTTTATTTATTTTATTTAATATATATTTTGTTTATTTTATTAATTTAATTTATTTTATTTATTTTATTTATTTAATTTATTTTATTAATTTTTTTTTATTTATTTTGTGTTTTATTTATTTTATTAATTTAATTTATTTTATTTATTTTATTTTTTTATTTAATTTATTTAATTTATTTATTTTATTTATTTTATTTATTTTATTTATTTTATTTATTTTATTTATTTTATTTGTTTTATTTATTTTATTTATTTTATTTATTTTATTTATTTTATTTATTTTATTTTATTTTAATTATTTTATTTATTTTATTTATTTTATTAATTTTATTTATTTTATCTTATTTATTTTAATTATGTTATCTTTTTATTTATTTTTTTATCTTATTTATTTTATTTATTTTATTTATTTTATTTATTTTATTAATTTTATTTATTTTATTTATTTAATTTATTTAATTTATTTTATTTATTGTATTTATTTTATTTATTTAATTTATTTTATTTATTTTATTTATTTTATTTATTTTATTTATTTTATTTGTTTTATTTATTTTATTTATTTTATTTATTTTATTTATTTAATTTATTTTATTTATTTTATTTATTTTATTAATTTTATTTATTTTATTTATTTAATTTATTTAACTTATTTTATTTATTTTATTTATTGTATTTATTTTATTTATTTTATTTATTTTATTTATCAATTATCACCAGGCCGCAAAAATACTTGGTAAAAAAAGGAAAATAATTTATTAAAATTTTTTGAAAGCTAAGTAATGAAGCATTCCAATAAAAACCTCACGAAAGTCAGTTCCTGCTTCAAGACTTAAATAGATCCACAATGTTATCCTTAAAGAAGTACTTTTCTTTTATATCTTTTTTCCGCAACCACTTAAGCCCTTCTAGGGAAAATATAAAAATAAATATTTGATAACATTCATTTAACTTCATCTGAATATAAATATTCAAATAAGACATTGCGACTATCATCATTAATGACAATATTCTTACCTAAGGCTTCTTCCTCGGCGGTTTCACGATCACCACCAAAAAAAAAACACAAGAAAGCTAGGAAATTAAATAAATAATATCAAAAATTTAATGAACCACATAGCTACGTATTCCCATCACAAACAAACATAACATCTTCCCCAGAGCTAACGCAAGACAAACAAGTTCAAAAAGTTAAAGCTGTCCCTCTACTTAAAGATGGTATTTCATTTTTACGATTTTTTAAATTGCCCGATAAAATTTCAAAACCGCATAACATCCCATTTGCTCTGCTTTCCACAGAAAAATAATAAAAAAAAAAATATTTGGAAAGAAGAAAATTTCTAAGATACATATATATTTTCCTCCTGCGTTTCATTTTCCATTCTTGGATGTCGACTGTGCTTATTCTGTGCGTGGTTGTATAAGAAAAATTGAATAAAAAATTTAATGGTCGCCTTAAAGTTACGATACGAAAGATGGAATTTTATTTTCCAACGAAAACCACTGTCCTTGATTCAGTCAGAGGGCGGCAACGAAAGAAATAAGGAAATGGCTTGTTCTTGCTTCCAAGGGTGCCAAATTAAGACATATTGACTTTCGTGTTGTCCGCTATGTGTGCTTGAAAAGTCAACGACGAATGACAACTCACGTTGTCGATTCCCGAAAATATTATAATTACAAAATCGCAAGGAAACCAAAAATTTATTATTGTTGCTATACGTCGGACGTACGGACCATCCACTCCAATCCACTTAAACCTTTGAATGCCATTCTTAAAATTTCAATCTGTTTAGTGCGTTAAGACAGCCAAATTTCCTGCTTTTTCGAAACCACCACCCAAACCCAACCTTAGAGCTCATGATGCATTATATGGAAATGAGGCCAACACTGTGCCATCCTAATTCTACATACATCCAGGAAAATGCTTGCTAAACCAAATTCAATGATTTCACATTAATTTCTCCAATTTTATCCCTCAATCCCTTTGTGGCAGCATCAAACTTGGTGCTCGATGTTTCACCACTGTTTCACATTCTCTCCGATTGGCAGAGCAGACAAACAAACCAGTCAGCCAGCACTCGGAGCGACAGCGCCAAACGATTGGAGCAACCACATGTAACGAGCATCGATTAGAAGCACCACTAACCGCCACTGACGCCACTACCCACTACTAAAGCCCGCGGCAATTTGGTTTCCTCATCGGACGGCGAGAAGTTTAGCTTTGATTTGAGTCTCGTATGAAATAACATTGCCATCGGGGTAGCACGTAGAGGGCAAGGATACGTTAAATTTTACTTCAAATAGTATTCGAAAAGAGGGGGTAAGTTTAGTGGCTATGGCTGCACAAAGCACAATGGGTCTTTTACATAGAGAAAGTTTTCAGATAAGCGATCAAAAAATGCGGGACCCCTATTCATATTAGGATATTAGGAACACTCTTCCAGAGAGGTGTGGGGCTTAGAGAAACACATTTCAAATATAAATTTATCCCCCAATCCCAAACCACTCGCTCCATATCGAACTTTTACATTTATATATCCGCAATCCGAATCCGAATTCGTCGTCGCTGCCGTTCGTTGGTTGGTTTGCTTGTCTATAAAAGGATTACGTTTACGACATGTAAAATCGTACTGTCGACAAAATTTTCCACACCTATTGCCTTGGGTTTTTGGTTTTCTTACTTCTTTTTTATGGTTCGATTCAAAAGTTTACAGCTTTTCAGTATTGAATAGAAAATAAAAGGAGCTCAAGGTGGTGATGGCCTTCCTTCAGAAGAGTGAAATAAAAATTAAACTGAGAAGTGAGAACCTACACCCCTAAAAAACATGTGTAATTCGATTTAGTCGTTTTTGTGCCGCCTAAAGCTTGGCGGCGATCCTTGTGTCTCATAAAATATCCTTTTAGAAATAGAACAGACATTATGTTGGTAAGCAAATACTGTGTAATTGTTGTGTTACCATCTGCAAATTTTTTAAATTTAGATTTAACTTGTTTTGAGCTGAACATAGAGAGAGAATAAAAATTGAACAATACTGGACCAAGAATTCATACTTGCGGATTACCAGCATTTATTTCAGGTTTTTCCGAAACAAATAAAGGATTTTTCATTAAGCGCTTCCTATCTTTCTATTTATATTAAAAAAAAGTTTGTGTAAGATAAGATCGAACTTTTTTATTGGTTTAAAAGGCATTTTGAATGTTCGCAGCGGCTTCTCTGGGTGATGCGCATCAAAAATTTTCCATTATTCTGGCGCATAATTCAAGCTGAATTTGACCGATGGCGTGGGTTATGTTCGCTGTGGTTTGTGGCTTATTTGCATAGACCTGCGACTTAAAAATATCCCACAAGGAAAAGTTTAATGGGATCAAATCGCACGATCTCTGTGGCCAGTTCACATTACCTCCACATGAAATGACAATGCCCTCGAATCGGCTGTGCAGAATTTCCAATGTGTCGGGAGCAATGCGGTACGTAGTGCCACATGCCGGTGATGACAACGTCGATATCATTTCATGCCAAAAGAAGTTGGTAAGTTGGGGTATCTATGTGGATATACGATACCATGGTAGGCAGGGGTATGGTATGGTATGGGTATGGTAGTTCCGCACCATAAGTCTGGCATGATTTTATATTTGGCTTGTGCTGTCCGTTGTCGGTGATGGCTTGTTCAACGTCGTTCTCAAAAACGCCAAAAATCCACACCACACATTGACTTTCCCAGGATGCATTGGGTGCTCTTGGATCTCATGTGGCTTGGTATCGTTCTAAATTCGACAATTTTGTTTGTTGACGTATCCATTCATGCAGAAATGGGTCTCATCGCTGAAGATGTTTTTTTTTCGATAAAGATTCGGGTCAGTTGACAATTGCTCCAGAGCCTATTCAAGGAAAACACGTTGTCTATGTTCGTTTACCGTCAGCTCCTGGGCCAGTTCAATTTTGTACGGGTTCAGGTCTAAATAATTACGGGAAAATTGCCAAGTCTGAGAAATCCCGAGTTCTTGTGAGCGACGCGTAATCGAAAGTTGCCCAACAGAACACCCATACAAAAAAAAACAAATTCATTCATCTGCACGTGTTGTTGAAGGCCTTATCTATTAATGGTGCTTTTGCAAAGCACACTGAATAAATGACAGTCAATTTGACAGATTTATTCAAAGAAATGTTAGGGTACCGCAAGTAAGTGCCCCTCTGGCTCAAAAATGTTCTTTTTTTAAATTCAAAAATCGTAAAGTACAAGATTAAATGGCGCAAAATTTTAAACAATTAAAACCTACTCCAAATCAATTTTAAAATGGGCGTCGGCTCTAAAAACAAAATATAAAACGAAGGTCGGCTCTATGTTAATTTTAAACGACATAAAGTATACTTGTCGAACCTTAAAACGAGCAAACCACTTGTTTATCTTTTTAAAGTATACTTTAACCAGACGACATTTTGTAATTTCGTACCAAAAAAAAATAAGTGTCTTATTCTGTCAATAGTAAGCCGTGTTGGGGTCGATTCCCAATCTGTGAAACTGTGAAATGGTAATTTTTTTCGATCCTAGATGTATGAAAAAAGAAAAACACAAGCGTCAAAAACTTTTCAAAATGGTGAATTACTTTTCACAACCAAAACATCCCATGAAGAACCCCGCAGTTTTGAGATCAACGATTCCACGGTAATTTCCATATTTTTTTTATTTATTTAATTAGTTATATTTTTTTTATTCTTTTACGACATTTGTTAATGTTTAATTACTAAATATTGATTAAAAACACTTCCAACGCATTAGATAAGTTTTTATTATTTCATATCGTAAAATTTTTTTTTGACGTGATAACGTCTTATAAATCGATGACAGGCTACACGTACGAAATAACATGACTCATGTTGATAAGACTCATGCTGATAAGACTCATCACTCATGCTAACTGCGATACTGTGGTTCTTTCAACCAAAATCGATCGCAAGCACCAAGCGAATATGAAAAGGAAAAGGCGCAAATTCGCAAAATAGGCGGAGTTTTTTTTAAAGTAAAAAGTAGATGTAGATATTGAGGTGTGTGTATGTGGATTTAACCACCAACGTTTTTTATGACGTTATCACGTCAAATTATCGTCCGTAAACCGGCTTTACAGACAACCAATTCTTTTTTATGTGCTTTAAATTATTTTATATTTTATTTCAATGTCATTTAATAAATGAGGGGATTTTTATTAAGGGGATTAGAAAACCTCCTTTAGAAAAAAATATTTCACGCCGGGACGCCTTTAAATGTTCTGTATACTTCGGCTGCTCCCTTCTTCTTCTTTATCATTTCTTTTCTCAGTAATTGATCAAATAAACCTTAGACTATGTTGCTTTATAATATGTTCGTTCTTTTTTAAATAAAATTGTGTATGCAAATGAATATCATCTGGTCACACTATTATTCATTAGAATAAATTATTTGACAGATCGAAAGCACTAGAAAAATCGAATTGGAATGCATCGCAACATTTATTGAAACAAAATTGTATCAAATGTTTACGCATTCTCCACCCTTTAGTAGATTTTTAGTACGCCTAAAAATGTTTATAGCAAAAGCGTTAAACAAAAATCTAAGAAAAAAAAATGCAAAATAAAATTACGTCACAGTTTCAAAACTCAGAACAGTAAAATCTGCATGTTTTCCATCTATAATAAAATAAAAGTATGGGTAACAGTTTTATTTACTTTCCTTTTTAAAGATGTTTTTGGGTATTCCCTAAGGATTTTGATGGACTGCTTGATATTGATTGGGCACATGGATTTTATTGGCTTTTTAAAGTAAGAATTTGAACGTTAAAATGCCTATTGGAAGGCGTTAAAATGGCGCATGTTGCATATAACTTGGTGGTTGTTCAAAAAAGTTTGATAAGTATTTTGAAATACAGCCTTTAAGGATTCGACGAAAAAATTACTCCATACTCCAAATACCATATTTGTAACTGTTATTTGCTCGGAAAATATCTTCGTGGTGCAAAAGGTTTCGTAGTTATAAAAAAGTACTAAAGATAAAAATTCATGAAATAGAGATAAATCAAAATTTGAGAAAAAATAAAAGAATTACAAAATTATCCTTAAAAATGGTAGTAACTTTAAGTTATTAAATAATCGTACAATACATAACAAACCCTCAAAAGTCCTTATAATAATTTTACATTTCATATTTTTATTACCAGAAGACCATACAAACTCTTCCCCCAAAGTAAATTTCTGCGCTTAATATTCTCATTTGTTATCCTGTCTCACAGTTTTTTTTTTTTTTTTTTTTTTAGTTTTTGTTGCTCGTTTTCACTTAGTTTTTCTGTTTTTGTTGTTCTTGTTACAGCTCTTTTTTCCACACGAGAGCAGCCTCTTTGGTTTGGTGTGAACTGTGAAGATATTTTTAAAAATAAAAATATTCACCGAAAGGATGTGTATACGATCCTTTGTTTCTTACAATCATTCATTTTAATATTCTCTCACATACTGTTAGCTGGTTTTACACCATTCAAACTCCTTTACTTTAAATATATAGATATACATTACAGGCACTTGCCAACAACGTTGCAAGAACGTGTGAATAAAATGTTTCTCATTGGTTTGCCAGAATATCCATTTTGTTAGTGTTTGGAATGTATGGAAATTTGTATGCATTTTGGGACCAAGGGGAACACAGTGTGTTTGGAAAGTAGAACTCTAAATTTGCTTAATTCTAGACCTACAATGACACGATGTTTGATGTCACCACCGACCGCCAGAACCTTCACTATTAATCATTGATCCAAGATGTTTAAACTCTTGATACTTGAGAAGAACTGTTCCATTCAAATAAATTCCCAGAATAGATCAGGAAAATATCACTTAGCTTAGTAAGTAGGTTAGGTTGAAACAAGAAAAAATCTTATTTTTGTTAATTGAATTTTTATAACATTTTGCATTATTACTTGCAAACTTTTGTTGTCCATTTATGAATGTCCGTATTATTTTTTTGTTAAATTCAAAGAAAGATGTTCATTAAAGAGTCTAGAAAAAAGAGGTATTTTGTTCCTATAAAAAAACAATTGATTTGTGTTTTAAAAATTCCAAATAAAATTGCAATATTATTATAAATGGTGGTGGGGTGACATTTAATACATGCAAGGGTGGTAATATAAATAGCACACATTTTTGTTAGTTTTGATCTTTTATTAAAAATTCAAGTAAAAGGAACATTTAAAGTTGATATACCTATAGTTATTGTTCTAAAAATAAATATACATGTGTTAATGTATTGGGATCCTTGAGTTTTTTTTTAATTTTCAGTTATTTCTGTAAGACAATAGATATAAGAACCACAGTTAGAAAACTTTTTTTATTCTAGCTTGGACATATTTTTTTTTTTTTTTTTATAATTAACGCACGCACAAGCGACTATTTGTTTTCCTTTTAATGTAACACACTGCGCGGGCATTAGGAAGATAGGGAGGGGAGAGATAGGAGGTGTCGATTAACATTGGTTTTGAATGTTTGCATATTGAAATGGCAAGGGAAAATTTCGCCGGGTAAACCATTCCAAAGTCGTGTTGTACGGCTAAAAAAAGAATCTCTATATTTCACGGTACGTCCGAAATTGGGCTCAAGGGTGAACTGATGGGCATTCGTAGCAAGACGAGTAATACGGGCGAAACTTTTAAGGGGAGGAATGCAGCTGGCTACCTCGAGTGAAATTTTTTTGTAAAAGAAACGATAAAATAAGGAAAGACATGAAACATTGCGTCGGTGTTCGAGTGGGGCAATTGTTTCGGCGGCAGTTCTATTTCCTATCAATCTTAACGCTCGATTTTGTATTCTATCAAGCAGGTGAAGCGATGTTTGCGAAGCACCTGCCCAGAGGTGGGAGTTATACTCGAGTTTAGGGCGTATAAACGCTTTATAAATTGTAGCCAGATCAGATGGGGAAAAATACTTCTTACACCGATACATAAAACCTAAGCACTTTGCAGCATTCTTAGCGATTTCAAACATATGGTCGTTCCAACAGAGGTCGTCGTTGACGCACATACCGAGTACTGAGAGCTTTTCTGTTTCTTCGATGTAAGTGCCATTCATGGACAATGGCATGGGGGGTATGTTTAACTTTAACGACAGAAGACAGCATTGAGTTTTCGAAGCATTAAACTCCACATAATTCCTATTACCCCATTTGACAATGCTGTATAAATCGGAGTTTAATGAGCTTGACATATGGTACCGTTGCAATTGTACGTCCGAAAGCGAAGGACGTGAATTATCGAACGAATATGAAAAGCTGAGGGTAGAGTCGTCAGCAAAACAGTTAAGTGGATTAGAAGTAACAGACAGAAGATCATTTATAAAAATCAAGAAAAGAGTCGGAGACAGAACAGAGTCCTGGGGCACACCAGCATTTATTTTATGGGAATCAGACTTGAATCCGTCCAGTACAACTTGTATTGAACGGTCCAGAAGATAGCTTCTAATCCAACGAACAAGTGTATCATCGATCCCAAAAGCACACATTTTCGATAAAAGAGCTTCACGCCAAACTCTGTCAAATGCCTTGGAGATATCAAGAGCAATATCGGGTTTATACCATCCGGGCCAGCGAATTTGTGTATATCGAGATCTTTGAGAACTCTTGCTACTGTACGAGTTCGGAAAAAAATCTGTCCCATGGAAAAATTTACATTCTCAAGTACTGGAGGGGCAACGTTGCTATGCGGCAGCGTGGAGCTGGTAGCGAAATGGGTGGCGAGCAAGTTTGTCTTCTCTGAAGAGTAAACAATTGGTTTGTTATTGTCGATGAGCATTGGAACCGAAGATGTTGAGGAGTTTTTAATATTTTTTACAAATGACCAAAAATTTTTACTGCCTTTGGGACACTGCAGAATTTTTTGCCGTAATTTTTGGTCATGCAAAAAATGGGTTCTTTCAATAACGGAGTTGCATGAGTTCACTGCTTGTTTGTGCTTTTTCCGATTTTCCTCTGTAGGGTTGGCTTTGTAGGATCGGAAACTTAATTCTTTGAGCCTGATAGCTTCTTTACACTCAGAATTAAACCAAGACTTTTCTTTAGGTTTGATGCTTTTTACTCTGTTAGAAATAAAAGTACGCATCCCTAGAAGAATCACATTTGTGATTATGTCAGCACTGGCATCAATGTCACTATCGAGGAAGCAGTTAAAGTTTCGGAAAAAGATATTCAGGCCGTCCCAGTTGGCTTTCTCGTATTGCCAAACGGTCCTGGTGGGAAGTTTTTCTTTAACTGGATGAGAAATTAGCTGAAATGATACAATGGTCTGAAGTGCCAAATGGAGAAGTTACACTAATGGTATATTTATCAGGGTGAGAAGTAAGAAACAAGTCAAGAGTATGGGCGGCTTGCCCAGCAACATCCGGTATACGCGTTGGCACATGGATCAGTTGGGTAAGGTGATGTAACCCGGCAAAGAGCTCGACATACCTTCTTTCGGGTGTTGTCTGACCAGAATAGCGGAGCCAGTTGGAATTTGTATATTGAAATCGCCCGCAATAACGACTTCAGTGAGAGGACAAAGGGAAACAATTTTCGAGATGGAATCAGACAGTGCATCAAACTCGTTACAAGTCGAATTACTGTCAAGATTTGGACTCCTGTAAATAAAACAATAATGAATGACATGCTTGCGGACAGTGAATTTGAGCCATAAGAAGTTAAAATCCGTGTTGGAACATCGTCCATATTGGAGAAGGCTCTGGCAAGCAATATCATTCCTAACATAGACCACGAGACCATGATGGGAAAAGAGTATTGGCACCAAGCTATACCCATGTAGAGCAAATTCTGATAAATCAGTATTTACTCCAACCTGAGTTTCACTTAATGCCAAAACAGCTGGCCTGTGTTGAACAGTGTAGACGTACACGTGAAAGAAATTCTTTCTTAAATCACGAACATTTGAATACACGACACAAAAATCACTTTCCATTTAAAAATACTTACATATTAGTATATATTTGTACCATCAGATTTTAATTGTATAAACTGTTTAACTTTATTCAATCTCTTAAAAAATAAAACTAAATCGATATCATATACGGCAGACGGCTTATATGCCATGCTTAAATTTTTATTTGAATTAAATATTATGTTATAAATGTTACTCTATTTTTATTAATAAATTGAACTGAATTGAATTGAATTGAATTGAAAATAAATAAATTCAATAAATTGGAATTTACTAACTAATCCTAATGTAAGAAAAAAACCCATTTGAATATTAAAAAAGGGCCATCATGTTATTTTTATATTTTTATTTTTTTCATTTTGTTGCCTTACCTGTCTCAAATACTGTTCAATATTCAAGTAAAAATTTTCTAATGGAAAATTTATTGAAAGCTGGAAGGAAACTCCCAACATCGAAGCAAACCAACATACAAACTGAGGTATGAGTATATAATAAATTGTTTCGATATAAAAAGGAGTTGTTGGCTGCTGCCGCAACGCTACTGCTCCTGTCATAGACGGACGACCGACGTGCGAACGAAATGAAGAGAAACGATTTCATTTTGAAATCTGTTTAAATCCAAAGAAATGCGTTTCGGAGTGTGAGATTTAAAAAGTCAGTGTTGACATAGCGCTTAGGGGATTTTCATCGTTATTATTTTGGTAGGGAAATTGGTTGTGCGGAAATTAATACAAAAAGTACACACACTTAACAAACAGAAAAATATTGCTTTTTTTTGGGTTGTTGTTTTTTTTTTGGCTTATAACTTTTATGGTGTGAATTTGGGTTAATTGGTAGATATTCCTTTTTTTAATTTGTAAATGTGAATGTGGGAACTTTTTCTAAAATTAGGAAAAAAGCAAAATAAGTTTTATTTTTTAATTATATTGCAGAAAGGTTTAATTTTATTAGGCGAACATAGATTTTTGCATTAATTGGAATATGTACATTTGGGGCTGATTATAAACTAAGAACTTGAGAGATAAACACAAAAACACATCAAGATGTGAAAATGATATCGGCCAAAAGCCGCTGTCAGAATAATTGACACATCAAGTAAACCTAGAAAAAATGTCTGGAGCGATCAAATCGTGTAATCTGTCCATCAAAGCGAGAGATTAGAAGACGAGGAGGAAATGCTTCCTTCAGAATATCGTTTGTGATTCGTGCAATGTGCATCGGTGCTCCGTTCTCTTGGCACTTGGAACCACATGAATTCCAGTTCTAATCCATCCAATTAAGGAAGTAAGTTGACAGTAACCATTTGACCCAGAAACTTATTCACGTAATCGAAAGATGAAAATAGGCCTCATATCTCATAATGATTTTCTTTGAAAAATCGTCCTCGTCTATGAAAATCATACTCGTCTTTGTCGAGATTCAGGATGGGTTAAGCGTGGGTTACACGTTTGGCTTATACACTGTCTACCCTTTGTAGGAGAATATCATTAGGTCCTTCTTCAAAATTTGTCGTACGATCGTTTTCTTTACAGAGTTCCAACGATAGGACCGGTCCTTGTCCTAACTGTAATACTCAAATCGGCATCAAATCATTTATTCATACGCGTTCTAAGCCATAGTCCTGCCAATTTGGTACCGAGTATAAGTTAGGACACGGTCCCAGCTAGCTCCTAAAAATCAACTAGTACCTGATTAGTATACCAGTTATTAGTACTCAAATTGGTACCAAGTGATTTCTTAACAGAAGTCCTAAGCTCTAATCCTGTCAAATTGATACCGATTGTTAGTAAGGACTCGGTATTAGCTAGGACCTCGAATTCGGTAGACTATCGTCTTAATACCGAAGTTTTTATAGTTTCTTAGCTTTAGTTTTTTTTCTAGTAGCAAATTGATGCGTTTTTGTTTTTTTCATTGATTTTTATTCCGTTTCATAAGCGTTGGTGATCGTATTTGATGTGTCTTTTTGGTTGTTACCAATTTTCGCAATTTCAGCAGTAGGATGTTATGTTTATGTTCGAGTTCATGTGCACGGTGAGAAACCGACTGCCTCAGATTCTGCTGTATTATTCACGGACCTCGGCGATGTTTTCGGCCGATAATTCTTGATTGATTACCGAACCAGACGTTTCAAATTTGGTCACCGAACGTTGAAGAGTCGACTATGAAGGGCTACCACGTCAAGCGTAAAATGGGAAAAATGCCTGTATCGTTTAATACAGGGTGCGGCAAAAAAAAACGATCTATTTTCTGTGGCGCGCCATTCAGCGACAGGACGTCCGAGGGTGGTGGGGGTAGACTCGTTGGAACGCCTACACGACGCCATTGTCAGTAGTCATGGAGCAGTGGTCGCCTGAGCAACGCGCGTTTGTTATCGAGGTGTATGTTCAAAGCAGCAGCTTGTTTACGGGCGGGCCTACGAGGACTGTTTTCCACAGCAGCATGAACTCTATTGATGTTCTCTGGCGTCCGAGCTGACCTTGGACGGCCTGTCGGCTTCTTTTTCAACGCAGAACCTGTTGTTCTAAAGTTAGTAACCCACCGCATAATTGTGCTACGCGACGGAACTTCTCCATGTCGAACTAATTGAAAGAATGCACGGAACTGCCGCTGAGTAGCAATGATTGAATCACCACTTTTAAAATACGCCTCGATAACAAACGCACGTTGCTCAGGCGACCACTGCTCTATGACTATTGACAATGGCGTCATGTAGGCGTTCCAACGAGTCTACCCCCACCACCCTCGGACGTTCTGTCGCTGAATGGCGCGCCGCAGAAAATAGATCGGTTTTTTTGCCGCACCCTGTATAAGGAAAACTCTTATTAATGTCAAGGTTTTATCATTTTGGATGTGCTGTTCAATCGTTTAACTTGCCACTGTAATTTGTTATTAGTAATTGAGTAATAAAAAACAGATTTAACAGATGTTACCTAAGCAACTTGGCCCCCACAGGCCGCCAAAATCCACCCAAGTCAATTGCAAAAATACATTCACAATAATGCAAGGGGATTGATCCTGGGAATCAACATTAGGCCAAGAGCCGGTAGACGCACAAATAGGATAGAAAAAAATGAGCACGACTGTTTGAACTTATAAAAAGTATTAACCACAATACTTAACGGTTTTTAGAAAAAAAAAAGTACGCCATCACATGTCTTAAATAACAAAGAATTTATGAAAAAAGTATTTCGAAAATTGTAGGATCGGTTTTGATAGAATCCTGTTTTTTATTTTTAGTTTTTTGAATTTTTTTTTGAAATTTATGTATGCAGTTTCTTAGAGTTTATTAATATACATGTGAATATAAAATTTAAAATATTTTTTTTTGATTAGTTTTAGAAATATTGATTTTTCAAAAAAAAAAAAAATCAAAAATTAATTTTAATTAGAAAAAAAAGCTTTTCCTAAACGGTCATATGGCAGGTACCGTTATTTTTAGGCCTAAAAATAAAATTTCAATTTCCCCTCTGCCAAAATAATCATACACACCAAATTTGAAGATAATCAGATACAGACAGACAGGCAGACATTTTTTTCTCGATCACTTTTTTAGACTTCTCTATGATCGTAATGTCATGTTGGATTGTTATCTCAATTTTTTTAATATTCACGAAACCTAAACTTGCCTTATCATCCCTATAATCGCAAGTAAAAAACTTCACTGGAAACGGGTACAAAGGTTAAGGTTTTTCTAACAACTTTTTTTAAAAAAATTAAAAAAATAATTCAAGAATACAAACTTAAGCACAAAAATAACATACATTAAAAAAAAAAATTAAAAAAAAAATCACTTACCCCTTTTCAAAATATTGATTTTTCAAAAAAAAAAAAAATGTTTAAATTATTAAAATACAAAAAAAAATTTTCGAAAAAAATTAATGCAAAATTACTCAAACTACCTAAATCTTCTTGAATATCATTTTGATTGTAATCGGTTCACCAATTTTCGAAAAAGTCGAAGAAAGAAAAAACCTGTCCTATGGGAGGTACCGTTTTTAGCTAACCATATTAAATTTTTTTTTCACCAAAATATAATGCATACCTACAGTAGTACACTGATTTTTATTTTTTATTATAAAAATTCTTGGAGCCGTTTTCGAGAAAAATAAGCTTTTACGTAAGGGTTATATGACAGGTACCGTTATAATATTAGCCCTCGTAAACATTTTCCTTTTCAACGAAAAATCACTAAAATGAGGAAAAATCGCTTAATTTTGTTCAATAAAACACAACACAATTTAATTTACATGAATGTCAAATCAGAGTAGAATTAAATTAGACCAGATTTAGACGTATTAGCTCCTAGGTCCGCTCTGTAAATTTAAAGGTGAAGCTACTATCTTTTCGTTAAGACTTGGTACTAGAGCTAGGACCTGGTTCAGCTAGACTGGGTACAAGGCTGGCTTTGTACTCATGTAAAGAAATCGGGCGGTAGGGATATCTGGCTATAGTCTACATAAAGTCTATATTCAGGGAACCTTTTCGACATCTTCAGCAATACTAGCGCTTTTCTTAGCAGAATGGATGCTCCGGAGCCTGCCTCGCCTGGCAACATCTCCTGTTGCCATACGTCTCGTGACGGGTGGGAAATCTGAGACGATATTCACGTCGAGTTTTAAACTTTTATTCTTGAAAAAGAAAAAGAAGAAGCTTTGAAGAAAATCACTTTAGCCATTTAAGCTCCAGCTGGTGGCACAGGAAGGCAAGCAGACAAACAGACGGACGGATATTTTTCGCCACTGACGTTTGTAGGCTTCTCAATTATCGCAATGGCACGTTTGTGTGTTATCTAATATATTTTATTCGCTAGTAAAAATCATTAATTGGATTCTGACCTTTCTATTTATCATTATTGCCAAAAGTATATTAGTACTTTACCCACAAAGCCTTAGAAATTATATTTTAAAATCTCCTTTCTAAAAACACCAACACAATAAAATACAATTTCTGAGTTCCAGGAAACTCCATACAATCTGTCTTCCCTGGTACAGCTAACTGCTTTGTTTATTTTTAATAACTCACCCTTAAGTCTAAGTGTTGTTTGCCAACAGCCAACCAGAAACCAATGTCCTTCAAATATAATCTCCTATGAACTCTTAAAACCCTACGCACTTTGTTTTCCCTGGGCAAACGATTTTCCGGATAAGCTTGCTTAAAATTTAATAAACTTTTGTAGAAAATACCAACCTCTCCGTTTCTTCCCAGGTTCTTTGGTCCTGTCCACCTATAGATCCTTTTTTGATTAAAAAAGACAATAAGCTTCGGTCTAATACTACTACAGGTTACTACTTTGTATATTTTGTCCTTTAACAAAATTCTTGCATTGAAATAAATACTCCCGGTTATTTTGGCTTTTTTATCCGTTTTCTTAGCGCAAGGAAATAAATTTTCTTTCAAATCGTCGAGAAACCTGCCATCGTAGTTTTTCATTCAACCACCGAGTTTATTTCCGTTAAAAGGAGCAGACCAAGTCATGTGCCACATTGGAAATTAGTATTTTACTTTGAAAATTCCAATTAGTGCACATTATTCGCGGGTATACTTTTTCTTGCAATTTATACACATTTTTTTGTTCTTAATCCTTCTTAGTCCTTTTCGCTCTGTTAATGCATTTCTTCTCATTATACTTCGGTGATATCCTAAGGCGACAGTCTGTATAGTAATTATACCGAGACCTTGCGGCAGACTTGTCTTCTCCTTTTTTACGCTCCGTGACTCTGGCTATATCTCATCCTCACTAACTTCCTTGAAGCCTTGAGTATCCTTGCGGAGACGAGGTATTTAATTTTTTTTTCTTACTTTTTCGTATCTATGTTTCTATACTTGCTAGTTAAATGCTTTAAAGAAACCATTAATCATTTTTTTTTATTGACGGGTGGCGGCGGTAAAAATGGCTTTGGAGGATCGAAAGGAGTCTCGTTCATAAGTAATTTATCGATTATTATAGCCTTGTTGGAGGAACTTTGTTTTATGGGGTGCAAAAATATCGATGAGAAATTAAAAGTAAATTTATCGCAGAGTGAATATTGAATCCTTTTGAATTTGCATATTGCTTTTTTAATTTTTGTAGTGGCTTTCGATCAAAGGATGAAGGCGGTTTCATTTTTTTTTTTGAATGGCTGCCGTAATGAGTTCTTTGAAGTTCTTTTTTATCGGTTGTGTTTTTTTATTTGTGCCCCGTTTGTGTTTTTTTTTCATTATGAAATTATAACTCTGCTGTAAAATATTTTGTGGGATATTAAGTGGTCTTGAAAACTACTGCGTGGAAAGAGTTGTTGTTAATTAGAACATGCGTTTTTTGTTTGCTTTTGTTTTTTGAGAACTTAAAAACTTCATTTATAAAGGATTTTTTGTACCTTCACCCTGCAAATGTATTCCTCACTTGAAGCCTGCATTAAGGTCGCTCACGTTACTTACGTTACTTAAAAAGGGAAAGCCTTCGTGAGAATTGATTGAAGATAGTTGTTATTTTCATAAAACTAAGGATTGGATTTAAACATAATTTAATTATGTATAATTAACGTTTATTCGTTTTAGCAGATAGAAGTAATTTAGAATGGTGTGGTCCTCTTTGATACTATTTAGTACACATTTTTCCAAAAACTGGAGAAAAAATAGGCACGACAGGGTCGCACGTACTTGCGTTTATGTGCTTAATCACAATGGAAAGAAAGCAAGAACTTTGATGGAATCAAGTAACATTAACGTACAAAAATAACACGTTCTGAAATTAGAAATAGTGTCAAAACCACAACCCTTTACGGTAATTAGTAAAAAATGGAGTATTTCATCAAACGTATTGTATAATAACGAATTTATGAAAAAAGTATTTCGAAAATTGTAGGACGGATTTTGATAAAATCCAGTTTTTTATTTTTAGTTATTTGAATTTATTTGTTTGTTTTTTAGTTTTATTAATACACATCTTATATATATATAAACACACAACCCTCTTGAGTGCTAAAAGCAATCTACTCTACAACCCAACTAACAATTTAGTTTGTTTGAGGTTCAATTTTTTTTATTTAAAAAGCAATTGCTTGCATAGAGCTTGTATAAGGCAAACTTTCGCAAGCCACACATTTTAAACTTTGCCAATTAAAAAATAGCTGTTATAAGGCCTTAAAATGTGAGTTTGGTGAGCTCTATACAAGGCTTATAGATAAAGGTTTAGAATGGCCTGTATAAGGCCTTCCGAAGATGTTTACTGAAAATTTAACAAATAATTGCTGCTATAAGGATTTCCACGACAAGTCAATGCGAACAGCTTTTGTAAGGCTTGCCTATAAAGGCCTTATACAAACTGATTTAATTTGCTAATATCAAGAGTCTCATAAATAAGTTTTTACAAATAAGATCAGTTGTAAGTAACGGGTGATTTTTTAAGAGCTTGAGAACTTTTTTTTAAAAAAAACGCATAAAATTTAAAACGTTAGATTGGTCCATGACATTTACTTTTTGAAGATAATTTCATTTAAATGAAAGACGCGGCTGCGTCTTAGGTGGTCCATTCGGAAAGTCCAATTTTGGGCAACTTTTTCGAGCATTTCGGCCGGAATAGCCCGAATTTCTTCGGAAATGTTGTCTTCCAAAGCTGGAATAGTTGCTGGCTTATTTCTGTAGACTTTAGACTTGACGTAGCCCCACAAAAAATAATAATCTAAAGGCGTCAAATCGCATGATCTTGGTGGCCAACTTACTGGTCCATTTCTTGAGATGAATTGTTCTCCGAAGTTTTCCCTCAAAATGGCCATAGAATCGCGAGCTGTGTGGCATGTAGCGCCATCTTGTTGAAACCACATGTCAACCAAGTTCAGTTCTTCTATTTTCGGCAACAAAAAGTTTGTTAGCATCGAACGATAGCGATCGCCATTCACCGTAACGTTGCGTCCAACAGCATCTTTGAAAAAATACGGTCCAATGATTCCACCAGCGTACAAACCACACCAAACAGTGCATTTTTCGGGATGCATGGGCAGTTCTTGAACGGCTTCTGGTTGCTCTTCACTCCAAATGCGGCAATTTTGCTTATTTACGTAGCCATTCAACCAGAAATGAGCCTCATCGCTGAACAAAATTTGTCGATAAAAAAGCGGATTTTCTGCCAACTTTTCTAGGGCCCATTCACTGAAAATTCGACGTTGTGGCAGATCGTTCGGCTTCAGTTCTTGCACGAGCTGTATTTTATACGGTTTTACACCAAGATCTTTGCGTAAAATCTTCCATGTGGTCGAATAACACAAACCCAATTGCTGCGAACGGCGACGAATCGACATTTCACGGTCTTCAGCAACACTCTCAGAAACAGACGCAATATTCTCTTCTGTACGCACTGTACGCATTCGTGTGGTTGGTTTAATGTTCAATAAAGTAAACTGAGTGCGAAACTTGGTCACAATCGCATTAATTGTTTGCTCACTTGGTCAATTATGTAGACCATAAATTGGACGTAAAGCGCGAAACACATTTCGAACCGAACACTGATTTTGGTAATAAAATTCAATAATTTGCAAGCGTTGCTCGTTAGTAAGTCTATTCATGATGAAATGTCAAAGCATACTGAGCATCTTTCTCTTTAAAACCATGTCTGAAATCCCGCGTGATCTGTCAAATACTAATGCATGAAAATCCTAACCTCAAAAAAATCACCCGTTATAATAATAGAGTTACAACTGAATATTGTAAAACAGAAAAGAAGTGCTTAAAGAAATTATTACTTTAGTTCACAGAAATGAAATCAAATACTTATATACAATAATACAAAGAATAAACTTTTGAAAGTATTTTTCTCAAATGGCAATTTAGCTTGATTTATAAATCCCAATTGTTTCGTTTTTTTTTTAAGTATTAGATTGTATAATGAGCTATTATGCTTCAAACTTTAGAAAGCGACACAATTCAAACTTTAAAAATTAAAACAATATCTGCTATAAGGCCTTTAAAAGTTAGTTTGGAAAGCTCTATACAAGGCTTGTAGATAAAGGTTAAAAATGGCCTGTATAAGGCCTTCCAGAGATGTTTACTAAAAATTAAAATGCAAACAACTTGTGTAAGGCTTGCCTAAAAAGGCCTTATATAAACTTAAATAGTATAATGTTAATTTTCCCAACCGTGAATTGGTGTATAGTGAGTAGTGTTACGAGAAAGACTCGAGTTCAAACCTAAGGTAAATAAAAACTTTTCACTTCTATAATTAAACTAAAATTTCAATGGTTACAGTATACAGTAGAAAAGTCAGTTTGGCAATTGCTTGAGGAGAAATATAGCTAAAAGACGCAATACAAATAATGCAATGAAAACTCTCAACACTTTAAAACAAAACAAAAATAATGCAATTTTTGTTTAAACAAATGCTTTTTTGTGCTAAAAAAATAACTTTTTTCCCTTAAAAACAAAATATTGTAGGCTAGCAAGTACTTTTTGTATTAGCAATGGCTGACATTGAAAGGCTTTGCCAAGGCCTTTTTTATAACATCCAGAGCAGGCTTTTAGCATTTAGCTATCACTAATAACATTTCATGAAAAGCTATTTGCTGCTATGAAACCATTCAACAAAAGTTTTATAGCAGGTAAATAGTTTGTGTAATGTGCGCCAAAATAACTTATATAAGGCCTTTTAATGTTACTATAGCAATAAAAAAATAGCTTGCTTAGAACCTTATACAAGTTAAATTGTTGGTTGGGAAGTCATGAGGAAGGTTTATAGAGCGGTCCGACCCTATGCCGATAGATGGTGCTGGCATTTTATCATAGATTCGAATTTTACGTTCATATAAGAAACAGCAACGTTACTTGATGGAGGGCGAACAGCACATTCAGCCCTGAAGCTACCATCGAATGTGAATCATACCGAAAAACCTACTTGCAACATTGGTAATGAATCAGGTATGTCCACGGTATTGAAAAATGTAAACTTATCATTTGGGATAAATGCACAATGGCCCATAAGAAATCGATCGAGGCACTTGACCGTACTTTGCGAGATCTGAGAGGAATAGATCAACCAATGGAAGGAGTACCTCTCCTATTAGCTGGTAATTTCCGTCTAATTCTACCTGTGATTTCAAGATCAACACCCGCTGATGAGCTCAATGCTTGTCTGAAAGCATCACCACTTTGGAGAAATGTGATAAAAATCTCTTTATCGACCAATATGCGTGTACATTTACTCGAAGATGTTTCTGCTCAAACATTTTCCAAGTAACTATTGGATGGTGGCAAATTTCCGATCGCTCATTCTACAAGTAAAATATCTTTTCCATAAAGTTTTTTTTTGTCAATTCAAGACATTGAAAAAATTGTTTTCCCGAACATTTCGACAAACTTCAAAAATCATGACTGGCTTCGCGAACGACCGATCTTAGCTCCCAAAAATGATGATGTTAACAAAATCAACGATCGAATTCAATTGCAAATCCCAGGAGAGACAATGAAATATAAATCAATTGACACAGTTACAGATGAGGATCAAACTGTAAATTATCCGGTAGAATTTTTTAATTCCCTGGAGCCGTCTGGAATGCCCCATATATCTTTGAAAGTAGGCTCACCAATCTTCTTCGAAATTTGGATCCATCAAAGCTATGCAAAAGGAACCAGACTTTCCGTTAAGAAATTAATTCCAAATGTTATTGAAGCAACAATTATTAGCGGTAAGAGCATAGGAGAAGATGTGCTGATTCCAAGAATTCTGATGATACCTACCGATCTACCATTCAATTGCAATTTCCTGTTCGCCTAGCCTTTGCGATTACAATTAATGACAATGACTCAGTTTTTTCAATCTCAAAATAAAATACTTCATTCATTCTATTTTTGACGTAACAACGAACGCCGGGTGAAGGCTAGTGTAATTATGAAATTTAAAATAATATTTTTTTATTAGTTTTAAAAATATTGATTTTTCAAAAACAAAAAATTCAAAAATTTATTTAAATTAGAAAAAAAAGTTATTCAAAATTTTTGGTATGCAGAATTAATTTGGCTAAAATAACATTTGACAGGAATCCAAAGAGCAGTTACCGAGAAAGCCAAAAATAAAAAAAACCGTATATGAAAGGTACCGTGAATAGACTTTTCCCGTAAATTTGGTCCTAAGCAGATGATAGCCAATACCAACAAAAAATCTCAAAAATGTTCATCAAAATCGTTGGAGCCGTTTTCGGTCTTTATTTTATGGCCTAAAAATCAAATTTCCATTTCCTCTCTGGGGAAAGCCAAAAAAATCAAACACCAAAAATGATATTTCAAAATTGTTGCATAAAAACACCATACAAACTAAAACAATTAAAAGATTTGTATTGGGAACAAAGTATAATAATTAGTTTATGTTCGTCCTCTAATATTCATTGTAAGCAAGATACCAACCGGTATATATATAAATGTGTGTTGGAAAAACGAGTATCAAATTTCCCTCACTTCTTCAAATCCATTTTTAATATTCATGAAAATTAATTAATATTTAGCTCCTGCACCAGATTGGACGGAAATGCTTCTAATACAAATTTTGTCAGAAATTTCTCTCCACCCAAACTCTGGAGCACCACCAGAAAACTGCAACAGGGCTGTGGATAAGTAGGTTATCAGTATCATCCATCCAGCTGTATGAATAGATTTGTGTGATGATAGTGCTTTTGTCGTGGGGTTTTTAAAGTTTGAACAGCCCGTAAATTTTCCTATACCATAATGAGAATGACGTTTCAATTCAACTGCAGTAGTCGCAGTCCAACGGTGTTTGGGATACTTGTTTTATTTAAATTTTATAGGGTACTATATATTTGTTTGTCATGTTTTATTTAACGGGTGATTTTTTTGAGGTTAGAACTTTTTTTTTTTAAAAAACGCATAAAATTTGCAAAATCTCATCGGTTCTTTATTTGAAACGTTAGATTGGTCCATGACATTTACTTTTTGAAGATAATTTCATTTAAATGTTGACCGCGGCTGCGTCTTAGGTGGTCCATTCGGAAAGTCCAATTTTGGGCAACTTTTTCGAGCATTTCGGCCGGAATAGCCCGAATTTCTTCGGAAATGTTGTCTTCCAAAGCTGGAATAGTTGCTGGCTTATTTCTGTAGACTTTAGACTTGACGTAGCCCCACAAAAAATAGTCTAAAGACGTCAAATCGCATGATCTTGGTGGCCAACTTACCGGTCCATTTCTCGAGATGAATTGTTCTCCGAAGTTTTCCCTCAAAATGGCCATAGAATCGCGAGCTGTGTTGCATGTAGCGCCATCTTGTTGAAACCACATGTCAACCAAGTTCAGTTCTTCCATTTTTGGCAACAAAAAGTTTGTTAGCATCGAACGATAGCGATCGCCATTCACCGTAACGTTGCGTCCAACAGCATCTTTGAAAAAATACGGTCCAATGATTCCACCAGCGTACAAACCACACCAAACAGTGCATTTTTCGGGATGCATGGGCAGTTCTTGAACGGCTTCTGGTTGCTCTTCACTCCAAATGCGGCAATTTTGCTTATTTACGTAGCCATTCAACCAGAAATGAGCCTCATCGCTGAACAAAATTTGTCGATAAAAAAGCGGATTTTCTGCCAACTTTTCTAGGGCCCATTCACTGAAAATTCGACGTTGTAAGTCTATTCATGATGAAATGTCAAAGCATACTGAACATCTTTTTCTTTGACACCATGTCTGAAATCCCGCGTTATCTGTCAAATACTAATGCATGAAAATCCTAACCTCAAAAAAATCACCCGATATATATATATGTTCGAAAGTTTTGTTTCTAGCATACAAAACAAAAAACGGAACTGGTCTTATTTTGGTAAGTCAAGCTGTCTGGATCACTGTAACTACAGTCTAAATGGCATGATAGATTTTCTTTAAATTTCCTGTATAGCCAAATGGTTTTGATGGCATTTTAAAGTTAAGAGTTCGATATACATACAAATTTATATTATACAACTACAACCAATGTATACACATACAAAAAAATGAAGTGTCTGTTTTTAATATCAAAAGAGTGTTATAAGTACTCATAACAAAAACACGATTTTTAAGATTTTTGTCCGCCTGTCTGTTTGTTCCGGGTAATCTCGGGAACGGCTGCGCCAATTTTGACGTGGCAGATTGATGATGTTCTAGGGAGTAACTAAGGCTATTTCAATTACCCACTAGGTGGCGCTGGGGTGTTTTTTTTTTGAAAATTCTTATTCATGGACCAATTATGACGGGATTTTCACAGGCAGAAAACTGATATTGTAAGGATTAAGTAGAGAAATTTTAATTACCCCTACGTGGCGCTGGAGGTTTTTTTTTAAATTATTATTTATGCCCCGATTTTGACGGGATTTTTATGGCAGATAGTTGATGTTGTAAGGTGAAACTGAAGCTATTTTTATCACCCGTTTCACAAGCAGATAGCTTAATTACCATTAATATTAATGGTATACCCGAACTAAGCCCGGGTGGATAAGCTAGTGGATAATATTTAAGTAATTTTTACTAACTCTTTCTAATTAAGTAATAGCCTTTTTACTTGCGATTATATGAACTATAAGGCAAGTTTAGGATTCGTGAATATTAAAAAAATTGAGATAACAATCAAACATGTCATTACGTTCATAGGAAAGTCTAAAAAAGTGATCGAGGAAAAAATGTCGGTCTATCTGTCTGCCTGTCAGTATGTATAACGAGCTGCAGCCTAAACGGCTTAAGCGATTATCTTCAAACTTGGTGGGTGTGATTATTTTAGCATTCCCCAGAGGGGAAATTGAAATTTTATTTTTAGCTATAAAAATAACGATACCTGTCATATGACCGTTTATTATTTTTTTCGAAAACGGTTTCAACGATTTTAATGAATTTTTTTAAAAAATTTGTTGTTGGTATTGGCTATCATTTGACCGCATACATAGGAAAATTCTAATAACCGGACCTTTCATATAACGTTTTTTTTAAGTTTTGGCTTTCTTGGTTTGGATATTTGTCAAATTTTATATATAAGAATATCTAGGTAGCCGAATTAATTCTGCATATCAAAATTTTGACTAATTTTTTTTTCTAATTAAAATTTATTTTTGAATTTTTTTTTCAAAATTCAGTATTTTGAAAACTAATCAAAAAATATTATTTTAAAGTTTATAATCACATGTATTTTAATAACTTCTAAAAAACTGCATACAAAAATTAAAAAAATATTTTTTTTTTTTCAAAAAACTAAAAAGAAAAAACAGGATTTTATCAAAACCGGTCCTACAATTTTCGAAATACAGTTTTCATAAATTTCTTGTTATTTATAACGTTTGATGGCGTACTTACTTCATTTTTACTAAAAACCGTTAATTATTGTGGTTTTGATAGTTTTTATAAGTTCAAACTGTGTTACTTTCGACGTAAATGTTACTTGTTTCTGTCAAAGATCCTGCTTTCCAATGTAATTAGGCACATAAGAGGAAGTACGTGCGACCCAGTCGTGCCTATTTTTTGTATTTAAATATACCGATATATAGGTATTTTTGCATAATTAAAAAAAAAGTAAATAAATTTGCTGGTGCGACAGTTTATTGATGCTCCATTCCAAGACAAAGTTTACTCTTGGAGGATTTGTTATATTTTATGATTTTATGATAGGCAATTTAACAATTTACGATTCTATGTGTTTATTGTTTATATGAGAATATTCTTTCATGAGATGGATGATATTCTTAGAGGTATAAAATCAAAGAATTTACTGATTTTGGGAGACATAAACATCGATATCTTAGAAATTAATCATGACTCCAACAACTACTTGCTTCTTATGTAGTCTTATGGGCTTGATTCACTCATCAATGAACCAACTCGAATAACAGACGAAACTCAGACGTGTATAGATCATATATTTGTACGGTTTCATAAGAAATTTAAACCCAAACTTTCTAGTGATGTTATGGACTGTAAAATTACTGACCATTGCTTGATAAGCTTAAAATTGGATCATTTAACACCAAATAATATAGATACCAATCGATACATTCCATTTCCGGCGAAAGAAATAGTTGATTTTAAAAAACTAAACAATGATTTAAAATTTGAATTTTGGGAAGAGGTCTATGAAGAATCCAATCCTTCGTTAGCCTACGATAACTTTTTAAACATTTTAAAAACTTACATCAAAAGTTCCACTAAAATTCAGTCTACGTCAAAAAATAGTTCGAAGTCAAAACGACTGAAGCCGTGGATTACGAAAAGCCTACTTAAAATGATTAACAAAAAAAACTTGATGCAAAAAAAAAATTAAAACGTAACCCTCGAAGCCTAAGACTCAAGCAAAAATTTATCAAATTCAGTAAGGACGTTAAAAAAGGAGTAGAAGTTTGTCGGGATGGATTTTATTCTAGGAAGTTTGAGAATTGCAGAGGAAATATTAAGGAGGAATGGAGGGTGGTTAATAATATTCTTAATAAGGGAGTTACCAAGGAAACAATAATGGAAATAGAAATTGAAAATATTGCAGTTTCAAACCCAGTGGATATTGCTAACGTTTTTAATAATTTTTTTGTATCTGTGGCCACTGAATCAAAACCTTGCTCACCGCAAACTGTTTGTAGTTGTGACTTATTTCCAGATATATCTTGCGATAGGTCTCAAAGCAATAGTTTCGTCTTCGAATCTTTTACTTCATATGAAAGACTCATAATAGGTCTTGATAAGAAGCATTCATGCACCTCCGATGGTATTACAAATTATCTTCTTAAGCGTATTGCATTTTACATTACAGATATATTATCATACATATTTAACAAGAGTGTGAATTGTGGTATTTTTCCAAAATCCCTAAAAGCTGCTGAAGTTATTCCTTTGTTTAAAAAAGGCAACCGAAAACAAACAAGTCAATATAGACCTATTTCCTTACTCCCTACCTTCTCTAAATTATTTGAAAAGGTAATGAAACCACGCATAGGGTCGTTCTTAAAAAAAAACTGTTTTTTGAGCGATACACAATTTGGATTCCGTGAAGGTATGTCCACAGAAGATGCCATTCTGAAATTGTGCAGCGAATTATGTTCGGGTTTAAACAATAAAAATAGTACGGTAGCTTTATTTATTGACATGACCAAGGCATTTGACATGGTCAATCATAATATTCTGTTGGATAAACTTTATAAAGCTGGATTTAGGGGTTCGGTCTATAATTGGTTTGCCTCATATTTAAGTGGGCGATCTCAAAGAGTTAAAATTGATAATGTCTTCAGCGAAGAGATGGAAATAGTCGTCGGTATACCACAGGGCTCGGTTTTGGGTCCGATTTTATTTTTGATTTATTTGAATTCCATATTCGTAATATAACAGCTTTCGCTGACGACATGGCACTTACTTACAACAGCACCAATTTATTTGAATCCGTTATCAAATTACAAAAGGATTTACAAATTTTAAGGCAATGGTTTGCAAAACAACATGAACTTTTGATAAGCGAAAAAACAAAGCTTATGGTTTGCAGTCTTCAAAATTTGGAATCGATTGAATGCGGGATATATTTTCACTCGGCTGAATTTGAAAAATTAAGCATGTTCTTACACACTTGTGGCAAAGACAATTTCAATACAAATGCTTTCTGTTCTTCGAATTGTTTTAAAATTGAATCAGTTGATAATTTTAAATATTTAGGAGTTTTAATCGACAAGAATTTGAACTGGAAGGCACATGCAGCTGATTTACATAAATATATGATGTCTGTAACTCGTAATATGTTCATGTTAAAATCGTATTGTTCAAAAAATTTAATGTTAAAGATTTATTACGGACTTGTACATTCGAAACTGCAGTATGGTATATCAAGTTGTGGAGGGACATATCTGAATACCATTGAACCTCTCATTATAGCACAAAAGCATATAATACGATTAATTTGCAACAAAAATAGGTTAGACAGCAGTTGGCCTCTGTTTCAGGAACTTCGCATCTTACCTCTTAAGCATCTTTATGTTTATAAAGTACTCAAAGTATTCTTCATCCACAGTGGTTTCACTTCTACAATCCGAAGTTTAAATGTATACAGCTTAAGAGTCAATACTAAAGCTCTTGTTAATGTGCCAACCTCAAACAAGACTCATTACTCAAACTGCCACACGACATAAGAATTATAAATAAATTAAACGTCTTTTTAAATAAAGTTAAAAAATGGCTTTTCAAAATGGATAGCTCAGGAGTCAAAAATCTACTCATAAACATTGTTTAAATAACTTACTACAAACACAAAATCATTTGAAGAATTTGTCATTTTCCTAACCCATTTGCTTTCCAGACACTTAAAATTTCAATATTATATAATATGTTATTCAAATAAATTCTTTGTTTTTTTTCTCTACTCATATATTTATACGAATTCTATTTTTTGGTTTGTTTAATTTTACTTTTATTTTACAATACCTTTTTTAGTTTAATATTTTTTTTTTCTTAATTTACATTTACCCCACAACTTATTAACTATATAGTTTAAAAGGATCATTCGCCTCTAGTCTCACATGGCTACAGAATGAATTCCTGTTTATCTTTCTTCTTTTTATAATGCATTTAAGAATTGTGTTTATTATTGTTTTGTAAAAAAAATAAAATAAAAAAAAATAATAATAATAATAATTTGAATTAAGCCGTTCCCGGAAAAAAAATTCGTTTGTTAAATTGCCTAATATAAATTTTAATTAATTAGTTAAAAATCTTTTTAAAATTAAATTTTTCCCATAGTATTCCAATCAAAACTTTGTTGCAACACCTTCATTTTTCATAACGATGGAGCCATCATAAGCGATGATCCTACATCCCTGCGTGGACGTTTGGGAAGGAAATGGGTGCCGTATTAACTATATTATTATTCTGTCCGTTTTCTGATCTACTCAGGCGTATTCCAGACATTTTTTTTTTTTTTTTTTTTTATAATTAACGCGCGCACAAGGGACTATTTGTTTCCCTTTTAATGTAACACACTGCGCGGGCATTAGGAAGATAGGGAAGGGAGAGATAGGAGGTGTCGATTAACATTGGTTTTGAATGTTTGCAAATTGAAATGGCAAGGGAAAATCTCGCCGGGTAAACCATTCCAAAGTCGTGTTGTACGGCTAAAAAAAGAATCCCTATATTTCACGGTACGTCCGAAATTGGGCTCAAGGGTGAACTGATGGGCATTCCTAGCAAGACGAGTATTACGGGCGAAATTTTAAGGGGAGGAATGCAGCTGGCTACCTTGAGTGAACATTTTTTATAAAAGAAACGATAAAATAAGGAAAGACATGAAACATTCCGTTGGTGTTCGAGAGGGGCAATTGTTTCAGCGGCAGTTCTATTTCCTATCAATCTTAACGCTCGATTTTGTATTCTATCAAGCAGGTGAAGCGATGTTCGTGAAGCACCTGCCAGTTCTTCCAGTGGTTTAGGTATCTGGGATCTATGATTAATGACGAAGCAATTTGTGATGCCAGATCAATCACCGTGTAAGCGTAGGGTGGATGAAGTGAGGGGAAGACTAATATATTGAAAGCAGCTGAGATGAAGATGCTTCGTATGACAGCCCAGGAGTAACAATGCCTTACCGAATAAGGATCACGAAAATCCGAGGAAGCCTTCACGTTAAAAAATACTATCTTAAAAAAAAATAGAACCCGACCGGTTTAGATGTTATTGTCATGTTTTAAAAAGATATACTAAAAACCCCGGCTTAAGCACTCCTGGTACAAATAAATGCAAAAACAACAGCACTTGATTGAACTCAGACATGAAACAATTCAAAACAAGGCTTCCCGATGTTTTAGGAGATCAAACCGGCGCGGCGAACCAAACAGGTGGAACACTAGTGTGAAGCGGTAAAGTGGGAGAATTGTGATCCTAGTCGAGGATCAGAAAGTCGACGGGACTAAAAGTAAAGAAGAAGAAGAAAATAGTTGCAAAACCTTCATTCCTTTGTATCAGATGAGTTCATAGGCTGAAGCTGTTCTGAGGAAATGTGTATCTACACAGCCAGTCAAGTAAATTAAACTTGCTTTGTGTAACCAGGATTGTGTGACTTTTACTTTGGGCGACGTACGAACTGTTTTTCGTTCACAAAAAATTCTATTTAAATAGGTTTCGTCACTCAAGATGATTTCACTCCAACTCTACTTCATGTAACAGCGATATTTGCATTGAATTTGAGCAAACTTTTCATTCCTCCAACATCAATTTAACGAAAGCGAACTGATCAAACACAAGAGCAGTTGACACAGTCCTGCATATTTTTATACAAAAAAAAAAAAAAAAAAAACAGGTAATAAATACATTTATTCTTATATAGACCTCCATTCAACTTTCTTAGTTTGAGTTTCGAAATAAAATTTAAGAGTCATATTTATAGGGTGAGGTTTGCATATACAGGATATCCATAGCGTTTCTTTTTGTTCTTCCATCCAAAAGTCTGTTTAATTAATTTCGCGTACCATCTGGTGTACAAAAGATGATAATAACCATATTATTAAAATTGAAAATAGAACTTCCAAATCAAACCCTGCTTCCTTGAGTTTACCAGAAAAATAACTTTTGATTAGAATAAAAAAAAATATTTTTTTAAATTAAACTTAAATGTGACATATTAACTAATTGAAACAAACCTTAAAACTAACATAATTTGTTCGACTTAGATTTTCAAAAGAAAAAATCAAAAATTGCCATTGATGGATGAGAGCCAAACTTATTATTCATACTTTTATAGGTCGTTCATAATAGCGATTTTTTTTACTTATTTGTGTGAAAAATTTAATGAAAAATTTCAACCGCAAAATTAACAGCTCGGAATAAAAATATAAATAACTGAAAATTTATGGGATCATGGCCACAGTGGCTGATAGACCGCAGCAAAGTGGTATAATAATTTAATGGCACCATAAAGCTGAATTGTTTTTTCATTTTTTATTTTTTAAGTTGTTGTTTTTTGTCCACCGTGACCGTGTCACTATCGATGTTGAGGTGTTTTGAAATGGTCTCTTTGTATTCTTAAATAAATGAATTTATCACTTTTGTTGGGGTTGTAGACTAATGGGTTGAACGTCGCTGACCAGGGAGTTGATTGCTCGAATGGAAAAAAAAATAAAGAATTTTAAATCGCTAAGTGGTAGAAGAGGAATACTATAAAGGGGGAGATTGTGTTTGATACAGCCAATCGCACTAGGTTTTGATTAAATAGGCGATTTTTTAGTTGAATTTTGGACTTTTTTCAATCGGAAAAGGAGGATAATGGTTTTTGAAATGTGGGTAGTAGTGGTTCTGAAAAAGACAGTTAGTTATATATGATCCATTTATGCAGTTTTCCACTGACTTTAGTTGCTGAGAACTTCAAAAAAAAATATTGTTTGTTTTGATGGTTGTCAGGTCCGTACCGATGGGGGTTGTGTGGGGGGGGGGGGTGAATCACCCCCACTAATCTTACGAGTCGGCAAATCAAGGGAGCTGCATTAATAAATTTGAGCAGTTTAAGAATTGATAGACTAGTATGAATAAAACCCAACATTTTCAAAGATTAGATTCGAACAAATCCTTAAAAAAGTTAAATGAAAATGGATATATATTTTGTTTTTAAACTTATAAAAATGTGCAAGTCGGCATTTTCAAAGGTTTCACTTTCCGAAATTCCGATTAATTAGTTACTTATTGTTTAAAAATAAAAGAAGATATTAAATATCCCTGACTCGGTAAAATGTAACGAGATCAAAATCGGCAAATTCAATTAATAAATGGAGGTATGCATTCTGCTCTAACGAGAAGCGATGCTTTATCAGAGCCAAGGCCAGACAAAACTAAAAAGTTTTTTTTTTTTTTTTTTTTTTTTTTTTTATAATTAACGCGCGCACAAGGGACTATTTGTATCCCTTTTAATGTAACACACTGCGCGGGCATTAGGAAGATAGGGAGGGGAGAGATAGGAGGTGTCGATTAACATTGGTTTTGAATGTTTGCATATTGAAATGGCAAGGGAAAATCCCGCCGGGTAAACTATTCCAAATTCGTGTTGTTCGGCTAAAAAAAGAATCTCTATATTTCACGGTACGTCCGAAATTGGGCTCCAGGGTGAACTGATGAGCATTCCTTGCGAGACGAGTATTACGGGAGAAACTTTTAAGGGGAGGAATGCAATTGGCTACTTCGAGTGAACATTTTTTGTAAAAGAAACGATAAAATAAGGAAAGACATGAAACATTGCGTCGGTGTTCGAGAGGGGCAATTGTTTCAGCGGCAGTTCTATTTCCTATCAATCTTAACGCTCTATTTTGTATTCTATCAAGCAAGTGAAGCGATGTTTGTGAAGCACCTGCCCAGAGGTGGGAGTTATACCCGAGTTTAGGGCGTATAAACGCTTTATAAATTGTAGCCAGATCAGATGGGGAAAAATACTTCTTACACCGATACAGAAAACCTAAGCACTTAGCAGCATTCTTAGCGATTTCAAATATATGGTCGTTCCAACGGAGGTCGTCGTTGACACACATACCGAGTACTGAGAGCTTTTCGGTTTCTTCGATGTAAGTGCCATTCATGAACAATGGCATTGTTGGGGTATGTTAAGCTTTAACGACAGAAGACAGCATTGAGTTTTCGAAGCATTAAACTCCACACGATTCCTATTACCCCATTTGACAATGCTCTATAAATCGGAGTTTAATGAGCTTGACATACGGCACCGTTGCAATTGTACGTCCGAAGGCGAAGGACGTGAATTATCGAATGAATATGAAAAGCTGAGGGTAGAGTCGTCAGCAAAACAGTTAAGTGGATTAGAAGTAACAGACAGAAGATCATTTATAAAAATGAGGAAAAGAGTCGGAGACAGAACAGAGCCCTGAGGCTCACCAGCATTTATTTTATGGGAATCAGACTTGAATCCGTCCAGTTCTTAGGGACAGGCTGGACAAATGCTGTTTTCCATCTTCTAGAAAAGATCTAGATGGAAAAGCTTACGCAGTGGCTTTGCCAGTGTGGAAGAACACCTCTTCAGAAGAATCGGGGATATACCACCCGGGCCGGCAGATTTGTGTATATCGAGATCTTTGAGAACTCTTGCTACTGTACGAGTGCGGAAAAAAATCTGTCCCATGGAAAAATTTACATTCTCAAGTACAGGAGGGGCAACGTTGCTACGCGGCAGCGTGGAGCTGGCAGCGAAATGGGCGGCGAGCAAGTTTGCATTCTCTGAAGAGTAAACAATTGGTTTGTTATTGTCGATGAGCGTTGGAACGGAAGATGTTGAGGAGTTTTTAATATTTTTTACAAATGACCAAAAATTTGTACTGCCTTTGGGACACTGCAGAATTTTTTGCCGTAATTTTTGGTCATGCAAAAATTTGGTTCTTTCAATAACGGATTTGCATGAGTTTCTTGTTTGCTTGTGCTTTTTCCGATTTTCCTCTGTAGGGTTGGCTTTGTAAGATCGGAAACTTACTTCTTTGAGCCTGATAGCTTCTTTAGACTCAGAATTAAACCAAGACTTTTCTTTAGGTTTGATGCTTTTTACTCTGTTAGGAATAAAAGCACGCATCCCTAGAAGAAAAAAAAAAAAAGTTGTAACCGAAAAGCGCTGTCGACAAAAAATAACAAGCCTACGTCGCCACTATGTCGTCAAGTTACAAACACGTCATTTCCATCTGTAATCTTATTCGCGGCAGCTGCAATGACGTCATTTCCATCTTTACAAGGGTGAATGAAATTGATTTTGAGGAAGTTTTCGTTTCGATACGATCATACGATTACTCTAGTCGAGATTGTGGACACTTAAAGTCCTTCTTAACTAAATAAGAGAAACAAGTTTTATCGAAAGTTTTAAAATATTTATATTGTTTTAAAATAGCCAAATTTCTTTGGATTTTTAAATAAGCTACATAATATTGTTAAGCAAATTCTTTCATGTAAGTGACAATAAATATTAGCAACACAAATAATAAAGCCACCACCGTTAAGCCAAAAGGAAGTGTGATATAGAATTGGCGATAGTGTTTGATGTATATATTAATACTAAATTAGTAAATTTTTAAACAAAAATGCAATAAAAATAAAAAAGCGTTTCTTGTACCTAAATACACCGTCGAATTAAAATTCTAAATGAAACTGTATAATTTTGATATTCTCATTACATTAATTATCGTTAGTAATTATATATATTAATAATTAATTAATTTATTTCATTCTTCAATATTAATAATTATATATAAATAAATTGCTGCAATATTAATTCGTCCATTTTAAAATATTATTAGAAAAAATTGGTGCAATAATAAAGTTAACCAATGGAAGACATAAGTGAACTTTGTTATTGCCCCATTTTTTTAAATATTTATTATAAATAAATAAATTAATTGCTGCATTAATAATTTTCATTAATATATCAAATCATTATAAACTTATTTTTATAAATAAACCAATTGCAGTTAAAATAATTCATGTCTTAGCCATGTTTCTTTATAATACTGTTAACATTGTTTCATTGAAATTCATCGACTATGCCAACGGCCTTGGTTCTGATAAAACAGCGCTTCCCGTGAGATTAGCGAAATCAATCATCGCGTTTGTAAGTGTGTCTTGTTCGTAGATTCTAGATTTATCAACGCAGTAGATTTAAGTGTAATGTAATAATTTTTTAATACGGGTGTGAAATCTATGGAGTCGGCAAATTCCTTGAAAAAGTCGTCATTTTAATGAAAATCACCCCCCCCCCGCCGGCTCGGCCCCTAGGTACGCCGCTGGAAGGGACATAAGTGCTATGGGTCGGTAGGACGAGGGAGAAGATGGGTCACCTTTCTTACGGACAGGGTGGACAAATGCTGTTTTTCATCTTCTAGAAAAGATCTAGATGGAAAAGCTTACGCAGTGGCTTTGCCAGTGTGGAAGAACACCTCTTCAGAAGAATCGGGGATATACCACCCGGGCCAGTGGATTTGTCTATATCGAGATCTTTGAGAACTCTTGTTATTGTACGAGTGCGGAAAAAACCTGTTCTATGGAAAAATTTACATTCTCAAGTACTGGAGGGGCAACGTAGCTGTGAGGCAGCGTGGAGCTGGCAGCAAAATGGGCGGCGAGCAAGTTTGCCTTCTCTGAAGAGTAAATAATTAGTTTGTTATTGTCGATGAGCGTTGGAACCGAAAATTTTGAGGAGTTTTTAATACTGTTTACAAATGAGCAACATTTTGTACTACCTTCGGGACATTGCAGAATTTTTTGTTGTAATTTTTGGTCATACAAAAATTTGGTTCTTTAAATAACGGAAATGCATGAGTTCCTTGCCTGTTTGTGCTTTTTCCGATTTTCCTCTGTAGGGTTACTTCTTTGAGCCTGATAGCTTCTTTACACTCAGATTAAATCAGGACTTTTCTTTAGGCTTGATGCTTTTTACTCTGTTAGGAATAAAGGCACTCATCCTTAGAAGAATCACATTTGTGATCATTTCAGCACTGGCAGATTAAGGGCAAGTGATTAATAAATAATGATAAACATGGTAAAATTAATTTTTAAGAAAAAAAATGGTGTCTCCAAAGCAAGAAATGATGATCCACCTCCTTAATTAAGTTGTTTACTTGTACCAAGTACTTGTATGCAAGTATAGATTTACTTACATTCTACTCAAGAACTTTCCAATCCACACTCCCTCAATAAAATTACGATAAATGAATTACATTGCCGCCTCTACAAACAGCATGACTGTTTCCGAATCTCAAATACCAATAAACTTCGGAAAATAAAATAAAAGCCAGGAACAAAGCTAAAGTGATTAATTATGTGTGTATGGTCGTCATAATGTGCGGCCATAGGATTTTGATGTCAGAACTCAATATGGGTTACCACGAACAAGTCAAATAATTTTTCTTTGACGCATCTAAACCTTGAACTCATATCCACTGAATTTTATCAACGCAATTTATATCAAAATGCCTAACAGCTTCGATGACAATTTAACATAACGTTGACATTCTAGACCTAGGAACTTATATCAATTGCAAGTTTTGGGATGATAAATTAATTTTCACAAGAAGCCTATTAGGACAAATAATCTCGAATAAGTTCAAGGATTATTTTGTTAGAGGCAGTCGAAGAAAAATGATTACACAAGAGAATTTTTGTTCAGGTTCGGTTTGATTTGGATTTATACCTTATAGCTTATACATTTATTCAGTCGTTTAATTGAGCGGCAAAAGATGATGAATAGGTATGAGTTTGTTTTGATAATGAATGGAATGAAGAATTTTCACAGATGTTTTGGGTTTACTGCTATTAATCAATTTTACAGAAGTCAGGGTGGGATATTCATGAATAAAGAATGATGAAGGAAACAACCATCAGTTGCTTCTTATATTTTTTTGTCCCAAACAGGAAAATTGCAGCAATTATAACATATTGCTAAGCTTCAATTAAACAGTTCGTTGTTAATAGAAGTTATTACTTATGATCCGAAAACGTATCAAAGCGGTTTAGGTGTTAACCGTCAGCTTAAGGAATATCTCGAAGATCGAAAGCTTCTCCATGACCGTCAGTATGACTTCCGCAGCAACCGTTCCACTGGTGATCTGATGGCATATCTCACCGAACAATGGAACAAATCTTTACATCGCTTTGGTGAAAGTAAGATTATTGCTTTTGATATCTCGAAGGCATTTGATAGAGTTTGGCATGAAGCTCTCTTATCGAATATGCGTGCTTTTGGGATAGATAATACTCTTGTTCGTTGGATTAGAAGCTATCTTCTGGACCATTCAATACAAGTTGTATTCGACGGATTCAAGTCTGATTCCCACAAAATAAATGCTGGTGTGCCTCAGGGCTCTGTTCTGTCTCCGACTCTTTTCCTCATTTTTATAAATGATCTTCTGTCTGTCACTTCTAATCCACTTAACTGTTTTGCTGACGACTCTACCCTCAGCTTTTCATATTCGTTCGATAATTCACGTTCTTCGCCTTCGGACGTACAATTGCAACGGTGCCGTATGTCAAGCTCATTAAACTCCGATTTATACAGCATTGTCAAATGGGGTAATAGGAATCGTGTGGAGTTTAATGCTTCGAAAACTCAATGCTGTCTTCTGTCATTAAATCTTAACATACCCCCAATGCCACTGTCCATGAATGGCACTTACATCGAAGAAACCGAAAAGCTCTCAGTACTAGGTATGTGTGTCAACGACAACCTCCGTTGGAACGACCATATATTTGAGATCGCTAAGAATGCTGCTAAGTGCTTAGGTTTTTTGTATCGGTGTAAGAAGTATTTTTCCCCATTTGATCTGGCTGCAATTTATAAAGCGTTTATACGCCCTAAACTCGAGTATAACTCCAACCTCTGGGCAGGTGCTTCACAAACATCGCTTCACCTGCTTGATAGAATACAAAATCGAGCGTTAAGATTGATAGGAAATAGAACTGCCACTGAATCAATTGCCCCTCTCGAACACCGACGCAATGTTTCATGTCTTTCCTTATTTTATCGTTTCTTTTACAAAAAATGTTCACTCGAAGTAGCCAATTGCATTCCTCCCCTTAAAAGTTTCGCCCGTAATACTCGTCTCGCAAGGAATGCTCATCAGTTCACCTTTGAGCCCAATTTCGGCTGTCCGTGAAATATAGGGATTCTTTTTTAGCCGAACGACACGAATTTGGAATAGTTTACCCGGCGAGATTTTCCCTTGCCATTTTGATCTACAAACATTCAAAACCAATGTTAATCGACACCTCCTATCTCTCCCCACCCTATCTTCCGAATGCCCACGCAGTGTGTTACATTAAAAGGGAAACAAGTAGTCCCTTGTGCGCGCGTTAATTATAGAAAAAAAAACTATAGTTTAAATTTTAAATTCAGTGATAAGTGTGAGATTTAAAACAAAGTGAAATAAAACGAATTTGTATAGTCTCACACGAAAGATTCATATTGATTATAATGTACCCCCTGAATTCTTTAGTTTAGATCCCATCACATTGGAAAACGAAAAAACGTTTTAAGCACAGCATTGCAGCAACGAATTTATTGTAACTTAATTGATAACACCATTGTTTTTTTTATAATAATAGCAACAATCTTTAAAGCATTTCGAATCAACTGTTGGTCAAAATCAGTGTTACTGTTCGAATTTTTCGAAAGGTCGCATAAAAATTCGCATTTGAAAAAAAAATTCGCCAAGCAAGTTGATTGAATATTTGTGCGATGCGAAAACCAAAAATTTGCACACAAAACTCAAAAAGCAAGGAAATTAAAAGTTGTAGTAGTATTTTTTAATATTAATTATTTCTTTTTGAAGTCATTTTCTCAAATCCAATCAGTTAAATCACAATTTTCCAACAAAATTAGTGACGCCAACATATTTTCACGAGTGCCAATTTTTAGTTTATTGGTCAATTTATTTTTCATTAATGTTAATTTAAAAAAAATAAATAGAATGTACAATTTAACAATTTTATACACAACTTAATTGTATTTTAGATTTGCGACGCGTTTCGAATACTTAGTTTTCATCATCAGGCGCGGAATGATGAATCTAAAATAAAATTAAGTTGTGCATAAAATTGTAAAATAAATATAAAGATTTTTAATTTTAAATTTTTCATTTATTTATTTATATACTTAAACACAACTTGGAGACCACAAACCAATCATGAGTCTACATCTACTTTAACAAAACTCCGCCTATTTTGTATTTTTTTCTTTTCTTGTTCTTTTTGAATTTGAGTGGAATTATTTTGGGAATTCGCGCCAGTCCTTTTTTGTGTTCGCCTGGTGCTTGCAATCGATTTTGGTTAAAAGGACCACAGTATCGCGGTAAACATTTGTCATGAGTCTTATCAGTATGAGTCATGTTATTTCGCACGTGTAGCCTGTCATCGATTTATAAGACGTTATCACGTCAAAATATTGATTAGTTTTAATTATAATGACAATTTAAAAAGGAGTTAAAAAAAATTGTTCAAAATGCTGTTGAAATCCAATGAATTGTTTTTGGGAAAGTCGATAGAGCCGCTTGGAGTGCTAGTGTAGGACATTTTATTTGAGTGAGAGAGAATTAAGAGCATGGTTTTTAGTGTTATGCTTTGTGCTTAGTTTCCTGCGCATGTGCAATGTGACAATGTGAGGCAAGAAAAAACCGAAGGAGAACATAAAATAATTCAGTATCTTGTTTTGTTCATTGTATATATGTGTATAAACTGCTGGCAGTTTTGAAGTTAATATATAATGGTTTCGCTTAGCTGAGGCTTAGTTTTTTGTAAGGATTTATACAAGATCCAACATTTTCATTGTTTACGTTTTTTTATATGGAATATGTAATATGAGAACTGGTTCTTACATAAGTATTTATACATGCGTACGTCATTGACGAGACTTTTGATTTGAGTTTTTTAGGATTTTCAAGTTTTGTATGAGCACTACCTACATACATATTTGTCATATTTGTACATATATACATCATTGACCAGACTTTTGATTCGAATTCTTTAGGATTTTCATTTTTTTTACTATTCTATTATGAAGGTTGTCGTCTTCAAATAGTGTACACATTCATTCTTGAAATTTAAACACAAACTTACTTCTTGCTGTATTTATACAAAGATACAAAGGCCCTTGCAATGGATGGATTTTTGTTTTGAATTTTACTTTCCATTCAGATAGGTACCAACATATACATATAGGTACATAGATATGTATGTGTAGGTATCTATCTGAATGAACTATGTGCAGAAATTCAATCAAAAATTGTTTGTAAATTGATTTATATTATTATTGATTTATAGTAACAAAGATCTTTTGTTTGTTTGAGGTTTATATAATAGGAACTAGTTGACCCACCCAGCTTAGCTCGCGGGAAAGAAATTTATAGTTAAACCAAAATATTTCTTTGTACTAATCTTCTATAGAATTGCTAAAAATACCACGGGTTTTTTACATTTGTAACACCTAATTGTTTAATTTTTACTTGCAATTATTATAGGTAGGTACTAAGTACAAGTTATGCATTCATGCAGAAAAAAAAATTTGAGATAACAATCAAATACCTATAACATTACGATGATAGAGAAACATATTTGGCAAAATTCTGTCCGTCTACTAAACGGTTTGGCCAGTTGTCTTTAAATTTGGAATATAAGTTTATTTTGACATTCGACATAGGATTTTTTTAATTTCTTTTTTAGCTGATACTTGCGATATAACCGTCAAGTAAAAGCTTATTTTTGTCAAAAACAGCTCCAAGAATTTTGTATGTAAAAAATCAATGTGCATTCAATTATGGTTAAAAAAAATATGACGGTGGGCTAAAACTGGCACCCATAGGAGTTTTTTTTTGGCATCGACTTTTCTGAGAACTGGTTAGGTAACCGATTACAACCAAAATTGATATTAAGGAAAATGTAAGTAGCCTAAGTAATCTTACACTAAAATATATTTATATAGGTATATTTAAAAATAACGGCAACATTTAAAATAATGTGTTATACCTTTTTTAAAGCAAAAAGTCTGTTCAATCATATTATTTTTTAAATAAAGAATTTCAGAAAAAAATAAATATATAAAAGGCACGACTGGTTTGCACGTACTTGCTCGTGTGTGCTAATTTGTTCATTTAAGGGCAGGTGTAAGCTTTTGTTTTCTCGATTGAAATTTTTTCATTCAGTAGTAATCGAATAGTTTTTTACTTGCGATTTATAGGGACTATAAGGCAAGTTATGCATTCGTAAAAAAAATCTAACAATCAAACATGACATTACGATGATAGAGAAGTCAAAAAAGTGGGTACGGAAATTCCGTCCGTCTGTCTGTTTGTCTGTCTGTCTGTTCGTATCGATATCTACAGCCTAAACAGTTAGGCCGATTTGATTCAAACTTGGTACATAGTGTTTTTAGAGTGTTCTACTCGACAGTTTTTGGAATTGGCATTCTAGCTCCAAAACTAACTTTTAATGAAAAACTTATTTTTCTCGAAAACGGCTCCTACGATTTTGATAAAACTTTTAGAATGATGTTTTCTATGCAAAATCTATCTTTTAGTTTAAATGGATTTTTGAGAAAAAGTTTTATAACGTTACCTCCCATATGACCGTTTTTTTTCAAATTAGACTTTCTCGTTAACTAATCGACGGATTTTGATAAAATTTTCAAAATATGTAGTTTTTTATGATTTAAATAATATTGCTTATTAAAATTTTCAAAAACATTTTTTTCTTAATTTTTAATTTTCAATTTATTAATTTTTAAATTTCAATCAAGAAAACAACTCAACTCAACGGTCATATGGCACTTCCTTTACTTTTAGGCCTACAATTTAAATTTCAATGTCCCCTCTGGGGAATGCCAAAATAATCACACACACCAAGTTTAAAGATAATCGCTTAAGCCATTTAGGCTGCAGCTCGTTATACATACCTACTGACAGACAGACAGTCATTTTTGTCGATCACTTTTTTAGACTTCTCTATGATCGTAATGTCATGTTTCATTGTTATCTAAATTTTTTTTTATATTCACAAATTCTAAACTTTACCTTATAGTCCCTATAATCGCAAGTAAAATTTGAAAAAACTGTGTAAAATGTCAAAATAACCTTAAGTTCTAAATTTGAAGTCGATTGGCTCATCGGTTTAGGCTATAGTCCAAAATACATCCGTACAGACAGACCTACAGACAGACGGACAGAATTTTGCCAGCAACTCAAATATGTTTCTCTATCATCGTAATGTAATGTTTGATTATTATCACAATTTTTTTATGTTCACGAATCCTAAACTTGACTCATAGTCCCTATAATCACAAAGCTACTTGTGCATAAATTTCAACATCAACGATAACGAAGCCAATGAAATGAAAATTAAAAAAATAAAATCATTGTCGATCCTCTTCGTTGTTCGCCGTCACCGAGAACAGGATATACACAATACACATACACATGTGCTTATTAAGTTTTCCTTTTTAGTATCTCCCTCACCCTCGCTCACACCATCTACCACACCGACAACCGACCGATCGACCTGAATTTAGCTGAACATTTTATCAAAGATAATATAACAAGTATACCTACGTAAATACACACATAATGTAGGTATGTATGTAGGTACATACCTAAATATCTACCAACCCTCGAAAGTTTTATATGAAAAAAATCTAAAACTCAAAATAAACTTATCAACCAGCTTAAACATATACCCACCCCCCAGACACCATTCATTTACAAAAGTCGTTTTTCTTCTTTTTTGTCAATCCTTTTAACTAGCCATCTCGTCGCCCTGCTTGTGTGAAGCAATCCAGTTGTGCAAAAAAAAACTATACTCGCATCATTGTATATATGTAAACTGCAAACTGCAAAGAGTAAAGTACATGTTCACAGAGTTTCTCTTAGAATTCTCTTTGTTCGACTCGTTCGCCTCTTTCAATTTACCAAGTTAATTTTCCCTAGAGCCGCTTGGAACGCCACCGTCCACCGGTCGTCATGATAGTACTATAGCAGTCTATATACAATGCTTGCAACGACAAACATGAAACGATTGATATTTTTTTGTGATTGTGTGTCATTGATTTCTGTCATGTCAATTTCACCAGCATTGTAGGTACCTAGAAAGAAATATGTTTCGCTAGAAAATTTAATAGAAATATCAATATGAACGCTTTAGCGATTAATCATCAATAAGTATAATTGTATAGGAATTCAATACACTATTTTTTTAAAGGCGCAATTTTCCTGCAGCTCATATCAGTGTAGATATTTTTTATTGTTTGTACCGAAGTGTAAGTAATTTAATTTTGATTTAAACAACCTCAAAAATTATGCATAAGTGAACCAGTGTCTCCCGAATTTTGCTTCCATTTGCAGGCATTAGTCCCTCTAGTCCCTCACCCTCTTACTAATACTGAACAATATTATCATCTGACGTCTCGTCAAGTCCAGTTCCTCCACTAGGTATTCCTTTAAGCACATTACACATGTTAGGCATACCAAAAGTGATTTTCCATTTGCAGATTACCAACCACAATCTCACTCAAACAAACACACACACACACTTGTGTGAGAGATGTAAACAATTAATTACTCTTCGGTATGCACACACTTAAACACGCAACAGAACCATGATAGGTATGTGGAATTCTGTGACAGGTCACTCTAGCGAGCTTCACTTGCACCTGCTCCACTTATTAGCCAAAGAGACAATAGAGTCCTTATACACCAAGATGAGGAGATGTCCACGATGACCCAACCATTCAAACTATATATTATGTTTGTACTATACAGCATAGGAAAGGCGTATGCATTGCATACAAGCCAAGCCGGCTCAGATCATTGCGATTAATTAATTGGTATCACCATTCTAACTAATGAATGCTACACAATTGTGGCTTCTCCTTAACAAATGTTTTCCCGTTGCTCCTTGATCTTTGAATGCCTAAAATACGGTCGTTCCACAATAATACTAATAGTTCTTCGGGATGTATGTAGATAATAATCAATAGACGTATGCAATTCAATCATGGTTCTTGTTCCGGAAGATGTACCTAAGATAGGTGAAGACATCGTCAGTCAAATTGATTATTGTTGAAATTTCATGAATCATAACTGTTTGGTTAAGAGACAAGCCCGTATACCGTTTTCTAGAGAAAATATGATTTTAAAGTTATGGCATGTTAATCATAACTTAAGCTATCTATTGGTTTTTTGGAACAGGGCATGTTCGAGAGACGGGTAGCACTGGCAAATGAAAAGAAAAGCAAAAGGAAATTCCATAAATGGATAAGGACACAGTTAGTCCTGGTGAGATTTGCTTTCATGCTGGCAAAACCACTGGGTAATCCATCTTATCTTAGGTAACAGTCCGGGTGGACCTAGGCCTGCGTAATCCATCTGGATCTGGGATATTCTACAGGCGTATACCCGAGATGATGATGAGTCTTCAAATGAAGCTTTCAAAAGACTCTACTTGCAACAAAATAAAATATATAAGGATTTATGCAGTTTCAAAAAGCAATTGTACTTGAAGAAAGCTGCTGGGAATCTTTTAAACTGTAGGGATTCCAAGTCGTTTTGGTGCAAAGTGTGGATCTTGCTCTCAGACTCAAACCAAAACTCTTTAAGCTACGCCCTTCAATACATTTCGATACCTGAGCTAGACTCGCCTTTTACAATGCTTGACGTTTTATCGATAAAAAGAAACCATTGTACACTTTTTTTGTAGATTTCAAAGCTGCTTTTGATACTATAAATAGGCATTCACTATTATATAAGCTTTCAACTATTGGTGTATCAACAAAGTTCATTAAAGTCTATGAACAGCTTCTTTTGAACACGTCTGCGACTGTATGCAATGGTGAACACCAGTCTAAAGCTTTCCGATCAGAAACAGGTGTTCCACAGGGTTGCGTTTTGAGTCCGTTGATGTTCGCCTTATATATAAATGATATTGAAAATTACTTACCAGGAGGTGTAACCTTTGGCGATTTGTCAATAAAGCTCCTGCTCTACGCGGATGACCTGGTGATCTTTTCACACAATCCTATGACGACGCTTCAACTCCAAATTAATAAGCTGAAACTGTTTTGTGATACATGGGATCTTAAAATTAATATTAATAAATCTAAAATAATGATCTTCAGAACTTAAAACCGATCTGATAACCTTACAAGGAACTGGAATTTTGATGGTCAAAATATTGAGGTAGTTAGTGAGTTTAAGTATCTAGGCCTAATTATAACTCACAATCTAAGTATGAAAGCCCATATTAAAGAAAAACTTTCCGTAGCAAAATCAGCAATTAATACCTTGTGGTCAAATTTTTTTACTAATAAATTTGTTGACTCTACGTCAAAGCTTAAAGTTTTCAATGCAACGGTTAATAGATGTCTTTGTTATGGAACTGAAGTTTATGGGTACCAATTTTTTGGGGAAATTGAAAGCATTCAAAGATACTTTTTCAAACGAATTTTCCGGTTGCCTTCTAATACCCCCAATTACGCAATATATATTGAATCTGGTCTACAACAAGTTTATGTGAGGAGTTTGAAAGCCAATGCAGACTATCTCACGAAAGTAATGCATAGATTTGATAGCAATTTACATAAAAGAATTCTACTGATAACACTCCGCTGTGGTTATTCACCTTTTAGAAACTGGCACGCGCTCGCGTCGGCTCACAGCGCCTCTTTAGATCTGAATGTAAGCAACAGAGAAGAGTGGACAAACATCTTTTATGATTTAATATCGGTGGTAGATGATAAAATCTATGAACAACAATTAGAAAGGGTAACAAATTCCACCTCTAGGGTTACGTATAGACGTTTGAATCTGAGCTTGCGTGATAATAATTATTTTAGGGAGGAACTTTCAACCACAGATATGAGTTTAATCTTTAAGGTTCGAACTGAAACCCTTGAACTTAATTATAGGCCACACAGAACAGATTTAGACGCTATATGTTCTCTATCTAACCCAGTGGCGGATCCAGGAATTCTGTTTGGGGGGGGGGGGGGGCGGTCATGTTGCTCAATGGTTACCAATTTTAGATTGTGAAGTGTAGTGTCATATAAAGTATCGAAAATAGATATGAAAAACTTAGAATTCAAGCTTTAGTCCAAAGAAAGTGAAGAAAATGTTTAATTTATTGGTACAAAATTATAGAATAAAATCAAGTTTTCTTTGTTTTCGGTTACCAAATTTCGTAATAATTTCATCGATATCAATTTTCACATCTTTGTGCACATTCATTAGAGCAAGACCGGTAAGACGTTCTTCTCCCATATTTGATCGCAGCCAGGTTTTAAGTCTCCTAAGGGTAGAGAACGACCTCTCTGCTGTTGCGACACTAACAGGAAGTGAAGCTTATACCTTCAATATTACATGAATGTGTGGATACAACGTAATGTCACAAACATCTAACATTTCTGGAAGAAACTCGGGAAATGGCCGCCCCTCTTCACTTTCTCGCTGCCATTTCCTTATCCACAGCTTATATTCTTGAATGACCATTGAGATGGGTGGATGATTTAAAAGCTGTTACACGCACAGATTCCAAATCAGCTTCGGAGTAAGTTGTTTTCGGCAAAAAAACTCCTAGCTGAAATAATTCTAGCTCATCGGTGGAGAGACGATCTTTTAAGTCTGTCAACACAAAATCCAGAAGGGTATATAAACAGCCCTTCGAAAATACTCCTCTGCAGACTGATTTTGCAGATTGTTTGTTCTATAAATTTGCTTTGAAACAATTCTGGTTTGTCTTAGAACAACATCTAAGTCCTCAGCAATCTCCTTTGATTCTGCAAAAAGTTTTTCAAAGCAAGTATCCACATTTCTTCGTTTTTCCTCCAGTACGCCCACAACCCCCGAACGACACGAATTTGGAATAGTTTACCCGGCGGGATTTTCCCTTGCCATTTTGATCTGCAAACATTCAAAACCAATGTTAATCGGCACCTCCTATCTCTCCCCTCCCTATCTTCGTAATGCCCGCGCAGTGTGTTCTACATTAAAAGGGAAACATATAATCCCTTGTGCGCGCGTTAATTATAAAAAAAAAAAAAAAAAAAAAATTGCGTCTGTGGCTCTTTTTATATCTAAAGACGATTTTTGGAGAAAATGGCTAAGTGATACAGTAACGCCTGAAAATACGATAAAAATATCATGATAAAAATATTAAAAAATTAGTCCTTATTGAAAAAAAAATTTGAAAATCCTGTTTCCCAATAGAAATCTTAGAAATCTTTGTAATAATTTGTTCGTTGAATTGAAATCGAATGTTTTGATAGTTTGATATTTAAAAGTAATCGATTCTTTATTGGAAATACCTTAAGATATATATTAGTTATTATTATTTTATTATTTACCTAAGACATCACACAAGCAAACGGCAGCAATTATAAACTCCGAGTTCCTCAAGGCCTGTTGAAGACATTTAGCGTCACTTGCGGTTTTGCTGTCTTCCCAAGAAGAAATCCTTTCCAGGGCATTGCAAATTTTGACTAAGTTAGTGCCCTGAAATTGCAAATGCCCGTCATGCCTGTCCACCCAACGAGTTTCGCAAATCCCTTTCAAAGCTGTCCCTTCAAGTTCTTCCAAGAAAACTTTGTGTCGTTTTGCTGAAGCATTGGCAAAAGCAACCACTTTCTTCATAGTTCCAGTGGCATTTCGGCAAAATGTTACTTTGGAAGAGTTTGCCAAGGAGTTGTTCAAGGCATGGTTGTTGCATGGACAGCCTTATAATAATAATAATAATAATAATAATAATAATAATAATAATAATAATAATAATAATAATAATAATAATAATAATAATAATAATAATAATAATAATAATAATAATAATAATAATAATAATAATAATAATAATAATATTAATGATTATAAATATTCTATAACTTTTATCATCGCGTCACATATCGAAAAGATGTGGGAAAAAAGTTATCCGCACGCTGCACAAAAAGGCGCAATTTGAGAATGAGGCTAATATGTTCCTATCTTTGAAGTATACGGCATAAGACTTAAATCAAACGAAGGATGATTCAAGCTTTTTTTAAATAATTCTTTGTCATTTTAAGATTTTATTTGCAGTCTAAAAATTTCAAAATTGTTTAAGTTTTATTTTTTCCTCCTAATTTGTTGATGTTTTTAAACTATTTTTGTTGGTTCTGGGGAGGGGGTCATAACCCCCCCTGGATCCGCCACTGATCCAACCTTAACCAATTTCAAGATGTACGCCACTTCATTGCAATATGTCCTATTCATCAAGAAATACGCAGGCTTTATTTTAGCAAAAGCTTCTTGTCTTTCGATGAGCTTATCAGTATTTTAAATGGTGAGAGAGGTTGGAAACTACTGCGATTTATTTCACACGCAAACAATTACAGGAATTCATATTTGAATTTGTTTTGAATTGACTATTCTTAGTTATTTTATATAAAAAGACCATTTTTTTTAGCTAAACTAGAAGCCCAAGTATGCCATCTCGAACTTTTCATTTACGTTTTCTTTTTTTTTTCTCGTCTTATTGCAGTTCTTTGACTTTTTAATGTAATCCGTAATATTTTGGGTAAATACTAAATAATTCGAAACTCCTACATAAAATAATCATTGTTTTTGCTTAAATATAAATATAAAAATTGTGTTTTAAAAAGGTACTTATTTCTGTTAATCTATTTCTGTTAATTTATTTTTGTTAGTATATATTTGTACCATCAGATTTTGATTGTATAAACTGTTTAACTTTATTCAATCTCTTAAAAAATAAAACTTAATCGATATCATATACGGCAGACGGCTTATATGCCATGCTTAAATTTTTATTTGAATTTGAATTAAAATTAAAAAGCCGTATCTTCACCCCTTTTAAGTACCGACCAATTGCACTTACATCGCGCTGATAAATTTTCGTATCAAAAAATTATCTTGAAAAGCAGGTATTTCTTAATGACCGGCAATGAGGTTTTCGTAACAAACTGGTCATTTGATGGTATATTTCAGGTGAACTGTGAAATCAATCTGTAGATCCATTTTAGGAAAAAAATATCCTTGCGCTAGGTTTTAAAAGCATTTGATAGAGTTTGTTAGAAATAACCTTCCTCACCGTTGTCTGGCAATCATATAATATATCTACGGCTAACTATGAATATCTCCTAACATACATTGCTTGTGAAATTCACTTTTTGATGTAGTTTCGTTGAAAATGTTCATCTGCATCGCTGAATACAACCATTATTATGCCCAGTAGCTGTCAAAGTCTTTGTTTTGTATTTTTTTAATACCTCATCTCCTATAATCACATTTGACACAACTTCGTGCAGACGCAAGGGCCTGCAAGAAGTTTTCGCTTCATATTTTATTAAATGTAAGTATTTTTTTTAATTCTTTTTCTGTTTTGCTTATGAAATAGTATTTTTGTGTTATAATAGTCTTAAAATTTCATGGTTTTATTACAATAATATACAATAAAAGTCATAAAACTATTCCACAGTATGTTAGGAGGTATTCTGTTTCGTATTACTAGTACCATAATATCTCCTCAGTATTGACATTTAAATTTCCTGTCTCAATACAAATTAAAGTAAGTAGACCCCCCCAGGTATGCTTATTATGTTACAGATTAAGAATGCTCTTTTAATTTACTTACTTATTTACTTAGGTGGCGCTACAGTTCGGGACGAACCTGGGCCTCAACCAACATGCCTCTTCAGCCAACTCGGTCTTTGGCTAGCTGCCTCCAGTTTTGCACTCCAAGTTGGTTGAGGTCGTCCTCCACTTGAGCGCGCCACCTAAGGCGAGGTCTTCCTTGACTGCGTCTACCCTCTGGGATGGAATCGAAGATCCTGCGAGCCGGAGCATTGTTGTCCATTCGCTCTACATGACCTAGCCATCTTAAACGTGATATGCGTATTTTTTTGACCAGGTCAATGTCGCTGTACAGCTCGTATAGTTCTTGGTTGAACCTTCTCCTCCAAAGCCCGTTAACGCAGATAGGGCCAAAAATCTTCCGAAGAATCTTACGCTCGAAACGACTAAGGATATCTTCATCCGCTTTAGATAGAGTCCATGCCTCGGCGCCATAGAGCAGGGCTGGGATGATTAGGGTCTGATACAGAGTCTCCTTTGTCTTTCGAGAGAGGGTTTTGCTACTCAATTGCCTTCCTAGCCCATAGAAACAGCGATTGGCAAGAGTAATTCTTCGCTTTATTTCTGACGAGATGTTGTTGTCAGATGTTATAGCGGATCCGAGGTACACAAAGTCCCTAACTACCTCAAAGTTGTACCTGTCTATTGTGATGTTTTGTCCAATCCGCCGGTGTTGTGTGTCCCTTTTTGTGGACAGCAGGTACTTCGTTTTGGCCTCATTGACTGCTAGTCCCATCTTAGCCGCTTCAGCTTCAATGCTAGCAAACGTTCCAGTGACAGCTCGCCGAGTTCTGCCAATGATGTCTATGTCGTCAGCGTATGCTAGCAATTGCACAGACTTGAAAAAAATTGTCCCACTACAATTGACTTGCGAGTTTCTTATAATTTTTTCAAGTATTAAGTTGAAGAAATCGCACGATAGCGCATCACCTTGTCGGAATCCTTTTTTGACGTCAAAAGCTTCTGTGAGGTCAGAACCAACCTTGACGGAGCAGCTCTTTTAATTTACTACTTTTTAAGTAAACTGTGTTCTCGAGCGAAAAATTGCCTCGATATTGCGCCGTCTCAAAAGCTACCTTCTTTCCTAAGACCATTAAGATGACAATTGAGACCGTTACCAAAACCTTTTCCAGTACAGGTGAAATAATGTCCATTGAGCCAGCTTCCTCATTTCCCAGCGACAGCGAAATGACTGCTAAATCGTTTCTTCATGTGGAATCAGTACTTGAAATTCCAGAACCTTGCAAAACCAATAAAATTTCTATTGAGTCAGCTTTCTCATTTCCCAAAAACAATGAAATGACTTCGGAATCATTTCTTGAAGGGGGATCAGTAGTCGAAATTCATGATCACCAAATTTTACAGCTACAGATAGAAATCAATGAGCTTAATTGAAAAATCAGATCCACCCGTCGATCCTCAAAAAGTACTAGAAAATGAGAACCACATTTTTCAAACGATTGTCAGTATGGTGAGATGCAATAAGGGAGAAAGAGAATCAAAAAAGCCGATAATTCAAATTGGAGACAGAATAAAAACAAGCTACTTCGAATGCAAGGACTTCAATACCTTGGCTATAAGATTATAAAACAAGACACAATGGGTCCTTCTCAAAAAGATTCTGTAATTCGTTCACAGAAGCTAATAGGACTAAAATGGGCTAAAATGGATTGGTCTCAGCGAAAAATTTCCGTGCGCAACCACGTCCAACAATTGGAAGTTTCCCGAAGGCAGATTTTGGGAGAAAATTCAAGGTCACAAAGTTTGTTTTATGAAAAAGGTTCCCTAATTTACTTATAACTCCAGCAGTTACAGATATCAAAGCAATGTTATATTAGGAAGGAACAATCAAAGTAAAGCTTAGCTTCGAAAACGATTGGCAAAACTTACCAATCCGTATTAAAAACAATTTGGATTAAAACTTTTTGTTTAAACCCTTAAATTTAAGTCCACTTGCTATTCCAAAAAGAAGTGGAATTATCTACAGGAACTTAAGGAGTTCTCAACCGAAGACTATCGACATTTTTATGAAAACTTGTCATTTAAAAATAAGTCTGATTGAAAAGTTCCTGCTTATTTAAAGTTGAAGAATAAGTTTGTGATATTTTGTAATGAATTAATACTTTTATTTATTATTTCTGTTTTTTTTTGTTAAAATTAATATTAATTAATTAATTAATTAATTAATTAAAATAATTTATACTGTTTTCTAAGTTTTTTTTTTGTTTTTGTTGCTTCCATATGATGATAAAAAGTCCTTGTTTTTATGAATGAATTTCTCCTAAGTTCTTTTTTCTTATGAAAATCACATTTTTTGCGGTTAAAACTGTTTCACATCATCGAGATTCGAAATAGAAAATACTATGTCAAATTGCATTATTAAACGTTTTTGTTCTGAGAAAATATTTAGTTTTTTGTGTCTCCTGTACATTTTACAAAATGCGACATGGGAGGTATTCACAGTTAGCCGTCGATTTGTATGTATGTTTTTTTTTTTTTTTATAATTAACGCGCGCACAAGGGATTATGTGTTTCCCTTTTAATGTAGAACACACTGCGTGGGCATTACGATGATACGGAGGGGAGAGATAGGAGGTGCCGATTAACATTGGTTTTGAATGTTTGTAGATCAAAATGGCAAGGGAAAATCCCGCCGGGTAAACTATTCCAAATTCGTGTTGTTCGGCTAAAAAAAGAATCCCTATATTTCACGTTACGTCCGAAATTGGGCTCTAGGGTGAACTGATGAGCATTCCTTGCGAGACGAGTATTACGGGAGAAACTTTTAAGGGGAGGAATGCAACTGGCTACTTCGAGTGAATATTTTTTGTAAAAGAAACGATAAAATAAGGAAAGACATGAAACATTGCGTCGGTGTTCGAGAGGGGCAATTGTTTCAGCGGCAGTTCTATTTCCTATCGATCTTAACGCTCGATTTTGTATTCTATCAAGCAGGTGAAGCGATGTTTGCGAAGCACCTGCCCAGAGGTGGGAGTTATACTCGAGTTTAGGGCGTATAAACGCCTTATAAATTGTAGCCTGATCAGATGGGGAAAAATACTTCTTACACCGATACAGAAAACCTAAGCACTTAGCAGCATTCTTAGCGATTTCAAATATATGGTCGTTCCAACGGAGGTCGTTGTTGACACACATATCAAGTACTGACAGCTTTTCGGTTTCTTCGATGTAAGTGCGTCCGAAGGCGAAGGACGTGAATTATCGAACGAATATGAAAAGCTGAGGGTAGAGTCGTCAGCAAAACAGTTAAGTGGATTAGAAGTAACAGACAGAAGATCATTGATAAAAATGAGGAAACGAGTCGGAAACAGAACAGAGCCCTGGGGCACACCAGCATTTATTTTGTGGGAATCAGACTTGAATCCGTCCAATACAACTTGTATTAAACGGTCGAGAAGATAGCTTCTAATCCAACGAACAAGAATATTATCAATCCCAAAAGCACGCATTTTCGATAAGGGAGCTTCATGCCAAACTCTATCAAATGCCTTGGAGATATCAAGAGCAATAATCTTACTTTCACCAAAGCGATGTAAAGATTTGTTCCACTGTTCGGTGAGATATGCCATCAGATCACTAGTGGAACGGTTGCTGCGGAAGCCATACTGACGGTCATGGAGAAGCTTTCGATATTCGAGATATTCCTTAAGCGGACGGTTAATCAGCGTTTCCATGGCCTTAGAAAGAATTGATGTTAGTGCTATGGGTCGATAGGAGGAGGGGGAGGATGGGTCATTGGAGCATTGTCTTGTTGAAATTGCTAGTTTAATCCAGCGCGTTTGTAACGATATGCCAGAAAATAAGGTCCCTTGGCAATGAATGGCATTCAACCTGGTATTAATAACGGCATCTTTTTCAAATACCCAACAGCTACCCAAAACATACCTGAACCACTGCCATATTGGTTTATTGAAAATCTTTTCTTCAATACCAATAACCACCCAAATCGAACTTTTTTTTCGTGCGAAAAAAATTATTTTCCGCCTTACCAATGAATATGGTCCAAAGCGTACGTTTTGCGGCATTCAATATTAGCTGGTGACAGCATTGTGTTACACTTATTTTATTTTAACTTAGCTGGGAATCACTTTGAATCAATTTGCTGAACGTGACGAACACCAACTGGTAAATTGTTTTTAGTTTTAATAAATTAAAATTGTTAAAAAAAAAACTTCATTTGTGTAACTTTATAAGTTAATAATAAAGTTTATAAGAAAATATAATTTTTTTTCAACCATTTTCATTGATTTAAGTTTTGTTCGAATATGGTTCTAATCTTTTTTCGCGCTCTGTATACCTGTATTCATTCAAAATTCATTTCTTATGGATGTGTAATTGTACGGCTGCGTTTGATAATAAATAAGCCAACATTGTTCAATGGGGAATTGCATGTAGAATTTAATGCTTAAAAAACTCAAGGTGTAGAGCATAAGAATCAAAAAAAGTGCTTTAAAAATAAAAGAGGATAGGATTATAGTAATGCGCTAGAATATCGTCAAAACATTTTCTGTCCCTCCTTAATCAAACCCTTTGAAGTTTCCCCCGTAATATTTCCTTTGCTAAGGGAATGGACCTTAATTACCATTTTTATGTATAGAAACTCATTCCTTAGCCGCACTATACAAATGTGGAACGTCTCATCCGATTTTTCCTTTCGAATACGATTTACAAAAATTCAAAACCGATGTCCATTGGTATTTATCTCATTCTGTCTTCAATCCAACTTTCGTAAACCCGGCCGTGGGCTTAAATAAATATGCGCCCATTATTAACACAAATTTAAATTAGACCAAACAATAAAATTAAAATAAAATTTAACAAAACAAAACAAATCTAAGAATAAGAAATAAAAAACAGAAAATTACATAAATACGTCGTCCATTTTGATGAATTTAAGATATTTTTTTTTAATAACTAGGGGAAGTATCTATGAATTTTTGAATTTCTCGGTTATGGCTTATTAACGATTTTTACTTGCGATTATAGGTACTATAATGCAAGTTATGCATTCGTGCAGATTAAAAATTTTGAGATCACAATCAAACATGCCATTACGATGATAGAGAAACACATTTAAGTTACTAGCAAAATTCTGTCCGTCTGTATGTCTGTCTGTCTGTCTGTACGGATGTACTTTGAACTGCAGACTAAACGGCCAATCGTCTTCAAGTTTTGTACTTAAGGTTCTTTTGACATTCTACAGAGTACTTTTTTCAATTTTTTTTTAGCTCAAAAAATAACGGTACCTATCATATAACCGTTATGTAAAAGCTTATTTTTTCTCGAAAACGGCTCCGAGAATTTTTATAAACAAAAATCAGTGTACTACTGTAGGTATGCATTATATTTTGGTGAACAAAAAATTTAATATGCTGATCTAAAAACGGTACCTCCCATAGGACCGGTTTTTTTTCTTCGACTTTTTCGAAAACTGGTGATCCGATTACGATAAAAAATGATATTCAAGAAGATGTAGGTAGCTTGAGTAATTTTGCACAAATTTTTTTTCGAAAACTTTTTTTTTGTATTTTTAATAAGTTTTAATTTTTTTTTTTTGAAAAATCAATATTTTGAAAACGGGTAAGTGAATTTTTTTTTAAATTTTGTTTTTAAATGTACGTTAGTTTTGTGTTTAAGTTTGTATTCTTGAATTATTTTTTTTAGTTTTTTAAACAAAGTTGTTAAAAGAAAAACGTTTTTATTAAAAACGGCTCTAACGACTTTGAAAAAAAAAATTCACACTTTTTCACATTTTTTAAAGAAATAAAATGGCGTTTAAATTTTTCCGCTGAAAACAATTTTACGTACTTTTTTCAAACAATCAAAAGTCAGAAATCGATTATAATCATTGAAGTAATATTTTTCAAATTTTATTTCAAGCTGTGACCCCACATAAGAGCAAGTACGTGCGATCCAGTCGTGCAATTTATTTTAAATATTTCACAAACTAAACGAACTCAACATCAGTTTTCATTTGATACCACATTTATTTCCGTAAACTCTGCGCCCAAAAATGGGTCATCTCCCTCGCAGATCTTCCTTCTGTAAGAGTCGATTTGACAGATTTGGTTGTGTTCAGGGTAGCCTTAGGATGGACGTTTGCAAATTGATTAAATTTATTCTAAAAATTAATCTTTTAATTTGGTAAACTCGTCGGATATTTTGTGTATCTCCATTTCCATCATAGCGATTAAGTCAAATTAAAACTAAATAATATTTTATTCAGGAAAAGAACATTGACGTCTCATTGCTCTATTACAACTCAACTTACTGGAAAAATTATGTAAAAATTAAACCTTCACCAGCGGACATTTTCCTTTCAGTTCCAACATCTTCATTACGCCAACAAAAAAATTTAAACTTTTAAATTATTATAAATGTGTATTACGGCAACGTTATGGTTGACCATTTTTGAGGACGTGAGAAAGGTAAGATTCCTAATAGAATGGAACATCATCAGGATGTGGATGACCCAAATAAGCGCCACGAATTAAGAATTGTCTATAGAAAAGGGTTATACATACATATATTTTAAAGTTTCTGATTTTTCAACAGGTACACGAAGGACGTGGCTAATTTATTGCATAGTTGTGAAGCCAAAGGTAAAGAATTGAAAAAATGCTTACCTCTGACACGGTTTGGTTGGTCGGTCGTGTTTGGTGGTACAACAAAAAGCGATAGGGCACTTAAATTGTTTTGTGCTATTAAATACAGGCTAGAGTAATAAATAAAAGATGAACAACGGCAAAAGGGAGAACGGTATTATAACGGTATATACAGCGTTATTCATTGCAGAGCCATAGGGCAGTATTTTGCCAAAATGGAAAGAGCTATTTCACTTAGTGGCTATTTCGTTACTTGGGCATTCATTATTTAGAAAATAAGCGGGTGTCAAGAAAAATTTCGCCGCTTTTAACCGGCATCCTATGAAACCAAACACGTACGGGTCGAAGTAATGTTTAAATCAAAGTCATGGGCAGAGTACAAATTGTAGTTATAAAGCGATAAAAAAACGGTTTTTTATTGTTCTTCTCGTGTGTCCTTTTTATCTGTTTGATTAAAGCCACTTCAGGAAAAAAATTTAAATGGTTTCTGATACTAGGTTAGGAATTTTTTTAGGTTTTGTTAAGTAAAAAAACTTAGGGAAGTTCTCAAATGGAGCTTATTTTATTCCTCTTCTTCTGGTTTCATTAAATTGCCACTTTTCTTTATACTCTTTGTGTTTTTTGTGCAGGGTTCGTCGAGTTGAACTCAGAAAATTTTTAAGAAGTTAGTTTATTAAACCGTAAAGCAGAACTTTCTGGCCCAGAATTGATCGCTTTAATACAGCTTACTTAGCTATTTGTTAATCAATTAACTGACCTTTATAGTTATCAAAAATTAGTTTTTTTTAGCCAAAAAACTGAAGGTACCAAAGCACTTTCTTCCATCGCAATAGCTATTCCTACATCGTTTTTTCAACCTCCTCTTTATTAAAACAGTCACTAACCTAAGGAGTGGCAAAATTCTTGAACATCAAAAAGATTTTCCTTAAATGGATACATACATCCGATACTGCAAAACCTGACGAAGAATTTCAAATAGTTGCGAACTTTAAAAACGCTCGAATATTGAGTTTTAAGAGGTCCAAAGAAGCTTTTGTCTAACAGTTGTATTTTGTGGCTGCATAGCCAAGGTAAGAATTGAAATATGGAACTACGTCTGATGAATGGTTATCCATTATTAATAAAACCGGTCTTTCTTTCTGTGAGCGAACGTGGTTTAAAAACTGTTCCAGTCAGCTGAAGAAGATATCGGAGTTTATAAGCCCTGAATCAGAAGCAAGACCCCCCCTCCGTTAGGGCCGCCGTTCAATAAAATTGGCAGTAAATTTTTTTGGTCATTTGTAAAATATATTAAAAACTCCTCAACATCTTCCGTTCCAACGCTCATCGACAATAACAAACCAATTGTTTACTCTTCAGAGAAGGCAAACTTGCTCGCCGCCCATTTCGCTGCCGCATAGCAACGTTGCCCCTCATGTACTTGAGAATGTAAATTTTTTTCATGGGACAGATTTTTTTCCGCACTTGTACAGTATCAAGAGTTCTCAAAGATCTCGATTTAAACAAATCAGCTGGCCGGATGGTATACCCCCGATTCATCGCTCCTACTCTTCTGGAATCTTTCTAAGAAGATGGAAAACAGCATTTGTCCAGGCTGTCCCTAAGAAAGGTGACTCATCCACCCCCTCCTCCTACCGACCCATAGCACTGACATCCCTTCTTTCTCAGGTCATGGAAACACTGATCAACCGTTGGCTTAAGGAATATCTCGAAGATCGAAAGCTTCTCCATGACCGTCAGTATGGCTTCCGCAGCAACCGTTCCAATGGTGATCTGATGGCATATCTCAGCGAACAGTGGAACAAATCTTTACATCGCTTTGGTGAAAGTAAGATTATTGCTCTTGATATCTCCAAGGCATTTGATAGAGTTTGGCATGAAGCTCTCTTATCGAAAATGCGTGCTTTTGGGATCGATAATACTCTTGTTCGTTGGATTAGAAGCTATCTTCTGGACCGTTCAATACAAGTTGTATTGGACGGATTCAAGTCTGATTCCCACAAAATAAATGCTGGTGTGCCCCAGGGCTCTGTTCTGTCTCCGACTCTTTTCCTCATTTTTATCAATGATCTTCTGTCTGTTACTTCTAATCCACTTAACTGTTTTGCTGACGACTCTACCCTCTGCTTTTCATATTCCTTCGATAATTCACGTCCTTCGCCTTCGGACGTACAATTGCAACGGTGCCGTATGTCAAGCTCATTAAACTCCGATTTATAGAGCATTGTCAAATGGGGTAATAGGAATCGTGTGGAGTTTAATGCTTCGAAAACTCAATGCTGTCTTCTGTCGTTAAAGCTAAACACACCCCCAATGCCATTGTCCATGAATGGCACTTACATCGAAGAAACCGAAAAGCTCTTATTACTCGTTATGTGTGTCAACGACGACCTCCGTTGGAACGACCATATATTTGAGATCGCTAAGAACGCTGCTAAGTGCTTAGGTTTTCTGTATCGGTGTAAGAAGTATTTTTCCCCATCTGATCTGGCTACAATTTATAAAGCGTTTATACGCCCTAAGCTCGAGTAAAACTCCCACCTCTGGGTAGGTGCTTCGCAAACATCGCTTCACCTGCTTGATAGAATACAAAATCGAGCGTTATTGATAAGAAATAGAACTGCCACTGAAACAATTGCCCCTCTCGAACACAGACGCAATGTTTCATGTCTTTCCTTATTTTATCGTTTCTTTTACAAAAAATGTTCACTCGAAGTAGCCAGTTGCATTCCTCCCCTTAAAAGTTTCTCCCGTCTCGCAAGGAATGCTCACCAGTTCACCCTTGAGCCCAATTTCGGACGTACCGTGAAATATAGGGATTATTTTTTTAGCCGAACGACACGAATTTGGAATAGTTTACCCGGCGAGATTTTCCCTTGCCATTTTGATCTGCTAACATTCAAAACCAATGTTAATCGACACCTCCTTTCTCTCCCCTCCCTATCTTCCTAATGACCGCGCAGTGTGTTGTACAATAAAAGGGAAACAAGTAGTCCCTTGTGCGCGCCTTAATTATAAAAAAAAATCTCTTCTTTGGAAAATAAAAACTGTGACTATCATAGCCCTATTCAGAGGAATCCATCTTGCCGACAACTTTTCTCCACGGACTGAAATAACCTTAGGAGTTTTCTTCGGAACTGTACTCATGTCAGTTTCGTCTATATTAAAAATTAAACTTGGTTCGAACTTATGTTCATGGTAGAGCAATTTTAATTAAAAAAAACGTTCTTCCTGCGTTTTATTGAATCTAATGCCATTGGCCGCTATAACATCTGACAACAACATCTCGTCAGAAATAAATCGCTGTTTCTAAAGGCTAGGAAGGTAATTGAGTAGCAAAACCCTCTCTCGAAAGACAAAGGAGACTCTGTATAAGACCTTAATCATCCCAGTCTATGCTCTATCTAAAGCGAATGAAGATATCCTTAGTCGTTTCGAGCGTAAGATTCTTTGAAAGATTTTTGGCCCTTCCCGCGTTAACGGGCTTTGGAGGGGAAGTATCAACCAAGAACTACTATACTGCTCTATGGTGCCGATGCATGGACTCTATCTAAAGCGGATGAAGATATCCTTAGTCGTTTCGAGCGTAAGATTCTTCGAAAGATTTTTGGCCCTTCCTGCGTTAACGGGCTTTGGAGGAGAAGGTTGAACCAAGAACTACTTTACTGCTCTATGGCGCCGAGGCATAGACTCTATCTAAAGTGGATGAAGATATCCTTAGTCGTTTCGAGCGTAAGATTCTTCGAAAGATTTTTGGCCCTTCCTGCGTTAACGGGCTTTGGAGGAGAAGGTTGAACCAAGAACTACTTTACTGCTCTATGGCGCCGAGGCATGGACTCTATCTAAAGCGGATGAAGATATCCTTAGTTGTTTCGAGCGTAAGATTCTTTGAAAGATTTTTGGTCCTACCTGCGTTAACGGGCTTTGGAGGAGAAGGTTGAACCAAGAACTACTTTACTGCTCTATGGCGCCGAGGCATGGACTCTATCTAAAGCGGATGAAGATATCCTTAGTCGTTTCGAGCGTAAGATTCTTCGAAAGGTTTTTGGTCCTACCTGCGTTAACGGGCTTTGGAGGAGAAGTTCCAACCAAGAAATATACGAGCTGTACAGCGACTTTGACTTAGTCAAAAAATACGCATATCAAGTTTAAGATGGCTAGGTCATGTAGAGCTCGCAGGATCTTCGATTCCATCCCAGAGGGTAGACGCAGTCAAGGAAAACCTCGCCTTAAGTGGCGTGCTCAAGTGGAGGACGACCTCAACCAACTTGGAGTGCGAAACTGGAAGCAGCTAGCCAAAGACCGAGCTGGCTGGAGAGGTATGTTGGTTAAGGCCCAGATTCGTCCCGAACTGTAGGGCCCCCTAAGTAAGTAAGTAATGGGACTGGCGAGGTTTATTTGTTAAGACTGACGAAGGCCCAATTCAGGAAAGCGGGTGATAAACCCAGCTACCTAGTCGCGGTCAGCCATTTTTAGGGATCGGTCAAATCTATGTTCGGTTTTGTTTGCTTCGGCGTATACATATGTAGACAGCCAAGCCAATAGGTTTTCCAGATCCTTACAGTGCTGAACAACTTACGCTCTTTATCTTCGAGAACTTTAAACCGATCAAGATTAGAACATGCTTTTCCCGATGAAAGTCTGGTTCACATGATACTCTTTTATAAGCCCACAGTTTTCACTGCCTTCATTATACCTGCTTCCTTAGCCGTCAGGTTCTTAGTTTCGTTAAACTGCTTTTGTTTTATCAATTTTCTTTCTATTTTTGTTTGGTAAGTGCGACTCAAGTCACCAAGATAGAAAAATAAATTTTAGAATTGATTTAGGGCATAGTTTAAGAAAGTTTGAAATTCTTATACATAAGTATGAAGAAAGAGCCTAAACTAATGAAATAAAAAAATCCAATGGTTTGTTTTAAATAATTTATCTCAATTCTTTAAGCATTTGCCTACGTTCTACACAATAAATAGATGAAATATTTAAGATCTGCTTATGACACTTGCATATTCTCTTAATCATTTTAATCTGAACAGGTACCGTGTTTCGTGTAATTTATACAATTTTAAAATAGAGTAACTTCATAACAGAAAATATGCTATCTCATAATCTAAATCGTAGGTGGAACTTACATCGAGATACCTACACACTGCTTACAGCTTATAGATGAAATTTATAACGGATATCTATACCTATTCAACGCGTACCCGCCAGTTAACGGATCAATTCGTTATACAATTTCCCCCATACTTATGCTAATCCTAATTAATTATTTTTAAGCCTTTTGATAAGCTTCCGCAGTGTTTTAAATAATCCTTAAAACTTGTTTTTTTGTTCGTACGTTCCGGGATAAAATCCATGTCCTACCATCATCGTCTATCGCTGAGAAAGGAAATTGTTCCAGCAACATATACAAGTACTTAGAGGTAAGCTCTGCCACACATCTACGAGAGTTACAGACATTATCGGTATCGTGAAAAGTAGGTTACTATGCGATTATATTACATACTTCTATAAAATTCATCAAAATGGTATACGCTGAGCTGTACGAGTATTGCGCCCGTTAGCCTTTAAATCTCAGAAACAATCATGATCATTTAAAAAAGATACATCTACAAAAATGCAGCTTATTTACTGGAAAAAATTACTTAACATATCCTTCCTTATTCAATTGAAGGGGAAGCTTTCGTCCTTGATGTTGTCGGGTTGATGAATTTTTTTCTCATTTGTTATCCGTCTGACACTGTTCCACGTTCTCATTGTTTTTGAAAACAACATCATTTTGCATAAGAATGACACGGTAGCTGAAGGTTGGTTGTATCTTTTTGTATGATTTTGTATCTTTTTATTATTATTATTTTTTTTTTTTTTTTTTTGTAAAATCACTCATTTAAAATAAGTCTGTATGATGCCTAAGGATGGAAGGAGCGTGTTGGGATACATATTGTGTATGAGCTGCCGTTTCGTTTCTGTAGTACAAAGTTAATTTTTTTGTTGTTTTAAATTATTTTTTAATATATATTCCTTTCAACGTTTGGCGGAGGAGATTTTTGCATTCATTTTTTATAATAATGAAGCACGTCGACGTCAGTCTGTATTAAGTGGAACTCCGCGCAAAAGAAAATTCATTTTGGTAGACAGGATAGTGTTTAAATGGCGCAGAAAATTTCATAAAAAAAAAAGTTGAATAAAGTTAGAGTGTCAGGAAGATGGATTAAATGCGTGGGGGATAACATGTCTGCACCATGGAAACAAAAAATTAAAACACATATTGCTGTTGAGATTGTTGAGAATATTAAGTGTTATGCAACACGTTTTTTGAAGGAGAAAACAAAAACAAATCTGTGCATTGAAGAGTTATTTTTTTCAGCCTTCTTGGTTTCCTTGATCATTTTAAAATTGATTTTTGTGAAAACATTAAAAGGAAAAGAATAAAATCTGGAAAATAACTCAACTTTTCTTGCAACATTTAGTTGATATGAGTAATAGAAATAATCAATTCCAAGAACGTAGAATCTCCGTTATTTCGAAGAGTCACTCATTGAATATCAGTTGCTCTCTGAATTTTATGATATAGGTAGTAGGGTGGGTCACTTTTCTATGAAATTTTTTTTTTGCTTTTGGCCGTTCGTAATAGGTATAAGAAGTAGCTATATGGTCTTATGGATGAATACTGAAAGTTTCATTTCAATCGGATAACATCTTCTGCCTCCAATTTTACCGTAAAAATTTGGGTAAACAAATCTTAAGTCGTATTTTTCTAAGGTACAAACAACTTTTTTGTTATAAGTAAAATACAACAAAACTGATATTTTTTTTATTTAATACTTTAAAAAAAAAAAAAAAATTTATAAATAATTGATTTCATATAACTCGAAAATCTTTTTTGCTGTCGAATTTCAATTTGCGAGACAAAAGCTTGGATTTTAAAAATCCTTCACGTGCTGATGTTGTACATAAAGTTGCTGAAGCTCCCGTCACGGTTTTTACTGCCCTCTCAACTGCCTGAGTGTGACATGGTAATTTCAAAAAAATGTATTTCATTTTCTTCTTGAGAAATGAAGAATTTAAGCTCTTCATTGGAAACGCTTTTCAGCAGAGGGGGATCAAAAACATCTTTTTGCCAGTCAATGAGATCGTAGTAGACTCTGGCTTCCATTTTTATTTTTGGGACCTCAAAAACTCTGAGCTGCTCATATTTCAAAGTGCGGGCTTTCAAAATACGACGCAGAGCCAACTCTCTTATGCATTTGCTTGAGTCGGTTAACATTGCCAGCAGTAAATTTTCAGTATGTGCAAAAAAACAGTTGCGTTTTATGACTGGATCAATAACAGCTTTTAGTTCGAAGGTAAGGTAACGAGATGTCGAGATTAAGTGCCATAGATGCCGCGCTCCATCTTTGCATGTTGGGTGTTTTTTAATGCAGAACCAAGTTGGAGCGTACACTTTGAAAACATAAGTTGCCAACGTTGTTAGTTTTTAATCAGGATGTGTTGTTGCGATATAGAGACGAAGGACTCGATTAGCTCGCGTGAGCCACCTAGCATGAGACATTTTCCCGGGTGATTTGTCTTCTGGGCAGCTGCCAGTCATAGCCGCTGATACAATTCTATGCAAATAAAGTTGGTCAGAGCTAAGATTTTTTGTGTCCATCTCTGGTAGGGGGACGCTTGGTATATTTTTGAAGTCAACGATGGTATTTTCTTCACAATTTTCCAATTTTTTCCCAATAACACCTGAAAATGTTTTTGGGACCTGAAGTCATACCATCAATATGAGCGAAAAGATGACGAAATGGGAGTTCATTCATATGCAGCATACAAACCATCCACTGCAATGGTCTGTTCAAAGATTTTTCAAGTAGACGGATAATTCCTCCATATTTTCCGACATTGACATTTGTACCATCGCATCCAATAGCCATCAAATTTGTTTGTGATATATTTTCTGTCAAAAAATAGTTAGTTATCTCTTGCTCAATACACTTCGCTGTGCCTCTTGGTGGAGCAATATAACCTAAATATTTTGAATTTGGTTCGCTAATTAATGAAATGTGTTCTTCAACTATTATCTCACGGTAATATTTATCATTAATTTTTTTGTTAACAAAGGTTTTGTCTTTTCGGCCATCAAAATAACGGGTGATTTTTTTGAGGTTAGGATTTTCATGCATTAGTATTTGACAGATCACGCGGGATTTCAGACATGGTGTCAAAGAGAAAGATGCTCAGTATGCTTTGACATTTCATCACGCTTGCAAATTATTGAATTTTATTACCAAAATCAGTGTTCGGTTCGAAATGTATTTCGCGCTTTACGTCCGATTTATGGTCTACATAATCGACCAAGTGAGCAAACAATTAATGCGATTACAACAACAGTGCATTTTTCGGGATGCATGGGCAGTTCTTGAACGGCTTCTGGTTGCTCTTCACTCCAAATGCAGCAATTTTGCTTATTTACGTAGCCATTCAACCAGAAATGAGCCTCATCGCTGAACAAAATTTGTCGATAAAAAAGCGGATTTTCTGCCAACCGAACCGAACACTGATTTTGGTAATAAAATTCAATGATTTGCAAGCGTTGCTCGTTAGTAAGTCTATTCATGATGAAATGTCAAAGCATACTGAGCATCTTTCTTTTTGACACCATGTCTGAAATCCCGCGGGATCTGTCAAATACTAATGCATGAAAATCCTAACCTCAAAAAAATCACCCGTTACAACGCACAGATTTCCGAAACGGCATCTTTTGTTTGAACACTTTCTCTAGCTTTTTTTCGTTCCCTTCTAAGTTTATTTTTGTCAATAATGTGCAATTCAGATTCTTGCTGCAGATCTGTCTGACACGCCATATCGGTCACAGGTATGAGATAATGCGGAATAGTTCACGGAAGGCTGTATTTTCTTTTTCTTTACAGTGGCTACGCTAGGAAAATCTTCTTTATCAGTATCTTCACATGAATCGGTTGATTCGTCCAATGAGCTGTTATGAGGAGAAGCAGAATTTTCCGACACATTTGTGACCGTTTCCTTGGTACAACTTGTTAACTTTTCTTTATCAAGCTTCCTTTTCATACTTTTTTTAATCTTTCTTGTTGTTGCGGCATCTGTGTTTCCTATTTTCATTTTTCTGGTCTTTCTTTGGTCAATAAGGAATTCTTGTTCATTAGAGGGAACTTTTCTTTCTTTTGGACAAGTACATTTAGAAAAATCGGAACACTTACAGGATGAAATATCAAACAAAGCTTTACTTGAAGCAATAAACACTTCCAGCTTTTTTTTTGGAATTCTTGGGTGAAATTTAAGTAGCTGTTTGCACTTACCATGATAACATTTTAGCATTTGCAACATTCTTTTATGGGAAACAATCGATCCTTGTTTCCAAATATCTATCACTTTTTCGCCCACAATGTTAGAAATGAAGAGTCAAAGCTAGCTATGTTATTTGAAAATTTGAACAATAAAAATGAAATACAAATTTAAATGTACCTTGCGAAATCAATAAATTTATCAAATTTTTGAATGAAAATTGGAGGCAGTTACTTTCAATAGATTTAAAAAATTCTTGGTATACGTCATAAGGACCCCAAATAGCCACGTTTTATTGTTATTACAACCCAAAATTCAAAAGATGAAAAAAAAGGCCCACCCTAATAGGTAGTCCTTCTTATGGCGCCACTCTACATCTATTGTGTACAAAAGAAGATGTTGCGAATGTTCTTAAAGCGAAATAGGAAGAAATCCTTGATCCATTGAATATTATAAAGAAACAGAAGAAACAATCGGAATCAAACCAAAATTATTACCAAGTTTTATCAGGTCAAAACTAAGCTTTTCAGCTAAGCTTAGAAAAAAACGGAAAACGGAAAATGTATTAACAATATTAATGACAAGTTTAACAGTAAGCTGAAGATGAGGTTACCTAAGTTTAGACATATGGCAATCGTAAAATATAAATTAATAATAATTGTTTGAATATAACATGATTTCAAGCTTCAAGGATTGTAGAATTTTAAAGGCCTTTCTAGCTCGTTCGGTTGTCCTCAAATGGGTTGGCTCCTTAACAACGGAAAATTGCGACTTTTTCGCTGATAATTTTTTAACACCTCGAATCAAAGCATGCTTTTTTGAGCTTGTTACTCTTAGATCATTCGGGATGAAAGTTCTCATTCCCAAAACGATCATATTGATAGCGACCAATTAAAGATCCTGAAGAAATGATTGAGCCCGTTTCAGTAGTTTTTCTCGTACCTCTATAGGTTAGGTTAGGTTGAATGGCTGAAATGATTTGGCAGTCGAATCATCTCACTCGGATATCAAGGATCCATTGCGGTCTCCAGGAGTACCTCCTCCAGGTGTGTCTCCTTAAACCATCCTGAGATTTTGATGAATTTCAGAATGTGTTCGACAAATAATTATTCCCTGAGGGCTGTTTTTTGTGGTCTGAGCGTGGCTGTGTCATTCATAAAAGAAGTGATATGAACCCTCTTCTGCATCAACATCTTGACACCCTCTGCATTTGCCGCATCGGTCAATCAGTTGGGAATTGGGAACGATTAACGATATGGCCTTGATTGCCACGTGGTTAAAAGATAAAAGGGGTTTTTCGGCTTCGCCTCCTTCGAGCACTTCTGCCTGAAAAGCACTACTAAAGTTTGGCTTGACAGCATAGATCTATTATTTATTGGTGGGCTTAGGGCAGCTTGCAGAAGTTCGCATAGGGGTGGGAATTAACGTACCTGATAACTTTAAGATAATGTCGTCCGCCCAGGCCACTACTTTGACGCCGGTAAGATTTAGTTTGACTAAAATCTTATTGACGATTAGTGACCAAAGCAGTGGATACAGAACCCCATCCTGTGGCGTTCCTTTAAAAGTTCTGACCGCAAGTTTCTTACCACTCAATTCTAAATTTACAATTCCTGTTTGGAGTATAAGCATATAGTCTATCCATTCAGGATTAATGTTGAGAGAGTCGAGGTTTGCTAAATCGCACTGTATTCGACGTTATTAAAGGCCATTCAATGTCAAGAAATGCCCTAAAGTAAATTCTTTGAATTGGATTGATTTTTCAATAGTACTCACCACCTCGTGCAGAACTGTCTCACCAGATTTGCCTTTCATATATGTAAGAATGTTGGAACTGGGCTTACCAGCTTTCTGAATGAAAATGACATTGACTTTTCTCCAACTAGTTGGAATATAGGTGAGGTTTAAACAACCTCTGAATACTTCCATCAAAATATTCACAATGATTTCTTTAGGGCATAGGAGCATAATAAGAATTATTTCATCAGGCCCTGCAGACTTATAAGCTGAGAAAGAGTCTATGGCCCAAGCCAATTTGTTCTCATCTATTATTTGGTTGCCTATGTTTGAGTTCTTTCTTATGTTAGGGCATCCTTCCAAATTGTGTGTATCGAAGACACATCCAGGGAAGTGAGTGCTCATAAGTAACTCTAGGGTTTCTGTGCAGGAGTCAGTTCAAGTACTATTCGGTCTCTTAAGGTAACCTAGAGAAGTGTGGATCTTAGACATGACTTTTCTACGCCTAGCATCATCGATTGTGAATTCTTTGTCTGTACAAAGATACCTCTATACACCTCTCATGCATTGAAATTACCCGTAAAAGCGATTTCAGTACGAGAATGCAAGAAAATAATTCTTTAAATGGTGTCAGAGATCAGCCATATTAACTTACTCAGGTGGCGCTACAGTTTGGGATGAACCTGGGCCTCAACCAACATGCCTCTCCAGCCAACTCGGTCTTTGGCTAGCTGCCTCCAGTTTTGCACTCCAAGTTGGTTGAGGTCGTCCTCCACTTGAGCGCGCCACCTAGGGCGAGGTCTTCCTTGACTGCGTCTACCGTCTGGGATGGAATCGAAGATCCTGCGAGTCGGAGCATTGTTGTCCATTCGTGCTACATGACCTAGCCATCTTAAATTCGTTTCTCCGCGTCGTCAACAGTTAATCCATCCTTTTCCGACGCTATTGTTCGTTTCGCAACTTTATTTTTTTCCCTGACGGGGTTGTTAACTTCACGCACAACCCCCAACCTGAAGGGCCAGGTCCTTTGTTGGATTCTTTGGACCGGAGAATCCGGAGTCAGTAACCCGTTTGGGGGATATGAGCGCTGCCGTTGGCCCATTAAGGGCTCATCCGCCACCATCTCTATTTCAATGCCCTGACTTGCATTGAATTGTCCTAATGACCTTATCTCCAAATACGTCGAAGTAGCTCAGTAGGGCGTCTGCTTCGTTGACTGTTGACGCCAGCGTTGGTCCAATTGGTTGGGCTCATCCGCCGTACGTCCTCTTTCTGAGGGGCTCGTGCAAGACTTCTGCGAATCGATCAGAACAGTCATTAAAGCAGAGCATTATAGTGTTGCTATTTTTTCTGTGTTCAACACTCGCGCTTATAAGTTTAGCAGGAATGTCCGGATGGACAGACCAGTACCCGGTGGTTACCGCGGGGAGGTAAAATAAGCACAATTGATGTGTACTATGTAGTTGCAGCGACTGTGCATCACCAGTTTGATGCCTTTCAGTGCCTACCCTATTCATACAGCACCCAACCATCAGAGATCAGCCAGATCATGAAATTCGCGAGAAGTTAAAACTCTGTCCACAAATGTGTGCTTCGAAAAAAGAAAAATAAGCAAATGACGCTTATTTACCTAAAATTTAAACCAGGAAAAAATAAAAAAGGAATAGTTCTAGGACCATATTAATCATTTTATACATAGACGTAAGGAACATGGTAAGAAAAGACTCATGGCACTAATTTACAACCATGAATAAGAAATTCAGCAGGATCAGAAGCCTCAACTATTCGGGTTTTACTCCGTGTCAAAACAGTTGGCATAATACAATAATCAACCCCGATTAATTTGATCCAACTAATTAAAAATTAGGTAGTTTACATTAATTCTAATCCTTAACCACAGTAATGTTCTCAATTAGAAACAGCCATCGAAGTAAACTAATAAAGTTGGTTTGTAACAACAATAAACCACAAATACACAACCGGCTTTAAGCTCTGAATTTTCCTAATAGCAAAATATGTTATTTTCGAACGCACAAACACAACAATTTGTGGTATTTAATGAAACTGTATTCGAAAAATGTTTAATGGTCCAATTTGTGTTATTTGTTTCATTGGATTAAATTGTTTTAGAAAGAATTTAGTGTTTCTAAAATTATGTATATTTCAAAAATATAATACAAAATAGAAATATCAACTGCACACTACTCTTTTTATTTAAGCACATAAGAGTCTTTCTCATGTGAAAATTGATTTTTTATGAACACTGTAATGAGCGCTTGTTTGACTAAAAAAATTGCTTTTATCCTTTTTCGGTCTGGAAAATCATTCCTTTTTTCGTCGTCACAGGTTGATGTCCTCTCCAAAGCACATAATGTCAACCTAAAAGAGAAAAAACTTAGGTCACATGGCTGACAAGTTTCATTTAAAATGTATCTAATTTCAATCTTATCCTGGATAGCAATCTCACTCTTTCATTCTAGCACACGTTGACGGTAGTATATCATCACACTCTGGCTATACTATACAACTTGTGCACCTCAGATTGTTTAAGTTTGTATAAGTGATATAGAAAGAGAGTGTGTGCTTAGGATGAAACTTCCTCCCGACCTAGAAATAATATAAAATATGTTGCACGACTGGATCGCACGTACTTACTCATATGTGCGGTCACATTGTAGAATAAAATTCAAGAAAGTGAACATCAAAGCATTTTATTTGATTTTTGTGATTTTTGATTGTTCGAATAAAGTACGTTAAATTGTATTGAGTGAAATAATTAAAACGCTATTTGATTTCTTTAAGAAATGTAAGAACGTGTGAATTTTTTTCAAAATCGTTTTTAACAAAAACGGGTTTTACCAACAATTTTTTTTTTAAATTAAAAGAAATAATTCAAGAACACAGAAATAACATACCTATAAGTCAATATTTATTTTTAATTATAAAAAAACAAATAATTTTTAATTTTTTATTATTTAATTAAAAATTTAAAAAAAAACAAATTTAACACAGTTTTTTAATAATTTAAGTGCAACGCGTTTCGGAAGTATATTCCATCATCAGGCGTAGTCGATATTTTGTACTTTGAGTACAAAAAAAATTATTTGTTTTTTTATAATTAAAAATAAATATTGATTTAATAACTACACAGTTGGAGACCAACCACATACATAATGATATACCTATAAGGGTTTCTACGCAAAAAATGTTCTTTTTCCTCATTTTAATATAAGGCCAACAGAAAGAAAAATAGGGGCGCGACTACTGAATTTTGGAAAAAGCACTCGAAAATCTTGTTAAAAATGAAGAGAACATGAAGTTTGCATTCGATTTCCATAGTAAAATAAACAAAAACAAAACATGTTATATATATTTCGGACAGGAGGGCTGACTTTAGAAGAACGATGCAAAAAAATGTCTTCTATGGTCGGCCCCATCAATTTATTGAAAAAATATTGTTTTTTTTCATATTTTGTTGCAAAAAACACAAAAAACAAACAATTAATAGCATAAAAAACTTTATAAATGTACTTACTCTTTATATTTCAATTCTCACACTACTTTTTCTTGAACAAATCGACTATTTTTTTTCTTACCGAAACTTACACGTTCACCGCATCCAAGAACTTTAACACAAATGAGAAATTACAACAAATGAAGTAGCAGCTGAATTGTTTCAATATTTAGTATAGGCCGTTAGAAGAACAGTTAAGCTTTAAAAAAAAAAAACATTTTCGTATGTATTGTATTCATGTGTTACCTTTTATCATTCAATTTAACTCGGGGTGGCCAACTACTGGAGGTGGCCGACCTAACATGCCATGGAGCCAGTAGTCAGCCTTTTAACTTTTTTTTTTTGTTTGACGGTTCATTTAAAATCGGGTGTTTGAATTACATAGTCAACCGCCTTGGCTCCGATAAAGCATCGCTTCCCGTGAGATCAGCGAAATCAAGCATCGTTGCGCGTGGTTAGTGGAAATATGGAGGACCGTCCGAAAACCAACTGCGTGCTGTTGACATGTGTTATGTGTTTTCTGTTTTTCCGTCCTCTTTCTATCTTCTGTTCTGTCCTGTATCAATGTCGTCTTGTGTGTTGTCTTGTAATTGTCTGAGCCGATGGCCTCAGTAGCCAGTGCTCATAAGTGTCTCTACTTCGTAGATTTATCTACGGAGCAGATCAATATGTAATGTAATGTAATGTAATGTAATGAATTACATGCATGAAGTTAAGTTTATTTGGCTATTTGGACTGTGGATTGTATAAATGAACTATTTTTTGTGATTTTTGGCCCTATGAGTCTTTAGTAGTCGGCCACAATTAAATTATATATTTTTCATCCTTCTGACGGACATTAAAAAACAGCTTTTAAATTGTTCAAATCCTATAAATAATCAAAACACTATCAAGTTTAAGAAAGTAACATTTATTATATTTTTTTAATTGATTTCAACAAAACAAGCAAACAAAAACAATTTTTACTTCAAACATTTCTCACATATGAAGGATTCATCTCTAATGTCTGCAAATAGTTTGTCGCAAAGTGCGTCCATTTTAAATGGAACCATTTGGGACACATATCACAACCAACGTTTTTTAAATTGTTGTCCTCCACGTCTGAGATTAACTCCTCGCAACGAGAGCATGGTATTTTTTTTTTACTTTGTTTTTTTTACACAGTTTCTTAGTTCTTAGCCAATAAACGCTTCTCCCTTCGCCACTGTTTTCTAAGCTCCAATTCTTCGGCTTTTTTAGCTTTTGCCTGAGCTTTGTTGTTGAAGAAATCTTTCCATTGCTTAGAAATAATGCTAGATGGTGGTTTTTTGACAAAATTTTTCTTCGATTTGGGAGTTAGATCCGGAAATACCTGAAGCTGGACTTACTGCGGCGGAATTTCTTTGTGTACTAGGAATCGTTGCAGTTTCTTTCCGGGCAGAAATATTCTGTAGCAGTTCATCTATTATCGATAATGAAGTCGAATAACGTCGTGGGTGGGATGTTTCGGCTAAGCAAATGAATTTTTTTTTTTTTTTATAATTAACGCGCGCACAAGGGACTATTTGTTTCCCTTTTAATGTAACACACTGCGCGGGCATTAGGAATATAGGGAGGGGAGAGATAGGAGGTGCCGATTAACATTGGTTTTGAATGTTTGCAAATTGAAATGGCAAGGGAAAATCTCGCCGGGTAAACCATTCCAAAGTCGTGTTGTACGGCTAAAAAAAGAATCTCTATATTTCACGGTACATCCGAAATTGGGCTCAATGGTGAACTGATGAGCATTCCTTGCGAGACGAGTATTATGGGAGAAACTTTAAAGGGGAGGAATGCAACTGGCTACTTCGAGTGAACATTTTATGTAAAAGAAACGATAAAATAAGGAAAGACATAAAACATTGCGTCGGTGTTCGAGAGGGGCAATTGTTTCAGTGGCAGTTCTATTTCTTATCAATAACGCTCGATTTTGTATTCTATCAAGCATGTGAAGCGATGTTTGCGAAGCACCTAGGTGGGAGGTGGGAGTTATACTTGAGTTTAGGGGGTATAAACGCTTTATAAATTGTAGCCAGATCAGAAGGGGAAAAATAATTCTTACACCGATACAGAAAACCTAAGCACTTAGCAGCATTTTTAGCGATCTCGAAGCATTAAACTCCACACGATTCCTATTACCCCATTTGACAATGCTGTATAATTTGCAGTTTAATTAGCTGAATAATCGAACGAATATGAAAAACTGAGGGTAGAGTCGTCAGCAAAACAGTTAAGTGGATTAGAAGTAACAGACAGAAGATCATTTATATAAATGAGGAAAAGAGTCGGAGACAGAACAGACCCCTGGGGCACACCAGCATTTATTTTATGGGAATCAGACTTGAATCCGTCTAATACAACTTGTATTGAACGGTCAAGAAGATAGCTTCTAATCCAACGAACAAGTGTATCATCGATCCCAAAAGCATGCATTTTCGATAAAAGAGCTTCATGCCAAACTCTGTCAAATGCCTTGGAGATATCAAGAGCAATAATCTTACTTTCACCAAAGCGATGTAAAGATTTGTTCCACTGTTCGGTGAGATATGCCATTAGATCACCAGTGGAACGGTTGCTGCGGAAGCCATACTGACGGTCATGGAGAAGCTTACGATCTTTGAGATATTCCTTAAGCTGACGGTTAATCAGTGTTTCCATGACCTTAGAAAGAAGGGATGTCAGTGCTATGGGTCGGTAGGAGGAGGGGGAGGATGGGTCACCTTTCTTAGGGACAGGCTGGACAAATGCTGTTTTCCATCTTCTAGGAAAGATTCCAGAGCAAGTTTGCCTTCTCTGAAGAGTAAACAATTGGTTTGTTACTGTCGATGAGCGTTGGAACCGAAGATGTTGAGGAGTTTTTAATATTTTTTAAAAAAAAATGACCAAATTTTTGTACTGCCTTTGGGACACTGCAGAATTTTTTTCCGTAATTTTTGGTCATGCGAAAATTTGGTTCTTTCAATAACGGAGTTGCATGAGTTTCTTGCTTGTTTGTGCTTAATAAAAATAAAATGTAATGAAATCAAAACTTTGTATAGTCCTAGCGTTGGACTGTTGTTCCTATCTCCATGATGAAATCCTATTTTTCCTTATTTCTTCCCTGGTGACCTTGTAATGGAGTGCTAGCAAAAGGTGTTTGTTGGTCTATCGCTGTTAAGATTTCTTTTGCATGATGTAATACTTCACTAACAGAATACTCTTGTTTATCAATTGTATCTTGATGACCTCTAGTAGAAGGTGGTATGGAAACTGTCACCGAAACCTTTTTCAGCTCTCCTGCATTATCTATTACATAAGTTCCAGTTAATGTTTCTTTAAGGGGTTGAATTTCCTGGAGTTGTCCTGTTCCCATTTCGACGTTGACTGTGTGTCGTTCTCAAGCTTTTTCACAATACGCATTAACGATATGAAGTCGATTCCCTGTTTCTCAAGCTCCTCCTTTGCCAAGACTAGCACATTTTTCGCCTCATAGAAACTTGAAGCTGTTACAACTACTGTTTGTGGTGCTTCTCAAGTTCATTGCGAACACATTTGGAATAGTCGATAGCGTTGGCATCAAATGAATATATTCCACACTTTCGAAATGCGTTTTTTATACATTCCGTCCTGTCTGAGCTATCTAGCACCATTTTAAGGACTTCGCAAAAGTTTGTCTTCGTCACAGCTTTATTCGCATTCCCGGGAATACTTTGCCATTTGTGAACGGTTTTTTTTTATAGTCGGTCTTCAATCCCTTAAATGCACCTAAATCGGCTGGCTGAGTAATATGAGTGGTATTTGGATAAAGGGAATATAAAATGATTCCGTTATCTCTGCAGAAGTCACTCAGTTCCATTGTAAGATGGGACTTGTGACCATCAACCAGAAACAATACTGGGCGCTTGATACCACTTTCTGTAAATTAGTTATTGAAACCGTTGGCCACGTATTCAAAAAATGTATCGGACCGCATCCAGCCAGTTTCCGACCTTCCCAATGCCCAATCGTCGGGCATGTTCTTCACCACAGCTAAAGGAGGGCGCACATAAGGGAACACGAACAGAGGCGGACGGGTTTTACCATCCGCACTGAATACAAAGAGCACTGTTAAAGTCTCCTTGTCATTTCCTGCATTAACCTTATACAGGTTCTTCCAACCGTTAGGAGCCAAAACTAATCCCGACTTTGGAGCCAAGCTAAAAGAAGTTTCATCTCCATTGAATATTCTAGAGGGGTCTTCTAAAACGTCTTCTGCGTTTATTTCTTTGAGGTAATTCTGAAGGTCTTTAAACCATTTTCGGACTGCCTCCTCTGTTACAATGGCTCTGCCTTTTGACAATCCCTCTGGTGTTCTGAGCGTCAATTGCGGATGCCGCTTTAAAAAGCCATAGTACCAAGTCTTTTCTGGAAGGCCATCTTTAAATGGTGTTGTTCGCTTTTCCTCCAAAATAATTTTTTGCACTGTTTGCAAAAGATCGTAGGGCTTCAGAGGAAACCCACATTTTGCGGGGTTAATTATCCAATCCACCAAACTTTGTTCCTCTCTCTTAGTGAGGACGGTGCTGGGGCCCATTTGCCTGGGTTTTTCGGGAACTCGACCATGAATTCGGTCCTGTAAAGTAGCTCTTGATACATTATATTCCTTACTGGCCTTTCGGATAGACCATTTTTCGTCTCTAATTTTTGTAAGAGCTTATAAAACTCACGAAGTTTCGATTCTATTGTTTGATTTGCCTAAAATATTTTATTTTTAATGATTTAGGTACATTTAAGAACAAAATAAAAAAAAATCACTTACCCGTTTTCAAAATATTGATTTTCCAAAAAAAAAATGAAAAAAAATTATTAAAAATACAAAAAAAAAAGTTTTCGAAAAAAAAATGTATGCAAAATTACTAAGGCTACCTACGTATTTTTGAATATCAATTTTGATAATAATCGCATCACTAGTTTTCGAGAAAGTCGAAGAAAAAATAACCGGTGCTATGGGAGGTAACGTTTTTAACCCACGATATTAATTTTTTTTTTCACCAAAATATAATGCTTACCTACAGTACACTGATTTTTTTCATAAAAAATCTTCAAGCCGTTTTCGAGAAAAATAAGCTTTTACACAACGGTTATAAAACAGGTACCGTTATTTTATGAGTTAAAAAAAATTGAAAAAACTCCTCTGTAGAATGTCAGAATAACCTTAGGTTCTAAATTTGAAGACGATTTGCCCAAAAGTTTAGGCTACAGTAAGAGCCTTTTTCGAGAAAAATAAGCTTCTACACAACGGCTATATGACAGGTGCCGTTATTTTTTTTAGTTAAAAAAATTGAAAAAACTCCTCTGTAGAATGTCAGATTAACCATAGGTTCTAAATTTGAAGACGATTTGCCCAAAAGTTTAGGCTACAGTAAGAGCCTTTTTCGAGAAAAATAAGCTTCTACACAACGGCTATATGACAGGTGCCGTTATTTTTTTTAGTTAAAAAAATTGAAAAAACTCCTCTGTAGAATGTCAGATTAACCATAGGTTCTAAATTTGAAGACGATTTGCCCAACAGTTTAGGCTACAGTAAGAGCCTTTTTCGAGAAAAATAAGCTTCTACACAACGGCTATATGACAGGTGCCGTTATTTTGTTTAGTTAAAAAAATTGAAAAAACTCCTCTGTAGAATGTCAGATTAACCATAGGTTCTAAATTTGAAGACGATTTGCCCAACAGTTTAGGCTACAGTTAGAGCCTTTTTCGAGAAAAATAATCTTCTACACAACGGCTATATGACAGGTGCCGTTATTTTTTTTAGTTAAAAAAATTGAAAAAACTCCTCTGTAGAATGTCAGACTAACCTTAGGTTCTAAATTTGACGACGATTTGCCCAACAGTTTAGGCTACAGTAAGAGCCTTTTTCGAGAAAAATAAGCTTCTACACAACGGCTATATGACAGGTGCCGTTATTTTTTTTAGTTAAAAAAATTGAAAAAACTCCTCTGTAGAATGTCAGATTAACCATAGGTTCTAAATTTGAAGACGATTTGCCCAAAAGTTTAGGCTACAGTAAGAGCCTTTTTCGAGAAAAATAAGCTTCTACACAACGGCTATATGACAGGTGCCGTTATTTTTTTAAGTTAAAAAAATTGAAAAAACTCCTCTGTAGAATGTCAGATTAACCATAGGTTCTAAATTTGAAGACGATTTGCCCAACAGTTTAGGCTACAGTAAGAGCCTTTTTCGAGAAAAATAAGCTTCTACACACGGCTATATGACAGGTGCCGTTATTTTGTTTAGTTAAAAAAATTGAAAAAACTCCTCTGTAGAATGTCAGATTAACCATAGGTTCTAAATTTGAAGACGATTTGCCCAACAGTTTAGGCTACAGTTAGAGCCTTTTTCGAGAAAAATAATCTTCTACACAACGGCTATATGACAGGTGCCGTTATTTTTTTTAGTTAAAAAAATTGAAAAAACTCCTCTGTAGAATGTCAGACTAACCATAGGTTCTAAATTTGAAGACGATTTGCCCAACAGTTTAGGCTACAGTTAGAGCCTTTTTCGAGAAAAATAAGCTTCTACACAACGGCTATATGACAGGTGCCGTTATTTTTGTAGTTAAAAAAATTGAAAAAACTCCTCTGTAGAATGTCAGATTAACCATAGGTTCTAAATTTGAAGACGATTTGCCCAACAGTTTAGGCTACAGTTAGAGCCTTTTTCGAGAAAAATAAGCTTTTACACAACGGCTATATGACAGGTGCCGTTATTTTTTTAGTTAACAAAAATTGAAAAAACTCCTCTGTAGAATGTCAGATTAACCATAGGTTCTAAATTTGAAGACGATTTGCCCAACAGTTTAGGCTACAGTTAGAGCCTTTTTCGAGAAAAATAAGCTTTTACACAACGGCTATATGACAGGTGCCGTTATTTTTTTAGTTAAAAAAAATTGAAAAAACTCCTCTGTAGAATGTCAGACTAACCTTAGGTTCTAAATTTGAAGACGATTTGCCCAACAGTTTAGGCTACAGTTAGAGCCTTTTTCGAGAAAAATAAGCTTCAACACAACGGCTATATGACAGGTGCCGTTATTTTGTTTAGTTAAAAAAATTGAAAAAACTCCTCTGTAGAATGTCAGATTAACCATAGGTTCTAAATTTGAAGACGATTTGCCCAACAGTTTAGGCTACAGTTAGAGCCTTTTTCGAGAAAAATAATCTTCTACACAACGGCTATATGACAGGTGCCGTTATTTTTTTTAGTTAAAAAAATTGAAAAAACTCCTCTGTAGAATGTCAGACTAACCATAGGTTCTAAATTTGAAGAAGATTTGCCCAACAGTTTAGGCTACAGTTAGAGCCTTTTTCGAGAAAAATAAGCTTCTACACAACGGCTATATGACAGGTGCCGTTATTTTTGTAGTTAAAAAAATTGAAAAAACTCCTCTGTAGAATGTCAGATTAACCATAGGTTCTAAATTTGAAGACGATTTGCCCAACAGTTTAGGCTACAGTTAGAGCCTTTTTCGAGAAAAATAAGCTTTTACACAACGGCTATATGACAGGTGCCGTTATTTTTTTAGTTAAAAAAAATTGAAAAAACTCCTCTGTAGAATGTCAGATTAACCATAGGTTCTAAATTTGAAGACGATTTGCCCAACAGTTTAGGCTACAGTTAGAGCCTTTTTCGAGAAAAATAAGCTTTTACACAACGGCTATATGACAGGTGCCGTTATTTTTTTAGTTAAAAAAAATTGAAAAAACTCCTCTGTAGAATGTCAGACTAACCTTAGGTTCTAAATTTGAAGACGATTTGCCCAACAGTTTAGGCTACAGTTAGAGCCTTTTTCGAGAAAAATAAGCTTCTACACAACGGCTATATGACAGGTGCCGTTATTTTTGTAGTTAAAAAAAATTGAAAAAACTCCTCTGTAGAATGTCAGACTAACCTTAGGTTCTAAATTTGAAGACGATTTGCCCAACAGTTTAGGCTACAGTTAGAGCCTTTTTCGAGAAAAATAAGCTTCTACACAACGGCTATATGACAGGTGCCGTTATTTTTTTTAGTTAAAAAAATTGAAAAAACTCCTCTGTAGAATGTCAGATTAACCATAGGTTCTAAATTTTAAGACGATTTGCCCAACAGTTTAGGCTACAGTTAGAGCCTTTTTCGAGAAAAATAATCTTCTACACAACGGCTATATGACAGGTGCCGTTATTTTTTTTAGTTAAAAAAATTGAAAAAACTCCTCTGTAGAATGTCAGACTAACCTTAGGTTCTAAATTTGAAGACGATTTGCCCAACAGTTTAGGCTACAGTTAGAGCCTTTTTCGAGAAAAATAAGCTTCTACACAACGGCTATATGACATGTGCCGTTATTTTTTTAGTTAAAAAAATTGAAAAAACTCCTCTGTAGAATGTCAGACTAACCTTAGGTTCTAAATTTGAAGACGATTTGCCCAACAGTTTAGGCTACAGTTAGAGCCTTTTTCGAGAAAAATAAGCTTCTACACAACGGCTATATGACATGTGCCGTTATTTTTTTAGTTAAAAAAATTGAAAAAACTCCTCTGTAGAATGTCAGACTAACCTTAGGTTCTAAATTTGAAGACGATTTGCCCAACAGTTTAGGCTACAGTTAGAGCCTTTTTCGAGAAAAATAAGCTTCTACACAACGGCTATATGACATGTGCCGTTATTTTTTTAGTTAAAAAAATTGAAAAAACTCCTCTGTAGAATGTCAGACTAACCTTAGGTTCTAAATTTGAAGACGATTTGCCCAACAGTTTAGGCTACAGTTAGAGCCTTTTTCGAGAAAAATAAGCTTCTACACAACAGCTATATGACAGGTGCCGTTATTTTTTTAGTTAAAAAAAATTGAAAAAAATCCTCTGTAGAATGTCAGACTAACCTTAGGTTCTAAATTTGAAGACGATTTGCCCAACAGTTTAGGCTACAGTTAGAGCCTTTTTCGAGAAAAATAAGCTTCTACACAACGGCTATATGACATGTGCCGTTATTTTTTTAGTTAAAAAAATTGAAAAAACTCCTCTGTAGAATGTCAGACTAACCTTAGGTTCTAAATTTGAAGACGATTTGCCCAACAGTTTAGGCTACAGTTAGAGCCTTTTTCGAGAAAAATAAGCTTCTACACAACGGCTATATGACAGGTGCCGTTATTTTTTTAGTTAAAAAAAATTGAAAAAACTCCTCTGTAGAATGTCAGACTAACCTTAGGTTCTAAATTTGAAGACGATTTGCCCAACAGTTTAGGCTACAGTTAGAGCCTTTTTCGAGAAAAATAAGCTTCTACACAACGGCTATATGACAGGTGCCGTTATTTTTTTTAGTTAAACAAATTGAAAAAACTCCTCTGTAGAATGTCAGATTAACCATAGGTTCTAAATTTGAAGACGATTTGCCCAAAAGTTTAGGCTACAGTAAGAGCCTTTTTCGAGAAAAATAAGCTTCTACACAACGGCTATATGACAGGTGCCGTTATTTTTTTTTAGTTAAAAAAATTGAAAAAACTCCTCTGTAGAATGTCAGACTAACCATAGGTTCTAAATTTGAAGACGATTTGCCCAACCGTTTAGGCTACAGTTCAAATTACATCCGTACAGACAGACGGACAGAACTTTGCCAGTAACTCAAATATGTCTCTATCATCGTAATGTCATGTTTGATTGTTATCTCTAAATTTTTTTTGCACAAATGCATAACTTGCATTATAGTACTTATAATCGCAAGTAAAAAAACAATCCAAAGGAAACCCTGCTTTCAAAGAATTATTCTTTTTGTTGGTTTTATTATTGAAATTACGCATACAAAATAAAATACACTTTTTCCTAAAAGAAAATTATAAAATATTTGCTCTGAACCAAAATATACTTCAACTCAGATTTCTTAGTTTTCAACTTAAACAATATTAGTTCTTGTTCAACTTGACACAATATTTTGGATACTTTAATCCTTACATAATATAAATAACAACAAATACGGTCACACTCAAAATACGTTTCGTATCTATTATAATTCCCTAATGGCCTTTATCTTCCTGTGCACACATGTTAACTAACAAAAAGTGAAAAATGTCACATGCAATTTAATAAGGGTTAATAGTTCAGTCGACCCCGAACGAGTTAATGTTTTCCCTTTTTGAACTAAAACAAAGACATGGGCAACATATTTACATCTTTGCGTCTATTTATCAACATCAACATAATCATGTTGATGTGTAAAATGTAATTTATCAACTCAATTAAGCCGACCACAAATTAATCATTTCACATATACATATAGACTCAAATATGTTACTTGTGTTTTTGAGATATATAGTTGGCATCCTCTCTTTTTTTGGCCCACAAATTACTGAAAATAGTTTATGAAATAAAATGACGTTTGTTTAAAGAGAAAATAATTTTTGATGATACCTTAGTTTGCGGTGAGATTAGATATAAGAAAATTAATCCAACATAATTCAACCAAAATTTAATCAAATTAAGGTGAATATTGAACCAGGGGGGCATAACCTCGTCTTATATTGAAATATGAAATAGCGTACCATTTCCTGGTGATCTGATTACTAATCTCCTATAACAGTGGAACAAATCCGAACATCTTTTTGGAGCAAATAAAATTATTGCACTAAATATTTAACTACAAAGGCATTTAATTAAGTTTGTCATTTAGCTGTTTTATCGAAAATGCATCAAAAGATCCCTTTCTCGTTGGATCACAAATTTTCTTTAGAACCATTCTTTACAAATTGTATTGGACGGCTAAAAATCTGAAACCCACAATATAATTGCTGGCATGTACTAGGCGCCTGTAACACAATACATGAATTGCTTGTTGAACAAGTGGAATATAACAAGTTTTTAAAATTTGTCTACCACGGAATAACAAGTCTAGGCGATCTAGTAACAATTATTGTTTGGCTTCTTTCAACAAGTGGGAAATTTCACAATTTCATAGTTTTTGTAACTAAAAACAACAAGTGTTAAGAAAAAAAGAGAATACACTTGTTGAATTGTTGATAAATTTCAACCGACAGTCGGGGATATGTTGGAAGTCAACAAGTTTGGACTAAGCACTTGCAGTAGTGTTAATCAAGCGATAGATTTAGAACGATCGTTCTGATTTTATTAAGTGATCCAGAGTTTAAAAAAAAAGTTATTTTTTTATTCTCAATCGGACAGTATTGTCGAGGACCAAAGACGGACAAAAGTGTTTAAAGAATGAATTAAATTTTTAATAGAACCCGATGTGTTTATTGAAAAAAAATCGTGTGGCCGTAGAAATTGCTAATAACCCTAAAATAAAACCAATAAAAGTAGGGAACTAACTGCAAGGCAAAAAATATTGATATCCTTGCATTGCTTAGCAACAGTGGCAAACTAATGAAATTTAATTTCAAAAACAAGTTACCTAAATGCTCGAAGCTTAAACCTAGAAAAGTTGGATTATTTTAGGTATGTTTTTTGTGGCCTGGGAATTGACATTATTTGTGTTACTGAGACTTGGTGGAGAACAAGTAGTGAATGTACTGATCCAGATGATGTTGTTCAATTGTATGAAATACCTGGCTATAAACTTATATGTAACAATAGGGTTACCACTACCACAGGGGGAGGAGTTGCTGTGTACTGTAGTCAAACAATTAAACACACAATATTGAGTCAATCTGATTGCAGTGGAGTAGAATATCTGTTGTTGGAATTAAATGATGTAATTACAAAAATGGTTGTTGGTGTTGTCTACAACCCCAACCGATCCCTTTCGCCTGAACCATTATTTTCAGCAATTCGAGATTTTACTGCCCTCTACGAACATATCATAGTTTGTGGTGATCTAAACACCACAACTACTAGATGTTATTATGGTTTCCGATTTATCAAATGTATTACTTCAAGACCAGCTCTCCCTGGGGGGTGTGACTGATCATGACTTGTTGTTCTGTACATACAATGTTGACTTTTCACGTTCACCCCAGTCATCATCTTTTCAATTTAGAGACTTTTCTTCCGTTGATTATAACGCGCTGCATACTGCTGCTTGCCTCCTACCTTGGCGTGATTGCTACCTTACTTCAAATGTAGATGAAAAGGTCAACCACATACAATCTTTATTATTGGATCTCTATACTAGGCATGTTCCTTTAAAAACTGTGGCAATCCGCAACAATAAATGTCCCTGGTTCACATCAGAGGTGCGAAATGCAATTAAAATTAGAAATATGGCATATTCGAAATGGAAGCATACTGCTCTTAATCATGATTGGGATTTTTTTTGCCGAGCTCGTAATCATTCAACTTTCGTAACACGAAGAGCAAAGAAAAGATATTTTTTATCCAAATTGAGCACTAACCAAACTTCGAAAAAACTCTGGACTAATTTGCGTTCAATTGGCGTTGGAAAAAAGAATGTTCTTGGTACCATTCCAAATGTTAATGTACTCAATAATACCTTTCTTTCTAGTGATATTGGCAACCCACGTTTTGTTCTGAACAATCAGTTGTTTCATGATTTTAACTTTGATTTCGAAGTAGTTTCTGAAATCGATGTCGTTAACATCTTGAGATCTATTAAATCAAATGCTATCGGTGAAGATGGTATACCCATTCGCTTTGTTAAAATGGTCTTACCTCATATTCTAAGTTGTATTACACACGTTATTAATTTCTGTATTACTTCATTAACTTTTCCTGAAACTTGGAAGTTAGCTAAAGTCATTCCTGTTCCAAAAAAAACCCCAGCCATCATCACCTGCAGATTTTCGTCCTATAAGCATTTTGCCATGTCTGTCAAAGGTCTTGGAGAAAGCTCTTGCGAACCAAATTTCAAATTATCTAAGTCAACACTGTTTGTTATCCCCAATACAGTCTGGATTTCGAAAACACCATAGCTGCTCTACAGCTATGATAAAAATTCTTAATGACATTAGAATTAAGTTTGATTTAGACTACGTCACGGTCCTTTGTCTGCTTGATTTCTCCAAAGCCTTTGACAGAGTGGATCATAATGTGCTTTGCTTGAAACTACGATCCTATTTCGGCTTCAGTGTAGCTTCGGTGAGCCTAATTTATAATTACTTATGTAACCGCCATCAAAGGGTAGTTTACGGTGAAACTTTTTCCCAACTTGGTTCCCCTGTTGCAGGAGTACCCCAAGGATCTATTTTGGGACCAATATTATTTTGTCTTTTTATTAATGACCTTCCTAAAGTTTGCACAAATTTATCTGTTCATCTTTATGCTAATGATGTGCAAATATATTTAACTCGGCCCATTGGGCTTATTGAGGATCTGATAGCCAGAATAAATGAAGATTTGTTAAATATTTACCAATGGTCGATCTGCAATGGACTCAGTCTTAATCCAACCAAATCCCAGCTAATGCTTATTTCGAAGAGGCCTTACGACACCGATGATTTTTCACCTGTACTCCTTAACAACATACGACTGAAGTTTGTTAACGTTGTAACCAATCTCGGTTTTAAGCTTACCCGTTCATTGTCAGCTGATGCACACATAAATTATGTTGTTGGGAGAATCTACGCAGGATTGCGAAAACTTCGGCTAACTTCTGGCTTTACGCCAACTGAAATTAAACTACGGCTAGTTAAGACTTTATTTATGCCCATTATTGATTTTGCCACAGTTGTCTACTGCAAACTTGACTGGAACTCTCTGCATAAGCTACTAGTTGCATTTAATGACTCGATAAGGTATGTTTATGGGATTTTCCGGTATGAGCATATATCGCAATATCACAAATTAGTTCTCGGTTGCACATTTCAGCAGTTTCTTGACGTAAGGTGCTGTATTTTCATGCATAAAATCATAACATATAAAACACCTGAGTACCTTTTCGACAAACTGCAATTTGCTCAATCGACCAGAACTTTGAATCTAATCACTCCTAGTTTCTCTTATCTGATCACTTCGCGTCTCTTTTTTATTCATGTCACAACCTGTAACCTCCTCCACATTTTTGTTTTGTTTTCTCTCTTCACTCATTTTCACATCCCTTCAAGTCCTTTTTCTTCATTTCTCTCCCTTTGCTCTTCTTTTTACTATCTTTAACTTCTTCTACCTTATTCTTCTTTTTATTAATATTCTCTATCAGATGCTTTTTTCTCATATAAGTTTAGATACTTTTTGTAAATATTTTATGTGTTATAACTTGAAATGATTAAATTAGTTGTCTACTTTTTTGTATTTTTCTTTATTATAATTTTTAACTAAACAATATCCAAACTATTACAATGTGCTGTAAAAGACTTAAGTCTTATTTGTACAACCTTATCTTAAATAAATTGAATTGAATTGAATTGAAGTTTGTTGGACTGAAACTTACATAGTTGAACTTACCCTACAAGACTTTTATGCGAGTAGTTTGTGGCCTTATATCGATAAATTTTGTCAAAAAACGTCTCCAATGTTTGTCCAATTTTTTTCCAGCAGGCAACGAAAATATCTCCTGCCATTTTTTATCACCTTTTTTTGTTTTATTTAATTAATCAGAAAAAGCACCAAGCAAATTATGTTTGTTTTCTCTGATTTTGTACAAAATGATTATTTTTATTCTTTGAAAATGTACGACTAATTTTTGTAGCTCGACTTGTTAAACTGATTCAACAAGTGAATTGAATTTCTTTTAACTGAAAATTGTTATGGTTTTAATTATGTTACATACAAGATGTTAACTTGTCAAATGAGCAAAGTTAAACAGTGGTTGTAGAATAATTGACTTCTTTTTTGGCCTCATTTTCGAAAATAATCTCCTATCGGCGCGTATTATTTAATGCTTTGAAAACTCAAATCTGTTTGCTGTCGTTAAAGCGTGATTTGCCTCCCTTACCACTCTGTCTATAAGGGACACTAGCATCAAGGAAATTAAAAGCCTGCGATTCTCGGTATTTGCATCTTGAAACATCTCTTATGGAACTAACACATACTCGACGTTGCCAAAAACGTCGCAAGATGTTTAGGCTTTCTAATGAGATGTAAGAAATTTTTGTTTTTTTTTTTAATTTGGTAATAATCTATAAAAAATATACATGCGTACGTCCAAAGCATGAGTATAACTTCTATATGTCGGCTGGTTCTCCATTAACTTACTGAAGTCTCTTTGATAGTATTAAAAACCGAGCTTTTAAAATTATTGGAGACAGGATCATCATAGATACATTTTAAAAGCCGTCATAATTCATCTTGCCTTTCTCCTTTTTATCGTTACTTCGTAAATGCTCCAGAGAAGTACGCAGCTGCAACATCACTCTTCCAGGAGATACGTTCTTTAGTCGTACTACACGAATGTGGACGTCTCTACTCGGCTCGGTCTTTCGCTTTGATTGTGATTGTGATATTAAAATCATAAAAAAGACAAATGTACGGCAACACTTGCTCTTAAATCTAACCTGATTTTCCTTATTTTGCACAGTGTTATTGGCATTTTAAGGGTGATTAGAAAATAAAACTCTGTTCTTACTTTTTTGCTGTTTTATCAATTCAATTTCTATAAAGTTTTTTTTAACTTGTTTGCAGAATGATGATATTTTTTTTTTTATTTACATTTGTAATTGAAACATTCTTAAAAAAAACTTACATTATAAGCTCTATCAAGGCTAAATTCGCCAACATTAGCCTAATATGCGCTAATGCCCCCACAGAGGACAAAGATGACGCCACCAAGGATGACTTCTATGAGCTCCTGGACAAAACCTATGAGCAATGCCCTAAATACGACGTTAAGATCGTACTAGGCGATTTTAATGCCAAAATAGGAAATCTTTGGTAGGACTGTCGGAAAACATAGCCTACACGACACAACGTCTGAAAACGGACTTAGGCTAATTGACTTCGCAGCGGCACATAACGTCGCCATTGCAAGCACACGGTTTCCTCATCTCGATATACACAAAGGGACTTGGCGACACCCATATCAAAGAACCGTCAATCAGATTGATCACGTTGCGATCGATGCAAGACACGCCTCCAGTATCTTGGATGTTCGCACCTTCCGAGCAGCTAACATCGACTCGGATCACTACCTTGTTGCAGCAAAGGTAAGAATGCGAATAACCCGAACTCCACAACAACGGAGTAATACTGTGAGGAAGTATGACGTCGGAAAGTTGCAATCGCAAGAAACCGCCAGAACCTATGCCGATCGAATATCCCGTAACCTCTCAAGAAATCCAGTACCGCCAGCATCAAGTGCCGAAAATCAGTTGCAACACTGCCAACAAGCCATCAGAGATGCCGCAACTGATGTGCTAGGTTTCACCAGACCACCACCATGAAACCTCTGGTTTGATGACGAATGCAGGCAGGCCCATGCAGCCAAACAAGAGGCATATAAAGCGACGAGGCAAAGAAAGACGAGAGCTGCTCGCGAGCTTTACGAGCAGAAAAGACGGGAAGAACACCGGCTTCTCCAAAAGAAAAAGAGAGAGCATGAGAAGCGTGCGATCGAAGATATTGAGGGATGCTATTCCAGGAACAACGTGCGGAAGTTTTACCAACAGGTAAAAAGAACATGCCAAGGAAAAAAATCCCGCACAGAAGCCTGTAGAGATAGGAATGGAAACCTCGTAGTAGAGTCACAGTCGGTGCTGAGTACATGGAAGGACCATTTCTGCAGACTGTTAAACGGCGATGAAGGCCAAAATCCCGCTGTCAGGCAGAATGAACCATTCAACATGGATGATGACAGACAAAACTTCCGTCCACCTGACCAAAATGAAGTAAGGATAGCAATATCTAAACTAAAAAACAACAAAGCTGCTGGACCCGACGGACTACCCGCCAAACTTTTTAAAGCGGCCGGAGATGACCTGGTGGAGTGCATACACCAACTCATCTCTAAAGTTTGGTCAGAAGAAAGTATGCCTGATGAATGGAACCTCAGCATCGTTTGCCCGATCCACACGAAAGGAGACCCTCTAAACTGCGCCAACTATAGAGGAATAAGTCTCCTGAATATCGCCTACAAGATCCTCTCTGCCGTACTATGTGAACGCCTGAAACCTTTCGTCAGCAACCTGATTGGCCCCTATCAGTGTGGTTTCAGACCAGGAAAGTCCACAATCGATCAAATGTTCACTCTACGGCAGATCCTGGAAACCACCCAAGAATTCCAAATCGATACCCACCACCTCTTTATCGATTTTAAGGCCGCGTACGATAGCATTTATAGAGACGAGCTATACAGAGCCATGTCAGGTTTTGGCATCCCCACAAAACTCGTCCGACTGTGCAGGATGACGATGGAGAACTCTCGCTGCTCCGTCAAGGTTGGTACTGACCTCACAGAAGCTTTTGACGTCAAAAAAGGATTCCGACAAGGTGATGCGCTATCGTGCGATTTCTTCAACTTAATACTTGAAAAAATTATAAGAAACTCGCAAGTCAATTATAGTGGGACAATTTTTTTCAAGTCTGTGCAATTGCTAGCATACGCTGACGACATAGACATCATTGGCAGAACTCGGCGAGCTATCACTGGAACGTTTGCTAGCATAGAAGCTGAAGCAGCTAAGATGGGACTAGCAGTCAATGAGGCCAAAACGAACTACCTGCTGTCCACAAAAAGGGACACACAACACCGGCGGATTGGACAAAACATCACAATAGACAGGTACAACTTTGAGGTAGTTAGGGACTTTGTGTACCTCGGATCCGCTATAACATCTGACAACAACATCTCGTCAGAAATAAAGCGAAGAATTACTCTTGCCAATCGCTGTTTCTATGGGCTAGGAAGGCAACTGAGTAGCAAAGCCCTCTCTCGAAAGACAAAGGAGACTATGTATCAGACCCTAATCATCCCAGTCCTGCTCTATGGCGCCGAGGCATGGACTCTATCTAAAGCGGATGAAGATATCCTTAGTCGTTTCGGGTGTAAGATTCTTCGGAGGATTGTTGGCCCTATCTGCGTTAACGGGCTTTGGAGGAGAAGGTTCAACCAAGAACTATACGAGCTGTACAGCGACATTGACCTGGTCAAAAAAATACGTATATCACGTTTAAGATGGCTAGGTCATGTAGAGCGAATGGACAACAATGCTCCGGCTCGCAGGATCTTCGATTCAATCCTAGAGGGTAGACGCAGTCAAGGAAGACCTCGCCTTAGGTTGCGCGCTCAAGTGGAGGACGACCTCAACCAACTTGGAGTGCAAAACTGGAGGCAGCTAGCCAAAGACCGAGCTGGCTGGAGAAGCATGTTGGTTGAGGCCCAGGTTCATCCCGAACTGTAGCGCCACCTAAGTAAGTAAGTATAAGCTTTTCTTCTTTTAGTATATTGATGTTTTGTTGGTAGCTTATAGAGCTATGGTATAAAGTATTCTTAGAGAATGTTCAGTTTGAATAATTGAATTATGTTTAACAGTCCAAGTCCAAGTTGTTAATAAACTATTCAATTCAGGCTTTGAGATAGTTCCGTATTATATTAATAAATATATTAAAGTTTTAATAATGCGATTTGGTATTTTTTGTTGTTCTCATCCTAGCTTGGTGTTGTATTGCCCTACACCAATATTTTATAGCACATAATTCGTTCTACTAATGAAGAGTAAAACTGATAAGTTGCTATGGCAGACAATGATAGCTACGGTCAATGAAAACAAATCCGGTAATGTTGTGTAACAGCAGCTTCAGAATTTGGTTTGCATAAATTACGTAAAGCAATGGTTCCAGAATAGATCCTTGCGGGACTCCATACTAAAGAATATAATACTTGCTTGTCATTGGCTATATAACTTAAATGTCCTACACCGGAAAAAATGATTTTATTTGAATATAAATGAAATTGAATGAAATCTTCAAACATCATTAATTATTTCAACACATAACTTTTATTCCCTACAACAATTTTACCTGTTGCAAAAATTTGTCAAAAAAAATATAACCGCATTAAACAAAATTTTTTTTAGGTAAACGTACCGTATCACATACAAATAATAGCAATCAGAAACAAAGTGCATTTTCGACGGTTTAACTAAAAAGTATGGGTTTGAGGGTATAACTCATCAGGAGGACAATGAAACCATTAAAACGACAGTTATTGGGTCTACAGAATGTGTCCCGAAACTTAATGGAGCAATGGGAAATCTTTTGATTTAAAGCTTGGTCGAATAGCAACTAATGTGTTCTGCAGTTTAAGAGGAAAAATGAAATAGGCTTTACGTCACAAGACTTTAATATTATAGTTTCAAACACATTTATCACTTAGGGTTTTCGAGGTGCTATTTCTATTTTTTTTTGTGTGGCAAAATTTTTGTGGTAATTTAAGATTTTGGTTTAATTTTTTAAGAACACATTAACGTTTTGACTATAGCGAGTTTGAACTTATGGTTGATTTTATAAGTCCTGGATGCAGTTATAGGAAACACCTTACTTTGTTCACGGCTTTTTCAAAGATTGAGTCTAATTAATTTTAATTTTAATTTCTTCCCAAATCATTTTATTAATATACATAAATGAAAAGTAAGCAAAGAGGTCTAAAGGATATAAATCAATGATAAAACAACGGCCCACAAAACAAAATCCTCAAAGTAAAATTGTGTCTTTGATAGAGAAAAGCATGGATTCACATATTGAAATGAAACGAAAAACGTTTTTTTAGAGTGTTTAATAGCTAAAACACCGAAAAAATAAATCCTAATTTATAAATAAAACTCAGAGACAACTTGTTATTGTCCTGTTATTGACGAAGAAATTGCCCCAAAACGGAAGTTTTTAATGAACAATTTCTCCTACTTTCCAATTACTAATTAATACATCTTAACAAAACAGATTCACAGCTGAAAACAAACATGAGCTTTTAATCATTTAAGTTGCCGCCACACAATGAAAGGAAAATGCTTTCAGAAAGCGTTTCGAAAATTCCTATTTTTAAATTTTCTTGAAAGTATTTTCAGAGAGCAGTCACTCTATGAAAGCAAAATGATTTTGAAAGCGACTTTTTACTTCCAAGAAATTAATATTTCTATGAAAGCGAAAGTGTTTTCTTAAAGCACTTTCTGAAAGTTTTTTTTTTGTGTAAACGGGTGTGGTATTTGCCACTCTGGTCTTTCGTTTATTGTTTATCTAATATATAGAATAATTTCGAGCTGCAAATAAAATAGGTATAGCATTATGAGCCAGTAAATTAATAGGTGATAGAGAAATTACGGATTGAATTACATCTCTCCTGCACAGCCGTAATGTAACGTGTCTTTCGCTGTTTTATCGATTTTTTTACAAAAAGTGCTCCAGTTTAATTCCTCCCCTGAAATAATTCCACCGTAATACTTGCACTGATAGAAATGCCAATCACTTTACCCTTGAGCCCAACTTCCCATGTAGGTACTGTTAAGTGTAGAGATTCTTTCTTTAGATGCACCACTAGAATGTCGACCACATTGCCAGACTTTAATTTTCGTTCTCATTTTGATATGCAGGACTTCAATACTTCATACTTTTTATTTCTTTTAAGTGCTTTTTCGCACATGCAAATTATAGAAAAAAATGTAAAATGAAATTTGAGCCTTTGGGTCAAATAAGAATTTAAAAGAAAAAAGATTTTTCTTAAAGTTTTTCAAAAATTAAAAAAACAAAAAATTTTTATTGAAAATCAAAGAAAAAAAGCTCCCATGGGACGTACCGTTTATAACACAACATCTTAAAATATTTATTAGCGATTATAGGTACTATAATGCAAGTAATGAATTCGGGTAGATTAAGAACTTGAGATACCATTTAGAGAAACATATTTGAGTTATTGGCAAAATTCTGACTGCCTGCATGGACATATTTTGGCCTGAACATAGGATCGTTTTTTTCTTCGACTTTCTTAAAAATTGGTAAACCGATAACAATCGAAATTGGTATTTAGGAATCTGTAGGTGGCCAAAGTAATTTCACAATAAATTAGGAATTTTCGAATAACTTTCTTTTTGTAATTTTAATACTTAAAAAAATTGAAAAATCAATACATATTTTAAAAAGGGGTAGGTGACCTTTTTTTAATTTTGTTCTTAAATGTTTGTGTTCTTTTTTTTTTAACAAAGTTGATTTACTTTCTTGAAAACGTTTTCATAAACTAGTCACACACTGAAAATATTTTTTGCGAAAGCGTTTTCAAAAAAGCAAATCATTTTCAGAAAACGCTTTCAAAAAAGTTCAGTTTTCTGAAAGCACTTTCCTTTCATAGTGTGACGGCACCTTTAAGAATGATCGTTGGGTCTAAAGGAAATGAAAGACTGAGCTGCAATAGCCTCGACGTTAAGCCTACCACCTTTGTGTCGTTGACTGTAACATAAGGATCGAATTCACAATGACTTGGTTAACAAGTAAAGAGATATTTTATATTAAACAAACCTAATATTTGCTGCGTAAAATGTCTTATTTTCATCAATGTAAGCTATTTCATTTTAAATAAAAAAAAAAAAAACGAACACCTGCTGCGAGCAAACAAATATAGCTAAGACGTAAAAAACGAAAGCATAATGTGCTCTTCTTGAATTGCATATTGCAATGCCATCCAAAACGTAGTATATTTATATATAATTTTATATCAAAGAAGAAGGAACGCTTTTAGTAGCTTATGCTGTGTGCATCGAAGCCAGAAACAAACACATTGTGATTTGTAATACCAATTCACATTTTAACGGGTGATTTTTTTGAGGTTAGGATTTTCATGCATTAGTATTTGACAGATCACGCGGGATTTCAGACATGGTGTCAAAGAGAAAGATGCTCAGTATGCTTTGACATTTTATCATGAATAGACTTACAACGTCGAATTTTCAGTGAATGGGCCCTAGAAAAGTTGGCAGAAAATCCGCTTTTTTATCGACAAATTTTGTTCAGCGATGAGGCTCATTTCTGGTTGAATGGCTACGTAAATAAGCAAAATTGCCGCATTTGGAGTGAAGAGCAACCAGAAGCCGTTCAAGAACTGCCCATGCATCCCGAAAAATGCACTGTTTGGTGTGGTTTGTACGCTGGTGGAATCATTGGACCGTATCTTTTCAAAGATGCTGTTGGACGCAACGTTACGGTGAATGGCGATCGCTATCGTTCTATGCTAACAAACTTTTCGTTGCCAAAAATGGAAGAACTGAACTTGGTTGACATGTGGTTTCAACAAGATGGCGCTACATGCCACACAGCTCGCGATTCTATGGCCATTTTGAGGGAAAACTTCGGAGAACAATTCATCTCAAGAAATGGACCGGTAAGTTGGCCACCAAGATCATGCGATTTGACGCCTTTAGATTATTTTTTGTGGGGCTACGTCAAGTCTAAAGTCTACAAAAATAAGCCAGCAACTATTCCAGCTTTGGAAGACAACATTTCCGAAGAAATTCGGGCTATTCCGGCCGAAATGCTCGAAAAAGTTGCCCAAAATTGGACTTTCCGAATGGACCACCTAAGACGCAGCCGCGGTCAACATTTAAATGAAATTATCTTCAAAAAGTAAATGTCATGGACCAATCTAACGTTTCAAATAAAGAACCGATGAGATTTTGCAAATTTTATGCGTTTTTTTTTTTAAAAAAGTTCTAACCTCAAAAAAATCACCCGTTATTAAGCCAACGAACCGAAAACGCCCAAACGACAGGGGACACGGCGCGATAAGAATTTATTGTTCTAGAGATAACCCAAATTTCATTTTCAAAACTTGCAACACAAAAATAATTTGTTTTTCTGTGCATTTTCATTTCATTTCATTTATTCGTTTCTTCAAAAGTGAGTACATTAAGAACTAAATTCTTTTTACTTGTACCTTAACAATTTTTAAAATACATTAATTTAGAAATAAATAAAAATTAAAAATTAAAGAATGTGCAGATTAATCAAAAGAGAATGAATATAATTTAATTTAATTAAATAAGTTGTTAGGTCGATTACTTTTAACAAAAAATGCAGCATTTTTTTGAACTTAAAGGATGATATGCAATAACGAATAGACATAGGAAGTGAATTCCATAATCTTATAGCGTGAACAAAAAATAGGCGCTTGCTATTTAAATAAGTAAAATGAGGGATATTCATAATTTTTGTACGTGTTGAGTTAGCAAATTTTAATCTTTCAAATAGATTGAATGATATTATGAAGGAAAATACAATTTCTTATATTAATGTGTTGTCTTAATGAGAAACCTGTTTGAGGAAAATCTCGATATGTGGTCATATTTACGAAGTCCGTATACAAAACGTATTGAAGAGTTAAAGGCGATTTCAAGTCTGCGAAACGAGGTGGCATCAGGATTGCTATAAACCACAGAGAAATAATTGATAAGAGGCATAAAGAGAGCTTGCACAAGCCTCATTTTAATTTGGATGGGAATAACATTGGCGGATATGTAGAGTTGCCGTAAACCACAATAAATTCGTTTCACAACAACATTTATATGGCTTTCACATGATACCTAGATTGTTAACTTCTTCTACATATTGCACAGTATTGTTTTTGAGAATTAATGCAGGTATGCTGGAACTATCAATATGGTTCTTAGAAATTATTATTCCTTTTGACTTAAGTTGGTTCAGTCGCAATTTATTTAGAAAAGCCCAGTTGTCTATACGCTCTAAATCTTCATTCATCCTCACGACACAGTCTTCTACTAGGCCGATAGGTCGTGAAAATTTGATCTGAGCATCATCTGCGTAGAGATCCATAGCAACATTATGGCAAACTTCTGGTAAGTCATTTATAAAAATTGAAAAGAGGAGCGGACCTAAAATAGATCCTTGAGGTACCCCACTTACAACTCTCATAAATGAGGAGACACCAGAGTCAGTGCAGACATATTGGAATCTTCTTCTCAAGTAGCTTTCGAGCATAAGCAGAGATCTTCTGCTAAATTTAAAATTACGTTTGAGCTTATTAAGAAGAATCTGGTGATCAAGACTGTCAAAAGCCTTTGAAAAGTCAAGCAGACACAGAATCGAGACGTTGTTTTGGTCATAATGATACCTTAAATCATCAAGAATTTTTACTATTGCCGTTGTACAGCTATGATTCTTACGAAAGCCAGACTGACAAGATGTTAGTAAGTTGTTTTGACTTATGAAATCATTTATCTGATCACGCATAACTATCTCAAAGACTTTCGACAGGCAGGGTAGAATGCTTATAGGTCTAAAGTCTTCAGGATTACATCTTTTAGTATTTTTTGGCACAGGAACCACTTTGGCGAACTTCCAAGTAAATGGGAATGCAGATCTCATAATACAAGCATTAATAATGTGGGTAAATGTGTAATATATATGAGGTAAAATAAGTTTTACAAATTTAAGAAATACCCCATCATATCCTATGGCATTAGATTTAACACTTGCTATTGCTTTCAGCACTTCGGACTCAGATATTCATCGAAACTCGAAAAGATTTGCTGTTGATTCAAATACGTTTTGTACACTTAGCATGTTAATGTTTTGTTCATTAATGTTATGGCTGTTACCAAGAAAATAATTATTTAAAATATTAGGGTCCAGATCACATTTTCTTGACGTGTTGTCTAAAACTTTTAACGCTTTTAGATTCTTCCAAATTTGAGAACTACCCTGAATAGGATCAAGTTTGCTCGAGAAAAAGATTGATTTAGCTTTACGAATCTCAGCGGTTACTTTATTTCTTAGGCTAGTGTATATTTGCCAATTGATTCTTCTGCGGGTATTGCGCCAACGAGAGTATGACTTGTCTCTCTTTTTAATCCATTCTTCAATATGCTTGGAAAACCATGGCACTCTGCTATCTCTTACCCTTTTGTATTTGATTGGAACATGACGGTTAAATAAAACTTGAACGAGAAATTGGAAAATTTCAATCTAATGATTAGCGGTAGCAACGCACCAACAGAGATACCATGGAGAGTTGACAACATCTAGATATAATGTGGATTCATTAATTTGACTACTACCCGCCGAACTTTTTAAAGCGGCTGGAGATGACCTGGTGGAGTGCATACACCAACTCATCTCTAAAGTTTGGTCAGAAGAAAGTATGCCTGATGAATGGAACCTCAGCATCGTTTGCCCGATCCAAAAGAAAGGAGACCCTCTAAACTGCGCCAACTATAGAGGAATAAGTCTCCTGAATATCGCCTACAAGATCCTCTCTGCCGTACTATGTGAACGCTTGAAACCTTTCGTCAGCAACCTGATTGGCCACTATCAGTGTGGTTTCAGACCAGGAAAGTCCACAATCGATCAAATGTTCACTCTACGGCAGATCCTGGAAAGAAGAATTCCAAATCGATACCCACCACCTCTTTATCAATTTTAAGGCCGCGTACGATAGCATTTATAGAAACGAGCTATACAGAGCCATGTCAGGTTTTGGCATCCCCACAAAACTCGTCCGACTGTGCAGGATGACGATGGAGAACTCTCGCTGCTCCGTCAAGGTTGGTACTGACCTCACAGAAGCTTTTGACGTCAAAAAAGGATTCCGACAAGGTGATGCGCTATCGTGCGATTTCTTCAACTTAATACTTGAAAAAATTATAAGAAACTCGCAAGTCAATTGTAGTGGGACAATTTTTTTCAAGTCTGTGCAATTGCTAGCATACGCTGACGACATAGACAACATTGGCAGAACTCGGCGAGCTGTCACTGGAACGTTTGCTAGCATTGAAGCTGAAGCGGCTAAGGTGGGACTAGCAGTCAATGGGCCAAAACGAAGTACCTGCTGTCCACAAAAAGGGACACACAACACCGGCGGATTGGACAAAACATCACAATAGACAGGTACAACTTTGAGGTAGTTAGGGACTTTGTGTACCTCGGATCCGCTATAACATCTGACAACAACATCTCGTCAGAAATAAAGTGAAGAATTACTCTTGCCAATCGCTGTTTCTATGGGCTAGGAAGGCAATTGAGTAGCAAAGCCCTCTCTCGAAAGACAAAGGAGACTCTGTATCAGACCCTAATCATCCCAGTCCTGCTCTATGGCGCCGAGGCATGGACTCTATCTAAAGCGGATGAAGATATCCTTAGTCGTTTCGAGCGTAAGATTCTTCGGAAGATTTTTGGCCCTATCTGCGTTAACGGGCTTTGGAGGAGAAGGTTCAACCAAGAACTATACGAGCTGTACAGCGACATTGACCTGGTCAAAAAAATACGCATATCACGTTTAAGATGGCTAGGTCATGTAGAGCGAATGGACAACAATGCTCCGGCTCGCAGGATCTTTGATTCCATCCCAGAGGGTAGACGCAGTCAAGGAAGACCTCGCCTTAGGTGGCGCGCTCAAGTGGAGGACGACCTCAACCAACTTGGAGTGCAAAACTGGAGGCAGCTAGCCAAAGACCGAGCTGGCTGGAGAGGCATGTTGGTTGAGGCCCAGGTTCGTCCCGAACTGTAGCGCCATCTAAGTAAGTAAGCATTAATTTGACTAAAATCGCGATAAGTAAATATAGGAGAACAGGGCTGCAAATCAAAAGAAATATTAAAAGTAGTATTTCTTGGTCACTCGCAAATCTCTTTTATGCGCTTATATTTTGTATACTTTATCTGAAATTCTTTATTTTTAATTGCTCATTGCACTATTAATTTTTATAACTTTTTTGTAGTAACTATCTTGAAGAAGTACAGGGTGTCCGCCAGGAAGGTATACTACTTTGTTTGTTTATAATTTTTGATTAAATGAAAGAGAATTGATCTTGTATTGATAAATGTTTTATATAATGTCGGCAATTATGTATGGAATACAATATCAAATGTCCGCCTCTGTTAGTCTCACAAATGCGAGCATTTTGGAGCACATTTTTCATTACATTCTCGCACATTTCACGCGGTATTTCATTAATTTCATCAGGAATATTTTGTTGGAGTTGCTCAAACGTTTCTGGTTTGTTTGCATAAATCTTTCTTTTCAGATATCCCCACAAAAAGAAGTCCGGAGCAGTCAAATCAGGTGACCGTGGAGACCAATCAACATCACCATTTCTTGCAATCCTGGCTGTATGCGATGTGGCACCGTCTTGTTGATACCACATGTTAATCAAGCCCAAAGCATGCAGTTGTGGCGTTAAAAAGTTTTCAATCATATCACGATATCGCTCCCCATTCACAGTTACAGTTACGCCGTTTTCATTTTCAAAGAAGTAAGGTCCAATGATTGCTCCTTACCACATTGCACACCAGACTGTAATTAAAAAATGGTTGCTAATGTGACTGATGACTGGTTGCTTTTGTGTCAACTAAATTTTAAATGGAATTGTGGCCAAAGTTGTTCTTTGAAGACCAAGCTCCTGAGCACGGCGTCGAATTGAGGTTGATGAATTGTATTGAACACTTCCTTGAGCAGCAGACGATCTTGCAGTACGTTGTGGTCCGTGCTTGGGCATATCACCTACAAACCCTCTTTCTTCGAAATCATTCACCACACGATAAATAGTGCGTTTTGTTGGCACGTTGACTCTCCCAAAAATATCACGTAACTTTCTCATCGTCACAGTAAACGATGATTGATTTTGGTAAAACGTTTTAACGATTAAAACACGTTGGTTTATCGATTTTTTTTCCATAATACATTTGCCACATGTCTACTTCACGACTGCCAAATATGAACTGTCAAGACTAATGTTTACCAAAATGGCGGCAAAACAAAGTAGTATACCTTCCCGGCAGACAACCTATATATGTATAAGCTTACCTAGATGATTTCTTATAATACAGGGTCAGGATTACACGAGGAGAAAAATCCATAAATTGAGTTATTGGCTTTTAACACCCAAACAGGAGACTAAAGAGTGCACAAAATCATGTGGGCTACTTACCCGTTCACTGTGGACTGATGTCTTAAGGGGTTTTTATTTTTAAGCTCTGAGCAGAGCACGGAGTAGAGCCTGAGCAAATCGATTACGCTCTGAGCAGAGTATGATCAGGGCTCTCCGGTCTAAAAAAGAAACACACTTGAGCACTGAATTGTCATATTTTGTTGAATGTCAACTGAAATTAATTTGCTTACTTGTTGTTGAAGTTTTTAAGTGTTTTAAAAAAAGAAATTGAAAAAAAAAATGGATAAAGCAATTATTCTACGAGAAGCTTACAATTTATTTTTTGTATCCGATGAGGAAGATTATGATTTTCAAGTAAATCATTCAAGACGTATCACAAAAAATTACGCCATTTTAATGTTTGTTGTTTGTTCTTTCTTTCCAACAAAACAAGCCTTTTGTCAAAACACAAAGGACCAGTGAAGTTGGCCGCGCTCAGCCTATTGCTCCATGTGCTCGGTCATTTTATTCTGAGCTCATAGAGCGCGCTCTGATAGAGCTCTGATTGAAAAAATAAACACAAGATGAGCGCTCAGAATGCTCCGAGTTAAAAAACAAACACAGATCTTTTTTTGACAGCTCAGTGCCCTGTTCTGAGCTTAAAAATAAAAACCCCTTAACTAACGAACGCAAAAGTTATGTATATGGAAGGGCACTACCTATTAATTTACCTAAATTTCTCATTTACCTAAATTCGACTTGATAGTTTTTTTTCAGTTCGCGCAATACAATTTAGAACTCAAGAAAAAATCATTATTTTCAAGTCAGGCTAAAATTTGTATCTGCTGAATAATCTAACAACTTGTCATGTCATATTAGACTTGAACCCTTTTTTAAGTTATTTTCTAATTGTAACAGGTTTTCCAATAAGAGGTGTTATTTTGAATAGCCCGCTATATCGATAGCTGTCACTTTTGAAGCTGTCATTTTTTGACATTTGACAAGCAGAAACTACGCCATTAATAAAAATGGAATGATACACGCTTCAGCAACGCATTGACATTATTAAAATTCACTATAAAAATGGTGAAAATTTGGCAGAGACGGTTCGTAAAACTAAAACATTTTATGGTCGTCGTGAAGCACTTGTCGGACCGCATTACAGAAATTGGTGAACAAATTCGAGCTGTTGGGACAAGTTAGTGATGTGAAGAATAAAACCCATGCACGTCGCTCAAGAACAACTGAGAATATTGCTGTTGTAGCCCAAAGTGTTGAAGAAAACCCAGGTTTGTCCATTCCTCGTCGTTCTTTGGAATTAGGCATTCCACAAACGTCATTACACAGTATTTTGCATAAAGACTTGGGTCTTAAGGCTTATAAAGTTCAGTTAACACAAGAACTCAAGCCGGCTGATCGTCAACAACGTCGTGTCTTTGCTGATTGGGTCCTTCAAATGCAAGAAAATGATCCGGAATTTCATCGAAAAATCATCTTGACTGATGAGGTCCATTTCCACCTCGGAGGCTACGTCAACAAGCAAAACTGTCGCATCTGGGGCTCGGAAAACCCAAGATTTATTGTTGAAAAGCCTCTCCATCCTCAACGCGTGACGGTTTATGGTCCGGCGGGGTCATTGGACCTTACTTTTTCGAAAATGAGGCTGGAGCAACAGTTACGGTCAATGGATTGCGCTATCGAGAGATGATTAATGATTTTGTATGGCCGGAATTGGATGGTATTGATCTGGACAACGTTTACTTTCAACAAGACGGTGCTAGGTGCCACACAAGCAATGAAACCATCGATCTTTTACGGGAAAAGTTTCCGGACCGTGTTATCTCTCGAAGAGGTGATCACAATTGGCCACCGAGATCTTGTGATTTAACACCTTGCGACTTCTTCCTTTGGGGCCACGTGAAAGATAAGGTCTACGCCAACAGCCCAGCGTCGATTCAAGACCTCAAAGATGGAATTCGTGAGGCTATCGAGGACATAGAGCAGCCACTTTGCGATTTGGTTATGGAAAATTTCATGAAAAGGATATGGTCCTGTAGGCGTGGTCGTGGCGGCCATTTGGCTGATGTTGTGTTCCATTATTAACGGCATACCTTCCTCTTTATAATGAAATAAACATCCGATCATTCATCTCAAAAAATGCCATTTTTCTTTGAATATCAAAATAACACCTCTTATTGGATAACCCTTTATCTTTGATAACATTGTTTCAAACTAAAAAGACACAAACGAACTTACAGAGAAGAATTATCGAACAAAATATCTTGTATTAATATTTAATGTTCGCAAAACATTAGATACATATATATGTACCTACGCAACATAGAATAGTATAATTTTAAACCTTAAAGCTTGTATATCTTTAATTGATGCTTGCCACCCCCGTTGCTTCCTTCTCCCTAGTTTTGTACTTGTTTCGTGTATAAAGTCACCGCATAACTTTCCATTCAAGTCATAACTTCCTTCTACTCCAAATCCAGTTTATTCAACCCTGCAATGTAAATAAATTAATAAAACTTGTGTCTGACAATGACACCTCTCTATATCCTTCAACCGCCATCATCTGTTTTTTTTTCTTCCTACCTCCCCACATAAAATCCAGAACGTTGAAAAATTCGAATTAATTAAAACTTTTAATAAAAGTCGTAAAATCCATCCATGCATATTGTTATTATCTCTATATAGAGGCATTCAACGATACATGATGAGCAAAAAGTGAGGACTGAGTATATAGGGGACCAGGGATGCAGATACAAGAAAAAAGTTTCATCGTCCTCAGGTTTGTGTTTTTGGCTGTTTTTGCTACTTCTGCAGCTTGTCAGGCCACCACGCCCCCATGGTATAGCAATCTAGTATATCTATTCTATCTCATCTCGTCCAGAAAAGTTCGATGGATTTTAGGAGAGATATGATGGGATAATAATCGTTTCATGCAGATGCTTCTTCATTCTGCATCATCATCATCATCATCATAATCTTCGTCCTTCGATCGTTGTTTGGGAAAACTTGGACGAGTTTAAGTTAATGCAGATGTTTGCGGATAAAAGTTATGAATGATGTTCCTAAGGTATTCGGAGAGTGGAGATATTGAAGACAACATCTCTTCTTTATGCGGAAGACATAATCAATTCATTTTTTTTTTCTTCTACTAATATTTTGTGGTTTCTGTGGTTCTTTTAGATAAAATCTGTCATGTTTGGTTGAAGGTAATCGTGTGCAAGGAAGTTTTTTTTAATAGATTGATACTTAAGAAACTTTAATAGAGGAAGAAGTTTGATGAGAATGTTTTCATTTTGATACTTTGAAGTTGTATTTTACCATGTTTTTTATTAGATAGCAACTCAGATGTGTGCGGTACAAAAAAACACCCATGCTACAATTTAAGGTCCGAAGTTAATATTTTAAGTGCAATAGAAGTTGATGGAATACCACATCCAATAAAATAGAATGTACCTATATATGGTAAATACTGCTAAAACTAAAAAATTAAATATAAATAAATGATTAATATTATTAATAATGAAATGGATCATAAATATCTGTGTTATTAAAATAAATTGGCAAACGACAAGCACACTTACAAGCAAATAAATAAACGTGGAGTAGCAAAAGGTTAGACCCTATTCCGTGGATTTAGTGCAATATCAATAAAAATTAATTTCTATAGCACCAGATGTGTCAAATTTATTCTGAAACTATCTGTGTCCGCGGCTTTGGTTGCGTTGCCTCGGTTACAAAAATAGTAGTATATTTTTGTAAACATATTGGGCATACCTTTCATTTAATCTTTAATTTTATGTAAAACTTACAATACCTACGTCATCTATTTTAGAGCAGAAGTACGCAATAACACTATGTATCATCATCGGCGCAACAACCGGGATCCGGTCCGGGCCTCCTTCAACAAATTCTTCCGTACATCCCGATTGCTGGCCGACGCCATCCAATTGCGCACCCCAAGGCTTCGGGTGTCCTGGTCCACGCCATCGTTCCAACGTAAGCAAGGTCTGCCACGTTGTCTTCTACCATAAAAAGTACCGCAAAAGACTTTCCGAGTTGGTTCCTCTTCGCTCATGCGAGCTAGGTGTCCAGCCCACCGGAGTCTACCGAGCATACCATCGGCTCCTGAGGCCTTATTATTTTTGAGCCGATTAATCGCCTGTTTTATCTCCTCAATGCTTGGTGGCTGCAGCATGAGATCTTCTTCTTGAAATGTTGGAGTCTCCATTTCTTCCGTGAGCTGACCGTTCAGCAGTTCATTAAAGTACACTTCCCATCGCTCCAGAATGCCTTCAGGATCGGTGATCAGATTACCCTCTCCGTCTTTACAATATGTACAGCGTGGTGTGTATTGCGACATGTTTCTGACGGATTGGTAGAACTTCCGCGCCTGGTGCGGACCTCGCTCTCTATTTCTTTCCATTTCACAGACAATGTTTTTTTCCCATGCTGCCTTTTTTCGTCTGTGAAGTCTTTTTTCTATTCTTCTGAGCTCTTTATATTCATCTTTGCGTGCCCGCGTTCTATGAGAGTGTTGCATTGCTCGGTATGCAGCATTCTTACGTTCAGACGCTAGTTTCCATTCATCATCAAACCAGTCGCTCCGATCTCTGCGACTACTGCCTAAGATGGTATCAGCAGTACTAATGACTTTGTTCTTAAGGCGTGACCATTTTTCCTCTACGCCCGGCATTCTGTCCCCAGGACTTACTCTTCCCTCATTGAGCTCTCCGAGGGCGAGCCTTAGTGCGCGACTGTATTGGTTGCTTTTGCATTCATCGCGTAGTGCAGCCGTGTTGATTCGAGCCTGACCAGCGGATGCAATACTTCTTAGCATAGCAATCCGCCTTCGGAACACCATACCAACGATATAGTGGTCCGAGTCGATGTTGGCACGTTCATATCGTCCTCAGGCTCGAGTAGTGGCGGCGATCTATCAACACGTGGTCAATTTGGTTACGAGTGACTCCATCAGCCGATACCCAAGTGACTTTGTGGAAATCCTTACGCGGGAGGCTGGTACTCGCAACGACCAATTTTGTTGATGCTGCCATTTCTATGACTCGTAGTCCGTTGTCATTAGTGTTCTCATGCAAACTATGGGATTCTATGTACTGCCTGAATACTGGCTCCCTACCTAATTTTGCGTTGAAGTCACCAAGGATGATTTTAACGTCATACCTTGGGCAGGCATTGAGGGTCCTCTCTACAAGTTTGTAGTAGGAATCTTTTTCTTCTTCTTCGGACTCCTCAGTAGGTGCGTGAACGTTTATTAGGCTGATGTTATTGAATTTGCCTCGCACGCGAAGGGTGCATAGCCTTTCATTTATTGCGTTAACGCCGATGACGGTAGGCTTCATTTTTTGGCTGACTAGGAAGCCTACCACGAGCACATGGTGTTTTGAGTGACCGCTAAAATATATGTCGTATTCTTTTTTCTGCAAAACACCATTCCCTGGCCATCTCACTTCCTGAAGTGCTGTTATGTCAGCTTTATACATGGCCAGGACATCAGCTAGCTGTTGTGCAGCTCGAGCTCTATTGAGCGTTCTGACGTTCCATGAGAAAATTCTTAAATCGCTTAGCCGTTGTCGTTGCTTGGTTCGTCGTTGAGAAATCAGTATATTTCCGAGGCTTGTTGTCGGGTTCTGAGTAATATTTTTTTACGGGAGAGGTTACTAGCCCCTCGTCAACCCTTAGGAAGTGCTTGCAATTTTTGCTAATTTGTGTACTAAAATATACACAAATCATTGCCCGGGGACCACCACGTGTAGGTAAACCAAGCCGCAGATCCCCAATAACACTATGTATGGCGTGGATTTAAAAAAAAAAAAAAAAAAACAACATACAAAATTATGTTCTGTCATTTTGCGTGATGTGGTAAGAAATTTTGTTTTGCCAATTGATTTATTTTTTATTTATATTTATTTAAAATTTTAGTTAATTTATTTGTAAAAATGTATCCTATATGTCACTCGAGTAAATATCCTATTAAGTAAAAAAAAAATTGTTCAAATTCGTTTTGTCGTTCTCGCGTGATGCGCAGTCAGGCCGAACCTGCTCAATTTTATTATAAGTGATGATGAATTGTTTTGTACGTTCAATAATGCGAGCATTATTATTGTTTTTTTCATAAATTTTCTGAAGGGAGTTTAAGTAAAAGTAAGTTACTTTACTATTTCATGTACATTTTGTTTTTATTAATGAAAAATTTGAATCCGTAGTTTCAGTCTTATTCCATGGCTTAGTTATCTCGTGGAATAAATTTTTTTATTAATAGGGCTTTTACAGACCAAAGCAATATAAATTGTGGTTTTGTATTTTTAGCTATTTGCCTTTGCCTTGTATTTTTTAACAATTTTTCCAATTTCCATCAAATATTTTATATGGCTCTAATAGTTTAGTTCGATTCTCATATTCCCTTAAGGTGCGTGTTCATTTGAGAGTAAAAAGGCTGCGAGTATCTCTCAAGCGGCTTTCAAAGGCGAACTCCTAAGTGGACAGTCTTGAGAGGACCTCGCGGAGAGTTGACTTTTTTCTCTCGACTTTCCAGCTTTTTGTGGGGGTCACTCGGCAATGAAAATATTTTCACTATCAAAAATAAGCTGGCACAATTTTTTTTTAATAATTTGCACACGCTAAAAGGATTTGAGCTACCATTTTGATGTCGGTGGACACAGTGCGAGCTTAGGACAGAAAGAGAGGGTTTAATAGGAGTTGCCGATGCACATTGGTTTTAATCTTCTGAACATCATCATAAGAGGGGAAAACAGAGTTAGGCGAAATATTCCACATTCGAGTTGTACGGCTGAAGAACGAATCTCTGTACTTGACTGTACGACCGAAGGCTCAAGGGTAAATTTGTGGGCATTCCTGGAAGCGCGAGTATTATGGTGAAACTGTTTAAGGGGAGGTATTCAACTGGCTATTTCTCTAAAACATTGACCGTAGAAATGACGGTAGAAAAGAGAAGGACATGAACAATTCCGTGGATGTTCAAGTGACGTGATGATATCATATCCAATCAACTTGAAAGCTTTTCTTTGAATACCATCCAAAAGACTCAAGTTAGTTGATGGTGCACTCGCTCAGATGTGGGAGTTATATTCAAGTTTTGGACGGATGTATGATTTGTAGATAGTAGCCTGATCAGAAGAGGAAAAGGATTTCTTACATGTTCGGAGCCCAAATATCTTGCGGCAATTTTGGAGAAATTCAAGATGATCAGCTTCCATAATGTAAGTACCACTCATGTATAATGGCAAGGGTGGTCTATTTCGCTTTGGGAAACCATCGGTAAAATATTTTTTTTTATTTAGAGATATTGTTAGTTAGTTTAGGATCAGTTTCACCCCGAACTGTAGTGACACCTAAGTAAGTAAGTAAGTAACGGTTTTTCAATAAGAGCGCTACAAAAGTTTTTTTTTTTTAAATAAAACATTCGCTGTGTGGCTTGTGGCGCCGTCCTATTGGATCCACATTTCCTCCAAGTCCATTTCATTTAATTGGGGCCAAAAATATTCGGTTATCATTGAACGGTAGCGATCCCCATTCACAGTGACGTGCCGGTCTTGATCATCACGGAAGAAGTACGACTCAATGACGCCACCGCCCCATAAACATCACCAAACCGTAATTTTGTCGGGATGCAATGATGACTCATGAAGTACGTGTGGATTGCTGCCTGGCCAATACCGCATATTTTGTTTATTGACGAAGCCATTCAGCCAGAAATGAACCTCATCGGTGAAGATGATTTTTCGATGAAAATCCCAATCAGTTGTTGCTCAGCTCAATTCATGAACATACGACGCTTCTGGTGGTCAAGCAGCTTCAGTTCTTGCGTCAATTTAATTTTGTAAGGATGTAGGCCAAGATGTTTTCGCAAAATTCGCCACAACGACGTCACATAGATGCCCAACGCTTGAGAACAACGTGTGAGAGACACATTTGGGCATTCTGAAACTGAAGCCTCAGCGGCAGCAATATTCTCGACACTACGGGCACTTCTTTGTCTCACTGGCACGGGAACATTTTGTGCTGTGCCTGTGGATTCAAATTTTTCCACTAGACGCTCAATTGTTGATCTGCTCGGACGATTATGACGACCATAAATTGGACGTAGCGCTCTTAACGTTGAGGCCATTGACTCCGAATTTCGGTAGTAAATTTTAATAATTTCAACTCGTTGATGGCTCGTTATCTTTCCATCATGAAATGACTGAAGAGAAATGTCAAAAGAGCGGCAAGAAATATGGCGTCGTTTGCTGTCCCTGTCGCTCTACTTTTGTAGCGTCCCTGTTGAAAAACCCGATATTAGAGATATTAAATATTTTATTAATAATTTTATTTTATTTTATTCTTATTATTCTTTTTTTTTTAAATAGTGCGTCCAACGGTCCCTATTATAGATTTTTTTTCACAATTTGTCAAACGGAAAAAATCCCTAAAAAGCTGAGCATCTTCAATTTAAAGCTCACTTGTGACAGTACAGCCCACACCAATTTGGTGAAGAAGGTCTGTCCATTGCATGGTTTGAACCACGGCAGATTGTACTGGGATTGCATTACACTTTTCTGATATGAGTTTCGAAGAAGTTATTAAAGTTTTATTTTAAAGTGCTAGTGGCCTGAATAATCAGCATACATACACCTTTTAGTGTTTTTCCGTCTTAATGGAAAGTATTAAAGATAATTTTAATATCCCAAAATAAAAAAATCCCTCGTAATATCAGATTTATCCAATATGTTTTGAAACTGAAACTGAAAGGTCTTTCTTACTCCTTTATTCAAGAAAGGGGACATGCCATTTTTTTTAATAAAAATCTGATTTGTGAACAGCAACACGGATTCGTTAAACATAGATCAACCGTTACAAATCTCCTTACATTATTATCATACAAATGTTCAAATGCATTAGAAAAAGGTTATGAAGTTCATTGCATTTACACTGACTTCTCCAAAGCATTTGACCAACTAAGTCATGAATTAATCTTGTTTAAATTAAAAGCTTTTGGTTTTCTTCCCCTTTTCATAACTTGGATCAAATCATACCTTGATAATAGTTAGATACTGCCAGGTAAAATTTAAAAAAATTGTCTTTAAGACACCTTGGTGGCCCACTCTGGCGTACCTCAAGGAAGCCACCTTGGTCCTTTGTTATTTATTTTGGCTATAAATGATGCAACTTCTTACATACAATTAAGTGATATTTTGATATTTGCGGATGACATAAAGAATTTTCAGACTATTGAGTCCAACAATGACCGCACTCTTCTGCAGGCAGATATTGATAGCTTTAGTATTTGGTGCAGAAAAATTGGCATTTCTCTTAACCCTGTAAAATGCCAGACGATTACCTTTTCTAAGAAACAAATCGTAAGAGGGACAGAAGGTTTTGAATGCTTCTTCTTGAATGCGTTTCAAATATAAAATTTATTGTTTACCCACATTTTATAATTTTACTTATATTTTCTAATTTCAAAATCAATACAAAATTAACAGGGCTAACAAAAACAAACAATCACAACAGATAAATTCCGCAAAACAAATATTTATCTTTAGAAGTTTTTAAGAGGAATTTCAATGGAAAATTCAATGTTTAAAATATCGGTATGAGTAAAAAAAAAAACAAAGAGTAGTGATCCCAATAAGAATGAAACGTCCTTGAACGTTTCGCAATTGATTACTCAAAAATATGCCTTCATGGAACCAATGGAAAACCTTCAGAATAAAGTCATCTATGTTAAACTTACACAAATTACTTATCGGATGGTTGGATAGTTTAGAATGAGTAGAATTTGAATTGAGATATGACGGTGTGCCGTCATTGAAAATTCTGATTGAATTGTTCACGTTTATCAGTCTTGTCTAGGACATGATTGGAAATATTCTCAAAACCCGCCTACCACACGTAATCGCACAAAACCACATGAGGCTTAAAATATAGCCGCACCATATCCTTTGCATATTGTATGACTAGCATCCTAGATACCGTAGCTGCGTCTCAAAAGGATTTTTCAACCACCAGTACCAGCTACCATCACAGGACTGTCATACATGCGTTTTGTGTGCAATAAATCATCGTTTAACAGGGCGGCCTTCTGGTTCAGCTGGCTATATGATCGTTCTCTGGTATCTACTGCTGCCAATGGCGTTAACCGCTTTATATAGCTTTTGCTGCTGAAGTCACATTTGGTCTTTGGATGTGGGAGTCATTTTCATTGAACCGTCTTTTCCGTAGCTCACTTGCGTGCCTTTTGTAATGGCAATGGCTCCTTCTGCCAACGTAACACAATCATCGACAGCTAAAGGATAAAGCTGGGATAACAAGCACACGCATATCAACGACAGGAACAAGGAAATAAGGCTTGCTCCTGTCTGAAGGGAGACCTCGATTTTCTGAGAAATTCTCATTCTTATAAGGCAGCATAGAAGCTTTAGTCAAAAGCCAGCAGCAGATTGTCGATATGAGGATGACGATATAAGAGAGAGGATGTACGATTACAGGTTAAAGGTGTTCCATTTGCATTGGATCGATGTAATTTATGGCGTATACATATTTTCAAAAGCCTGCCGAATATTCAACCCTTTTCTAATCAATTGTCCAAAACCGGGTAGATGGAGGGGGAGAGGGGGGTATTGCTGTAATCGATTGTTAAGGGTGGTTATGGTGAGTGGTTTGAGTGAGCAGTAGAACATTTTATGATTGAATTTTCGAATTTATACGATTTGCTTTGCTACCGGAAGTGGTGATTGCCGAATAAAATGGCCACTGGGACAAAACGAAAATTAAATGTTATGGCATTTTGATTTAAGTTAATAGGATTAGCAATTAGAAACTAGTACTATGAGTTTGCCAACTTTTGGGGTGTTTTAAATATTCAATCGATGGCTTATAATTTATACCCTATTGGCTTTTGCTGATTGAGTGTAATAGTTGTGCCGATGTTAATAAAATATTTGCGTGATTAAATTGTGTTGTTTACCAAAAGCAAATAGAATTTTTGTTTTGAAAACGTTTTTGGTAATTTGGCGATTCCGCAAATACTGCATGGTTTTTTTTTTTAACTATCGAGAAAATCAATAATTTCAAAATGATATGAAAAGATAAACTACATTTGACTGAAACGCCATATTTCATTCTATTGGATCATAGAAGCAAATTCCAACTGTGTATTTCAATATTTTTATTTAATTTATTTTGAGTTTTGTCAAAAGAACGTTTAATTGTTTTCATTAACGCCATTGTATGTCTTTAAGAAATATATAAGTACAGTCAAACTTCTCTATAACGATTTTCTTTATAACGAAGATCTCTCTAATACGAATTAACTACCTACACAGCTTGTTCATTACTTTTTAAGTATGTTTTAATCTCCTTATAATGAATTTCCATAAAGCGAATTTTTCACTATAACGACATTTTTTTTTTGCTAGAAATCCAAATTTCATAAGTTTTCCTTTTTTATGTAACATTTTTTTTTCAAATAATTTTCTGTTAAAAATGACACCATGCGGAAAAAAGAACTTTTAAGGGGATCCCCAAAAAAATTAAATGTAAGAATTTTATGCTCACCCTTCACTGAAATAATTGAAAATGTCGAAGTAGCCTTGTGTTCTGAAACACAAAACAAATTTTGATAATTTTCAGTATTTAAACATTTTCTTCTTTCCCTTTTAGTTGAGATTCTAATTAATTTTAATTTCAGTAGAGCTTGCGTTTCCTTGCCAAAGGCATTAAAAACTACTACTAGGCACATCTGATCATTGCGTTATTTCTGCAAACTTCTCGTGTCAAGAAAACAAAGTTAATGGAAAAATCCCTAGGAGAACCGTCTGCCAATACGAGAAAGCCAACTGGGACGGTCTCAATAATTTTTTTAGGACCTTTAACTGGTCACTATGCTTCCTTGGTAGTGACTTAGACTCCAGTGCAGATCTGGTAATAAATATTATTCTTTTAGGAATTAGTAATTTTACATCAAATAGGTCAAAGAGTATCAAACCTAAAAATAACTCATGGTTCGATGCGAGCTGCAAAGAGGTTATTAGGTTGAAAGATGTAAGTTTCCGTTGTTAAAAAGCCAACACTACCGAGGAAAACCGGAAAAAGTTTCAACAAGCTAGGAAGGCCTGCAATGCTCACATTCGCAAGACGAAATTTTTACTTGAGCAAAAAATTCGTCAAAACATTCTTCAATGTCCCAAAGGAAGTAAAAATGTTTGGTCTTTTCTGAAAAACATTCGGAATTCTTCGTCATCATCGGTTCCTACGCTCGTCTTTAATGATACACCTGTTGTTGATTCCCAAGAAAAAGCAAATCTGCTTGCAGCCCTATTTGCAGCAAACTCAATGCTTCCGGCAGGTATTATCAATCCCCCTGTAATTGAGAACGTAAATGACAATGACTAATTTTCTTCCGCAAGGGTCTTAAAAGATCTTAACATTCACAAATCCGCTGGCCCGGATAGTATCCCCGCTATTGTTCTGAAGAGGTGTTCTTCAACGCTGGCAAAACCATTGCGTAAGCTTTTCCATCTGTCCTATTCCTCTGGGCTCTTTCCGAGCGGATGGAAAACAGCATTTGTCCAGCCTGTCCCTAAAAAAGGCGAATTTTCCTCTCCCTCAAACTATCGACCAATTGCACTTACGTCCCTTCTTTCTAAGGCCATGGAAACGCTGATTAACTTTCAGCTAAAGAAATATCTTGAGGACCGAAAGCTTCTTAATGACCGGCAATACGGCTTTCGCAGCAATAGATCAACTGGTGATTTGCTGGTTTATCTGACCGAAAAGTGGAATCAATCTCTTCATCGTTTTGGTGAAAGTAAGATCATTGCACTTGATATTTCTAAAGTATTTGATAGAGTTTGGCATTAAGTCCTTTTACCGAAAATGCGTGCATTTGGACTCGACGAATCTCTTCTTCGTTGGATTATTAATTACCTTTCGAACCGGTCAATACAAGATGTGTTGGAAGGATTCAAGTCTGATACCCACAAAATAATTGCTGGTGTGCCCCAGGGCTCTGTTTTATCTCCAACTCTCTTCCTGATTTTTATCAATGACTTATTATCTGAAACTACTAATGCAATTAATTGTTTCGCTGACGACAGCACTTTCAGCTTTACATATTCGTTTTCAGACTTTCATTCATGTGCTTCGGATGTGGAACTGCAACGGCAGCGTATGATTAGTTCATTAAATTCTGATCTTGACAGCATTGTATAATGGGGAATAAGAAATCGTGTTGAATTTAATGCTTCAAAAACTCAATGTTGTCTTTTGTCGTTAAAGCGAAACATACCCCCATTGCCACTCTCGATGAGTGGCACTTGTATCGAAAAAACAGAACACCTATCAGTTCTCGGTATGTGCATTACAGACCACCTTCTGTGGAACGACCACATATTCGAAGTCGCCAAAAATGCTGCTAGGTGTCTAGGTTTCCTTCGAAGACGCAAGAAATTTTTTACCCCTTCTGATCTGGCTACGGTCTATAAAGCGTATATTCGTCCAAAACTTGAGTATAATTCTCATATTTGGGCAGGTGCTCCAATTACACACTTGAGTTTTTTAGACAGAATACAAAAAAGAGCCTCGAAAATGATAGGCGACCGAACAATAACAGGAACATTTTCATCTCTTGAGCACCGTGGTAATGTTTCGTGCCTTTCGTTATTTTACCGTTATTTTTACAATCAATTCTCTAGCGAAATAGTCAGCTGTATTCCTCCCCTGAAACAATTCAAACGTAATACTCGCGCCGCTAGGAATGCCCATAAATTTACCCTTGAGCCCAACTTCGGACGTACAGTTAAATACAGAGATTCTTTCTTTAGCCGTACCACGCGAATGTGGAATGCCTTGCCAGACTCTGTTTTTCCCTCCCTCCTCGGCAAGTCATAGCTTTAACTTTAAAACAAATGTGCATCGATATCTCCTTTTATACCCCTCCCTATTTTCCTAGCGCCCCCGCTGTGTTTAACATTATAAGGATAGCCAAAATCCCTTTTGCGCGGGAGTTACAAGCAACACATCTGTAAAGATGCATAGTGTTGTTGTTACATCTACCAAGCGGCAACGCATCCCATATCTTTACTATTCCTGCAAGTCACAGCATATCAACAAGAAAGATGACATCACAACCTAAGCCAAGCCTAAACTTCTCCTCGACCATGTAGATCTCACATAGCAACAAGACAAGATGACATCACAACCTAAGCCAAGCCTAAACTTCTCCTCGACCATGTAGATCTCACATAGCAACAAGACAAGATGACATCACAACTCAAGCCAAGTTTAAACTTTTCATTGGCTTTACAAAAACAAACTTACGAGAGAGATAAAACCTCTAACCTTGCAGTTTGCAGATCCAGCATCAAAGCTACCAGAGCCAAGCTTATCTCATTATTTGTATCACTCTTTTTTTCTTGATCATGATATTCTTGGCAATGTTGGTACAGTCGTCACCAAAGAAGGACATAATTTTGTAAACTAAAATTAGAATTGCAAATAAAAAATTGTAAAAAAAATAAATAATAAATAAATTATTAAGTTAAATAAATAAAAGTTAAATAAAACACTTTCACGACCTTGTGAATTATAACTGGCGCAGTCGGACTAGGAATACTGCATCCAAATAACCTACATAGTGAACATCTCGAGTAGCTAAACCAGTATTGGATACAGTTTGGAGCACACTTCAACGGATTATTGAAGTGGTGGTTTTTAAGCCTTAAGCACCGTGAACCAAGATAGTGAAGATTGGTAGGGTAAGTCAAATTGAGCATTTCTATCGGTTTCCTATGCCTCCTATCCCTAAATTCAAAACTCAAAAAAATAAAGTTCTAAGTCTCCTTTTTTCCCCAAGTTGGATTAAAAAAGAAATCAAATTAAATAAAAACGTTTTACAATATAATTATTTTGAGTGCAAATCTGTTGATACAAAAACGAAAGATCTAAAGTCAAGCATAATGCTTTCTAATACACCAGTTGAAATCTTTAATTCCCTTCGAATTCCGGATGCAATTAAAGATGTTCCCACCTTTGATGGGAATACTCGGTTGCTATTTGATTTTATCAGTAACGTAGAAGAAATTTTAAGCCTTATGCCACAATTGGATACAAATCCTGCATATAAAAAAGTAATTTTGAGAGCCATACGAAATAAGGTTGTTGGGCCTGCCAACGAAGCTCTAAATATGTATGGAACTCAAGTAAATTGGGAAGACATAAAAAATAATTTAATAATTCATTACGCGGATCAGAGAAATGAAACTAGCCTCATAAGGGATTTGCATCAGCTTCGACAAAATCGATTATCTGTAGAAACCTTTTATTCAAAGATAATCGAAACACTTTCTGCGATGATAAATCACATAAAGGTGCATGAAAAAAATACGAGTGTTGTCGAGGCTAAGCAAAGCCTTTATCAGGAAATGTGTCTTAACATCTTTTTGTCCGGTCTAAGAGAACCTATGGGTTCCACTGTAAGAGCAATGCGGCCCACAAAACTTGCCGATGCCTTTAATTTTTGCAAAGAAGAAGAAAACTATTATTATTTCCAAAACTCACAATATAGATCACAGATTCCACAGACAGGTAGATATCAAAATAGAAGAACAAACTTTCCAAATACCAACACACAAACTAATTCTAATTTTTCCACACAAAATGTTCAACAATCAGTCAATCAATCTCAAAACAATACGCGATATCATAATTCTAATTTTAACAATTACCCTCCTCAAAATAACTTCAGACAAAATTCAAACTATAATATTTCGGATAATTCAGGACAAAGTTCAAATAATTCAGGGCAAAATTTAGATAGTAGACAGGATAATAGTTTCAGGCAGGGAAATAACTCAAGGCAGGTCAATTATAATTCAACAAGAAATAATAACAATTTTAGACCAAATAGCTCTGTTCAAAGCCGTCAGTCTAACACTAGTAGAACCTCAATTCCAGAGCCAATGGACACTTTAAGTGCAAATACAAATAGAGGAAGTGGAACAAGTAGGAATGGACAAACTTTTAATATTGAGAGCCATCCTGAAGATAATTATGATTTTAATTCGTCAGATATAAATGTTGTTGATGACAGAAATTTTCACATATAAGCCTCGGAAATGCAATAGGGTATTTAGATGTAAACATCCATAATACAAACCATTTACCATACATCAATATTAAAAGTTTATACAATAAAAATCTAAAATTTTTGGTAGATACGGGAAGTAACAAATCCTTTATAAATCCAGAGATTGTCACAGATGATAACATAGAATATAATGACCCTATAAGAATTAAAACAATTTTTGACGAAAAAATCGTTAATAAACAAATAAGAATACAAAATTTGTTAGAATTTAAAACGGATAAAACTTTAATATTTTTGTTATTTAAATTCCACAATTATTTTGATGGACTCATTGGAACCGATATAATGAGAAAACTTTCAATGAAAATTGATTTAAAAAATTCAATCTTAGAAACTGAAAACATAAACATCCCATTAAGCTTTAAACCGAATTCGATCTCGAAAACTTACGTGGTCTCTGAGCAAAGCAAATTAGTTTGCAATCTTCCAGTTGATATCGAATCTGGAAACATTTATATAAAGCCTACTACAATAAGAAAAAACCTTACTATATCTGAAGGATTATATGAAGCTAAAGATTGGTATTCTAAAATTGAAGTTGTAAATACTTCTGATACTTCTCAAACATTTTTAATTGAACAGCCAATTAAAGTTGAAGCATTCTCACCTAACGAGTATGTTGAGGTACATAACTTTTCTTTCAAAAATGAAGAACATTTGGGAAAAACAAATATTTTAGAAAATTTAAAATCCAATAACTTAAATTCTCAAGAAGAAAAAGCTATTCTTAATTTATGTAATAGTTATAAAGATATATTCTTTAAAGAGGGTCAGATATTGACGCCATCTAATCTGACAAAACATGCAATCGATACTAAAGACAATATACCTATCTACTCTAAAACATATCGCTATCCATATATCCACAAGGAGGAGATTCAAAAGCAAATTTCTGATATGCTAAATCAAGGCATCATCCGTAATAGTTTTTCTCCTTGGGCTTCCCCTATATGGATAGTGCCCAAAAAAACAGATAACATGGGCAAGAGAAAATGGCGGCTAGTCATTGACTACCGTAAATTGAATGACAAGACAGTCGGAGATAAATATCCCTTGCCAAATATAACCGACATATTAGACAAACTTGGCCGATGCATGTATTTTTCAACGCTCGATCTCGCTTCCAGTTTCCATCAAATCGAAATTAGAGAGGAAGACATAGAAAAGACAGCTTTTTCATTTGAAAACGGGCATTACGAGTTTCTTCGGATGCCATTTGGCTTAAAAAATGCTCCGTCTACGTTTCAAAGAGCTTTAGACAATGTTCTTCAAGGTCTAATAGGGAAAAATTGTCTAATATACATGGATGATATAATCATATTTTCCACATCACTCCAACAGCATGTTGAAAACTTGAAATCCGTCTTTGAAAGGTTAAAAACAGCAAATCTTAAAGTTCGATTAGAGAAGTCTGCTTTTTTTCAAAAAGAAGTTTCTTTCTTGGGACACTTAGTCACTTCCGATGGCGTAAGACCCAATCCTGAGAAAATAAGTGCTATAACTAATTTTCCTATACCCAAGACAACAAAACAAATAAAATCCTTTCTTGGGCTCTTAGGATATTATAGGAAGTTCATCCAGGACTTTGCTAAACTTACCAAACCTATGACCGAATGCTTACGTAAGAACAACAGTATAAAGTTAGATTCAAAATATATAAATTGCTTTGAAACTTGCAAAGCTCTTCTATGTAATGATCCCATACTGCAGTATCCCGACTTTAATAAGCCTTTCATCCTTACAACCGATGCCAGTAACGTTGCATTAGGCGCAGTGTTGTCCCAGGGTCCCATAGGATCGGATAAACCAATTTGCTTCGCAAGTCGGACCTTATCCACAAGTGAAGGAAGTTATAGTACCATAGAAAAAGAACTCTTAGCTGTAGTTTGGGCTACAAAGTACTTCCGCCCCTACTTATACGGAAGAAGATTTGAAATAGTAACCGATCACAAGCCTCTTACTTGGCTCTTCTCGTTAAAAGAACCTAATTCCAAGCTGGTACGCTGGAGGTTACAACTTGAAGAGTTTGACTACTTTATAACACATAAGAAGGGAAAACAAAACTCAAACGCCGACGCTTTATCAAGGATAGAATTAAATGTCAACCATGCAATTGAAGTCGAAAATTTGGACTTAATTTCAGTCCAGAACAATTTAGACGAGCGGGACAAAACATCCACTATCCATTCTGCACAAGAAAACATGAACGATGGGATACCTATATCTGAGCGGCCATTAAACGAATTTTCTAACCAAATTATTTTAAAAAACAATGAGAATAAGACAAAAATAAATCCAAAGTTAACTATTTTGTTCAAAAGAAAAAAAAGAATTACAGTCGAACACAACAAAATAAATGACGAATCTGTTATAATAAGTATTTTTAAGGATTTTCTCAGTACAAAAAGAGTTTCCGCCATAATTACTGATGATGCAACATTTAAAACCATTCAGTCAGTCTATTCAAAATTTTTTAGCAATAATAAGCACTTGAAACTAGTTAGATGTAATATTTTGTTGGAGGATATATCCGAAAAAGACACACAGGAAAAGGTCATAAGAGATTATCATAAGTACTCGAACCACAGAGGTATAACTGAGACTCTTAATCATTTAAAAAAAACATATTTCTTTCCTAATATGAAAAATATAATTACCTCCCTAATAAATAGTTGTGAGATTTGTCAAAAACAGAAATATGATCGCAAGAGAGAACCTTTAAAATTCGAAATTACTCAAACACCTTCAATGCCCTTAGAAATCCTTCATGTCGATATCTATTCAGTGCATAAAGAAAATTTTTTCACCATAGTAGACAAATTTAGTAAATTTGCTTCTGTTTATTTAATTTCTTCTCGAAACAGCATTAACATCATCAAGTCGTTAAAACATTTCTTTTCTCACCACGGGATACCCAAACTATTAATCTCAGATAATGGTAGTGAATTTATCTCTTCAACTTTTAAAGAGTTTTTGGAACTTCATATGATTGACCATCATACAATATGCGCTAAATCCTCTAATGGTAATTCCCCTATAGAACGATTTCACTCTACCCTAACCGAAATTATCAGGATTATTAAATCACAAAATAATAATAAAGCTATTGGAGAAATTGTCGACGAGGCAGTAATTACTTACAACAATAGTGTACACTCTGCAACAAAATTAACACCTTTTGAACTACTTAACGGGCATATTAGCAAAACTAGCCCATTATTTGTAAATGAGAATACCAAAACAGAGCAAGAATACTTAATTCAACATATAAAAGATTACAAAAAATTGACAAATCTTATTCACGATCGTAGCCTAAGTAACAAACAAAAAATTATTGAAAAACGAAATGAAAACCGAAATGATCCACCAGATTTTATAGAGAATGAGACAATTTATGAGCTTGACGACAGAAGAAACAAGTTGGCACCTAGATTTACCGAGCATAAAGTTGTTAAGAACAATAAAATAACTATAGACTCAAATAAACGAAAAGTCCATAAACAAAAAATTAAAAAGAAACCAAAAAAAAAAAATCCTTAATTAATTAAACTTTTGATGTCTAAACAAATGTCTCTCGATTTGCATTAGTTTCATATCGTTAACAACAAATTTATCTTTGTAAGAAGTAACATGAATATCTTCTTTTAATCAACAGATTATGCTTTTAACATATTACATTTTTTTTTCTCTTATGTTAATACTACAAACCTTCAAACTGTGTGGCTTCAAACTTAATACACTTTGAGTACTAGAAATTTCCTTTAAATCCAATCCCTATATCCTTAAACCGATGAATTTGATCATTTTGACAAGCTCTGCTAATCAACATGTAACTTGCAACACATCCATCATTCGAGGCGAGACCCTGATTTCGACGATTAATAATTATGAACTTCAATCATCTGTTCATTCAGTTCATTCTTGCATGGGAGGAGTTACAAGCAACACATCTGTAAAGATGCATAGTGTTGTTGTTACATCTACCAAGCGGCAACGCATCCCATATCTTTACTATTCCTGCAAGTCACAGCATATCAACAAGAAAGATGACATCACAACCTAAGCCAAGCCTAAACTTCTCCTCGACCATGTAGATCTCACATAGCAACAAGACAAGATGACATCACAACCTAAGCCAAGCCTAAACTTCTCCTCGACCATGTAGATCTCACATAGCAACAAGACAAGATGACATCACAACTCAAGCCAAGTTTAAACTTTTCATTGGCTTTACAAAAACAAACTTACGAGAGAGATAAAACCTCTAACCTTGCAGTTTGCAGATCCAGCATCAAAGCTACCAGAGCCAAGCTTATCTCATTATTTGTATCACTCTTTTTTTCTTGATCATGATATTCTTGGCAATGTTGGTACAGTCGTCACCAAAGAAGGACATAATTTTGTAAACTAAAATTAGAATTGCAAATAAAAAATTGTAAAAAAAATAAATAATAAATAAATTATTAAGTTAAATAAATAAAAGTTAAATAAAACACTTTCACGACCTTGTGAATTATAACTCGGGCCAATTATAGAAAAAAAAACTACTTATTTTGTAGTACTTAAAACAAAATAGTTAAGTTACCTTACATTGGGCACTCTTGCGTCGTTCCTTCGGGGTGTAATCGAAGATTTTCGGAAAATAAGTATCCATCTGCCATCTGACATGTTGTACATTCACTCTTTTGACTAGGCTTGTTTAGTTTAGTTGTCATTTAATGCATACACAGTAAGAAACAAATCTTATAAATTAGTGTTCTGCTAGTTTATACATTATATTAAATGGAAATTTATTTATTTATTTATTTATTTTATTTAAAAAAAAAAAATATTGAACTAAATTTATAAAATCACAAAAAGAAAAAACAAGAATAGAACTTTAATACTTATTAATATGATCGGAAGAAAATTTTACATCCTATGCATTCTGAAAGTAACATCGAAGCTCTCTACGAAACTGTCTTTCACCACTTGTTCTTCTTGAGTTCCTTGGAAGGAGATTCCACAGACTTATAGCACTGACGAAAAATTGTTGCTCTGAGGTCCGACAAGAAAATCGAGGGTGTACAAGCATTTGGGATCTGTTAGAGGAACTGAACCGTATCCTATTAAATAAACTACAAGGTTGTTGGGTTTGAATTATATTGTATAGTTAGGGGGCAAGTTATAGCTATCATTGAAAAACTTTAAATCGATTTTTTACATGTTTTCCTTTGATTAGTAACACAAATGATATACCAATCTATAGCAAATGATACGAAGAATTTTTTTTCGACAAGAAAAAACCAATTTGCACAAATATTTTTTATTAAAAATGTATTTATCTGTTTTCCTGATGCAAATTCGTTTTTCGTGTCAGGTGATTGTTTTTTGACAGAAAGTGGAACAACTAGTTCCACTGATTTGAATTCCAATTTCGTTCAGTTCCAATGACAGATTTGTATCCGAAAAAATTTTTCGTGTGTATTTCAACCAGGAAAATTTTTCCATTGACAGAAAATTTCAATGATTGCTATAACTGATCTCTCAAAAAAATTCTAATGATTTGTTTCAATGATGCATTTCAATGATAGCTATAACTGGCCCCTAAGAGAAGTGTTCTATACCGAAAAAGATGATCGAGGGAAATATTATATATTTGAATCGAGAAACTTGATATGCGATCAAAACGACGTAGGCCGAATATGTAGCGTGCCGTATTATTGAAAGCCACGTTGAGTTTTTTCCAACTGGTAACGTCACAGTTGCAGTAGACTTCGCAACCGTAATTTAATATCGGCACAACTACAGTTTTGGCCAGCATCATTCGAGTATTCCAGGGCGTGCAATGTTGCGATGACCACAACATTCTAAGTACCGCATTTATATGACTGTCCCAAGTTAGCGTCCTGTTAAACAACATACCAAGATTTCTTACACTGGAAGTATATGGAATTGGTGTACCATTCAAAAATATACTAAGTTAAGCTCCTTGTTGCTCTCTTTTTCGTCTCTTAAGCATAGGCAGACGTCCAACAATGATCCGAATAATTTTCTTCTCGAAATAGTCTCAAGTGCCTTCATCTGCTTTGACAAATTCCATGCGTCTTGCCCCAACATAGAGCAGGACTGGTATCATAAGGTACCTTAAGTTGCCTGAGAGAGGGTTTTAATACTCAACTGGCTTATTAGCACAAAAAACCATACACTAGGAAGAGTTATTATTCATTCCAAGCGTTCAGTGCCAGTATTGTTGTCTGAGATTAAAGAGGAGCCTAGGTAGGCCGTTGGCAAAGTCCTTTTCTACTTATTTTGTACAAGACCTTCATGTTGTGGTTTTCTGCTTGATGACAGCATTCAAGGTTTTGCCATCTAATAGCGAGTTTCATTCAAAAAGAGATTTGCTCTTTCTGTCAAAAGATTTGATCTTTTTTATTTTGAGAGTTTCATTGCAAGAAAAAGAGCAAATCTAGATCAAATCTCAACACAAAAGATTTGATCTCTGATGGAGTGGAAGATTTGATCTGAATGCACACATACATGCAAAAAATCTTTTCTGCCAATGTCAATAGGGATGTAACATACAAGCGATACATCGATGTTTTAAGAAATCGATGTATCATTCATAAACATCGATTTCGAAACATCGATGAAACCCACTTAAACATCGATACATCGATCTTGGTGAATGATAATAGTGCCACGTGTGTCGAAAGGTCCGATCTCTGAAAAGGAAAACGTAGAGATCTCAAATTTAATGTTTGTTACTGAAATTTCATGCAAAACCAGTTTTATGTTGGGCAATTGACAAGTTTTTTTGTCTGAAAAGAAGAAAAAATCGATTCTTTTCTCAAAGAATCGAAACCACGCATCGTGGACGCAGTTTAAAATTCAAAATAGTGAAATGTCATTTCTATATTAAACTAGCCCGGCGTTGCTCGGGCTTACCCTAGCTTTTCATGATACCGAAAGCGGTCCAATTATAGCCAAAAACCACAAACGTAAACGTAGTTACAAAATGTTTTCAAAACTGGCCAAGCCTTTCAAATTAAATGTTGGTTATATGAAATTCCATACAAAAATCAATTTCCGATTTTTCCATTTTTCCTGACTTTTCCGGAGGGTTTTCCAAAAAGTTTCTTCGTAAAAACCTTTTCCTGGCGATTACAAACAAAAGAAAAAATTGAGCCAAACCGGCCAAGACGTTTTGAATTGATGAATTACTATACATCTTTCACACCATTTTTATATATATAAGATTTATGAAATTGCGATTATTTATTTCCAGCAGATAAAAACAAAATACAAATTCCAAGAAAGAAATGATATAGAATTGATAGTGGAATTTCACGGAAATTTACTACTCCAGGGTAATTTTTTTTTTTTGAGGAGATGTGTGAAGGTGAGGTTTAGGGTTTGAAAACATTTTTTCCGATTTCCGTCGTAAATGATTAAAAAAAACTAATTTTACTTCAGGTTATTTTTGAATATAACCTCAAATATTATGAGATATCGGCAAAAAAACGGTCTTTCGATTAATTAGTTTTGCTAACTAAAATTTGATGTTTTACAAACGCAATGAAACACAGCCATTAACACACACATTAAAAAATAGCTGACTAGTTATTGTTTATTTTTTTTATTTTATTACTATTTGTATTTTAACTTAAGAAGTAACCGCTTATTAAGCATCAAAAAATTAGTTCATAAACATTTTTCTTAAACATCGCGAAAATATCGATATCATCATAATAATATCGATGTTTTTATGAACGAAGTTGCATCCCTAAATGCAAATGACAAAGGAAGAGTGACAGTCCTTCACCAATACTACAATTTAATCATAAAAGAAGTTTCATTGAAAAGATCAAATCTCGATTTTGAGATCAAATCCCTAAAATTTGAATGAAACTCGCTATAAGTCTGCTTAACTCATCTTCGCGGTTTACGTCTAAAAGTCCATGAATGCGCATTTTTCAAGACGCTATATTGTTCTGAAGATGTCAAATGTCAATATCTTTCAAGTAATTGATTGATTGGATGGATTTGTCCGAAGTTAGCGTTCTGCACGTGTCTAAATGTTTGCGTTTTCCAATCCTTATTCTACAATGGCTTAGAAAAGCTACTGTTTTAAGGATACCTTAAATAAAAGTAAAAATCAAAAATTATCTATTCATTAATCCACCAAAACTGGTAGACCCTATTTGTGACTTTCTGCCGGTACTTTTTGGGCACTCCCCTACTGAACCGGAGGCGCTCTGCTTCGCTCTTAACTATTTTTCGCTTGTAAAGGAGCCGCCTATTGACTGTTTTGTTACTATAATAAGAATGTCCTATCCGAGTTACGTTTTTAGCTAACAATGTCAAAACATTGCTCACCAAAACAATTATTTTACAATAATTTTTTACTTAATGGTTATACAATAAATACCGATACTAATTTATGAGTAAAACTTTTACGAATATTTGAGGATCCATCTTCATAAAATCTTGTTTTAATTTTACTTATTTTGATTTTTTTTATTGTGACAAGGAAATTTGTACACCTTCTAGATCGAAGGTGACATTTTTTTTAATGTTTAAAAATCAAGAATGCAAAATTTACAATATCAATGACCTACTGAAAAGCAATGAACTGAACAAAATGGTGGCATTGGTAATAGTAGATATGGCATTTCTTTGCTAACCCAGACATTGTGAGTTCAATATGAAGGTTGAGTAGGATTTTTTCAAATAAGAAATAAAAAGTCAGAGAATCATCTTTGGGTTTTAATATAGCCTCGAACTACTACTCCGCCCAAAAAAAACTAGTAAGTGTTGTGCAACATCTAGTTTCATTCTTGGAGGCAAACTGGTAGTATGGCGTGAAGACAAAATTTACTAATAGAGAAGATAATGTTTAATTTTTTTATTATTTTGTTAATGGTCCTTATGACTGACAAATTATTATCAAATATAAACAAAAATGGACGAAATAGATGGCCCGAGTAATTCTAGCCCACTGTGTTTTTCGGAATAGGTTTTTTTGTTTGTATTTTTAACAATTTTCTTTAAGTTTGTAAGGAATATAAATTTTAACTCAGAGAGCAACACCAGCGCACAGATCAAATGAAGAATATCTTTTACCAATCGCTGTTTCTTCGGGCTAAGGAGACAAGCTCGGGCAACTAAATTGTCCCTCATCATCCCAGTCTTTTTCTATGATACCGACGGATAGACATTTGGACATTGTCAAAAGTGGATGAAGACGCCTCAGGTTGCTTCAAGAGAAAAATGCACGGTGATTTTTTGATCCCGTATGCATTAACAGCGAGTGGAGGAGATAATACGAAGAACTGTATGGACTGTACAAAGACAAAGACCTAGCCAGAGGAGTAAAAGTCCAACGTCCCAGATGGTTGAGTCATATAGAGTGGATGGACATTAATGCTCCGGCCCGGAAATCTTCGACTCCACTCCGGATGGTCGGTGGCGCAATAGAGGTAAACCGCGACTCAGGTGGCGCACGCAAGCGGAAGAGGACCTCCACCGCTTTACGTGCAAACTGGAGGCAGTTATCTAGGAACCAAGCTAGCTGGAGAAGTTATATGGTTGAGACTCAAGTGTACCCACTAACTGTAGTTAAAACTTTGCTCATTTTTTTTTTTGAAAAAAGTTTCTTGAATTTATATTTAATTTTGTTCTTAAATCTAGTTTCTTGATGAAATTAGTTACATTTTTGAAAATTTGACTTTAACTGTTTAAAAAAAATGTTGATTAACTAATTACATATTTCATGTCTCAATCAACCGAAATAAAGACGAGTCAAAATTTTAAATGACCATAAAAATATTACAATTTATATATATGTACTTCGGTTTTATAAATAGAAGTCTGAAATACATAAGTATTATTGTTTATTTGTGTCCATACAATATAAATACATATAAATAAATATGTTAACCAATGTACAATAAAAAAGAAATAAAGTTGCGTTTAATTGTTAATAATTTTCATTGATTCTATCATCTCCCTTCATTTGGTTTTCTTAAGACATGCCTGTAACTCAAGATTGTTCTAATAAATTACCAAGCTCTTGTTTTTTATGTTGGCCTGGCATATTACATCCAATTTTCATAGATTTTTACTTCGGGGTTACGCCTACTTATACTTACTTATTCATGATCATCATATTCATCGATTCTCTCATCTCCCTTCATTTCGTTTTCTTAAGACATGCCTGTAACTCAAGATTGTTCTAATAAATTACCAAGCTGTTGTTTTTTGTGTTGGCCTGGCATATTACATCCAATTTTCATAGATTTTTACTTCGGGGTTACGCCTACTTACACTTACTTACTTACTTATTCATGATCATCACATTCATCGATTCTCTCATCTCCCTTCATTTCGTTATCTAAAGACATGCCTGTAACTCAAGAGTGTTCTAATAAATTACCAAGCTCTTGTTTTTTATGTTGGCCTGGCATATTACATCCAATTTTCATAGATTTTTACTTCGGGGTTACGCCTACTTATACTTACTTATTTATGATCATCATATTCATCGATTCTCTCAACTCCCTTCATTTCGTTATCTTACGACATGCCTGTAACTCAAGATTGTTTTAATAAATTACCAAGCTCTTTTTTTTTTATGTTGGCCTGGTATATAACATCCAATTTTAATAGATTTTTTCTTCGGGGTTACGCCTACTTACACTTACTTACTTACTTATTCATGATCATCATATTCATCGATTCTCTCATCTCCCTTCATTTCGTTATATTAAGACATGCCTGTAACTCAAGATTGTTCTAATAAATTACCAAGCTCTTGTTTTTTATGTTGGCCTGGCATATTACATCCAATTTTCATAGATTTTTACTTCGGGGTTACGCCTACTTATACTTACTTATTCATGATCATCATATTCATCGATTCTCTCATCTCCCTTCATTTCGTTATCTTAAGACATGCCTGTAACTCATGATTGTTCTAGTAAATTACCAAGCTCTTCTGTTTTTTATGTTGGCCTGGCATATACATCCAATTTTCATAGATTTTTTCTTGAGGGGTTACGCCTTCATCATGGTTCATAGGCTGTGGTGATCAGTCAGACAGTCAAGTCCACCACCCCCCCGTTAGCTGGGCATTGTTTGGTATTGTCTCTTGTTGTGCAATAGCTGTTGAACGAAGTGAGTGAGTCCTGATTTTATGTTTGCCTGGTGTCTTTAATCCAATCCATCGGTTTCACTATGATCATGAATGAGCTAGTGCGTGTGGAACTGGTTTTGGTTGTTGGTATTGTGGTATTGTTGTTATCTCGATCTATTGTCGTCTATATTTTAACATGAGACTACAACAATACACTGCTGTGTAGTGAGTGAACTTCCAAACGCTAGAGATTACTTCGTTGAACCAGCACTCCTGTCAAAATTAAGTTGACGGAAAGATCCATAAGAAAAAAAAAACTGATACAAATCCAACACAAAATACTTGTTACACACACTCTTACTGCTTATCTTAATAATTTGCCATTTTGGATGCTGACACTCCGCCCATTTCTTGTTTTCTTTTATTTTAACAGTGAATCTCAGAGAAATAATTTTTTTTGCGAATTTGCATATGAGTGCTGCTATTTCTGTTCGCCTGATGCCTAGATTTCGTTTGCAATCAATACAAAAATAATGTGCGATAGACAGACAGGAGGATCATCGTTCGAAAAGAAGTTATATTAATCACTAGCTGATCCTCCCTGCGTTGCTAGGATAAACTATTAATTTTTGATTTTTACCATGTGAGTGACATTTTTAGTCATGACTTCGGTTTTAGGCAGCGGACAGCAAACAGATTTCGTATATGCTTTCTAAACATGTCCAAAATATAAGCATTTAAATCGATAGAGCCGAAAAAAAGTAGTTCGCGCACAAACATAGTTTGGATTGTTCTTTATATATATATAGAAAATTCCACATATTTTGTATTTCTCATGTTTTTAAATTAACAGAACTTCATACTTGAAACAAAAAACTGAAATTTGGCAACAGCATATTAACCAATCTTTCAATAGCGATACGATGCCGAATAACATTCCAGGAGTAATCTCGAAGCCAAAGTTATCATAAATTTCATTAGTGATACAAATTTATTAAATATTTTAATATTACGTAATTTATTTTGTTGTTACTTTCTTGACAGAAGAGAAAGTTAAAGTTTAAAGTATGTGTCAAGAATTTAATATGACTTTCTACTTACTTATTTTCATGATTTTTTTTATCTCTTTGTTTACCAAAGTTTTTATATTTATTTAAAAAAAACGTATTTTTTGTTCTGTTTTAGGTCGCTTACCTGATCTTAACTTATTCCACAAGTCTCAAACCTCAAAATTCCAACAACCCAAAAATGTAGAGCAAAGGAAAAATACTTGAAGAATTTTTATTATTTACATCTTATGGCTAGCATCACATTACATTGTTTATTACATTTACAATTTTCCGTTTAAATTTTTATCAAATTTTTATTTATTTAGTTTTTAACTTAATTTGATAAAACTTGAATTATCATTTTAATGTATTTTATTTCATGTTCGTCTTTATTATAATTTAACCATTTAAAACTAATTTTAAAGTATAATGTACATTTTCTATTAGATTAATATTTATTTTATAAGAATTACTTTAATTATTTATAATGATTAATTATTTTATTTATATTTACAATTAAGATAAAACATTATTTAAATTACCTAGTTGTTTTTAATATTTTTTGGAAATTAATTTATGCAATTCCACTATGGATCAGTCGTGTGTGTCACGATTTAGTAAACATCAAAAGTGACAGCATTAAAACGATATAAACGGCATTTTTGTTGAGAACGCTTGCCGATGACATAATGGCGGATGCAGCATGTTCACCTATAAACAAAAAAAAAGGAAATTCTTATTCTTCCTTGAACTAAACCAATCCATCTATAGAAAGTTTACAAAATGGTGCCAACAATGACTTTCGTTTTGTCGACATCGCCGTAATTCACAATAGGGATGTACGAGTGTGATGGTATATAAAGTATAACAAATGTTATTTCAGCCAGAAAACATCTGTATACATTACAAATCGCAATTTGGACTTACCATTTATCACGTTGAGCGTCACGGTGGCGCTGGGACTGTTCGACGGACTACATGTGTAATTTCCAGAATCCCGTTTTTTCGTCACTTCAATGATTAATGAACCCATCTGCTGGGCAAAACATATAAAATAGAGAAATAGAAAAAGGCGGACATTAGGGACATTAGTTTTGTTTGTGATTGTGATTCAGCAACAACTGTTTGTGTGCTTTAGGAATATTGTTGGATATTGTTACATCAGAACTCAGAAGCATTAGTAAAGAGTGTTATTTGGAATTGGATGGACAAAAACAATAATTAGTAGTTAGATAGGTATGGCATGCTGGGCAGGTGACACTAGACTTACCGTACTCAATGCACCTTCATCTTCTGAAAAATTTCTATCGACTTGCATTCGATGTCGGTTGGAATCGCCCATCAATTGTTCGGATCCATGATACCACATGATAAATGTTGGCGGCTCTAGAGCACCCCGGATTATGCAGCGGAGGACAACAATACTGCCAGCTTTTACGTAACGATCTGGCTCGCCAGTGATTTCTGTTCGGGGAACTGCGAAAAATAGAAAACAAAAATTATAACGTATTTTTTTGTTGCCAAAATCAATATTTTGTGCAATAATATAGTCAAACAAATAACAATGTCAAGGCAGAAATATTCTTAGAATTTCTATTGGGACGAGAATTACTAACAAAAATAAGCGTTAAACTTCCTAAAGTTTCGGTAACCGATTCGGAAATTTGGTAATAAATTAAAATTGTTTACAAGGAATGAAAATTTTGTTTTTAATGAATGTTGTGACATTGATAGTTGGATCATTGGTTCATATGTGTAGGTGCGTCCATAGTTAAAATTCGAAACTATTATATCCTAACTGGAACACACTGTATGTTGAGTAAAGCTAAGCCGTTCAGACGATCTGCTGGCATTGTCGGCCTGGAGCAGGTTATGAGGCGAAATAAAGCTTAAAAGGAAAATTCTTTCATGGCAGTTGTCACAGGCAAAACTGGCAGTACAAAAACTATTTGGAAGACATTTGGAAAGCTTCTTCACTGCACATATCTATATCGAGGTGCTCGAATGATTTTTTTAGTGAAATGCGTTAGTGCTAAATTTGGATTTATTCTAAATGCCTTGCGTGAAGTTTTCCTCGAAATTTTTAATCTTTTTATTTTTTGAAAGTGTTTATCAACACGCATGTTCACGTTACGGCAGATCCTGGAAACTATCCAAGAATTCCAAATCCATACCCACCACCTCTTTATCGATTTTAAGGCCGCGTACGATAGCAGGGTCATGTCTGGTTTTGGCATTCCCACAAAACTAGTCCGACTGTGCAGGATGGCAATGGAGAACTCTCGCCGCTCCGTCAAGGTTGATGCGTGCGATTTCTTCAACTCGCAAGTCAAGTCTGTGCAATTGCTAGCATACGCTGACGACATTTTTTTTTTTTTTATAATTAACGCGCGCACAAGGGACTACTTGTTTCCCTTTGAATGTAACATACTGCGCGGGAATTGAAGACAGGGAGGGGAGAGATAGGAGGTGTCGATTAACATTGGTTTTGAATGTTTGCAGATCAAAATGGCAAGAGAAAATCTCGCCGGGTAAACTATTCCAAATTCGTGTCGTTCGGCTAAAAAAAGAATCCCTATATTTCACGGAACGTCCGAAATTGACATCATTGGCAGAACTCGGCGAGCTGTCACTGGAACGTTTGCTAGCACTGAAGCTGAAGCGGCTAAGATGGGACTAGCAGTCAATGAGGCCAAAACGAAGTACATGCTGTCCACAAAAAGGGATACACAACACCGGCGGATTGGACAAAACATCACAATAGACAGGACTTTGTGTACCTCGGATCTCGTTAGAAATAAAGCGAAGAATTACTCTTGCCAATCGCTGCTTTTATTGGCTAGGAAGGCAATTGAGTAGCAAAGCCCTCTCTCAAAAGACAAAGGAGACTCTGTATAAGACCATAATCATCCCAGTCCTGCTCTATGGCGCTGAGGCATGGACTCCTTATCCTTAGCCGTTTCGAGCGTAAAATTCTTCAGAGGTTTTTTGGCTCTATCTGCGTTAACGGGCTTTGGAGGAGAAGGTTCAACCAAGAACTATACGAGCTGTACAGTGACATTGACCTGGTCAAAAAAATACGCATATCACGTTTAAGATGGCTAGGTCATCTAGAGCGAATGGACAACAATGCTCCGGCTCGCAGGATTTTCGATTCCATCCCAGAGGGTAGACGCAGTCAAGGAAGACCTCGCCTTAGGTGGCGCGCTCAAATAGAAGACGACCTCAACCAACTTGGAGGGCAACACTGGAGGCAGCTAGCCAAAGACCGTCCCGAACTGTAGCGCCCCCTAAGTATGTAAGTAAGTTTATTAACACCAATTCTAGAACCTTCAACTTTCTTACTTTTTTTCATCAACTTTCATTAGTCTGAAAAGTACTTTCCTTCTCTCGAGTTGTAATACTCTCTGGACTGAATTGCATCGCCTAATATTTAAATAGATTAAGTGATAGATTACTGTGATATTTAGTCACGTAATTTTGGTAACAGAATCCAATTATTGTGACCTTCTCGCGCTTTGAAGACTTCTTTTCTGAAAAAAATTAATCATTTCCATTTGAAAGTTATAAAGAGCCTATGGTCATGTTATTCACCTGAAACTCTCTACATCTCTAGTCGTTAAAAAAAAAAACAATAGGACGTTTCTTTCCTACCCTAATATCTCCTAAATTGTACACCAAAGCTCTTCCTTATGAGAGAACAAAATCCTTTGTCATAAAACGTGCAGAAACAGACTGTCCCCGAGTTCTTGTGATCAAACGTCCAAAAGACATTTAGGCGCGTCATTGAAAGTCCAATCCGCACAAAACCCCAAGCGATCAACCATAAAAGCGCTCACTCATTTATCCTTCCATGATTTTCCTGTTCCTCTTTATGTATGGGAGTGTTTCTCGCAATCGTTTGTGAGTGTTGTGGAAAGATATCAAAGATAAAAAATTCAACTCCAGAAAGGAATCCAATAAAAATACAATTTGTAGCTGGAATCCTTTCAAGTTTCTTGTATGGATTTTTGTGGTCGTTATCAGAGCTTCCCTTTTTTTTGTTTTTTTTTTTCCAGATACACAGGTGTTATTGAGTTGTGGATCGCAGAGGGGGTGTGAAAAATTAAGATTCGGTTTTGACAGGAGGATTTCCTAGTGATTCGTATTTTTTTTTTGTTTTGTAGAAGAGAATCTCATTTGAGACAGACAGTTCCACACAAACCTCAACTTTGGAAGGCAATTGACATTTAAGCGATTTGACGACGACGACGATGACGATGGTAGCTATGTTACGAAGAAGCAGATTCCATCCAATTTAGAGTACTTCTAGTTCTCATACGAATAAGGATAGTAATCTATTGGAGAGGGATGGAAAACTAAGAGACAAAAAAAAAAAATATTCATATGGACATTAGGAAATAACTGGGACATGGGAAAAGACGAAAAATGTCTATTTGCCTAATGGAACTCTCAATGGCAATCGATTTAAGAACGATATTAGAAAAGTGAATGTTTGGGCCAAGTAGGCGTAACGATTTGCAGTTTAGAGATCTCTAGCTATAGTCCGAAGGAGTACATCCTTTCAATAAAAGAACAAAAGGTTGGATTTCGAATAAAAGTAAATGGAGTGGAACATTTCTCAGTAGGTTTTAGTTATATCAAGGAATCAGTTAAATGATACCAACATGGCCTTCTATGGAGCCTTTTTGTCAATGCACGGACCCGAACAGATTTGTCTAGACATTTTAAGTAATATTAGCATTTAAATAAAACAGATTTGTTATTAGTTCCCTTTGGGCAGTTAAATTTTTAATTACTAGCTTTTTCGGATTTAAGAAAAGAAAAATTACTATATAATACGAGTAAATATCTTGAAGCAAAAGATTGGTAAAAATAATGTGTAAACTTCTGAAGTTGATTCTTAAATAAAAGGCACGACTGGGTCGCACGTACTTGCTCCCGTGTTCTAATCCTTTTAGGTACAGGCGTCTTTTTGACAAAGATTTAATTTTAATGTTTTTTTGACGTGCAACTTCTTTAGAATCGTTGTGGTTTGAAGCTCGAACGAACATGCGTCACGATAAAGGGATAAACACATAAATATATAGGATTGTTAGCTTTTGCAGTTTTTTAGTGTATTATCTTTCCACTTGTTGTTTAGTGCTTATAATATAATTTGCTAATAGAAAGATATAAAGGACTTTTTTCAGTTTAATTTTCATTTTGGTATGGAAAAATTTGAACAACTGGCATAAAGATTCGTGGGAATCAGCAGTAGGGCAATAATGCTAGGTAAAGGTCCCAATAACAATAATTTACTTTTTGAAATCAAATTAATTAAAATAGCTTAATTATGTTTTATGGATCGATAAACGTATGATGTGGGTAGGTATTAATGGAATTTATTAAGGATATTATTTACCTATAATAAGGTTGGAAGGAAGGTAGGTACTAAATATAAGATACACGTTCCACGTACTGTTAAGCGAGTAGGTATAGCGACAATATTAAAAGTTAACACAGTGGTTTTGTTTATTTAGGTATAAACTTTTGTTTTCTCGATTGAAATTTTTGCATTCAGTAGTAATCGAATAATTCTTTTTATTTGTTAGTTGTTTTTGTGTGTTTATCATAGGAGGCTCATTATTTATTCTGTGTGCTTTTATGATGATGAAATGCTTTAAAATACGTAGGTATGTATGTAGGTTGTCACCTTCTTTTATTTGACTAATGGCTAGGGCTTAGCCGAGCAATATGAAATAAAATTTGGGGGAAAAATTTGTATGAAATCAAAAAAACACTATTCATATTCGTTTTTTGGAAAAAATGTTGTAAGCCATCTTATGTCATTTGCTGTTTTATATTTTATGAATTTTTCATTTCAAAATCGTTCGACCAGTTTTTTCAAAAAAATGTTTTTTTGAAAAACTTTTCGAAAACATATTTTAAATTTTTTTTGAGTATGTCAATTCAAAGAAATCTAAAGCTTATACTAGGAGAAAAATTAAAAAAAAAATCTATTAAACCGTTTTCAAAATATTCAAAAAACAAAATATTTTTGTAAAAAAATTATTAAAAATTAAAAAAAAATGTTTTTGAAAATTTTGATAAGCAATATTATTTAAATCATAAAGTTCTCCATATTTTGAAAATTTCATCAAAATCCGTCAATTAGTTAACGAGAAAGTCTGATTTTAAAAAACCGGTCATATGGGAGGTATTGTTATAAAACTTTTTCTGAAAAATCCATTAAAATTAAAAGATAGATTTTGCACAGAAAACATCATTCTGAAAGTTTTATCAAAATCGTAGGACCCGTTTTCGAGAAAAATAACTTTTTTCATTAAAAGTTATATGGCAGGTACCGTTAGTTTTGGAGCTAGAATGCCAATTCCAAAAACCGTCGGGTAGAGCACTCTAAAAATACTATATACCAAGTTTGAATCAAATCGGCCCAACCGTTTGGGCTGTAGATATCGATACGGACAGACAGACAGACAGACAGACAGACAGACGGACGGAATTTCCGGACCCACTTTTTTTGACTTCTCTATCATCGTAATGGCATGTTTGATTGTTAGAATTTTTTTTTTTTTTACGAATGCATAACTTGCCTTATAGTCCCTATAAATCGCAAGTAAAAATTAATAAAGTGATTGGGCCATGTGGACAGAAAATTAAATTACTGTTTGTTTTATCAATTGAAATGGACAAATTAACTTTGCTTAAGGTTCTTCGCAACTGTGCAATGTTCAAACCATTTATATTTACATGCAATATCGATGCTTGGAATTTTTTGGGGTAGTCGTTTATCCAAACACAAGTCAGATAAAAAAACACTTGTATTCAGGATGTAATAGTTGGGCTAAATCTAGGGTGTCCATAATGTAACTGGAAAAAAGAGAACTCCGCTCCGAACCAAAACTGTCTTACTTTCTTACTAAGAGAATGACCAATTTTGGCTCTATAAGCTCACAAATTTTATTGCATTTAATGTTTAGAAACAATTTCTGGAACATGGCCTGCCCCCTTTGCCTTAGGAAAGACATCCTGTCGGTCAAATTTTGTACCTCTATTTCGATCATTCCCTGTCTTATTTCGTCAATGTTGGTTTCTCAATTATCAATGTTGCACAGATATTTTACGTACCCTCCCACAAAGAGTAGTCCAAAGGTGTCGAATTACACGAATGAGGTGGCCAATTCACATGTCCATTTCTTGAGATGATTCGGTTACCAAAGTGATGGTTGAACTTGCGCTGTACGGCATGTTGCACCGTTTTATTGGAATCATATCTCCTCCAAATGGTTTGCAATTATATGAGCAATTTTGCCTGTAGCGTTCGCCATTCACAATAATGTTTGCACCGGTTTCGGATTTAAAACAATTTAATTTAATTTTGGTGGGGCTAACGCCCCATTTACTAGCTTAATACAAGCTTAACTTAAACTTAACTAAACTTAAAAACTAATTAAACTAACTTTACTTATCAAGGAGGAAAGATGATGTAAGAGCTGGGCTTTCAGACAAGGACTTGGAAGGTTGAAATCGAAAAGAGGAGAGATCGAATTGATTTTACTCAACATGCGGGTTAAAGGTTCATTGAGACCATAGGAAGTACGATGGGTAGGAAGGTAAAAAAGACGTGATGATCTTAAGTTGCGTGGGTTAGTGTTAAACAAGATGAGATCAAAAAGTGAGGAACAGTCAGTGGCACCTGTAAGAATCCGATGAATGAAAATGATATCAAACACATTCCTACGGACTTCAAGGGGGTGTAGATTTATAATTTTGAGTCGGTCAAGGTAGGGTGGCAGAGATGAGAAGTTATTAGGGTCATAAAGACTTCGGAGAGCAAAGAGTAGAAAACGGCGTTGAACGCTCTCAATTCTGGAGATATGAACCGCGTGATAGGGGGCCCATACTTGCGATGCATACTCAAGGAGAGGTCGAACATAGGAAATATAGAGGGATTTGGTTACAAATGGGTTCCGAAACTCTTTGGACCACCTTTTGATAAAACCAAGGGCGGAGTTAGCTCTTGATATAGCATTATCGATATGAGAGCGAAAATTTAGTTCGCAATCACAGAGGACGCCTAAATCGCGGATAGCCTGTACGCGGTTAATGGAAAGGGTTTGAAGATAATAAGATCTAAGGGAAGGCCTTTTACTTATTCGAGAGAACGTAATTAGCTCACATTTGGCAATGTTGAGTTCGAGAAAATTCTTACTGCACCAATTGACAAATGAATTGAGGTCATTTTGAAGCAGGAGAGAATCACGACCAGAGGAGATTACTTTGAAAATTTTAGCATCATCAGCATAAAGGGAGATAGAAGATGATTGGATTATCTTTTCAACATCATTAATGGCAAGGATAAATAAAAGAGGTCCAAGATGGCTACCTTGGGGTACCCCAGAAGTGGCCAGAAAAGGAACTGAAAGAACAGAACGAAAACGGACTTTGTATTGGCGGTTGTCAAGATACGAGGATATCCATTTAAAAAGGTTAGGACTGAATCCAAGAAAGGAAAGCTTAAAAAAAATTAAACTGTGAGAGATTTTGTCGAAAGCCTTGCTGAAATCTGTAGTGATGACGTCTACTTCGTAGCCCTTTTCCATGGCAGAAAGTAAAAATGTAACGAACTCAACAAGATTAGTTGTGGTAGATCTTCCCTTACAAAAACCATGTTGAGTTGAGGATATTAGAGATTTGCATTGGAAAGAAAGTAAGTCATACAGAATGCTTTCGAAGAGTTTGGGGAAATGAGAAAGTTTGGCGATGGGCCGATAATTACAAACTTCGTTTTTGGGACCTTTTTTTATGAATTGGTGTGATAGTGGATATTTTCCATAAATCGAGGAAAGATCCGGTGGCAAGGGACAGTTGGAAAAAGTTAGTAATAGGAAGGACCAAACTCGAGCAACATTTTTAAGTAAAATTGCAGGTATACCATCGGGACCAGGAGTATACTCGTCTTTAAGTTCAAGGATGCCATTTAGAACTAATGAAGTATCCATATAATTCGTATTTAAGGGGCCGGTATTAAAATGAGGAAGGTAGGAAAAATAAGATTTGTCAGGATCTAAGGTTTTTGGTGCAAAAGACTGTTTGAAGTAACTGGCGAAGAAATTGGCGATGGTAGATGGATCATTGGATGATTGGTTGTTGTAGAGAAGAGAGGGAGGGAAACCATCATTTTTCTTTTTAAAGTTAATAAACTTATAAAACGATTTGGGATCCGTTATTAAATTTGCTTGGGTGTTGGAAGCAAAGTCATTGTAGAGCGTTTTATATAGATTCCAAAATTTATAAAATACTCCCAAGTAGTCAGAGTAATCGAGAATTGAACGAGAGCGAAGATATTTAACCCAAAGCTTATTTCTCCTGTTTCGTAGCTCGCGTAGTTTATGACTGTACCACGGGGGAGAAGTTGAAAAATACCTGTTACGCGAAAAGGGAACATAAAGATTTATGCAAAACTGCACTTTTTCATAAAAAAGATTAGTTGCTTCATTAAGTGATAGATTTGTAAAATCGAATGAGGTATGGATGAGGTAGTCATTTATTTTTTTGAAATTAGCCTTATGATAGTTGAATGAACAGTTAGAAATATTAGGGAGAGTAGATGGAGAGGAAATGAAAAAAGAGAGAAGGAGAGGGGGGTGAAATCGATCAACTACAGATAATGGGATGGTGCTTTCTGAAACAGATGAGTTAATCGGGTCAGAGGTGAAGATAAGATCGAGTTGCCGGCCCATGTAATTCTGAATTCCACTCACTTGGTAAAGGGCGGAATCAGAAAGACCGTCAACAAAAACAGATTCCTTGGATGAAACGGGATTGAAGTCTCCAAAGATTAGAACTTCGTCTTGTGCTTCAGAAATAGCTAGCACTTCATCAATGGCATCAACAGCAAGCTTGTAAGATTCAACGGGTTGGCCAGGAAGAATGTAGAAACACACAAGGTATAGGGACTGATTTGGGAATGATAGTTTAATGGATATGTAGTCGAGCATGTTTGAGGAGGAAAACAAATGGGCCCTAATTACACCTTCGGCGTGTAAATCGCAGCAAACAGTGATTTTTTGGGGATGTAATTGAGTCTCAAGAGTCTCATGAAAATCTCACTCTTTAAACGACAATTCTGCTTGTTTATAATACCAGCCAGAAATGACACGCATCATGATTTGACGATAAAAATCTGGTTCCACTTCTAGTTGATTCTCAGTCAATTTACCGAACACAAGACGCAATTGATGGTCCGCTGGCTTTAGTTCTATGACTACTTGGAACTTATATAGATGTAGGGCAAGATCTTTCCTCAAACTTTTCCAAGTAAAGTAGTGGACTGGCAGTCTTTCACGTCTACAGCAGGATGACGTGTTAATGTAGTTTTATATATGTACATTGAACATTAATTGGTTTTGATGCGGAAAATTTTAAATTGATGTAAGGAAAGGAAAAAAATTTGCTTCATTCTAGAAATTCTGTAGAGGAAGATAGAAAAAGAGGGCAAAAAAAGAATTTTTTAAAAAAAGAGAGTGTAAAATAGATCTGAGTTGAATAGAGAACATGTTCTCTTTAAAAGAGATGTTCTGGAAACCCTGTCTAAATCACAACGTTGATTTCTTCCTTTCCTTTCTGTAACAATAGCTTTGGTATTGGGTCCGTTTTCAAAGGAAACTGAGTCGGTATATTTAATATATCTGTAAGATATGGCCTCATATTTTTTTCCAACCAATTTTTTTAATTAACGCCTCTTCAAGGGGTTATGATACTCTTAATATTCCAGAAAAAAGTGCGAGCGTTCGAAAAGGCGGAGGAGATTAATAAGGAAGTCTTTATTGATAATTAAATATTATAGGCATACCAAGTTATAGAAAAGTAGATAGAGACACGACTGATAATGACAAACATTACAAGCCCAGAAGTAGCCGGTCTGCTGTCCAGACCAATCAACATCCTTAATAGAGTCCGACAAGGAGATGGTCTGGCTGGCATCCTCTTCAACCTGGGGCTATAACACAATACATAAAGTGCTTGTTGAACAAGTAACAAGTGAAATTCAACAACTTTTTAAAATTTGTGTAATACGGAACAACAAGTCTAGGAGAAGTATAAAAATTCTTTCGGCTTCTTTCAAGAAGTGGAACATTTCACAATGTCATAGCTTTTTATAATTGGAAACAACAAGAAAAAAGAGAATAAACTTGTTGAATTGTTGATAAATTTCAACCGACGTTCGGGGACTTGGGAAAGAATTAACTTTGTAATAGAACACGATGTGTTTATTGAAAATATTCGTGTGGCCGTAGAAATTGCTGATTACTACCTTACCGAAAGTCTATAACCACTAATTACGTTTTCCTACCAAAAAAAAAAGTAGGGCACTAACTGTAGTCGGTAAGTAAGTATGTAAGTTTTATGCTTTGATTTTTGACAAAATGATTTTTTTTTTATTTGCGATTTATAGGGACTATAAGGCATGTTATGCATTCGTACAAAAAAAATTCTAACAATCAGACATGACATTACGATGACAGAGAAACATATTTAAGTTACTGGCAAAGTTCTCTCTGTCTGTCCGTCTCTACGGATGTATATTGAACTACAGCCTAAACGGTTTGGCCAATCGTCTTCTAATTTGGAATATAAGGTTATTTTGACATTCTACAGAGGACTTTTTTTTAAAAAAAAAAAATTAACTTAAATATTAACGGTACCGTTAAGTGAAAGCTTATTTTTTTTTGGAAACGGCTCCAAGAATTTTTATGAACAAAAATCAGTGCACTATTGTAGCTGTCGGTTATGTTTTGGTGAACAAAATTCAAAATTGTGGGCTAAAAACGGTACCACACATAGAAATGTTTTGTTTTTCTTCGACTTTCTCGAAAACTGGCCATCCGATTTCAATCAAAATAGATATTGAAGAAGATGTTGGTACTTAAGTAATTTTATGTTAAAATATTTTCAAAAACTTTTTTTTTGTATTTTTACTAATTTTCTTATTTTTTTTTTCAAAAATCAATATTTTGAAAACGGGTAGATGGATTTTTTTTTTATTTAGTTTTTAAATCTAGATTATTTTTTTGCTTAAGCTTGCATTCTTAAATTATTTTTTTTTTTTTTTTTTTTTGAAAAAAGTTATTAAAATAAAATCGTTTTATTTCACACTTTTTCATATTTTTTTTAAAGAAATAAAATAGCGTTTAATTTTTTCCGTTGAAAACTATTTTACGTACTTTTTTCAAACAATAAAAAGTTAGAAATATCGAATAAAAACTTTGAAGTTTCCTTAATGTTTTTTTTTTCAATTTTTATTCCAAACTGTGGCCGCACATAAGAGCAAGTACGTGCGATGCAGTCATGGAATTTATTTTCTTTGGGAAACTTCCAACTAATTTTTGTAGCTTGACTTGTTGAACTATTTCAACATTCACTTGTTGATTTTTTTTTATTGACAATTGTTATGGTTTTTATTCTGTTACAGAAAAGAAGTTAAACTTTTTGTTCTGTGATTCAGGCCCCTGAGAAAGCAATCCGTGACTCTGGCACGCCAACAAAAGGGACTATCGTCACCAAGTCCAGCCAGATCAGGGGGCACTCTGATCTCTTATATGCGTTCGAGAGGACTATTCAGGAGAAGATACAATCATGAATTGTATAAAATCTACCTCAAAGCAGATTTATTAAAAATAAAGCTCGATAGACTCTAGTGGGCTAGGAGCGAAGAAGTAGTGGTAGAAGACAACGTGGCAGACCTTGCTTGCATTGGAAGAATGGGGTAGACCAGGACGCCCCAAGACTTGGGGTGCGCAATTTGTTGAAGGTGACCCGGACCGGATCAAAGTTGTTTTGCCGATAATTAATAAAGAAAGGTTTGATGCATTATTCAAGCCAGTTTGTTAAAGAACCAACAAAATTTAGCTTCCTCTTCTCAAAACAATAAAAATCTTAAAATAGATTCGATATTTGATTAAAGGATCATTATGATACATGAATGGTGGTGAGTAAGATGGAAAGCTTCTCCATGACCGTCAGTATGGCTTCCGCAGCAACCGTTCCACTGGTGATCTGATGGCATATCTCACCGAACAGTGGAACAAATCTTTACATCGCTTTGGTGAAAGTAAGATTATTGCTCTTGATATCTCCAAGGCATTTGATAGAGTTTGGCATGAAGCTCTCTTATCGAAAATGCGTGCTTTTGGGATCGATGATACTCTTGTTCGTTGGATTAGAAGCTATCTTCTGGATCGTTCAATACAAGTTGAATTGGACGGATTCAAGTCAAATTCCTACAAAATAAATGCAGGTGTGCCCCAGGGCTCTGTTCTGTCTCCGACTCTTTTCCTCATTTTTATAAATGATCTTCTGTCTGTTACTTCTAATCCACTTAACTGTTTTGCTGACGACTCTACCCTCAGCTTTTCATATTCGTTCGATAATTCACGTCCTTCGCCTTCGGACGTACAATTGCAACGGTGCCGTATGTCAAGCTCATTAAACTCCGATTTATACAGCATTGTCAAATGGGGTAATAGGAATCGTGTGGAGTTTAATGCTTCGAAAACTCAATGCTGTCTTTTGTCGTTAAAGCTAAACATTTGTCCATGAATGGCACTTACATCGAAGAAACCGAAAAGCTCTCAGTACTCGGTATGTGTGTCAACGACGACCTCCGTTGGAACGACCATATATTTGAAATCGCTAAGAATGCTGCTAAGTGCTTAGGTTGTCTGTATCGGTGTAAGAAGTATTTTTCGCCATCTGATCTGGCTACAATCTATAAAGCGTTTATACGCCCTAAACTCGAGTATAGCTCCCACCTCTGGGCAGGTGCTTCGCAAACATCGCTTCACCTGCTTGATAGAATACAAAATAGAGCGTTAAGATTGATAGGAAATAGAAGTGCCACTGATTCAATTGCCCCTCTCGAACACCGAAGCAATGTTTCATGTCTTTCCTTATTTTATCGTTTCTTTTACAAAAAAATGTTCTTTCGAAGTAGCCAGTTGCATTCCTCCCCTTAAAAGTTTCGCCCGTAATACTCGTCTCGCAAGGAATGCTCATCAGTTCACCCTTGAGCCCAATTCCGGACGTACCGTGAAATATAGGGATTCTTTTTTTAGCCGAACGACACGAATTTGGAATAGTTTACCCGGCGAGATTTTCCCTTGCCATTTTGATCTGCAAACATTCAAAAGCAATGTTAATCGACACCTCCTATCTCTCCCCTCCCTATCTACCGAATGCCCGCGCAGTGTGTTACATTAAAAGGGAAACAAGTAGTCCCTTGTGCGCGCGTTAATTATAAAAAAAAAAAAAAAGGAAAAATATACCTATTCCTAAAAATAAATTTCTTATGAGCCCCGAGCTTATCGAAGTATTGTTTGTTTCCCATATCGGATGTATACATATTATATACATATTAATGTATTGAAGAAACACTTTGTGACAGTTTTAAAAGATAGTAATTAAATTGCACAACAAAATCATGTATTCGCATAAGAAATTAGACCATAATGGTTATTCTTATGTCCAAACAAAAAGCAAATTAATTAATTTATTCCGTTTGACTTGCCGTTCATCTTTTATTCGCCCTTCACAATGTCACAAATTTCAATTAAACAACATTTTAGGCCCATTTTCTTAACAAAACGAAATAACACCCGGAAATTGTTTGCTCAATTATTATCCTTCCTAAAGCAACATAACCATAATCTCCACATACCCACCCACACACACACACACACACACACACACACACACGACACAATAAGGTTAACAGTCATAATATATTTTCAAGAGGATTTACTTACCCACAACTTCGAGATAAACTTTTGCACTAACTTTGGGTTCCGTCGACACTTGACACTCATATGCACCAGCATCCCTAGCCTGGACGTACTTAATCTGCAATGTCCAAAATTTATTCGGTTGATTCAGCACAACAAATCTCTGGTCAGCAATGAAGACAGCTCTGTGAAAGATTAAAACAAAAAAATCAAATAAAATAAAAAGAATAATATATAGAACAATAACAGTCAACAAAATATATGACAATTGCATTGGGGATCACATCTGAATCTGAATCTTCTTCCCGACAATAAAGTGTTGGCCCATAAAATGTCAACGAATTTTATGACTTTGGGACTTGGAACTTCCTGCCCACCATACTTTGGCCCTTTTGCGCCTCTGTCTCACTGACCTTTTGCCATGCACTTTAACATTCTTGACTTCCTTGGAAGTTACACAGTATAATATCGTTCCTGGGGATAGGGAGCGTTGGTCATAGGGAGAAGAAGGGTTGAATTCCTACATCTTAAACCCCATCAGCAATTTGTAAGTTTCCCCGAACTTTGTGTTCTTCTGGAATTGTTACTTCTATCAGAAACGATGAATTTTTAATCTGGGATAAGGCTTGTGCATTTAGTTGTTCGGTTAGGACTATAGTTCCTTGTTTTTCTTGGGAACATAAAGTCTTGTGTAAAGGCATTGAAAATAGAAATGGTATGCACATTTAAGTTTTAAATGAGAGCAAACAGTTAAAAAAAAGAAACGAAATGAAAAATGTCCTTGAGGATGGATCTTTCTCCTCGAAATGAAAAGCAACCCAACGAAGCAAGGAAGCGCCTTGAAACTTTTGAGCAGGCAATGAGGAGGGCAAAAGACCTTCACCGCAAACGAACTATCTTGGGTTGTTGTTGTTGTAATTTTATTTGTAAAAAGAGAAGAAAGTCAAGTGTGTACTATAGTAACTTTTTTCAGGGCCAAGAGGAATGTGCTGGGCTGTAGTTGTGCCACACTGTATCTACCACATAGCAATCTTGTTTTGTGTTCTTTTCATTACTCTTGTGAGTATAATTGTCGTTGTCATTAAATTCGGTATGAGAATGATGTTTGTATTCGGAAAATACCATGAAGTGTTAGAGGAAATAATTAAATTTAGCCCTTGGTGCATATTTTGGGTAAATGGTTCAAATTATCTGCCAATGGTTGGAAAATATAAATCGTAAGGATGCTTCTGTTGCTTTGATGAAAATACTATAAATGAGGGAAGTAAGAAACGAATTTTGTTTTTTTTTGGTTCAAATGGAAATGTTGTCATAAATAAATAATGAAACAACTAGGGCTTTCCAAGAATTTGAAGAACAGGCTATCATTTTAATATTTGGTTGGCACTCTTGACATCTCAGATAGAAATACAGAATCGTATATACAGATATATAGGTTTGTGATAAATGTAGGTCCTTCAGGAAATAGGATATGTAGTTTTGAAGGCAAATTCCCTGACATAATTTTCATTATTCACCAATTTCGTCCTCTTAATAATATTTTTAAATTTATAAGTTAAGATATACATACATTGGTATGTATTCTTGTTGAAATTGCAAATGATTTAGAGACAATTCGGAAAATGTTGGTGCATATCAAATGTTGAAAAAATGCACATTATAACGGGTGTTTTTTTTTGAGGTTAGAACTTTTAAAAAAAAAAAACGCATAAAATTTGCAAAATCTCATCGGTTCTTTATTTGGAACGTTAGATTGGTCCATGACATTTACTTTTTGAAGATAATTTCATTTAAATGTTGACCGCGGCTGCGTCTTAGGTGGTCCATTTGGAAAGTCCAATTTTGGGCAACTTTTTCGAGCATTTCGGCCGGAATAGCCCGAATTTCTTCGGAAATGTTGTCTTCCAAAGCTGGAATAGTTGCTGGCTTATTTCTGTAGACTTAAGACTTGACGTAGCCCCACAAAAAATAATCTAAAGGCGTCAAATCGCATGATCTTGGTGGCCAACTTACCGGTCCATTTCTTGAGATGAATTGTTCTCCAAAGTTTTCCCTCAAAATGGCCATAGAATCGCGAGCTGTGTGGCATGTAGCGCCATCTTGTTGAAACCACATGTCAACCAAGTTCAGTTCTTCCATTTTTGGCAACAAAAAGTTTGTTAGCATCGAACGATAGCGATCGCCATTCACCGTAACGTTGCGTCCAACAGCATCTTTGAAAAAATACGGTCCAATGATTCCACCAGCGTACAAACCACACCAAACAGTGCATTTTTCGGGATGCATGGGCAGTTCTTGAACGGCTTCTGGTTGCTCTTCACTCCAAATGCGGCAATTTTGCTTATTTACGTAGCCATTCAACCAGAAATGAGCCTCATCGCTGAACAAAATTTGTCGATAAAAAAGCGGATTTTCTGCCAACTTTTCTAGGGCCCATTCACTGAAAATTCGACGTTGTGGCAGATCGTTCGGCTTCAGTTCTTGAAATGTCAAAGCATACTGAGCATCTTTCTCTTTGAAACCATGTCTGAAATCCCGCGTGATCTGTCAAATACTAATGCATGAAAATCCTAACCTCAAAAAAATCACCCGTTAGTTGTAATTTAATTGACTTATTGAAAGGTTTTATTTCAAAACAAATCTGATTTAGTTCTTAAATGATAGGAAAGAGTGTGAATTAGAATTAGAAAAGTCTCATTGTGTCATGCTAAACCACGCCTAAATTAACAAAACTTTTCTAAGACCTGATATACGTATATCTTTGAATTGGCCAGAAACACTAAGTATTCTATTTAGTTCCTTCATTAGCCTTCCTTAAGTTAACATTCAAACAAAATCAAATTCCCTTGGGTTATTTATTTACAAAAATACATATTTATTGTTTTAAATTCGTATGGTTAGAAGTTCTTAATCTTAAGCTATTCAGACTTGGCATAAGTAAACCATTGTTGTATATGCTTCATGGGGTATGGTTCGTTTGGTTTTTTTTATTTCGTTTTTTGCTTATTTCGCCAAAGACATTTCGACTTTTAGTTGTTTCGCCTTTTGGTTATTTAATTTTTCGTTTATTTAGTTTTTCTTTACAACGATTAATTTTTACTTTGATTTTTCGTTATTTAGTTTTTGTTTATTTCGTTATTCATTATTTTATTTTTGAGTTGTTTAGCTTTTCAATTATCTGGATCACTTCGTTTATTTTTGTTTCGTTTTTGTTCACTTCGATTATTTCATCATCGTTTTAAAAAAAACAAACAAACGATGATGAAATAATCGAAGTGAACAAAAACGAAATGATGATGAATTGAAACAGAATGTAAACCATATTAATTTTGACTACCTTTATTGAATATACTTTCAAATCATAACCATGATCAGAAACGACAACAAAGAATTATAAAGGAAAGAAAATGTCATACAAATATCATTTTATTAAATTAAACATAAAAAAAATGTGTTTCAATTTTTAATAATAATTATTAATACTGTTAATACTTATTAAAACTGATATTTTTTACAAGGAACAAAAAATTATAAATTCAAATTTATTATTGATACGATTGAGCTAATATAGTTTAATATTCGAAGCCAGTGCTTTTAATAAACCAATTTCGGAATAATCATCTTGTTTTGCGAGGATATTTCTAATTCTGCAATCCTTATCAACAAACTTTCTTTTTTTGGGAGGGACAGGATCTCCTCTTAATATTTTTTCGATAGCAGCCTCCACATTTTTTGTTTCTCTTTTAAGTTCAAAAATGATTTTGTACACCCCGATGTTTGATGCACCTATGACAGCATTGATATGCCTATGAAAAGCTTCAGCATAATTTTGTGTTGTAGGCATATTTAGTTCAAATTGATCAGAAATGCTCCAAAATAATGGGGGGTAGGTTGGTGGCTTTCCATCTTTACCGTTAACGTAGTATTCGTCAAACCAGTCAATAATTGGTTTTGCTTCTGGTGGCATCACTTGCTTTAATTCATTAAATGCTAAAGAAATGCGGTCTGGAGGCAAAAATGAAAGTGCGCCTATCTGCCGAATTTTCATGGAAAATTCCGGATCAGAGCCGTACTTTCTTTGCAATCCTGACTTTTGAATGTGGCACCCCTTTGGAGAACATTCCACAAAACAGTTACGAATACTATTTATCGCAGCTTTTTCAAAGTCCATGACACAAATTTTAGGATTCAAATGAATTTTATTTTTTAGAGCGTAAGTATTTAAGCTTTTAAACAACAGATCGTACAATTTTGTGGTTTTAGCTGTCATAAATGCATAAACCATTGGGAAAACCTTAAAACTATCATCAATACTGCAGTGAATTGTATACAATTGATAAAACAATGTGGGTACGATCTTAAAAGTACCATCCATCATCCAAAGCTGACTCTTCTCCAAAAGCCTGACATTGTTTAAATTGGTCATTAAAATTATTCTGTTTTTGCGTTTTATAATGTCGTCCACAATAAAAAGCTCTTTATCTAAGTACTTCACGTCATCGGGTACAACGAAATCTATCGTACTCGGCTCAACAAACGGCTGCAAAGCTTTCTTCCTCTCTCTTTTTATTTGTTGTTGAAGAGATGACTTAGATGGAAGACCAACGTTTACTTCGCGACTGCAGCTAGCAACAGCATCTTGTATGATGGTGCTACTCTTGTGCGCACTTCTCTTAGCGCACTTTTTTATTTTTGTAAAGACATCTGCTACTGGCTTTCTAAAAGAATTTGGTTCATGGTTATGATTTCCAAATATCGAGTCTATTATATGATTGTCATTCTCCCTTTTAGTATCCAAAAGCATTTTACATTTATAGCTTTTATTTTTTTTTAATTCACAACACCATTTGTATTTATTATCATTGTTAATTTTTATAAAATCAAAAGAAAATCCGTCACAATTTAGTTTGTCTTTGGTTCTAATCGATTTAAAAGTAGTGCAAATAGAATTTTTCTCCATTTTCTTTTAATGTTTTTTATAAAAATATAATTCGTGTGACGTGTGTTTTGTTCAATGATTCTAATTATACTGACAAAAGAACCCAAAGCCAAGGTTAACAAAAAACGAAATAACCGTAATCGAGATAACCTTGAACTAGATAACTCATTGCACTTGTAACGGAAATACGAAACATGTAAAAAAACGTCATAAGAAAAAACCAATCAACAGCGGGGCGAAATGATTGAAAAACTAAGTATACAAAAAACCAAAACAGTGAAATTGAAGTGAACAAAAATAATTTTGTGAAAAACGAAATAAAAGAAATCAAAATAAAAAAATCGAAACAATAGGCACCCATGCTTCATGATATGCTCAACGGTAGAAAGTTTGTTGCCAAAAGTAGAAATGTAACTTCTACCACAACATTTGAACAAAAATTCTTTTCAGTATTTACACCAGCGATCTGATAGGTAGTTTAAATCCGCCAATGGCGCATGCCGACGATCTTATTGAATACAGAACGGCCGAAAAGGTTGACATCATCAGAACTCTTTTGCAGAGTCACTTCTACTAGATTCAGCAATACTACGAACTGCGATGACTGGAAGTTGAAAGTCAATTCTGTTTCGGACCACTTTGGCTGGGGCTTCAAGAAACACGCGCAAGAATTGGCGCAAGATGGTCATCGTTGGGCCAGGTGGAGAGCAACTAACGAGAAAGACTGTAGTGAAGTACCTCGTTATCTGGTTGGATCAGTATTTGTATTTCGCTAGACATATATGTAAGTGTTGCGCTGACCAAAGCCAGAGGAGCCTTCGCTCCGACCAAACGACTGTTTTATAGTAGTCATCTTGACAATAGGGTAAACGAAATTTGCTACATGGCCCGATGGCCCTCATCGACTGATGATCGTTTATGGTTGTCCTATTTGGTTCAACGTAACCCTATCTCAGATGGAAAAGATTCGGGGTGAGAGACAGTGTCTCCGTCGCTGTCCCGGTTTGCACATCGAATACCGAAATTGGAATACATGCATTATTATTCCAACGATGTCCTATACAACGGAGCCCGGATCAACAGAATAGATAACTGCGTGATAAAGCCTGTTTGTGGTCAAATTGCAAGAGCAAGAGAGAGAGTTTAATTTTGGGGGCGTTTTACTCGAATGTTGAATATTTTAAAAGTGTGCACTCGAAAAGCTTCATTCCACCGGTGGCATTCGATATGTGGGGATAGATTGGCGATTCCGCTTATCTACCACGTCAGGCGAAGAACCGTGGACTGGCGGCTTCTTTATGATCGGGACATCCTCGCAGAGCGCCTTCGGTTAAGAAGCGCTGTGTCCGAACGGGACTGAAAATATCGGGTGAAGCAGGAAAGCCAATTTCGGAAGCTCCAATGTGCACTTGACAATAGTTAGTCTGATTGGGTTTTCTGTAAGGCCTTGGCCGGCCACATACCTTCTTGGTATTATTAGTTTTAAGTGAAATAGGTAATATATGTAAAGGGTTTTTCAATAAGAGCGCTACAAAAGTTTTTTTTAAATAAAACAAAAACGGTTTTGGACATCAATGTTTATTCCTGTGAAAGTACGTTCGATGCCATTATGTATGGAACTCGATTTCTTTTGCATGGCCACCACGGGCACGCTTGCAGAAGTCCACACGCTGAACCCAATTTTCGACGGTTTTCAAGCATAAATCGGCCGATACTGCTGCAATTTCACGTTCGATGATATTCGTACGAAGTTCATCAATCGTCTGACTTGTTGGCATAGACCATAGACTTGACGTAGCCCTACAGGAAATAGTCTAACGGCGTCAAATAGCACGACCGAGGCGGCCAAGCGACTGAACCATTTCGTGAGATAACACGTTCTCCAAACTTGGTTTCCAATAAATTGATTGTGACATTCGCTGTGTGGCTTGTGGCGCCGTCCTGTTGGAACCACATGTCCTCCAAGTCCATATCATCCAATTGGGGCCAAAAATATTCGGTTATCATTGAACGGTAGCGATCCCCATTCACAGTAACGTGCCGGTCTTGATCTTCACGGAAGATGTACGGCCCAATGACGCCGCCGGCCCATAAACCACACCAAACCGTAATTTTTTTCGGGATGCAATGATGACTCATGAAGTATGTGTGGATTGCTGCCTGCCCAATACCGCATATTTTGTTTATTGACGAAGCCATTCAGCCAGAAATGAGCCTCATCGCTGAAGATGATTTTTCGATGAAAATCCGAATCATTTTCAAGTTGTTGCTCAGCCCAATTCACGAACATACGACGCTTCTGGTGGTCAAGCGGCTTCAGTTCTTGCGTCAATTTAATCTTGTAAGGATGTAGGCCAAGATTTTTTCGCAAAACTCCCCACAACGACGTCACAGAGTTGCCCAACGCTTGAGAACGACGTGTGAGAGACACATTTGGGCTTTCTGCAACTGAAGCCTCAGCGGCAGCAATATTCTCGACACTACGGACACTTCTTTATCTCACTGGCACGGGAACATTTTGTACTGTGCCTGTGGATTCAATTTTTTCCACTAGACGCTCAATTTTTGATCTGTTAGGACAATTATGACGACCATAAATTGGACGTAGCGCTCTTAACGTTGAGGCCACTGACTCCGAATTTCGGTAGTAAATGTTCGAAGAAATATTCATATAATTCATAATGTTATAAGATAAGGATGATATTAAAGCAATCCAAAAGTAGAAAAAGTGGTCATCTGTTTAAAATTAAACAAAATAGAAACATCGGAATTATATTTCGGTTTATATATCTCCTTAGAGCAAAACCAAGGAAGCCTTGCAACATTTATAACTTTTTTACCCTAACGTAACTTGCGCCTTAAATACTCACAGAATGCACAAACATGTGTGCAATATTTCATCCTGCTTTAGATAATCCCTTAGAAATTGCTGGATCTTATTACACAACAAATTGTTAGAACATCTCCACTATTTTTGAAGCATAAGAATACAGCATTATGTTTTAAGGGATAATAATAAAATATGTTTTAAAGTTTGGATAGCCCATACTTTTTTTAATTCGCCTTTTGTTTATGAAAACTGAAAACTGTAGTGGAAACAATTTTTCTATCCTTTAGCAATTTCAGGAGATAGCACAACTCCAGCACAGAAAATATAAGAGGAGTGTAGTATCCTGGAACGTTTTTTTTTTTTTAATAAAAAGGAAACAAAATAGCAGAATAGATTTTGAAAGACTTGGTACGGGCCAAAGGATCCTCGTTCTCAAGAAGAATATATAATGGTTTTTGCTTACAACTTACTCACATAATATTGTGCAACCATGTGCTGCAGGGCTGCAAAAGAAAATCCACGAGCACTCAAGTCACTCCAAAGGTACAAAATAAACAATAAGGTTGAGACTAAAAAGAATAGAAATTGTTTATATTTTGAGAGAAGAAAGGATCAGGAAAATAGTGGATATAGTAGGTACTTCTAACTGATAAATTGTGATTGTTTTTCCTAAATTATTTAGAAAAAAAACAAAACCGTTTTTGTTAGTTGGAGTGTTGATGGAGAAGATTCAATCAAAATCCATATTGTCATTTCATCGTTAAAGAAATAATTTGTGAATATATACAAAATTAATGTTGTCGAGTCTATAAATGTATTATTTTTTTTAAATTTGAGGAAAAGATGAAATAAGAAAATTAGTTTTATATTTTAGAAAAAAATTATATGAACTATTGATGTATAATATAGTTTTATTGATACCGTTTTGTTAAGTCAAAGTTGAACACAACTTAAGGATTCTTTTCACTCGAAGTTGTCAATTTCAGCTTTCGGTTTTCAACTCGAGAGTTAATAAACTTCTGGATTTTTAAACTTCCCGAAATAGTAGAAGTTGAGGAGGAAACTTTGGGATTTGTTTATTTTTTTCTAAGGCCTTGACTACATTATTCCTTTTTCAATTGTTTTTTAATTCGTATTTTAACAAAAATGGTAAAGGGTGTAGAAAAGTAGGAGTTGAGTCATGACGTTCCTCGTTTGAAAAGAAAATGCTATTCACAGACTAAAAATAAGAACTTTTAAAATTGAAAACAATTCCCAATCATGTTTTTAAGTGGTAATTGTTGAATTGAGTTTTTTTTTCAGTCTGTATAGCATTTTCTTTTTCAAACGAGAAACGTCAAAGCTCAAACCTAGGAAAATGTTGAATTGTTCATTCTTTCATTTGTTACTTTATTCCTTCTACTTTTCTACACTTCTTACCATTTTTATCAGAAAAACAATTGGAAAAACTATTGAAAATAGGAATCTTGTAAGCAAGGTCCAACAAAAAACCAATCCAAAAGTTCAGTTTGACATATTATCTGTCATCTGTCATCTGTCACAAATATCACAGGGAATTTTTTGAAACTGCAAGTCGGCCAACTGAGGAGTTCAAATAGTGAACAAAACCAACTTTCTACTTGCCGTTTAACTCTCGAGTTGAGATCAATTCCCAAGTTGGCCGACTTTGGATTTACCAGCGAGTTGAACAATAGTCAACAAAACGGTCCTAAGAATATGTCATTGATAGGATTAGATTTGAATATAAATTTTGAAATTTAAAATTTATTTATCATGTATGTACAAGTTTGAGATTATAAATTAAACAGAACAAAATTTACGTTTCAAATAAGATACAAAGTCACTTCACAAGATTTCATTATAAGATATTTATTGTATTTTTCTATAAGAGTAAAATAAGCAGAATGCAAGAACTTACTTAATTTTAAATTTGGTGGGGGAAGCACCCCTATTTATTCGGCTTATATAAAGCTACAAAACCTTATCTAACATAAGACTAGGTTAATAGTTCTTATACCAAAATGGGAAGATTGGATATTGCCATAGAAAGCCACGAAGAGCAAAACGAAGAATTCTTTTTGGAATGCTTTCGATTCTGGAAATATGAAAGTAATGGGGTATGGGCACCAACTTGTGAAACATATTCAAGGAGAGGTCTAACGAAAGTTATAAAGGAAACGAGTTACATAAGGCTTGCAGAATTCTTTAGACCTTTGTTTCACACTTTCGTCAATGTGTGTAAGGAAGCTAAGCTCACGATCACATAAAGACAGAGTTTTTGGATCGAATCAAAGATGGAGAAAATAATAATGACGGGGAGGCAATACAATGCGTTTAGGTAAAAAGGTCATCGATTGACATTTTTCAACGTTCAATTCCAGGCACCAAATTGAAAAGCTATCAAGATCTAATTGAATAAGGTTTGAATCATTTAATGAAGATATGGTTTTGAAAAACGTAGTATCATCATCATATAATTAAATGTTGGAATGCTTTATATCCAATTCAATGTCATTAATGGTAAGGATGAAAAGGAGAGAGCCTCAGTGACTCCCTTGAGGGACACCGGAAATGGCGAAAAAAGGGCTGGAAAGTTTAATTCTGAAACGCACACTGTAGGAAAGATTTCTGAGGTAAGAAGATATTAATTTCGGTTCAAAGCTAAGTGCTTTAAGTTTGAAGAGTATAAGACTATGTGAAATTTTGTCAAAGGCTTCACTAAAGTCAGTGAAGGTAACATCGACTTCCATCCCTAGTGCTGAGAGGGCAAAGGAAATAAATTCAATAAGGTTAGTGGTGGTGCATCTACATTTGAGGAGCAATATTGTCTAGGAGATATAAGCGACTTACAACGAACATTAATTTATAAGTTCGTATATGTGGCATTCAAATATTTTTTGGATATAGGAAAAATTGGCAATGGGACGATAAGCACCCGTAAATGCGTCTATTAACCCAGATAGATGACGGCCAATAATAACAAAGCCGCGGATATATAGCAATCGACAACTTTTTTTTGAATTACTCTTAACCAAACACTTTCCACAAATTTTGATCTACAAAATCTTCGAAGTGGTGATTTTCAAACTTCTCATAGGCGTAACATATTATTTTCAAATGTGTCACTGGCTTCAGTCAAGGCTCTCGGCTCTAAATGTCTTAATCAAATAAGAACCTTGTTGTTTCTATTTTTCGTAATTGAAACATTTTTCGATTCAGGGAATTTAATTAAAAAAGAATACATATTTGAAAACAAAAATCAAACAAAACGATTTTCTAAAAAATTATCGAAAACTCCATTATGTATTCTTTTATAATGTAATCCGAATTCACCAACGTTAACATTTAATATGTTTGAATATTCATTTGAGTTTCAAAAATATATTTCATATTTTTATGAGAAAAATTAGAACTTCCATGTTTTGTTAATTTAGATTGCTCACTGACAATCTTGAGAAAAAATTAAGCCCTTTTTTTTAATTTTTCAGTTCAAATACAAAATTATCAGTTCCCAAAAAATTTGTTCATTAACTAAATATTTCTTATTTCCTTGAATGAATTATACAGAATAACCAACAAAGATAGACAAGGCAAAGTCAAAAGTAAGAAAGCTCATGTACAAAATGAAGAGATCGCATAACTGAAGCATGAATCCAATCGATATTTTTAATAAGAAATCATTTTTGAGGAAGTACCGAACTTAATCATCCCTGCTTACCTTAAACTTACACAATATCCCAGGAAGAAGATAATTTCAGCAAAATAATAATAGTAACACACACATCCATAGAATGTAATACGACCATATGATGTGGTGTTTATACCATCAATTGCTTACCGTTGCCACAATCTAATTACATACAACACAAACAAGCCATCAAGCTCCTTAATTACCTGTCAACCGTAAGGATATGGCCATCTCGCACACGAATCCAGGAAACTGGTTTATTTCCGAGCTGTTGCACCTGTGTATTTATATAAAAGGATGTTACAGAACATAAATTTATTAAAGACTGAACAGGCACTGTTAGGGGAATAAAATAACTGTGGCATTATACTTTAGTTGTCAGTGTTATAAGGATGTTAAAATACTGTCTTAAAAGTGATGAAGAGAGTATGAGACTTAATGTTTGCAGGAGTCGTTTCTGTTATGTTTTGCCAATTAAAAGGTAATAAATCTGAACTTACTTTGCAGGGTAGGTAAGCATGCGTACCCAACTGTGATGTGACATTGATACTCAATTGTTCTGGTAAATTCGAACCGGAAGGATGAGTTGATGATGACGAGGTTGTCGAAATTGGGCGTGGGTAGTGCTTTGATAGATCAAGGGTGGAGAACATGTCGGCATTTGTACGGTCTGAAATAAAAAAGGTTGCAAATGAGTGACATATCAGAAGAAAATTTAGTAACATTTGGTATTGTTTTGGGATACAATAACATAAAATTGATTTGAAATATTCATGCCAATTTATTAAAGTGCATAAAATAAAACTAACCAAATTCATTAAATATAATTAAAAAATTTAAGGCATATTTTTTTTCTTTTATTGTTTCCATTATTTATGAAAAATTGATTTTGAAAAGATTACCGTCAAATGAAAATGGATTTATAAATTTTTGAAATTTGAAAAGAAAATAAGTGTTTTAACAAACCATGGTATAAAACAAAGACATAACTATTTATAAACCTTTTTATATTATATAAATCACCTTCATTTTTATTTAACATTTTGGACATTTACCACTTACATTGATTTGTTTAAAAAAAAAATCTAAAAGTACAATGAAACGCTTTTAAATGTTCCAAAAAAAACCTATTTGATCGTACTATTATCTAAATTTATCTTTAAAATAATGGAATTGAGATAACTTCAGTAAGAAAGAAAATGGTGGTGCAAATGTTTTGTTTAATATAAAGGGTGTTTTTTTTAGAGGTACAGAACTTTGAAATGGAATAAAGTAAAAATAATTTTATTAAATTGACATGAAATATACTTTATTCGAAAGATAGTATCGTGGCATTATAATTTAAATATGACTTCTGGCATATGATCGGACGTAGTCTGATTTGGAGGTCCAATTTTCGATGATTTTTTCCGACATTTTTGGCCGTACATATATCGGCAATTACGCGGCGAATGTTGTCCTCCAAGTGGTCAATCATTTCGGACTTAACGGCGTAGACTTGCGACTTCACATATTCTAACAGAAAATAGTCAAGCGGCGGTAAATCGCAGGATCTTGGAGGATCACGGATCCGTAACGTAAAACTATGCGGTTACTAGATGTTTACTTCAATCAATTTAGGCACGAGTTGTTTGACATTTTGCGCCGTTTTGTTGAAACTACAGCTTCCGCAAATCAATAGATGAACGAAAAAGTCAGTAATCCTGGCTCTATAGCGGTCACCATTGACTGTACCGCTCTGGCCAGCATCGGTTTTAAAAATGTACGGACCATTTATTCCACCAACCCATAAAGCCCACCAATTAGTCAGTTTTTGTGGATGTAACGGTATCTCAACATACACTTGAGGATTATCATCACTCCAAATACGGCAGTTTTGTTAATTGACGACGTATCGGTTCACCCAAAAGTGAGCTTCATCGCTAAACGCTCATTCAGCGTGGCTTAAATTTTTTCACGAGTTGGATTTTGTAACCACGCAAACCAAGATCTCTCGGCAAAATTTTCCATAAAGTGGATGGACACCTATCCAATTCCTGTGGGCGATGGCGGATAGACTGATTCGGGTCTTCCTCTACGGTACGCTCTACAGCAGCAATGACTCTTTCTGTATGCACTGTATGACGTCTCTGTAGATGCGTATTATCATTTATAATAAACGTAGTGCGAAAACGTTCCACAGTTAATCGAATTAATTGCTCTGATGGACGATTATGTTCACCGTAAAATGGACGTAGTGCACGATACGTATTTCGACAAGAACCATGATTTTCAAAATAAATTTGAACAATTTGGAAGCGTTGTTCAGGCGTCAGTCTATTCATGTTGAAATGCCAAACCAAACTAAAAATATTTAACTTGACAGCTAAAAAATGGCCGCCAGTTAAAATGGTGTTGCCAACTTTCATAGAGGTTATTGATAATTATGAAAAAGAGTGTAGATAGGACATTCATGATGTTGATTATTGACTCCCAATTGTTCAGTAATACTTTAACTGAGTTGGAAAAAGGATGGTAATTATTAAAATCACCAAGAAGATTTTCGTCAGTACCAAATGTAAATACTTTAAGGTGTGTCCACACTTTTTCGATCCGAAAGATACTAATATAAATACCAATTTGATTTGAATATGCTTGGCTTCCATCAGAGAACAAAACTAGCTTTTCATAATTGAGGTTGGGTGATGGAAGGGGATGTATTTTGAGGGTGTCAAATGTTTGTGATTTCAACTAGGAATTATTATTACAAGAACATTTCATCATAAATTCAGGTATTAAAGAAGAAACAAGGTACAATTTTGTATTTTTTTTTAGAGAATTTTGAAAAAAAATATTTTTTTCGAAGCGTCATATCTTAGCAACAAATTGACACACAAACATATATGAACATATCGTAGAAAATTTTATGTTTTACTAAATATTTTCGGATGTTTATACCCAAGGTCATAATCGAAAAAAGAATTATTGATAAAAATCTAACCTAAGTTCGAAAATTTGTCCTCTTTTCCCCAGGGTTTTCAAGGTCCAAAACTTGAGAAAATGTTAATTAACCATCTCTGAACAAAATCCCAAAGTTTCATTTAGTTCTGACCTTTTTCCATCAGAAACTACCTGTCGACTTAACTATTTAAAAAAAGATGAGAGAAAATATTAAACAAAGAAATATTTCAGAAATGTTTCCGGATTCGTTTACACCAAAAAAAAATAATGAAATGTTTCTAAAATGTTTTTTTAAACAAATTGAAAATATTTCAGAAATGTTTTTTAACCAATGTTTTTTTGTTGTGGCCCCACTTTAAAGAACACATAAAATCAAGCTCTCTTGGATTGTCATTTTATCAGAACAAATTCCTGGTAGCCAGAACTCCAGAGGAAAATATATACCATTTTTCTTGAACATGCCTGCAAGAAAAATACCCTTTCCCGTAGTATAGGAGAGTATCGCACTGCTATGCCAAATGGTCGGAGTTCGATTCCTCGTCAGAGCCACTTTTTAGGTTATTACGTCTTGCGAGGTAATGGCAAACCCTCCAATAGTTAACTTTATCTCGAAAAAAAGCTTCTCGTGTAGCGGTTTGGATTTGGTAGTAAGTTTGGCCCTACCTTTTGCTCCTGCAGATTCAAAACACCCACAGCAATGGTTAAGTATGTAACGGGTGATTTTTTTGAGGTTAGGATTTTCATGCATTAGTATTTGACAGATCACGCGGGATTTCAGACATGGTGTCAAAGAGAAAGATGCTCAGTATGCTTTGACATTTCATCATGAATAGACTTACTAACGAGCAACGCTTGCAAATCATTGAATTTTATTACCCGAAATAAATCCCGCGTGATCTGTCAAATACTAATGCATGAAAATCCTAACCTCAAAAAAATCACCCGTTACATTAGTCATTAGGCCTTGGCTTCTTAAGAAGCTGTCGTGGCAGTTTATTTATCTATATTTTTTCGTGTTGGCAAAATAAATTTAATATAGAATAAAGCCTAACGAGACTACTTTTGCGCCCGACTTAAAAAGACAACTAAACCGTTGGACTTCTACCATTTGATTGTGACAAGCTTATGCAATAATTGTTCATTGCAGCAACAAATTTGTCTCTGAAAGCAAACCCAAAAATGTTGACCAAAAAATCTGTTTTTTTTTCTAATTTATGATTTAACGTACATTATGTTTAAACATATTATTTTTTTATTTCATTGTAATTACCAAATGACCTATTTGACATTTTTTTTTAATTTTTCCACTGCAACTTTACTCACTCCATCTGGAGTCTAGTGAACTCTGTATGTATAATCATTCCAGCATTTAAAGAATGCTGTCGAAATAACCCCACTTTTAACTGGCCACGACCTTCATTATGTCTGTGTCTACATATAATTGAAATTATTTTAATTAGCCAGTGAAAACCTTTTACGGACTTAAAATGTGGAAAATATTTTTCACAGATAATAAATCAGCGTGGTTTATAGTAATTTATTGATTTTCCTGGAATTCTGAAACCATCCAGGACTTAACTATCAATTAATTTATCCGATTAAAATAATTAATCCTAACTGAACTGCAAAATCGACTCACTAATTAATATCTAATATTATGTTATCAGCGAATTATAAGCAAAATGTCGGTCGTGGAAAAAGGATTCGAAAAAAAACATCAATTGACATAATTAATCGCCAAATTGACGTACATGTTAAATAAGTTTTTTATTTGATTTTTTGAAGTTTTAGATCATGGAAAAAAAACTTCAATGTGAATAATTAAAAACTGTTTTGCAATTTTTTCCACCCATGCTATCAAAAGCACCGAATTCTCGACACTATTTTGAACATGATAAAGGGCTAATAGGACTTTCTGGCATAATTTACCTCCTCGAATTCCATTAAAAATTCGAGGCTATTAGCCTCGTTTATAATAAGTCAAAGATAATTAAGAGTTGGAAATCTTATTACATTTCCCTTCCAGGCAATTAGTTTTTTGTATGTATTTCTTTGTTCATCCCTTCAGGACCAGCGAGAAAAATCTATATTTACTTGCAAGAACAAACGACGTTGTATTAGATCCTTTACAAAGTTTGCAACAAGCTCCCGGTAAGCTACACGTCGCGTAGCGATGCGATGCGGTGTAAGGTTCTTGTAAGCGTAGCACACGGGGAAATAGTTTTACTTTACATTTGATGTGAACTTTTTCCTAATATCCTTTGGCAATATGAACTTGTCAAATAGAAATGAGTTTTCATTATCCTCTTTCTCCCTATAGAATAGAACATTCCCTGAAATCGAAGGGAAAAAGGTCGTGTAGCATCAAAACGATATGGGAAAGGAAACAAAAGCGTATGGCATTTAATTAATTAGTCTTATAATTATGTTAATAAAAGAATAAATTATTATCATCACAGAAGATTATTCCGGATTAACATAGGTTTATTAGGATGTCTTTGTTTTTTAATTAAGTTAGGCAATTTGAAATAATTAAAATTTTGAATTTTATTGTGAAATTTTATAAAAAATACGTAAGAACATCGACAGTTTAATTTGAAATTTCTAAAATTCCACAGATTGGTTTTGTTTAGTTGTCATAGATAGATCAAAACATTAACAAAAAGTCGATAGGATTTTTTGAAAATATATACATAATGAGCTTAAATATTTACATACTTTATTTATTATTATTGTATTTATTGAGAATCAAAACCATATAACAATGACTGCAAAAATTATTTTTTTAAGTTAAAGTGAAGTATGCTATCTGTAATAATGTAAGTGAATAAAGCATTTCGAGATTGAAGGATTTATTCAGCTAATGTGTTTTTTGGTAGAAAATCTATTAGTTTTATAATATTATGGTAAGCCTGTTCTTTTCTTTGAATAATCCAGCTGTTCATAATATTAAAAAAAAATCATTATAAACATTACATTACATTACATTACATATTGATCAGAGGCACTTATGAGCACTGGCTGCTGAGGCCATCGACTCTTAATCTACTACTTAAAAACTAACTTAAAAAAAACTAAAAATAAACTTAAAATAAACCTAAAATACTTAAATCTAGAACAGCCACAGCAGATTTTTTTCAATTTTTTTTTTTAGTGGATTTTTTTTTTTGTTTTTTTTTTTTGGTGCCGCCGCAACTGCCCTACCTAACTTAAAGATACTAAAGATATATGTTAGTCGGCCATAGGCGATATTTCGTCTATGTCGACTGAAAATGGTCGGGTTTTAGCTAAGCCACCAAAATTGGTGGACCTGATCTACGGCTTCCTTCCGATCCCGGTCGGGCACGGCCCTACTGAAACGGAGACGCTCTGCTTCGCTCCCAGCGACTATGCCTCGGTCGTAGAGGAGCCGCCTATCGACTGTTCTGCGGCCGACGTGGTAGATCAACGGAATCGCCGATCTATCCTGAATCAGCCCTCGATTATCAAGGTATAGGAAAGCCTCGGGCGGGACACCCGAATCTTTTCCATTTGAGATGGTGCAACGTTGAACCACACAGGGCATCCATAGGCAATCATCGGCCTGACTAGGGCCATGTAGCAAATCACTTTCACCCTGCTATCAAGGCGGCTGCTATAAAACAACCGTCTTGTCAGGGCAAAAGCTTCCCTAGCCCTGGCCAGAGCAGCCTCTACATGTCGATTGAAATATAGATACTGATCCAATCAGATGCCAAGTTACTTTACTACATCTTTACTCGCCAGTGGATGTCCATGTGGCCCCAGACAAAGGGGTTCTAAACAGGATAGTTTCACATTTCTGGAAGTTAATTTTCAGCTTCCAATCATTACAGTACTTTTGAATTTTATCGAAATCACGTTGCAAGAGAATTCTGATGACTTCAACTTTTGGACCTGTTCTGTACGCAACTAAATCATCGGCATACGCAATTGCATGAGGTAGACTCCCAATGAGATCGCTGGGAAGCGATGCTTTATCGGAGCCAAGGCCGTTGACTCATTATAAACAACTTCAGACTACTTTTCAGAGCTTGCATGAAACTCTGTTTTGACTTTTTTATAGACCAGAAAACCACCTTACTGGCCTACCGACCGGACTTAGCAAAAAAACTGGATCTACTTGAATTTTTAATCGAAAAAGGGATTCTAAATGAAAATTCTTAAAGGCCAATATCGTTAATATCAATAATATCTAAGCTTTTAGAAAAAAATTAGTACTCAAACGGCTACTACGACAGGATCGCACGTACTTGCTCTTATGAGCGGTCACAGCTTTGAAAAAAAATTGGAAAAAAATTAAAGGAATTTCAAAGTTTTTTTTTTATTCGATTTTTCTGACTGATTGTTTGAAAAAAGTACGTTAAATACTTTTCAGCGAAAAAAATTAAACGCTATTTCATTTCTTTATAAAATGTGAAAAAGTGTATTTTTTTTTAATTCGTAGGAACGCTTTTTAAATAAAACGACTTTATCAAGTTTTTTTTTAAAATAAAAAAAAAGTAATTCATGAATGCAAACTTTAACACAACAATTACTTACATTTAAAAAACAAAACTAAAAAAAAATTAAAATACCCGTTTTCAAATTATCGATTTTATTTAAATATTTAAAAAAATTATTAAAAATACAAAAAAAAAAAGTGATTCGAAAATATTTTTATGTTGAATTTGTTTTGGCTAACAGAAAAAGAAACAGAGATGACAAATATGTACGAAATTCTAGATAAATCTATGAAGTGGTGGTGGTGAAGTGGTTACATCTTTCTGAATATCAAATTTAATTGCTATTCGTTAAGCAGTTCTCGAGAAAGACAAAGAAAAAAAAAACGGTTCGTTATAGAACAAATTTCGAAAAAATATGTTGTAAAAAAAAATTGATTGTATGGCAGGTACCATTATTTTTTGACCTAAAGCAAAAATGAAAAACACCCTCGAGATACTACCAAATAAATACTAAATACCAAGTTTTGAAACAAATCGGCCCATCCGTTTAGGCTGTAGAGGTGCGAAAAGGCAGACAGACAGACAGACAGACAGACAGACGGACGGAATTTCCGAACCCACTTTTTCGACTTCTTTCTATTATCGTAATGTATCGTAATGTATCGTAATGTCATGTTTGATTGTTAGAATTTTTTTGCAAGAATCTATAACTTGCCTTATAATGCCTATAATCGCAAGCAAAAAAGCACGGCTGCATTATGTAAGTGCTCCTATTTGCCTTATAAAAGGCAAGATAAGGTAAGGTCTTTGGCAGAAACAAGTAACATTTAAGTTTAAGGTAATTAATACGGTCTGAACTTATAAAGAAAGTTTCAAAACAACACCTAAGACATAACGTTTTTTTTTTAAGAAATAAATTGCCCGACTGGATCGCACGTACTTGCTCATATAAGCGGTCACATTGTAGAATAAAATTTAAGAATCATGAAAAAAAACTTTTATTCTATTTTGAAATCTGTTTTATATCAAATCAAATAATCAATTCGTACACAAATTTCAGTCAAACGCACATTCTTTCAAGAAATATTTAAAATAGAAACCCTTCGAACCCTGTCTGTCTGCCTGACAATTGAAATGATTTAAAACGGATTAGAGGCAAAAAATTGATTCTACAAAGACCAATCTCATCAGATAAAAACCGATGGGAAAGAAAAAAAAAAAAGATTGAATTCGTAGCCATGCTACTGCAAAAAAGTGAACATCATGGCATCGAAAGTCGTGACATTTGCACAATTTCAAATTTGTTTGCTCATCCTGCAATGACCATGACCGCCACCGCATCCTGCTGACATGCAAATTGAACAATGATGATGCAGCAGATTACACTGGGATACGCTGACGAGTGTGTGTATATATATATAGTCCTTCTTTCATATTGCCAACTATGTATATCCATTCTTATATCCGAAAGTTGGTTCTGGATTGCATTGGGTAGGAAGAACTGATCAAATATTTGCGGTTCCCAAGGACGAACGAAATTTTGTGTAAGGCTTTCCTCTTCTAGATGCTAACTGAAATGGGAGGATGCCGCCGAAACGCCGATGATACGATACGAGCAACGAGAAAAGTTACTGCAATTTTTTTTTTGGTTTTACTCCTTTTTAACATCAGAGGATATTTGGCCTTGCGCTCAATTTAAGACTATTTGACATGAATATATTTGCATATTTTATGAATGCGGTTGCAGATTTAGTTCTCCATATTGTGTGATATCAGAATGTTATCTCATGAGCTTGGTCTAGAAATAATAATAACAAAAAACCAATGTGATGTTTTTCTGGATGGTTTAAGAAGAATCCTTTTTGATTCTATATCTATAGGGATATCCATATTTTTTACTTTATTTTTATTAAAACATATACTAAGACTAGAGAGATTTACAGTCAGATGCTTTAATGCAAATATACATATGAAGTATAGGGTATATTAATACCCTTCGAAACAAAATGCAAGGGTTGAAAAAATTGTGAACAATATAAAAGGTGGTAGCGCGGCTGTGCTCGGGATATATAAACGTTTCAATTTTTTCCTGTTAACTTGAATTTTGAGGATTTTTTTTTTGGACTTGATCCAAATGTTATTCGAACACCTATCCGTATATAGAAATTATATTGAACGTAGCCCAGACTGGTTAAAAATGTTTTATATATTTAAAGCAAGCCTATGCAATTCCTACCATTTTGTCGACCGACACAATAAAGTCAAGTCAAGTTTTTATTTTTAACGGGTGATTTTTTTGAGGTTAGGATTTTCATGCATTAGTATTTGACAGATCGCGCAGGATTTCAGACATGGTGTCAAAGAGAAAGATGCTCAGTATGCTTTGACATTTCATCATGAATAGACTTACTAACGAGCAACGCTTGCAAATCATTGAATTTTATTACCAAAATTATTATTATATTTTTTGGAAAGCGAAATCATATGTTATGGATGTATTAAGGGCAATAAGGTTTCATGCATCAACAAAAATTCGTATGACAAGAAACATTACATAACCATGATAAGAAACAAAATTAGATATTACTACTAAAATTTATATTTAAAAAGACGTACGTACACATGAATTCTGAAAACTAGTATCTGGAATAATTTATATGTATGTGTTGTCAATTTTTTAAATACTTTTCCTTAATTCTCATGGGTCTTGATGATTTTTTTTAATATTATGATCACCTGCTTAAAAAATCTAAAAACCTGAATACTAAAATCTCAATATATTATTTTTTTTTTATGAAAATCGGTTCTTAAACAATTAATGAATCAACGAGATCAAGCTGGATAATTTTTCGGCTGGAAGAGCTTCAGCAAGCTTTCAAGTCTCTTCGTAATAAAGTTGTTCTAGCAATAAAAATAAATACATTTATTGCCGCGACAGCTCCTTGAGGAGCCAAAGCCTAGTGACTTATACTTTCAACAATTCCTGTGTGTGTGTTGTTAATCTGCAAGAATGAAATGGATTTACAGTTTACCGCCGAGTCCGAACGGCTACATGAGATGCATTATTTCGAGACAAATTTTAGTCTTGGAAGTTTTGTCAATTCCTCGCAAGAGGCAGTATCCCGGAAAAGAAGGTGGCTATGAGCGGGATTCAAACCCAAGCTCATTCCTTAGCAGTCCAACACACTAACCACAAAGCCACGTGTTCTAGCAATAAGAACTGCTAAAGAACAATTTTTCTCTAGCCGACTAAATGATAATGCAGATGGTGGAAAGCTTTGGGAAAATCTTCGCAAGCTAGGAATTGCCAAGCAACAACAAAATTTTCAAAATAATATTGATAAAAACAAGCTTCATCGTAAATTTATATCTACTCCAAAAAATTATATATCGAGCTGATTCAGCAATGCTTTTAACCGAATCTGCTTAGTTTTTCAGGAATTAGCAATTTTGAAATTGTGGAAAGTTTTCTTTCAATTAAATCCACTGCTGAAGGAGTTCATGATTTATAAATCCTGTATTTTTTAAATCAATTTTGCCAATGTTTTTACCCTATTTTACTTATATCATCAACATAGTTCTTGCAACAGGAATATTCCCACAGAAATGGAAGAAGGAACGGCTAAAATAATTCCGACTTCCAAAAACTCACTTTGTCAAGAATTTAGACCAATCTCAATTCTTCCATTTTTTTTTTCAAAGTTTGTGAGCGCATTTTGCAAAAACAATTAAATGGCTATGTTACCGCAACAGTTATTTAGTACCAATTCAGTCATGATTTTGCGTTAACACAGCCGTACAACTGCACTTTATGAATTCATTGAAGATATTAGGACTGAACTGGATAAAGAAAGCGTGACGTTTTTAATTCTTCTAGACTTTTCCAAAGTTTTTGGCATTGTGAACCACTCATTGCCAATGAATAAGCTACGCCGGGAATTTAACGTATTAATTTGAAGTTTTTGTCTGCATGTTGTCAATTATTTGAATAATTAAAAAATAATTAAAACAATATTAGTTCTAAATGTTTATTTTATTGAATTTAACATTAAAAACTATTAAACGACATATAATTAATTTTAAAATAGCGACGCGCGATTTGGACTATTTGTCCATCTTCGGGCTAACTTAAATAGATTGATGGATTGTATTTAAGTTAGCCCGAAGATGGATAAATAATCCGAAACGCGCGTCGCTATTTTAAAATAAATAATATGTTGTTTAAAAGTTTTTAATCAAATTCAATAAACATTTAGAATTTTTAATAATTTTATTTAATTTATTTAACGTATCTCCAGAAGCAATTAAACAAATTCTATCTTATCTTACCAACAGAAAACAAGCCGTTTGTGTGGATAATAGTTTGGCTGAGTATCTTCCCATACTTTAAGGTATTCTCCAAAGTTCCATTTTATCCCCTCTGCTATTCTCCTTCTATATAAACAAAATGGCTTCTCTTGTTCTCGAGACTTCAAAGCACTTTTATGCAGACGATATACAGATATATAGAAATTGTTCACAGATATATAGAAATTATTCACAGATATATAGAAATTGTTCATTCAGAACCTGGTTTGGTTTTGCTGTTAACCCAAACAAATTCTAGGAATCTTGGTGGGGTTTTCAATAGGACTCTTAAATGGAATGATCATATAAACTCATTAGTGGGAAAGGCATATGGCACTCTGAGAACTCCAATTAAAACGAGAATTCTAACGAAATTGCGATTTTTACAGCAAAAATAAACTAAAAGTAGCTTTTAATAGCATCATAAGATATATTTATGGATTAAAAAGATATGACCTTGTTTCCCATTTGAGACGAAGCTTTCTGTATTTTCTACATTTTATATTTTATATTTTATATTTTGTGTTTTATGTTTTATATCTTATTATTTATATTTTATATTTTATATTTTATATTTTACATTTTACATTTTATGTTTTATATTTTATATTTTATATTTTATATTTTATATTTTATATTTTATATTTTATATTTTATGTTTTATATTTTATATTTTATATTTTATATTTTATATTTTATATTTTATATTTTATATTTTATATTTATAAGTATTTTATATTTTATATTTTATATTTTATATTTTATATTTTATATTTTATATTTTATATTTTATATTTTATATTTTATATTTTATATTTTATATTTTATATTTTATATTTTATATTTTATATTTTATATTTTATATTTTATATTTTATATTTTATATTTTATATTTTATATTTTATATTTTATATTTTATATTTATAAGTATTTTATATTTTATATTTTATATTTTATATTTTATATTTTATATTTTATATTTTATATTTTATATTTATAAGTATTTTATATTTTATATTTTATATTTTATATTTTATATTTTATATTTTATATTTTATATTTTATATTTTATATTTTATATTTTATATTTTATATTTTATATTTTATATTTTATATTTTATATTTTATATTTTATATTTTATATTTTATATTTTATATTTTATATTTTATATTTTATATTTATAAGTATTTTATATTTTATATTTTATATTTTATATTTTATATTTTATATTTTGTATTTTATATTTTATATTTTATATTTTATATTTTATATTTTATATTTTATATTTTATATTTTATATTTTATATTTTATATTTTATATTTTATATTTTATATTTTATATTTTATATTTTATATTTTATATTTTATATTTTATATTTTATATTTTATATTTTATGTTTTATATTTTATATTTTATATTTTATATTTATATGTATTTTATATTTTATATTTAAAAGTGTAATTTTTTCAAATTTCGAACACTGATATTACCTTGGAAAATCATAACTACATGAAAACCAACATATCTTCTAAGAACTACGGTTTTCAGTGTCAAACTGATCGACTTATTTAATTAACCAACGTTTTCCGTGTCTTACATTTGAGAGACAATTTTTCCTAACTGCCTGTCGCCAGTGGAACTCACTCCTAGCTTACTTGCAAGATCTTGCGACATACAAAACTTTCAAAAAAGTTTACATGGTTTTATTTCTAATCAAAGTGACTAACTTATCTTTTACAGACACTTCACTTCTCATTCTTTATTTCTTTATTCCTCTATTTCTTTCTTTTCTTCTTTCTCTATTCTATTTTTTTTATTTTATTATTAGATTTTAAATTGAAAATTATAATTTGTCATAACTAAATTATTATATATTATTCATTTTATTTTATTAAACTTTTTTTTTCTTTTTTTTACATTTTTTTTTCTTGGATTTTTAACTTTTTTAAATTCACTTTTATATAAAAATGTTATCATTTATCATTTATTTTTTAATTTTAATTATATATTATTTATTCATAAACTTTTACTGCCTTATAAGATTTATCGCACTGTCGTAGTTACAATTTCAAATATATTTACTAAACTAAACCGAGCAAACTCCTAACCAGTTGTTTCCAATTCCGCACTCGAAAATGTTAAAAAATTACAGATAAATCATTATTCATGTTAGTAACGTTAATCCTTTAATTTTAACATGAATATTTTGCAGTTTTAATGATGCATTTTAAATATTCATTTAAAACATTAAAAGCACTTATTAACTTTATCTTAAATTCTTTCGGGATTAAAGCAAAAAAAACTCATTAAGTTCGTAATTATAGTACAATATAAAACACGAAAATATATCGGTAAAAAAAATAAAGATAAACCAACACCTCATCAACATAAAATAAAAACAATTTAAAATACACAAAAAAGCAGGCATGTGCTTTTACCTTCATAATAATATAATAATTATCGATTTCACTTACCAATACTGAAGGAAAAAATTGCAGCTGCAAGGAACAAATGAACCAAGTGACAGTCCTGGGAATTCATGGTGCTGTTCTCTTTCTTTTTCATTCTACTTTTTAAACGTGCTCGGCTCTTCTTTTGGGTGGAAAATAATGTCCTGAATGGCTTTCAGTCGTTTTTTTATTATTAGTTTGCCTTAAATTCTGATAATGGATTCAATATATCAGAAGTAGGGAAAAAGTGTCCGGTCTTTCTTTTCATTTAGAATCACTCAGGGATGTCTCTTCTGTTAGAAAGTGATGAAGATACATTTGACTTTATTCTTCCATGTTATCGATCTGCTGATGGATATTCAGCTGTCAGTATAAATCCCTGTGAAAAAAAAAAACAAAATAAAGGATAAATTTCTTCTTTTTTTTTTTTGTTCACTGTGGCGTATGAGCAACTTCTTTGTGTCCTATAAAAACATATCAATAAAAACTCCCTTTCATTACATTCTTGGCAAGTCCATAACTTTCATCAACTTGGCCTATTTTTTGTGGTTTGTGTTTGTAATAACAATGATTGTCTCTTCAAAAGTCCTTAAATCCCCAAACACAAAAAAAAAAAAAATAAATGAACACAGGAGCAGAAGAGCATAAGAGCAGTAAAATGTTAGTCATAAGTAAAAATTCATACATCATGGAGTACGAGTTGGAGGAGGAAGGTACATAATAAATATTCTGCAGTTATCGTCGAACACACAAGCTGAGGGTTCTTCAAGAGTTGTAGGGGTTTTCTTTCCATATAACATATACATTACACGACGAAGAAAACATTCTTTGTTATTTTCAACAGGACGAACTAGGACAGCATACTTGGCGGGAATACCTAAGAGTTTAGTTATACCTACTGTTATTCCACCCACCTTCTACAGGTTGAAAAACATGAAAAACATAGTAACTTATGAAAGAGGAGATAAATAGGGCAAAGTTATTCACGCTGACAAGAAACTATGCTTGCTGCAGCGTTGTATGAAATTCTTCGTTATTTTAAACGCACTTTTGGCACAGCAAGAGGTTAAACCTTCTATGTTAAAAGGAGTTGTGGTTAAGGGAGAGAATTTTTCATTTGTGTCACTCAGGATTGTGGTAATTTTTTACTCGCTGTGTCCTACATCTCTCTTTTTTTTTGGAATTTAAGCAGCAGGTGTGGTGGTGATGAGAGTGGTTAACACTTTCAGTGATTAATACTTTTTTTTTTTTTTTATAATAGGCACGCGCGAAAGGGGTTATTTTTCTACCCTTATAATGTTTAAACACCGTGCTAGCATTCGGGAAGAAGGGAAGGATGTAAAAGGAGATGTCGATGGACATTAGTTTTGAAATTCTGCATATCAAAATGGGAGGGAAAAACCGAACCAGGTAGAGCGTTCCACATACGTGTGGTTCGACTAAAGAAAGAATCTCTATACTTAACAGTACGTCCGAAGTTGGACTCAAGGATAAACTGATGGGCATTCCTAGCAAAGGAAGTATTACGGTTGAATTGTTTAAGGGGAGGAATGCAACTGGCTATTTCACTTGCGCACTGTTTGTAAAAATAAGGATAGAATAGTGAAAGACACGTTAAATTAAGACGGTGCTCAAGAGATGTAATTGAATCCGTAACATTTCTATCACCAATTAATTTTAAAGCTCTTTTTTGGATGCGATCCAAAAAACTCAAGTGCGTTATTGGAGCACTTGTCCAAATGTGGGAATTATACTCAAGTTTTGGGCGAATATATGCTTTATATACTTCTTGCATCTTCTAAGGAAACCTAAACACCTCGCAGCATTCTTGGCGACGTCAAATATGTGCACATACCGAGAACTAAGAGGTGGTCGGTTTCTTCGATGCAAGTGCCACTCATGGATAGTGGCATTGGGGGTATATTCCGCTTTAACGACAAAAGACATCATTGAGTTTTTGAAGCATTAAATTCTACGCGATTTTTTATTCCCCATTGTACAATGCTGTCAAGGTCAGAATTTAATGAACTTATCATACATTGCCGTTGCAGTTCCACATCCGAAGAACATGGATGTAAGTCTGGAAACGAATATGAAAAGCTGAGAATTCTGTCGTCAGCAAAACAATTTATTGGATTAGTTGTTTCAGTTAATAAATCATTAATAAATATAAGGAAGAGAGTCGGAGACAACACAGAGCCCTGGGGCACACCAGCATTCATGTTTTGAATATCAGACTTGGATCCGTCCAACACTACTTGTATTAAGCTGTTCGAAAGGTAATTACTAATCTAACGAAGAAAAGATTGATCGAGTCCAAATGCACGCATTTTCGATAAAAGAGCTTGAAGCCTAACTTTATCAAATGCCTTAGAAATATCAAGTGCGATAATTTTGCTTTCACCAAAACGGTGAAGAGATTGGTTCCACTTTTCGGTGAGATATACCATCAAATCACCAGTGGACCTGTTGCTACGAAAGCCGTACTGCCGGTCATTAAGAAGCTTTCGTTCTTCGAGATATTTCTTAAGCTGAAAATTAATCAGCGTTTCCATGACCTCAGAAAGAAGGGACGTTAGTGCAATTCGTCGGTAGTTTGAGGGTGAAGAAGATTCGCCTTTCTTAGGGATGGGCTGGACAAATTCTGTTTTCCATCCACTCGGGAAGAGCCCAGAGGAATAGTACTGATGGAAAAGCTTACGCAGAGGTTTTGCCAGCGTTGAAGAACACCTCTTCAGAACAATAGCGGGGATACTATCCGGGCCAGCGGATTTGTGTATGTTGAGATCTTTCAAGACTCTAGCGACTGCACGGGTGCGAAAGAAGATTGGTCCCATGAAATCATTTACGTTCTCGAGTACAGGAGGAGTTCTAACACCTGCTGGCAGCGTTGAGTTTGCAGCGAATTGCTAGCAGATCTGCTTTTTTCTTGAGAACTGACAACAGGAGTATCATTGAAGACAAGCGTAGGAACCGATGATGACGAGGAGTTCTTTACGTTTTTAACAAATGACCAACAATTTTTACTGCCTTTGGGACATTGCAGTATTTTTTGCCGAATTTTTTGTTCATGAAAAAATTTAGTCTTTCGAATGTGAACATTACAGGCCTTTGTAGCTTGTTGAAACTTTTTCCGGCTTTCTTCGTTGGTGTTGGCTTTATAATAACGGAAACTTACAGTGATTAATACTTGGACCTTATTATTTGTATGTTGAAGTTGAATGCGGCATGAAAAAAATTAAAAACGATTTGAAATAAAATGAATTATGAACAATTTTTATAATCAAAAAAACTTGAAGGAAATAGTATGCGCTCATTAAGATATTTTAGTAGATCTATGTGTTTACGAGTATAAGCGTTTTTATAAGGGTTTTTAATTTTAACGTATTTTTTATGCATGATTTCTTAACAAATCTCTAACAATTTACATCATTGTATATACATTCTGTAGTACTCTCATGAATGACATTTAGCTTCTGGCTATCTCCACGGCTATTCAACATTTGGCGACATATAATACACTTTTGTGCTTAGTTCATGGTTTTCACACCGATTGGCGATTTCAGCGCCACTCATTGCGGACTTGGATTTAGATTAGTTTAGATTAGATGAATTTAATTTTTCTAAACATTTTGCTTATACATTTTATTTTAACCTAAAAGTAATTACAAATTATATATAACTAGCTTACCCACCCGGCGTTGCTCGTGTTTACTATAGGTTTTCGAATACCGATGAAAGCGCCACATATTGGGTCCAATTATAGCTAAAAACCACAAAAGTAATCATGTTAGCATGCACACAAAATGTTTTCGAAAACGGTTAATCCTTTAAGATTAAATGTTTTTGATAAGAAAATATATACCTATAGGGAAAACTATATTTTCGTTAATACTCCACACGAGCGTCGCTTATCGGGTCCAAATCTTAAAGGATCACAAAGGGTTTTAAACGGGAAGCACATAATATTTGTAGGAAAAGATTCTGGATGATATGTAGTTGGCCATGTCTCAAGTAAGCAAACATCTATAAAAACAGTGCCTAAACTCATTAAAAATATGAATCGAAAAAAAAGTTCTGTTGATCGCTGCCGAATTACACAGAATCACTCAACAGCTGAGCTAACGTTAGGATTACCTAAAAATCTCAGCAAAATCAAGAATATAATGAGTGCCCTCCGCCTTACTTTGAAACACAACATATTTTCTGGATCCCGACAACAGCTTCACTATTCGGTCTCGGCGTTTGGTCTATTGTTTGAGAAGCACGACGTCAGGCCATATAAACGCATTGGTCCTCCCATCTGATTTTTCATTCTTCTTCAATGGATTGAGTTGCCACTGTTACGAAGCTTCATTGCATTTCATCTTTGCTGGGTAAGATTAGATCTTCTGAGCATTATCAACAAAACTCGCACAGAAGAAACAAGTCGACCGAGTTAGCGTCATATGTTTTTTTTTAAACAAATTACAAACATAAAATAATAACACTTTCGCGATTTCCCAAAATGATTTCTGGCGTTCATTGTGTCTACTTAAAAGCCAGGCAACGTGTCTCTGATTGCTCGATTGGCTCTTAAAGTTAATTGACTTTTAATTGACATTTATCTCAAAAAGTTATTCATAAAACTTTTAACTCGCAGTTGACCTTAACAATGTAATTGGCCAGCTTTTCGTTTAATGATTTTACTTTGACAAAAAGTTAGTTTACTAAAAGTCAGTGAATGCGTACACTCACTTGCCCATTGAGATAAATCAATTTGACAGTTGTTGTCATTTGTTTTCTATATTTTTGTTTACATTTTAGATCGAGTATTATGTCACGTGAAACGGGAACGCAATCGAACGGGATAAAAAGTATCTTATGTCCGTTTCCTGGTTCTAAGCTACCTCCCCACCAAGTTACGCCGTTCTTGAGTAAATAGTGTAACTAACACGACTTTCTTTTATATACATATATAGATATATAATAGGAGTAAATAGTTTTGATGTCACTTCAAGATATAAGCTTTGCAATAACGTAACTAATTTCATATGGGGTGGCAATATATGTAAGTAATTTTAAGAATTTTTTTATTTATATTAAAAGAATACGTGCATTAAAGATTATCATATAAAGAATGAATAACAAATAAAGAATGAATAAAAAAAAAATAGTTAAAAGCAAAGAATAACAAATTTAAGAAAAACTAAAATATTGATAACATAAATCAGATTGTTAGAAGAGAATTTAAATGGCTAAAATTTAAAAGCCAGACTCTAACGTTTCTTGGAAGCATTCCAGAAGTTGTAATTGCTCTAATAAGCGAGCAGAAGATACAGAATAAAAATTACGAAATGCAGTTGTGTGGAAGAAGGGAACAAATACAAATTACCAAGTAAATTATTTGTATTGTAGAAAAAATAAGAAAATTTCTACTTCCAAACTTCATATAAAAAGTCTACTTTTAAACAATACAGGTGACGAACTAAAAGAATACGAAACTAATATTACAAAACAAAGGAAAACTAGGATGTTTTACATATTTTTGCAATACCAAGAGAGGTTGTTTTTTGTTTAAGTACGATCCACCCCAACAAGCAATAATATATTGCAACTTGGATTGAAATATATCGCTATAGATCTGTTAAAGTAGCAACATGGAGCAAGCACACTATTTGCAAGTAATAGAAGAGTTGAACGGAAATACATAGAAAAGTTTATCTTAGAGTCAATGATTAGCCCTAGATATTTAAATTCATTAACTCTCCCAATTTCAAAACAAATTGTCACTACAACTAAAATGGCAATAAAAAGAGGAAGAAAAACAACCCAGATTACAGATGCAGATAGTGCATGAAACTAGATACCATACACAAAATTGAATGACAAAGTCAAAACAAAATAAGAAACAGAATAGGTCCAAGAACAGAACCTTGAGGTATATCCAAGTTGAACGTCACCAATATTTTTAAGACTCAAACCAATCAAAGACGAATTTCCTAATTTCTTCAATAAAATTTCATGGCTACAAGGGCCTTGGTTATATCAAAACATAGAATGGCTGTATAATTCTTACCATCGAGGTTGGACAAAACTGTAGGAGGGCATCTTCAGTAGATCTTTCCGTACGAAAACCAAATTATTTGCAACTAAACAATTTTTTTTTTTTTTTTTAACTTATAATTTTGTCCTTAATAAGTTTTTCAAAAACTTTGCTCAACACTGGAAGAAAAAAATAGGCCTATAGTTACCCACACTTAAAGCAAAACCTTTTTTTAAACAATGGTATAACATCAGCACTTTTCAGCTCTGCTCCTGAAAAAAACACAATTATTAAAGACATCTGTTAAGACGTCAACTATAAAAAAGGAAATTTGCTGGAATAGCTCGTAACATATAAAGAGGAGTTATTGGTTTAAAAACGAAACTGTTTCGTTGCAATGGTTCAATAAACATGAGTTTGGGCGGACAGGAGGTGCAGACTGAATTGACAGCAGAAGATTGTAAGCAACTGGCTGCATTAACGTAGTAATCATTAAATGCATTACCAACATCAGCAGGTTCGGAAAGTAAATACTTACCTTCATTTAAAGATCGAGGAGTTTTAAAAGAAGAAATTTTGTTCAACAGACTATTTACAATTTCCCATTCACTTCTTAGGTTGCCTATAGCAGAAATAAAATGATTACAGCAGTAAGTATCACGGCAGATTGGTATTGGACTGTGCAGAAATTAAAAAATGTTGTTTCATGAGATTACAACAGAATAATATACAATGCTTACAGTCGGCTTCGAGAAACTTAAGAACTCTGGTGAGTTTGTAGTCACTTCTTCACCAAGTTTTAGGACCTTGAGTCGGATTTCAAGCACGGTTTGAGATGAAACTGTCAAATAGTTAGACTCTTGTCAGCCCGTTCACTTCTTCGAAAATTTTGAGGAAATATCGTGGCCTATATCCGTATAAGATCCAACTGGTGCAAGAATTAAAACCAGCAAACAATCAATTACGTAGTGTGTTAGGTGAATGAATTTTTTATCGTCAAATCATTATCAGCTATTAGGCTCATTTCTGGCTTAATGAGTATGTTATCACAATCCTCATGAGACTCCATTACATCCCGACAAAATCTTTGTGTGGTGCCGAAGGAGTCATCGGTCCGTTTGTCTTTAACCGGTGCAAACATTACCGTGATCCGTGAATGACGAACGCTACAGGCAAATGATTTGCATTTTTTTTCATCCTCGTGTCATTGGACATCGATTGGAGTAGAAATGGTTCTAATAAGCGGGCCTACATGCCATAGAGCGCGTGCAACCATTGCTTTGTTGAGCCGAACGTTTGGTGACCGAATCATCATCATTTGACACATTCTGACCACTTTTTTTGTAGGAGTACGTCAAATTTCTGGTCTATGCTGATTAACCACCAACGACTGATCATTTAGAAGCCATCATTCGATGCACTGTTGATGAAATAAGACCGGGCACGTTCGAAACAATTGTGCAGAACGGGACCGACAGGATAGCATTTATAAGGCGTGGCCCCGAAAGCCATGTGTCAAAAATAATTTTTAAACATATACATATAGGTTTTTCCTTTTCTTCCTCCGTCCAAAAAAAAAAAACGCTACAAATTACTTCTACTTCTTTTGGGGGATTGTAGTCAATCAAAGAAAGAAAATAAAAATACGCACATAAACTTTAATGAGCAATAGTTTATTTAGTTAATTAATTTGAACACTTTTATACTGTCTTAATGGACATTTGATTTTTTCTACTTTAATTTTCACAAGATCGGTTTTATAAATTGGAAATATAAGAAATAGATGCTAGTTAACTTTTCGCGTCATCCGATTTTTACTTCTCGCGTCGGCTATTCAACTGCAACTAACTGTCGTGTTTATACGTTCTTGTCTGTCATCGTCGTCGTCGTTCGTTTTAGTCCCCTTTTCGTATATTGGCTTTATTGTCGGTGTGTTAGTATAGTATGGTCTCGTCTTCGTTCGTTTATGTACTCGTGTGTATCAAAACGAGATCCTACATATATGAATGCCATAAAATTTTGAGCTATTAAAGCCAAAATATTAATCATTCCATTGATTTTTTTGTGTTTTATAAAAAAAGTGTTCACTCTACATACCTGTCGAATTTTTTGACATTAAATATCGCGAGAGGTGTATAGGAGAAGTTACCATAAGTTTAGTGCATAAATCGATATACAGCAGATTATGTCCGAATTTAAGCCATTGAAACTTTTTTCTATACCACTTTTGTTGCTTAAGTTCATTAAAAAATACCATTGCTCAAACAAATTTCAACTGAAAGAAGTTATTTAATCATAAGTGGCGTGGCTTCTTCACATTCTATTGTTAATTATTAACCACTGAAAGTTTAGAAAAGTAAATCAGTTTTTGGCTACTTAAAATATAAGTCAAACTTTTTCAGAGCTTCAAAGAAGTATATCTGAATAAAGCATAACCCTAATAACTAATAACTTAAAAGTTTGTGAAATATCTTTTCAAATAAACATCAGCTGATTTCCTCATTACAAATGATTTTAATATTTTATGTGTCAAAATAATTGGTAAGTGGTTATATTAAGAACTTTCAGTTAAGCTTTCGTCATTAAAAAAACAACGTTTAGGTACCCTTAAAACTCGTAATTGTAAATTTCCGAGAAAAGCAATTAATCTTGACTAATTTACAAACACATTAATACATTATCAAAAACAGAAGACTAGATTATAGCAATAAAATCTCCCCTTTCAGCCAACAACATCATATTCCAGTCGAAAAACAAATTACATATTCTGCCTTGGTTCTTATGACGATGCCCTTGGGGCACCTTCGCGTTCAAAGTTACTATACTTTATAGATCAAGTATCTTTGCCAACCATACACTTGCGCCCATAATAACCGAGCATGTTAATCATTCTGTAATATAAATAGACTAGATACATTTATAAACAACAAACCTTAAGATACAAAATTTCATGAACACTTCATGAAAATGTAACTTAACACAGCAAATAGCAGAAAGGAGAACCCATGAATTTTTCATACCAAAATAGGAACCGTCAAAGTTGATCCTCAGTAATAGAGTTCTATAAATCCTGAAGACAGAATAACTGACCCCACTCGTCGCATACAAAAGCAAAACATTACCTCGACAGGGGAGTTAACAAATTACATAGTTTTCTCAGAAAATATTTGAACGAGGACGATGAAAGACGCAAGGACGAACTTTTCCATGTACATGTTAAGTTTTCTGCCTGCCAGTTGAAGAGGAATATTCCGAAGGTGCCTGTTCCGTATAATGTTATCTTTATGAGCCGCAACTCTGGCTTTTGGAGAGGGTTGATGATAAATTTGCACAAAGCAATTTGCCGAGATGTGTCATGTGTTGCGGCACACACCGCAAAATGGTATGCTCACCAAATGAAATTGTGTGCTGATGATGAGTACGATTGGATGCTAGACCCACCGATGATGCCAGGACTCCTAAATGGAACATTTCTTATAAATCATATTGGTGTCAGATGTGGCAAGGAATACAATCGTAATGCTATAAGCAAGATAATAACGAAAATAGTTAATTTGTCTTTGTTGTGGCTGTAGTGTCTTCAGGAACTTTTGGGAAATGCAATTTTCTCAATAAGAACACAAATCAGTTGTTTTTTCTAGCATAAGCAAAAAACCGGTAACTCAATCATTTATGAAACTCTTTTAGAAGATTATTCATCCTAAATCATGTTATCCACTTGCCCAAATTGACAAGGATTTTCCTTTTCGTAGCAGAGCCCGGATGCGGAGTAGAAAAGGTTCTTTTTTTCTTTTTCTTATTGCAAATCTGATTTGTATTCAAAGAAGAAAATTGATTTACTTCAATCAACTTTAAAGAAGATGTGCTTTACCTTTTTTTTTGAAGATTATACCCAAATGTATGTTTATACACAAGTTTCTTGTATCAAAGTTAAAAGTAAATGCTGAATTCTGTTTCTAAGATAAACATGGTTAAGGCCAAAGCAGATTATGTCTATGAAATACTGTCATCTACTACATTAAAAGTTTCAAAATTTGCAAAAGGTATCTTTGACTGTACGCAGTTAGCTTACGAAACTTGCAGATTATTGCCTGGGTCCAAGAAAGGTATTATCAGCCTCGTATGTAAGTAGGGAAACTAAAATAAGATTTCGAAGTTCAGAACAACATTTATTCGTTTTGAAACTTTTGTTAGTTGAATCGGAATTGGTTCTTAGACTAACTAACATCATTATACCTGGCAATTAAGAAACTTTATGAACTTTAAACTGTGCAACCTGATTTCGTTTTATTTTTAATTGTACAAATATTTTATCTTGATATTTACAAATTGTATGTTTTGTCAACAAATATAAGTAAAAAAAACCATAAACTAGTTTCAAAACAAAAGAATAAGTTGAATCTTGGAAACAATCTTCTCCAAGAGTTAGTTGGTTTTAATATGTAATTTACTACTTTACAAAATTATGTAATCAACTGCTTGAAACAAAATTTTGATTTTTTAACTCCCTTACAACCAAGCTCGGGTTTATGAGTTGCTTTTTGATATAAACGCAACTATTTTGTTTGAGAAGTTAAAAAAAAAAACTCGTTGGTTAGTTAATTAAATAAATTGCACGACTGGATCGCACGTACTTGCTCATATGTGCGGTAATATTGTAGAATAAAATTTAAAAAAAACTAAAGTGAACATCAAAGCATTTATTTGATTTTTGTGACTTTTGATTGTTCGAATAAAGTACGTTAAAATGTATTGGGTGAAATAATTTAAACGCCATTTTATTTCTTTAGGAAATGTAAAAAGTGTGAATTTTTTTTTTATTAAATTGTAGGAGCCGTTTTTAAATAAAACGGTTTTTTTTAACAACTTTTTTAAAAAATTAAAAAAAAATAATTCAAGAATACAAACTAAAGCACAAAAATAACGTTCATTTAAAAACAAAATTTAAAAAAAAATCACTGACCCATTTTCAAAATATTGATTTTTGAAAAAAAAATTTTTTTTTTAATTATTAAAAAAAAATAAAAGTTTTCGAAAAAAAAATTAATGCAAAATTACTCAAGCCATTCTTCTTGAATATCAATTTTGATTGTAATTGGATCTCCACTTTTCGAGAAAGTCGAAGAAAAAAAAACCGGTCTTATGGGAGGAACCGTTATTAGCCCACCATATTAAACTTTAAATAATGCATACCTACAGTAGTACACTGATTTTTTTTTATAAACAGGTACCGTTAATTTTTGAGCTAAAAAAAAAATTGAAAAATCTCCTCTGTAGAATGTCAAAATAACCTTGAATACTAAATTTAAGGCCGATTGGCCTAAATGTTTAGGCTAGAGTTCAAAATACATCCGTATAAATAGACAGACAGACGGACAGAATTTTGCCAGTAACTCAAATATGTTTCTCTATCATCGTAATGTCATGTTTGATTGTTATCTCAACATTTTTAATCTGCACGAATGCATAACTTGTATTATAGTACCTATAATCGCAAGTAAAAATACTAGTTGATTGACAGGTACAAATAAAGATGACATAAACACGATGAAATGATTTAACGTAACGATTTTCTAGTGGGCCAAAGCAAACGAAGACCTATATAACCTTAACCTACAATCAAGTTAACTAGTTGTTCTAAGGTCAATGTCCTATTAAAACATATAACAAGATACATAGCTGTGATAGATCCTCTGCAAACATATAATACTCACGGGTAGGGGATCAGAAAATTTAATTTCGCAAATATTATTTTGGCAATTTTTTTGATTATTTTGTACAAAATTGTTTCGCAATATTTTTATCTCGCTATATTAACACTTCGCCAAAATCTTATTTCGCATTTTTTATTTTGCAAATTTTTATTTTGCATTATGTCATGTCAACCGATGTGTATAAAAAAAATTAACCCTGCGTGGGGTTACTATAGGATTGAATTAAGTGTGAGGTTGGGCAAATGCAATTTTTTTTAGCAAAACAACAAATTTCCGTGCAAAAATAAGCGACATAAAGAGTTGCAAATTGAATCATAAGCCAAGTATGGCGAATGCGAATTAAAATTTGCGAAATAAACAAAATTCTATCTGATAATGGCGAAGCAAACATTTGCAATTTTTGGCGATGTGGCACGCTCCCCCTACTTATAACAACGCACAAATTTTGAAACTTAATATTCATGAATTGAAAAAAAGTTGGACCTAATACTGAACCTTGGGGAACGCCTGAAGAATGAGTCAAGCATCTAGGAACCTGATCGCCAATAAAAAGCACTTCTTGCCTACCTGCCAGCTGCCACATAAAAAAATATAAATTCCACAGCGATGAACAGCATTCCAGTACGTTTTTAAAAATAATTTTTAATTCTCTTTGTGATTGGGCAAAAAATTATTTTTCACCAAGGTTACTTGGCCATCTATTGTGGATGATTCCAATGAGCCTCAACACAAGCCTGAATTTTTGGTAGTCAAATAAATAAATAAATTTATTGGGGCGACAGCTCCTTAAGGAGCCAAGGCCTAGTGAATTATACTCTCAACCATCCCTGTGTGTGTGTTGTTAATCTGCAAGAATGGAAGGGACCTACAGTTTACCGCCGAGTCCGAATGGCTACATGAGATGCACTTTTTCGAGACAAATTTTACTCTTGGAGGTTTTGTCAGTTCCTCGCAAGAGGCAGTACCCCGGAAAAGAAGATGGCTGTGAGCTGTATTCGAACCACTTTTAGGTAGTCATCCTAGGAGAGTACGTCACAAGTGTGACAAGCTGGATTATCTCGGAACGTCATAGATGAAACGAACATAATCATTAAAAGCAGCATTGATGTCTATGCCTACACTCACTGTCCAAAGTTGAATAGACAGAATAGCTAAAGAAAAAATATGGCGGTACTTAGGACTTAACAAGATGTTTCTTCAAAGTTGGCAACAATAATGCAGAGGAAGATCTCAAGCTCGGTAATCCAACGTATATCTTGTATCTGAGATTGCTATTAAATATCCGAGGTTACCTTTAATTTTAAATCCCAAGTAGGAAACATCCTTTACATAGTTAACGACTTAATTGATTAAAACGACTGTAAAAAGTGAGAAAAGTAACGAACCTAAAACAGAACCTTTAGGAATTACCATATTGGTTAAAAGGGGTTCAGGGGTTTGAATCCTATTAACTTTTTCAGACTTATTCATTTAAATCAAAAAGCAGAGTGAGTTACTATAATCCCGAACAAAATTGACAGTACCTAAAGATGAAGCTTAAGTGTGAAATACTGTATGACTGAAAGTTTCCTTGTTCTGATTTTTGCGCCTGAACGACTGCGTTGACTTGTGAATTTTGGTTGGTATAAATGGAAAAGTTACTGTTTTAACTATATAGACTACTTTCGAGCTTGAAAAAGAGAATGTTTTTGTGGGAGTGATTGTGGTTTATTTTAAAGTAATGCTGGAACAATGGGAATATTACTTCGTAGAGATACTGGAAAGATGAGCTTTTCAAAAAGATAATTCGGGGTTTTCGTATGAATAAGGTTAAAGAGAAATATCAGTGTAAGAAAATCTATATACTTATCAAAAGGTATGTTGAAAACGGTGTTGGCATGAGCAGAAACATGGTCGAAACGACGCAATCCGTAAATGAAGGGCACCGCGTTGTGAAACGCAACTTGAAATTTGCTTTTACAAGCGCTACCGAAACTGCAAAAAAAAAATAGGATTACCGTAGAAAAGGATTGATAGAATAACTGTTTTGGCAATTATCATTTTAGTTGAGACAGGAATGAAAATTCCAGTAAGGTATAGAAAACGCAACAACAGTTCTATCAGGTGATTGTCACATGTTAGGGTTTGGTTAAAAATTACTCCTAGATTTCTTACATTTTTTGACATAATTTGACGTTGTTCCATTGAGCTCGACGGTTGGTAGGCTAGTTGTTTCAAAAACTGAGTTATTTATCATAATTGCCTAGCATTTGTTCGAATTGAGTTTCAAGGAATTATCTCTAGCTCACTGTCCGACACGTGTTAGATCCGCATTTATTTTGACCATAGCATCTTCTACCATGTCAATTCTATAACTCAAGTAAATTTGCACATCATCTGTGTACATCTGAATTTTGCTGTGTGAAAAGGGTAAATAAAAGTGGGCCTGGAATTGATCCTTGAGGGACACCAGTTTAATTAGGAAAAATGTCGATGATTTTGAATTTGCAAAAACTGCCTGTGATCTGCGCCTTAGGTAGTGTTCAACCATAGATAATGCTGGTGTCAAAAAAGAAAAAAAATTGCCAGTAAATCAAAAATGTTTCTCTATCATTGTAATGTACTGTTTGATTGTTATCTCAAAAAATTTAATCTGCACGCATGCATAACTTTTTAAAATAGCTATAATCGAAAGTAAAAAATTCATTATGCCCTTTTAGTACGTCAAAAGTCTATAGTTGATGGATCAGAAGTCCACAGGAATTGTGTTGAATTCTTTGGTTGGTTATAAGTCTATCATTGAATTGTAAACTTAAAATACACTCAAGTGATTCAAAAGTCAATTTTGGACATTTGGCCTGTGGATTTCTATTGATTCTGGCCGAAGTATTAAGAAGCATCAACATTAAGAATACCATTATACTTGCAACGAAGAAAAAAGAAACCTTGAGAAACCAGATGAAATGGCAATAGCATACAGAGTTCCAGCAATATGGCCTTTGGGCAACGACCCCTTAGATATAGAACCACCTATGTAAGCTCTGGAATCTTGCAGCCGTTCCCTAAACTAAGCCGGGCTAATCCCCCAGTTGGCCCATAGCTTTAAAGCGAAGCAGTGAAGTGAGAAAATTGAGATCATAAGAATTTTTCTTTAAAGAAAAAAGGGTTTCTAGTGGCATCTACTCATCTACTATCTGAGTTCCAAATCAAACCTCGGCGAAATCAAGCATCGTTGGCGCATGGTTAGTAGAAAGATGGAGGACCGTCCGGAAAACAAACTGTGTGCTGTTGACATGTGTTAAATGTTTTCTGTTTTCCGTTCTCTTTCTATCTTCTGTTCTGTCCTGTATCAATGTCATCGTGTGTGTTGTCTTTTAATTGTCTGAGCCAATGGCCTCAGTAGCCAGTGCTCGTAAGTGTTTCTACTTCTTAGATTTATCTAAAGAGTAGATTAAAATGTAATGTAATGTAGAACAAAAATTGTGAGTTTTTTGAAAAGTATTTCGTGTGAAACTGTATCGAACGCTTTTCAAAAATCAAGAAAATCCAGCGTTGTTACATGATTTTTATCAACTTTTTGACGGATATCATCAGTTATATCAGCACTGTTCAACAATGTTTTGATCTAAAACCAGATTGTGAAGCAGTAATTAGTTGACGTGAATCTAATTAGGATGTGATTGCTCACATATTCATGTAACACATATGACATTTTTCTTTGGTAGGAACTTTATTTAAAAAAAATTATATTCGGAAATTTATTCGGCTTTTACAATTCCATTTCAAATGAAGATTAATGATTAAGTGTTTTAATACTTTGGCTACTTATTCTTCAAAAAAATGGGTACGACTGGGTCGCACGTACTTGCTCTAATGTCCCTAATTAGTAATTACATTGGAAAGCAAGGCAATTTTCATCAAAATCTTTGGAGCCGTTTTCGAGAAAAATAAGTTTTTTATTTCATTTTTAGGCCTAAAAATCACACAAACCAAATATGAAGATAATGGCTTGAGCTGTTCAGGCTACATCTCGTTATACATACTGAAAGACAGTTAGAAAAACAGACAGACAGACAGACGGACAGACAAGCAGACATTTTTTGTTGATCACTTTTTTAGACTTCTCTATGATCGTAATGTCATGTTTCATTGTTGTCTCAATTTTTTTTATATTCAGGAATCCTTAACTTGTCTTATACATAGTCCATGTAATCGCAAGTAAAAATGCAGTTTTTGTGAGAGAGATTTGAATCAGTGTTTTTAAAAATTTTCAAACCCGTGAATTATAAAAGCTTAGTAATTCATATAATTTGAAGTTAATTAAAACATTTATTTTCAAATTTATTTTATGTTGAATAACACAATTTTGGATTCTTTAACTGTAAGTTATTATTTTTTAAAATTTTCTTTTTTCTCATTGAAAATTAATTTTATCAATCAATAATATAATCATTATGTTTAAATTTAATATTTATCGAATTAATTTCTTTATTTTAGTAATATGAAAACAAACAAAATACGGAGCCCAAATTTCAATTAAAACGCCCACAGAACCTGCAGTCAAGATAGAAAGGAAAGTACAGGGTGGGCCAAAAGAAGTCATCCCTCCGATGTTGTTTGGCTCTCTCTTTTTCTAAATGAAATACTTCGATTCTGTTTTTTGATTATGTTTATTTGAACCTTAAGAATTGTATTGGTCAATTCGAAGAGATCATATCGGCCAAATGGGCCCCGTCACAATTGATTGCCATACGGGCTCGTTTTATGGCATTTTTCATCACTTCAGCGAGAACTTCGGGCGACAGATTCTCGCGCTCGTGTCGAATGTTGTCCTTGAGGGCTTCTAGGATCACGGGACTTCAAAAAACCCCACAAAAAAAAAAGTCTGGAACGGTTAAATCGGGCGATCTTGAGGGTCAGTCCAAATCGCCAAAACCAGAGGCGACCCGGGAACTCGCCTTCAGAATATCGCTTCATGTCGGTTCATGTATCGCTCCATGGCTTGTTGACTTGTATTCTGCATCTGTTTAGTCCACAAATGTCAAAACAGATTTGACATTGGCGGCCATTTGCAAAAATGAGAGCATCTTCCAATAGGGTGATTGCAAGGTGGGCATTGTAGAAATGTTAAAAATTTAAAAAAATCCACACAAACGAAAAGAAAACCATAAAATAGTTTAACATTGAATACTAATTTCTTTTAACAGGATTTAAATAAAAATATACATATCACTTAACTGACTTAATTTTTTAAAAATGTGTATTTTTGTTTAAATTTGCATTTAAAAGAAACAAAAGCTCAACACGCAACCACAATATTATTCAAATTTTCAGGTACAGACCCAAACTTATTCATTTCATAAAACATTTATATATTTTCGCTCAAAAGTCCTTTGGATCATTGTATAGAAAAAAATATACGAAAAGCCCATACCTTGTTGAAATACCTTCAAAAAGAAATGAAAACGCTTTTCAAGCTCGTTTGAATACTAAATTATTTGCAAACACACCCTTAATAGCAACACTAACACCACCTAACTGCTATCCTCTTTGCAATGAATTGCAGCTTAGAGCACTCGAAGGATACTCTCTATTGAAATCAACGCATGTTAAATTAGTTGTGGGTTATGTTGCTGTGGCTGCTGGATTCCTATTCAAAAAAATATCAGAGTGGTACCTACATGAAGCACAAATGTAAAGTTTTAAGAACCGCCCATTAAAATTAATTTAAAATTTGAAAAGAGCATCTCATTACGCTACAGTCTTGTATTAAAATCCTTTAAAAAGACTTTTCAAATGAACGCGTATCCTTGTTGCAGTATTGCAGTACAACACTAACTTAGATTGCGCGAGAAATTTTAAGCGTTTATATTGTGCATGTGCAACTACTTGGGTATACAACCTCATGTTGCATAGAAACAAAAAAAATCATTCAAGTCCTCGAGGACAACAAATAAAATACACATAAATATTTTTGGGCGTAAGAGGGGAATCCAGCTATTTGTTTCCACACATTATCAGTGACTAGTGATGTTAAAATGGGAACCCTCTGAAAGAATATTTCATTAGAGTTGTCTCTGAACCATAATGCATGCACCACACATGTCCCTTGCATGTCAGTTATATTCAAAAGTACCTGGCTATTAGAGCACTCGAATATCTACTCACTTTTTAAGTGTGTTGCTGCTGCTGCAACGAATCCGGGAAAATTGGTCAGAGACCCAATCTAAAATGCAAGTAAGAGTGTCCTTACAGAAGCACTTTAAGTTGCTGTTTTATAGAATGGGTTTCAACAAGAATAGTACAACAATTTTTTTTTTTTTTTTAACAAACCTCTTCAAAAAGACAAAAATGTCGAAATACCAAAAACTCAACGACCTACCCCCAGGCCCAAAGTGATGAGGGCGGGTTTATTTATGCAAACATCCTACAACAATCACATTGTACCTACCCAGGAAAAATGAAAAATCCAAGGAAATGAAGAAAGAAAAATGTTAAATATGCAAAATTCATTCATTGTGTGGTATATTCATTTTTTTTGCCATTTTCCATGGATTTTTCTTCCTTAGTGATATTTTTTTTGTATTTCATTCTTGTCTTTTTGTTGTAGTTTTTCACGTGGCGTTTTTCTTGTAGAACAATTCGTAATCTGTTGTGAAGAGAGCCAAAAAATTAATAAGAAGGAAAGTTTTATTTGCGCTGTGGGGTGCTTGTCGTTTTTTTTTTTTTTTTTTTATTCTGAAGGAATATCATTTACATATCGCACTTCTGCTATGAGAAGGCACCTTATTTCAAATTGAATTTGGTAGAGACGTGATAACGGTGTTTTGTATTTTACAAGTTTTTTGAAGTCATTTGAAGAATGTTTAATCTTTTTTGTGGAAGTTTGATATAGCCGGGGAAGGTTTTTTTTTTTTTCTTAAAGGGAGAGAAGAATTATTATTTTGTGTTGTGGTTTTTGATAGAGAAAGTTCTTTTTGAAAATTATGTCAGCAACTATTTAAAGTTAAATTAAATATTTTCAGTTAAACAAGAAAATTGCTTGTCGTTACCGATATAAGTATAAGAAGATGAAAATGTTTTGAAGTTATACAGGAGTAGAAGATTTTTTTTCTATTGTTATGTATGTAGAACCGTAATTCATTAAATAAAATATCACATTTCCTTTATTTATTTTATTAAATCTATTTAATTAAATAAATATGAAAATGTAGTTAAGTTACATGTATGAATACAATTCAAATTCACGTCCGCACGGTTGAAAAGATTAACAGCAACTGATCTCATTCTTGTTCATATACTTATACAAAAATAATGCGAAAAATAAAACAAAAAGGGCATGCAAATACTACCAAAGGAAATTTGAAAAGCAGAGGGAACAGAGCAGGCTGAGTGGACGCAGCCAGTCAGACGATGCGTTCCTACATGTATATGTTATATCATCAGTGTCATCATCAGCGCAACAACTAAAAACTCGAAATTAGTGCCACACAGTTTTGGACACCAAGGTTTGGGCGGTTTGGTCAAATGCCATTCAATGAAGCAAGGTTTCACGTGCTACCTTCTACGTTAAAGGAATGGGAGCCAGACGGAATTCTGGTTTCCAAAATTCTGTTTGGTAAAAATTTAGTTTTTTTTATAAAAATTCTGTATGGTTAAAATTCTGTTTGCCCAAAATTCTGTAAATGCAAAATTCTATATTTCAAAATTCTGTTTGTGCAAAATTCTGCTTCTGAACATTATTTCCGGAAAAAACATTTGTTGTTAGTTTATTATGCGATAACAAGAAGCCCAATTGTAGGTAGCAATTTTGGTTACTTTTTCCAAATAAAATGAAAAATCGTCCACAAAAGTTTATTTTTTCCCTTGTTTTACTTTACAACAGATATACTCAGTGTACTTTATACAAAACCACAAGCTTTATAAAATCATAGCACGTGGAAATATTGGGAGATCGCGTTGATGCAATTATTTATTTAATGACTGATTTAGATTGAAATATTATTCATACAGAGAACAAGAAAACAAGAGATAATGATAAAAATATGTATAGCAATAGCATACCATAATGATTTCACTAAGAACATTGATGAACATGCGTGTCTCTTTTGCAATATTAAATAAATAAATAAATAAATTTACTGGCCTTAAGGAGCCAAGGCCTAGTGACCTATACTCTCTTAACCATTCCTGTGTGTGTGTGTGTTGTTAATCTGCAAGAATGGAAGGGACCTACAGTTTACCACCGAGTCCGAACGGCTACATGAGATGCACTTTTTCGAGACTAATTTTACTCCCGGAAAAGAAGATGGCTATGAGCTGGATTCATCCAGAATTTTGTACAGCCAAATTTATGCAAAACAGAATTTTGGCATGCAGAATTTTGAAAACAGAACTATGCCCCATACCGAATTTTGATCCCAACCCTAAAAGAACTGCAAAAGAAGTTCCGAGCTGGCTCATCTTCACTCATACAAACTAGGTGTCTAGCCCATCAGAGTTAATCGACTACTTCATATTTGCGTGAAGTTATCCCAAAACGGCGAAATTGTTCAACGAATCTGTTCGTTTGCATTACCCCCTGCACGGTGAGTAAATTTTCGGCGAACATTAATTTCATGTCGATTCGTCTAAGTTAAAACTTATGCAATAAAGAGGCGCAAGTTGTTGCGCTTATAGGGTTTTAGTTTCCTCCGCGATGTTAACTTCGCGACATTCACAGTAAAAATGATGAAATTCGTGCCGAGAGTCCTTCTTGTTGAGGTGCCAGCCAGAACAATTTATTCGGGATGATGAATTTTATTATAGAGCTATCATACCTGGCTTAGATATCTGTAAAATGGGAATGTTAAATTCCAGACTTTTTCCATCACCTAACTTATAGTAATAATCTGATCAATTGTTGCATTGCCTACGACGAAACCAAATTGATAAGTTTCAAATACAGTTTTGGCGTATGGGACTATCCGGTATCTTAGAATAGATGTCAATATCTTATAAAGTGAAGCCAATAATGTTATAGCTCTATAGTTGCATTATAATATCTTCCATTTTATATAATAGACTTTTTAATTAGACAACTCTTCCCATCGCTCTATAACGTCATAAGGATCGATGTCGCAAGTTTAATTGCTTAAATTCCATAACTGACGTTTTCAGTTATAGGCCAAGTCATGTCATTACAAACTTCTTTAAACAGGTCATTTGAAAATGCCTGTTTCTCCTATTAAAATAAGAAATATATTTGTATAGTTTTAGGCAAATATGATCAACAGTTTCAAGCCTTCTTGCACAAATGTGCCTCAACATTCATCGATTTTCAAAAAGTTTTTGACCAAATTACCCGGACATTTATTTTTTTTAATTTAGACCATTATAAGGTTCCTACGGTTATTACTTTATGGATCGAATCGCATCTTAAAAAATAGGTAACTTAAAATAAAAATGGCTTAAAAGCTAAACGCTGAATATATGCAGCAGTTGGCTTAAAAGTTTAAAGATCCTTATTTAAGCCTCTTTCTAATGGATAGAAAAACTAGAGAGATTCAATGTGATCCATGTGTGATGCGACTACATCATATATATGAACTTATATGTTAGGTAAAATAAATAACTCTAACTAACTAAATAACTATCTTTATTATTTAAAATCAGGACTCATGCAAGTAACATAAATATTTGTTTAATTAAATCTGATTTTTGTTTTTAATATTCTATGAACTCTAAACAGATCATATCATAGTTAAATGAAGTAATTTAAATTGATTTCATAGTTTGAACTTTAATTTTTTTCCCATTTGTCCAAACATTATTTAAGATTGAATAAACGATTTCCGTTGGCGCGTTCGATCCCGGAAGACACAAATCAAATTCTATTATTCTTATAATGTTTTTGAAATTTCTTTAAAATGTTTAAAAATGTCCATCCATTTGTCTATACAATTTTGAAAAGCTTTTGACTTGGTTATTATCTCAATGCTCGAACTTGACGATTTGACATTAGGCGTGTTGCGGAAATAAGGTAGAGAGTGTTGCGAAACTAAATATTTGCACTTTTTTTTTTTTTTCATAATTAACGCGCGCACAAGGGATTATGTGTTTCCCTTTTAATGTAGAACACACTGCGCGGGCATTACGAAGATAGGGAGGGGAGAGATAGAAGGTGTCGATTAACATTGGTTTTAAATGTTTGCATATTGAAATGGCAAGGGAAAATCTCGCCGGGTAAACCATTCCAAAGTCGTGTTGTACGGCTAAAAAAAGAATCCCTATATTTCACGGTACGTCCGAAATTGGGCTCAAGGGTGAACTGATGAGCATTCCTTGCGAGACTAATATTACGGGAGAAACTTTTAAGGGGAGGAATGCAACTGGCTACTTCGAGTGAACATTTTTTGTAAAAGAAACGATAAAATAAGGAAAGACATGAAACATTGCGTCGGTGTACGAGTGGGGCAATTGTTTCAGCGGCAGTTCTATTTCCTATCAATCTTAACGCTCGATTTTGTATTCTATCAAGCAGGTGAAGCGATGTTTGCGAAGCACCTGCCCAGAGGTGGGAGTTATACTCGAGTTTAGGGCGTATAAACGCTTTATAAATTGTAGCCAGATCAGATGGGGAAAAGTACTTCTTACACCGATACAGAAAACCTAAGCACTTAGCAGAATTCTTAGCGATTTCAAATATATGGTCGTTCCAACGGAGGTCGTCGTTCACACACATACCGAGTACTGAGAGCTTTTCGGTTTCTTCGATGCAAGTGCCATTCATGGACAATGGCATTGAAGGAATGTTTAGATTTAACGACAGAAGACAGCATTGAGTTTTCGAAGCATTAAACTCCACACGATTTCTATTACCCCATTTCACAATGCTGTATAAATCGGAGTTTAATGAGCTTAACGGTACCGTATCCGTTGCAATTGTAGGTCCGAAGGCGAAGGACGTGAATTATCGAATGAATATGAAAAGCTGAGGGTAGAGTCGTCAGCAAAACAGTTAAGTGGATTAGAAGTAACAGACAGAAGATCGTTTATGAAAATCAAGAAAAGAGTCGGAGACAGAACAGAGCCCTGGGGCACACCAGCATTTATTTTGTGCGAATCAGACTTGAATCCGACCAATACAACTTGTATTGAACGGTCAAGAAGATAGCTTCTAATCCAACGAACAAGTGTATCATCGATCCCAAAAGCACGCATTTTCGATAAGAGAGCTTCATGCCAAACTCTGTCAAATGCCTTGGAGATATCAAGAGCAATAATGCCATCAGATCACCAGTGGAACGGTAGCTGCGGAAGCCGTACTGACGGTCATGGAGAAGCTTTCGATCTTCGAGATATTCCTTAAGCTGACGGTTAATCAGTGTTTCTTTGACCTTAGAAAGAAGGGATGTCAGTGCTATGGGTCGGTAGGAGGAGGGGGAGGATGGGTCACCTTTCTTAGGGACAGGCTGGACAAATGCTGTTTTCCATCTTCTAGGAAAGATTCCAGAAGAGTAGGAGCGATGGAAAAGCTTACGCAGTGGCTTTGCCAGTGTGGAAGAACACCTCTTCAGAAGAATTGGCGGTATACCATCCGGGCCAGCGGATTACTTTGTTTGCTTATATTCAATAAATAAGGCCATGTTCGTTTTATCATGTCCTAAGGGAAAGTTAGCATTTTGTGACATCACTGGTACCATTACTAAGTTCGCAAAGCATTCCTAGAAACTAATACGTCTAAAACTGATCTTATTTAAATATTTTCCTTTGTTTTGACATTTCAAACAAATTGTGTTGACATTTATTCAGTATGTTTATGTTCATAGTTTTTCGATGATAAGAATAGAACGTTTCTAAGCCCTCAGAGATCTCCGTTTCCTAAGAAAAGTGGACATAATTTCTCAGAAAACAATCTCAACTTTGCTGTCAAATATGGTTTCGGTTGCTCAGTTTCAGTTTGTCAAAGAGAACTGTGTTAGAAGGAAAAAGAAACAAAGATTTTTTTAGCATTTGCTGATAAATTGTGTTCACATTAATTTTTCAACTCCTGCAAAAGTGACTTAGCCAATTTCTTGAGCACTCCGAAATCTTAAGAAGCATAAACTGGCTAATTTTGTTTTTTTTTTTTGGAAATAAGGAAAGTGGCAAAAAAATATATTTTTTTTGATTAAGGCCATATTCCAAGCATTGGTTTCTTATAGTATGGTTGATTTTTGTTGATAGTAGATTTTGTTTATACTTGCTTTCCAAATGCTACATTTTCGCGTTTATAATTAGGCTCATTCCTCCAGTCAAGTTTTTGTGATCCAAATTTGTGCGTCTCTTGGCTTTGTAAACCCTGTGAGTTCGTTTTCAATATTGTGAATGCATATCAACGCTGCATAACCATTTGGTTTATAAGGATTGCATATCTTTGCAAAAGCCTTCATCCAAAATTCTTAATTTGTTATCTTCCTCGAACAATTGTGAACAAATTTGCTGCTCATCAATTTATAACTACTTATTTAACATACAGCAGATCGCACCGACACACGTTCCAAAAAAAAAAACTCACCAAAATAGTAAAAAATGTTGAGTACTAACTAATGGTATACTAAACAGGTACTATTTGATTTTGAGAGGCTAGCTAGGACTAAGTCCTAACTAATACTCGATACCAAATTGACAGGACTAGGGCTAAAGACCTGGGTGAAGAAATGACTTGATATCGATTTGAGTACTAACTTTAGTACTAAGACCGATACTATCGTTATGACTCTGTGAGGAAATCGCCCGTCAGTTTTTCGTCTTTGTTGGAACAAAAATAAATGAAATACTGAACAAATAATGAACAGCTTTATGTTTTTGAATACGAAATAATTCATAATGAACATTTGCTTCAAATGGTCACCGTAGTTATAGAGATAAGAACAAACTTAAAACAAATGGAAAACAAAATCTTTTCCTGTTGAGCGTTTATGGCAATCAGTGAAAATACGTCAGTTGACTTGACAGAAAACAACCACCACCCTTTCCTTTTCCCTGTTGCAAACGTTCATCAGAATTTTATTTCCTGATGCTTGGAACAGGAAAAATTGGAACGCAAAAAATTTTAACGATTTGAGTGAAATGACAATCAGCTGGCACGAAAAATTAAATTAAGTCAGGAAAATAAATAAATACATTTCTTACAAAAAATATTCGTTCAATTAAACACTTTTTTGGCACAAACATATTTTGTATAGTAATTGTGTTACAAACCATAAAAAAAAAACATTTTTTTGCTAATCGCTATAACTGGCGCCTAAGCTACCTCCAAATATTACTAGTTATAAATTTTAAGGACTTTGATATCAAATATGAATATGAATCCATTTAAACTCTTTGAACCTAAAAATATTTACGGATGTGATGAAAGTTTTCAGAAAAACTGCCGTTATAAAATAGAATTAAAAAAACTAGAAAACAGGTCTTTAAAAAATAATCCTTTATATAGAAATTATTATTAAACCTAAGGAAAGCTATAAACTTTCCTTTCCTCAGTAAATCTGAAATTGTTGTAATGCCCTCGCTTAATACATATACATTACTTTCTAGAACGTCTATGTCATGTGTATATCAGAGTAGTCTAGTCAAGATTCAAATCCTTCCAAATTACATTATTTCCAATACAATATTTAAATTAGCTTCGTCCCTTATTTATATCGAAATCTCCATTCTTACAAATACTTTCCCAGTAATCTGAATATTCTTTGCCTTTTTATACAAAAAAAAAAAAAAAACCTTCAAATAAGCTTTTTCAAAGTAATTTAAAGGATTCTTTGAGTGACCCTTATCCCAGAAGCAAACGAATTGAAATGGAGTATTGTTTTAGTCAATTAGAGAAAATTTATTGAATTTTTTTTTAGCTTTTGTTTGAGTTTCTTTTCATTTTGATTTGATTTTTTTTTTGTTTTCTCTTACGGTACAGTTGGTTAAAAAAATCAATAAAAGTAATTCTGTAAGACTCTGTCAAAGAGAAAAAGAGGAAGTATGTACATAATTAAATACTTTTTTTTTAAATATTTCAAAAGCAAGTTTTTTAAGTATCCAGTTGTTTTTCCTTTTTGAAAATCTAAGGAAGCCGCTACTTCAAAACAAAACTATCACAAAAAAGAGGCTGACTTTTTTTTAGCTGGTATTGCCAGGTTTTTGTAAGAGATTCGGAGAACGCCATCAAGAAATCAGTATCCTTATGACTAATCATTTTTTCGAATATCAAAATTTATGTTTACAAATTTTTAATATTTTTGTATATATATTTTATAAAATTATTCTTATTCACAGTTTTGAGATTTTCTTTTTGAAAATTAAATTTCTTGCAAAAGGTCGGAAGAGATGGGATCAAATCCCGACCAACTTAGCATCAGACCAGGGAATTAATTCTCGATCTATAAAACTGTGAATTGATGAATTTTATTACGACTTAATCTTTATTCGACTTTTTTTTTTTGTAAACAAACATCAGAGACTTTTTATTATTATTATTTAAAACCCAATCATCTCATGAAGAACACAGCAATTAAAAAAAATAATTTTTGATCAAGCAACTACCAAAGAAAAATGTAGGTTCCCCCAATTACTTTCTAATGGTAGGCACACACAGAATGGTAGAAAGGAAAAGTCATTATTTCCATTCTCTCAATCGTCAATTGTTCCAGGTTTATCGACATAAACGAGAGATTTTACATATGCCCACTGAAAGTAACCTAATGGTGTCAAATGAAAAGATCCTTAATGGCTAATTGACAGGACCATTTCTTGAGATGATGTGTTCATCGAACGTTTCCCTCAATGGACAGGTTGATTCATTTGCTGGATGACATGTAGCATCATCCTGTTGAGACCACAAGTGTAGCTGACTTCTTGAATTTTCGGCAGCAGAACAACGGCTATTTTGCTTAGCAATTGAATGAGCTTCGACGCTAAAAACAATTGTTTGTTAAAAAAATTGATCAATTTGAAATTATTCCAAGACCTATAAACTAAAATTAAAACGTGAATAAAGTAAAGAGATGATAATGTAAAATTGGTTCGGAATTTGATTCAGGTCTTATGAATAGGGCATTAAATTGGACGATTATGACGATTATTTAACCAAGTTTTTACAATTAGTTAGCTTTGTTCACGCGTAAGTCTATTCATGATAAAACGGTAGTGCACACTGAACACACACGTCATAAATAGTTTACAAATAATAACTGTAAGTCCAATGCTATTGAAAAAAGTACCTCCTATTGGATCATCCGTTATAAGGATTAACAATGCCAGATGAAGAATAACCAACATTTGTTAAGTCGATGCCAAAATAAGGAAAAAATTTAAAAATCGCGCCAAGTTGTAAAAAGCAAGGTTGTGAACTAAAGCCATAGTCGAATTTTGCGAATTAAAGGCAAAAGGAAGAGACAAAACTAGAAAAATATAAGTAAGGCTTGACTGTTCAAGAAATTATTTTATTACAATTTCATACGAAAAAAAAAATAATAAAATGATAAAAAAGGAACCTTTAAATGGTGTATCAACGGGCAAGAGTATAATAATAATAATAATATTTCAACTATATGTCTGTAAGGCACAATGCCTTTTAAAATGCAACCTAATGTTGCACAACACTAGTTAGAAGAATCAGAGAGATAGAAAAGAATTTTTTTTCGGCGCAGTAGATCAAGAATTAGGTGACTGTTTTCTCACTTAAAACCAACGAACGGCTCTAGCTTGCACTAGGAGTTAGATAAATTGCTTCCCAAACCGAGAGTCGAACTTAGGATCTTTCGCTTAGCACCACTGCCGCCCGCGTAGTATGTCTTAGAAAACTATCTGAAAACGCAGCTAAATATAATACTATCTTTGAAGTTCTATGAGCTTAACCATCTTATAAATATTGTAGAACCACCGAGTCAAGAATCTTAGTTACAAGTCGCAAGGCCCGTCTGAACAAAACACCTCCAGAGGGCTTCTTTTGCTTATAATTATTGCATACAATTAAGAACGGATATAAATCCATCTTAATTTTGGCTAACAGTTGACAGCTTTACCAGTTACAATTAAAATTTTACATTTAACTACTGGCATTGAGCTAATCCTGGTTTTCTTTTCCAAATATAAGCTCTCGTAAATTTGAAATATTCTTATCGCTGGAAACTTCATTCATCATTAATAATCCTAATTATACCTCGGGAGTGGAAAATGTTGTTTGAATACCCACCTATTCTTTAATTTAAACCAACCCTTATTAAATCCACACAATGCTTTTGCAGGGTAAATATCCTTTTACCGAGAACCGCAAGCATCTGATTAAATCAATGCTTAGGGGCACACCATCAATGCAAAAACACGCCAACGCCTTAGCACGAAAAACACATTTGTTTAACCAATTTTCTAACAACATGTTCGCATAAATCCTTTTCTCTTCCCAAATATATTTCCCAACAAAAAAAATACATTTCTTTAGTAATTATTACCTTTTTCCTGCCTATTCTCTGCTCCCCGCTCACAAAACAAAACTTTTCTCGTAAAACCAAATCCTTACGATTGTGATTCTTTTACATAGGAATTTTCATTAATATTTTATTAACACAATCACATTCACATGCATGCGTATCCTGCTGCCTGTATCGTTTCTGCCATCAGAAGAAGTTTCCACTTAACAATAATCTTTATTGCACATCACGAACGTTGTTTTAGTATTAATTCACACACAAAACCATTTCTACACATTTTTTCCTTCTTAATACACATATTCCACATGAACTATTCATAAGACTGTTGTATTCGTTTTGAGACTCACTTGTGAACAAGTTGTTGTGCTTATGAACTTTTCAGAATAAAATACCAAGCAACATAGAATGGGGTTAATTCAAACATTCAACCGGAAATAGAGCAGAATAAATTAATATTCAAAGTTGTTTTTACAATTTTTTTCTATTTTGTTTTTTTTTTGTGATGCAATTCGTAAGGATTAGTTACACATACTAAAGTAAAAACACTACTCGACAATCGGCTTAAACGTTTTCCTAGAAAGCAATTATCAACCACATCGGTACACGCACCATCTTTTTTTACACCGGAAACATGGTGAAATTATTTTTTTTATTTTTTCAGTTTAATCGCTGCGTATATCCCTTCAAACACATTTTATCCTTGCGGGTTATCCCTTATTGACAGAATTTAATATTCTTCATGACACACCGCACGCCGCGTTAGAGGTATTTAGAAAACATACACAATCCGTTAGACAAGTGTTGTCCTTACGTGATACAAAAACCAACTGAAAGTGTAGATATTGATGCCAAAGTAGGTAAGGCTTGGCATGAGGTCCTGTGAAAACGGTTTTGTCTGCTCATTTTGCTCTCCCTAGTCTGACTTTCATTTCCAATTGGGGGGAAATGGGAAAGTCTCCAAGTTCATTTTACATTCGATGGATGGTTTTCCAGGAAAATCACTGGAATTCCTTGGTTTTGGTACCAGAAATTCATTTTCGAATAGTTGGTCTGTATCTATTAGACAACTCCCTATCACTGTGCAGTCGGCACTCAGAAGTTGTATTGTATAACTCTTGCAATTCATTTTGCGTTCAGGATATTGTTGCTGTAAGAGAAATATATGTATTATGGTCCTTAGAGATGGTATTTTTAAAGGATGAGGTTATTTAGGTGTTTTATGGAGTTATTGGCTCAGTTCGTTTTTGATTTATGTAGTTGTAGGTAGGGAAGTATTTGTTTTTTAGAGAGAAGCGATAAAAAAGCGTTAAAAAAGAAGAAGACGGACGGTAACGAAAGAACTAAGGGTACTATATCCTCTCATGGGTCGAATTTATTCTTTTTATATTATCATATCAATTCAAATTCTTTAAAGTAAAATACAAACACAAATCTGTTTTATTGTTGGAATAAACGAAGCATGAAATTCAATCTGATCTAGACTGTCTTCATTTGTTCACAAAAAAAAAAAAAAAAAAAAATAACACCAAATAAGAAGGATGTTCCCGAAGATAAATAGAATTTGTATGCTGACAGTTAAGCTGTCGTCCTTTTTGGGGATTTACAGGTACCTAGAGCTCTCTGGTGATTTTGTCCTTAATACTATCAAAGCTTATGGAAAACGGGCTGTTTAAAGTTTCGTTTGTCATTCAAATTGGTTTGAGCAATTTTTGTTTTTTTTTTATTAAAGCATCTATTGGTTTTTTTTTATTTTCATTTTCCGACAATAAAGGATTTAAGGTTTCCTGTTTCCTGTTGGAGCTTTGTTGCATAGTGACGAAAAGGATAAATCGCTTTGTTAATAAATATTATGACATGAAGTTTTTTTTTTTCTAAAAGGGTTGTTATTGAGAATACATTGAATGTTCAAAGCATATGCATGTTCTTTTAAATCTTAAACTGATTGATGTTATTTTTAAATAAAACTTGATCATTATAAATTTTTTGATGTTGTTCTTTTTTTCTTTATCAACAATAACCTACATACAATTGAAAATGTTCTAAGATTATGGTATTATATTCAATAAATTATGAAAAGAAGGAAAAAATGTTGTACATTTTAATTTCAGTTAAAATTAATAAAGAGCAACACACGCTTTCAAGAAATTTACTTTTTTTTTTAATACTAGTGTAACTAGATACTAAATACATACTAAATAAATATGCTTCTCAGATATTTTCTTAAACTTATTTGTACATTATTTCGTTAAAAAGATAAATAAATATTTCATTTCCATAAAAAGGCTTAGTTAGGCAACACTTGCAAAACTGCATTTAAAATTCTCTTAGTTTTATCCGCTTGTACTTTGTTTGTAGTACACGAGGATTTACTTAATACTACAAAGCTTCGTTAGTTTTATTGTGATTTAATATATCCCGTTAATATATTATGCACTTGTACGCTTTTGTGAGGTATTCTTTAGATTTTAGAAATTGTATTTTAAATTTTAATCGAAAAGTTTTTAAACTTTTTTTTTTAACTATCTTGCTGCACAAGGCCGAGTAATAAAAATAAAAAATAACACATTTTTTTCTGAAGGCCAGAAAATTGCCTTTTAAATATCATGCTTTTCGTATTATCGTGTAAGCTCTGCAAAATTCTTCCATTGATGATAATATTGAAGAAGTCGACAGGGCAGTGAATTGTATAAATCCTGCAGTTTTGAAGAGTTTGGCAGCTAAGCCATTACTTCAATCTCTGATTGCTTTATGGAAATTCTGCATATTTGACGCTGGCGTAAGGGACTTGTTTGGAAGTTATTTAAGTAAAGTTATTTAAGATCGGAAAAGCGGCCTCTGACGATTTCTTGCATGATTGAAGCCGTCTGTCGTCAAACTTTCTCAGTGTACTACCTTCTCTTGAAGTAGGTCGGCATATTTAAAGCCTTTGTTAGAAGTATTGGTCCGATTCAACAACCATGATACTGAGGCAGTTCCTTCCGTCGATCGCAATGTTTAATAGATTTAAAAATAATTAAAAAAATTGATTTTGAGTTCAGAATTTCGGAATGTATGCTCTTTACATAGACATCGGTAATTGTACTATTTAATGATCAAATAAATTTCCATCAATAATGGTCAAAAAACAAAAAAAAACAACCGTTTATCCGTGGGCGCTTCGCTTCGCTAAATTAAGCCTATTGCAAAAAAAAATATAAAAAAAATCACCTGGTAATTATACACAAATTTGTAATTATTAAAAAAAATATATATTGAAATTCTTAATTAGGGAAAGATATATCAAAATATACACTTTTTAAAAGAAGCATCATATTTCGGTCGTACGCTCTCTTCTTTTTTCATTCTTTCAATCAATAGCCACCACTACAACATGGTCGAGAGAGCTTGCAATTTAAATAAATCTTGAATAATAATTTCCCCCAAAAAGCTGGCAATTTTAAAATAAATTTCAAAGAAAAAAAACCTCTTTTTAACAATTATTAAGTTCGCCCAAACTGCAAATCCGAGTGTACCTCGAAAGAATTAATTCAGATGGTCTACACTTCTAATTTCTTTCTTATTGGGATAAGAGCATTTATGGTCCAATAGCTGTTAGAATAATTCTGATGTGTTTATAATATATTCAAAATATTGATTAAATATTGCTAGAAATTCTTAAAAAATTGCGCTGGAAGAATCATTAAGTATTAAATGCCTCTTTCTTAATTAAGAAAAAAGGTACGTATACGCCACATGGCCCCCATTAAACAATTAATTTTATATGTCACACGATTTATACATGTGTCTTGATTTTTCAAACCTATAGCGTTTTCTAAGTTTCTTTATGAATTGAAAACTTGGTGCATTGTAAATTTTAAATCGTTCATTATACGTAGTCCTGCCATAAGTTCTGTCCCTACCTTATAAGACGCAAAAAAAAAATTGTATTGATCTGTTGTTGTTCTCAAAATATATAACGGACAAATGGATACCTTAGGTAACAGTTATGAGTCAGTTGAATTTAATACGCGAAATGATAAACATGGAGTGGGGCAAAAAAGAAAACCGTGTCGCTATTATTGCACTGCACAAATGCAGTAAAACTTCAATTGAGATTTTCGAATTGCTGAAAGCACTCAAAATATCGAAAAAATTCATCTATCGCGTTATAAAACGGTGCAACAAGATCTCCTCTGTTGATGATAGAGCAAGAAGTGGCCGACCTCGCCAAAGAAGGACGCCAGCAGTGATCAAAGCAGTTGCGGAAAGAATCCGAAGAAATCCCCTCCGCAAACAGAAAATTACGGCTCGAGATATGGAAATACCCACAAGAACGATGTCATGCCTCATAAAACAAGACCTAAGGCTTGGCGGTTACCGTAGAAGTACTGGACAACGCCTGACTGAGGCTCTGCGCAAGATAAGAGCGACAAGATCAAAGGTGTTGCTTCAAAGACACGCAAACGGAGGACACAAAAATATTCTTTTCACAGATGAGAACATTTTCACAGTGGAACAGAAATTTAATCGCCAAAACGACAGGATTTACGCCCATAGCTCCAAGGAAGCTGCTGAAAAGGTTGGAAAAGTCCAAAGAGGCCATCATCCAGCTTCAGTGATGGTTTGGTGGGGATAGCCGTATGACGGTGTTACAAATTTGCATTTTTGTGAACAGGAAGTGAAAGCACGTGCTTCCAACTATCAAAGTGATGTTTTAGAGAATGTTGTGAAGCCCTTAACTAACACCTTATTTGCGGGCAAGCACTGGATTTTCCAGCGCCGGCTCACAAGGCAAAAACCACCCAACTTTGGCTTAAGGACAATTTACAGGGGTTTATCGCCGCTGAAGATTGGCCCTCGAGCAGCCCGGATCTTAATGCGCTGGACTACCGTCTATGGAATGTCTTGGAGGAGAAGGCTTGCTGTAAGCCTCACAGAAAAATTGAATCTCTTAAAGCTGATTTGGTGAAGACAGCAGCTTCACTACCACTGGAAGTCGTGCGTGCGGCGATAGACGAATGGCCGGATCGTTTAAGAAAGTGTTTCAAGGCTAAGGGTGGCCACTACGTATGATAAAATTGTCTATTTTTCCATTAAATTCGCTCTAAGCCTTCTGACTTTTGAAACAAAAATCTTCTAAGTTTTGTTCACACCCAATCTGATTAATTGTCTAATAAATACTTAACTTGATATTATGCTGATTTTGTGTATTATTAATATAATTCTTGTTTCAAATGTTATCACTTTTTATTGGGATTATTTAATATCTTTACTTGTAATGGAGGCTTTGAGAAAAAAACAATGAAAAAGTTTTTGGAATAAATGTTATTACTACAAAGTTAGTAATAAATATAATTCATAGGTTTCTACTATCTTTAATGATTTTTATTTTACATTGCACCCTCTTTTAAAATAAGCTATAGCCACTATATATTTAAATAAAAAATGTATTATTATTCTTTTCTTATTGAAATAAAAATATTGCCAAGGGAACTATAATGGTCAGAAGTCTGAAAAAGAAAAACAGATGGCCCACTAAAGGATGCTCTACTCTACAGAAATAAAGAAACAAAAAAGTTCAAGAAGATGATGACAAACGATCTTTTTAATATTCAAAACCACCACAAGCACAGTTTAATTTTTCGCACAGTTGACTATGAGAAACCAAAAAAAAAAAAAAAAAAATGCGAAAAAGTCCTAGAAAATCACCAACTTATTTACAACATCTGTATTGCTTTACTTGCAAAAGAAATAGGCCTTTCCTCCCTCGCGTTGCCTATTGCCTAAAATAATGGAGGAAGTTTCTCATTACTATTTTTTTTTTTATATTTTCCTTCACTCTTAGAACAATTTAAATGAATCCACAAAACCGGATAAAGCTTTTAATGGGCACAAAATTAGTCGACGCCTTTGCCATGTTCCATAGCTTTTTTGGCCTTCGTCTGTTCCTTACTCTCGTTCCCCCTTTGCTCACAGCAAACTGCCTTCTACCGCAGAAAGTGAATAAAAAATTAATTAGGAGTTGTTTGAGTTCCTTGAATTCTTGTTGGTGTAAATATTTTTTTGGTCCTTACATCTTCTTGGTGGTTACAAAATGCAGATGGCAGATTTGGATCCTCGTGGCTTTTTATATCAGTTTTGTGTTGCCATTAGCATTATTAGTTTTTTTTTTTTTTTTTTTTTGTTAATGTTGTTACTGTTGATATTGCTGTTCTGTTGTTTATTTTAATTTTATTTTTTATTCAGATTACACATTAGTAGATCTCTTGAGTTAGAGAAGAACACATTAGAACAGTTTAGAAGCAATGATGACATTCATTTGGTACCATTTGGTGTTGCCTCTGGGGTTGCTTTTATGGATTTTGTTGTGATTTCTTGTAGCGAAAATATGGTCTCCTGGATGACTTAAGTACTTAAATAATTTTAACTGCCACAAACTGCAAGGACTTGCTGTAGAAGATTTGAATTGAGTTGCTATATAAATATTGTTAAGTAGATGATTTGAATGTGTCTTAATGAACGATGTTTTTTGGGGTCAATTTGGCGAACCCAACAGGTGGAGCCTATGACAAATCCGAGAATTTGGGAGTTGTGGTCCTAGTCGGATTCATGATATAACTTTTAAGGATATAACTTGTGTTCAATTGTTTTCTGCTATATATCTTAATACAATTGAAGACTTTTTTGGTCTTGTACTCTTAAGTCTAAGGACTCTCTTATATCAGATCTACTAAGAAGAAAAAACTGTAAGGTAAAACCTTCTCTTGCCCCTTTAAATCTACTTCAATCATGCTATTTGCTGAAATCAGACAATTCGATTTATCTTCCTTTGAAATACAATACAATGTCATTTAATTTATTTGACACTTTATTCTATTGTTTCATTTTGACTTTATCAAAAGTAATGTTCTTTCATCTCTGCAGTCATGTCCTGGCTCTATTCCAATGTTTGCATCGTCAAGGTAAGTGAGTGAGGCAAAAGAAACGTAAGAATAGTACTCAATAACGAAAATTAATTCCATCGAATTTGAGCGAAAATTTGAGAGATTTTATTTATATTATAGATAAAATGTATATATATGTGTAACAGACAAATATTTAAATAATTATACAAATAAAATTTGAATATGTATCTGAAGATAAATGAGATTCAAATTGTCGCCATTTTGAGTATATTTAGTAGTTCAGCATGGAAAATAAATTTCACACCTGGATCGCACGTACTTGCTCATATGTGCGGTCACATCGTCGAATAAAATTTAAAAATTAAGTAACATTAACGTAGAAAAATAACACTATCTGAACTTAAAAAAGTGTCAAAACTACAACATTCAACGGTTTTTAGTAAAAATGGAGTACGCCATCACACGTCTTGTATAATAATGAATTTATGAAAAAAAGTATTTCGAGAATTGTAGGACGGATTTTTATAAAATCCTGTTTTATATTTTTAGTTTTTCGATTTTTTTTTTTTTTTTTTTGAAAATTCGGTATGCAGTTTTTTTAGAGTTTATTAATATATTTTAAGTATTCAATGAGTTACTATGCTGACCTCAGATAAAAATCATGGATTTGATGGTTTTCCTCCTATAGTCTTCGAAAATTCTGCAAAAGCAATTGCTCTCCCACTTAGCATTGTATTTAATCGTTCTATTGAGTCAGGCATATTTCTCGATTGTTGGAAAAGTTCTTTTATTACTCCGATTCACAAAGCAGGTTCCAAAAATGATATAAGTAACTATCGCCCTATATGCAAGTTATCAACTATACCAAAACTTTTCGAAAAATTGGTGAATAAAAAGCTTATGCATTCACTGAAAGAAGAAATATTTCCAATGCAACACGGTTTTGTAAGCGGTAGATCAACCAACAGAAATCTCGCTATTTTTTCAAATTTTGTGCTGAATGCACTTGAAAAAGGATCCCAGTGCGACGTAATTTTGCCAAGGCGTTCGATAGGGTCGACCACCATATCTTACATGAAAAGCTTAGAAGATATGGTTTTCATTCTAATTTACTAAAATGGATTGAATCGTATCTATGTAAACGAACACAGTTTGTTAGAATTAACGATAGCATTTCAGATACCATACAGTTTACATCAGGTGTCCCACAAGGTAGTCACCTGGGACCTTTACTTTTTCTGTTATTTGCTAACGACATTCCTGATACATTGATTCATTCTCAATGTCTTATGTTTGCTGATGACGTTTGATTTGAGATACTAAACTTGCTAAAATATATGAAATTAAAGACTTAGGAGTAATATTCGACACTAAGTTTTGCTTTAATAGTCACATTGACTATATTGTCTCTAAAACAAGCTCTTTGTTAGGATTTATCATGAGAAACTCGAAAGAATTTAAGGATACTTTAACTTTAAAATGTTTATTTTTAAGATCAATTCTGGAATACGCCTGTATAATATGGAACCCGTTCTACTCTGTTCATTCAAATAGAATAGAAAGAATTCAAAAACGGCTTTCCAGAAAATTATTTTATATTTTACGGTGGAATATACCTCGTCCTTCATATCAAAGTCGATGCTTGCTTTTTAGGCTTGAAACTCTTGAAATACGACAACAATACTTTGATATAATGTTTGTGAGAGATATTTGTATCGTTTGACGATACTTGACTAAGAAAAAAAATAATCTAAAATAAAATCAACCGATCGAAATAAAACAGACACGTTTTATTGTTGGGAAAAATACGTTTAAAAAACCCAACATTTATTAGCTCGCAATTGATAATAAGCTCGCACAACAATATAACTCAGCTCGCAGGATGGCTTTCGGTAGCTATCGACCTTTGTATAAGAACGACTGACTTGGTGAAGAGTCAAATTCAGACTAACTATAAAAACTACTTCTTAACATCATTTAGCTTGCGCGTTAGCTTATGTGTAAAAATAAAGAGAGACAAATATGAAATATAAAAATATAGCTTTCTCTTAAATACACTCGTATGCTGGCATACGATACAATATTATAGCTTATAAAATTAATTGACCGCATTTACTGAGTATGGTAGGATTAAACTGAGAAATCCGCAAAGCTGTGGTATATCCAAGTAATTGAAGGGAATAATAATATCTTTGGTTTCAAAGAATATACAAATAGGTTTTAATAGGAACGAGATCAGAAACAGACTAACAATAAAATAATAATTTGTACAATGATGTTTTCAGAACTATTACTATGTATAAATATAATAAATTATTATTAGAGTATTTTACAGCAAGTAGATTTCGTATTAAATTATTCTAATTAACATAAACTGCCTGTCGTATGATTTAAGAGTCATTGATACATTTTGTATACCAAATCACAGAGTAAATTAGTGATTGAATGAGCCTATCACGGGCTGCTTAAGACAGGCAAATGCAGTTTCAAATAATGAATCCATTGATTTTTTCAAATTTTGCAAAAGAGATGTTTTTAAAACTCATTTGTTATCCGTTTTGAACTCTGGAACTTAGATACAAAATTGTAGTTCTTATTTTATTTTAATAATTTTATTAGATTTTAAGTTTTTTTAAGTAGTCTGTAAGAGCATTGTACTCTAATTGATGAATAAATAAATGAATAAAACATGTGATTATAAAATTTAAAATAATTGATTTTTCAAACAAAAAAATTTTTTTAATTAATTTTAAATAAAAAAATAAAAGTCTTTCAAAATTTTTATATGCAGAATTAATTTGGCTACTTAGATCTTCTCAAATATAAAATTTGACATTAATCTAATGAGCGGTTACAGAAAAATCTAAAAATTAAAAAAAAAACCATTATATGAATTTAATAGACTTTTTCCGTGAATTTGATTCTAATCAAATGATAGCCAATGCCAACAAAAAATTATCAAAAATGTTCATTAAAATCGTTGGAGCCGTTTTCGAGAAAAATATGCTTTTCCTAAATGGTCATATGGCAGGTACCGTTATTTTTAGTCCTAAAAGTAAAATTCCAATTTCCTCTCTGGGGAATGCCAAAAGAATTACACACAACAAATTTCAAGTTAATCGTTAAAGCCGTTTTAAGCAGCAGCTCATTATACATACTGACAGACAGACAAACAGACATTTTTCGCATCTAACTTTTTTAGACTTCTTTATGATCGAATGTCCATGGTTAAGTATTATCTCAATTTTTTTTATATTCACGAATCCTAAACTTGCTTTATTGTCACTATAATCTGAAGTAAGTTCTTAAAGCTTTAATACTTAAGCTTTATTTAATAGAATTTGAACTTGATCGGGGTCTGATAAGATGGCACAAAGAAAATATAGAATAATATTTTTTTATTTTAATTGGTTAATTGCCATTTTTTTTTAAGAACAGAATCCGTCTTAATTTGTTTCACATTTTATTCACAATTTTAATCACAAAAGGCATTCAAAAGTATACGAATATCATGATTCATAAATATATTTATATAAAAACAAGTTAATCTTTGATCATCAAAATAAGAATATTAAAATACGTAAGATGCATTGCTTCGAGTAACCCATAATGGTTCCTTCTCCTTGTTACACCTTGTGCATACACTTTCCTCTGGAGCTATTAATTAATATTAACACTAATATATCCACGATGCCAAAAGCTTGAGTGTCTTACTTTGACACAAATTGCCATAAATACTCCTTCAAAATTTATGAAATATGAAACCGCTGTACATGTTTTATAGTTCCATGTTTTCCCGAATCCGAACATATTCCTCTAACTTAACCACACGATTTCATGTTAGAACTAACGTAACGTAGCCTATACATATATTGGTGCTGGGTATGTCAAAGGCCATACCCACGAACGCCATGTCGCGTAAGAATTTTGAACCATTTCAACCCGGATATGCCATGGCACTTTAAGGATTTATGAGATTAGTGGTGAACATGGTGATTTGACCTCCTTTTATTTTATCTTCGCATCCTCTCGTTTGCTTGCGTTGATACGCACTCCAATTCCAGCCAGGATAATAAATCTACATAGAACCGTTCTCATTCATGTAAGCTTCGTCTATTTCAACAACATCTCTGTTGTCGAAAATTTCAACCGAAGCTCATTAAGTGCCCCTGTCCGTGCCGCCAGTAATGAAAAGTGCATCCCAGTGTTCAGCGTAAGCTATCATTTCAGCGCTGTTGCTTCACATCTGGCTTCATATGTATACGGTACGTTACGTACATTGAAACTTCACTTAAGCCAAATGCAATGTCCTTGTCGTATGATAACATTTAGTAATTAATTACACCTCGCATTCCGGAGGACCTCAGCGATGCCACGCCATTGCTTTGGATAACGCGCCACATGCAACTTTCAACTTAACTATGTGTATACAACCCAGTAAGAAGCACACATTCTAGATGGGTCAGGATTTTGTTGTACAGGGAATATTTATCAAACTCCTAGTTCAGGCTTCTATAGTATTATATGCTACTGTGCGGCTGGCTGCATTGTGCATAAGATGATGAGAATAGTACAGAAGCAGCTAAATGCGGAAAAGCCGGGTGGAGAAGTAAAGTTGAAATTTATGAACTTTTATCCTGACAGTTGTGCGGTATTCATTTATCCTACCGTATACAGAGTTCGCATAATATTAATAAAGATCTTTGCGTCAGAAGTTCTCTTAGCAAAATACTCTCCAGAACCATGGAAACGGCGTCGCGACGAAGGCAATGGATACGATGACGACGATGATGGACGCCAAGGAATGTGTTCAGCATGGTTAATTGGTGGAAAGTTTAATTGGGATGACTAATTACACTCATCGTTGACATAAAAGGACCATCAGCCAGAGGAGATTGTAGTCATTTTCTTAGAAATGATTTTTTGAGTTTGAAATTAGAAAATTAATGAAAGCTAACTGAAATTATATTAGGCGATAAAGCAGGTTATAATTTTTTTTAAAGTCCAAGCAACTCTAAATCAAACCATTTTGGGATCGGAAGCAGACATAAGAAATATTCGGAGTAAATTTCTTCAAAAAAGTGTGGCGGCTACCAATCGTCGGGATCACACTTGCAGTAGGCACGGCTAAGTGCGTCGGTGGGCGAGGTTTTTGATCCGCGATTGGCCAAGATTTAAATTTAAGGACAGCGGACGGACACTTTCATTTACTTACCCCACTTCGTTCAATAGGCAAAAGACGTTTTTGCCTTGAGTACGTTATGTTTATAAAAATCCCACTCTCTGACACTGCGTGTGCACCTTGGCAGCACGTACTCGGATTTTTCACAAGCAGCTGCCCTTTTATTTCGGTGGTCAGAAAACCTTAACTGGTTCACTGACGTTAGTAATTCCTCCCAACTCAATATGGAACTTTCTCAATTTCACTGGGATAGTGTCTTTTTTTAATATGGATGCTGATACTTTCTATGAAATATTGTACAACAGCTTTTTGAAAACAATACCTTGTCGCCGCATCAAAATTGTTGATAATTGTGTTCCTTGGCTCACACCTTTCCTTAAAAGGCTTAAAAAAAAAAAAAAAAAACAAACTCCACAACAAGCTAAAATTCAAGTTTACAGTTTCCACTGCTCAAGAGTTCAGCAGAATAAGAAGAGAATTCCAAGTCCAATCAAGGGCTGCATATGAAAACTACATAATACCAATGAAAGCTAACCTATTACGGAATCCTTCATCTTTTTGGAAATTTGTTAAAAATAAGAGAAAAATAGCTGAATTCCCGTCCTATATGAATTTGGATCAAATTTCTTCAAATGATGGGGTAATGATCTGTGACATGTTATATATATGTTTGCAGAAATGTTTAAAGGCATCTACAAATGTAACAATGGGTTGACTGGGCTGCATCAAATTACCTCTAACATGAGCATTACAAATGACTTGCCATTTATTCAAGAAAACGATGTGACAAGTGCAATAAGGAGGCTAACATATTCATTTTCTACTGGACCTGATAATGTTCCTTCCTGTGTTTTAATAAACTGCTGTCATTCCTTGGCTAGTGCCTTATGTTATTTGTTTAACCTATCTTTGCCGTCTTCCGTTTTCCCGCATGCTTGGAAGTCTTCATTTATAATTCCACTTTTTAAATCAGGAAGCCGATGCAACATGCGTGACTACCGAGGTAGTCAGCGTTATTCCCAAGATGATGGAATCTATAATAGTCCATGAGTTGATACATGGTGTAAAATCGCATCTATCGGACAGACAGCATGGATTCGTCAAGGGCAAATCTACCATTACAAATCTGTTGGAAATTACATTATGCATAACAAAAGGATTCATGAATGGTCATCAAACGGATGTAATATACACTGACTTCTCCAAAGCCTTCGATCAACTTAATCACCAGCTGCTTGTTAGAAAACTTTTACTTTTCGGCTGGTCCCCAAAACTTGTGCAATAGATTGCAAGTTATTTATCACCTCGTACTCAATATGTTAAGTTCAAGTCTCGTTTATCCAACGCAATAGATGTCAAGTCTGGCGTGCCTCAAGGAAGCCACCTGGGACCACTGTTATTCGTAATTTTTATAAATGATTTACCCCGTGTGATAAAATACTGTGATATACATCTCTATGCTGACGATGCGAAAAGTTCATATTCATATAAAAATAATGCTGATTACTTACTTTAAAAAAAGTAAAAGTAAAGTAAAAGTAAAAAATAATGCTGATTACCTTCAACTGCAATCTGATATTGATCATTTGCCAGAATGGTGTAATAAGAATGATCTCACACTGAACTCTAAGAAATGCAAAGTAATGACCTTCGCTAGAGTTAAAAATGTTTTCTTTAATGAATACTCTATAAATAATTCAAAACTTGAAAGAGTTAATTATTTTTTAGACTTGGGAGTAATATTTGATTCAAAATTAGACTTCAGAATGCACATCGATTCTATAACTGCAAAAGCTTCTGTTCGTCTAGGAATAATTAGACGATGATCAAAAGAATTCAACGACCCTTATGTGACAAAGAGCCTGTTTGTTGGACTGGTTCGTTCGATCTTGGAATATGGTTGCCAAGTTTGGTGCCCATATTACTCCTGTCACATTGCCCGCATTGAATGCATTCAAAAACAGTTTCTATTATTTGCTCTCCGTCATCTTAACTGGGATAATCATCACCATCTTCCACCATATCGTATCTTATCTTATTATACTTTTATTCAATTTAAATCGTCACTAATTATGTAAATGTAATATTATTTGTATAATCCAAATAACTGTGATCAATTATATGTATCTGTAGTTATAGTCAAATAAATAAATAAATAAATAAAACCATACCACAACACCCCACTAAATAGTCACTATATCAGATCATGTTTTATAACTTAATTAATTCTATCTTAAACAATAACGTAACTCTGTTCTTGCTCACTTAGTCTATACATATGCACAATAAGGTTGCAAGAAGAAGATATTTCGTAATATAACGGCCCCTTGCTAAGCCGTTGCTAAATTCACCACTTTTGGGAAGCTTGACACATGCACTTGTGAATACCTATTTTTCACATTAACCCTTTTTTTTTCTTTCTTTTTTTTAACCTTCTTAACTTTAAATCTTTTCTTTTCTTTTCCTTTTTTTTTTTTTTAATGGCACGAGTCCTAAACTTGCACTGCCGTCAATTCGCCTCGCTGCTCGAATCTTTTTTTTGGCTCTTGGGTTTCTGGGAGTCTAACTCAAGCGCCCTTATTTTCAATACCCGCACGCACTTTCCGCTGTAGCCACTGCACCAGGATTGCTACGCACAGGCACCGCACTCACTCACGACACTTACTCGATATCGAACTAGGCCTAGAGATAAGTAGAAGATACAAGATGCAGATCAGAAAAAATCTGTCTTAATGTTCTTGGCCTGTAGTGCCAGAGAAACAATTAATTAGGCTTCTGGAGAGGTTAAGTATGTCCGAACTGCATGATGGTGGCCACAAGAAAAAGGACAGTTGGTAATTGAGTAATAGACCAACTAAGTCCGACAACAGACATATTTTCTCTGCCACATCCGGCGAATCACGTTTTTGTTTTATTTTTTTTGACTAGGACTAGGGTCTAAATTTTCTCACTTCACTGCTTCGCTTTAAAGCTATCGGCCAATTGGGGGATTCGCCGGGTTTAGTTTAGAAAACGTCTGTAAGCTTCCAGAGCTTACATAGGTGGTTCTATATCTGAGGTGTCATTGCATTTTTTTGATCCAAAGGCAGGCTCTAATGCCTTTTTTGTCGGCCATAGTGCTGGAACGCAGTATGCTATTGTCTTTTGATCTGGATTCTCATTGTTTCTTTTTTCTTCGTGGCAAGTATAATGGTATTTATATATTATAATGCTTCTTAATACTTCGGCCAGAAGCAATAGGCGCAGCGCCAAAAATCCACAAGCCAAATGTCAAAAATTTAATTTTGAATCACTTGAGTGTTTTATAAGTCCATAATTCAATGATGGACTTATAACCAACCAAAGTGTGTCAGAATTCAACACAATTCCCCTGGAATTCTGATCCATAGACTCTTGACGCACTAAGGTGATCCGAAGGCCATAATGAATGTTTTACTTGTGATTATAGCTACTATAAAAAGTTAGGCATTCGTGCAGATGAACATTTTTGAGATAACAATCAAACATGACATTACGATGATAGAGAAACATATTTGAGTTACTGACAAAATTCTGTCCGTCTGCCTGTCTGTACCGATGTATTTTGGACTGTAGCCTAAACGGTTGGACCAATCGTCTTCAAATTTAGAATTTAAGGTTATTTTGACATTTTTTTAGATCAAAAATTAACGGTAGGGCAGGGCGGGGCTACTTGGACAGCGGGGCAAGTTGGACCACACGAATTTCTCAGAAACCGAAAGCCCCACAAACAAATGATTATACACTATCAGCATGCTCTCATAGCAGCACGTGCCAAACCGGTTTTAGTTGCATTGTGTATTCAGAAGGGAAACCACGCACAGTTTGTGTTTTTCAAGGGCAAAAGTAAAAATACGCTCTATACAGTTTTTTTTTTATTTTTATTGTGAAAAACCTGAATTTTCTATTGAGGTAAAGTTTTTTATCAGTGAATATATTGTATTTTTATATTTTGTGTGTTCAATTGAATAGTTTTCAGTGCTTTTGTATATATGATTAAATATGTTCATCAAAATAGGAGTGGGGCTTGTTGGACCAGGTAAGTTGGTGGAGAAAGTTAATGCTCCTAGCATAATTTTTATTTTTATCAGTTTCAGCTTTTACCGCTGTAATAATGGAGTCTGTTGCTCAGCAAACTGGTCCTCATGTTGTTCTTGAGAGATCTAATGTGAATGCCGCTGATGACTCTTTACCGTCAACATCTCGAGGAGCTGGTACATTTTCCCCAGAAGTGGTTTTACCATTTCCAAAAGCAGGAGCCAGAAAGCCAACACTGACAAAAAGAAGGAAAAGACGAGCTGAAATTTTAACTGACACACCGGAAAAAGATGCGTTAAAAGACGAACAAAATCGCAGTGTCCAAACCCAAAGTAAATAAATAACAGAAAAGTAAAAATAAGCCCCGTGGCTTAGTGGTTAGTGTGTCGGACTGCTAAGCGAAAGAACCTGGGTTCAAATCCAGCTCATAGCCACCTTTTTTTTCTGGGGTACTGCCTCTTGCGAGGAACTGACAAAACCTCCAAGAGTAAAATTTGTCTCGAAAAAGTGCATCTCATGTAGCCGTTCGGACTCGGCGGTAAACTGTAGGTCCCTTCCATTCTTGCAGAGTAACAACACACACACAGGAATGGTTGAGAGTATAAGTCACTAGGCCTTGGCTCCTTAAGGAGCTGTCGCGCCAATAAATTTATTTATATAAAAAATTGCAAAAATCTAGTTCCGACGAACTGATTTCTGCCTTATTTGCATGATATCATTTAATGAAAGTTTGCCGGGTGAGGAGTGGATTCAGTGTTATACTTGCCGAATGTAGGCACACACAAAATGTTTAGTAGCTGGAAGTATTTTTTATTTGTTTGTATGTTATTATTAAATGAAGTATTTTTGTACGTGTTTTTTTACTGTTTTAACTAAAATTCTTTAATTAATTTTGGATTTGTTGTCCTTTATAGAACTTGTTTTCCACTTTTCAGGGCTAGGTCCAACTAGCCCCATATGCCGGTCCAACTTGTCCCGCTATAGAGGCAAGTTGGACCACCTGCACTTGATCCATCTCCGGTATCATATTTCAAATGTTTTAAAACTTTATTTATGTTTAAATACCATTCTATGTTTAAATTCCAGTTCTATGGTTTTACTATGAATAGTTTGATATATATGAGACTTCAAGTAAAAAGTGGTCCAACTAGCCCCGCCCTACCCTACCTGTCATATAACCGTTATGTAAAAGCTTATTTTTCTCGAAAACGGCTCCAAGAATTTTAATGTAAACGAATCAATGTACTACTGTAGATAAGCATTATATTTTGTGAAAAAAAAATAATATGATGGGTCAAAAACGGTACCTCCCACAGGACCGGTTTTTTTTATTCGACTTTCTCGAAAACTTGTGATCCGATTACTATCAACATTGATATTCAAGAAGATGTAGATAGCTTAAGTAACTTCACATTAATTTTTTTCGAAAACTTTTTTTTTTGTATTTTTAATAATTTTTTGTTATTTTTTTTTTTTTGAAAAATCAATATTTTGAAAACGGGTAGGAGAATTTTTTCTTAATTTTGTTTTTAAATGTATGTTATTTTTGTGCTTAAGTATGTATTCTTAAATTATGTTAAAATGTTAAAAAAAACCGTTTTATTTAAAAAGCGCTCCTACGATTTTGGAAAAAAAAATTCACACTTTTTAACATTTCTTAAGGAAATAAATTGGCGTTTAAATTATTTCCCTCAATACAATTTATCGTACTTTATTCGAACAATCAAAAGCAACAAAAATCGAATAAGTGCTTTGATGTTCACTTTAATTTTCCTAAATTTTATACCATAATGTGACCGCACATATGAGCAAGTACGTGCGATTTATTCGTGCAATTTATTTTATATTTTTCATGACCCCTTCCATATAACCCATATGGCAGGTAAAATTACCAAATATAAATAAAAATCATGAATATGAAAATAAAACCAATGTAATCAATTGAACAACGTTCGAAAATGTTCTCAGGGACAATCGAATCCTATCAAACAGGATTCCATTGCATTTTTTGAATTATATTTAATTCCATGTGGAAACATAGTATAAAAGGATGCAATCGAAATCACGTCATCACTTTGAAACTCTCCTAAAGGGAATATTCCTGTTATTTCATTCAGCGGTTGAGTTCCAGTAGGGATTTTGGGACTTACAAATATCCATTATGTATGATTTTGTTTTAATTCAAAAACATGGACGGAAAATTTAATTGTTTCGTAATATCTGAGAGACGTTTTATGAGTGTTTTTTTTATTACTTTTTTTAAATAATTTTGAATAAAGTTATATTTTCTCTTAATATTTTTATATTTTCCACTAATTAGCATAGTAATGGAAAATGAAGGCGATTATAGAATAAGAACAAATACAAAAAAATTACAACAAAAATAATTATTGCACTCTTGAAATGTTTTGCGTTCATTTGCTGGACTCTTTGGGGGTAAATAGTTAATTTGTGTTTTATTTTTGAGGAGATTACACATACTTGTGCTGTGTGGAAATTAAAACGGAAACGAAAAAAATGTGGCTTCTTTTAAACTCTTAACTTAATGAATTTTTTAATTGCATAGCAAAGTTTTATTGCTGTGGTTTTAATGGATATTTGTATGTGCAGTGCACTTATAGAAATTAAAACGCTACCCAAAGATACAAAGGCAAATAAATGTATGAAATGGACAGTGTTATACAAATTAAGTTGCTAAGTAGGAGAGACAAAAAAAACAAAACAAAGTGTGAACTCTTAAAGTTTGACTGCGGTACTCATTTGCATTATATGTAGATACCTAACCAACAATTTCTATCTTTGTTTATTTGTACTCTCATAACTCAGAAATAATGAATGAAAACAGAAAATTGGTTTTATGTTTATTCAGGGACGCATTAAGAGGTATGGAGGCCCTGGGGCAAGAAAGAAGTGGAGCGGAGAAAGCGCTTGACATTCGTGTGGTGCGACTATAGAGAAAGATTCTCTGTATTTAATTGTATGTCCGAAGTTGGGCTCAAATTTAAACTGATCCCATTTTTTTGGTGGAATTTCTTCAGAACATTAATGCAACTAGTTATTTCCTGCAGCACTGTTTTTAAAATAGCGATGAAACAACGCATTTCTAGAACTAAGAGTTGGTCTGTTTCCAAACTACAAGTGCCACTAATGGATAGTGACCTTAGGGTTTGTTCCGCTGCAACGATAAAAGGAACACCGAGTTTTTCAAGCATTAAATTCTACGTTTTTTCTTATTCCTCATTGTATAATGCTGTCAGGATCAAAACTAACCGTTGTGCACTTTTGATTGAGGTGGGTTCAGGAAAGTTGTTGATGGCTTCAACTCTACTTTGGGATGGTTGAATGCCCTCTTTTGAAATGTCAAAGCCTAAGAATTGTAGTTTTGAAACGCCGAAGATACATTTTGAGGCTTTTATTCGTTGAAATAGAGTTCTCAAGTGTTACTCGTGTTCTTCAGGGGATTTGCTTGAAACCAGAATATCATCCACGAAAACCCACACGAAATTAAGGTCTTTGGTAACTTGTGACATGAAACGCTGGAATGTTTGCGCTGCATTCCTGCATCACAAATTACAACTTTGCTACATTAAATATTCCCCAAAAAAAGATATTTTTTTTTTAGAAATACAATACGGACAGTTTGAGTTCCTTATTTTATCATAAGTTTAGTTGTTATATTCAACATTAAATCACAACTACATTATAATTAATTATGTGCTTTAACTCAAGCTTCCGTTTTCTTCCACGATGTAACTTATTTTTCAGCAGAATAATATTCTATTTTCTACACGGAACTCACATGTTCATTGCTCTTTAACGTCACCTTCTCATGGTATATAGCCCTAAGGTGTTAAACCAAGAGGAAACGGCATAAATTACAATCTTTGGAAATATTTTCAAAAAAACCACTTCTTAAGTGTTTCAAATAAATCAAACAGCATTGATTCAAGTACAAAATCCTGCTCGAGGGTGTAACCAATAAATTCAAAATCCCTTCATTGTCGACACTGACACCAGTTCTATAATAGATGAATCCGAGTTGTGGTTAAAAGAATGAGGCAAGGTAACAAATGAAACTGAAACACGACGGAATGTACTGAATGAATTGCTGAAGGGTTTTGGGTGGACCACGCTTGGTTTGGTTTGTTAGCAGAAACGCCGGTATATTTCATTTGCGATGACACTCTTGCCTCATTACAAACTCAAACCGAGTATTAGAATAGGTATGCCAGTAACAACTGTGGCAATTATTTGTTTGTTCTCCTTCTGTTGCAAAATGATGTCAAATCATCTATTCCGTGCATGGCGAAACAAATTTGAGTGCTACGGAAACCAGCAATGACTTATGATCGTAGGAGGACTGGTACAAATCATTTATCGGTGTAAGCATAATTGAGCAACTTATTAAGTGTGTAATTAAATGAACGGTTAGAAACACCCCCCAGAAGACGTCGATTATGCATGACGCTGATAAATTCGAGTTGACTACGGAAAAGTAATTGAAAACAGTCATGAATACTTTGAGGTATAAGAATACTTTTGTAACACCAGGAGTTGAGATGCTCCATTACGTCCTCCCTCGACTCTAAATCGTGTATGCACCATTTCAATTGGTCCTGAGAACTCGCTGATACTACATGATTTGTTGTGGCATTATATTCCACCATTCTGCCTGTGAATTTGCCAGGAAAATTTGCAGAATATTTGTCTTATTTGTATGAGTTTTACATTTAATTCAACACCTGGGTGAAGGGTGTGTAATTCATTAATTTTTTTTTGATTTAAAAGCAATTGTGAGGAAATTTGGGAAAGAGACGAGCCTTTTTAGGTTATAGGTGTTATGTTTGGATTTCCTCAAGAAAATGACATTAAAATTTATCAACGAGGAGTTTTTTTTAAGTAAGGTAACTTATGCCTGATATTAAATAAAAAAAGAAAAAAAAATACCAACAAGGATATCGAAATAAATGAAGCTTGGTGTCGCCGGGGAATTTGGTCTTCGTTTTTAAATTATGGTATGTGTTTTAAGGTTGTTACGGATGTTATGCGGAATTCCGTGACCAAGTCCACTTTTTTAATTTTTGGATCACCCTGTGATCGAATTCGATACGATTTCGATTAGTCTTAAGAATTTAGACCAATCTGGTTTTGTCAAAAAAAATAAAAGAAAAACGTGATTCGCTGGATTTGGCAGAGTAAATATGTCTGTTGTCTGACTAAGTTGGTCAATTACTCAATTACCAACAGTCCTTTTTCTTCCAGTTCGGACATACGGTTGAGTTAGACTCCCAGAAACCAAAATCAAAAAAAGATTCGAGCAGTGAGGTGAATCGACGGCAGTGCAAGTTTAGGACTCGTGTAGCCTTGGGAAAAGGTATTTATATGTGCATGTGTCAAGCTTCCTAAAAGTGGTGAATTTAACAATGGCTTAGTAAGAAGGTCATTATATTACGAAATATCTTCTTGCAGCGTCATCGATGAGCAACGTCACGACATAGGATATTGTGCACAATCTCCGGAACGTGAATGGTGAGTCTTTTCTTTTTTTTTTATTGATCACCTATTTTTTATTTCATATTTATCCTAAATACCTAATTTAAAAGAAAAAAAATGGAAAGAAGAATATTAAAAATACTACACATGCCTACATTTTTTTGCAATTTGAAAGGAGTTTTTTTGCTCTCCTTTACCTTTTAATTGAAATCATTCCTTCTTTTCTATTCAATCTAATTCTTATTAAATCATGCAACAAAACTAAAATTGAAGCTAAATCTAACAACCTTATTGTACATATGTAAAGACTAAGCGAGCAAGAACAGAGTTATGTTACTGTTTAAGATAGGATTAATAAAACTTTAATTGAGTTATAAAACATGAACTGATATAGTGACCATTTAGTGGGGTGTTGTGGTCAAAGGTCAGTGAACCAGTCAAGGTTTCCTGACCACCGCAATAAAGGGGCAGCTGCTTGTGAAAAATCCGAGTACGTGCTGCCAAGGTGCACACGCAGTGTCAGAGGGTGGGAATTTTTGTAAACACAACGTACTCAAGGCAACAATGTCTTTTGCCTATTGAACGAAGTGGGGTAATTAAATGAAAGTGTCCGTTCGCTGTCCTTAAATTTAAATCTTGGCCAATCGCGGATCAAAAACCTCGCCCAACGACGCACCTAGCCGTGCCTACTCTTCTGGAATCTTTCCTAGAAGATGGAAAACAGCATTTGTCCAGCCTGTCCCTAAGAAAGGTGACCCATCCGCCCCTCCTCCTACCGACCCATAGCACTGACATCCCTTCTTTCTAAGGTCATGGAAACACTGATTAACCGTCAGCTTAAGGAATATCTCGAAGATCGAAAGCTTCTCCATGACCGTCAGTATGGCTTCCGCAGCAACCGTTCCACTGGTGATCTGATGGCATATCTCACCGAACAGTGGAACGATAGTACACTTGTTCGTTGGATTAGAAGCTATCTTCTTGACCGTTCAATACAAGTTGTATTGGACGGATTCAAGTCTGATTCGCACAAAATAAATGCTGGTGTGCCCCAGGGCTCTGTTCTGTCTCCGACTCTTGTTGTCTGTTACTTCTAATCCACTTAACTGTTTCGCTGACGGCTCTATCCTCCGAATTATACAGCATTGCCAAATGGGGTAATAGAAATCGTGTGGAGTTTAATGCTTCGAAAACTCAATGCTGTCTTCTGTCGTTAAAGCTTAACATTCCCCCAATGCCATTGTCCATGAATGGCACTTACATCGAAGAAACCGAAAAGCTCTCAGTACTCGGTATGTGTGTGAACGACGACCTCCGTTGGAACGACCATATATTTGAGATCGCTAAGAATGCTGCTAAGTGCTTAGGTTTCCTGTATCGGTGTAAGAAGTATTTTTTCCCATCTGATCTGGCTACAATTTATTAAGCGTTTATACGCCCTAAACTCGAGTATAACTCCCACCTAGGGCTGGTGCTTCGCAAACATCGCTTCACCTGCTTGATAGAATACAAAATCGAGCATTAAGATTGATAGGAAATAGAACTGCCGCTGAAACAATTGCCCCACTCGAACACCGACGCAATGTTTCATGTCTTTCCTTATTTTATCGTTTCTTTTACAAAAAAATGTTCACTCGAAGTAGCCAGTTGCATTCCTCCCCTTTAAAGTTTCTCCCATAATACTCGTCTCGCAAGGAATGCTCATCAGTTCACCATTGAGCCCAATTTCGGACGTACCGTGAAATATAGGGATTCTTTTTTTAGCCGAACAACACGAATTTGGAATAGTTTACCCGGCGGGATTTTCCCTTGCCATTTCAATATGCAAACATTCAAAACCAATGTTAATCGACACCTCCTATCTCTCCCCTCCCTATCTTCGTAATGCCCGCGCAGTGTGTTCTACAAAAAAAAAAAGCAATTCTTTTTACAAGCACATTGGAAATCCCATCAGCACCACATGACTTTGAATGACCTACAGGTTTAAATCAAGCCAGGATAAATTGTTTAGATTACAAAATATATACGTGCCATTGAAAAAATAAGACATTGCATCTCTTAAAACCTATTAATTCCCTTAACTAAAAAATGCTTCAACAAATAAACTGATGATATTTTCCTAGACCGTGAAATAACTCAATTTTAAAGAATTCATTTTACAATAGATTTTTTGATGTTTCATATGTACCTTGAACATCATTTTAAATTTAGATATTTTCTGGTGACCTACTTTGCTGTAACAAAAGCAAAAGAATAGTGAAAATTGTATTCAAATATTTTCACTCAGAAACATTTCTCTTCACACTTAGGATAATAAGTTTCGAGGCCTTTGTCGTTATTTGTATCATAAAAGATGATATTATTATGGCAGAATATGTACATTTTGAAGGACAAACACAAACAGTTTTTGAAAATGAAAATATTTAGCTAACATAAAAATATCTACAACATTGAAATACAGTTTTTGTTCGCCCTTGGTATATGGTATGTGTATCTTTCTTAATGCTGTTAAGCGTCCTTGAACGGGACCTAATAAGGGCGGTTTTATATTTCGTTTCTTATTTTCTGTGTTAAACCACATAATGGAATGAAAACAGTCACTTGGTGAAATTTCTAATAAATCATTTTTCCAATTATACACATGAAGTGTTCCTGGGTATCGTGAGACTTTTGCAAAAGGATGTCATCGATCATTTTATTTTTATTGACGACAAAGATGGTAAATCGTAATTTTTGTTTTGAAGAGAAAAGACAATTTTTTTTATTAATTTTATTGCAAACAAACAATCGGGAATTTAGGTCAACTGAGTTAATGTTTCCTAATAGTATCGAAGTAGTACGGTAAGCTGATCTTATTGAAAGCTGACTTTATAAATTAAAGAGAAAACAAAGTTACCGGGGCAGGAGGGAATAACAACAACAGAGACTTGCAAAACTTTTTGATTTTTTAAAGAAACTCCATGCTTGCGTTTAAAAAAACATTTGCTAAGGACTTTAAGGATCTTTTGTTAATCTCCCCTTGGACATTAAAAATGAGTTAAGGATTTTTTGGAGTTTTACTAACGTTATTTTCTCTCTTCGAAAAGATTTGTCTTATCAAAATACTCTTAGGAAAAGGTTAAATTTTATGGTTGGAATTGGTAATTGACGCGTATCTGAGTATAGAACGAAAATGACGAGATTCTAGATGTTGTGCCACCATTTTGAAAAACGCCTTTGAGTCAATATCTCGAGAACGAATGGTCGTATAAACATTTTGCGAAGAACTTCTTTATAGAAAATATACTGTGGTAAAAGTACTAGATATTTTTTTCCAAATAACTCCGTAACAGTTCTCAATATGAAAAAAGATAACAACAAAGTTGTAGAAAATACAATTTTCTATAAAATGTATTTTAACATTTTTTTGTTCGATGTAAAGTTCGCAAGCTATGGGTTTCTAAAGGTCCAAACATCATTATATCTTATGAGAAGGTGAACCGATGCCCCTTGTTTTTTATCTTATTTTATTAATTAATTTAATTTCTACAAAAAAGTTTTTGGCAAAATTTGTATAAGCAACTGGTCGTCCACACATTTATTGTTTTTTTTTTTTAGTTAGAATTTGTTGATTTTCAATTTTTCCTTCAAGTTTTTTATGAAAAAATGTTTATTGGCAAAATGTTTTGTCCTTCTATGAATTTCTGGCCTGGGTTTTGCGCAGGTCTGACAACTGCAGAATTGTCCATTTGAAGAATTGGGGCTTCTTTTAATGAAATTATTACTTGAAAAAGTTTGCAAAGCCAAATAATTTATTTATTTATTGCTTCATTTGCTGCTTAAATTTCAGCCTCTGTTGTAGATGATATAACCATTGACTGACTGAACCAAGAAATAGCTCCACCTGCATAAATCATAACTACTCGAGAAGTTGACCGTCCAGTTCTTTTGAAACCACCGAAGTTTCCATTACTAAAGCATTCTACAATTCCTCTTTTACCATCTTGTCGATATTCGATTCCTAAGTCGAAAGTCCCAGCTATACAACGAAATATTCTTTTGACTCGAGTTACATCATCTGTAACTCTAAGGATCTTGAAAGGAATCTGAAGCTGTGTAAGCAAGGTCTGGTCTTGTTCCTAGCATTAGATACATTAATGCACCAACTGCTTTGTCAGTACGGTAAGTTGTGGTTTTGGTATTTCCCTGCTTTAATAGTATTTTCACTTAGTTTTACCATAGGTGTTGAAATTGGCTGGAATTCGGTAAACTGAAAACACCTTTTAGTTCAATTTCAAGTCCCAAAAAGTACGCCACTTTTTTCGATGTATCTTGAATTCAGTTTTTAGTTCTTCAATGAAAGCTTTTAATTTATGTTGACCAGTTGATCCAACCAGTCTTCTACATAAAAACAAGTACTATTTTCGTACCACTTTTTTACTTTTTACTTTTAAGGGATTTTTATTTTAACTTTTTCTTATATCTACTTAAATGCTAGACAAAAATCTTAAAACTAGCTAAAAATATCATCTTAAGTAACTTACTGGCCCTATGCGGGCGCTCTAAATTAATCTCTAACTTAATTTTAATTGCCTTTCGGCCTAAAAATAACTTAAATTTATCTTATCTATATCGGGTTTTATTTTTTCCCAGAAAATTAAAAAAAAAAAAAAAAAACTGGTTAATCTTTATCTACTTAACTTATCCTAAACTACTTAAAAACTAACTTAAAATAAACTAAAGATAAACTTAAAATTACTTAAAATAAACCTAAAATACTTAAAGTTACTTAAAATTAGAACAGCCACAGCAAGCTTTTTTTTTTTTTTTTTTTTTTTTTTTTTTTTTTTTTTTTTTTGGTGCCGCCGCAACTGCCCTACCTACCTTAAAGCTACAATAGATATATGTAGTCGGCCATAGGCGATATTTCGACTATGTCGACTGAAAATGATCGGGTTTTAACTAAGCCACCAAAATTGGTGAACCTGATCTAGGGCTTCCTTCCGATCCCGGTCGGGCACGGCCCTACTGAAACGGAGGCGCTCTGCTTCGCTCCCAGCGACTATGTCTCGGTCGTAGAGGAGCCGCCTATCGACTGTTCTGCGGCCGACGTGGTAGATCAACGGAATCGCCGATCTATCCTGAATCAGCCCTCGACTATCAAGGTATAGGAAAGCCTCGGGCGGGATAAAACCACTCGAACGTGTGCTTTCAAAATATTCATCTTGGGGGTAGTAAGCCCCGAAGATTTGTCCATTAGTTGAGGTCATCGCCCTTGCAATGTGTCCGCGAATGAGCTTAATTAAAAAGTTATCTATCCTGTTTATATTGGCCCCGTTGTATAGGACCTCGTTGGAATAATAATGTTTCTACTCCGACTCTGGTGTTCTGTAAAGACCGAGACAAGCGCGAAGGCACTGTCTCTCGAACACCCGAATCTTTTCCATTAGAGATGGTGCAACGTTGAACCACACAGGGCATCCATAGGCAATCATCGGCCTGATTAGGGCCATGTAGCAAATCACTTTCACCCTGCTATCAAGGCGGCTGCTATAAAACAACCGTCTTGTCAGGGCAAAAGCTCCCCTAGCCCTGGTCAGAGCAGCCTCTACATGTCGATTGAAATATAGATACTGATCCAACCAGATGCCAAGGTACTTTACTGCACTTTTACTCGCCAGTGGATGTCCATGTGGCCCAGCGATCACTAGCTTGCGCCAGTTCTTTCTCGTATCCCTAGAGGCCCCAGACAAAGGGGTTCTAAACAGGATAGTTTCACATTTCTGGAAGTTGATTTTGAGCTTCCAATCATTACAATATTGTTGAATTTTATCGAAATCACGTTGCAAGAGAATTCTAATGACTTCAACTTTTGGACCTGTTCTGTACGCAACTAAATCATCGGCATACGCAATTGCATGAGGTAGACTCCCAATGAGATCGCTGGTGTAAATACTAAAGAGAATCGGCGAGTTCACCGCTCCCTGTTGCAGACCGTTTTTAATATCAAACGTTGTGGTAGATGTTATATTGCCACTCTTGACAACAAACTTTCTACCATTAAGCATGTCATAAAGCATATATAGCAGTGGTTTACTTATGTCCCATCTGGTTAGCTTCAGATACAGACCCTCTAACCATACGGTGTCGAAGGCCTTCTCCAAATCAACCAGACAGGCACCCGTGCATTGATTTTTAGCATTGTTCCATTGGACAGCAGATACTAGCCTTGACGCGGCATGAATTGTGTCATGTCCCGCCTTAAAGCCGAACTGGGTGTCTGGAATTATATTTTTGTCCTCGGCCCACTTGGACAGAGCTCTATTGATAACTTTTTCGAATACCTTACTGATACTCGGAAGAAGACTTATCGACCGGAGATTTGCCGGATTGGAATTGTCCTTTCCCTTTTTGGGGAGAGGATGTACTACAGCTGTCTTCCAACTCACTGGATAATATGCATTATTCAGCGCGTTGTTGAACAGTGTTGTGTATATGTTAATTGCATCATCAGGGAGATGTCGCAGTACAACATTGGGTATACCATCGACTCCTGCTGACTTCTTTTTCTTTATTGATGCGAAGATCATTTGTAGTTCGACCTTCGAGATGAGCAGGGAACTTGGCCCATTTCGCTCGGCGACGGTGGCATTTGCCAGATTGTCGTCATTGAATCCGGTAAAACCAAGATTCTCAGATCGCCATTGCGTGATGCTATTTCGCAGGTAGAAGTGATTCAGCAGAGCTCTGTTCTCCAGGTCGTGATTTGGATGAATGGACTCATTCACCTTATACACTTGCTGAAAAGCAGAACCCACTGTCTCAACCTTCTCCAATGGATCATCGATCACAAAGAAGTCGTCGTCCAAGACGGCGTCCCCCAGATCTACTCCTGCGGTCAGAAGTATGTTTTCGTTGTCTGTCGTTCTTTGGAGCTTAAGACACGGAAGATCATTTTGAGTGTTCTTTCTAAAGATTTTATTAATCTCGGGAAACATACTCGGGTCGCTAGAATTAACGGCTCGAATTCTGTTATCCCAGTAAGAGTTAATAGACAATCTATAGTTTTGTTTAATGAGCAAGTTGACATTTTTGATTGAAGACTTCAGTGTCCTAATCTCCAGATCGTATTTTCGTACCATTTCTCTACTTAATGTACAAATAAAGATCTGCATCACTGACTTTGAATCCTAGTTTAGAGATGAACGTTCCGAAACGCTTGTTCCAACACCTTGACGACTGTTTGAGCCCATACCAACTTTGCTTCAGGTCACATACTTTATTTGTGTCATCCTCGTATCCATTAGGCTGCTTCATGTCTAAAATTTCTTCTAAATTTCCATATAAAGGCTGTTTCTTTGCCTCTGCCAATTGGCCTATCTGATAAACTTCAATTTATAAATTTTCAATTTCTGTTGTCAAAGAGCGTACATACGATTCTCTTATATTTGCAGTTTACCCAATAATGATTCAATTTCAGTTCTACGGATCCTAAGACATATTTTTTTTGGTCGGTAGAGCTCAACAACTTGAAAGCGGTGATGTTGTCTGCGATAAAAATGAGCTGAGCCTTCTGCCTTAAGTGTTTATGGTGACTCTGATAACGACATGAACTTGACTGCTGAAACTGATAACCCCATCCAAACGTTTAGCTTCCATAGAGTCAGCGAATTGGAAGTGTATAAGGCTCTGAGTGAGATTAAGTCTAATGCTATCGGATTAGATGCAATTCACCCCAGATTCATCAAACTGCTTCTTCCGTTTCTCTCACCCTATAGTTCCTATATCTTCAATTCCATCTTAACATCCTCGTGCTATCCTAAGCTGTGGAAAGCCTCCAAAGTAATCCCGGTTCCTAAAAAGTCCCTTACTAAACAGAAAGAGTACCGCCCAATTTCAATCTTACCTTTTATTTCCAAAGCATTTGAAAAGTTAATGAGCCGGCAGATTTCTTCTTTTTTAAATACCCATGGACTACTATCACCCAACCAATATGGATTCAGATCTCAACACAGTTGCAATACTGCATTGCTTAAAATAGTCGATGACATAAGGCAAGAACTGGATAAAAATCTTGTTACAACCCTGGTACTTCTCGATTTCTCTAAGGCGTTTGATACGCTGTTTATTGTTGAAAAAGTTAAAACACAATTTCTACTTTGAAAACACTGCCATTTCCCTCGTAAAGGATTACCTTATTAGTAGAAACCAGGCTGTTCTGGTAAATAATGAACTTTCTGATTTCCTCCCTACGCATGCTGGAGTACCACAAGCATCGATTTTGGGCCCACTTCTCTTTACACTCTTTAATAATGATCTTCCCTCGATCCTCAAATTTTGCAGGATCCATATGTATGCGGATGATGTTCAAATTTACCTGAGCTATAAGAGTGGCATGGTTGAAGATGCAACTGCTCTAATCAATGAATATCTGTTGCGTGTGGTTGAATGGTCTGATCGGAATCTTTTGAAAATGTCAGGCTATCGTTATCAGTAATACTGCGCTCGAAACATCCTATATTCCAAGCATTGAAATAAATGGCTCTGCATTAAATTACGTCGAAAAAGTTAAGAACTTAGGTGTCTGGTTTAATCAAACTTTGTCGTGGGAAGACCATATTTCTTGCGCTCTGGGTAAAACTTACGCTGCATTGAGGGTTCTTAATATTGCTTGTAGATGTCTGCCCATAAACACAAAGCTTATACTTATATACCCTTGTTCTTTCTATATTATTATACGGTAGCCTTATTTTCTGTTGTCCGGATAGTAAAAGCAAACGGAAGCTAGTGTGGCCTTCAATAACATACGGCTTAAATCGGTTTGATCATGTCTCTGGGTATGCCAACAGTATTCTCGGAATGCCCCTGAGCAAATTTCTTGATTTCCAAGCTCTCATCTTCCTATTTAAGTTGATTAAACATAAGACTCCTGAGTATCTGTTTGAAAAACTTTTGTTTCCATCATCACAAAGGAGTAACATTTTAATCACACCCTTATTTAATTTTCGAATCTCAAAGCGACAGTTCTTCGTGCACATAGTTGGTCTCTGGAATTCCCTGCCAATCAGCCTGAGGAGACCAAACAACCAAAATTCCTTTCATAATCTCTTAAAGATTTATTTCAGAAGACAGAATCATTAAAAGTTAAAAGTTAGTTAGTCTTTAAATCAAAATGTTTACTACTCTGTTTTTCTTGCTGTCAATGTACCTTTTCTTTTTTTAGTTTTATGAATAACTTTTATTTCTTTCATTTTCATTACATTTATTTATTTTATTATTATAAATGTAATTTACCTTAAACAAAATGTAAAAGTATAATAAAAGAATGTTTTAATATACTATGATATGAAGTCAATAAATACAAATACAATGCAGCAACAGGAATAGTTCTTCCCAAGTTCGAAAGGTCTTAATATCTTAGATCCATCAAAAGTAAAGGATATTCTGGGGACGACATCAAGCATCGCATAAGTATAGATTATATGAAATGGTAAAACTAATGCAGCTATATTCCGTGACCGAAAACGCCAATTAAATGGAAAGGAAGGCCTAAGAGTGATTCAAATGCTGACATCAAAATGCTTCGTATGACAACAGGAGAAACAAAGTGTGATCGAATAAGAAGCAACAAAATCTTGAAAACCTCCAAATAAAGAATACAATCTTAGAAAACTACAGCAAGGTCGTAACCTGGCACCTTCATGCAGAAAGGAAATCTTCTGAAAACCTAGTTCAAAAGGCTAACACGCCACGAAGCCGTCTAGCTAAATAAATGATTCTGCTCTAAGAGATTACCCATGTGTCGATTCCCATAATAAACATCGGAATCAACTTTTTTGGATCACTATAAAACGATTATCAGTAACTTGGTAATTTTATATTATTTTACAATTTTTTTGATTAATTTTACAACCGTGATTCTCATCAGTTACTGCATGTTTGCTTGGCACAAAACCAAATAAACTATGAGTGAATCCCTTCACACACCAGAGCTTGTCAATAGTATTGTTTAATTGGCTCAAGCCTTTCTAAATTCAAATTCAAATCAAATTGGAAGATTTTATACATTTTCCCTACATTCACTAACTTATATCGAGTTTGGAAATCCAGTCAAGTCTAATTACGCACTAAGTTAAGATTCTTCGAATCCAATGTCAAATCCGTGCTATTATATGCTTGCAAAAACTGGAAAGGAAAGTCTCGGCTACCATCTCGAGAAAATCGCAGGAATCGCTGTCTTCGTCACATACTGAAGATCCGCTGGCCACAAACTATATCTAACCAGGAATTGTGGCGCAGGACAAGTCAAAAGCTGTTGGACGTCGACATAAAAAAGCGCAAATGGCAATGGATTGGTCATACACTGAGGAAACCAAACAATGATATTGCGAAGCAGTCTTTTGAATGGAATCCTCAGGGTTCACGGCAGGTTGGAAGACCAAGAACAACATGGAAATCAACAGTCCTAGCAGAAGCTAATTCCCAGAGAAAGACGTGGCCACAGTTAAGATATCTAGCTGCAGATCGTGAAGGATGGAGACGCCAACAAAAGGAGTCCTATGCCCCGAACGGGGTTTCAGGAACTGATGATGATGATGATGATATCGAGTTAAATTGTTTGCTTAGGTCATTTTATTGCATATATTGGTTGCACTTAATGATAATCCTCCGACAATAGTCTATAACTTAGTCAAATTCTCTAAAAAATATTAAAACCTCAACATAACCACCTTTTAACAAATAAAATGAAGAAACACATTAATATGAAATCCTGTGCAGTAAGTAAACCTATTAGACGCATACTTTCAAGAGGAAAAAAGATTATTAATGAAAGCCCAACCACCTTGTTGTTGCGGCTTATTCAACAGCCGGTGTTATTATTACGTTCTCGGTGCTTAATAGCCAAAATGCTTTAGTTGTCGTAGTCAGAGGAAAAAACTTTACCCATTCCCTTTATCGCTGTATCTATAGGTGAAGCTATAAATATTCTCAACATTTTCCCCCAGATCTAGCTAGCAAAAAATATATAAAAGTTTAGAAAAAAAAAACATGAAAGAATGGGAAAATTAAAAATTATAGTTGTTCACGCTTAAGGGTGCTTCAGTTTAAAATCAATTGCCCCGCTTGAGATACATTTTTTTTTTTCTTTTTATTCTTTCCGAGAAATCTTATGGATGAACGTATTTTTTGCTCTGCACGTGTACTTAATTTACGAGCTAAAGAAGGAAGAGAAATCCAAAGAAAATAGACAAACAGAGAGGTTGGTTCATCTGGAGCATCCTTTAAAAGTCTACTGCGGGAATCGCCAAGTGATTGTTTATAGATGAAACATTGGACGGGAAATTGTGGTAAGGTTCAAAAATAAATTAAGTCAATTCAATTAATATATAATTGGCTGGTATGGAATCTAAGATTTAAGAAGGAATGCGGTAAAGTATTTAAGGTACCACTGGGCAGACTTACAACGCAAAATGGATATAAACAAAAATGGTGGATTGAGTGCTTGTGTCACAAGTCACTCAAGGAGCTGTCATCTGTCAAACTAATTATTTATCAAGCAAAAAATGTATGTAAGGCCCCTTAAACAGAGAATTAACATATTAAAACTTTTTTTTTATAATTTTAGATTTTCAATACCTTATTAGCTGTAAGTGGAAAGAATTTTGTTTAGGTAGTTCTAGATGATAATATTATAAATGTGAATTTTTCTATGTTCGGATGTTTGTTTTGCAATCACACCTGAACCCTTTAACGGATTTGTATATAATTTCGTAGGCAATAAAGTGAGTCTACTGCATTGAAAAATAAGCTACTTTTTATTTCGAAAAAAATTAAAGTAGGTGCCTAATGTGAAATGCTGTATGTTTCGATAATGGGATGTTTGTTCTTCTTACATGACTTAAATACTGCACGGAAATCCCCCGACTGATCATTATGAAACCAAAAGACCAACGTCGGCTAAATGTGTAAAACTGCTAAGTTTGCTTTTGGGCGAAATTGAGATTTTGATGTCATTTTTTAAAGCAAAACATGCTTTCCATTTGGCACTTCAGACCATTGTGTCATTTCAGCTAATTTCTCATCCTCCACCCATCCAGTTAAAGAAAAACTTCCCACCGTTTGGCAATACGAGAAAGCCAACTGGGACGGCCTGAATATCTTTTTCCGAAACTTTAACTGGTCACTATGCTTCCTCGATAGTGACATTGATGCCAGTGCTGAAATGATCACAAATGTGATTCTTCTAGGGATGCGTGCTTTTATTCCTAAGAGAGTAAAAAGCATCAAACCTAAAGAAAAGTCTTGGTTTAATTCTGAGTGTAAAGAAGCTGTCAGGCTCAAAGAAGTAAGTTTCCGTTCTTACAAAGCCAACCCTACAGAGGAAAATCGGTAAAAGCACAAACAAGCAAGAAACTCATGCAACTCCGTTATTGAAAGAACCAAATTTTTGCATGACCAAAAATTACGGCAAAAAATTCTGCAGTGTCCCAAAGGCAGTAAAAATTTTTGGTCATTTGTAAAAAATATTAAAAACTCCTCAACATCTTCGGTTCCAACGCTCATCGACAATAACAAACCAATTGTTTACTCTTCAGAGAAGGCAAACTTGCTCGCCGCCTATTTCGCTGCCAGCTCCACGCTGCCTCAAAGCAACGTTGCCCCTCCTGTACTTGAGAATGTAAATTTTTCCATGGGACAGATTTTTTTCCGCACTCGTACAGTAGCAAGAGTTCTCAAAGATCTCGATATACACAAATCCGCTGGCCGGATGGTATACCCCCGATTCATCGCTCATACTCTTCTGGAATCTTTCCTAGAAAATGGAAAACATCATTTGTCCAGCCTGTCCCTAAGAAAGGTGACCCATCCTCCCCCTCCTCCTACCGACCCATAGCACTAACATCCCTTCTTTCTAAGGTCATGGAAACACTGATCAACCGTCAGCTTAAGGAATATCTCGAAGATGGAAAGCTTCTCCATGACCGTCAGTATGGCTTCCGCAGCAAACGTTCCACTGGTGATCTGATGGCATATCTCACCGAACAGTGGAACAAATCTTTACATCGCTTTGGTGAAAGTAAGATTATTGCTCTTGATATCTCCAAGGCATTTGATAGAGTTTGGCATGAAGCTCTCTTATCGAAAATGCGTGCTTTTGGGATCGATAATAATCTTGTTCGTTGGATTAGAAGCTATCTTCTGAACTGTTCAATTCAAGTTGTATTGAACGGATTCAAGTCTGATTCCCACAAGATAAATGCAGGTGTGCCCCCGGGCTCTGTTCTGTCTCCGACTCTTTTCTTGATTTTTATAAATGATCTTCTGTCTGTTACTTCTAATCCACTTAACTGTTTTGCTGACGACTCTACCCTCAGCTTTTCATATTCCTTCGATAATTCACGTCCTTCGCCTTCGGACGTACAATTGCAACGGTGCCGTATGTCAAGCTCATTAAACTCCGATTTATACAGCATTGTCAAATGGGGTAATAGAAATCGTGTGGAGTTTAATGCTTCGAAAACTCAATGCTGTCTTCTGTCGTTAAAGCTAAACATACCCCCAATGTCATTGTCCATGAATGGCACTTACATCGAAGAAACCGAAAAGCTCTCAGTACTCGGTATGTGTGTCAACGACGACCTCCGTTGGAACGACCATATATTTGAAATCGCTAAGAATGCTGCTATAATGCTCAGGTTTTCTGTATCGGTGTAAGAAGTATTTTTCCCCATTTGATCTGGCTACAATTTATAAAGCGTTTATACGCCCTAAGCTCGAGTATAACTCCCACCTCTGGGCAGGTGCTTCGCAAATATTGCTTCACCTGCTTGATATAATACAAAATCGAGCGTTAAGAATGATAGGAAATAGAACTGCCGCTGAAACATTTGCCCCTCTCGAACACCGACGCAATGTTTCATGTCTTTCCTTATTTTATCGTTTCTTTTACAAAAAATGCAGCCAGTTGCATTCCTCCCCTTAAAAGTTTCTCCCGTAATACTCGTCTCGCAAGGAATGCCCATCAAATCACCCTTGAGTCCAATTTCGGACGTACTGTGAAATATAGGGATTCTTTTTTTAGCCGAACAACACGAATTTGGAATAGTTTACCCGGCGGGATTTTCCCATGACATTTCAATTTGAAAGCAAAAGACAAGTACACTCTGTACAAAACACTTATCAATTGGATCTTGTTATATGGTCATCTTCGATGGAGAGATCTGGTAGAGGGAGACCTCCGACTGCTAAAAGTGCGAATTGGGAGACATTAGGCTACAGATCGAGCCTTAGGCAATATTAAACCAATACCTAGAGCACCAGCCTATATGACGCCATCAAAAGTAAAGTAAGATAGTATAATAGAATACAATATTATATGATATGGTATATTACACCAACAATTCGGATGAGATTAAAAAATTGCTAATAGCATATTATATTTTAATATAATAGTATGGCCATTATTAATTGAAGAGTCAAAGTAAGAAGTGATCACTGAGCTCCGTAACCCAGACGAGAATTTTTTAAACTGTTAATTTGACTTTCGTGGAAACCCGAAATGGATAGATATTGTCAGTATCCCAATCTTAAAAGATATTATATATACAAAATAAAAGGCACGACTGGGTCGCACGTACTTGCTCCCGTGTGCTAATCCTTTTTAGGTACAGGCGTCTTTTTGACAAAGATTTAATTTTAATGTTTTTTTGACGTGCAACTTCTTTAGAATCGTTGTGGTTTGAAGCTCGAACGAACATGCGTCACGATAAAGGGATAAACACATAAATATATAGGATTGTTAGCTTTTGCAGTTTTTTAGTGTATTATCTTTCCCCTTGTTGTTTGCTGTTTATAATATAATTTGCTAATAGAAAGATATAAGGGACTTTTTTCAGTTTAATTTTCATTTTGGTATGGACAAATTTGAACAACTGGCATAAAGATTCGTCGGAATCAGCAGTATGGCAATAATGCTAGGTATAGGGACCTATATAGGTTCCAATAACAATCATTTACTTTTTGAAATCAAATTAATTAAAATAGCTGAATTATGTTTGATGGATCGATAAACGTATGATGTGGGTAGGTATTAATGGAATTTATTAAGGATATTATTTACCTATAATAAGGTTGGAAGGAAGGTAGGTACTAAATATAAGATACACGTTCCAACTACTGTTAAGCGAGTAGGTATAGCGACAATATTAAAAGTTAACACAGTGGTTTTGTTTATTTATAGGAAGGTGTAAGCTTTTGTTTTCTCGATTGAAATTTTTGCATTCAGTAGTAATCGAATAATTCTTTTTATTTGTTAGTTGTTTTTGAGTGTTTATCATAGGCTCATTATTTATTCTGTGTACTTTTATGATGATGAAATGCTTTAAAATACGTAGGTATGTATGTAGGTTGTCACCTTCTTTTATTTGACTAATGGCTAGGGCTTAGCCGAGCAATATGAAATAAAATTTGGGGGAATTTTTTTTATGAAATCAAAAAAACACTATTCATAACGTTTTTTGGAAAAAATGTTGTAAGCCATCTTATTTCTTTTGCTGTTTTCTATTTTCTGAATTTTTCATTTCAAAATCGTTCGACCAGTTTTTTCAAAAAAATGTTTTTTTTGAAAAACTTTTCGAAAACATATTTTAAATTTTTTTTGAGTATGTCAATTCAAAGAAATCTAAAGCTTATACTAGGAGAAAAATTTTAAAAAAAATCTATAAAACCGTTTTCAAAATATTCAAAAAACAAAATATTTTTTTAAAAAAATTATTAAAAATTAAAAAAAAATGTTTTTGAAAATTTTAAAAAGCAATATTATTTAAATCACAAAGCTCTACATATTTTGAAAATTTCATCAAAATCCGTAAATTAATTAACGAGAAAGTCTGATTTTAAAAAACCGGACATATGGGAGGTACCGTTATAAAACTTTTTCTGAAAAATCCATTAAAACTAAAAGATAGATTTTACATAGAAAACATCATTCTGAAAGTTTAATCAAAATCGTAGGAGCCGTTTTCGAGAAAAATAAATTTTTCATTAAAAGTTATATGGCAGGTACCGTTAGTTTTGGAGCTAGAATGCCAATTCCAAAAACTGTCGGGTAGAGCACTCTAAAAATACTATATACCAAGTTTGAATCAAATCGGCCCAACCGTTTGGGCTGTAGATATCGATACGGACAGACAGACAGACAGACAGACAGACAGACAGACAGACAGACAGACAGACAGACGGACGGAATTTCCGGACCCACTTTTTTTGACTTCTCTATCATCGTAATGGCATGTTTGATTGTTAGAATTTTTTTTTTTTTTTTTTACGAATACATAACTTGCCTTATAGTCCCTATAAGTCGCAAGTAAAAATTAAAAGCACCGATATCGAATTTGAAACGAAACCTATATTAGATACAAATAAAAAATCAAGTTCATAAACGGTCCTGAAGCCATAAATGCTTCAATGGAAAACCGGAAAATAGGTTCACCCTCCGGTACTAAACAGCAAATAAAATCTAAAAGAAAATAAGTATTAAACACATCCTGTTTACATTAATATTTACAAATATTCCAATTATTCAAGTAATTTCAAATTCACTGTCATCTTGTATTCACAAAGGGCAAAGACTACGTCAAAATATATTATACAAACATATAAAAGGAAACTCCTACACGAAATATCATAAACAAAATTGTTTACGGAAATTGTTGTAGGCGAATTTCAATAAATTTCACCAAACCCTTTGCCTATCTTCCATTATTAATTTCCATGGCACAAAACACTCTACACTTCACAATCATTCACCTGATGATCAAAATATAATTACTTCAGGAGACAAAATTAATTAGCATACAAAATCGTTCCTGCCTCCACTCAATTAGAAAATATGCCTTGACATAATGACCCGAAAAAGCTAGGATAATTATTTTAAAATCATTACAAATGGTTGTGCACACTGCCACCATCCGTTGCATGAGTTTTTTTTACAAAATATGTTCAACCTATGTGTGTTGCTTGTACAATAAATTCGAAACATGCCTGCAGTATGATAATTAATTAACAATTGTTTCGCATAAATATGCAAACCATTATCTAAAATGCACATATTGTTCTTTAGAACTGCACTTAGCCTGGAGTTGAGGATGAAAGAGCATTCGAGCATATTCTTCCCCCTTAAGGTGATAAATTGTCAGGATTCTTTTTGTACTTTTACATGGAATAAGCCAGAGTAGTTTGTCCTGTTCTCCAAGGAATTCAGCCTCACTAAGTGGTGTTTAATTAACCGAAAAAGATAAGCAACCATGTTTTCCATTGCAGGATTTTCCTAGACACATGATTTGTGAAATAGGCTAATTGCATGTTAAGTATTCTATCCTTTCTCCATTTCAATTTGGAAAAGGACATTGCAGGGAATTCAATTTTAAACGAAGGTATACAACTGGTATCTGATTAAACCTGCTACCGTACTTTACTCAACCCTTTTTTCAGCCTTTTTCAAAGACTTGCAGTTCAAAAGGAAGTTTTCAAAGTGCAAAAAAGGACATTTTTTCAATTATGAACGAACAAAGGTTTTCAAAGGTCCTATAGTTAGAAATGACTGACGAGGTGCATTCAATTCACAAGTACCATACCCAACACGCTACCATTTGCGTGACTAGGGCTGTGACACGGAACAGGATACTGCTGGCTAATGGATGTATCTTTTGCATTTGGTTTTCTACTGCGCCAATGCATTTTATCATTTTTGTTGGGTTTTGTGCTTGTGGCATGTTTGTAGGTTACAAACAATTCCGTAATTGACGCGCAACACACAGGTATGGTTGAGTAAATATGACAAGGACATCAACGGTATCATTATTGAACTGAATTCAAGGAAATAACGAGAATTGTACAGAGGAGGACGAGAAAATATTATTTCACAAACGCGACTACATTTATGCCAATTACGAAGCTGAACGCTTTAGTGAAGTAACTATAACCATAAATAAATGTCATATCGGATTTATTGATGAATATCTCCTCTAAAAGGCTTTGATATGTGGAAAAGAGTTTTTTCTTTTGTTTTTGGCCCAAAAGTAAATAAAACGAAAATAAGTGAAACCTACCCTCTTACATTTTAACCAATGACACTAACTGATATTCTAACAAGAGCTAAAAGGAAAACCATGTTGTTAACGAAAATCATGTCTCGGTCTACACAGACGGTTCTATAAGACGGAAGTTGTGGTAGGGTCTGCTACCTTCTCAGTAAGCCTATCAATAAATAAATTAATAAAACTTCCATATTGATCAGTGTTTTTCAGGCAGAAGTGCTTGCAATAAGCGTAGCTGCAAAGCACCATCTCTTATGTCCTCTGGTTTATAAGAATATTGGTATTTTCATAGACAGCCAGGGGGCAATCAAGGCCATATTCTCAATTCCTCGCTAAGTCACATCGGTGTCACATTAATGTGCGACAAATAAATTAGCGAAACAAACTTAGTAACTCTCCGCTGCGTCCAGAGACACTGTATACGAGAAAGAAATGGCAGATAAACTAAGCAAAATATTACTGTTGGTACTTGTGCCACTGGACAAAGTGAACAGATCATGAAGAGGCTTTACGTGGACACCTGCCTATTAAGGCTTAATTCCACGGTGGGCCTACCCACTTATGGAGTTCCCTTGGGGCGGACAAGACCCCTAGAAGTGGTTTGCCAGACCACACTATCACTAGAGTAGCAAATGATGAATTTCTCATGGAAAATCCATCCTCCTTGCTAAGAAGCAGGGCCTATCATGCACCCCTAGTATCATGGTTAAATAAGACAATGAACACACGCTTCTTTCGAAGCCGTGCCATCCTCCCAGAAACCAAAGATACCTTTTCGCTTCCGCATTTGGAGTAACCACAGCGCCCGTGAAGCTCCCACAAGGCGACTGCTACCAAAACAAGCTCAAGTAATCAGGCGGGGCTCCTGTTAACCCACGGTGCCTACTTTTAGACCCTAGGTGAGGCTCGCCCGTCTCTCATGAGACGCACTTGTGGTTCGACTCCATGAAGTCGCTAGCCCACCATCCAGTAAGGCAAACAGTTCATAATCCAGTCAACCAAGGTGAAGACTACGAGCCCTAACCGTCATTTTATCGTAAGCGACAAATTGTAAATTTTACAGGAAACACGTTTTTTATTTTTTCCTGAGCTAACCGACCGAGCCTAGTACATGTATGTCGGTTACTATAAATCTTGTTTTCTCTGTAGCTCTTTGTTAAAAAGTCATATTGAAAAACTAATGATAAGGATACATGTGTTAAAGCGTAAGCTATCGAACTGCATTATTAATTTGATTTTGTAAAAATTGTCGCTTACGATAAAATGGCGGTTAGGGCTCGACTAGGACACTCCCTGAATGCCCGCCTAGAAGCATGGTTACTACCTCGTCTCTAAAGTGGTAGTTGCTTAACTAGACTAGGTATTGGAAGGCTCTTACTTCCGGCAACCCGACCGTGGGCCTATTCTTTCACCCCCGAACCCACAGGGGGAGGACAAAGTGAACAATAGGATTCACCAAAAATTCCTCAAAGCTGAAATACACAGTGGTGGACAGACAATTGACACCTGTCGGGCTTAGTGAAGTCTTTAGCCAAATACCTCAAAGAAAAACACATAATGCATTGTGAGCCTAAGTAGGCCTAAATAGTTCCTCTTGGTTGACATTAGGGTTACCAAAATAAAAAATGTTGAAAAGGGTACATAGGGGGGGGGGGGGGGGGGATATAAGTGTTTATAAAAAATATAACACCAGAGCAAACAAAAGTGAATTAACAAAAATTTCATTCGATTGTATATTATAAAGAGACAATCGCAGAAATCCAAAAAATTATAAACTTATCAACTAAAGTGAATTAATTAGATATAAAAATAATCGATACACATAAATAAAAATGAAGTGTCTGATTTTAATATCAAAAAAACAGCTTTTTACAAGTTGCGTATGAATGTATGTACAGTACTTTGTTATAATTTTATTTTATTTTTGTATGTCTGTCTGTCTCTCTCTCTTTGTGTTTGTTTGTTCCGGGTAATCTCGAGAACGGCTGCACCGATTTTTACGGGAATTTCACAGGCAGATTTCTGATGTTCTAGGGAGTAACTTAGGCTATTAAAAATACCAACTAGGTGAGGTTTGGTGTTTTTTTTTTTGGAAAATTAACAGGCCGAAAGTTGTTGTCCTAAGGTGCAACTAAGACTATTTAACGCACCCATTTGTCCCGCTGGGATCGTTTCACAAGCAAATATCTGCTTTGTAAGAAGTAACTAAAGCTATTTTGATTACTTAGTGGCGCGACGCCTGGTTCGTTTTTTTGAAAATGTATGGTACACCCGAGCAACTCCGGGTGGGTAAGCTAGTGGCAAATAATCTGACCTAAATTTTACCGAGCGTACTTGTGCCACTAGAAAAAGAAGAAGAACAGAATTCATCAAAAGTTTCTCAAAACCGCAAGCGATAGATAATCGACAATATTGACAGCTATTACTTCTCGAGAAGTCTTTCCCCGTATTTCTCAAAGAAAAATACTTACTTAGGGGGCGCCACAGTCCAGGACGAATCTGGGAAAAACACAGAATACATATATTCTAGAGTTAAGTTAAGGCTACGTCAAACAGTACGCATTTTTAAAGCGGTGTTGAGATTATTTCACGCGGCGTTGGAGAAATTCAGACAGAGAGCTATCAGCAGGACGTTAAATATGTAAATCTTGATTTTCACTTTCTCACAAAATATCAATTTATAGTTTTTTTTTTTCATTTCTTCAAACAATATTTAAAGGGAAAATGACACAAAATAAGGCAAAAAAGTTATTTGTAAATTTTTACAAAAAATTCAAAATCACTTAACTTGCCAAAGACAACGAGTCGTAAAAATATTAAATTTGTAATTAATCACAATGCAGCTATTTAAAGATGCGTTTTGACGCCGGCGTTGAAACAAAGGCGGTGAAACGCGCTCTATTTGACGAGGTCTTTAGGCTTTAGGTGTACCTTTTGGTTGGTATTCTTCTAGTACAAAACTCAATGGGAACGCAAATAAGCAGAATGGACTATTACCACATCAGATTTTTACAGAGTAACGTCTTGACGTTGTTGCGGATGAAAGCTCCTATAACTTTTTATGTAAATGCCTCCAACCTAGCCCAGATTAGGAAAACAACTCTCGGAGAATACTTTTTTGGCGAACTGGGCCATGGTTCCAAAAATTCAAATATAAACATCCTTAAAATCATCGTGGATTCAAGATGGCGTAAAATGGTCATCCAGCACATAAACCTCCTGGGAAACGCAATGGAAGCTAAGGTGTTTCTGTTTTTCGTATTATCACCTCATCCAAACTTAGCCCTCTAAAAGAATTACAGATTTGTATTATATTCACTTTTTCCCAAAAACTCGGTTTAACCAAATTTCAGAACTCCAATATGTTTTTGAAACGTTTTAGAACTCGGGTCGAAATTTGGTTTCAGATAGAAGTCAAAATTAGTTACAACTTGGGCCCGAAAAAAACAGGCTAAGATTGTTATTTTTCTATTTAAAGTGAAAGTAGTGTTTAGTGTTTAGTGTGTGGGACTGATATGCCAAAAAGTAGGGGTTCGATTCCCCCTCAGAGTCACCTTTTTTCCGGACCACTCAGCTTTTGCGAGAAAATAACTAAAAATAAAAATGTGTCGCCAAAAACTGAATCTCATTCGAATTCGGCGTTAAATGTAGGATCCTTCCGCTTCTGAAGATTAACAACAAAAACACAGAAAAATGTTTGAATATAGGTCACTAGGCCTTGCAAATAAGGAGCTGTTGCGCCGATAAATTTATTTATTTATTTATTTAAAGGCGGTAAAAAGCTATTTTAGATCAATGAATAAGGACATGTATCTGTAATCATCATTGCAAATGGTTAAAGAGTTAAAAGAATTTGGAAGATAGGACAAAATATTTCAGCGCAGTAAATCGAGAATTGGGTTAAGATTTTGTCATTTAAGACCCACGAACGACGCGACACCTAGCTTGCACTAAGAGTTTGAAAGATGCTACATAAACCGAGTATTGAACGCACAATGTCTCGGGTAGCAAACAAACACCTTATCTGCTCTTCTTCTACCGCTGTTTTGCGATTAAAAATTTGAAGATAAGCTTATGCCTCAGGTTCGAATATACAATGCATCAATTCAAATAGGATGCGCGTTTCAAAGTTAGACGGAATCAAATACTTTGACTTTGTATTTTTGCAAAAAAGTTGGAGACGTTTGATTAGGGCTAGTCGCTTTTGTATAATAAAAAGAATAGAACAATAAACTCTTAATCAAAAAATTAATCGACCTCAACAGATTTCACCGTACATAGTCTTGAAAAGTTAGAAATGTTAGATGCTAGACAATTTATTTGCGTCTATTTTGGATCAAATTTTGATCCAAAGACCTCTAATGATAATTATTATTGATTCTTACAACCTCTCACCTATAAATAAATATTAAAATATTCCTTTGGCCCGCATTCTTTTAAAATTCTAGTTTAATTTAATACGGAAGGCGGTTAAATTAACATAATTACTACTTCTAACAGATTCCTTTTCCATTATTTCATTCATATTCCATGCCATATGATTATCTCCTGGAAAGTGTTTATAATTTCATATAGGTATTGGGTATCGATTTCTCCGTAAGTGTGATAACTGAATGCACCCTGTGTCAACTCCTGAGTTGTCAAATCAACGAAAAATCATCAATTATGGGCCGTCAAAATAAAAACTACATGTTTAAGATGAATTCGAAATCATACCAACCCAGAGCTCAGTCAAAATAGATTACCGATTAAAATTAAAAAATAAATTTATAATTGATTTCTTTTCTTTACTAATTAAGATTACAACAGTAATTAAAGCCAATTCTAACTGTGAAAAATACTAAAATATTCACCAGAAAAACATCAAAACTTTGTTACCAACTTTAAATAAAAATTAGAAACCAAATAAATGTTTTATTTGTTCTTTATAGAAATAATTGAATTTTAAATCGATTTCTTAATTTCGATCATACTTCATTTTCTTTATTTATAAAGCAACAATAACGGCAAACATCCCTTAAAGCCAAAACAAAATCAAAGAGCCCTTATTAAATTCCATTTGTCTTTGCAAGACAACATCTTCCCTGCCTAAACAGCGGCCACCAAAGAAATTTAATTGATTCAAACGTAAAATTCAAATAAAAAGAAAATGCCTTCCCTTATCTGGAAAACTTTTTCAATCGAATTTGTTGCTTCTTTTCAATTCTCCCAAAATACATTTCACTTTATCACGATATGCATTTCAATTACCTTAATGTAATTACAAAGTTTAAACAACCTATTCAAGCTTTTTATGAGATTCCCATGTAGTACCTTTTTTACGACTCTAGCACTCATTTGAAGTATTGCTTCCAATCACGCTAGGTGTGCAACCTGTTGATGTTACAAATCCGTTGAACGTGTTGCATTCTTCAAAGTAAAATTCGATGCAATCGGATCTGAACTCTTTAAAAGCAGTAAAATTTATTGAACACCGCTATAATCCTTAAGAGGATTCTAATTTAACAGCTCAATGCACCTTAACACCATGCCAAACCATCACATCCACACGCAGTCTAATTAATTTCTGATTTTATAACATGAGAGTTAAGCTTATTAACGCCAGCAACTTTATAAACTTGTAGATATCAATCTTCAATTAAAATAAGGATGGTTTTGAATTGAAAAATCAAGTAACACCCTTCGTTTTCCGCGTCATCTTTGACGTGTCATTGGGGAAATGACATCAAGTAAGTGTTTTGTCTATCAAGTCACTCAAGGAGCTGAGAAGATCTTTGAACGTCTAGAATTGTAAGAAAAAAAAATATCTTACTTGAGAGTGAAGTGATAAAAAAATCATCCCGAAAGTATCTTTGTTTCACATAAAACGATAGCTTTTCCAACTTGTAAAAAGTAACAAGAGCCAAAATCTTTTTTCAACCATATACAGATCCCAGTGGCAGCCAAACATGATTCCGCACTTAACCTACCTTTAGTCTGCCACACAAGTTGTGTATATCCCTAGGGGTTGTGACTTGTCAATGGTCGACAACTACATCTTGGAAGTTAGTTTCGAGCGTCGGCAAGTGTTTTTTATTCCTGCCACCCCTTTTTGAATTCAAAACGATAGTAAACGAGACAAAAATAAAAGTCGTATATGTGTTTTAGTCTTGAAAAATGAGCTGAAAAAGTCACCCACGAGGTATAAAAACAGTCATCCAATTATTTTGATTGCATCTGAGTGTCTTAACTTAAAGTTTTAATTAAAAGCAGACATCACAAGAGTTTCTTGTTTACTTTTATCCTGCGAAAACACTGTAAGCTCAAGTATTTCATTCGCAACGAATTTGATGAAATTTTTTGAAATTTTTTTATAAGTTTGGCCAGTAATAAGTTATTTTTTTTTTTTTTTTTTTTTTTTGTATTATTATTATTTGTTAGAAAAGCGAAAACATCATGTGGCACGTGCATAGGCCACACCCCTTTCCATAGTGACCTCTCGGTCGCTAATTACTATGAAAATAAAAAAGGGTCACTATGGAAAAAACCCAAACGCCACACATAACACTACTGGCAAGCAATCACAGCAAGAAAAAGGATTGTCCATAAGACAACATCTTACACGACAACGATTCAATGTGCAAAATAGCGGTGGTTGCGACCGAAGGGTTGCAATGGAAAAAACCCAAGTGCAGATTCATAATGCCAAATATGTGAAGGTAGCGGTGCTCAAATTCGGTAAGGCGACAGCAGGCTAGTGCAGCAGCAACGATCTATATATGGCGGGACAATTATTGACTAGACCACAGTCCACTAACATCTGTAGAGCGGTGCACAGTCCACAAAGAGCAGCTGAGCGATACAGTGCAATGTGCATTTGATTTTTTAAATAAAGACTTTGGTATATATTGTGTCAATTGTGCGTTTTGCTTTTTCTTTTTTAATTGGAAGTTTTTCTTTGGTTTCCATTCTTGTTTTGCTAAACATTATTTATTTATTCATCAATTAGAGTACAATGCTCTTACAGACTACTTAAAAAAAACTTAAAATCTAATAAAATTATTAAAATAAAATAAGAACTACAATTTTGTATCTAAGTTCCAGAGCTCAAAACGGATAACAAATGTGTTTTAAAAACATCTCTGTTACAAAATTTGAAAAAAAAATCCATGGATTCATTATTTGAAACTGCATTTGCCTGTCTTAAGCAGCGCATGATAGGCTCAGTTAATCTATAATTTACTCTGTGATATGGTATACGAAATGTATCAATGACTCTAAATGCATACGACAGGCAGTTTATGTTAATTAGAATAATTTAATACGAAATCTACTTGCTGTTAAATACTCTAATAATAATTTATTATATTTATACATAGTAATAATTCTGAAAACATCATTGTATAAATTATTATTGTAAGATGACCAGAGGAGCAATTAAAAGATCAGAGTACTTTACTCAACTTAAACTTTATTACAACTGAACTTAAGAATAGACTTCGAGCTCTAAAGAAGACATTTAGTGTTACTTTACCGATATCTTAAGTATGTGCAAAATATGTTATTACATTACGATATGTTAAATCGTTCGATCGATGACGTATATGACATTATTCGATAATACATTATATTGTATGTACTTTTAAACAAATAAGCGAACATGCAAGTGTACAGACCTAGGAGAGAGATGATGGGATAATTTTATTTACAAAAAGTTCCTTACATTATTTTATTGTTAGTCTGTAAAAAACTATGTTTACCCTGTATATTTCATTAAAATCCGTTGGGCGGTTTAGGAGTATATATATTTAACATAAAGGTCGCAAAAAACATAGTATAGCGGTTAGCGCAAAGCGTTACTTTTCTTGTCAGCACGAGTAATGTTATTTCGTATTTGTAGCATGTCATCGATTTATAAGAAGTTATTACGTCAAAACAATTGTTTTAAAAAAAATCGTTTTATTTAAAAAAACCTCTTTTCCACATTTTTTAAATGAAATTTAAATTATTTTGCTAAAACCTTTTTTACGTATTTTTCAAATCTTATTCGATACTGTGACCGCACATAAGAGTTAGTCCGTACGATCCAGTCGTGCAATTTATTTCGATTATATTTGAAACAATTTTCTTGAAAAGATTTTCCAAACCAACTACTTCCGGTCAGCAAGACATCTTTCGCAGCATTAAAAGTCTAGAATCTATAAACTACCTAAACAGAATTTGTGTCGAAAAGCTTCCTATTCTAGTCGAAATTTAAACATTTGTTATTTTCAGAAAACAATGTGTTTTTTTAGTTGTTGCTCACATAAAATGGGCCATCTATACGAAATGCATACTTCCGTCGCCCATGAATTATATCCTATTCAACCTGCAAACAAGCCCAAAGGGACGCGTCGCAATTCGACACTTGTTAACTATTGAACTGGAATCATTTGGACAGGGTCGAACGCGTGTCTTGTGCATGTTAAATGCATGACTAACCACCTGTTGCAAGCAAGTGAGTAAAAGTCATTTCTATGCATTAAACATGATTTCGCTTACGGTATGCAGGCGATAACATACCGGAAGTGAAAATCTTCTGTAATGTTTCGTCTATTATAGAATATGTATAGGAACTGCGATGGTGATGATGGCCAAAACAGTTGTACCCACATGGATCGGTAGTGTATTACAAAGGAAATCGGGAAACACGCAAGCTTGGTTTTAGTTAATGAATTTACCATTATTTTTTGTATAGTTGTATGACAAATGCATGTTCAGCATGTTTCGAGAGCGATAGGAAATGCATATTGACGAATAGATCCTATATACATATATTATCTTGCAACATTTTGAAATTTGAATTTTTTACAAAAACCGACAGTTTATCTATCCTACTCAAATAGAGTGTTTTTTTTTTGTTGATTCATTTGATTCTATCCCACAGGCTTTTTTAAATACAAATATTTGAAATGTTTTGAAATTGTTGATTTCTGATATTTGATTCAAAAATATATTTTTTACTTGCGATTTATAGGGACTATGAGGCAAGTTATGCATTCGTAAAAAAAAAATTCTAACAATTAAACATGACGTTCGATGATAGAGATGTCAAAAAAAGTGGGTCCGGAAATTCCGTCCGTCTGCTTGTCTGTCTGTCCGTATCCATTCCTACAGCCGAAACGGTTGGGCCGATTTGATTCAAACTTGGTATATAGTATTTTTAGAGTACACTACCCGACGGTTTTTCGAATTGGCATTCTAGTTCCAAAACTAACGGTATACCTGCCATATAACTTTTAATGAAAAACTTATATTTCTCGAAAACTTTCTGAAAGGTGTTTTCTATGCAAAATATATCTTTTAGTTTTAATGATTTTTTCAGAAAAAGTTTTATAACGGTACCTTCCATATGACCGGTTTTTTAAAATCAGACTTTCCCGTTAACTAATTGACGGATTTTGATGAAATTTTCAAAATAAATAGTGTTTTCTGATTTAAATAATAATGCTAATTAAAATTTTCAAAAAGATTTTTTTTTTAATTTTTAATAATTTAAAAAAAAAAATTATTTTGTTTTTTGAATATTTTGAAAACGAATCTATTGTAGCCATATATATAACCACAATCCTATTTAATAATAAAAAAATGTATATGTACACATATTTCTCCTTCACTCTCAGACTGCCGGTGTGATATTTAAAAGATATATATATATGCATGTGTTAGTACTCAACGAAAGAGTTATTTCAATTATGTATAAGAAAAAACGAATGTATGATCGAGTTCAGTTGTGAATCGACCGTCAAGCAATTACCACGCGAAATAAAATAAAGTTATACATTTTATAGTCAGATTGAGCGTTTTATTTAATTAAGTGCGGAAATTTAAAGAAAGTTACCATTCGGACCCTTACACTAAAGACTTTTTTTTAATTTTTCTCCTAGTATAAACTATGATTTCTTTAAATTGACATACTCAAAATAAATTTTAAATATGTTTTCGAAAGTTTAAAAAAAAAAAACATTTTTTCGAACGATTTTGAAATGAAAAATTCATAAAATAGAAAACAGCAAAAGAAATAACATGGCTTGCAACATTTTTTCCAAAAAACGAGTGAAGACTAACTTCTCAAAAAAGCTAGACTAAGCCCTGGTAAGGATTTCTTTGCCTGATATTGTAGCTTGGACCGCACTCTTTTTCGATAGAACGGATGGACACCAATGCCCTTTAAATCTTCGATTCCATTCCGGAGGCATGGCACGCGCGTTGGAAGAAGACCGAACATAAGTGACAGAGAACCACTGACCAACTTCGAGTGCAAAACTGGAGGCACCTAGCTAGGGACCGAGCTGGCTGGAGAAGCTTTATTCATGCTGATAAAACACGATGCTATGGTTGCTACTTCTTTACAGTCCATCTTGAATGGGGTGACCAGATCATTCCTTAGTGAAAAGAGGACATTTACAGGAATCTCAAACAAAAGCATAAAAACCAAGATAAGTTTTTATCGAGTTTTTTTTTTAATTTTTGAAACGGTTTCTTTTTACAAAAATTATCAATTGCCATAATTGACGAAACCGATAGTATTGTTTATTTCTGCCATACCTACTTGAAACGAATTTAATGGTTGATCAGTTTTTTGCAGTGTTGGTTCTTATAAAACGGTCATTTGAATATTCCGATATCGATGATGTCACTTTGTTCTCAGAATATGAAGAACCAAAAAAAGATCCTTTTACATTTTTCTCTTAATTCAAAAAAAACAAAGAAAAAAAAACGAAGAAAAATGTCAATATTTCCAAATTGACGAATTTGGCATTATGAGGAGGAATTGCAAATATAAACTGTGGAATTATCAAAAGTTCGCTCTTACTACATACATACATATTATGTAATTCTGTTTTTTTTTATATTCTACACATTTTTCGTGACGAAGTGTATTCAAAAAGTTAGTACGTATTTTTAATTTCGTTTTCTAAAAACGTTTTCAAATTACAAAATTGGTCAAATAATTTACTTTTGTTTATGTCAACCTTGTCTTGGAAATAGTACAAGGTATTTTCAAAATCACTCACTGGGGAACATTATTCAAAAACAAAACTATTATTATTGTTTTATATTTATTGGTTTATGTTTTTTTCGGATTTAAGTGTGTTTTGGCATTTTATTATAAAGTACAAAAAAAGAGTTGGTTTTAAAGACGGTTTACGGACGATAATTTTACTTAATAACGTCTTAAGAAAATATTGATGGCAGCAACACCAACATACAGCCCGTTAACTCACACCCACCCTTTCGTTAAATCCACACACACACACACCTCAATGTCTACATCTACTTTCTACTTTAACAAAACTCCGCCTATTTTGTATTTCTTTTTTTCTTATTGTTCTTTTTCAATTTGAGTGGACTTATTTTGGGAATTTGCGCCTATTCTTTTTTATGTTCGCCTGATGCTTGCGATCGATTTTGGTTGAAAGAACCACAGTATCGCGGTTAGCATCAGTCGTGAGTCTTATCAGCATGAGTCATGTTATTTCGTACGTGTAGCCTGTCATTGATTTATAAGAAGTTATCACATCATAAAAAAACTTTTGTCATAAGATATTTTTTCCGCATCAGACATAAATTTGTAAATTCCAAAATCAGAGGAGTTAGTGTTTGCATTAGCTGTCAGATGAATGGGGGTGCGTGCAATTAGAAATTGGAATGAGTAAAAAAACACAACAGATGGCCTTGTTAATTCAGAAATAGTGAATTCAAAAATCATTATTTAAATGGATATTTTTTTAAAGCCGATTTAGTATCAAAACAAATTTTGTTTTGAGGTTTGAAAATTGTTTCGCGACTAAAAAATTGAAAATTAAAAAATTGAAAAAAGCTACTAGACGCAGACACAAAATTCATAGGCCAAAAGAGGACTTGTCCTCCTTAAAGAGGACGTCTGTTCAGCCTTATCAGAAACATTTCTGAAATGTTTTTTAAACAGATGTTTCCTTGGTGTGGACACACCTTAGGGTTTCAATTTCAACCTAGACTGTAATGCATATTTCGTTTGTGGACGAAGCCGTATAATCATAACAGGACTTCATCACTGAAAATGATATTGATTATCATCTCCTTCTAACATTTCTTAAGCTCAATCATGGCTGTTGCAGTAAACCAGATGTAAATTCGAAGGCGTTGCATCTGAAGCCACAGTTTGACAATTGAACGACCTTTTTAGGGATGAAAAAGATTCTTCCAAAAATGTATTTGAAACACTTTTGGCCAGTTTCACGGATACAGTTTAAAAAAAAAAATCCCTGTCAATAAAATCAAAAATCCCAATAAATCGAATTTTTTTTAGGTTAACAATTTAAAATGCGCATTTTCCTAAAATATATTTTTCTAGAAAATTTAATATCTCATAGATACATTATTGAAAGGAGCACAAAAATCATATACATAAAGACATTGCATTGAATGATGGAATCAAGGCTCTCTTAAGTTTATTATTATTGATATTCAATTTAAACTTGTGTGTGGCTTTCTCATACACACTAAGGGCACAATTTTTGATTGGCTAAAAAAACCATATCATTTTGTTTCACTTATTCTTTTTCTTTTTAGTCGTTTGATGTAAAAATAAAATAAAATTTAAAAATGGATCTTTTGTCTGTTGTAGGAAATGATGGCATAGAGAAGACCCAGGTGGTCTTTTATTTCAATTAATTTAAAAATGCTTTTTGCAAAAGAGGGTGGATATAATATTATTGAATTGAGTTATCACGTTCAAATCGTAAATAAATTTAAAAAAAATGTAAGGCTCATTGTGTTTCTATTATGTATAAAATTACTTTTAAGTTTTCTGTGAGCTTTGATGTAAAAGTAATGGATTTCATTTCAGTTCATTCAATTACCTAAGTATTTATTGTTAACTTAGTAGGAAGAGTATTTATTTACAAATTTGCTTTCGAGTCGTGTCTTATTTTTAAATATTTTTAGACCTGGAATGGGGACCACAACTCTCACTTACAGCTTCACCTTAAAGCTCTACTTTACCTATGTACTATTTGGAGATCTCTAGTCGTGTCAAGTATTCACGTTTACAATTGCGGGAATCTCATTAAGTGTTATTGTGAATTATGTCGAAAGGATCACTTTGATGAGATCTGATTTCTCATAACATCGTTTTTTTACGAAAATCAAGAAGGCCCTAAAAGAATATTTTACCGCGCCCCTGGACAAGATTTTTTGTTTTGATTTCATCTCAAGTATCTCAAATAAATGGAATTTTGAAAAATCAGGTATCTGTTGTTGCATATAGAGTTTTGCAATATTCCTTCAAATATGATGGTGAAAAGGTCTTGATCCGCATGCGCTGTTATCATCATTCTGCACAGACTGGTAGGTTTTGGCAGGGATGCCAAAAAAACATAGTTATAGACATATGTGATTCAACTATACAGGGTCATTTAATCAAATCTTGTGCGTGGGTTAAAACAGTACATAAATCGTACCTCCTTTAAGAGGGGAGAGGCAACTTTCTAAAAAAAACATTACTTAAAAGACAAAACAGATAGAAAAATAACGTTTACACCCAGAAGGCCGGAAATATTTCTAATATTTTTGAATAAAGTTGTTTTATGGAACAGTTTTAAAACAATTTTCAATCCAAAATTTTAAAATAAAAAACTAAAATAAAATATTTCAAACAATGTTTTTCAAAACGAAGCTTTTTTAAATACTGCCTTCGTTTTTTTAAAATACAATGTCTTAATGTCTTAAATGTCTTTGATTAAAAAAAAAGGAAAGTTACCAAAACTTATGTTTTCTTATACAATTTTGTTTCCGGGGTCAAAGATCGCTTGAATAAGAATGAAATAAAGATCATCTGCAGCACCAGCAAACGTATGTATATTGAAGAAATTTTAATTTTCCCGACGTAATTAATCCTTTGTAAAGGGTGTTCTTTTTAGACGTTCTGGCAATACTTTTTTCGGAGTTGGTCTTTTTGACAGTTATCACTTGATTTATGCTCAACTTGGTTTGCCATTTCATAATGAATACTCTTGAACAATTTTTGCAAATAGTGCAAATTTATTACCAAAATAATGGTTCGGTTAGGTGGAGCAGAGTATCCAAGAAGACCCGAATGAGTCCATCTGTCATCGCGCGCAATAATTGGAGCTGTACCCATCCATTTTGTGGAAAAATTGAAGTCGAACGACCATCAAGCGCGTCGCACGTTCGGTGAATGGGCCCAAAACGAGATGGCTACCGAACTCGATTTTCAAAAAATTGGAAAAATTGGGCCTCTCCGATGGAATTTATTCGAGCCAGTCGCGGCGGGCACTTGCCCGATATTATTTTCAAATAAATATTTTTAATAAAGCTACATTTTTGGCCATAACATTAAATAATATGCGTCTTATTTCTCATTGAAAACCACCCTTTACTATGCTGCGAGTGTCCCAGAATAAAATATAGAAAATTCTCCTTTATCACTTGACACCAATACTAGAGTTAACCTCCAACGGAAGAGTTCAGAATTAAATAAAAGAGCAATCGGAGTCTGATACTGAACACAAAAACAAAATTAAAACGGACGAAAAGGTATTGTGACGTTTTTAGCCTGGGGTTCGACATATAAAACTCAATCGAAATTCAAAATAATAAAACAAATCTCTTTATTTTATGAAACACAACGTCTTTCAGTTTAAATAACACCAAATTTAACTTATTTCACTTATTCACAATTCAAATACGTTTTTATAATTCAGCACTTTATATTTAATCTCAATTCAATCACTTTTTACTAACGTTTCCAGTTGTTAACAATTCCACTTTCGAAAATAAACTGAACTTTCAATGCCATCTACTCTTGTATTTATACAAGTTTACAAGCTTCTGGAAGCTTCTGTCTGGTTCTGGCACAATCTAAGCTTTCGGTACTAATTCGAGTCTCGAATTAGTACTTCAAGTTCAATTTAGTACTCAGTTAAAACATATTGCAAATATGTAGCATACTTTTAGGTGCATGGTTGTTGTACACAATAAATGTTGGTTGTTGTACACAATGAATACAACAGATATCGTTAGTTTACAAAATGTATCCTCCGAATATCTAAACTTGTATGTTATATTGTAGTACGACAGTTTAGTGCTCAAATTGTTTCATAATTATGTCAAATAGCTCTGAGAAACTTTACTCTGTTCACTCAGAGCCTGGTCAGTGCTCAGCTTAAAGATAAAAACCGCCTAATTACATATATGTTATATGTATGTGCGTTTGAAACCGATTTAAAATGTGGTGTGTATTATGTTACTTGGTTTAATACTGGACTTTTGTGGCATAAAAATGCACTGATTTGAATCAGTGCTTTAGGCACCTACATAATATAACAAATATTGTAGGAAAATGAGATGACAATGATCGAACCCAAACAATTAAATATTTTTTTTGTCGGATATACTTTCCTACCACAAAAAAAGTACACCAATTTTCTTGAGACCTCATCAAAATTTTGGAACACTAGAATTTCTAGTTTTCTCTAAACTGGATGAAACAGAAGGAATAGCCAACTAAAATAACCGATTCTGAAAGCCAGAATTCCAAAAGTAACTCAAAATCGTAAATTAAATTGTATACGAAAAAATGGAAAGAAAATCCAAGTACTTCGCCATGGATGAAAACAATGAAAAAGATTTAAATAAATAAAATCTAAATTCCAAATTCTTAACTAGTTTCATTTTTTACGGGCCTTCATTCTACCAGTGCAAAATATGCAAAACTGATGGCAAAACAGCCTCTTCTGCCGTTAATGCTCATATGAAACCAACTAAACATATCAGCATAGCATCAACTCTTAAAAAGCAACCTTCTTTTAGAAGTGCAATTGCATCAAGTATTAGTAATTCCACTAACGTCAAAGTAATAGAAATCGAATTAAGCCTAAGCGCCTTTATCGCAGAATATAATTTGACATTTAATATAATGCTACATCTATGTTCTTTGGTCAAAAGAACGGCGATAGGAGCAGACGCAGCAAGGAGAATAAAATGCGGAAGAACGAAAGCAACTATGCTGGTAAAAAACGTCCTTGGATTGGAAAGAAAAAATGTGTTACTTCAATTTTTAAGGACAGAACATTTTTCTTTGATCGTGGATGAATCAACGGACAGAACTTGTGTGAAGCAACGGTAAACGGAAAACGGATGGGCAAACACAATTGAGTTTGTTCTAAATTAAAACAAGATTGTCCGAAATAATTTTTTTTGAAATGCGTTTGTCACTCATTTCATCTGGCTGCTATGTGTGCTCCAAAATTCCAAATTCTGTTGAAAAACTTATGCGCGATGTTTATTCGTTTTTTTTAGCTCCAGCCCAAAACGTGTGTTTGAGTTTAAGACTTTTCAAGAATTGTGGCAATTAAAACCGAACAAAATACCAGACAGGCTTTCTTTAAATCAATGTGTTAATATTATTTTGAAACATTTTGTACCACTTCAAGGTGCAGGATCAATTTTATTCTGTGATGGGTGGCAAACTCATTAGCCAAGAACTCGACAATCCTTTCACCCAACTTTATTTGGAATTTTTGACGTATATTTTACCGTCGTTTATATAAGTCAATACAGAAATGCAAAGTGAGGAAACAAAAATTCATGTTATCTATAAAAGAGTTATATATGTCTCATGGCGAACAACACGGCTGGCCTATATCAAATATGTCATTCGCTGCAGCTAAATGGGGAGGTGGCTGGCTTAAGGATCAACGCAAATAAGACCAAAATAATGACTCTAAGGCAGGGACCCATCGAGGAGGTCACGCAGTTTAACTAAATGGGCAGTTTCATAGCACTCGATGGCGGAACGGACCTGGATGTAAACAATAGAGTAAACAAAGCCCGTAGTTCATTTGGAATCCTTTCTCCTGTGTGGAACTCCAGCAAAATACCGCTACGCACCAAGTTGAGACTCTTCGAATCCAACGTAAAATCTGTGCTGTTATATGCTTCAGAAACATGGAAATGCTCTGTAATCATCTCGAGCAGGCTGCAAGCCTTCGTTAACCGTTGTCTGCGGTACATTCTGAAGATCCGGTGCCCGCAAACCATATCGAACGCTGAACTGTGGAATAGGACCGGACAGAGAAAATTGGACGCCGACATCAGACAACGGAAGTGGCGTTGGATAGGCCATACACTGAGGAAACCTAACGACAACATAGCGAAGCAATCCTTCGAATGGAATCCTCAGGGTAATAGACGCGTTGGAAGATCGAAAACAACTTGGAGGTCATCTGTTTTGGGGGAAGCTCGATCTCAAGGTTTTCAATCGTGGCCACAGCTAAGGTCAGTCGCGGCGAATCGGGACAGATGGAAGGATCTTGTTGCTGCCCTATGCTCCAGAAGGAGTTGAAGCGCTGCATTGCAGCCGGATAACATATACAAAAGAGTTGCTAATTTTTATAAAACTATTTTGGAAAACTATTTGAATTTTCAGTACGTGCGGGATAATGATGCAGCTATTTAAAAACATGATAGCCAAAAAAGATGTGGCAATTCTAGAACCTTCAAAACTGGTAAAGAAACAGTCAATAATACCACTTACACTGCATTTTCCTCGTGAATGCAATGAAAATAACTATAATGATATTTATTTGGACTTTAGAGTCTCCAGAAATTTAGATATTGATGCTGATGCTGCAAATATTTTTGAGTTTTGTAGAAAGGTATTTCAATTGGAAAAAGGAGATGGTTCCCTTTTATGAAAAAAAATTTTATACCACATTTTATGCTTGCCACATTCTTCGGCAACTGTTGAAAGGATTTTTTTGTCAATTAATTTAAATAAGACGATGCTCAGAAATAGGCTAAATCAGAAACTTTAAGTGGACTTCTGCACACAAAATCGCTTTTTAAAAATAAAAAAATGATATGATCTGCAATTCAAACAAACACACATATCCTTGTTTCAAAAACTAATCCCGATCAATGTTGAAAGATTTATTATTAGGTTTTCAAAAACCGGCCTCATCAAAAGATTATAATTAAGTAGGTATTCAAGAACTGTTGTTGTGCCATTAAACTGGAGATCACACACAATTATCAAGAATCGATCGCAAGACACATGACATAGTTCGATTATTGCTAAAGGTTCCTCATGTGTCATACGTTACACTTTAAAAGGAACAGCAATCGAACTATGTCAACCAAACAACAAAACAACGACATGGGTCATATTGCAAGCATAAACAATACTGACCCATGGAGTGCAAGTATGTCAATTACAAATTATGGTGCACTCGTTGTTTAAATAAACAATATGTGTCAAGGCAAGTGAAGTTAAGTAGAATGCGTGGTCGACTTGAAAAAAGTGATGATCTAGGTTTCGGAATAGATATCGAAGGAAATAATGAGTAGAGTTTGAGTCACTCTGATTTCGAACGTTAACTAAACCGAGTCGTTTTTCTTTCTCCCGGAACATAACCCTGTGTATGCTTTGTCTATATCATACACAAACGTACTTATACCTCATTTTAGATAGATAGATAGATAGATATTTTATTTAATAGATAATACAATTTTGTAGGTTTATATATTGTGTTTTTAGCACAGCTTGTACAGAGATTTGATAATTTGTATCTTACTACTGAAAAAAATATTATAAATGAATTTGCAGAATATGAAAAAAAAAATTTAATTTATTTGAAGGAAAACTATTAGTAAAAACCTCCATGTAAGAATAGAAGAAGAAAAAATAATAATAATAATAGTTAAGAAGCTTATATACTAATATCACAGGATTTACAGACAGAAACTAAATTCAATTCTTAAGTAAATAAATTAATAACTATAAAAATAAATAATTAAATAACTAAATAAATAAATAAACAGATTATTATATAAATAAAAAAATATTTAAAAAAAAAAAACAAAACAGATAAACAAAACAGAGTAACAAATAATTACATAAATAAATAAATAAAGCAAAAATAAATAAACCAATAAACAAATAAATAAATAGGAACAAAAATAAGAAAAAAATATATAAACAAATAAATAAGTTAGTAAATAAATAGATGCATGAATATCAATATTAACAATATTAAAAGTTACAGACAAAGTAAATAATTTAAATAAATTAACATATATTACGTACATTTCAATAATTTATAAACAAAGAGACCTTTTTATAGGATTTTCAGATAAATTACATTTTTGAAAGAATTTTTCATTAAGAATCTTAACTTTTTTTGCAATGGGAAGTACATCAGCTTTTTTATGAAGCTCGAGAGTAGAATAAAACCACGGAAGATTTAAAATCATTTTTAATACTTTGTTTTGCGAAATTTGTAGTTTTTTTATGTGCATCTAAGCACAAGAACCCCATACTGGTGACGCGTACAGTATCATGGCTTGAAATATTACTCAGGGGATAAAGCATTTTAGTAGCAATCTTTATTTTCGTGTTAATGTTTGAAATGTGATTTCTAAAAGTCAGAGTTTTGTCTAAAGTTACTCCGAGATACTTAACTGTATCGACCCAATTGATTTCAGTGTTTTCGAGCTCTATATTTTTGCTGGGCAAAAAGCAATTTTTTCTTTTTCTCGTGAAAAACATAGATTGGCTTTTTTCAGCGTTAATTTAAATTTTCCAATGTTTATAATATTCAAAAATGATATTAAGCGCTCTCTGTAGTTTAATTTCTATGACACCACCTAGTTCATGTGACAAAAAAATGGCAGTGTCATCTCCATACATGGCCAATTCACAATCTGGTATATCAGGAAGATCGGCAGTGAACAAATTATATAACAGGGGAGCAAGAACCGATTCTTGTTGAAAAGTCATTGCTTAAATAGACCATAAAGTATCTATTTGTTAAGAAACTTTGAATCAGTTTAATGAGATAAGGAGGGAATCTAAATTTGATAAGCTTATAGATGAGCCCATCATGCCACACTGAATCAAAGGCTTTCTCAATATCAAGTAGTACTAGCCCAGTGGACTCCTTAGAAGATAAACTACTTTTAATATGGTTACAAATCCTTAGGACTTGATGTGAGGTTGAATGATCTTCCCTGAAACCAAATTGTTCCAATGGCAATATATTTTGGCTCGATATGAAATCCTGTAATTTTATTTTTATAATTTTTTTAAAAATTTTACTCCAACTGTTCAGAAGGCTGATCGGCCTGTAACTCTGGGCATTATTTGTACTTTTCCCTAATTTAAGAATGGGTATAATCTTAGCAACTTTCCAATCGTCAGGAAAGTACTGTATCTTTAAACAAGCATTGAATATGTATGTCAGATACTTGAAACCATTTTTGGGTAATTGTTTTAGAATCTGGTTGTTTATTTTGTCAACTCCTGGAGATTTATTGTTTTTGAGACTAGCTATAAAATATTCCACATCCTCATAAACAATTAAATTATCAATTTTATTTAAATTAATTTATTTGTTTGTTTTTTTAATACGTACAAATTCCTGTTTAATACTTTAACTATACATAGAATTATTTAAATATGCTAACTTCTTTCAAAACGAAAAGAGTCTTTTTATATTAAATATTTATGTTATTATATTATCATATCTAATATTTTCAAGACAGAAAACAGACATATGGTAGGCAACATTATACGACAATTGCCCCCCCCCCCCACATGTAAGGCATCATTACTTTTACAATTAACTTAGTAAAAACTTAAATGAACTTCCACAATTAAAAATGAGATCCCGGATATTTTTTTGGCAAATTAAAAAGTCAAAACAAATTAATTAAAATATTTTTTTAAAACAGGTAGGAATCTTTAAAAACTGTGTAGTAGAAAAAAATCTTTGAAAAATACAGATCTTCTTCTCTGTCAAAAATATTTACAGCAAAATTATTACAATACATACTTCCAAAAAACATACACATCTGTTCTCAACCTCTAAAAAAATTGCCTTCGACAAACCAGGAAACTCCTAGCATTCCCGACCAAAGTCAAAAGTATTCCTTCGAAAGTCTTAATTCCATTTGTGGTGTGAGAAATAATTCGATTGGACTACCAAACACCTTCATCGCATTGCATACAATTCCAAAGTTACTTCGAAAACAAGGATATTGAATATTTGTTTTGAAAAAAAAAAAAATTAACGTATTTACCAAAAGAAAACAGTATAAATAAATTTAAAGTATCTACGAGCAAACATACTAGTGCATACCGAGCGCGATTTAAAAAGTTCCACTTGTGTTTTCTCTACTTTGTCTAGGATACCAGATGTGGTAGTTCCCAAGATGATTAGGAATGGAAATAAAAATGAAAAGAATGTAATGCCCTTTTGCGCGCAGAGTGATCAAAGCATTCCATAACAATAGGATCCAATGAGCTTAATGTGGTATAAGAATCCTTACAATGGAATGAAAGCGTTTTTTACAGTTCTAGCTACGTTGTCATCCCGTTAGATTTAAAATTGTGAGGTAAGCATGAAAATAAAGGTAAAAGTATCCAAGGTGACAACTAAGACAATAGTCGGGACTGGGGAGAACTTAAGGAATGATTTGAAAAGAGGTTTATTTGTCTGCACAAACTATTATTTGTGAATACAATTTATAATAATAATTCATTAGGTGAAAAAAGGATAGCAAAGTATTGTAGCTTCTGCTTTTTTCCTAGTCCTAGAAAAGATTCGCCATCAAGGAATGAAAATCCAAAAGTTTTGTCATTTTGGCAAGCAAAATAAATTATTGCAGTTTGTAATCAAGTGAGACGAGAAAAAATACTAGTTTCTTGAACTTATTGGGAAAAGCATCATAAACACTGAATTAATCCCTAACAATTGTTTTGTATTAATTTGTTCATAATGCAAACGGTTTTTCTCAGATTATCGAATGATTTAAGAAAGAGTTGGTTGTCTGTAAAGTCGGTTTACGGATAATTTCAAGTGATAACATCATAAGAAAGCATTGATGGCTGGAACACTAACGCTAACTCCAACCATAAGCCCTCTCCTTAAATCCCCACACCCCCAATATCTACATCTACTTTCTACTTTGACAAGACTCCGCCTATTTTGTATTTCTTTTTCTCTTCTTGTTCTTTTTTAATGAGAGGAATTATTTTTGGAATTTGCGCCTGAAAAAAATGGCCCACAAACCCTCTCCTTACATCCACAAACACCCCCAATATATACAATCTACTTCCTACTTAAAAAAAACTCCGCCTATTTTGTATTTCTTTTTCTCTTCGTGCTTTTGGAATTTTGAGTGGAATTAATTCGGAAATTTTCGCCTGTTCTTTTTCATGTTCGCCTGATGCTTGCGATCGATTTTGGTTGAAAGAACCACAGTATCGCAGCGTGCGTCACTTTCTGATCAGCATTATCAGCATGAGTCTTATCAGCATAAGTCATGTTATTTCGTATGTGTACCCTGTCATCGATTTATAAGACCGTTATAACGTCAAAAAATCGAAATTTAAACCAAAACACTACCTGTTTATTCATAAAATTTCAAAAAGCTTTAATTATAATTAAAATTAAGTTATTCTTTGTCAATAGCAGTATACTTTATTTGAAATAATTGAAATATGGCTTATCCGTAATACTCGCTTATTGATGCAAGGACCCGACGAAGCTTATGATAAGTGGAAGTGTATTAGCTCACAGGTCAAATGTGTTAGTCAAATCTCAAATCCCAAATATACGAGTACTCAAATCAGCACAGCACCTCTAAAATTTGTTTTTATTTTTTTATTAATTCGGGCGCAAAAGGGATTTGCGTTGCCCTTATAATTTTTAATGCACTGCGCGAGCTTTAGAAGTTAGGGAAGGAGGGACAACAGAAGGTGTCTATTAACATTTGTTTCTGAGTGGATTTAAATTGTAATGGCAAAGAAAAACCTGGGCGGATAAGCTTTTCCAAATTCGTGTTGTTCGGCTAAAAAAAGAATCCCTAAATTTCACGGTACGTTGGAAATTGGGCTCAAGGGTGAACTGTTAAACATTCCTTGCCAGACGAATATTACAAGTTAAATTATTAAGGGGAGGAATACAGCTGGCTACTTCGAGTGAACATTTTTTATAAAAGAAACGATAAAATAAAGAAAGACATGAAACATTGTGTCGATGTTCGAGATTGTCTCATCGGCAGTTCTATTTCCTATCAATCTTAACGCTCGCTGTTGTATTCTATCAAGCAGGTGAAATGATGTTTGCGAAGCACCTGCCCAGAGGTGGGAGTTAGCGATCTCAAATTTATGTTCGTTCCAACGGAGGTCGGCGTTGACACAAATACCGAGTACTGAGAGCTTTTCGGTTTCTTCGATGCCATTCATGGACAATGGCATTGGGGGTATGTTTAGCTTTAACGACAAAAGACAGCATTGAGTTTTCGAAGCATTAAACCCTACACGATTCTTATTACCCTATTTGACAATGCTATATAAATCGGAGTTTAATGAGCTTGGCATACGGTACCGTTGCAATTGTACGTCCGAAGGCGAAGGACGTGAAATATGGAACGAATATAAAAAGCTGAGGTAGAGTCGTCAACAAAACAGTTGAGTGGATTAGAAGTAAAAGACAGAAGATCATTTATAAAAATGAGGAAAAGAGTCGGAGACAGAACAGAGCCCTTCACTTCACTTTAAAAGCATTCGTCAGTTTTGGTTTATTCGCGTAGACCTGCGATTTTATGAAACCCGATATAAAATTAGTTATCATCGTTCCCTGGCTCTGGCATTTCAGGGTGATCACCTCATCAACATCTATTTCGAAAAAGTTCTGCCTCAGTTTCTACTGTATATTTTCTAGCACCTCGACAAAGTTCTCGGCCAATCTTATAAACTAATAAACAATAGATTTGGCAGATGCAACTAAAAAAAAAATCTGTAAACAATATGGAACTACTTGTGTTTTTCAGTGTGATGAATTAATAAAAACCTTAATCCAAAACACGCTAGACAAATGCTGTTTTCCATCTTCTAGAAAAAATTCCAGAAGAGTAGGAGCGATGGAAAAGCTTACGCGGTGGATTTGCCAGTGTGAAAGAACCCCTTTTTAGAAGACTGGGGGGTATACCATCAGGGCCAGCGGATGTTTGTAATGTGTATATCAAGATCTTTGAGAACTGTTGCTACTGTACGAGTGCGGAAAAAATCTGTCCCATGGAAAAATGTACATTCCCAAGTACAGGAGGGGCAACGTTGCTGTGAGGCAGCGAAAATGACTGCAAACAAGTTTGCCGTCTCTGAATAGAAAATAGGATTTTCATTAGGGATGAGCGTTGGAACAGAAGAAGTTGAAGAGTTTGTAATAGTTTTTACAAATGATCAAAAAATTTTACTAACTTTGGGACATTGCAGAATATTTTGCCGTAATTTTTGGTCATGCCAATATTTGGTTCTTTTAATAACGGTGTTGTCAATTAAGACATGGAGTCGAATTATAACTATGGACATTAATACCAACAGTTTAAATGAAAAATTCGTTTCTTTACTATCGCAAACTACTATACTTAATAAGTACTGGAACCACTGTTTACTTTTGTAGATCAAGAAGATATTTACGTTTAGTCTTAGCCTGCAGGGATATACTAAATTCATTCTTTATTTCTAAACATAATTTTAGTGATTCGGTAACACAATCATTTTTAGATCACTTTCATTTTTAATCAAATTTTAATGGCATGTGAATATCCTGACCTGTCGAAGCTAGTGAAATTATACCTTTTCTCAAAAGTGCAAAAGGTGATGAATCTCGACTTATTTCGAGTGTACCCTTCTTTTCAAAAGTTTTTGAAAGAATTTTACAAAAGGAAATCAGTGAATATTTCCTACAAATTTGCTTCCGTATAAAGCAATGTAGAATTGCAGTGTAATATAACGTTACCGATGATATACGACAGGCGTTAGATAGGGAAGCAATACAACCTTACAGCAGCTCTTTGTTAATTCCTCGGATTTTCTACCAAATGTTTGTGACGTGCCGCAAGATTCCATTCTTGATCCACTTTAATTTTTGATGTATATGAATATGATTGAACATCCAAACGTGAATAAAAACTACTCATCCCAAACGTGTTCATATGAAGTCCAACTATGCCTCCGACTATAATTAAACATGGTCTTATTTTAAACCTCAAGAAGTCAAAATAGTCTCAAAAAATTAATTTAATCTTTCTTATTTTCTCCGAATGTGTTGAGCAATGCTCCTCCTATTCGTTGAAACACCGAAAAACCTCGTTGTGAAATCCAATCGCTTTTTTCATAATGTTCAACATATCTTGTGGATAACTCAATATTTCACACCCGTAAACACCCGCTTATAACTTGCTGAGATACTTATTATTCCGATTTCAAATTAAATTAAGTGTCGGAAATATATTTCATCACACTTAGGCTCAGTGCACACTTGCGTCATTTTGACGCAGCGGTGACGCTTTTGCGTCTTACATTACTCACAAATGACGCGGCGGCATCTGACGAGTGTGTGCACCACTCTATTTATTTGTGAGTACTGTAAGACGCAAAAGTGTCACCGCTGCGTCAAAATGACGCAAGTGTGCAACGGGCCTTAAACTTAAGTATTTTTCCCTCCGTCAACTGAAAGTGCGTTTAAAATTTGCTGGCCGAAGCATACATCTAAATAAAATTTCAATTTCATCAACTTGCATAGTCAACATTTTTTGTTTACCTAAAACAACAACTTTCTACATCCGCCTCTACCTCTTCCCGCCCAATAAATAACATTAGACGCAGTTGCGAATTTCCTGATGCATAAAATTCCCATGTTACCATACTTCTCAGGCTAGGCATGCTGAACCTACTCGAATGTGTGATTATAAATTCAGGAACACCTGCAGTTTAATTAGCTTGAAGTTCGGTGTGAAATTATACTGCCATACCATGTAGTCCTGAGTCCTCCTTCTGCATTCAACATCCTTCTCTAAGGGATACGCGTGCTCTAGCTAATGCTAATGCACAAAGTGGGGTTGCAAATAATGTGTGTAATTGTTTTTTGAACCATAGCTACATTGTATAGGCATTAGAGAAATATGCAACTGTTTTCTGTTGGCAAATTATGCTTAATCTAAATTAATTTTTAAATAATTTGAATTGTTGTTTGTTTTGCTCTGGCTTTAATAAATGAAATGTTTTACCATTTTTATTTTATTTAGTTGTTCTTTTTTAATCGCATTGACAGATAGTTAAAGGATTTAATTATTTTTTTTATTCTGTGTGATTTGATTCCAATTTTTGTTTTTTTTTTATAAAAGTTCCGAGAGTGATCAAAGAAGAATCCTTACAGAGAAAATCCTTTTTCAATTTAAATTGGATTTCAATTAAATTGATACCTAGTTTGGTATTGATTTCAAGTAGGTATGCAATAAATCGAAACAGTTAACTTTGATAGTGCAAGTATCTGTTTTGATGATTGCAAGGACCTTTCAATTCGGAGTGTTAAAGGTACGTTTAGTAAGTTGTAATTAAATCTTGTATTCAAATATATAAAAGCATTCAAAAGTGTTTTAATAAACAAACACTTTTGTTGTAACTCGATCCTTATTTGAATGTGCAAGAAAGAGATTACTAAAAAGCTAAGGTAACTGCAATAACTTTTCGAAAGGAGATCACTAAACAGAACCTTTGACGATGAACTGAAACTGAATACAATAATTGCCAATATTAAAACAGTTCGGGTGCAGAATTAAAAGGAACAATTTTGACCCTTCTCTGGTATTGATGGATACCAGAAAAGTCTGCTATATACAATAACTTTAGCAATCGTTTGTATGTAAAGAGTTTCTGCAAAACCTTAAAACAGAAAGAAGTTGTTTATTAAATTTCGTTTGAAAATGTGTGTTTCGCTTTTGTGAAAATCTGATTTTTTTATGAAACGTTGCGTTCAAATCTGGCCATAATTGCCAATATTAAAACAGTTCGGGTGCAGAATTAAAAGGAACAATTTTGACCCTTCTCTGGTATTGATGGATACCAGAAAAGTCTGCTATATACAATAACTTTAGCAATCGTTTGTATGTAAAGAGTTTCTGCAAAACCTTAAAACAGAAAGAAGTTGTTTATTAAATTTCGTTTGAAAATGTGTGTTTCGCTTTTGTGAAAATCTGATTTTTTTATGAAACGTTGCGTTCAAATCTGGCCATAATTGCCAATATTAAAACAGTTCGGGTGCAGAATTAAAAGGAACAATTTTGACCCTTCTCTGGTATTGATGGATACCAGAAAAGTCTGCTATATACAATAACTTTAGCAATCGTTTGTATGTAAAGAGTTTCTGCAAAACCTTAAAACAGAAAGCAGTTGTTTATTAAATTTCGTTTGAAAATGTGTGTTTCGCTTTTGTGAAAATCTGATTTTTTTATGAAACGTTGCGTTCAAATCTGGCCATAATTGCCAATATTAAAACAGGTCGGGTGCAGAGTTAAAAGGAACAATTTTGACCCTTCCCTATACTATAACTTTAGCAATACTTTGCATATAAAGAGTTTCCGCAAAACCTTAAAACAGAAAGAAGTTGTATATTAAACTTCGTTTGAAAATGTGTGTTTCGCTTTTGTGAAATATTTGTTTGGCAAAAAAAATCTGAAATTTTTCTGAAACGTTGCTTTCAAATTTAGCCTTTCATATGAAAGAGTGCAATATATGAACACATTTCGTCCCTACAATGCAGAACTAGCCTGAGTCACAATTTTAAAAAAATTCAGAAGAGCGATTTTAAAACTTAAAATTATATTTACTAGTAAATTACTTCAAGAAACACCTTGGCGTAAAAAACATATACGTATATCCTTTTTAATTTTTGATTTTGAGTTTTTTAAGAAGCATTCAATTTTAAGTTGGTTTAGGGACATAGGATTATTGTTCATCATTATTATGAGTGCAGAACAATCTTATCTCATCAACGTGTGCATAGGATCCGCTATTTCAGCTATTTGGTTTTCGAGTATGAACATAGGATTAAGGTTGGATGCGGTCAGGCGAAGATTTCGGGTGTTATACCCAGTACGGTCTAGAAAAAACGACGCTTGAAGAGCATATCATCGACACCGGAGAGGCGATTCCAGTGAAACAGGGTCATTATCCTGTCTCTCCAGCGATACAAGCCTTTCTGTCTGACGAGATAGATAGAATGGTAAGTCTTGGAGTAATTGAGGAGAGTGAGAGCCCGTGGAGCTTGCCAGGAGTCCTAATTCAGAAGCCCGGCAAAAATCGACTGTGTTTGGACTCGCGAAAGTTAAACTCCCTTACGAAGAAAAATGCATATCCTCTCCAAAATCTCGAATGCATCTTCAGTCGTCTCCACGATATTATTTTTATTAGTAGCATCGATCTCAAAGGATAAGAAACCGTGTCTTCGTGTACCTCGACGATCTGCTCGTCATAGCCCCGGATTTCGATGTCCATATCGCCTTGCCAGAGGAAGTTGCTGAGTGTTTAAACAAAGTTGGCCTCACCATCAATGTAACCAAGTCCAAGTTCTGCTTCAAAGAATTAAAATACTGAGGCTTCATTGTATGTGGGGGTAGACTCAAGACTGATCCCGCTTAAGTCTAAGCAATTGAGAATTTTCCAATACCAAAATCAGCAAAGCAAGTCCGTAGGTTGCTAGGCCTAGCAGGGTGGTATCGTCGGTTTATACGGGAATTTTCGACCTTGACTGCTCCAATCACGGATACTCTGAAAAAGACTAATGCTAAATTTAATATGACGGAAGAGGCTTTGGAGGCTTTTGGGAAGTTGAAAAAAGCTTTAACGACAGCCCCGGTACTGATACATCCAGATTTCACTAAGTGTAGGAACAGTTTTTCCTTGCATCATAGACTGGAAAACAACGTAAGTTTGATTTCGTTTACACCGATGGATCTAAAAATGATCTTGGGACGGCCTTTGCCGTTTCCAACCAGAACGGGACAATTATTTCAAAAGGACTTCTAAGACATTCTGCTTCTGTCTTCTCAGCCGAAGCTATGGCTGTTTTGAAAGCAATCGAGATATCTGGTTCCAAAAAAACAATAATCTGTACCGATAGCCTTTCTATATTAGAAGCTGTCCGCAATGATGGAAACCGAACGCTTTTTCCAGAGATTATTCGCAACAAGATAATTGGCAGCCAAAAATGTAAAAAAAAACTTATGTGGATTCCCGGACACGTTGGCATAAAAGGTAATGAAGCAGCAGACTTAGCAGCAAAATCTGCAATAAATGAATCTTTATCTACGTTTCATATTCCAAACAACAAGGATACAAGAAAAGAAATTAATAGCTATTGGAATCGGAAACTAAACGACGACGATTGGGTGCAATACATACACCATTACTCCCGTATTAACCCAAATGCTGAAAAAGCCAACTACCCAACTCTATGCTCAGGGAAAAAAATCAAAATTTTTCTGCGCCTTAGATTGGGCCACACTTACACCACACACGGGTATCTGATAACGAAAACTGAACCTGCAAACTGTCATCTATTCTATATTTTTGAAAAGTAAATAAAAATCTATATTTTGCAAGTTAAAAAAAATTGCAGATTTTCAAAAATCTAATCAAGATTAGTTTTTTGTGCAATACTATTCCCTGATGCGTTTCATCAATTATCTCTTGAGAGAAAATGATTGACCAAATTTTTACCGGCTCCCGGACTATTAGTACATTTTCATAAATATTTAATAATATTATTTCTCTAATAATTAAAAGGAAATATATGTATATATAAGTTAATTATTCTTTTTTTTATAAAACAAAAAAAAAAGTTGCGGGAAGTTTCAGAGATGGAACTTTTGTCATAAGGACAAAAAATTCAAACTTTTCAATATATAATTGAAAAATGAAAGTTGGTGAAACGCCCACACTTTTCACTTTGCAAAAAAAAAAACCGAAATTTAAAATGGGATACCCACATTAAAAACTTAGTAAATACTCTTAAGCAAAGAAACAACGCATTAAAAATGATTTGCTCAAAGCGAAAAGGACCACATATTGAAACTGCACTTCAAATTGCGAAAACATTGATCGAAGGTTCGTTACAACATAGTTTAACTATATTCATGTGGACATCGAACAGAAATATTAAACAAAATTGACACAGCCATCAATGAGTGCTATCGAACAGCATCAGGAGCTTTAAAAAGTACAAATATAGAAGCTCTTAGACTGGAATCAGGTTATGAATCTTTCTCAAATTTAGGGAAGAGAAGAGCAGTGAATTTAATCAGTTAAGCACTGACAGACATAACACATCCATTGTTCAATGCTTCTAAAGAAGTAATTTCTAACCCTAAAACTAATAAAAAGAATTCCATCTCAGCTCCTAGCAAAATGGTGTCCTTGGTATCCCCCTGTCCTTGGTATATTTTCTTCCGACATACTCTTCAATGCAGACACACTACCTTCTTGGAAAAGAAACATTTTACCGATAAACACCAAGCTCGCAAACTACAAAAAGGAAAACACGCCAGACAAAACTTTTAGGATGCTTCATGAAGAAATGATTGCTACTATCAATGCTGATAGAATATTTTACACCGACGGCTCACATAAGGAGAATAACTGGTGATCATACGCAGTTATAGAATATCAACCAAATGCGCATACCCAGACACCAATTTTGCACCAAGGTCTCTTGCCAAAAACTGCCAACAGCTACATTGCAGAATTAACAGCAATCTACCAAGGGATATCTATTGCTCAGAACAAAGCTGGTCGATCTTTGATCCTAACGGATAATCTGAGTATTCTCATAGGACTAAAAAATGAGACAAATCAATGTCCTTCATTTGAATCAATTAGAAGTTGTTTGTACTATAGCAAGAACATTATACTGGGATGGACTCCTGGACATTGTGGGATCCTAGGAAATGATGCTGCAGATCAAGCCGCAAAAACTGCTCCTAACTACCCCCTCATTGTTGAATTCCCCAATTTTTACCAGTATTTCCGTAAACTATTCCTCCAGCAGCAAATAGAAGATGCAACTGAATTTTGGAAAAACTCACAAACATTTCTACGAAAACACCAATTAACATATACCCGAATCCCGTACAGTAAGTCCCTTAACAGAGAAGACAGCATAAAACTCCTTCGAATAAGAGTTGGAAAAGCTATTTTCAATACTCGACATTACTACAATGCCGGAACACCGGAAGAATGCGCTTGTTGCAGAACTATCCTCTCAGTATGGCATGTTTTTGTTGAATGTCCTCTTTCCCGACAAATTGATGAGTCATCAGAAAACATACCTAAAAAACTAGCCGAAATCCTGAACCCTTCAGACAAGAAGTCTTTTCAGCGCCTTAAAACTGCTACATCTGCTCACCATAAATTCAAAGATATATAAAAAACAATTAATTTAATTTTTTCTTTTGTTTTTTTTTTTTTTTTTTTTTTTTATTAGGGGGAAGTGGTCACCCTTCGTACAGTGAGCATAAAATTAAAACTAAACGGTATTCAAACACGTGCTTACTAATGTGCATATGTGCATAGACATAGTAGGCGCCGAGCTGCTCAATAAATTTTAAATCATAAGTGCAACAGATGCGGTCGCGACAAGACGTTTAATGTTTATCAGTGCTCTGAGTAATTTTTTTGTGTACGTTTGATATAATATTGTGAGTAAGTTTTGTATGTTTTTTGGCTAAATAGTGATGAAGAATTGTTGATAAAAGTGTTAAATTTGTGTTTTAATTATAAATACTGCAAAATCTCATTACAGTTTTTGAGAAATCGGATTTTGTGTATTGTGTACAGGTTGGGGAGCATTCGTACAGTCAAACATGGGGCACAATCGTACGCGTACCCATAACAATCTAAGGTTACAATCTAATCACGAAATTACATTTTTTTTTAATGAAATTTTATCCTTTAAAATAAGTTTTTCGCATTCTAAAGTAAATTGAGGTTGGTATTTTATATAAGTAATAATTTCTTTCAGAATCATGGTGCGAACATATAAGAAAAAAGGTGAACGAAAGGAAGAAGTTGACGAGGCATCCGTTAAATTAGCAGTTAACGAAGTAGTGGAAAGGACTTTGTCTTTTAGAAAAGCGGCATTAAAATACAACCTTAAAAAATCAACATTGCAAAGCAGAGTGCAGAAATATAGAAAAGCCCTTTCTGATGATAAATCTTCACGAAATTTTCACTCTTAGTTTACAAGCCTACAAGTATTTTCATTGCAAGAGGAAGAGCATTTAAATGAGTATATTATTAATTGCTGCAAAATGCATTACGGAGTCACAACGCAACAAATTCGGAAACTCGCATTTGAATATGCAAAAGCCTTAAATTTGAAATACCCAACGAAATGGGATGACAACCAAATGGCTTGTCTAGATTAGTTACGCAAATATAGAGAACGGAATCCTAATCTTAGCTTGCGAAAGCCTGAGAACACAAGTATTGCACGTTCATTCGCATTTAGCAAAACGGCTGTTGCAGAGTTTTATAAGAACTTGGCTGAAGTTCTTGCACGACATAATTTTTCCTCGGACAGAATTTTCAACTTTGACGAGACAGGGGTGTCAACTGTCCTCGAAACACCCAAAGTTTTAGCACCAAAAACACAAAGGCAAGTAGGGCAGGGGCGAACTGGTAACTTTTGGCGCCATTATTTCTGCAAGCGGAAACACAATCCCCCCACTATTTGTATTCCCACGTGTGCATTACAAGGATCATTTCCTCGATGGCTCACCCGAAGGAAGCATCGGGGCTGCGAACAGGAGTGGATGGATTAATTCAGACATATTTGTAAGTGTGCTAAAGCATATTTAAAAGCACACTCTTAGCTCGAAAGAACATCCGATCCTATTGCTATGCGATAATCATGAAAGCCACATCAGCCTACAAGCCATTATGTTTGCTCGAGCTAATGGTATGACTTTTTTGACTTTTCCTCCACACACAAGCCATCGCTTGCAGCCTTTGGATGTTGGAGTTTTTGGTCCGTTTAAGTCTAAGTTGAAAATAGCATTTAATAACTGGCACATGATGAATCCAGGAAAAACAATCAGCATATACACTATTCCCAAACTCGTTAAATTGGCATTTTTAGAATCTTTTACTGCAAAGAATATTATAAGTGGATTTTCTAAGCCAGGTATATGGCCGTTTAATGAAATGGCTTTTAGCGATACAGACTTTGCTCCAATTGACGTTTTGTCTTCGAATACTTTGAACAATATTCCACCGAACCCAGAAACAAATTCTGTTGTATTAGAACCACAAACTTCTTTTTATTAAAATTATTAAATTAACTTTTTAAATATCCTGTATGAATCCTCCCCACGTCGTACGAATATGCCCCATGTGCTGTACGAAGGTACCCCACGGGTGGGGAGGATTCGTACAAAAATCTTATCCCATTAAAATGACTATAACTATTTAAGCCTTTGACTTAGCAGTGTAATTTTTTTTCGTAAAGTGTAATAATATATATTTTATAGATACAGTCCATTAACTCGAAGCTGCAGTGAGTAAATAAATAACTAAAAAATAAAAAAGTAAAAACTGTACGAAGGGTGACCACTTCCCCCTACTATCTTAAATGTCGTTAACTTGAAAATGTATCTTTATTAATGATTGTTTATTTTTCTCCTTTCGTTTTTCTTAATTTTTCCCATTCTTAAAAGACAGCATCATATGGCCTGGCTGCCCAGATGCCTTTTAGTAAATAATTTATAAATTTATTTTGTAAGTTATTTGAATAAATAAATAAATAAATAAATAAAAAAAAACATAAAAAATTGCAAAGTGCACAGTCTTGGGACTTTTCATTTTATTATTCAAATTATTATTTTTGAAAAGTTGCAAAGAGCAAAAAGCAGTCATTGGTGAACGGCTGCGAATCCTAAGATTCGTTTAAAAAATGGATTTATTTTGATTAAAATATAAAAAAAAAACCTATAAAGTCGATAAATTTCCGTTTTCAATGCAATGTTTTTGTTACGATTGTTTCTATTCAAGAATTTCTGATTCAATTTATTTAGTAACGTTTGTTCAATCCACTATAAAAACAAAATTTTTATACTCATATTATGTATTTTACTTCTTAAAATTTCTTTAGGTTTTTAATCTAAAAACATTACTTAGTATTAATCTTTTTCCACAGATCTAAGGCCCTGTCCTCCTAAATCCGACTCTGTCTCATATTCTCAAAAGTCTCAATAATACCTACCTGTTCTCGTGATTCTAAAAATAAATATTTGTTTGAGCTGAAATATTCAGTAAAAGTGGGAGCTTCTGCGAAAAAAAATTCAATACCAATGCCAACGTATCAACATTTTTGTGTCTTCCTTTTCAGCCGAAGCACAAAGTCGGTTCAAAGAGGCATTTTACATTCAATCAAAAAAGGCTCTTAACTTTAATGAGGACAGAAAAAAAGGTATCCAATACGTAAAACCGAGCTTTTGCATACACAACTCATCAGCTAACACATTTTATCTTAAACATGTTCCCGATGATGTTATTTATATCGTTGTACCTACGTTTTTGCTGGGTAATCACGGAAATCGTAGACAATGCGTCAAACATCCCAAAGGCTTGGTTATTGTAAATTTCAATTTCAAATCACATTCCCATTGCAGTGCAAATATTTGATCTTCTCTTTGCAAACGTTTCGACTTCTTAAGAGGGGCACAAGGACGCTACACCCTCTCATGGCTTGCCTGAAGCGGCAGATACAATTTTCATAAAATCAAAATGTTTGTATTCAAAACGTATCGCCTGGCGGAAAATCCAGATAGGAAGGTAGTTAGGTACCATCGGGCCATGGAGTCAAAGAAAAATAAATGGCGCATTTCTTCCGCGACAAGGTTTTATTTTCAATGTTTTTTTTGGACCTAGAGAGGTAGAGGAAGGATTCACTGCAATAATGTCTGCAGGCAGGTGGTGGTGCTTGTATTGGGCCTTTTTTCTTGGGCCTTATATTGAATTCCAGGAAACACGTTAGGAGGTATTGTCAAAGGAATCGGAAGAGAATTAACAAAAGAAAACATTTTTTTCCATGAATGTGAATACATTATCGTTATTTTTGGGGCAAGTGTCTGCTTTGGGACGATATGCTAATGCAGATACGTGCTATGAAAATCAGTTTTGTTTTCGGTTCGTTTAGGTGTTGGGTGTCTCGTAACACCTTAGAGAGAGAGCCTTTGGTGGTTATTTAGGAACAAACAACTAGCTTTATTGGGATTATTTCAAGTTATTATTTTATCATTCAAACGAAATTGGCATTCAACCAAGCCAGCGAACAGCACTTTATGTCACCTTATTTGACTGGAAATACATCGCAGTGTCTGTATTTAAATTATTTACCGGGTAAGTGCTTGGGTATTGGAAATGTGGGAGAAAGGAAAAGCTGAGAATATTTTTAGTCCGGTCAAAGTAAACATACAAGGTTACATAAATTCGCATAGAACTGAAAATTGGTACGAATGTTTGCAATACATCTGCAAAAAAATGTATCCAAGGCCAAGGGTCACTAGCCAACATTACTATAAAAAAGAATGCCCAAAATTATCTGAAATTTGCAGAGAAGATCTTTCAATTTGGCATATATTTACTGAATGTCCTATTTCCCATCAAATACCAATGACTGACTCATTTGAAGAAAAGCCATAATGCTTAGCAGAAATATTAAATCCGGCCGATGCTCTAACAATCCGCCGTATCAAGCAGGCCATCAACATGCATTATAACATTAAAAAAATTTAATATATATAAAAAAAAAAAAAAAATATGTAATTTGTAATTTTTTTCACATCATTTCTACTGTTTACTTATAAAGAAAAATGAAGTATATATTTATGTTTAAATAGAATTTTGATCCTTCCTAAACGACATCAATGGTCTTGTTGCCCTGATGTCTATAGTTTTTAAATAATTTTATAAATTTATGTTTACAAGTTATTTTTGTTAAATAAATAAATAAATAAATAGGTTTTTTGATTTTTTTTTTTAGAAAAGCGGTAAGTTTTATGATAAAAATAGCTAATAACAAAAATGTAGATCATGTAATTATCTATAAAAAGAGTCCCAACAGTTTTTTGATTTCCAATTTTTGAGATAAAAGCGATTCTAAAATTTACTAAGGTGTGAGGTAGTGCACTAGGCGCGGTTGTTCGCAGTTGCCCTACTCCACGACCTAGTTCAGGATATACAAATGTTACAGCCTATAAAAGGCTGGCAAGTTGTGAATTGTTGATATGGTGTTTGGAATGCCCGGAAGATACCGAAATAATATTTCACAACCATCCCCCGCCTATTGAGCCCTATACAACACCTTCACCTTCAGGTAAAAAATTGAAAATCGGGCCTTTTTCAGTCTTTGGCCTATAACTCCTTTCTGGTGCATTGTAACGCAAAACAACTCTGAAAAACAACTTGAAGGAAATAGAGTTTCCTACAAGTTGTATGTATATATTTTTTTTACAACCAATGCAACAGAGCTATGAAGCAGCCAAAATTTCCCAAATTTGGGAATTTTTATAAATTTTGACTTTCTTTTACTTTTAAATCTTAATAACTTCGTAACCCTTGGATTGAGCGCAAAAGTACTCATAATCAATCTTGTTGGAAATTTAATTACATATATGTTTCATACTTCACTTTTTATTTTGTGATCGGTACAACGGGATGAGGGTTAATTTTAACTTGCGTTTTAGCTCCAGTGATGTATGCACAACAACTTTTTGAGTGATTATAGGCACTATTATGACTCACGATTCGCCAGAAATATATGGCGAATGCGAATATTTGGTATTACTGTTCTCGAATCGCCTAATTACTTTAGCCTCAACAATAACAATGAAACATGACATTACGATCACAGAGAAGTCTAAAAAAGTAATCAAGAAAAAATGTCTGTCTGTCAGTATGTATAACAAGCTGCAGCCCAAGCGGCTTAAGCGATTATCTTCAAACTTGGTATGTATGATTATTTTGGCATTCCCCAGAGGAAAAATTAAAGTTTTATTTTTAGGCCTAAAAATAACGGTACCTGCCATATGACCATTTATTTTTTTGATAAAAATGTTTAAGAAATTTTTGTTGGTATTGGCTATCATTTGATTAGAATCAAATTTACGGGAAAAGTCTATTAACGGTACATTTCATATAACGGTTTTTTTTAATTTTGGGCTTTCTCGTTAACCGCTCTTTGAATTTCTGTCAAATTTTATATTTGAGAAGATCCAAATAGTTTAATCAATTCTGCATATAAAAAAATTTAATAACTTTTTTCTAATTAAAATTAATTTTGGATTTTTTTTTTTTTTTTTGAAAAACCATATTTTTAAAACTATTTAAAAAAAATATTTGAAATTTTATAATCACGTGTATTTTAATGAACTCTAAAAAACTAAAAAAAATAAAAAAACTAAAAATAAAAAAAACTGGATTTTATCAAAACCGGTCCTACAATTTTCGAAATACGTTTTTCATAAGTTATTTGTTATTTAAGACGTGTGATGACGTACTTCATTTTTACTAAAAACCGTTAAGTGTTGTGGTTTTGATACTTTTCATAAGTTCAAACTGTTATTTTTAACGCAAATGTTTCTTGTTTCTGTCAAAGATCTTGCTTTCCAATGTAATTAGGAACATAAGAGCAGGTAGGTGAGGTAAGTAGGTACGCAATACCACGACAAGAGTTATTCGCTAAAATGTTCGAAGTGAGTCGAATGTTCGACTCGAGAGTCATAATAGGGCCCTATATCTCGGAAACGGTGACTCTTACGAAAAAAAAGTGTCACACTTTTTGCTAAAGATAATAACATGGTAGTGCCCCGTGGCTTAGTGGTTAGTGTGTCGGACTGCTAAGCGAAAGAACCTGGGTTCAAATCCAACTCATAGCCACCTTTTTTTCTGCGGTACTGCCTCTTGCGAGGAACTGACAAAACCTCCAAGAGTAAAATTTGTCTCGAAAAAGTGCATCTCATGTAGCCGTTCGGACTCGGCGGTAAACTGTAGGTCCCTTTCATTCTTGCAGATTAACAACACACACACAGGAATCGTTGAGAGTATAAGTCACTAGGCCTTGGCTCCTTGGCGCCAGTAAATTTATTTAAAATTTATTTAATAACATGGTCTACTTTTATGACCAAGCCATTTTTATCATAAAAATTACCGTTTTGCCAAAAAATCCAAAAAATAACTATTTTTTTGTGACATTTGGACTTTGAATAATTTTTTTTTTGCAGACGCGGGGGATCCATGGGAACTTTCCTCACTGTATTAAGAATGATGTTCCAAATATTAGTACCAATTTTCAGCTCTATGCTCTATTTTTGGGCTAAATTGACCGAGCTATTTAGGAAAAAGTACGATCTTTGAACTTTGAAGTAAGCCGCGATTTAAAGTGATGTATAATGCAAAACTAAAGACATCATCGACTCTGTTATGTCAAATTATATTATTATTATTATTTTTTTATTTTATATTTTATTATTATTATTATTATAAAGAAAATTAGACATTATGACTATGAAGATGAAGTAAGGTAAGTTAAAAGCTATTATTGCTATTGGAAATATTGAAAATTATACATCACTAATAAAAGGTTTATATTAATTTTTTTTATATTTTGAAGAGAAAATAAAGAGCAGTTTAATAAAAACTGGTTTCTCTTTAAAGTTTTTTATCATTTACTAATAATTTATCGGAAAAACATCAGTTGAATTCAACAGTATCCATCAAGGCTGGAATTTATTTTCTTATGAAAAGTTTTTAAGTGAGAGGGATTTTTTTTTTTTTTTTTTTTTTTTTTATAATTAACGCGCGCACAAGGGATTATGTGTTTCCCTTTTAATGTAGAACACACTGCGCGGGCATTACGAAGATAGGGAGGGGAGAGATAGGAGGTGCCGATTAACATTGGTTTTGAATGTTTGCAGATCAAAATGGCAAGGGAAAATCCCGCCGGGTAAACTATTCCAGATTCGTGTCGTTCGGCTAAAAAAAAGAATCCCTATATTTCACGGTACGTCCGAAATTAGGCTCAAGGGTGAACTGATGAGCATTCCTTGCGAGACGAGTATTACGGGAGAAACTTTTAAGGGGAGGAATGCAACTGGCTACTTCGAGTGAACATTTTTGTAAAAGAAACGATAAAATAAGGAAAGACATGAAACATTGCGTCGGTGTTCGAGTGGGGCAATTGTTTCAGCGGCAGTTCTATTACCTATCAATATTAACGCTCGATTTTGTATTCTATCAAGCAGGTGAAGCGATGTCTGCGAAGCACCTGCCCAGAGGTGGGAGTTATACTCGAGTTTAGGGCGTATAAACGCTTTATAAATTGTAGCCAGATCAGATGGGGAAAAGTACCTCTTACACCGATACAGAAAACCTAAGCACTTTGCAGCATTCTTAGCGATCTCAAATATATGGTCGTTCCAACGGAGGTCGTCGTTCACACACATACCGAGTACTGAGAGCTTTTCGGTTTCTTCGATGTAAGTGCCATTCATGGACAATGGCATTGGGGGAATGTTAAGCTTTAACGACAGAAGACAGCATTGAGTTTTCGAAGCATTAAACTCCACACGATTTCTATTACCCCATTTGACAATGCTGTATAAATCGGAGTTTAATGAGCTTGACATACGGCACCGTTGCAATTGTACGTCCGAAGGCGAAGGACGTGAATTATCGAACGAATATGAAAAGCTGAGGGTAGAGTCGTCAGCAAAACAGTTAAGTGGATTAGAAGTAACAGACAGAAGATCATTTATAAAAATGAGGAAAAGAGTCGGAGACAGAACAGAGCCCTGGGGCTCTCGGGAATCAGACTTGAATCCGTCCAATACAACTTGTATTGAACGGTCCAGAAGATAGCTTCTAATCCAACGGACAAGAGTATTATCGATCCCAAAAGCACGCATTTTCGGTAAGTTTCATGCCAAACTCTATCAAATGCCTTGGAGATATCAAGAGCAATAATCTTACTTTCACCAAAGCGATGTAAAGATTTGTTCCACTGTTCGGTGAGATATGCCATCAGATCACCAGTGGAACGGTTGCTGCGGAAGCCATACTGACGGTCATGGAGAAGCTTTCGATCTTCGAGATATTCCTTAAGCTGACGGTTAATCAGTGTTTCCATGACCTTAGAAAGAAGGGATGTCAGTGCTATGGGTCGGTAGGAGGAGGGGGAGGATGGGTCACCTTTCTTAGGGACAGGCTGGACAAATGCTGTTTTCCATCTTCTAGGAAAGATTCCAGAAGAGTAGGAGCGATGGAAAAGCTTACGCAGTGGCTTTGCCAGTGTGGAAGAACACCTCTTCAGAAGAATCGGGGGTATACCATCCGGGCCAGCGGATTTGTGTATATCGAGATCTTTGAGAACTCTTGCTACTGTACGAGTGCGGAAAAAAATGTGTCCCATGGAAAAATTTACATTCTCAAGTACAGGAGGGGCAACGTTGCTTTGAGGCAGCGTGGAGCTGGCAGCGAAATGGGCGGCGAGCAAGTTTGCCTTCTCTGAAGAGTAAACAATTGGTTTGTTATTGTCGATGAGCGTTGGAACCGAAGATGTCGAGGAGTTTTTTATATTTTTTACGAATGACCAAAAATTTTTACTGCCTTTGGGACACTGCAGAATTTTTTGCCGTAATTTTTGGTCATGCAAAAATTTGGTTCTTTCTATAACGGAGTTGCATGAGTTCCTTGCTTGTTTGCGCTTTTTCCGATTTTCCTCTGTAGGGTTGGCTTTGTAAGATCGGAAACTTACTTCTTTGAGCCTGATAGCTTCTTTACACTCAGAATTAAACCAAGACTTTTCTTTAGGTTTGATGCTTTTTACTCTGTTAGGAATAAAAGCACGCATCCCTAGAAGAATCACATTTGTGATCATTTCAGTACTGGCATCAATGTCACTATCCAGGAAGCATAGTGACCAGTTAAAGTTTCGGAAAAAGAAATTCAGGCCGTCCCAGTTGGCTTTCTCGTATTGCCAAACGGTCCTGGTGGGAATTTTTTCTTTAACTGGATGGGTGGGGGATGAGAAATTAGCTGAAATGATACAATGGTCTGAAGTGCCAAATGGAGAAGTTACACTAATGGTATATTTATCAGGGTGAGAAGTAAGAAACAAGTCAAGAGTATGGGCTGCTTGCCCAGCAACATCCGGTATACGCGTTGGCACATCGATCAATTGGGTAAGGTGATGTAACCCGGCAAAGAGCTCGACATACCTTCCTTCGGGTGTTGTCTGACCAGAATAGCGGAGCCAGTTGGAATTGTGTACATTGAAATCGCCCGCAATAACGATTTCAGTGCGAGGAAAAAGGGAAACAATTTTCGAGATGGAATCAGACAGTGCATCAAACTCGTTACAAGTCGAATTACTGTCAAGATTTGGACTCCTGTAAATAAAACAATAATGAATGACATGCTTGCGGACAGTGAATTTGAGCCATAAGAAGTTAAAGTCCGTGTTGGAACATTGCCCATATTGGGGAAGGCTCTGGCAAGCAATATCATTCCTAACATAGACCACGAGACCATGATGAGAAAAGAGTAATGGCACCAAGCTATACCCATGTAGAGCAAATTCTGATAAATCAGTATTTGCTCCAACCTGAGTTTCACTTAATGCCAAAACAGCTGGCCTGTGTTGAACAGTGTAGACGTACACGTGAAAGAAATTCTTTCTTAAACCACGAACATTTGAATACACGACACAAAAATCACTTACCATTTAAAAATACTTACATACAAAACACAACTCTGATTAAGTCGAACTGCGCAGTGAAAATCAAAATTAACTTGCTGTACATAAATATTTATGAGAAATTTGAGTATGTGTAAGTGAAAAACACAAGTTAATTTAGAGGGTGTGTTTGTATCCCTTTGATTTTCTAGCAACAACATCTTTCTTCTTCCTATTCACTTCTACAGTTTTTGCTATATGCAGTATGCACACCATTTTTGAAATGTGATGCGATTTTGTTTTATTAAACTATAGTTAACTTAGTTCTTAAATTGAAATAAATATAAATGCAAAATGTTGCGATAAGAAGAAGAAGAACATCATCATTATTAAAGGCGGATTTTTAAAATTATTTGCCTTCATTTAACCATAAATGGTTTGGGCATCGTCACTATCGCCAGTCGCAAAAGTATGTTTAAATCAAAACTCAAAATGGATGTGTTTTATGTGTTCTTTGACGTTAAACGAAACCAAAAGTAAAACTCGGTTTAAACGAGCACTGTGAAACACAAAAATTGATAAAAAGGAATTTTAAACCTTAATCAGATTTTAAACCTTAATCAGAGTTTAAACCCCTACTGTGAAACTGGGGTTTAGTCTCAAGATAAAATGTTATCCAATGCCCGTTCTTAAATTGCGACGCACAAAATATTATTTGTTCTTCAGATTTCTAGTCTTGTTTTGATTGATTTTAATTTAATCAATTTAAATTCAAATAAATTCATTTTATTAAGCAACAATAAAAAAACTTTTATTATTCACACTTCAATCAATAGCTTATAGGTTATGAAAGATACCAAAATCCCAATCCAAAGATACATTTTCCATATGGCCTGTCCGCTTCTGATTATTATGCATTATTCTGGTATAACAAACATTTTATTGGATTTATTCACAAATAATATTTTTCGTTTGAATGCTTTGGCAATCTACAATGTTTCGTGGCTTCCTCATTAAGTTACCAATAATAAATATCTATACATAAATATTTTATTCTTCAAAAGCAAATATTCATTTATAAGCGCTAAGTGAATCAATCAACATGATTTCAGATTTCTTTGATGTCAATTCAATATTTTATGATAATTTCAGAATAAGGTTTCAAGGTTATTTTTATTCAGCAAAAGAAAAGATGTTTTTTTAGGGATTTTTTGAAAGAGATGGTATTTGCTTAAATAAACAAAGAATATCATTCGAAATAGCATTGGAATGAAATTTAAAAGCTCAGCTAATTTCCACATAAAACTGGGCAGAAAACAAATCACGTCGGATTCAATGCAACAAAATTGACTACAGAAAGCGAAATCACTGTCAGGAACTGCAAAAAAAAAACACTACCATCGCAGCAAAGAAACATGCTGGTGAAATGATGAAACCAAAGCAGCGATAACTAGAAATAAAAATTGGCTTTCAAAACTTGGTCAACATGCGACATGCAGAGTTCTTGGAAAAGATGGGAGACCTGGATTCTCATTCCCAAAGTTGTCAGCGGTGACCGAATGCCTTATTCACTGGATGCAAAGTAAGCTTGTCCCAATCTACAGGGAGAAGATAACTAGCTACTTTTTAATCATAAAGGTCATTGAGCGGTTACTGGATGACCGTTCGCAAAAAAATAATACGGCTTTCTGATGACCAATATCGGTTTGTTTTGGGTAAATCAATCAAAGATGTGCAATCCATAGTATAAGAATCAGAATGGAAATATATCGGAAATATATATATACAGAGTGTCCGCCAGGAAGGTATACTACTTTGTTTTACCGCTATTTTGGTAAACATTAGTCTTGACAGTTCATATTTAACAGTCGTGAAGTAGACACGTGGCAAATTCATTATGGACACAAATCGATAAACCAACGTGTTTTAATCGTTAAAACATTTTATCAAAATCAATCAATGATTACTGTGACGATGAGAAAGTTACGTGAAATTTTTGGGAGAAACAACGTGCCAACAAAACGCACTAGTGTCGTGAATGATTTCGAAGAAAGACGGTCTGTAGTTGATAGGCCCTAGCATGGGCCACAACGTACTGCAAGATCGTCTGAAAACATTACTGCTGCTCAAGGAAGTGTTCAAAATAATTCATCAACCTCAATTCGACGCCGTGCTCAAGAGGATTTGCATTTGTTTCCATTTAAGATTCGGTTGACATAAGAGCTTCTTCCACAAGACCATTTACGCCGCCGTACATATGCCAATATGATGTTACAGCTAGCACATGACAGCTCCGATTTTCATGAAAAAATCATAATGAGTGACGAGGCACATTTTCATTTGAATGGTATGTGAATAAACAGAATAGTGTGGGCAATGGAAAACCATCAAATTATTCATCAGTCACCTTTGCAACCATTAAAAGTTACAGTCTGGTGTGCAATTTGGTAAGGAGGAATCATTGGACCTAACTTCTTTGAAAATGAAAACGGCGTAACGGTAACTATGATTGGGGAGCGATATCGTGATATGATTGAAAACCTTTTAACGCCACAACTGCATGCTTTGGACTTGATTAACATGTGGTATCAACAAGACAGTGCCACATCGCATACAGCCAGGATTATAATGGAATAACTGTGAGACCTCCTTCCACAGCAAGTTATTTCAAGAAATGGTGGTGTTGATTGGCCTCCACGGTCGCCTGAAAAGCAAGGTTTATGTAAACAAACCAGAAACGCTTGAGCAACTCAAACAAAATATTCGTGATGAAGTTAATGAAATGTGTGAGAATGTAATGAAAAATGTGCTCAAAAGGTCTCGCATTTGTGAGACTAACAGAGGCGGACATTTACCTGATATTGTATTCCTTACATAATTGCCGACATTAAGTAAAACATTTATCAATATAAGATCCATTATCTTTCATTTAATCAAAAATTATAAACAAACAAAGTAGTATACCTGCCTGGCGGACACCCTGTACATTGCCCTAAGGCAACGCGTAATTCTTGAAATCATGAAATACATTTTTTTTTATATAATTAACGCGCGCACAAGGGATTATGTGTTTCCCTTTTAATGTAGAACACACTGCGCGGGCATTATACGAAGATAGGGAGGGGAGAGATAGGAGGTGCCGATTAACATTGGTTTTGAATGTTAGCAGATAGAAATGGCAAGGGAAAATCCCGCCGGGTAAACTATTCCAAATTCCTGTTGTTCGGCTAAAAAAAGAATCCCTATATTTCACGGTACGTCCGAAATTGGGCTCCAGGGTGAACTGATGAGCATTCTTTGCGAGACGAGTATTACGGGAGAAACTTTTAAGGGGAGGAATGCAACTGGCTACTTCGAGTGAACATTTTTTGTAAAAGAAACGATAAAATAAGGAAAGACATGAAACATTGCGTCGGTGTTCGAGTGGGGCAATTGTTTCAGCGGCAGTTCTATTTCCTATCAATCTTAACGCTCGATTTTGTATTCTATCAAGCAGGTGAAGCGATGTTTGTGAAGCACCTGCCCAGAGGTGGGAGTTATACTCGAGTTTAGGGCGTATAAACGCTTTATAAATTGTAGCCAGATCAGATGGGGAAAAATACTTCTTACACCGATACAGAAAACCTAAGCACTTTGCAGCATTCTTAGCGATCTCAAATATATGGTCGTTCCAACGGAGGTTGTCGTTGACACACATACCGAGTACTGAGAGCTTTTCGGTTTCTTCGATGTAAGTGCCATTCATGGACAATGGCATTGGGGGAATGTTTAGCTTTAACGACAGAAGACAGCATTGAGTTTTCGAAGAATTAAACTCCACACGATTTCTATTACCCCATTTGACAATGCTGTATAAATCGGAGTTTAATGAGCTTGACGTATGGTACCGTTGCAATTGTACGTCCGAAGGCGAAGGACGTGAATTATCGAACGAATATGAAAAGTTGAGGGTAGAGTCGTCAGCAAAACAGTTAAGTGGATTAGAAGTAACAGACAGAAGATCATTTATAAAAATGAGGAAAAGAGTCGGAGACAGAACAGAGCCCTGGGGCACACCAGCATTTATTTTGTGGGAATCAGACTTGAATCCGTCCAATACAACTTGTATTGAACGGTCCAGAAGATAGCTTCTAATCCAACGAACAAGAGTATTATCGATCCCAAAAGCACGCATTTTCGATAAGAGAGCTTCATACCAAACTCTAGCAAATGCCTTGGAGATATCAAGAGCATTAATCTTACTTTCACCAAAGCGATGTAAAGATTTGTTCCACTGTTCGGTGAGATATGCCATCAGATCACGAGTGGAACGGTTGCTGCGGAAGCCATACTGACGGTCATGGAGAAGCTTTCGATCTTCGAGATATTCCTTAAGCTGACGGTTAATCAGTGTTTCCATGACCTTAGAAAGAAGGGATGTCAGTGCAAAGGGTCGGTAGGAGGAGGGGGAGGATGGGTCACCTTTCTTAGGGACAGGCTGGACAAATGCTGTTTTCCATCTTCTTTAAGACTCCGTTTGGAGTGGTAATTTGACGGTTTTACAAGATCCTACAAAACAATATTTTCCTTTCATATCACTCATTTCTTTGACAATTGCAATGCAAATAATCACAATAATAATTTGAACGCTTATGGACCATTTGAAAGCCCCAGATTGCCCAATAAATTTTAACGAACTAAAATTAACATCCCTTATCTATTTATCCACATAATGTACAATATTATTCCATTCAAATAACAAGTTATTTACACAACTCACTCTCACCTTAAATTTTAATGACATAAGATAATTATCAATTTGCAAAATGTATCTAACTGCTATAGTAGCTGTATCCCTGGCCCTTGCACATCAAAATGCAAATTAGTACAAAATATTATGACAAACAGAGAGAGGTGATTTGTTTGGATTAGCCTATAAAATCTGTTGTCCGAATCCGGCTGCTTTGCCAATGTTGATCCCAGAGACAATTTACGACCCCGAAGCTATTAAGAAGATAAAGTATTTTCATCTATAAAATATTCAAATGTATCATTTTCTTCATTTCTCACGCTCAACTACTAAAAGCAAAGCTCTGAGTTTTTTTCCAAATTATTTTCAGGGAAATAAAATAATGATGATGGAAATCAGAAGTCTTGAAGAGAAAATAAGATTTATGTATAATCATCGTGTTGTTTGAATTTTTGTCGAAAATTTACCTATGTTGCCCAAAGAATGATATCTTTTGTGGTTAAGTGACACCAAACCAATGGGCATCAAATCGGATCTTATAGGTGTTTTCAGTATTCATTTTGGGTTTCAAAAGCTGGATACCAATACTCCTCGAAATTGATGTTGTGGAAGGAGATAAGCAAGTTAGGACTTCGTTGAATTAAATTGGTGTAGAAATAAACTCGCCTGTTAGGTAAACAGTCCTCTTTTGTTTTGAATGTTAAGGGAAAATTAGGTTTTAAATTATTTAAAAGATTTTTCGTGTTAACTGAGCATATTCTCTTATTATAAAAAATAAAACAAACAGGAAAATGACATACATATGTAGTTACTTGCCAAGAGAAATTATTGAATATTCTTCAACAGTAAAACGAACGAAAAATAAGACAAATAATTCAAAATTGGGGTATCTAGAGTCTAGAGCCTGCGGCCCGTTGTGTTTTTTATGTGGCCGATTTGGCATAGTTACATAAAATCTTTTAAACTACTGTGTTAAAAAGAACTACCAACAATTGACACCAAACATCTATGAACATCACACGACCAAAAACGTCAACACTTTTAACCCGTTCCATTTCCAATTCAACTCAACCCTAAATGGAGCATTGGTCTCTATTGATTGAAAACTTGACTCCCTAAATACAACGGCCGCGAGGTACGTTAGGTATTGGTTCGTTTTTACTTTTTCCGGTTGTTTTTTGACAAATGAAAAGAAACACCTCAAATTTGCTGTTACAGACAAAATCATCGTTAAATTGATTATTTTTTTTTATTAAAAATATTAAAAACATCGCCGATTCCACAGTTTGACGCACGTAATGACTAGCGCTGCGCTAATTGTGTTTTGGAAAATCCGAAACTTTTAATGAAAAAAGGGAAAAAGGAGAATACGTAACATTTTTGGAGCATTGTCCCCCAAAAAAATATAAAACAGTCCAAAAATGTTGGATCTACTTATGTTTGCGAATCGTCATTTTTGCGAATGAAAAACGCAAAAAGTGTGTACAGAAATAAAATTGCGGATTATTTATCATTTGGACAATGAAATAAATTAATGAAATGAATTGCATGCCGCAACATGCCAAATCTTGACAAAGTTTTTAAAATCTGTTTCCAATTCCAGAAATCTCATTAACATTTTGTCATTTCTTTTATTAAAATAACTAATTTATTTATTTATTAAAACAATAATTTAAATTTCTTTTTTTTAAAAATTGAAATTAAATTAAATAAATAAACTAAAATTTAAATTTCGTTTTTTTTAACACTTAAGTCAACCAATATTTATTTTTAATTACGAAATAAAAAAATCTATAAATTTTCGATTTGAAGTATTAGAATTTGTTTTAATTAAAAATCATTTAAAAATACAAAATTTACATAGTTTTAATAATAAAAATAGCAACGCATTTTCCGTCGACGGAAACCAACGAATTCCGAGAGTTTTTGTATGATCCGGAGATCCAAAGGCTAGTGATATGCTTGTTTCTCGATCTTCTTCTGGAACAGATTCGAGAAATTCTTTGTCGTTACTCATCCATTTTCGGAGATGAAATCCAGCAGAAGACAGCCGTTGAGAAATTTGTTGGTATTTTTGTTTCGCTAATTCTAAAGAATCTGCACCTGAGACCAAATCGTCAATGTACATATCCTCACGGATCATTTGAGCTGCTAATGGATAAGCAAGTTCTTCGTCTGAAGCAAGTTTCTTAAGTGTCCGATTTGCTAAATACGGAGCTGGAGCAGTGCCAAACATCAGAACTTTGATTTTATAAATTTTTATCGGTTGTGTTGGATCGTCACGCCAGTAAATTAGTTGATAATAGGCATCTTCTGGATGTATCTGTATCTGCCGATAAATTTTGTCGATATCAGATGTAAATGTTATTTTGTGTGTTCTCCACCTCAGAACAATTGCAGTGATATCTGTTTGGGTCTTAGGTCCAGTCATAAGATGGTCATTCAATGAACTTCCGTCCGAAGTTCGAAATGACGCATTGAAAACAACTCTTAATTTAGTTGTTGTACTTGACTCCTTTACTACAGCGTGATGTGGTACGACATAGTGAAAGGGTGAGTTCAATATATTGTCTTCATCGATGTTCACCTCTTCCATTTGATCGAGTTGAACATATTCTTCTAAACTTTTATTGTATTCCACGTATTGAGTTGGGTTACTTAGAAGTTTTTTCTCTTGTCTCAAGAACATGTTTAATGTTGTTTGTTTTGTTGATTGGAGTTTCGGGCGAACCATTTCTTTGAAAGGTAAAGACACTTCAAAACGCCCTCCCGGCACTCTCTTGGTAGTGTGTAGAAAATGTGATTCGCAATCAACGTTTTCTTGATTTTCTGCCTTCTCGTAGGGTGTTTCTTCTATTTCCCAGAATTTTCTTATTTGAGTGTCTATATCAACAACCTGAGAATAGACCTGGATAGAACGATTTGTTTCTTGTGGCACCTTACCCAAAATAACCATCCTAGTTCAGTTTTTTGAGCTATAGGGGGGATCAGTTCTTTACTTCGAATAACTTCATTCTGCACAATTTCACAATAGATGTCACTACCTAACAAAATATCTATATTTGAGGGTGTATTAAAAGTGGGATCGGCCAAATTCAGGCCCTGAATGTGTTTCAACTTGGTTACATCTATTTGATGACTCGGTAGCCTCCCTGTCAAGGTTTTGTAAACATAACCTCTTGTAGACGTCGAAAAGTCTGAATGGATTGATGTTAAATTTAACTCGACAAAGTTTTGACAAGAATCACTCTTGTTCTGGCCCAAAACTGAAACGTTGAACGAAGTACGATGTTTTTTCAAGCCCAATAGTTGCACTGAAGATTCTGTGATAAATGTTGCTTGTGATCCCGGATCTACGAGAGCTCTTAATTTTATGAAGTCTCCTCTGACAGATTTTACTTTAACGATTGCGGTTGCGAGTAAGATGTGTGTATTTCTGAATTCATTTAAATGAAAACAGTTTGATGTTGAGGTTGGTTCATCGTATTGTTCAAAAGATGTTGCATTTGGGTTCAGTTCTGTTGATATGTGGTGTGTTTGTGATCGATTTGCATTTGAGTTGTTTGCATTGGACTGATTGTATGAGTGTCGATTCGTATTTTGCTGTGTATGAGTGAATGAGTTTGGTGGCTGTTGAGATCGCGTGTTTGAATTTATAGTGTTTGAGTTGCGTTGGTTTGGTTGTATGACTTGTTGTCTAAATGGGTTTTGTTGATTGTGTGGGAATGAATGATGATTATTGTTGTTAAAATTTGAGATGTTATTTGGGTTTTGTGTAGTATCGTAGTGCAATAGCGAGTTGTGTGGTTTTTGGCAATAATGGCATTTATAATTGCTTGGACAATTTCTTGTTCTGTGGCTGTATGCTAAGCAATTGAAACAATTACCATGTTGTTTGACAATTCGTTGTCTTGCATTGATGTTCATTTGCAAAAATTTCGTGCATGTACGTAGCGAATGTGCGCCATTGTTGCAAACTTTGCAAACAAATGACTCTGTGAATTCAGAATTCATATGGAAAACATTTTTTTGTTGTCTTTTGTATGAGACTGGTTTCACGTTTTGTTGTTGGTCGACCATTTCCAGTGTTCGGAACATCGTTTCTAAGAAATTAGAAAATTTGAGAAACGTTGGAATCTCTTTCTGTGTTCCTAGGGTTATTTCCCATTTTGATTGGAGTGAAGCAGGCAATTTGTTCAATAACAACAAAATAATAATTGCATCCCAATGTTGTACTGGTATTTCCAGATTTTTCAGTGCATGCAAGATTTTTGTTGAATTGTCTAATAACTCCCGAATCCCTTTTGGATTTTCATCAAAAACGTTAGGCAACTCGTATAATAACTTAAGTTCATTATTGACGAGTATGCGTTTAAAATCATAACGTGATGTCAATAATTGCCAAGCCTTACCGTAGCTTGCGTCGTCTACGTTAATATGTTCTAGCAAGACTCCGGCACCCTCCTTGCAACAAGACTTTAAATAATGCAATTTTTCAATTTGTGTTAAAGATGCATTATTGTGAACTAATGACACAAATTGGTCGTGAAAAGAACGCCAATTTTGGTATTCACCTGTGAATATCGGTGGATGAATTTTGGGTAAACGTACATCGTGTTGCCTTTGATCGAGTGGCGTTTGTTGTTCACCGATAAGTGATGATGCGTTTGCTGCTGCAGTTGCTGCTGCTTGAGCTGCGGCTTCAGTAAATTTATCTAACTCATCTAGAAGATTCGATCTGTACTGGTAATAGATTTCTTTTGCTTCGCCATGATTATCTTCTGCCGTGTTTAATATGTCTTCCTCTAATTTTTCACTAGTACAAATAAGGGTTTCATATTGTTGACTGATATTCGTCCAGTTTTGCTCAAGATTATCGAGACGTGTGGAGACGTAATTTTTCGTTCTCTGACTAGGATTCACAGTCTTTTTAAAATTCTCGAAATCTTTCGAGATTTGGGAGCTTATTTTTTCTATTAATTTTGCAGCATTCATTTTGTTTTTTTTTTTTTTTAATCAATAAATATATTTTATATTGAAAAAGAAAAAGGAAATTGTACTCACTTTGAGTTCCTCTTCGTTCTTGCAGAAATTGAAGGCGATGGATGGTAACGGATGGCGATGAGTTGATGACGATGGCGATGGTGTTGGCGTTGGCGGCTTTTTTGATTTTATTTATTTATTTTGTTTTAATGCAATGTAATTTAATTATTGTTAGTTTTTGAAACAAATCAAATTGTATTAAATAAAGCGAAAATTCCGGCAAAGTGTCGGCACAGTCTTGAATTTAAAAAATGGGGGGTTGGTACACTACTATGTGACTTTTAAGGTTTCACTGGGTTTGGTAAACTATTCGATAATTGTTTAATGTTTTTATGGGTTTCGTTTCTTTTGTGGTTCTTTTAAAAGGGCTCGAAGGACCAAAAATGTTTGATCAAAAAAGGGACACAAGAATGGAAAACTGAGTCAAAAAAAAAAAAACTGGGTTCAAAATGGGTGGGTAAAATCGCGAGAAATAAAACAACTTGTTCGAATCGATGGCTGCTAAACAGTAGTTGAAATAGGTTTTTATTGTACATAATTTACAATTCAGTTTGACTTTCACTTAACCTTTATGAATTCTTTAATATATATAATTCTTCAAATATGTTTACAAATACAATTACATTTGACATTTACTATTTGGGACATGAAATGGGCAAGTTCAGATGTGTAAAAACATGGGCAGCATTCAACACATCAGTTGGAGACAAAACACATAAAAATGACTTAAGTCAATTAATTTATATTGTGGCCCGAGACACCATAGCTAAAACATCTTTGTGGCCACTATGGAATAAAAGGTTGAGTATCGCTGGTCTAGACTATTCATTATTTCATCTACCCAATAGGTTATTCAGAGTATAAATCACTGGCTTTGTATATTCAAATACGGTGAAACATGCATTAGGGCTGAGGGGTTAAAGTAAGAAATAAGGCGTACTTTTTGGCAAAGCTATCTGTAGCGAAGTTGTATTTTTCACACATAAGAAATACAACTATGCAAGATGCCGATAAAAATATCGAGTTTCCTATAAAAGTAGATATTTAATTTGGGTTGCGGATAGATTTTCGAATTCGAAGTTATTTCACCTCTTTATATGTTTGACATACAAATATTTCATTCTTAATTGATCATTCGTCATGATATAAGTGTGCTTTTACACGTAGACCGCCCAGTCTTGACTTTTTTCGAAGTTCTCTTTGTTATTTTCTTTCGTGAGTTTCGCCCTTTTACACTTTCTACTTTTTCGCTTGACCATAGAGTAACAATATTATAAGGAGAGAAATTTACTGCCTTCTTTTGACAATGGCTGCAAGCTGAACTGTCATCTCGTTGACCTTTTCGGATAATTATTAGTGCTGAACTGCCATCTTATTTACCATTTTTTTACCATAAGGTTGAGTAAAACACAATGCTTAAAAAAAATCATTCATTGTATTTTTATATACAAAAGAGACAACAAAAATTTAGGGTGTTGGGGATGGAACGTTCGAAAGATTCCCTCTTTATAATATTTTTACTCTATGGGCTTGACTCAAATTTGACATTTCTCTTCCTCTTTTATTCGCCTTGAATTTTTGATACGAAGCACAGTTCTCAGCTGATTCTTTGCTCAACAAATATTTTTATCCAAAGAAAATTATAAGAAAAAAACATCAACAAATATGAAAATAATCGCTCACAGCGAAACCGGCTCTACCAGCACCGAAAACATATGAACATGAAGCAACACACTAATAAAAAGAAGAGGAAAGAACAATTTCAAAAAAAGTCTATGAAAAAATTACCTTTTCACTCACAGGGAAAAATATTTTTCTTCTCAACTTTTCAAATTTGCTTTCTCTTTTGCATGACTGAAAATTCAATGTGCAAAAGAACACTAAGGCTTGTATTATGCATTTCTGTTTATCTGAAATTTTGTTTGTTTGCTTAGTTTGATTTGTTCGGGTGACTCGTTTTCTGAGTTTAGTGAATTTTGATAATTTTACAATTAAAATACTAAAATTATTATATGATTGTAAGGAACTATTATCGCATTTGAATCACTTAAGTCCACTGTTGATATGATGCATCGTCAGCAAGTTCTGAGGTTTAACAAAGCTCATAGCATTTGAACCTCTTTAAATGAAATGGTACATGTGTGTGTAAACGGCAACATATGAGGTTGAACCCTTCTATCTAAAAAAAATTATTCACAATTCTTAATTTCGTACAGAAATACATGTCTTTCGATATTTTAAAACTTCTTTTGTAACGCCACCTATAGGGAATTATTTGAACCATAATATGAACATTCTTTATGATGTGAGATAGATTTATATTTCCCTCTTTCTTTAAGTAATTTATTAATTTGTAATTTTCTATTGCTCTTCCAAATCCACAATGCGCGCCATCTACTGGAAGTTTATTCTACTATGCCTATAGCCTTTTCATAAGTTTAGGCAATAAGTTGACAAAGTTTCATTACAATTGAGTGAACAGTATGGTTTTCTACAAACTTTGTTGTCTAGGCTTATCGTCGAAAATACTTAAAACATTACGAGGGCCATATGAGCAAAACCTCACAGCAGTATGGGATGGAAATGAAGGATCTTCCTGGTTTCATACTTCTTCCGGGGTCAAACAGGGCTGTCTTTTGAGTCCACTTCTGTTTTCGCTTTTCTTGGATGACCTTACATCGTTTTTGCCTGGAGGTATTAGTTTTGCAGCAACTGGAGGGGGGTCCTTGGGAAAAAACAGATAACCCCGAGTGCTAAATATAAACTTTTCGAAGCAGTTATGAGGTCAGTGATGTGCTATACTTCAATATGAGGAAGTAGAAAAATTACTGAGGTATTTTTTTCAAAAAAGATCTTTTGGCTCCCCGAAAACACACCTACATATATGCTACATTTGGAGACCGGGGTGTCTCCACTCTACGTCTTTTCGCTCAAGTTGCATTTGTTTTACATTGCAAAGGTTATGGCTCTTCCAAATCACCGTCTGCCAAATATTATCGTAAAATATCTGCTATCACGAAAATCACAGTTCTTCGAAAAATGGTCACGGCTTGGAGTTCAGCACGACATCCAGTTGGTAGAAAGAAATACTGGTGATTGGAGAGACATATTTCCAGAATTGTTGGGAAGGATTGAAGATTCTTTCTTTGTTAAATTTAAGGAGTCAGCCCAACGGAGTTGTACCCAAAACAAGTATAAGCTCCTGAGAAACGACCTTGGACCTAACAATTATTTCAACGACCGATACGCAATAGAAACAATCTCTTTAAACCAGAGGAGAATTACTACGACTGAACTACATACCATACGGACCTGATGGAAGTACGGAATGCAGTTAATGCAATCTTCGTGCGACAAAAAATGTTCTCCATTTTATAGGAACATGTCCGATCCTGCAGGCAATACGGAGACAGCACTTGGGGAAAAACTATTTAGCTGTTGATGAAGCTGCAAATGTCTTGAATGGTCAAGATTGGATAATGTTATCATGCTACGTTAAAACAGCCCTTAATTACAGAAATCAAATTTTAAATAAAGCTTTTTAATAAGAAAAACTAAATATGTATTTTTATTTTTTGTTGTGATCATCTTAAAGGAGTCTAATCTTTTCAATATCAATTTTACTTTGATCTTTATTATACATAATGTTTGAGTAATACTCTTTTTTTCTGGCTGACGGCAAAAGCCAATGCACATTCTACTACTACTACTACTACACTGTTCAAACATGAACATACACTTATCTATAAATAACCCAATGTGTATGTGAAATAAAGATAAGAAAGATCAACCTCAGCATACACTGACGGTTATATATTTTTTTTTTTTTTTATAATTAACGCGCGCACAAGGGACTATTTGTTTCCCTTATAATGTAACACACTGCGTGGGCATTAGGAAGATAGGGAGGGGAGAGATAGGAGGTGTCGATTAACATTGGTTTTGAATGTTTGCAAATTGAAATGGCAAGGGAAAATCTCGCCGGGTAAACCATACCAAAGTCGTGTTGTACGGCTAAAAAAAGAATCCCTATATTTCACGGTACGTCCGAAATTGGGCTCAAGGGTGAACTGATGGGCATTCCTAGCAAGACGAGTATTACGGGCGAAACTTTTAAGGGGAGGAATGCAACTGGCTACCTCGAGTGAACATTTTTTATAAAAGAAACGATAAAATAAGGAAAGACATGAAACATTGCGTCGGTGTTCGAGAGGGGCAATTGTTTCAGCGGCAGTTCTATTTCCTATCAATCTTAACGCTCGATTTTGTATTCTATCAAGCAGGTGAAGCGATGTTTGTGAAGCACCTGCCCACAGGTGGGAGTTATACTCGAGTTTAGGGCGTATAAACGCTTTATAAATTGTAGCCAGATCAGATGGGGAAAAATACTTCTTACACCGATACAGAAAACCTAAGCACTTTGCAGCATTCTTAGCGATCTCAAATATATGGTCGTTCCAACGGAGGTCGTCGTTGACACACATACCGAGTACTGAGAGCTTTTCGGTTTCTCCGATGTAAGTGCCATTCATGGACAATGACGTTAGGGGTATGTTAAGCTTTAACGACAGAAGACAGCATTGAGTTTTCGAAGCATTAAACTCCACACGATTCCTAATACCCCATTTGACAATGCTGTATAAATCGGAGTTTAATGAGCTTGACATACGGCACCGTTGCAACTGCACGTCCGAAGGCGAAGCACGTGAATTATCGAACGAATATGAAAAGTTGAGGGAGAGTCGTCAGCAAAACAGTTAAGTGGATTAGAAGTAACAGACAGAAGATCATTTATAAAAATGAGGAAAAGAGTCGGAGACAGAACAGAGCCCTGGGGCACACCAGCAATTATTTTGTGGGAATCAGACTTGAATCCGTCCAATACAACTTGTATTGAACGGTCCAGAAGATAGCTTCTAATCCAACGAAAAAGAGCCTTATCGATCCCAAAAGCACGCATTTTCGATAAGAGAGCTTCATGCCAAACTCTATCAAATGCCTTGGAGATATCAAGAGCAATAATCTTACTTTCACCAAAGCGATGTAAAGATCTGTTCCACTGTTCGGTGAGATATGCCATCAGATCACCAGTGGAACGGTTGCTGCGGAAGCCATACTGACGGTCATGGAGAAGCTTTCCATCTTCGAGATATTCCTTAAGCTGAAGGTTAATCAGCGTTTCCATGACCTTAGAAAGAAGGGATGTCAGTGCAATGGGTCGGTAGGAGGAGGGGGAGGATGGGTCATCTTTCTTAAGGAAAGGCTAGACAAATGCTGTTTTCCATCTTTTAGGAAAGATTTCAGAAGAGTAGGAGCGATGGAAAAGCTTACGCAGTGGCTTTGCCAGATTGGAAGAACACCTCTTCAGAAGAATCGGGGTATACCATCCGGGCCAGCGGATTTGTGTATATCGAGATCTTTGAGAACTCTTGCTACTGTACGAGTGCGGAAAAAAATCTGTCCCACGGAAAAATTTACATTCTCAAGTACAGGAGGGGCAACGTTGCTTTGAGGCAGCGTGGAGCTGGCAGCGAAATGGGCGGCGAGCAAGTTTGCCTTCTTTGAAGAGTAAACAATTGATTTGTTACTGTCGATGAGCATTGGAACCGAAGATGTCGAGGAGTTTTTTATATTTTTTACAAATGACCAAACATTTTTACTGCCTTTGGGACACTGCAGAATTTTTTGCCATAATTTTTGGTCATGCAAAAATTTGGTTCTTTCAATAACGGAGTTGCATGAGTTCCTTGCTTGTTTGTGCTTTTTCCGATTTTCCTCTGTAGGGTTGGCTTTGTAAGAACCGAAACTTACTTCTTTGAGCCTGATAGCTTCTTAACACTCAGAATTAAACCAAGACTTTTCTTTAGGTTTGATGCTTTTTGCTCTGTTAGGAATGAAAGCACGCATCCCTAGAAGAATCACATTTGTGATCATTTCAGCACTGGCATCAATGTCACTATCGAGGAAGCATAGTGACCAGTTAAAGTTTCGGAAAAAGATATTCAGGCCGTCCCAGTTGGCTTTCTCGTATTGCCAAACGGTGGGAAGTTTTTCTTTAACTGGATGGGTGGAGGATGAGAAATTAGCTGAAATGATACAATGGTCTGAAGTGCCAAATGGAGAAGTTACACTAATGGTATATTTATCAGGGTGAGAAGTAAGAAACAGGTCAAGAGTATGGGCGGCTTGCCCAGCAACATCCGGTATACGCGTTGGCACATCGATCAGTTGGGTAAGGTGATGTAACCCGGCAAAGAGCTCGACATACCTTCCTTCGGGTGTTGTCTGACTAGAATAGCGGAGCCAGTTGGAATTGTGTACATTGAAATCGCCCGCAATAACAATCTCAGTGCGAGGGAAAGGGAAACAATTATCGAGATGGAATCAGACAGTGCATCAAACTCGTTACAAGTCGAATTACTGTCAAGATTTGGACTCCTGTAAATAAAACAATAATGAATGAGAACCTTGCGGACAGTGAATTTGAGCCATAAGAAGTTAAAGTCCGTGTTGGAACAATGCCCATATTGGGGAAGGCTCTGGCAAGCAATATCATTACGCTTTGAACGTACATAGATGCGTTATTAAAATGGATTTTTTTATAACCAATCGCAACCACCAAGAACAATTGCCATTTCATCATCCATAAACGTTTATGGCAAATACCTAATTCTACGAACAAATCCCGTTGTCCTAAGTAGTCGAGATGTAAATTTTGACATAAAGTAACAAGCGGTGACCGATAGGTTTTTTTTTTGTGGGGGGGGGGGGGGGGGGGAATCCAACTTTACTGCATATACACAGCTGGCCAAAAAAATAGGTGTGACTATTTGTTTTTTTATTAGTTAGTTTTTTTTTACATTTTTTTCAGTTGCATTATATTTTTTTATGATTTTAATAAAACTTCAATAACAGAGAAAATAAAAGACCTTGAATTAATAGAACATTTTCATAATAAGTGGCCGAAACTGTCGATTGAAGCGTTTTAGCCTGGTCAATAAAATAGGCGCGTCTTCCTAAAGTATTAAAAATATTGATTTTATTAACATTTAATGTTGGTTACCTAAATTCTCGATTACCTAACTCTAATAACCATAGTTAGCTTGAACTTTTTGGAGTCGGCGTGGCATTGATTCCACCAATTTTTGGCATGTCTGATTGGGTATAGAATACCATTCTCTTTGAACGGCTTCCCACAATTGGTTTCTATTTGTGAAATATTGCCCGCCTAACTTTCGCTTGAGTGCATTCCACAAGTTCTCAATGGGATTTTGGTCAGGGGATTGACTTGGCCACGGGATAAGAGATACTTCCTTCTCTTGGAACCAATCTTTTACGAGACCCGCCGTGTGTTTTGGATCGTTATCCTGTTGAAAATGCCGTCGGACGGGCATGTTTTCTTCAGAAAATGGAAGCATGACATTTGCCAAGATATCCCTATACCCATATTTTGTTAATATGGTTTTAATGAGAAATATAGAACCGACACCGTACCAAGAAAAACATCCCCACACCAAAATATTGCCACCTCCGTGTTTGATTGGTTTTTGTGTATAGCGGGGATGGTATTCTTTTCCTTTTGGGCGTCTTACATTACGCCCGGAGTCCGAAGAAAACAAATTTATTTTAGTCTCGTCGCTCCACAGGATATTACGCCATTTTTTTAGTCCTTCAGGTCCATTCCAGTTGGCGTGTCTATCACCTATTTTTTCGACCAGCTGTGTAGCTTTTCCTAAAAAAAAAGCTATAGCTTAACTGCGACTTTCTTCTTGTATACTCTGAAACTTAATCTAATAAAAGTAAAAAAAAAACAAAACATTCTTTTGGACTTATAAAGCAAGTTGAAATACGTGAAGCTTCAAATAAAATTTGAACTTTATTTAAATGTAGTTATAGAGGTACATAAGTATTTCTTTTTAAAATAAAGTCCTAATAGAAGTTTCCGCTATTAGTATTAACAAACAATTTCCGTTCACATAATTATGGGTACATCAAAATAAACCTTTTCTTAAATCCTCCTTAAGGATATCAGCATTGCAGAGATGGAGACCCTTATTTAAGGACGATTTTTTTCTGGAAAAATACCCAAATATTGTTTCCAAAATTATTATTGAAAAATAAGACCACCCAATAGAATGGGTAAGTGAAACGATAGAAATGGTGTCGTTTCATAATATGTACTTGGGTATATTTTTGTTCCGAAGTTTGAAATTTCTGAATAAAAGTCTATAGTTCATATCCATATGTGAAATGTAGGGACATATACAAAGAATGAGTCAATCAACATCGAATCGACAATTGATAGTCCAGGAAAAATAATTTAAATAAAAAAGGGTCCCCTCTACCTGCAATAAAAATCCGCTTTAATCCTGGTGCCGCGCGGGGTGGGGGTTGATTTAAAGGGACCTTCCCACAGTTACCCCCACATATCTCGAAAACGGCTCGCCGTAAAAAAAAACTCTGGAGGAATAATGAAGCTGATAAAATGTCCAATTTACTACGGCACTATATTTGAAAAATAAAGAACCGTTTTAAGATATACTCTTTGAGAATGGAATTTTTTTTAAGAAAAAAATTATTTTGCCAAACTTGACTTGTTGTTCTAACTCCTTGCCATTTTTTTTTAGTTACAAAGTGTTGAAGAGATATTTGTAGAAAATCTAATTTTCTACAAAAAAATATGCATAACAGTTATTTATCTTTAACATTTCAAAAGATTCAGCGAATTGAAATGTTGCGGTAAATGTCAAAACTTAGTCATAAAATAACAAGACTTAAATTTCGCAATAATTCCCTTTTAGGGTAAAATACACCCCCAAAAGGGGTATTTTTGTGATTTTTCGATTGCACAATTGGTCTAAATAAGTAGTAGAGTATTCAATTCTGCATCAAATGAGACCATAATAATATTTTTGCGCCATATAAAAGTTACAGAAATGAAGTCTACGTCACAGTTTTTCATCCTCTTTTTGTCCGGCCCGGGGGCGTGTGCTCTCCACCTCCACGTGGTGCCCCTGGTAACAAGGATCTGAAAGTGTGACTGTTAACTCAGTTACTATAAGTAAGTCCTTGGCGGAGAGAGAGCGTTGAGTAGATGAAGGGAAGGGTTTTTGATGGGTTAGGGATTCGATATTGAAGAAGCGGGATATAGCTTTTGATATAGAGAATCCCTAGCGAAAATCGATGAAACACGGTGTGAATGAGGTTAAAGGATGAAAAGAAGAGGTGCTACTGTACCTCTATCTTAGTAAGATTTAACCAGGGAATAGTTGTGAAAGAAAGCATAAAGATGGTCGAAGTAGGTGTCTTCCAAGGGATTTGTGTTTTAGTTGGCCGAAATGGCACAGTTGGTATGATGGTTGGAACTGAGAACCGTTGACTGGTGTTTCAGGCACCCAGTCGGCACGAGTAGGTTCCAAAAGAAAAGTGTGTGTAGATAGCTGAGGTTTGCTTGGTTTTTAATTACACCCAGTATGAGCGAGGTTATAGAGGGTTGGTTTCTGAAACTCATGACATCCTAACCTCTGTCTTGAGATGTAGGAAACAAACCCAGGAAAAAGGAAGGCAAGTGATTCATGAGCGCTGAGCGCTCGGTCTCACATGATGCGTCACGATGATCACGTGCAGCATCTGGGTATCTGTAATGGATACCCACATTACGATAGGAATTGACGGAAAAGTTGCCGAGAGTGACATGCCCCCTATGAGTTGTGTTTATAAACTCATGGTCTGGTTTGCCTAACATTCAAGTGCAGCTTAGCTGGGCGGGGTGATGTTGAAGATTCAGTGACATTTCTCAACACTGTTTTCGAATCCATACTCTAAATTCGGGTTGGCGGTTCCCGAATGACGCTTGTGGTAAGTCAGACCTCAAGTTTCTTTTGAAGCTAGGCCATACCCATGGCTGAATAAATGTTGGGTACCACGGGTTATCAGGAGGGCCCAGTTGATTACGAGAGCAATGCTCGGTAGCAACTGCCTGATAGTTGAGGAAGGATTCGTGGGGGCTGTTGTTGTACCCATAGCGGGAGCAAATAGTTTGTCACAAGATGACTTACTAGAGGTGCCTCGCTCCTTAGCAAGGGGAATAACCATGACCACAACATGATTATTAAATTGCTACTAGAGTGGTTTGTGGAGCCACTCTAGTGAAATAACATCATATTTATATGGTGTTATGTAGTTAGAGTGGACTGAAGGCACCACTCTAAGAGTGACTGGGAACCACTCTAGGGATCTGGTCAATGCTGATTTTGACTCCAGATGGGTAGGCCCATCGCCTACCGTAAAGCTTATCTCGATCTGTCTGGCCCATCACATCGCACTTCCTGGATGGCAGTAATATCTGCTCTCTATCAGTCTAGGGCCTCCGCTAGTTGTTTGGCTGCACGTAGACTGTTAAGAGTTTTAACATTCCACGTGCAGATCCGAAGGTCGTTGTCCTTAATTCGTTTCTCCGGGTCGTCAACAGTTAATCCGTCCCTTTCCAAGGCTATTGGTCGCTTCGTAACTTTTTTTTCCATGACAGGGTTGTTAACCTCACGCACAACACCCAACCTGGAGGATCAGGTCCTTTCTTGGATTCCTTGGTCAAAAGGAACAGGAGAGTGCGGAGTCAGTTACCTGCTTCGGGGATATAAGTGCTGCCGTTGGCCCATTAAGGACTCATCTATTTCAACGCCCTGACTTGCGTTGAATTGTCCCAATGATCTTATCTCCAAATACGTTGAAGTAGCTCATTAGGGCATCTGCTTCATTGACTGTTGACGCCACTGCTGGTCTAATCGGTTTTGCTCATACGCCGTACGTCCTCTTTCTAAAGGGGATCGTGCAAGGCTTCTGCGAGTTGATCAGAACAGTGTTGCTATTTTTTTCTGTGTTCAACAATCGCACTTATAAGTTCATCAGGAATGTCCGGATGGACAGACCAGTACCCGTTGGTTACCGCAGAGAGGTAAATTGATGCGGACGAAATATATAGTTACAACACTGTGCATCGCCTGGTTGACGCCGGTCAGTTCCTACCCTATTCATACAGCACCCAACCACCTTCTACTAAAATACTATTCAATTTTAATATTTATTTGTCATTCTAAATGCAAAAATATAAATAGAAATAGAATACAAAAAAAGTCAAAGCCTTATTTGGTCTTCCCCTATAAATTTAAAGCTTTCTTACACATTTCGCTCCGTAAGGAGAACAAGAAAAGGAAAACGAAAAATAAAAATAGATTCTAATCTTCTTTAACTCAACTTTCAACGCCAATTTAATTGATTTTTCTTTGAAAAGCATTAACAGACACGCGGGGCACACAAAAACACCGAAACTTCCTTATCACATTACCCACACATTGTCTTCAGGAGAAAATATCCTTCCATCCCTACTTGGTAAAGATTTATAGGTTTATTCACAATAGAACAAAAAATAATGAAACAAACACCTCTCGACACATCTTCCAAAGTTAAGTTGCCAGTTGCCACAAACCATGTCCTTAAACAACCCAATAACTAATGTTCCCCTCGATTGGTGGGAAGAAAATAAAAACGCTTTCGAGTCCTCAAGTCCTCAAACAAAGAAATTTAATTCCTGTGTGGTGTGTAAGCTGGACACAAAGTAAAAGATTCCGCATGATGATGATGGGTATGGGAATTCCTGAAAAAAAAAATAGATTTTCCGATATTGTGCACAGTGAATAGAATCATGCTAAAGGGTCGGTTCACCAAACACTTCTTAACCCTTTGTTTCTCCACGTCTGGCCATGAAAGCTGAAACCTTTTGTGAAGTCAAGTAGTGCCAAATGAAAACACTCTTTCGAAAAATGTGTTGGGACTGCTTTTTGCCATTTCTGCTAGGATTGGGGTTAAGAAACACTAAAGAGCTAATTTTTGATGAAGGTGTGAGCGCATTGTAGTTCAATTGATGTGGGATTCATATGATGTCAATATTAGCAAAGAAATGAAGGTTGACTGGGGTTGATCGAGAAAAGTCTAGAGTTGAAGTTTTTTGTTAAAATTGACATTTGTATTGAAGCTAATAATATAGATATTTGAGGGTTTAGAGTGAGTATGTATGTATGGATAATTGAAGTTACATTTTTTTATAAAAAGACCTATTTTTATCTTCATTAAACTAAAAATACTCAAATTAATGAAAACTGAAATGTCAACAAAAATATGGTTTTGATTAAAAGAGGTTTGGAAAGCATTTGAATGGGAATGGTATCGTTTGGTGCCAATATTTATCAAACAAAACCGTTTTATTTCAGAATAATTGAGGTTTTTAAAATTATAAACTATGAAATAGTAAACTCAATTTATGAATTAGATAGCAGGTAGATTAAGTGTTTTATAAATCAATGACAGGCTACATGAGTCTTATCAAATAACATGACTCCTGCTGATAAGACTCATGACTCATGCTAACTGCGATACTGTCTTCTTTCCACCAAAATCGATAGCAAGCACCAGGTGAACATGAAAAAGAACGGGCGCAAATTCCCAATATAATTCCACTCAAATTCAAAAAGAACAAGAGAGAAAAAGAAAAACAAAATAGGCGGAGTTTTGTTAAAGTAGAAAGCAGATGTAGATATTGGGGTGTGTGTGTGTGGATTTAACGAGAGGGTTTGTGGGTGTGAGTTAACGAGCTGTATGTTGGTGTTGCTGCCCTCAATGCTTTCTTGTGATGTTATCACGTAAAATTATCGTCCATAAACCGACTTTACAGACAACCAACTTTTTTTTTTTTATTTCAAACATCGCTACTTGAAGAGTTTTGAGAAAAACTTTGATAATTGATTCAAAGAACTCAAAAAGATGTCAAAGATGCACAACTTGAATCGCTTCATTATAACGAATTGTTATTAAAGGTAGAAATATTCAAAATGTATTCATTTCATGTATGGTAGGGTTGTTTGTAAAACTAGAAGGTTTAAGCAACAACTGATTGGACTTGGTAAACCACAATATTTCTTTAAATGTATGGTAAAAACTGTCAATTTTACAGACATCTAATAATTGTACTCGGTAATGTAGTTTGGGCCTGAGAGATATAAATATGTGTTATGATCATCTTGAAAAAGAGGTGAATAATTTCAAAATCAAATATAATCTCAGAAGAAGTGAACAAGACTGAGTCCGATGTTCCTATGCGCCCCTATTATAGGCAAAATTACTAAGAAAAACAAGACTTTGCGGTACCTGCCATATAACGGTCTAGTAAAGCTTATAATCTAGCGGCTCCAAGGTTTCATAAGTAATTCTGCACTTTATTTATTTAAATTTATGATTTTGTAGATACTTACAAAATATTTAATAAAAAAACATTTTGTTTTTCTTTTTAATCTTAAAAAATTTGTTTAAACAAAGCATTTTTTCGAATCATCAAAACTCATAAAAATCGAATAAAACCTTGAAATGCTCTTAAATTTTATTTGACGATGTAACTGCTGACAAGATATTTTGGTGAGAAAAAAATTTAAGATATTGGGCTCAAAACGGTACCTCCCATAAGACCGTTTTTTTTTCTTTGACTTTTTCGAGAACCGATTACAACGAAAATTAATATACATGAAGATGTAAATAGAATAAATAATTTAAAATATTGTTTTTTTTTTTGTATTTTTAAAATTTAAAACTTGAAAAAAAAATCACAATTCTTCACATTTTTTAACGAAATAAAATTGCGTTTAAATGTTTTCCTTGAAAACTATTTCACGTACTTTTTTCGAACAATCGAAGTCAGACTAATCAAATAAGAACTTTGAAGTTCTAATATTTATCAAATTTTATTCGACGCGAAAATAAAGATTTTTTTTCACAGATGTTTAACAGGTATACCGTTATTCTTTCCGTCATTTTTTTTAACTTTCACTTGAATTTCTCAGAATCCTTCAAATCAAATTTTGATATAAATTTATTAAGTCGTTTTCAAAATTTCGATTATTTTTTTATTATATTTATTATTATTATTATAATTATTATTATTATTATAATAATAATAATAAAATTTTTATCTTAAAAACTTTTTGAGCAGTTGTTTGCGTGTGAGGATTTTAAAGAGAATAATAAATCAATTCTAATTCGTTGACTTATTTATAGGAAAGTCAAAAATAATAAATTGCACGACTAGATCGCACGTACTTGCTCTTATGTGCGGTCACAGCTTCGAATAAATTTTGACAAAAATTAAAGGAACTTCAAAGTTCTTATTCGATTTTTCTAACTTTTGATTGTTTGAAAAAAATACGTAAAATATTTTTCAGTGGAAAAATTTAAACGCCATTTTAATACCTTAGAGAATGTGAAAAAGTGTAATATTTTTTTTTAATCGTAGGAACGGTTTTTAAACAAAACAGTTTGTATTTAACAACTTTTTTAAGAATTTAAAAAAAATTATTCAAGAATACAAACTTAAACACAAAAACACATTTAAAAACAAAATTTAAAAAAAATCTATCTATCCGTTTTTAAAATATTGATTAAAAAACAATTATTATTAAAAATATAAAAAAAAAGTTTTCGAAAATATTTTTAAATAAAATTACTAAGGCTTCCAACATCTTCTTGTATATCAATTTTCATTGAAATCGGATGACTAATTCTCGAGAAAGCCGAAGAAAAAAACCGTTCTATGGGAGGTACCATTTTTAGCCCACCATTTTTAATTTTTTTTTTTCACCAAAACATAACCTACACCTACAAAAGTACACTGATTTTTGTTAAAAAAATTCTTTGAGCCGTTTTCGGGAAAGATAAGCTTTTACTTAACGGTTATATGACAGGTACCGGCACCGTTAATATTTGAGCTAAAATAAAAAATTTAAAAGTTCTCTGTAGAATGTCAAAATTTTCCAAATTTGAAAACGATTGGCCAAACCGTTAAGGCTGTCGTTTAATATAACGGGTGATTTTCTTGAGGTTAGGATTTTCATGCATTAGTATTTGACAGATCACGCGGGATTTCAGGCATGGTGTCAAAGAAAAAGATGCTCAGTATGCTTTGACATTTCATCATGAATAGACTTACTAACGAGCAACGCTTGCAAATCATTGAATTTTATTACCAAAATCAGTGCCCTAGAAAAGTTGGCAGAAAATCCGCTTTTTTATCGACAAATTTTGTTCAGCGATGAGGCTCATTTCTGGTTGAATGGCTACGTAAATAAGCAAAATTGCCGCATTTGGAGTGAAGAGCAACCAGAAGCCGTTCAAGAACTGCCCATGCATCCCGAAAAATGCACTGTTTGGTGTGGTTTGTACGCTGGTGGAATCATTGGACCGTATTTTTTCAAAGATGCTGTTGGACGCAACGTTACGGTGAATGAACCGAACACTGATTTTGGTAATAAAATTCAATAATTTGCAAGCGTTGCTCGTTAGTAAGTCTATTCATGATGAAATGTCAAAGCATACTGAGCATCTTTCTCTTTGACACCATGTCTGAAATCCCGCGTGATCTGTCAAATACTAATGCATGAAAACCCTAACCTCAAAAAAATCACCCGTTACATCCGTACAGACGGACAGACTGACAGACAGACAGAATTTTTCCAGTATCTCAAATATGTTTCTCTATCATTGTAAAGTCATGCCTGATTGTTAATTTTTTTTACGAATTCCTTACTTGCCTTATAGTCCCTATAAATCGCAAGTAAAAAAGCTGTTAAGGTGTAAAATTTTATGAACGGGTTTTGTAAAGTAAAATAAAATGTTATAAATATTTTTTAAGGTTTAGGTCATCTACCTGGGCACCGTTATCAGCTATGAGAATAGCGCAAGATGGCAATTAGGTAGCAAAGCCTTCTCTCACATTATCTCAGATCTTCTAAATGGTGCAAAGAGAAATGGACATTGTCTTAAGGGAAAGAGAACAATTATCTGTGTAATTTTTGGTCCCGTACCCGTATGCATAAATGGCGAGTAGAGAAACAGATAATACGAGGAGCGATGAAAGGGGAGACAGCTCAATAAAGGAAGACCAAAACTTAGGTGACGAATACACATGGAAGTGGGCTTAAACCAACTTCACGTCCAAAGTATGTTGAAAAGCTAGTGACTGAAAGGCTTTTTTTGCAGTAAAGGAATCGATAACCTCAAAACAACATTAGTAGCCGATCAACTTCGAAAAATGTTTGCCTCTTTTCCAAATTTTGTATAAGATCTGCGGAAGGCAAAAAAATGTCTTATACACATATTCTGTTTTTTTTTTTGATAAAGGTGAGGCGCTACTTGTCAAATCGAAGAAAAATCCGATCTTCCACAAGGTTGTCACTTAAGTCCACTTCTGTTCAATATGTTTGTAAATGGTATTACTTGCGTTCTCATTTTCTGTGACTGTCTGATGTTTCCAGATGACGTAAAATTGTATAGTCTAATTTCTTCACATACTGATTGTGTACATTTTCAAAACGACATAAATTAATTTTACGATTGGTGCATACATAACCATTTCGAGCTCAAAACATTAAAATGTAAAATTTTAAGCGCTTACAGAACATTAACCCCCATTAAGTTTACTTGTAAATTTGAAATCGAACAACTCTCAAGGGCCAGTGAGGTAAAAGATCTTGGTGTTATCTTTGATTCCAAACTCACGTTTTCGACCCAATTCTATGTTAGGTTTCCTTAACCGAACTTCTTGGGTTTATAAGGCAATATTTTTGTCACTAGTATTGCTCATTTTAGAAAATTGTAGTGTTGTTTGGTCACCATTTTATGAAAATGTTAAGTGTAAAGAAGCTATCAGGCTCAAAGAAGTAAGTTTCCGTTCTTACAAAGCCAACTCTGCAGAGGAAAATCGGAAAAAGCACAAACAAGCAAGAAACTCATGCAACTCCGTTATTGAAAGAACCAAATTTTTGCATGACCAAAAATTACGGCAAAAAATTCTGCAGTGTCCCAAAGGCAGTAAAAATTTTTGGTCATTTGTAAAAAATATAAAAAACTCCTCGACATCTTCGGTTCCAATGCTCATCGACAATAACAAACCAATTGTTTACTCTTCAGAGAAGGCAAACTTGCTCGCCGCCCATTTCACTGCCAGGTCCACGCTGCCGCGTAGCAACGTTGCCCCTCCTGTACTTAAGAATGTAAATTTTTCCATGGGACAGATTTTTTTCCGCACTCGTACAGTAGCCAGAGTTCTCAAAGATCTCGATATACACAAATCCGCTGGCCCGGATGGTATACCCCCGATTCTTCTGAAGAGGTGTTCTTCCACACTGGCAAAGCCACTGCGTAAGCTTTTCCATCGCTCCTACTCTTCTGGAATCTTTCCTAGAAGATGGAAAACAGCATTTGTCCAGCCTGTCCCTAAGAAAGGTGACCCATCCTCCCCCTCCTCCTACCGACCCATAGCACTGACATCCCTTCTTTCTAAGGTCATGGAAACACTGATTAACCGTCAGCTTAAGGAATATCTCGACGATCGAAAGCTTCTCCATGACCGTCAGTATGGCTTCCGCAGCAACTGTTTCACTGGTGATCTGATGGCATATCTCACCGAACAGTGGAACATATCTTTACATCGCTTTGGTGAAAGTAAGATTATTGCTCTTGATATCTCCAAGGCATTTGATAGAGTTTGGCATGAAGCTCTCTTATCGAAAATGCGTGCTTTTGGGATCGATAATACTCTTGTTCGTTGGATTAGAAGCTATCTTCTGGACCGTTCAATACAAGTTGTATTGGACGGATTCAAGTCTGATTCCCACAAAATAAATGCTGGTGTGCCCCAGGGCTCTGTTCTGTCTCCGACTCTTTTCCTCATTTTTATAAATGATCTTCTGTCTGTTACTTCTAATCCACTTAACTGTTTTGCTGACGACTCTACCCTCAGCTTTTCATATTCCTTCGATAATTCACGTCCTTCGCCTTCGGACGTACAATTGCAACGGTACCATATTTCAAGCTCATTAAACTCCGATTTATACAGCATTGTCAAATGGGGTATTAGGAATCGTGTGGAGTTTAATGCTTCGAAAACTCAATGCTGTCTTCTGTCGTTAAAGCTAAACATACCCCCAATGCCATTGTCCATGAATGGCACTTACATCGAAGAAACCGAAAAGCTCTCAGTACTCGGTATGTGTGTCAACGACGACCTCCGTTGGAACGACCATATATTTGAGATCGCTAAGAATGCTGCAAAGTGCTTAGGTTTTCTGTATCGGTGTAAGAAGTACTTTTCCCCATCTGATCCGGCTACATATTATAAAGCATTTATGTGCCCTAAACTCGAGTATAACTCCCACCTCTGGTGCTTCACAAACATCGCTTCACCTGCTTGATAGAATACAAAGTCGAGCGTTAAGATTGACAGGAAATAGAACTGCCGCTGAAACAATTGCCCCTCTCGAACACCGACGCAATGTTTCATGTCTTTCCTTATTTTATCGTTTCTTTTACAAAAAATTTTCACTCGAAGTAGCCAGTTGCATTCCTCCCCTTAAAAGTTTCTCCCGTAATACTCGTCTCGCAAGGAATGCTCATCAGTTCACCTTTGAGCCCAATTTCGGACGTAACGTGAAATATAGGGATTCTTTTTTTAGCCGAACAACACGAATTTGGAATAGTTTACCCGGCGAGATTTTCCCTTGCCATTTTGATCTGCAAACATTCAAAACCAATGTTAATCGACACCTCCTATCTCTCCCCTCCCTATCCTCCTAATGCCCGCGCAGTGTGTAACATTAAAAGTGAAACAAGTAGTCCCTTGTGCGCGCGTTAATTATAAAAAAAAAAAAAAAAAAAAAAATTATAAGAATAGCATTAAGAAATCTGAGATGGTCCGACGAGATGACTGTTTACTTTACAAGTTGTGCGCTATTAGATTTAAAAAAACCTCTTAAGAACGTAAATAATAGTATAAAATCGGAAGAACTTGTTTCACAAGTTTCGTAATGATCTCAGGTAAGCTAGAGTAGGACATCTTATTAGCCGTTCCCAAGAAAGTCGATATTTCTGTTGTATTTTGAATTCATTTTGATCAGCTGATAAACCATTATTCTGGATTAATTTCGAAAAAATACATTTTCTGAATCTATAATTGAGACAAATAGAAACTCCACAACCACACAAACCGAAACAAAATATTCCCTTGAGTCCTCTAAGATAAAGTTCATAAAAGAAAATCTTTTTTATTTTTGAATATTTTTAAGTATACAAAATCATTTTCATAAATATTTCCCCAATAAATTACTTAAAATTAAACAAAAGCCTCATCCATTATCGGAAATTTTGTTTTAAGCCGATTAAAAACCGAAAAGGACTTCTTCTTTGTTAAGAACTTTTCCTTGAATCAATATAACAACACTCGAAGAAGGCCAGTCCCTTAGAATTAATTGAATTTGAAATCTTATCTTCAATCACTTGAAATTCATTTATCTATTGCCAACTGAGTTTGATTCTATCAAAACTTGATTAAGTAGATACGATTATTTGGAATTTCAAAGCATATTTGGATAATCCAAATAATTTCACTAAAAGCAGGAATGATTTTAAGTGAATGTGAAAATTACCTATAAGCACGTAGCAAAATCTCTATATACCTGTAATAGTGTTATAATAAGAATTGTTTTGTCGATAACTAAAATCCAAGTATCTAAAGATATCATAATAATTAAATTTTAATTACGGAATTAAAGTGAATACGTTTTTTGCCTATGCAAGAACTGCACGAATACCTCAGGACTTTGAACTCATTGTCACAGCTAGGACATTGACGTTGAACCTACCAGACTGTGTTCATACCAATCATTCCATGGATAATAATTAGAAGCATCTGACTTCCTTTTCCTTGTTGTGGATTTTTTAACATCCTGTCTACAGGTGCACTTCCTTGAAATCCATTGAAAAACCAACAATATATTGTCATCTTTAGCACAACGAAAAGGATGCATTGAATGAAGATGGATTATGCGGTGGAGTCAGTCCTCAAACTGTAGTGAAGCCATTCAAATTGGCATATAGGGTAAAATTGTGGGTGTAATGGCTTCTCTTGTTCACGATGCCAAGGGAAAACAGAAACGGAGAACAGAAGCAGATTTAAAATAAAGAAAAAACCTCAATGACAGTCTCTGGCGAAATAAGGATGTTGAATAACTTTAATTTTTGTTATATATTTTCCTAAAATTTTTTTACATTTGATTCAATATTTGTTTTTGTTTTTTTTTAATAAACTGGGAGCATATGGCAGGTTGTTAAATTTATTAAGGATCGTATTTTTGAATTTGAGTTTTATTAGGAGACCATTTCTCACTATAATTTTCTTAAAGCTAATAATTTTTTTAAGAATTTTTCTTTAAATCGAAAATACTTTTCACTTACCATTTGAGGTTAGATTTCTTTCCTGAAATGAAATAAGAAAATATTTAAATATAAATGACTTTAAGAGTGTTGTAAGATACATACATTAATTTATTGATATAAATTTTAGTATCTAGAATTTTTTTTATTTATAATAAGCATGCGTGAAGGGAAACACCTGGCGAGCATTGCGGAAACAAGGAAAGATTAAAGAGAAATGTCAATGCACTTAAGTTTTGAAGTTCCGCATAATAAAATAAGAGAAAAAACAGATTCCAACATAACATTCTACATTCCTGTGGTTCGACGAAAGAGGGGATCTCTGTACTAAACGGCTCGTCCGAAATTTGGCTCAAGGGTAAATAGATGGGCAATAAAGCATTGTTCGTAGCGATAGAATAAAAAAAACTTCAATTAAGACAAAATATGCGCAACATAGCGCATGTAGTGGCTGAAGTTAATACTTAAAATGACATTTTTCAAAATAACTGCAAAGAAAGTATCTTTTATAAAACGATTTCTAGAATTTTCGATTAAATGGCTTATTGGATTTTCCCAACTATTATATTTCATTAATCTAGGCTCCCGCTAATAGCCACCTTCTTTTACAGGTAATTCCTCTTGCGAGGAACTGACAAAACTTCCAAGAGACAAAATTTGTCTCGAAAAAGTGTATCTCATCTAGCCGTTCAGACTCGACGGTAAACTTGTAGGTCCCTTCCATTCTTGCAGATTAACAACACACACACAGGAATGGTTGAGAGTATAAGTCACTAAGCTTTGGCTCCATAAGGAGCTGTCCTGCCAATAATAATAACGACTGAGGATATCCCGACCAACGCCAAGAAAAGGTGAGGAAGTTTAACGTCGGACGGCTGCAATCGCAAGAAATCTGCAGGTCACTTTCCGATCGAGTCTCAAATAACATCCAAAGGAATTTTTAATGCCAGCATCAAGTATTGAGTGGCAACATTGCCAAAATTCTATCAGGGAAGCCGCCACTGAAGTGCTGGGTTTTAAATCGCCACCACAAGGAAAACCCTGGTTTGATGATGAGTGTCGGCAAGCTCGCGCAGATAAACAAGAATTATACAAGGCGGCGCTGCAAAGAAGGACTGGAACTGCCCGTGCCCTCTACAAGCAGAAGAGAAAAGAGGAACACCAGCTTTTTAGAAAGAAAAAAGGGATCATGTGGAGAGCGCGATCGAGGAAATGGAGAACTGATATTGCAAGAATAAAGTTTGAAAGTTTTACCAAAAGGTAAAAAGAAACTGTCAAAGATACCGAGTTCGAACTGAAGCTTGCAGAGACGATCACGGGAATATCGTTGTGGAATCGCAGCCGATGCTGAGAATATGGAAAAACCACTTCTGTAGACTGTACAATGGCGATGACGAAACGAATTCCGCTGTAGGCAGAATGGTCCGCTTTATCTGGGTGAATAGCGCAGAACTCTCACGCCATCACCAGAGGCACGATCTTTCAAAAGTCCGTCCAATTACTCGCATACGCTGACAATATTGACATAATCGGAAGAACACAGCGTGATGCCAGTAGCGTTTTATTGAGTATTGAGACGGAAGCGGTGAAGATGCGTTTTATCCGTCAATGAGGGCAAAACCAAGTATATGCTGTCATCAAGAAGAACTTTGAGGTAGTTAGGGACTTTGTCTACCAGGGCTCCACTATTAAAACTCAGACAACAACACCAACGCTGAAATCAAAAAAGAATAACTCTTGCCAATAGCTGCTTCTTCGGGCTTAGAAGGCAATTCATAAGACCCTCATCATCCCAGTCCTGCTCTATAATGCAGACGAGTGGACGCTGTCAAAAGCGGATGAGGACGCTTTATACTGTTTCGAGAGAAAGATTCGCCGGGTGATTTTAGGTCCCGTATCCATTAACGGAGAGTGGAGAAGACGAAACAATGAAGAATTATACCGGCTGTACAGCGACACAGACCTAACCAAAAGAGGAAAATTCAATGTCTCAGATGGCTGGGTAATATAGAGCGGATGCTCGGGCCCGGAAAACCTTTGAATCCACCCCAGAGGGACGGCGCAGTAGAGGAAGACCGAGACTCAGGTGGTGCACAAAAGTGCAAGAGGACCTCAACCGGTTCCACGTGCCAAACTGGAGGCAGCTAGCTAGGGACCGAGCTGGCTGGAGAAGCTTGTTTGTTGAGGCCCAAGACCACCCCGGACTGTAGCCCCACCTAAGCAAGTAAGCAGCAAGCAATCTAGGCTTGCCAAAGATCCTATAAGAAAAAAATATTTATTTAAAAAAAAATTAAAAAAACATGATTTTATCAACTTGGGAGTTGTATCGCCTTTTCTACTTATAAGTTGTTTCTCTAAAACATCTTATACCTGTTACAAGTCCCAAGATATTTTTTATATACATATCTATATTTTTGTTTTAAGACTGAACTTTATTTTTTGAATTCTTGTTCTTAAAAATTTTAATTCAAACCAAGGACACTGGATTTTCATGCAATAAATCAAACTACACCACAGCTTTGTTAACTTAAAGACCAAAAAGCCCTTGGCAGGTCATTAAGGCCCTGGAAATATGCAAACACGGACATTTATTTTGCCCTGAGTTATCATCTCCGATCAACTGCTCCAATTGACTTCCATAAATTCAATAATAATCAAACTTCAAACATCAGGCATAATTTTCATCTCATTTACATTTCGTGTGTGGAGAACGTGCCTCGAAATCCCTTAAAAAAGTTCTACCTCACAGGATTATCCGCTTGTTAATCTCTATTTTCTACCACATAGTCTCGCCGAGATTTGAAAACATGAGAATGCACAATCTTCAGATTCCTCTGGTGATGGATAATGGTGGTTCACTTTTCCTTGTTCATACGAGGAGTACATAATACACCCTTCTCCATGCTCTAGGATAAGGGATGTGTGGGTCTTAGTCTCTGGATTTGATATAACAAAAAGACTGAACAAGTATTTCGCCTTCAATCATAATTAACGCTATAAATTCATTCCGTAGGCATTTTTTTCTTTCCAACTTGGAAATAAGCGGAAGTACAGGACCGGAAAAAGTAGCTAAGAAAAATAATGTTTGAGTAATAACGGTTTCGTGTCAGGATAATAAATCAATGCTGTATGCGTAAGCGATTCATTTTATGGAATTATGCGTGACAAGTAAGTACTTCTTATCTTTTACGAATATGAATACGAATTTTATTGTTGCTTAGACACCTCAAGCTGTGGTATATAATAAATCATTTAACAATGGAGCCTGGTGATGCTGCCACAGAGAGTGAGATCCTTCATCGGCTCAGGGAAGCATTAAAATTTTAAAGACATGCATTGTAAAGAAGAAACATTTTGACTTTCTCGAGAAGAAGAAAAAAGAAAAACAAAGAGAAAAAATACTTCAACAGAAAAAGGCACATTAAGTGAAGACAAGGCAAGTGAAATGTTTTGATTACAAAGAAAAATAAAATTTCGTTAAATCCTGTCATGTGTTTTATTGCTGAAGCAGTTTAGTTAGTTGAGATTGATTTGGAAACGTTAGGGTGGAGGGAGGACTTACTGAAGCGAAGAAGCTTAATATATTTTAATAGTCATTCTCATCCTTTTCACAATATTCTTGTTGACATATAAAACGTATTCTACTGTATTTATGGGCTTGTTGAAAGATTTTTGTTTTATTTTATTTAAAAAAAAATGACTTGTTTTATACTTATCTGTGAAGGAAAAAATGTTTACTTAATGTGTCAAATTTTTTTGAAACATAAAAAAGAGGAAAACATAATAATTATACATTTTCGCGGTCATCTAGTTTTTGGCATTCAAAACTGGACCGACTTTCATGATTCTTTTTTTTAAATGTCCATTTTGAGGGAAGATTTATTAAAAAATATAGAAATTTAATAAATTTTGTATACTTGTTTGTGATCTAGCACTGGTTTTATTTTAAGCAGGAAAAGTTGAAAAAATGTGTGCTTTTTTCTCCTAATTGGTTTGTTTTTTTTTTTTTTTTTAGGTTACGATACCAAAATTGTGAATTCAATTGGGTGAAAAAAGTTATTAAAGAATTGTTCATAAAAATTGATTTTTCAGCATTCAGAGCTAAAAAATTATCTGAAATTTGACATGAGGATAATTTAAATATTTTTTTTCTAAGAAAAGTCGTAAAAACGAACATTTTAAAAGAAATTCCACGACTGGATCGCACGTACTTGCTCCTCGAATGTGCGGTCACATCGTCGAATAAAATTTCAAAAATAAGTTACATTCACGTAGAAAAATAACACTATCTGAACTTAAGAAAAGAGTCAAAACACCAACACTTAAAGGTTTTTAGTAAAAATGGAGTAAGCCATTTCACATCTTGTATAACAACGAATTTATGAAAAAAGTATTTCGAAAATTGTAGGACGTATTTTACTTTTGTTTTTCATTTTTAGTTTTTTGAAAAAAGTTTAGTTTGAAATGTTGGTATGCAGTTTTTTAGAGCTTATTAATATATGTACAGGTGATTATAAGATTTACAATAATTTTTTTTGTATTCATTTTAAAAATATTGATTTTTCTAAAAAAAAAAAATTTCAAAAATTAATTTTAATTAGAAAAAAAGTTATTTAAAATTTTGATATGCAGAATTAATTTGGCTACCTGGATCTTCACAAATGTAAAATTTGACAGAAAGCCAACAATAAAGAAACCCGTTTTATGAAAGGTACCGTTAATAGACTTTTACGGTAAATTTACTTCTAATAGAATGGTGGCTAATAAAACTACAAAAAAAAAATCTCAAAACTTTTCATCAAAATCATCAGAACTGTTTTCGAGAAAAATAAGCTTTTCTTAAATGGTCACATGGCAAGTACTGTTATTTTCAGCCCTAAAAATAAAATTTAAATTTTTTCTCTGGGGAATTCCAAAAGAACTAAACACACCTAATGTGAAGATAATCGCGTAAGCCATTTAGGCTGCAGCTCGTTATAACGGGTGATTTTTTTGAGGTTAGGATTTTCATGCATTAGTATTTGACAGATCACGCGGGATTTCAGACATGGTGTCAAAGAGAAAGATGCTCAGTATGCTTTGACATTTCATCATGAATAGACTTACTAACGAGCAACGCTTGCAAATCATTGAATTTTATTACCAAAATCAGTGTTCGGTTCGAAATGTGTTTCGCGCTTTACGTCCGATTTATGGTCTACATAATCGACCAAGTGAGCAAACAATTAATGCGATTGTGACCAAGTTTCGCACTCAGTTTACTTTATTGGACATTAAACCAACCACACGAATGCGTACAGTGCGTACAGAAGAGAATATTGCGTCTGTTTCTGAGAGTGTTGCTGAAGACCGTGAAATGTCGATTCGTCGCCGTTCGCAGCAATTGGGTTTGTGTTATTCGACCACATGGAAGATTTTACGCAAAGATCTTGGTGTAAAACCGTATTAAATACAGCTCGTGCAAGAACTGAAGCCGAACGATCTGCCACAACGTCGAATTTTCAGTGAATGGGCCCTAGAAAAGTTGGCAGAAAATCCGCTTTTTTATCGACAAATTTTGTTCAGCGATGAGGCTCATTTCTGGTTGAATGGCTACGTAAATAAGCAAAATTGCCGCATTTGGAGTGAAGAGCAACCAGAAGCCGTTCAAGAACTGCCCATGCATCCCGAAAAATGCACTGTTTGGTGTGGTTTGTACGCTGGTGGAATCATTGGACCGTATTTTTTCAAAGATGCTGTTGGACGCAACGTTACGGTGAATGGCGATCGCTATCGTTCGATGCTAACAAACTTTTTGTTGCCAAAAATGGAAGAACTGAACTTGGTTGACATGTGGTTTCAACATGTGGCGCTACATGCCACACAGCTCGCGATTCTATGGCCATTTTGAGGGAAAACTTCGGAGAACAATTCATCTCAAGAAATGGACCGGTAAGTTGGCCACCAAGATCATGCGATTTGACGCCTTTAGATTATTTTTTGTGGGGCTACGTCAAGTCTAAAGTCTACAGAAATAAGCCAGCAACTATTCCAGCTTTGGAAGACAACATTTCCGAAGAAATTCGGGCTATTCCGGCCGAAATGCTCGAAAAAGTTGCCCAAAATTGGACTTTCCGAATGGACCACCTAAGACGCAGCCGCGGTCAACATTTAAATGAAATTATCTTCAAAAAGTAATGCCATGTTTGATTGTTATCTCAATTTTTGTTTATAAATTTGCCTTATAGTCCTTATAATCGCAACTAATAAATAAATTGCACAACTGGATCGCACGTACTTGCACATTGTAGAATTAAATTTAAAAAAAATTAAAGTGAACATACATAAAAGCATTTTTGTGACTTTTGATTGTTCGATAAAAGTACGTTAAATTGTATTGGGTTAAATAATCCAAACTCCATTTTATTTTTTTAAGAAATGTAATAAAGTATGAATTTTGTTTTCAAAATCTTAAGAACGGTTTTTAAATAAAACGGTTTTTTAACAACTTTTTTTTTTAAATTTAAAAAAAAATAATTTAAGAATACAAAATCAAACAAAAAAAAATAACATACATTTAAAAACAAAAATTAAAACAAAAATCATTGAAAAATCAATATTTTAAAAACATATTGATTTTTCAAAAAAAAAAATTATTAAAAATACAAAAAAAAGTTTTCGAAAATAAAATTAATGCGAAATTCTTAAGCTGTCTACATCTCTTTGGATATCAATTTTGATAGCAATCGGATCACCAGTTTTCGAGAAAGTTGAAGAAAAAAAAATTAATTTTTTTAATATATGGCTAAAAAAATTGAAAAATCTCCTCAAAATTACCTTGAATACTAAATTTAAGGACGATTGGCCTAAATGTTTAGGCTACAGTCCAAAATACATCCGTATAAACAGACAGACAGACAGACGGACAGAATTTTGACAGTAACTCAAATATGTCTCTCTATCATCTTAATGTCATGTTTGATTGTTATCTCAATTTTTTTTTGCACGAATGTATAACTTAACTTACCTATAATCGCGAGTAAAAACGACAAAGAAGAATACTAAAGCAATTGTTAAGTTTGTTAAAAAAGTGATCTTGCTATGAATGCTTTTGAGTTTTCATTCACTCTTCTTAACATTCTCGTTATTGGTTCGTTTCTGCCATAATCAGTTCTATCACGATTTTCCTGAAATTATAGTACAGATCTGAGAGTATTATATTCATGTCCTCAAGGAGGGTAGATAATTCTATTACCCTAGATAAAATTTGGTGGACAAAAATAACATCGGCAACTTCACGACGTTTTTCAAGGGATTGTAATCCAATTAGTCGCAGACGATCTTGGGTAGGGAGGCAAGTTGAGATTATCAATCCAAACCTAAAGCATAATTAGCCCAGGCTATTATATTGTCATAGTGGGACCTGAAGTTAAGCTCACACCTAAATATCGGATGGTTTTAACTCTACGAATAGTATAACAATGAAGATGTCAACAGAGTCTAAGTGTTTTATTGAGCTCGACATTTAATTCAATAGTTAAAGTCATTTTAAATAATTTTGCCTTTTTTAAATAACTGAACATCGGTTTTGATCATTAAAAATATAAGTTCATCAACATTAACACATTAAACTTAAAGATAAAAATAAAAATCTTATAAAAGCAAAAATGGCCAAAAAACACTTACGTTCCAACCTTATTGAAATCTCTCCAATTTCTTCTTCACTTTTCGATTTTCTTCATTGTCAAGTTTTACTTAAATAGAACCGAACTGAATAAAAAAATAGAAAATAACTTTCAATACGCTGTTTATAACACTTTAAATGGACTTTACTAAGAGGCATGGCTTCATTAATCTCTGAATTTTTATTTTTGGAAACCAGTTGAAACGCTACGAAAACCGTTGGCTTAAAAGTTACTCCTTGCACAAAGAACTCTCTTTACTCAAAGTCCAAATGCTTAAAAATGACAAAACACAATTAAAACTTCAAATTGATGCACTATCTGCAAAAATGTTTGCCAGAGCTAAATCGAAAAACCTCGATGATATTTTTTAAACAAATTTTGCACAAAAACTAACATTTTTCCGATCCGACCGAGATACATTCTACGCACGAAACCGATAAAGAATACTTCCACCAGCGCGATCATTATAAGACTGCCGCTTGAAACTGAGAAGAACTTTGCGCTTTAAGAAGGTAGTTGAGTATTAAAAAAAAAAAAAAAAAAAATCCCGAAACCGATCAGTTATATTATGACCTTGACCTTAGAAACAGTAAACAATTCGTGAATCGTGTTCGTGAGAGTGTATAATCATACTCTCTTTGTGCTTTCTATCTGTTTACCACTACCACACGTCAACAACAGTTATGGAATGGGAGAGTTACATTACAATTAGAGGAAATGCAATCAAGAGGAGAAAATTATGTATCACGGTCCGCGGAGGATGAGACGAAGCCATGGAGATGGACACGAATTTGTCTCAGTTACAATCATCATTCTCTTTTTAATCTCATAACCAGGGTTGTCACTTCTCAGGTTTTTGCATTGCGTTCGATGTAAACTTCGATCGCTAACTTGATGCACTCTTATGCGCCCCAAGTTTTTTCTTTGGGTAAATAAAAAAAAATATTAAATATTTCAAAGGAATATTTTGTAATTGTTGTGGTATTTATGTGTTTATAGACGAAATTTTACTTTCATTGGTTGTATTATTGACTTCTAGTTATTTTTCACTGCTTAGAAAAAAAAATAATATGAAAAAAAAGTCAAAAAAATTAGAGATATTGCACGGAGCTGTTCCAAGCCAAGGCTTTTGACGATTGAACGTAATGCACTTTCCTCAGTGCGCATTGGTGCAGGAAACATGGAACAAACCTAATTATTTCATGTTTCGGTTTGACGTATATATGTTTTTTTTTATTATAGAAATCGGGCACGTTCAATGCGTATACTGACTACTAAGCATTTTTATATTCGTTTAATGTTGCATTTTACCTCGTTTTCGACTTAATACGGGAGGCGTTGGATGAAAAATGCAGGGACAAGTACATGTGGCACGAAAACAACACAAAATGTGGAGCTATTTTGGGTGGAGACATGTTTCTGTTAAGTCAACTAACTTTTAATCAAAGTGAATCCATAGAACGAAAATTGAGACCAATACATTGTAGAGGGGAAACTGTCAGTTGAAAGTTAGTCAAAAAATCTTGCCAAAACTTGTTTATTAAATGTCAACCAAAAGTCAACTAACTTTTAGAACCAATTCACCAATCCAGAGACGCGTTGACTGGACTTTTAGATTTCGATGACTCCATTCAGCATGCAGCAATTATCTTTTCCATTGCTGCTGAAAGTTAGAAGTGAAAACTAAAAAAAAAAAAAATAAAAAAGTATGAGAATTTTTTCGGTTGAAAAATTAAAATCGCCAAAATCCTAAAGAATCGCCGTTGTACCGATGTACCCTAAATCGCCAAACCAATTTTGTGTCGCCAAAATAAATTTGGAATCGCCAATCTGACAAGCCTGCTCATCACGATTCAAGATGATAATGAAATTCGTTAATTCACTGGAAGGGGTTACTGCTGCTGTTGTTGGTGGTTTTGCCTGCCTTAGATTAGCCATATAGTTAACGTAGGCAGTTGCCTAAATTGGCAGATAGATATAATAATTTTTCACAAATATTTTTTTTTAACCATTTTTAACCAGTGAAGTAATTCAATCTATACACATAATTAAAAATGAAGTGTCTGTTTTTAATATAAAAATAACAACTTTTTACACATATGAATTTTTTTTAAATTTTTGTCTGTGTCTTTCTGTCTGTTTGTTCCGGGTAATCTCGGGAACGACTGCACAGATTTTGACGGGACTTTGGCGATGGGGTGGTTTTTAAAAATTCTTATTTATGGACCGATTTTCATGGCATATTCAAAGGCAGAAACCTGATATTTTAAGGATTAAGTAAGGTTATTTTAATTACCACTAGGTGATGCTGGTGACATTTTTTTTGAAAATCCGATTTTGACGGGACTTTCACAATCATTTAGCTGATGTTGTAAGGTGTAACTAGGGCTATATAAATCACCCGTTAGTGCCACTGGGGTCGTTTTACAAGCATATAGCTTATTTTGTAAGAAGGAACTAAGGCTATTTTGATAACTAGGTGGCGCCACGCCGGGTTTCTTTTTGTATGTATGGTATACCCGAACAGGTCGGGTGGGTAAGCTAAAAGTTTTATCAAAACTGTGTGAGGCACGTGACGAATTTGACTATTTCGAAAAAAACAATTGATTTGCCTGTTTACCAAGAATACAAAACACTTGTGTGAAGAGTGAAATGTAGGTAAATATACGACCATTGGCTGGGAAAAAATCACTTTAGAGTCAACACAATGTTATTTTTGACAATTTGTTGTCTGATTTAAGGGAAAAAATCTTCTAAACATTCTGTGTTATTATTGAATTGGCAAATTAGAATAATGCTTTGAAAATAATGATTTGAAATGTTCAATATTGATAATGAAGTTATCCATTGCAAAACGTATCTTCAAGCGATCAACTAAATTTGAAGAAGCTATTGCGTCAATCGAAACTTTAAAATTTTTGGAAAAAAAAATTGTTTTGCTCTTGTTACACTGTTTCCAAATATTGAAATTGCATAAAGAATGTTTTTTGTGCATAATTGTCACGAATTGTAGTTATAAGAGAGCGTTTTCTTGCTTGGAGCGGATCAAAAATTATTTGAGGTCAACCATTTATCAATCTGGTTTAAATTCTTTGGCATTATTATCTATAGAGGCGGTTATTTTAGGTTCAATAGATTGCGATGAGATTATTCATAACTTTTCTAAGCATATGGCCTCCGCAACTGCACTTTTGGAATGCCATCCTGTCGGTCCAATTTCGCACCATTTTGTCGAGCATACCCGGTCTTATTTCGTCAATAGTGCGTGTTTCTTGAGATGATTTGGCAACCAAAATTTTGATGGTTGCACGCGCTGAATGGCATGTGGCGCCGCGCTGTCTCGTTGGAATCATTTCTCCTTCAAATGATTTACACTAAAATGAGGAATAAAAGAATGACGAATCAGTGCGTTCGCCATTCACATCACGGTTATGTTGGCACCGATGAGGCCTTCGGCATGTAAACCGCATGAAACAGTGATTTTTTCGGGATTAATTGGAGTCTCATGAGGATTGTGTTCACTCCAAAAACGACAATCTGTTTGTTAACATATCCGTTTAGCCAGAAATAAGCCTCACCGCTTAACATGATTTGACGATAAGGATCTGGTTCAACTTCCAAAGTTGATTCTCAGCCCATTCGCCGAAAACACGACCACAATTGATGATCCGCTGGCTTTAAATCTTGCACCAGTTGAATTTTATATGGGTGTACGCCTAAATTTTTCCTCAAAATTTTCTAAGTAGTGAACGGACAGAGATCGAGTTGCTGATAAGGGTGCTTTGCGGCGTCTGATCGATTAATTCGTGTCTTCTGCCACACTTACTTCTATACGCACGGTACGCGCTCGATTTGGATGAATATTTTCCAAAAGAGTAAATGTGGTCATGAATCGATCCATAGTCTTCCGTATAAGTTGCTCAGATGGACGACTAGGTATGCGTACCGTAAACTTTACCCCTAAGTTAAAGCTATTTTTTCTCAGAAACAGCTCCAAGATTTTTTATGAAAAAAAATCAGTGTAATATGGTAGGTATGCATTATTTTTTGGTGACAAAAAAATTTAAGATGGTGGGCTAAAAGTGGTGCCTCCAATAGGACCATTTTTTTTTTCTTCGACTTTCTTCATTCAAAACTGTTTAACCGATTATAATCAAATTTGGTATTCCGGAAGATATAGGAAGCCAAATTAATTTAACATACAAATATTTTCGTGGTGCCCCGTGGCTTAGTGGTTAGTGTGTCGGACTGCTAAGCGAAAGAACCTGGGTTCAAATCCAGCTCATAGCCACCTTTTTTTCTGGGGTACTGCCTCTTGCGAGGAACTGACAAAACCTCCAAGAGTAAAATTTGTCTCGAAAAAGTGCATCTCATGTAGCCGTTCGCACTCGGCGGTAAACTGTAGGTCCCTTCCATTCTTGCAGAGTAACAACACACACACAGGAATGGTTGAGAGTATATGTCACTAGGCCTTGGCTCCTTAAGGAGCTGTCGCGCCAGTAAATTTATTTATTTACAAATATTTTTTTTTTGTAACTTTAATATTTTTTTTAATTTTTTTTTCTTTTTTTTTTGAAAAAACGATATTTTGAAAACGGGTAGGTGATGTTTTTTTTTTTTTAATTCTGTTTTTAAATGAAGAATTTTTGTGCATAAATTTGCATTATTCAATTATTATTTTTTTTACTAAAAAAGGTGTTGTTAAAAAAAAAAACAGTTTTATCTAAACACAGTTTTTAAAATTAAAAAAAAATTCACACTTTTATAATCACAACAAAATGACGTTTAAATTATTCCGATGAAAACTATTTTACGTACTTTTTGCAAACAATCAAAGTCACAAAAAATCGAATTAAAACTTTGAAGTTTTTAAAATGTAAACATTTTATTCGACGCTGTAACCGCACATAAAAGCAAATACGTGCAATTTTTTGTTTAGCTAAGATAGCTCAGCTAAAATGTATGATCATGAGCTCATAATTTAGTGCAAATGATAGTAGTTAGTAAAAAAAAATCACAGTTAAGAATTAACACTTGCAATTGCATAACATAAATATGCATAGCCTTAACACATTAGGTATGTATTATAAATTAGTAAACATATATTACGGTATATACGAGGGCACTGACTGGTACGAAACTTTGATTTTAATTTTAATTTACTAATATTTGTGTGAGAGGTTCGTTCAAAGTGTTAAGCAACTTGCATTTAGCATTAGCTGAAGATTGCGCAAGTGAATATAAGAACTGTGGTAATTCAGATCAATTTTAGAGAGGGAATCCGGGCTATCAATATAACCATTGATAAGTTGGTACATAAATACCCCGTCTTTGAGATAAAGGTGGAAGACTGTAAGGATCAGTCCTTGTTAAACTTTTTAAGACAAATCGTATAAATTTATTTTGAACGGCCTTAATACGAGTACTACTAATTTCATAATAAGTAGTCCAAACTTTTGTTTAATAAAACCAAGCATGGAATTGGTCTTTTTTACTATGGAAATAATGTGTTCCATATAGGTACTCAAAATTGGCGCTAAATTTAAAAAAAAAGACAGCAGCCGACCGACAGAATGTATTTAGAAATTTTAAAGTTAGGAGAACCTAACCTATTATTATTTTTTTTAAATCTTCGTTGAACATTTAATAATATTAAGAATTTAACTAAGAAACACCAAGTACCGAACTTGACCAAAAAAATGTTATTATTTGCAGTCTTAATTTTTTTTTTAATATTCATATCTTCCGTTTATATTTGCTTACAAAATCATCGCAGGCTTTTACATATGACGTTTTCATCAAAGAGCTTTTGAATACAAGACAATATCAGTCTTTTCTCCCTTTTAAAACTGGAATGACAAAGCAGCAGGATTGATTACTTTCTCCGCGAAATTTTACTTATTTCATAAGAGTCCTTGGTGGCCAATTGCAAACTGTGTTTCCATCAGCAACGGAAGGAGAGATAAGAACTGCTTAGGACGTCAAACCATCATGCGGAATCAAAGGCTTCATAAGACCTTATCAATTTACCGTAAGAAGACTTACTTGTTCGAATCAAAATTATAAGAAACATTATTTTTTATACTTTTTAAGAGCTTATGGAGTTTTTTCCTCTAATTAAAACATTAACCCAAAGCTAATTTTTTTATAAGACAAACATTGTTCTTCATTTTAAGAGAAACCAGTATCTTCACTCATATAAAGTTTTATTTGGTCCTTAAAGTCTCCCAAGCACAACCCAGATGTTTGGTTAGTCCCCTTGTCTGTAAAGTTTTGAAAAGAAGACTTATATTCGCTTTTTTATTGACAGCATTAATTAATATGCATATTTATTCCAGTCCATATAAGCCAACAATGTTAATATATCTACCAAAGGAAAATAAAAAGCCCAAAAATATTATAATGTCCTGGAATCTCACTCACATATGAATAAATCCCATTGAATCCTTTCTGTACAAAGAAACACTCTGCTCAACACTAAAGTGGTTTTGATAACTTTATTGCATTTGAATTGCTCAATGAAAGCGGCCGACGACGTCGTCGTCAGTGCTAACGTCACGGTAATATAACATCCCAACCAAAGCCGGATTCTATAAAATTTTAATGTTCAAGCTTTGAATAACAAATCAGTGGTTCTCCAGAAAAGAAAATTCCCACGTACATTTTACCGCCCTGGAGAAAGGATGGAGATTCAGATGCTTATGGATAAGCCCTTAAATATAAAAAAAAAAGATTAAGAAGTTTCAAGTGGTTGTGTTGGAAACGACATATTACTTCTGGAAAAGGAAGCGCACGAGTTACCTTAGGGCGGTAGAGTCTAAGCTTTAAGGCCTTAATCTGTGTAAGTTCATTGAGTAATATAATCAAGAAGCGTTACCTTCCATGTTCATGACTGAGAAGTATAGGCTATAGCTAAGTATTGCTTATTAAAGTAGTGATGCATGGCTAGTAAACTTAAATTTCCAAATTGATTTTAATATTGATTCATCAAATCCTTAAAATATGACGAAGTGTAGACGTGGTATAGTAGCATAAATTTTTAAATGCTTTTATATTCAGGAAATTTCTAAGGAAATGAATGACGATTGCAAGCTTCATAAATTTGGATTCATAAAAGTTTATTATAGTTTATGAGAGGAAAGTTTGTGAGTTGTGACAAATAAAATTTCAAAGTTAAGTTCTGTGATAACATAAAAGAATCAAATCACTTTAAGGCCAAATTCGTTTCTATTTGTTTCACTGTTGCAATATTTTTTAAGGCTTCATGTCATTTTTAAGAAGTTTTTTTTTTTTTAATTTTGTTTTGTACAACTAATCGTATATATGCCTTACCGTGACAGACTACAAACATGTTTAATTCGTAGTTTTTGGATAAGAATAAATAAGTTGCAAGACAGCCCCTAGGGGCTTAAGTGACTCCGCAAGAATCGAGGGAATTAAGAATTTATTGCCAAATTAAAACAGCTACATGAGGGCAATGGGGCATGGGGACCTGCGGCGTCACACCGAAGTTCTTGCTTTACCTCCTCGTGGTGGTCTCCGGTTAACGATTTGTGTATACCCACAAATTAGTTGATGTCCTGGCCACATATAAAGCTGACACTTCAAGAAATGAGATTTTTTTTTTTTATATATATAATTAACGCGCGCACAAGGGATTATATAATTCCCTTTTAATGTAGAACAAACTGCGCGGGCATTACGAAGATAGGGAGGGGAGAGATAGGAGGTGCCGATTAACATTGGTTTTGAATGTTAGCAGATCAAAATGGCAAAGGAAAATCCCGCCGGGTAAACTATTCCAAATTCTTGTTGTTCGGCTAAAAAAAGAATCCCTATATTTCACGGTACGTCCGAAATTGGGCTCAAGGGTGAACTGATGAGCATTCCTTGCGAGACGAGTATTACGGGAGAAACTTTTAATGGGAGGAATGCAACTGGCTACTTCGAGTGAACATTTTTTGTAAAAGAAACGATAAAATAAAGAAAGACATGACTCGGTGTTCGAGTGGGGCAATTGTTTTAGCGGCAGTTCTATTTCCTATCAATCTAAACGCTCGATTTTGTATTCTATCAATCAGGTGAAGCGATGTTTGCGAAGCACCTGCCCAGAGGTGGGAGTTATACTCGAGTTTAGGGCGTATAAATGCTTTATAAATTGTAGCCAGATCAGATGGGGAAAAGTACTTCTTACACCGATACAGAAAACCTAAGCACTAAGCAGCATTCTTAGCGATCTCAAATATATGGTCGTTCCGACACACATACCGAGTACTGAGAGCTTTTCGGTTCCTTCGATGTAAGTGCCATTCATGGACATTGGCCAGGGAATGGTGTTTTGTAGAAAAAAGAATATGACATTAATTGCAGCTGTTCTTGTTGGTATGTAGTTTGGATTGCTCTGCCGCTAAGATTTGAATCAACCCGGCTGCCGTACGCGATGGAAAAAAAAACAATACATACAGTCGCGCGCCAAGGGTCGCCTTCGGAGAACTCGATGAGGGTAGTGTAAATCCTGGAAAAATGGTCACGCCTTAAGAACAAAGTCATTAGTACTGCTGATACCATCTTAGGCAGTAGTCGCAGAGATCGAAACGACTGGTTTGATGATGCATACCGAGCAATGCTGCAGTCTCATAGAACGCAAAAATTAATATAAAAAGCTCAGAAGAAAAGAGAAAAGACTTCACAGAGAAAAAACAGGCAGCCCGGGAGAAAAACATTGTCTGTGACATGGAAAGAAATAGATAGCGAAGTCCACACCAGGCGCGGAAGTTCTACCAATTCGTCACAAACATGTCGCAATATACACCACGCTGCACCTACTGTAAGGACGGAAATCTGATCACCTATCCTGAAAGGCATTCTCGAGCGATGGGAAGTTTATTTTAAAGAATTATTGAAAGGTCAGCTCACGGAAGAAATGGAGACTCCAACATTTCAAGATGAAGAACTTATGCTTTAAGGAGACAGAAAAGACGATTAATCGGCTCAAAAATAACCAGGGCGCGGGAGCCGTCGGCATACCTGCCGAGCTGATAATACATGGAGGGCCAACACTACATCAAGCAATTCATGAAATCATATTACACGCATGTGAACACGAAGAAATACCGAAGACTGACGAAGAGGCATCATATGCCCCATACAAAAGAAGGAACATATCACAACGTGTAGCAATTAAAGGGGTATAACATTGTTAAGTACATCCTAAAAGATATCCTGTAAGAACGCATACCCCCATGCCCATGGCTAAAACCATAATCGGCAAATATCAATGTGGTTTCAAAACTGGCAAATCAACAATTGATCAGATCTTTACCCTTAGAATAGGTAATGAAAAAAGGCTGGAATTTAATATTCCAACATACCATCCTTTTATAGCCGCCTATACGATAGCATAGCCAGGGTAGAACTTTATAAGGCCATGCGAGAATTAGGCATCCCAAATAAATTGACACGACTATGTAGGCTGACCATGACCAACATTAAAAGCTAAGTAAAAGTAGCCGGTTTGCTGTCCAGAGCTATCAAGATCTTAAATGGACTCCGACAAGAGGATGGTTTGGCTTGCATCCTATTCAACCTGGCGTTGGAGAAAGCAATCCATGACTATCGCCACCAAGTCCAGCCAGATATGGCTTGCGCAGACGACATCGACATCATCGGCAGAAGCTAACAAGCTGTACAAGACTCCTTTACCGAGAAAGAGCAGGCGGCCCAAAACCTGGGGCTGCACATAATGAAGTACATGGTGGCCACGTCTGCGAGAAGTGTTGGTCCAACTATCAGGGTAATGTAGCAAGAAGAAGTGCAATCCTTTAAATATGAAAAAAGAAATACGCGGGCGGCTGTTAAAATCCAACAGAACCTACTATAGTCTGTCCAGAAACCTTACCATAAAAAACCAAACTGCTGCTGTACAAGACTATGGTCTTACCAGAACTCACATACGGATCCGAGACTTGGGTGCTTACAAAAAGGTACTCTGATCTCTTATCTGTGTTCGAGAGGAAAGTCTTACGGAGAATTGTTGGTCCGTGTGCGAAGCAGGATCCGGAGAAAATACAATCATGAATTGTATGAAATCTACTTTGAAGCGGATGTTGTGGAATAAATAAAAAGATCCCATGAGAGGAGAGGAACCAGCTCGGAAAGTCTTTTGCAGTTGTTTTTATGGTAGAAGACAACATGGCAGACTTTGCTTACGTTAGAAGTTGGCGCCCGAAGCCAATTGGATCAATCGGGATGTAAGGAAGAACTTATTGAAGGAGGCCCGGACCGGATCCCGGTTGTTGCGCCGATGATGATGATGACATGGGGCAATATTATTTGCAGATTTCAAACAGATTTAATAAATAACAAGGCTCTCAACAATTTTATAACAATCCAATCAATATTTCCTAAACGAACAAATATTTCTATCAAAGATTATTTCAGGTCTATATAACTAAACTCAATACCACATATAAGAGCAGCATTAAAATGTCTTTCATTACTAAACAACCTTAACCTCTTCTCTTTTTTTCCCATAATCATTATCATTTATTTTCGATCTACTAACTAAAATAACTTTTATGAGCATCCATTAACGAAGTAAATATACTCCTAAATCGTCCTTTACGAATAGGAGAGCACAACTCACAGACTATCTACCACCACCACCAACATTGTTCCACACTAATTGCTATAAATTATTTGGTATTTTCCTCTCGAAAAGGTCGATGTTCTTGATTCTCTGGCCCGAAGGAGAATCTTCTTACTAAAACCTAATCAAAACTGCTGCCAACAAAAGTTTTTTCACAATAAAAACATCTCCCACATTTTATCGAAGAAAAATACATATAAAAATATATATATGTCTATATCGATGTCGAAAAAATAGGTATATGTCCATGTACATCTATAGCTTCATCATATACATGTTAACAATGAAATTGAAATCGGATGTTCCTCTTTCTCAACTAAATACAATTCGAAGGACTTTTTCTCAAAATCACGAAATAAACCCCATCCTCATCAGGACGATGAGAAAAAAAGTTTTCCAATTATTTTTTCGAGTTGAACTTATTCAAATCGTCCTTCTGTCCAATACAAAACTTCTAACAGAAGAAAAGGTTGTCTTTTCTAGGGTAAAACAACCCGAACGTTGACGACCAACGGCAGGAAATCCAAATTAAAAAAAAAAAAAAAACGATTTTGAAAGCAAGATACAAGGTGGATGTAAGCACTAAGCACCTTCTTCCTGTATCCTGAGTAGGGCATACAAAAACATTCCCAATAGGCACACGTTGACCAATTGGGGACATTTTGTTCACCAAGTTTACACATAGTGTTTCATTTAAATTGACGAAATTTCTTCTTGGTCAATCTGAAGCATTCGACCGACATAGGATATCCATTGAAAACGGTTGGTTTCATTAGGTGCATCCATATCTCCCAACATGTCCCACAAAAGCCAGAATTTGAAGAGGATTGTAACAAAAAAATAATTAAAAAAAAAACACAATTTAACAGGAAGTCTAAGAAAGAAAAAAAAAAATGTCCTTGTCCGCATGTTTTCAATTTAAATTAAAATATTCTTCCAATTAGATGGATACGGATGGAAACGATTTTTCAATTAAAAAGTCAAATATGTGTGTGGGTGTCTGGATGTTGTAGTAAAAAAGTCGTCGTCCTTTTGTTTGTTCAGTGAATGACCCTCTTTTCGAGCTGATCCTTGTGTTTTGTTTGCACTTTTTGGTTGTGCCGTTGTACTAGGTTGTCATTTGTTTTGAACTAGAAAATCAACCTCCCTGTGGATGTCTGTCAGAGCCGAGAGCAGGACAAAGAAGAGCTCTGGTGGAGTGTATGTTGGGCACTCTTGTAATTGAGGGCTGTTCTAAATGAATTTTAAAAGCGCCGACTACGAAGACGACGATGACGAGAAAAGGACATGATAGATAAGTGCAGTTAATGGATGATGTAGTAGTGGCACATGTCTATCCTTTCAGCAATAAAAAAAAAATCGGTTAGTCGACTAGGAGGACAAGTGGGTAAGACGATACTTAACTGAGAAGAGCTTTTAACTTTATGCCTATTTAATGTATATGTATGGCAATCGACAGGGCACTGAATGATTTTTAGACCTATTAACTGGGAGGAGTTCATTGTTGAGTTTGAGCTCTCGGAGAAAGGACGCATTTATGGTCTTATAAACTAATACAGACTTGTGATGCACAGTCGCTGCAACTATATCGTACACATCAATTGTGCTTATTTTACCTCCCCGCGGTAACCACCGGGTACTGGTCTGTCCATCCGGACATTCCTGCTAAACTTATAAGCGCGAGTGTTGAACACAGAAAAAATAGCAACACTATAATGCTCTGCTTTAATGACTGTTCTGATCGATTCGCAGAAGTCTTGCACGAGCCCCTCAGAAAGAGGACGTACGGCGGATGAGCCCGACCAATTGGACCAACGGTGGCGTCAACAGTCAACGAAGCAGACGCCCTAATGAGCTACTTCGACGTATTTGGAGATAAGGTCATTGGGACAATTCAATGCAAGTCAGGGCATTGAAATAGAGATGGTGCCGATGAACCCTTAATGGGCCAACGGCAGCGCTCATTTCCCCGAAGTGGGTTACTGACTCCGGATTCTCCGGTTCCTTTTGTCCAAGGAATCCAACAAAGGACCTGGCCCTCCAGGTTGGGGGTTGTGCGTGGGGTAAACAACCCTGCCACGGAAAAAAGAAAAAGTTGCGAAGCGACCAATAGCCTCGGATTTACTGTTGACGACCCGGAAAAACGAATCAAGGACAACGACCTTCGGATCTGCACGTGGAATGTTAGAACTTTTAACAGATCACGTGCATCCAAACAACTAGCGGAAACCCTTGACTGCTACAGAGCAGGAATTACTGCCATCCAGGAAGTGCGATGGAATGGGCCGGGCAAAAGGAGGATGAAAAACTGTGACGTGTACTACGGTGATTGCGCAAGAATACCACAGCGTTTATTTGGGTGCGGATTCGTCATAAGCGGTAGACTTAGGCAAGAAGTCTTGGGCTTTCGACACGTAAGTGAGCGACTTGTGACAATCCGTATCAAGGCTTAATTCGCCAACATTAGCCCAATATACGCTCATGCCCTCACAGAGGACAAAGATGACGCCACCTAGGATGACTTCTATGAGCTCCTCGACAAAACCTATGAGCAATGCCCTAAATACGACGTTAAGATCGTACTAGGCGATTTTAATGCCAAAATAGGTAAAGAGGAAATCTTTGGTAGGACTGTCGGAAAACATAGCCTACACGACACAACGTCTGAAAACGGACTTAGGCTAATTGACTTCGCAGCGGCACATAACGTCACCATTGCAAGCACACGGTTTCCTCATCTCGATATACACAAAGGGACTTGGCGACACCCAGATCAAAGAACCGTCAATCAGATTGATCACGTTGCGATCGATGCAAGACACGCCTCCAGTATCTTGGATGTTCGCACCTTCCGAGCAGCTAACATCGACTCGGATCACTACCTTGTTGCAGCAAAGGTAAGAATGCGAATAACCCGAACTCCACAACAACGGAGTAATACTGTGAGGAAGTATGACGTCGGAAAGCTGCAATCGCAAGAAACCGCCAGAACCTATGCCGATCGAATATCCCGTAACCTCTCAAGAAACCCAGTACCGCCAGCATCAAGTGCCGAAGATCAGTGGCAACACTGCCAACAAGCCATCAGAGATGCCGCAACTGATGTGCTAGGTTTCACCAGACCACCACCACGAAACCTCTGGTTTGATGACGAATGCAGGCAGGCCCATGCAGCCAAACAAGAGGCATATAAAGCGACGCTGCAAAGAAAGACGAGAGCTGCTCGCGAGCTTTACGAGCAGAAAAGACGGGAAGAACACCGGCTTCTCCAAAAGAAAAAGAGAGAGCATGAGAAGCGCGCGATCGAAGATATTGAGAGATGCTACTCCAGGAACAACGTGCGGAAGTTTTACCAACAGGTAAAAAGAACATGCCAAGGAAAAAAATCCCGCACAGAAGCCTGTAGAGATAGGAATGGAAACCTCGTAGTAGAGTCACAGTCGGTGCTGAGTACATGGAAGGACCATTTCTGCAGACTGTTAAACGGCGATGAAGGCCAAAATCCCACTGTCAGGCAGAATGAACCATTCAACATGGATGATGACAGACAAAACTTCCGTCCACCTGACCAAAATGAAGTAAGGATAGCAATATCTAAACTCAAAAACAACAAAGCTGCTGGACCCGACGGACTACCCGCCAAACTTTTTAAAGCGGCCGGAGATGACCTGCTGGAGTGCATACACCAACTCATCTCTAAAGTTTGGTCAGAAGAAAGTATGCCTGATGAATGGAACCTCAGCTTCGTTTGCCCGATCCACAAGAAAGGAGACCCTCTAAACTGCGCCAGCTATAGAGGAATAAGTCTCCTGAATATCGCCTACAAGATCCTCTCTGCCGTACTATGTGAACGCCTGAAACCTTTCGTCAGCAACCTGATTGGCCCCTATCAGTGTGGTTTCAGACCAGGAAAGTCCACAATCGATCAAATGTTCACTCTACGGCAGATCCTGGAAACCACCCAAGAATTCCAAATCGATACCCACCACCTCTTTATCGATTTTAAGGCCGCGTACGATAGCATTTATAGAGACGAGCTATACAGAGCCATGTCAGGTTTTGGCATCCCCACAAAAGTTGTACGACTGTGCCAGATGACGATGGAGAACTCTCGCTTCTCCGTCAAGGTGGGTACTGACCTCACAGAAGCTTTTGACGTCAAAAAAGGATTCCGACAAGGTGATGCGCTATCGTGCGATTTCTTCAGCTTAATACTTGAAAAAATTATAAGAAACTCGCATGTGCAATTGCTAGCATACGCTGACGACATAGACATCATTGGCGGAACTCGGCGAGCTGTCACTGAAACGTTTGCTAGCATTGACGCTGAAGCGGCTAAGATGGGACTATCAGTCAATGAGGCCAAAACGAAGTACCTGCTGTCCACAAAAAGGGACACACAACACCGGCGGATTGGACAAAACATCACAATAGACAGGTACAACTTTGAGGTAGTTTAGACTTTGTGTACCTCGGATCCGCTATAACATCTGACAACAACATCTCGTCAGAAATAAAGCGAAGAATTACTCTTGCCAATCGCTGTTTCTATGGGCTAGGAAGGCAATTGAGTAGCAAAGCCCTCTCTCGAAAGACAAAGGAGACTCTGTATCAGACCCTAATCATCCCAGTCCTGCTCTATGGCGCCGAGGCATGGACTCTATCTAAAGCGGATGAAGATATCCTTAGTCCTATCTGCGTTAACGGGCTTTGGAGGAGAAGGTTCAACCAAGAGCTATACGAGCTGTACAGCAACATTGACCTGGTCAAAAAAATACGCATATCACGCTTAAGATGACTAGGTTATCTAGAGCGAATGGACAGCAATTCTCCGGCTCGCAGAATCTTCGATTCCATCCCAGAGGGTAGACACAGTCAAGGAAGACCTCGCCTTAGGTGGCGCGCTCAAATGGAGGACGACCTGAACCAACTTTGAGTGCAAAACTGGAGGCAGATAGCCAAAGACCGAGCTGGCTGGAGAGGCTTGTTGGTTGAGGCCCAGGTTCGTCCCGAACTGTAGCGCCACCGAAGTAAGTAAGTACAATTTGCTTATAGCCATACTATTCACACGATTCAAAACTAGTTTTTAGATAAAACTAGTTTATATGGGTTTAGGGTTTCAAGTCTTGAACAAATCGGTATTATTCAAACAAAAATTAACACCGCAAAATCTCAAAACTAAATTTAGATAAAACATGAAATTCAAAAAAACAGAAATACCTAGTGTTAAGGACATCAAAACTAGTTTTAAGCTTTATGAAATAAAATAAAATCGGGAGGTCAACAAAAAAAAAATTCGAAACGTCATAAATTTAATTTGCCATGATTACATGAAATACGATATTTGGTGAACTGGGCGTGACGAATTTGTTAGGTGAAGATGACGATTGGATGCTGATGAAGATCAAGACTTAACAGACATTAACAATAAGATGACAGACCAAAGCGCAAGTGCTCGTGACAAGCGGAAGCAGCGGAGTCGAGGGTAAGTCATTTGGTCTTATTGCCTTTCGTTTTGGTCGACGAAACTAGTTTAATGTATAGTCAAAACTAGAAACTTGTTTAAAAACCAAAACTAGTTTTATCTTCAGAAATTAATAATATCGATTGTTTGTTTAAACTAGTTTTGATTCATTTTGATAAAACTGAAAACAAAACTAATCTTACGTAAAACTAGTTTCATATAAAGTTTTGAAAAACATGAATTACTAACTGGTCTACCCGGCGTTGCTCGTGTTTAATAAAGATTTTCTAAATATCGATCAAAGCGCCACAATATTGGGTCCCGTGCCGCTTACACGCATATGATCGTCAATGCTGTAGTTATGTGCATACATGTGGCAACAAAGAGAAACCAAAATAAAGTGTGTGTGTGTATAGAAAATACATTATTTATACTACTAAAGCATTGATGACAATGTGATTGACATTTTTGGTCATAAATCCGGTTCTAGACATCGGACAGCAAACAGATTTTTTATATGCATTCTCCAAATATGTCCTAAGATCTTCTAAAAATTTCATTCAAATTGTTTGAGCCGAAAAAAGTAGTTCGCGCACAAACATAATTTGGATTATTCTTTATATACATATATAGAATATAGATATAGATACGGCAGTTATAGTATCCTAAGCATATAGAATTTTTTTAAGGTTGATTTATATTGAGTACATTACATTACATATTGATCTATTCCGTAGATAAATCTACGGGTGTCGTATTGAATCCCCAAAAAAAATAAACCCCACGGGATAATATCCCCAAACAAATCTAATCCAACTTGATAATATCCCCAGAGACGTAAAACAAATGGACAAAATCCCCAACTAAACAATTTGTTTTGCCAAAATCCCCACGAAATCTTTAAATTCCCAGTATCCGTGCATATCTTCATTTATGCATGTGGTTTAAAAAAAAATAGAAGTATTTTCTTTTGTGTACATAAAACATTTAGAATTAACAGATACTTTTCTTTCATTTTTCCTTTTCGTTATATGTAAAACAATACGAGAAACCTTATTTTGTTCGCATTAATGTAACATAGTACATTTATTATTAATTATGACTATTTGTTTCATTTCCAATTTTGAAAAAAAAACAGTTATTTCAATAAACTCTACAAACATTATAAGCATTGGTATATTAAATCTTTGGATTACATTTCATGCAATATGTTCAAGTAGTGAATCATGCGATTAAATCGCGCGCGCGATTGTTTTGGGGATATTCACTTGGAGATTTTCGCCCTGGGTATTATCTCTTTGGGGATTTTGCTGCTAGGGATTTCACTTTGGGGATTAGGGATTTGGGGGTTTTCCCTTGGGGATTACATCTTGGGGGAAATTATCACCAACCCTAAATCTACACTTATGAGCACTGGCTACTGAGACCATCATCTCAAACAATACAAGACAACACACAAGACGACATTGCTTTATCAGAGCCAGATTAAATTATTTTTATTATTTAAATCAAAACTATTTGAAGATTAGTATTGAGATTTCTCCTACCGGAACCGTACACTTTTGCGGAGAAAAGAAGCTTATGTAGTAGCATAATAATTCCTGTAATTCAAAATTTCACAAGTTTGCAAGTTGTGCAACGTGTACCAGATTGTTATAGGAATTACTAATATTGTTAGTAGGAAGTGGTGCAGTGCGGGCGGCAGTGGTGCAATTGCTAACCTAAACTAGATATAGGATTTTTAAAGTAATTTGGCTCCGGGAGTAGTATCAGTTCATTTTGGAAAAGGGTTCCCTGCTAGCCATACATCATATCACATCGTAGTCTCTCCCTTAAGAAACCTATTTATCCAAACATTCGCATTAATAATGCTAGTACGAGAAATATTTAAAAAAATTAATCTTAAAGGCAAATATATAAAAATTAAGTTTTAAATACGAATGTTGAATAATGTGTCCACGCCAAAGACACATTTCGGCAAACGTTGTTTAAGAAAAAATTCTGAAAAGTTTCCCATTTGCTTAAAAAATATTTCAGAAATGTTTTTTTTTGGCGTGGACGCTTCCGGAAACATTTCTGAAATGTTTCTTTGTTTCCCATTTTCTCTCTTTCTTTGTAAATAGTTTAGTCCACAGGTAGTTTCAGATGAAATCGGAATATAGTTAAAATTTGGGATGTTGTTCAGAGATAGTTCATTAATATTTTCTCAAAGTTTTGGACTTAGAAGACCTGATGTGCAAAAGAAGAGAGGGGAAAAACTACAAAATTTTCGACCTTAGATTGGGGTTTTCATCAATAAATTTTACGTCCTAGGGAAAAAATATCTGACAGTATTAAATTACGATATTGACTATTCTTTAAAATTTCTCCAAAAAAAATGCCAAAAAATCAAGAATTTCACCTTATTTCTTCTGTTATACTAATTATCATCCTTTATGAAGGCCAACCATTTTTCCATATCCAGATCATGTTATTATTGATATTCGTTACTTTTCTTGTTGATATACCCCCTCCTCCATTCCGTTCGGAATGGGTAACAGAGAAACATTTAATAATTATATTTCAGAAATATTTGGCGAAGCGTCCAGATCCAAATAAACATTTCAGAAAAAATTTTCGGAAATATTTCTTTGTTTCTGAAATGTTTTATATTTTTTTTAGTAAATGTTTAAAAAATGTTTCTTTGTGTGGACACGCCTCAACAATATTCTAAAATCGAAATCATCATTGCTTTTACTGAACTTGTGAACAGTTACCTACATCTTGGAAAAGTATACATTAAAGTACATGCACGAAATTTGAAAATATTTAGCAGTTTTTTTTTGTACTTTTTTTTTGAAAATCGGTCATAATTTTTACAAAATTCAAAACAAAAATTAGTAGGAATATACCTAGGTACATTATTTTTTAATTTATGTATGTTTATTATATATATATATATGTATATTATATATGTACTTTTCCACATCTGATCTGGCTACAATTTATAAAGCGTTTATACGCCCTAAACTCGAGTATAACTCCCACCTCTGGGCAGGTGCTTCACAAACATCGCTTCACCTGCTTGATAGAATTCAAAATCGAGCGTTAAGATTGATAGGAAATAGAACTGCCGCTGAAACAATTGCCCCTCTCGAACACCGACGCAATGTTTCATGTCTTTCCTTATTTTATCGTTTCTTTTATAAAAAATGTTCACGCGAGGTAGCCAGCTGCATTCCTCCCCTTAAAATTTTCGCCCGTAATACTCGTCTTGCTACGAATGCCCATCAGTTCATCCTTGAGCCCAATTTCGGACGTAACACGACTTTGGAATGGTTTACCCGGCGAGATTTTCCCTTGCCATTTCAATTTGCAAGCATTCAAAACCAATGTTAATCGACACCTCCTATCTCTCCCCTCCTTATCTTCCTAATGCCCGCGCAGTGTGTTACATTAAAAGGGAAACAAATAGTCCCTTGTGCGCGCGTTAATTATAAAAAAAAAAAAAAAAAAAAATTCTACAATATCTAATGTGAATCATTCCCCATAACCTTCCTTCGATCCCTTCTGAAATACGCTTCTTAAATTTAGTTCATAATATATTTCCAGAATCAAAAGCATCCAAAGATGCTTCATTTGCTTTGCTCCTCCTTTTCTGCCACCCTATTCCTATCGAGATCTTACCCAAATTATTAATCTGAAAACTATGAAAAACGACTAGTGGTAGTCGATATCCTTTTCATTAACTGACTATTTGGGGGTTTTAATTAATTTTTTTTACAATAATCCTTGCAATCTCAGAAACCCTTGCTTTTTTAAACGCGCTTTCACCGTACCTCTTATAGTTCCAAAGAATCTTTTACTTGTGTGGTGTGGAGTATAAATTCGAACATTGAATGTTTTGACATTAACATTTGCAATTCGCATCTAAAGCTATCCTCATTTTAGCTATAAGTTAGTTAGTTGTAAGCTTGGATTAAATCATTTGAGATGAGAGTAGATTCTACTGGGTAAAAATTAGAAATTGCCTTCAGACTCTTTTCTTTCGTGGGGCACTCTGGTGTACATAAAGGAAGCCACCTTGGCCCTTTACTATTAATTTTTGGTTATAATTGATGATATTTCATGCTGATGTCCTCGTATTTGCTGATAACATGAAAATTTTAAAGACATGAGATGCACTTTTTCGAGACAAATTTTACTCTTGGAAGTTTTGTCAGTTCCTCGCAAGAGATGGTAGGACAGTACTCCGGGAAAAAGTGACTTTGACGGGCACTCGAACTCACCCGACACACTAACCACTAAGCCACGATGTTTATTGTATTTAGCGGCGGAAAATATGTTGGAACTTCAGTTTTAAGGATTTGGGTGTCCATTTTAGCACCACCTGAGAATTTACTCAGCATATTAATTTAACTGTGAACAAAGCATTAATGTACCTAGCAATATCAGAAAACTTTCCGTTCTTGTTATCAAAAATAAAAACAGATTTAATTCTCCTTGCTTACTGAAAATCAGATCTCACTATTGTCCTTTTAAAAATAATTGAGATAGAAAGTTAAACGAGATATACTAAACATTTCTTTCTCTAAGTTTTCGAGTGATAAAATTCAATAATTTTTAATGAGTATCGGAAATCTAATGAAGGCTCATTTTTTTCAATTAAAATTCTATTGATGGCATTCGCATCACTGACTTCACAAAAATGAATTTTCACTCAAGTATTATTAAATACACAATTTTCTGCCCAATTATTTTCCACTTGTAAATCTACGCTATTTATAATCATCAGCAGAATCATCATCATCATCATCATTATTTTTCGATTGATCTCCTTACAATTGTATGGGTATGTGTGTATGTGTATAATATTTTCCACCATATCTATACCGTTAGCGATGTTTTGTTGCTTATGGGAGTGTATGGTAGCACGTTTCCGTATCCAATTGGGTGGATTGATATCAGGCTTTGAATCATATTTCTGGCTGGAGCATTGAGTTATCAAAATCAGGATATATTCTCAATTGATTGATGCACAAAAGGGTTTTTGTGTTCAAACGAACAGAGCTATCAGAAGGATGTTGGGTTCTGGAAGCGAGAATGATTTTAAATAATTGCGCGAATAAATTTCAAAATTTTACACTGTTATTTCCATGAATTTTTAAGGTCTACATGTTATGTTAACACTTCAGTGAAATATTAGTTTTGCTTGGATAGTATTTTTTAATTTCGTTATCAATATTTGTTTAATATTAGGCTTGTGCTGTGCATTTACCTTTTCGGGGTGGCCGAGGGCCTCAATCAACAAGCTTCTCCAGCCAGCTAAATAGCTGCCTCTAGTTTTGGACATGAAGTCGGTTGAGGTCATCTTCCACTTTTTTGCACCACCTGAGTCTCGGTCTTTCTCTATACTGCGCCGTCCTTCTGGGGTTGAATTGAAGATTTTCCGGGCCGGAGCATTGATGTCCATCCGCTCTATATGACCCATCTGAGACGTTGAATTTTTACTCTTTTGGCAAGGTCTGTGTCGCTATACAGCCGGTATAGTTCTTCATACGGGACCAAAAATCACCCGGAGAACCTTTCTCTCGAAGCGGCCTAAAGCGTCCTCATCTGCTTTTGACAGTCCCATACGTGTGCACCATAGAGCAGGACTGGGTTGATGAGGGTCTTATGAATTGCCTTCTAAGCCCGAAGAAGCAGCTATTGGCAAGAGTTATTCTTTTCTAAATCCTTTTTTGACTTCAAAGGTGTCGGTGAGGTCTTTACCGACCTTGACGGAAACAGCATGCGTTTTCATCGTCTTTTTACACAGGCGGACGAGATTGGCAGGAATGTTAAAATTGCACATTTCTCTGTATAACTTATCTCTATAAATGCTGTCATGCGCGGTTTTGAAATCGATGAAAAGGTGGTGGGTACCGATTTTAAGTTATTGGGTTTTTTTTCCTAGATCTGCCGTAATGTGAATATTTGATCGATAGTGGACTTTCCTGGCCTAAAACCGCTCTGATATGGAGCTATCAGGTTGTTGACGAATGGCTTTAGGCGTTTACACAATACAGCAGAAAAGATCTTGTAGGCGATGTTGAGGAGACTGATACCCATGTAGTTGGTGCAGTTCAGATGGTCTCCTTTCTTTAAGGATCGGGCAAATTATGCTGATATTCAATACATCGGTCATGCTTTCTTTTAACCATATCTTGCTTATGAGTTGGTGCATACTTACAGCCAAGTTATTGCCTGCAGTTTTGAAGAGCTCGGCAGCTAGGCCATCGGCGCCGTTGGCCTTGTTGCTCTTAAGCTTAGATATAGCTATCTTTACTTCATCCAAATGTGGTGAGCGGAATTGTTGGTCTACTTCGCCCAGATAAAATAGACCATTCTGCATGACATCGGAATTCGTTTCCTCATCGCCGTTATACAGTCTGCAGAAGTGATTTTTATATATTCTCAGCATCGTCTGCGATTCTACTACGAAATTCCCTTGATCGTCCTTGCAAGCTTCAGTTCGAACTCTGTAGCTTTGACAGTTTCTTTTTACCTTTTGGTAAAACTTTCGGACTTTATTCCTGAAATAACAGTTCTCCATTTCCTCGATCGCGCGCTTCTCACGATCCCCTTTTTTCTTTCTGAGAAGCCGGTGTTCCTCTTTTCTCTTCTGCTTGTAGAGCGCATGGGCAGTTCTGGTCCTTCTATGCAGAGCCGCCTTGTATGCTTCTTGTCTAGCTACGTGTGCTTACCGAGGCGGCTTCCCTGATAGCATTTTGGTTCTCAATACTAGCATCAATTATTGAGAAAGGATTGCTTTGGAGGTTATTTGAGACTCGATCGGAAAAGGACCTGGAGATTTCTTATGATTGCAGCCGTCCGACGTTAAACATCCTCTAAGTATTATATTGACGTTGGTCGGGATATCTTCAGTCGTAAAATCTGGCTGACAGTTGATTGATCAGGGGATCTCCATGTTCCTTTGTCAATGTTGAGGTGTGGGAACTTGGTACTAGCTATTACAATTTTTCGCCCCGCATAAAAGTCAATTAGCCTAAATTTGTTATCGGAGGTGGTGTTGTGCAAGCTGTGTTATCCGATTGTACCCCAAAAGACATCTTCTCTCCCTAGCTTGGCGTTAAAGTCGCCTAGGACAATATCTAGCTATGGCATTGCTTATATGTTTTGCCCAGGAGCTCAAACAACATTTTTTGGTGTCATCATCTTTTTCGTCTGTGGGCGCATGCTCGCGTATAAGGCTTATATTGGCAAATTTAGCCTTAATGCGGATTGTCATGAGGCGCTCGTTGACCTGTTTGAGCTGTAAATTTAGTCTCGCGAAAAATAAGAACAATTTATTTACAATTTATGTTATTTATCCCCGAAATTTAAAAACTCTGAAAACTCAAATTGCCGAAAAATATTTTTTTCGGAAAAGTTTTTGAAGCAAACCAAAGGACGATGGTAGTCGAAGAGTGGAGAACCTACTAAAAACTCCTTCAAAAGATGCAGTAAGTACATTCTCGTACACCCTACACTAAACAAAAATCACCAGGCATGGCTGCATAAAATTGCTTCCGACACGTGTTGTAAACATTTTTTTTACAATAACTGGCTGAACACAATGACGACGGAACTAGAATACGCATACGGAAAGGTTGGTTAACTTTTAACTTTTACGTACAGTAAATTTGACATTTTATATGATGCAGAGAGAAATTATGAAAGAGAGAACAATCTTTCGTACGTCTGTCCCTCCCAAACCCTTTTATTTAGTATACCTGAAATAACACCAGATAATTTCATTCTTCTTAATGATATTTCAATTCGTTGTATAAGAGTTTTTTCTCTTTTTTGTCATTTGTTTTTGGTATTCCATCCATTTTTTAATTTAAATGCCAAAGTTACTGTACGTGCATTGTGTTCCGATTAAAATTGGTACGTACGACAAATTTGACAGCTGTTCCGTACTCCGTCTCCGTAATGCAGTTCCGTTTTAGCATTGTGTTCAGCCAGTAAAGAAACACCGGAAAAATGTCAACATTGTGGAATGTATTTGACAATTTCGCATAATTTCGTCACCCGCTCTGTTTTTAACAAATTCACAATAATTATGGAGAAATTTTAGAACATACTCTTTTCAATCAGACAAACATGTAATCGCATTATTAATAAAAATGCTTTTATTAGAAAAAAATATTCGTTTATTTTTTATTTTATAACTACCACGTAAATAATTATTAAATTATTAAGTTTAATTGAAAATTGTCAAAGAAAATTTGAGAAAATCAAGCAATACGCCAATTTCAGATGTAAAATCTTTAGCCGCACTGAATGAATGTTAAGAAACGTACAGATTAATAAACATAATCATATCCGTGAATCGCAAATCAAATTGTCCAGCAATTTTCCCAAAAGCTCACATAATACAGATTAAAATAACGTTTATGATATTTAAAGCTCCCTGAGTGCTCGTAAATTTTAAACAACAATTTTTGATGTTTTTTTAACTGGAGACTCACTTGTTAGTACACTGATTTGAACACTACAAAGGGATTACTTATGTGATGCAAGTGTGTATAATGAAAGTGTCTAGTAAGCCTGAGTTAATATAGACAAAGGCGATGTGCATATAATTTATAATTTTTATATCACGCAAATTTTTTTTTTAAATTAACATTCATCTTAGTTTAATGAGGATATAATGAGTTTTTGTAGTAGTAGTGGCAACGGCATTGGCAACCACAGGGAAAAGGAAAGCTAGCTATTACCTTTCTCTGTGAAATTTGTGCGACATCTGTTGCAAATCTCAAAGGAATTACTTTCTACGTAAATGAGTATAAATATTAATACAGTTGTTTTAACGAAACTAAGGGAACGGGGTGAACATGAAGGCATACGAATGCATTTATCCTACGTCAAGCGTTCTTATATATTTTAGGAAAATCACGGAGCCTAATAAGTTTTCTTAAGAATTTTTGCCATTAAAACTTGAAAGGGGACTTTCAAAGATGTTATTTCGAGCTAGAGCTGCCATTAAAAAGTTTTTCTCTTGTGGCACGCTCAGAGATGTTAAATTATAGAAAATTATATTTTTGTTCTGCTCATCATCGTGCTCAGGTATGAGGTGGGTGTGGCATGGTGATTAGAATATTATTCCAATTTTCATTTTTAGTCGAGCCCATTAGGTGCACACACCTGAGTTGAAAGCAAATAAACGAAACACTTAACCGCATCTTCACGCTCGACATGGTAAAATAAAAAAGTTCGAAATGACGTTCTCTTGCGGAACTGCATACGTGTCGTTCATAGACATACCAAAGGAAACCAGGATTGGAAAATGTTGGTGTCATTAATGCAGTTTAAACGCTTGCATCGGCACTGAAATTAATATTATTAACTATTGTGTTTCAGGATCCGGATGTGTAACGCACAACTCTGGTGTTAACAATGAACATAGGGAGGGGAGAGCTAGGAGGTGCCGATTAACATTGGTTTTGAATGTTAGCAGATAAAAATGGCAAAGGAAAATCCCGCCGGGTAAACTATTCCAAATTCGTGTTGTTCGGCTAAAAAAAGAATCCCTATATTTCACGGTACGTCCGAAATTGGGCTCCAGGGTGAACTGATGAGCATTCCTTGCGAGACGAGTATTACGGGAGAAACTTTTAAGTGGAGGAATGCAACTGGCTACTTCGAGTGAACATTTTTTATAAAAGAAACGATAAAATAAGGAAAGACATGAGACATTGCGTCGGTGTTCGAGTGGGGCAATTGATTCAGTGGCAGTTCTATTTCCTATCAATCTTAACGCTCGATTTGAATTCTATCAAGCAGGTGAAGCGATGTTTAAAAAGCACCAGAGGTGGGAGTTATACTCGAGTTTAGGGCACATAAATGCTTTATAAATTGAAGCCGGATCAGATGGGGAAAAATACTTCTTACACCGATACAGAAAACCTAAGCACTTAGCAGCATTCTTAGCGATCTCAAATATATGGTCGTTCCAACGGAGGTCGTCGTTGACACACATACCGAGTACTGAGAGCTTTTCGGTTTCTTCGATGTAAGTGCCATTCATGGACAATGGCATTGGGGGTATGTTTAGCTTTAACGACAGAAGACAGCATTGAGTTTTCGAAGCATTAAACTCCACACGATTTCTATTACCCCATTTGACAATGCTGCATAAATCGGAGTTTAATGAGCTTGACATACGGCACCGTTGCAATTGTACGTCCGAAGGCGAAGGACGTGAATTATCGAAGGAATATGAAAAGCTGAGGGTAGAGTCGTCAGCAAAACAGTTAAGTGGATTAGAAGTAACAGACAGAAGATCATTTATAAAAATGAGGAAAAGAGTCGGAGACAGAACAGAGCCCTGGGGCACACCAGCATTTATTTTGTGGGAATCAGACTTGAATCCGTCCAATACAACTTGTATTGAACGGTCCAGAAGATAGCTTCTAATCCAACGAACAAGAGTTTTATCGATCCCAAAAGCACGCATTTTCGATAAGAAAGCTTCATGCCAAACTCTGTCAAATGCTTTGGAGATATCAAGAGCAATAATCTTACTTTCACCAAAGCGATGTAAAGATTTGTTCCACTGTTCGGTGAGATATGCCATCAGATCACCAGTGGAACGGTTGCTGCGGAAGCCGTACTGACGGTCATGGAGAAGCTTTCGATCTTCGAGATATTCCTTAAGCTGACGGTTAATCAGTGTTTCCATGACCTTAGAAAGAAGGGATGTCAGTGCTATGGGTCGGTAGGAGGAGGGGGAGGATGGGTCACCTTTCTTAGGGACAGGCTGGACAAATGCTGTTTTCCATCTTCTAGGAAAGATTCCAGAAGAGTAGGAGCGATGGAAAAGCTTACGCAGTGGGTTTGCCAGTGTGGAAAAAACCACTTCAGAAGAATCGGGGGTATACCATTCGGGCCAGCGGATTTATGTTTATCGAGATCTTTGAGAACTCTTGCTACTGTACGAGTGCGGAAAAAATCTGTCCCATGGAAAAATTTACATTCTCAGGTACAGGAGGGGCAACGTTGCTATGCGGCAGCGTGGAGCTGGCAGCGAAATTGGCGGCGAGCAAGTTTGCTTTCTCTGAAGAGTAAACAATTGGTTTGTTACTGTCGATGAGCGTTGGAACCGAAGATGTCGAGGAGTTTTTTATATTTTTTACAAATGACCAAACATTTTTACTGCCTTTGGGACACTGCAGAATGTTTGCCGCAATTTTTGGTCATGCAAAAATTTGGTTCTTTCAATAACGGAGTTGCATGAGTTCCTTGCTTGTTTGTGCTTTTTCCGATTTTCCTCTGTAGGGTTGGCTTTGTAAGATCGGAAACTTACTTCTTTGAGCCTGATAGCTTCTTTACACTCAGAATTAAACCAAGACTTTTCTTTAGGTTTGATGTTTTTTACTCTGTTAGGAATAAAAGCACGCATCCCTAGAAGAATCACATTTGTGATATTATCAGCACTGGCATCAATGTCACTATCGAGGAAGCATAGTGAACAGTTAAAGTTTCGGAAAAGGATATTGAGGCCGTCCCAGTTGGGTTTCTCGTATTGCCAAACGGTCCTGGTGGGAAGTTTTTCTTTAACTGGATGGGTGGGGGATGAGAAATTAGCTGAAATGATACAATGGTCTGAAGTGCCAAATGGAGAAGTAACACTAATGGTATATTTATCAGGGTGAGAAGTAAGAAACAAGTCCAGAGTATGGTACATCGATCAGTTGGGTAAGGTGATGTAACCCGGCAAAGAGCTCGACATACCTTCCTTCGGGTGTTGTCTGACCAGAATAGCGGAGCCAGTTGGAATTGTGTACATTGAAATCACCCGCAATAACGATTTCAGTGCGAGGACAAAGGGAAACAATTTTCGAGATGGAATCAGACAGTGCATCAAACTCGTTACAAGTCGAATTACTGTCAAGATTTGAACTCCTGTAAATAAATCAATAATGAATGACATGCTTGCTCACAGTGAATTTGAGCCACAAGAAGTTAAAGTCCGTGTTGGAACATTGCCCATATTGGGGAAGGCTCTGGCAAGCAATATCATTCCTAACATAGACCACGAGACCATGATGTGAAAAAAGAAGTGGCACCAAGCTATACCCATGTAGAGCAAATTCTGATAAATCAGTATTTACTCCAACCTGGGTTTCACTTAATGCCAAAACAGCTGGCCTGTATTGAACAATGTAGACGTACACGTGAAAGAAATTCTTTCTTATACCACGAACATTAGAATACACGACCCAAAAATCAAATACCATTTAAAAATACTTACATACAAAAACACAACTCTGATTAAGTTGAACTGTACAGTGAAAATCCAAATTAACTTCTGTAATAATCAAACTGTCTTAGGTGTTATGCCCATAAGACAGCCTGTTTACAAAAAATCAATCTAAACATTCAGCACAATAGGACAAATTCAGATGCCCTTATCCATTTACCGCAAGCATTGTATGGTCATACGATGCCTACAGTAGATAAGAAAGAGGCAGTTAAGCACAAAGGTCTTGGGACAGATTAGAGGATAATTTGTTATGCGAATGCGTTTTATTTATTTTTTTTTCTTCCTCAGTGCGAGTGGGCATCTTTATCATTCATCCTACGACGCGAGTGAATATTATTATTATTTTTTTACAGCACACGCGAGGAGGTTTTTTTTTCAATTTCTCTAACGAGTGTGTATTATTATTTTTTTTTAAAAGCACTCGCGATAACAACGCGCAATAATTGTTTTTTGCCTTTTGTTTAATTATTTGTGCGCATACCTCGACGTCCGTCCTCTACGAGCTTAGGATCGACATTGACACTGGACATGATTCTGACGAATTGACAGAACTTCAATCCAATTGTGGAGGTAATTACTAATTACCTAATTCTCCATCATTGTAATGTCATGTTTGATTAATGTCTCTCACTTCTTTTCAATAAGCATGAATCCTGCACCTGACCATAATATGCCTTTATAACAAGTAAAAATGGAAAAATCAAAAAATCTATTACAATTTCATTTCCAGACCATATGGCGTGTCACTCAAAGCAATAACATCTCATTGTTTCCTTTCAAAAGGACTGATTTGTGGAAATATCTAAATATTTCAAAACGCATTCATTCACCAGAAACATTTTCCACATAACTTAACAAAACTACATATAAATACATCTACAATCTACATGCCTCAATATTTCTTGCTCGGTGGACATTTTTTGTGACCAGTTGATGCATGACAAAATAACAAACAAAACAAATACAATTGCAAACATTTTTTTGTCCTCTTTTTTTTGGAGAAAAGGACTCAGGAAGAAAATGCTGCTTAAGAAGTACTTTAAATATATGTCGAGACCACATTGCAGCATTTTAGAATTTTTCTTTTGATTCGCCTTTGCACAAGATTGCATTCAAGGTATGAGAATGTCCTTTCCTTTTGTACAATTTTCATATGAGATTTTCAGTGTGAATGTTAAAGGGAACAAATAAAGATGTGGTGAACCTTATTTATTTTAATTTTTTTCTTTATTTGCTTGTGTGAACACAGAAATAAAGTTCATAAAATATTCCACATACGCCACCCCTTCCGCACTCAAACCGCAAAATGTCACTGAAATGACGAAGATTTAAGGAGTACACCTTTTTTCAGTCCCGCTGTTCTCTTCAGAGATTTATGGCATTTTTCATTTAACAAAAGTGTATTTGTGACATTTTTCACAGCAATTACTGTAAATAGAAGCCATTTGCTGTTGAGAGATGAATCTGTGATTGTCCTTAATTGAAGGACCATCACAGCTGAAATAAGAAACACAAATAGCTCATTAAAGAGCTTTCGTACCTAACTGATGTTATTCAAGTGAAATTGAAAAGCATTACAAAGAAAAGGACAAGAAAAATATTAGTCACCTAATCCTTTCACCGGAAAAAGAAATGAAAATTTTGTCTTTTATTTGTGTTCTTATGTCCTTCCATCATTCTGGGTAGCTCAGGTTTGAGTTGGATGGTGGTAGAGGGAGTGTAAGGGAGTAGAAAATTTTGATGTGAAAAATTGTCAAAGATTAAAAAGTTTTTTTTTTTTTAATGGCGTTCATATATACAAACATAAACGTAAACAGAGAGAGAGACTTAGAAGGGCACCCAATAGGAAATGGATGTTGTTGCAAGTTGCAACGTCAACGATTTCAGCAATGTTTGTAAGTGCATTTTGGTTCTTCCATGTGCAAGAAAAAATCCTGGAATTTGTTTGGCAGTTTTTGTGTTTTGTTTTTTTTTTTACTCTTCGTTTGTTATCTATCTAGCTTTGACTTGACAAATGACGTATTTTGTCCAGTGACGTAATGCTTTTTTGGGGCAAAGAATTGAAGAACTATCTACGTAAGCGTTTCATTCACTTCGTTGTTCATGTTCCTTCTGTAGATTCGTAACAAACACTGGTTTTGGGATTTTATTTTGTAACTGGAAGTGATTCTTAGCCTTCAAGTAGGAAGTATATACTCCAGAGACCATCAGTTGTTTGTCGTTATGCATCTACCGGTGTATTGTATTGGAAAACTCAAATTGGATCTTAGTTGTGTGTTAGTTATAGTTTGTTGTCCGATTTTGTTTTTTTAAGTTGTGGGCTTAGGAAGTGGGCTTAGGAAGAATTTCTGTTCTGCATGCGTTTGCACTGCGTTAAACAGGCCAAGTGTTTTGGTTCTAAATAAAACCCAAGTAGGTGAAAACACCGATCACTAGGAATTCAATCTGCATGGATATAACTTAGTGCCATTATTCTTTGCCAAACACGGTCTCGTTGTTTATGTTAGAAATGATGTTGCATACCAACTTTAAAAAAGATACGCTCTGTTCTAACTCACATTTCAACTACATTTGGTTCAAATTCACGGTTAATAAGCGCATCATCCATACTTGTTTTATTTATAGGAGCCCAAACTTATACAGTGTGTCAACTTCTAATGAATTTGATGCTGCTCTGTCTGACTCCATTCAGAGAATTGTTGGCCATTATTCTCACACTGAAATGAAATAGTTATTACGGGAAACTTCAATGTACATAATTCTAATTGGCTTCGTTATTCTGGTTATGTTGAGAATTTTCCTGAACTCAACCAAATAACTCAGCTCGTTTATGAGCCAAACCGTAATCCTGATTTTGCAGGTCAAACTCCAAACACCCTAGACCTGTTTCTTACTTCTGATTCGGATAAATACACCGTTCGTGTTTTTTTTGCCTTTATAGGCACATCTGATCATTGTGTCATTTCTGCAAATTTCTCGTGTCAACCAAACTCCGTTAAAGGAGAACCGTTTGGCAATACCAGAAAGTTAACTCGGACGGTCTCAATAATTTCTTCAGCATCTTTAACTGGTCACTATGCTTCCTCGAAAGTGACGTAGACTCCAGCGCAGGTTTGGTAACAAATATTATTCTTTTAGGAATGAGAAATGTTATCCCGAATAGGTCTAGAAGTATCAAACCTTAGAGTAACTCATGGTTCAATGCGAGCTGCAAAGAGGTTATCAAGTTAAGAGATGTAAGTTTCGGTTGTTTTACCAAGCCAACACGACCGAGGAAAAACGGAAAAAGTTTCAACAAGCTAGAAAGATCACAAAATCAATAAAAATTTTGATAAAAAATACTTTAATTTCCCGAAGGAAGTAAAAATGTTTGGTCTTTGTAAAAAAATATTCGGTTCCTACGCTTGTCTTCAACGATGCACCTGCTGTTAATTCCCAAAATTAAGCAGATCTGCTTGCAGCTCTATTTGCAGCAAATTCAATGCTGCCGGCAGGTGTTATCAATCCCCCTGCACTTGATTTTATGGGACCAAACTTCTTTCAGTCGAGAGAGTATTTAAAGATCTTAACATACACATACATACAGCCCCGGATAGTATCCCCGCTATAGTTTTGAAGAGGTGTTTTCTACACTGGCAAAACCATTGCGTAAACTTTTCCATCTGTTCTACTCCTCTGGTCTCTTCCCGAGTGGATGAAAAACAGCATTTTTCCAGCCTGTCCTTAAAAAAGGCGAATCTTCCTCTGCATCAAGCTATACCAATTGCACTTATGTTCCTTCTTTCCAAGGTCGTGGAAACACTTATTAACCGTCAGCTTCTCCATTTACGTCAGTATGGCTTTCGTAGTAATCGTTCCCATGGTGATCTGATGGAAAAAATCCTTACACCGCTTTGGTTAAAGTAAGATTATTGCGCTAAATATCTCCAAGATATATGATAGAGTTTAGCATGGAGCTCTCTTACCGAAAATGCATGTATTTGGACTCTTCAATGGATTAGTAATTACCTTTTGGACCGGTAAATACAATTTGGTTGGACGGATTCATATCTGATATTCACAAAATAAAGTTGGTGTGCCTCAGGGCTCTCTTGTGTCTCCGAATCTTTTTCTTATATTTATCAGCGATTTACAATCTGAAACAACTAATTCAAAAAACTGTTTTACAGACGACAGTACTCTCAGCTTTTCATATTCATTTCCAGATTCAAATCCATGTTCTTCGGATGAGGAACTACAACGGCAGCTGTATGAAAAGTTCATTAAATTCTAATCTTGCCAGCATTGTACAATGGGGAACATACCTTCAATGCCACTATCGATGAGTGGCAATTGCATCAAAGAAACCGAACACGTATTAGTTCTAGGTATGTGCATTACCGACCACCTTTTTTTGGAATGACCACATATTCAACGTTGCTAAGACCGCTGCGAGATGTCTAGGTTTTCTTTGAAGGTATTACACCTTGTTATTAAATTACAAAAAAAAAAAATCCACACAAGATGAGTTCACATCAAAAAATGGGTACGACTGGGTCGCACGTACTTGCTCTTATGGGCCTAATAACATTGGACGGCAAGATCTTTGACAAAAACAAATAACATTTACGTTCAAAATAACACAGTTAGAACTTATAAAAACTATCAAAACCACAATATTTAACGGTTTTTAGTAAAAATGAGGTACGCCATCAAACGTCTTAAATAACAAAGAATTTATGAAAAAAGTATTTCGAAAATTGTAGGACGGATTTTGATAAAATCCTTTTTTTTTATTTTAGTTTTTTGAAAAAAAAAAATTTGTTTTTAAATGTTGGTATGCAGCTTTTTACAGTTTATTAATATACGTGTGATTATAAAATTAAAAATTATTTTTTTGATTAGTTTTAAAAATATTGATTTTTCAAAAAAAAAAATTCAAAAATTAATTTTAAATAGAAAAAAAAGGTATTAAAAAAATTTGATATGCAAAATTAATTGGGCTACCTAGATCTTCTTAAACAAAAAAAAAGAAAGCCAAAAATTAAAAAAACTGTTACATGAAAGGTTCCATTAATAGACTTTTCCCGTATATGTGGTACTAATCAAATTACAGCCAATACCAACAAAAAAAATCTCAAAAATTTTGATTAAAATCGTTGGAGCCGTTTTCGAGAAAAATAAGATTTTCCTAAACGGTCATATGGGAGTTACCGTTATTTTTAGGGCTAAAAATAAAGATTCAATTTCCCCTCTGGAGAATGCTAAAAGAATCACACACACCAAGTTTGAAGATAATCGCTTAAGCCGTTTAGGCTGCAGCTCGTTATACATACTGATAGACAGACAGACAGACAGACAGACAAGACATTTTTTCTCGATCACTTTTTTCGACTTTTCTACGATCGTAATGTCATGTTTGATTGTTATCTAAATTTTTTTAATATTCACGAGCCCTAAACTTGCCTTATAGTCCCTATAATCGCAAGTAAAAATGCTGTCTATAACTCACGTCAAGGACAACAAAACACAACAAAAGCACCCATTACAATATTATCCTGCCATATATACAATTCAAGTTACATTATAAGAGTTTAATAATCGAAAAAGAGACTGCTAAAGGAGCATCCAGAGGGAAAATATACTGACATTGCCTGAAGGGCAATCACAATTTCAATCATTTTCCCTGACATAACTGAATTTTAACTGTGATTACTTGCTCAAAATTTCTGTGATCAAAAAAATCAGCCTACGCACAAAATATTGTCTCTTCACTTATCTTCCATTTCGATGCTTCGATTGTTTTTGGGATTATTGGTTTTTTCAAAAGGTTATAAAAATATCTATTATTATTGCAAATTGAGTCCTGTCTCAACATCGAACTTATTTAACCTTTAGTAATAAATTTATTATTGTATGTCTTCATGCCCAGACTAATAAGTGAGCCATTAGGATAAAAGTTTTCAAAGGTCTAAGTCCTGATTCAGTATATACACAACGCCAACATGTAATATCTAAATTACGTTTTTAACCTTTAAAAGGTCCTGAGGGACGAAGCGTTAATATACCCACCTGGTATTATATTCGCACACTCGCAAATGAGATGAGCTTATTCGATTTGTTTGATTATTTGTTGTCTGATTCCTCCGATTTCAATTAATTACAATATTGGCTCATCTGTCCTATTAAGAGATCCCTAAAGGATTACAGATGGATAATGGATGGAAATTAATTAGACAGTATTTGCCTGTTTCTGTGTACTTATGCATATACTACACCAGCGCCCTCCTTATTCTGTCTATCACACAACGCCCAAGAAGTAAGTCCTATTTTATGTAATGCCATCGACGAAAGTGTTGAAGTATTTTCTAAGCCATGGCCTTGGAGCTAATTTATCTATTGGGAAGTCTGTTATGGTATTAGAGAGATTTAACTTAATTAATTACAAATAATTATTGTATACAAAAAAAAAAAAACAAATAAAATATTCTAAGAAATCTAAAACTTAGTGAACACATTTAATTTTGCTGTTTTTTTTTTTAACCAAAATCACGCTTTTTGTTCACCTACTTCGCTTACTAAAATTGTCACGGGAAAAATTGTCATGACAAATTTGATCCTCTCGTTTTTTGTTATTTAAATTTTTTTGACAGCTCTTCTTCCATTTAACTAAGAGGAAGCAGAACGACCATCAGCCCATCAGTCATTGGTTCTTCCTGTTTTTAAACCTTGCGACTTTTGTTTGCGACTCTTCACTATGTCATTTTTGAATTCCTTTCGATTTCAAGTTTGCAGAGTGAACATTTTCAGCTGCTGTACTCCTGTACTGTGCCTACGTGCTACCTGCTACAAAAAACATCACATTACTCGTTCATGGCGAACAAGCAATGAACGGGATTGACAAAAAATTAATGATTTCCCGAATAAGCACAAAGAAGAAAGACCGATAGTCGCGCGACTCGAGCTAGACTGTTTTTAAACCTTGTGACTAGAGCACTGCGACTTTCGTTGATTCTCTTTTGTTGCCTGTCTTTGTCGCAGAGATACTTTTAAATGAAGCGATTGTGTTTGCAACTCTTCACTGACTGTTTTTAAACCTTGCGACTTTTGTTTGCGACTCGTTACTTTGCTTCAGCTTTTAGGAGAGAGACGTATGTGGTGGTCGGGATAGACAGAATCGCACAAGTAGCTCGAGTCGCCCGACTATCGGTCTTTCTTCTTTGTGCTTATTCCGGAAATCATTCGTTTTTGTCAATCTCTTTCATTGCTTGTTCGCCATGAACGAGTAATGTGATGTTTTTTGTAGTAGGTAGCACGCAGGAACAGTACAGCAGCTGAAAATGTTCACTCTGGAAACTTGAAATGGAAAGGAATTAAAAAAATGACATAGTGAAGAGTTGCAAACACAATAGCTACGTTTAAAAGTATCTCTGCGACAAGGACAGGCAACAAAAGAGAATCAACGAAAGTCGCAGTGCTCTAGTCGCAAGGTTTAAAAACAGTCTAGTTTGAGTCGCGCGATTATCGGTCTTTCTTCTTTGTGCTTATTCAGAAAATCATTCTTTTTTATCAATACCTTTCGTCCGTCTGTCTGTCTATCTGTATGTCTGTCTGTTCGGTTGTATATCGAGCTGCAGCCTAAACGGGTTAAGCGATTGTCTTCAAATTTGGTGTGTGTGATTCTTTTAGCATTCTCCAGAGGGGAAATTGAATCTTTATTTTTAGCCCTAAAAATAACGGTACCTGCCATATGACCGTTTAGGAAAAGCATATTTTTCTCGAAAACGCTCCAACGATTCTGATTAAAATTTTTGAGAATATTTTGCTTATCATTTGATCAGAACCACATATACGGGAAGTCTATTAACGGGACTATTTATATAACTGTTTTTTAATTTGGCCTGTTTGGTAACGGCTCTATGGATTTCTGTCAAATTTTGAATAACTTTTTTTTCTAATAAAAATTAATTTTTTCAATTTTTTTTTTTTTTTTTTTGAAAAATCAATATTTTTAGAACTAATAAAAAAAATAATTTCTAATTTTATAATCACATCATGTATATTAATAAACTCTAAAAAACTGCATACCAAAATTAAAAGAAAAAAAATTCCAAAAACTAAAAATAAAAAAACAGGATTTTATCAAAATCCGTCCTACAATTTTCGAAATACTTTTTTCATAAGTTCTTTGTTATTTAAGACGCGTGGTGGCGTACTTCATTTTTACTAAAAACCGTTAAGTATTGTGATTTTGATAGTTTTTTATAAGTTCAAACTGTGTTACTTTCAACATAAATGTTATTTGTTTTTTCAAAGATGTTGCCGTCCAATGTAGTCAGGCACATAGGAGCAAGTACGTGCGACCCAGTTGTGCCCATTTTTTTAACAGGTACACTCCTGGACACATATCACAGTAAGTTTGATTGACAAAATAATTAATACAATCATCAAGTTAATTCGCCTACCAATAATTGCGTCCGAGCTAGTCGGGGTGGCAGGCCTTATTTTGTTGCTTGTTGCACTCTTTTTCCTAATTCACCGCTATACTTTGACAAATCTGAATTTTCAATCGGCAATTGTCATCCACAATCGGATTTTGGATAAGCTTGCTTTCAACGGGTAAATTCATTCGTTTCGTCCATTAAATTAAAATCAATTTTTTTTTTTTTTTTTATAATTTACACGCGCGAAAGGGGTTTGTGTGTACTATTAAAATGTTTAAACACCGCACGAGCATTAGGGAAATGAGGAGGGATAAAAGAGGAGATACCGATGCACATTAGTTTTAAAATTCTGCATATCAAAATGGGAGGGAAAAACAGAGCCTGGCAAAGCATTCCACATTCGTGTGGTACGACTAAAGAAAGAATCTCTATACTTAACAGTACGTCCGAAGTTAGGCTCAAGAGTAAACTGATGGGCATTCCTAGCAGTTCGAGTATTACGGCTGAATCGTTTCAGGGGAGGAATGCAGCTGGCTATTTCGCTAGAGCATTGTTTGTAAAAATAACGATAAAATAACGAAAGGCTCGAAACATTTCGGCGGTGCTCAAGAGATGTAAACGTTTCTGTAATTGTTCGGTCGCCTATCATTTTCAAAGCTCTTTTTTGAATTCTATATAGAAAACTCAAGTGGGTTATAGGAGCACCTGCCCAAATATGGGAATTATACTCGAGTTTCGGTCGAATATATGCTTTATATACTGTAGCCAGATCAGACGGGGTAAAGAACTTCTTGCATCTTCGAAGGAAACCTTAACACCTCGCAGCATTCTTTGCGATGTCAAATATGTGGTCATTCCGTAGAAAGTGGTCTGTAACGCACATACCGAGAACTGAGAGGTGTTATGTTTCTTCAATGCAAGTGCCGCTCTTGAATAGTGGCATTGGAGGTATGTTTTGTTTTAACGACAAAAGATAACATTGAGTTTTAGAACCATTAAATTCTACGCGATTTCTTATTCCCCATTGTATAATGCTGTCAAGATCAGAAATTTTTTTAAGTTTCCACTGCTCAAGAGTTCAGCAGAATAAGAAGAGAATTCCAAGTCAAATCAAGGGCTGCATATAAAAACTACATAATATCTATGAAAGCTAACCTATTACGGAATCCTTCATCTTTTTGGAAATTTGTTAAAAATAAGGCAAAAATAGCTGAATTCCCGTCCTATATGAATTTGGATCAAATGTCTTCAAATGATGGGGTAATGATCTGTGATATGTTTGCAGAAATGTTTAAAGGCATCAACAAATGTAATAATGGGTTGACTGGGCTGCATCAAATTACCTCTAACATGAGCATTACAAACGACTTGCCATTTATTCAAGAAAACGATGTGACAAGTGCAATAAAGAAGTTAACATATTCATTTTCTACTGGACCTGATAATGTTCCTTCCTGTGTTTTAATAAACTGCTGTCATTCCTTGGCTAGTGCCTTATGATATTTGTTTAACCTATCTTTGCCGTCTTCTGTTTTCCCGCATGCTTGGAAGTCTTCATTTATAATTCCACTTTTTAAATCAGGAAGCCGATGCAACATGCGTGACTACCGAGGTATAGCAAAACTCAGCGTTATTCCCAAGATGATGGAATCTATAATAGTCCATGAGTTGATACATGGTGTAAAATCGCATCTATCGGACAGACAGCATGGATTCGTCAAGGGCAAATCTACCATTACAAATCTGTTGAAAATTACATCATGCATAACAAAAGGATTCATGAATGGTCATCAAAGGGATGTAATATACACTGACTTCTCCAAGGCCTTCGATCAACTTAATCACCAGCTGCTTGTTAGAAAACTTTTACTTTTCGGCTGGTCCCCAAAACTTGTGCAATGGATTGCAAGTTATTTATCACCTCGTACTCAATATGTTAAGTTCAAGTCTCGTTTATCCAACGCAATAGATGTCAAGTCTGGCGTGCCTCAATGAAGCCACCTGGGACCACTGTTATTCGTAATTTTTATAAATAATTTACCCTGTGTGATAAAATACTGTGATTCATATAAAAATAATGCTGATTACCTTCAACTGCAATCTGATATTGATGATTTGCAGGAATGGTGTAATAAGAATGATCTCATACTGAACTCGAAGAAATGCAAAGTAATGACCTTCGCTAGAGTTAAAAATGTTTTTTTTAATGAATACTCTACAAATAATTCAAAACTTGAAAGATTTAATTATTTTATAGACTTGGGAGTAATATTTGATTCAATATTAGACTTCAGAATGCACATCGACTCTATAACTGCAAAAGCTTCTGTTCGTCTAGGAATGATTAAACGATGGTCAAAAGAATTCAACGACCCTTATGTGACAAAGAGCCTGTTTGTTGGACTGGTTCGTTCGATCTTGGAATATGATTGCCAAGTTTGGTGCCTATATTACTCCTGTCACATTGCCCGCATTGAATCCATTCAAAAACAGTTTCTATTATTTGCTCTCCGTCATCTTAACTGGGATAATCATCACCATCTTCCACCATATCGTTCGCGACTTTTACTGATTGGTCTTAATACGCTCGAGGATAGGAGTTCATCACTCAATGCTGCATTCATATTTAAACTTTTAAACGGTGATATAAATTCTCCTTATTTGCTTTCCTTAATAAAATTAAATGTGCCATTCCGTGTCCAAGTCGAAATTATAAAATTTTGCGAACACATGAAACTACTTTAAACTACTTAAATAATGAACCGTTCTCTCTCTCTTATGTAAACAGTTCAATAATTATAATTCCTTCGTAGATTTTAATCTAACTTCATTGAAATTTAAACAAATTATACTTTTATTCAATTCAAATCGTCACTAATTATGTAAATGTAATATTATTTGTATAATCCAAATAACTGTGATCAATTATGTATCTGTAGTTATAGTCAAATAAATAAAAAAAAAAGCTGTTTTCCATGCACTCGGAAAGAGTCCAGAGGAATAGGACCGATGGAAAAGCTTACGCAAAGGTTTTGCCAGCGTTGAAGAACACCTCTTCAGAACAAAAGCGAGGATACAATGCGGGCCAGCGGATGTATTTATGTTGAGATCTTTTAATTTTTCCTAGCAAATATATATGTGTAATTGAAAATCCCATATTCCCTAACATGAAAGAATTGAAATTTATTTTTGGAACCTATCTTCAAAGTATCTGACTCTTAACTAATAACTTTATTATCACTTATAGAAAATTTAAATATTACAAAATAATCGGGAGCAATTTAGGAATACTAAAAGAAGATGAATTGGCTCATAAAATTAATTTATTTTACTTTTAATGTGTATAGATGCATATCAGAAACATAATTTAAACATTCATGAAAGAATCGCTACATCGTTTTCATCTTGCATCTAAGAAGCCTAACGATGCTAAATAAGTAGCTATTAAGATACAGAAATAAGTTTCACAGGCAGTATAATATTTATATAAATTGAACTCCGTTCAATACACACATAAGAAGCGCCAGGTTTCCTTCAAAATACTCTTACAACCTATTTTATTTGTCAATAAATACATCACTCCCCCGGGCCATATATCTGGGGTATAATCATTTAAAGGACTTATCTCTGACAAGAAATGAACACCATTGTTACATCCGGAAAACAAACCCATTTGCAAAAAAGGCTATATTCACCTATTAATACTATTTTGAATATATGTAACTTTTGCATATATAAAGAATTCCTTCCACAAAAAAAAATCCTCAGGGCACTCCTTGGCATGTGTGTAACTGTGTGTTGGTTGTAAAATTTGAACTTCAATTCAAATTGTAAATTGCATATTTCACGTAACAGTGTATCTTTATCCGTTTCAAAACACAAAAGGTGAATTCTCGATACCTCCAAGGCATATGTAATCTGAAATCAAAATGTTTATATTCATTTTGATATTGTGAATGGGCGTGGTGGTTGGGGGGCGTTGAAAAGGAACAAAATGGTAAATTTAATCCAGGGATCCATACATTACACGTACAGACATTGTCATAATGGTATACTATATACACTGTGCAACGAAAACCGAAGGTAAATCGTTATCTTCATTTCAGTGGCGTGTGGTGAGAAGAAATCCGATTTCAGTATCTTCAACCTGTATAAGTACCAGACAGCATTAGCATAATCAGAATGTGGATTCCAACGAAAGATATACTTTCCTTTTTAAGGCTGCCCGCGGGAAAATGTTTCCACACACAAAAAAAAATTGGATAATATCAACGGACTCGTACAAAATATAAAATCAAATTGGAAAAGTACAATATTTGAGCCTTTATGTTAAAAGCTCAAAAGCTGTCCCTCTAGGCTTTGTAAAATAATTGAATTCAAATAAAATCCGTTCATTGGTACGTTTCTTTGTTCTTTTGAATTGTTGGTTACAAAAAACATGTATTTTTAAATTATGGCAACATATTTCATCCGTAGAACTGTAATAGAACGTAGTATTGTTATAGAACAGGACACTGAATCCGAGATGAGTTGGAATAATTGGAATTCGTGGGATAAAAACTTCCTCTGCTCTGAATTTGCCTTTGTTCATCAGTTTCTTGACGGACAACCGCGTACCGTAGCAAATTTTCGGATAATTTAGAGTCTGCAACATGATTATGATCGACCCAACCTTCAGCCGGAAATAATGCGGCGGATTTCCTGGCACGTCAAGCGAGTTTAAAAATTCCGTCGGATAGTTGGTCGCTTCATCTTCGTCGTTCATGCTGTCAACAGATTTTTACGAACGAATGCAATTCTCCACCGATTTTACTTTGAATAATGAAATTCAAACTGTCGACGTCCTTATTCTTTGCTGCTGGTATTATCATCATCATCGGCGCAACAACCGGGATCCGGTCCGGGCCTCCTTCAACAAATTCTTCCATACATCCCGATTGGTGGCCGACGCCATCCAATTGCGCACCCCAAGGCTTCGGGCGTCCTGGTCTACGCCATCCTTCCAACGTAAGCAAGGTCTGCCACGTTGTCTTCTACCATAAAAAGTACCGCAAAAGACTTTCCGAGTTGGTTCCTCTTCGCTCATGCGAGCTAAGTGTCCAGCCCACCGGACTCTACCAAGCTTAATTTTTTCAACAACATCTGCTTCGAGATAGATTTCATACAATTCATGATTGTATCTTCTCCGGAATCGTCCTTCCTCACACACGGGGCCAACAATTCTCCGTAAGACTTTTCTCTCGAACGCGGATAAGAGATTAGAGTGCCTTTTTGTAAGCACCCAAGTCTCGGATCCGTATGAGAGTACTGGTAAGACCATAGTCTTGTATACGCCAGGTTGAAGAGGATGCAAGCCAGACCATCCCCTTGTCGGATTCCATTAAAGATGTTGATTGGTCTGGATAGCAAACCAGCTACTTTTACTTGGCTTGTGATGTTGGTCATGGTCAGCCTACATAGTCGTGTCAATTTATTTGGGATGCCGAATTCTCTCATGGCCTTATAAAGGTCTACCCTGGCTATGATATCGTAGGCGGCTTTAAAGTCTATATAAAAGATGTTGGGATATTAAAATCCAGACTTTTTTCCATCACCTGCCTAAGGGTAAAGATCTGATCAATTGTTGATTTGCCTGGTATAAAACCACATTGATATTTGCCAATTATGGTATTAGCGTATGGGGCTATCCGTTCTTGCAGGATAGAGGAGAATATCTTATAGGATGTACTCAACAATGTTATACCCCTATAGTTGTTGCATTTTGTGATATCTCCCTTCTTATGTATGGGACATATGATGCCTTTTCGCCAGTCTTCTGGCATCTCTTCCTGTTCTTATTGGTGTACTATGATTTCATGAATTGCTTGATGTAGTGTTGGCCCTCCATGTTTGATCAGCTCGACAGGTATACCATCGGCTCCTGAGGCCTTATTATTTTTGAGCCGATTAATCGCCTGTTTTATCTCCTCAATGCTTGGTGGCTGCAGCATGAGATCTTCTTCTTGAAATGTTGGAGTCTCCATTTCTCCCGTGAGCTGACCGTTCAGCAGTTCATTAAAGTACACTTCCCATCGCTCCAGAATGCCTTCAGGATCGGTGATCAGATTACCCTCTCCGTCTTTACAATATGTACAGCGTGGTGTGTATTGCGACATGTTTCTGACGGATTGGTAGAACTTCCGCACCTGGTGCGGACCTCGCTCTCTATTTCTTTCCACTTCACAGACAATGTTTTTTTCCCAGGCTGCCTTTTTTCGTCTGTGAAGTCTTTTTTCTATTCTTCTGAGCTCTTTATATTCATCTTCGCGTGCCCGCGTTCTATGAGACTATTGCATTGCTCGGTATGCACCATTCTTACGTTCAGACGCTAGTTTGCATTCATCATCAAACCAGTCGCTCCGATCTCTGCGACTACTGCCTAAGATGGTATCAGCAGTACTAATGACTTTGTTCTTAAGGCGTGACCATTTTTCCTCTACGCCCGGCATTCTGTCCCCAGGACTTACTCTTCCCTCATCGAGCTCTCCGAGGGCGAGCCTTAGTGCGCGACTGTATGGGTTGCTTTTGCATTCATCGCGTAGGGCAGCCGTGTTGATTCGAGCCTGACCAGCGGATGCAGTACTTCTTCGCATAGCAATCCGCCCTCGGATACACCATGCCAACGAGATAGTGGTCCGAGTCGATGTTGGCACCTGGATACGTTCGTATTGTCCTCAGGCTCGAGTAGTGGCGGCGATCTATCAACACGTGGTCAATTTGGTTACGAGTGACTCCATCAGCCGATACCCAAGTGACTTTGTGGATATCCTTACGCGGGAGGCTGGTACTCGCAACGACCAATTTTGTTGATGCTGCCATTTCTATGACTCGTAGTCCGTTGTCATTAGTGTTCTCATGCAAACTATGGGATCCTATGTACTGCCTGAATACTGGCTCCCTACGTAATTTTGCGTTGAATTCACCAAGGATGACTTGAACGTCATACCTTGGGCACGCATTGAGGGTCCTCTCTACAAGTTCGTAGTAGGAATCTTTTTCTTCTTCTTCGGACTCCTCAGTAGGTGCGTTAACGTTTATGAAGGGTGCATAGCCTTTCATTTATTGAGTTAAAGCCGATGACGGTAGGCTTCATTTTTTGGCTGACTAGGAAGCCTACCCCGAGCACATGGTGTTTTGAGTGACCGCTAAAATATATGTCGTATTCTTTTTTCTGCAAAACACCATTCCCTGGCCATCTCACTTCCTGAAGTGCTGTTATGTCAGATTTATACATGGCCAGGACATCAGCTAGCTGTTGTGCAGCTCGAGCTCTATAGAGCGTTCTGACGTTCCATGAGAAAATTCTTAAATCGTTTAGCCGTTGTCGTTGCTTGGTTCGTCGTTGAGAAATCAGTATATTTCCGAGGCTTGTTGTCGGGTTCTGAGTAATATTTTTTTACGGGAGAGGTTACTAGCCCCTCGCCAACCCTTAGGAAGTGCTTGCAATTTTTGCTAATTTGTGTACAAAAATATACACAAATCATTGCCCGGGGACCACCACGTGGAGGTAAAGAAAGCCGCAGGTCCCCATCGTTCAATAATCCAATTGAGATTTTTATAATTTTGTGTAATGCCGGGGAACACATTGGTGATAAGTTCTTCCTTCGACGTTGTGAACTCGCAAAAATTTGACGGGAACAATATCAATCCAGTCGAAACATCAACGGGAATTTGGGCATTGCAGCTGATGGGTCATTCTGCAATGCGACTCTCATGTTCGTGGTCAATTTAAACTTCTTGACATGCCGTAACTAAAACAACGATTTCTGGTATGCATTAATAGCGGATTTCGTGGTGACGGGAATCGTTTGACGAAAATCTCCGGAGAGTAATACCATATTCCCACCAAATCGTCTCGAATCACCTCGTAAATCCTTCATAGTTCGGTTAACTGGCTGCAAAGCTCGTTTATGCGTCATCGTGCATTCATACCAAAAGATGATTTTGCATTATCGCAACAATTGCGGAGGCTGCAACAGCAATCTTAGATCCTTACCGAATTGTTATCAGAATCAACGAAATGACGAATGTCTTGCCTGTCCCACCGGGAGCATCGAAAAAGTAAATGCCTCCATTTCCATCGTCAACAACCACAACACACCACCAACAGTAAGCAGGCAATCGAAAGATGTAGGGGCAGATGTACCGCCATGTTTGACGGGTTTATCGTCTAATAGGAGGCAAAAACAACAAATAGTTTTTTACTAATCCTATTCAAAACAAAATTAAACAAAAAAAAAACCGTACGGAATGAATACCTGCAATACAATTGGAAAACCTCAATTTTTCAAAACATCAATTTTTGATTTTCCCAAATTCCCGACTTTTCCGGAGGGTTTTCCCAATTTTTTTTTGTAAGAACTTTCTCCTGGGGAAGCCAATGGATTCGGGCCCATTTTTATGTATACATCTTACTTATATTATAAATGTGAATGTTTGTATGTTTGGATGTTTGGATGTTTGGATGTTTGTTCCCCAATCACGTTTCAACGGCTAAACGGATTTGGATGAAATTTGGTAGGTAGTTGGATAATGTGATGGATTAAGACATAGGTTACTTTTTATTCAGAAAAAAATACACGGTTCCTTTGGGAGAGGCTTAAATGTCAAACACTGCATTGCTAAGGGCTTCCATGCCTTAACAACTGCCTGAAATTGTGAAGTTTGGTTGACGGAAGAGTTACAGGATTATATAGAAATATGGAGAAATGGGATATGGAGATATAAAGATATAGAAATTTAGAGATTTAGAGATATAGCGATATGGAGATACAGAAGAGATATAGAGATATAGAGATACAGAGAGAGTGATATAGAGATATGGAGATAGAGAGATATAGATATAGAGACATATAGATATATAGATAAAGATTTATAAAGATAAAGAGTTATAGAGATATAGAGATACAGAGATATAGAAATATAGAGATACAGAGATATAGAGATATATTGATATAGACAAATACAGATATAGAGATATAGAAAATTTGAAATATAGAAATATGGAGGTATGTAAGATTTTATTCAGGAAAAAAGCAGGGTTCCAATGAGAGATGTAATACTTCATTGCTGGACGTTTGTATATGATATGCTTCCATGCCTCAACTGCAAGAATTTGTGAAAAAAATGCACCATTTCTGCGGTATAAATCTGAGTTATTTTCTTTGGGAGTTTTTATTTAAATAATACAAATAATTTAGTAAGAAGCCCACGCAGACGAAGTCGTGGGTAGAAGCTACTATAAATATATTTATAACGCTATAATACTGAAAATTAAGAATATTTTTTTTATTTTTTTAAAGCTAGAAGTAATCTTGTTTGTAAATAAAGTAATTTGTTTAAATAGCTTTTGAAAAAACTTACTTCACTTACTTCGAACTAGATATTTTGATAAAAAAAAAAATGTAAAATACTTCCTAGAACTAAATGTCCAAAATGCCAAGCTTTTACCTATACCCGCAGGCGTAATGCTTAGATCATATCTTATAAATAATGTTGAAGTGCCTATAGTTGATTCACTTTCCGATCTTGGAATTATCTGATAGATACCTCTCTAAAAAAGCCAACTTTGACGCCGGAAAAAGAATTCTCTGATCCTTACGTAATAAAATCTTTGTATTGAGTACAGAGTTCGTTCGATGTAAAAATCAATAATCACAGAACGGATAGAAAAAACAATACAAACTTTTGTTTGTTTTTTTTTTTCTTTTTTTTTTGTGTTTGCTTTAACTATTTACATTATACTGTTTTTTTTTTTAAATAGAACAAAATTCAAAATAATTTTATAGTTTGTAAATAAATTATTGTTTAGCTTAACTTAACACATTTTCCGATGTTTTGCAAAGTCTGTATTAAAAATAAACATTGAAGTTAAAATTTTCTTTGGAATAAGTAAACCCATAATACTTAAGCGGGTTGGAAAAGTGTCTTCTCTTAAAACACATTACATGACTTTCAGCGAAAGTGCAATCCTTTCGGCAGACAAAGAAAAATATATGTTACCCACTCAATGAAGTCTGTTGCTGTTCCACGTCACGCAGTTTACCCTTTAAAAATGAAGAAAATTATTTTTTAAAGTTTTTCCATTAAGCACAAAAGCACGTCCCAAAAGCATATTCGAGGCATTATATACATAAATATTTCGCTTCCTAGGCCTTGGGCTTGGCACACTGCTTTCGTATATAGGATTCAGTTGTTGCTGCTACTGCAACTGATTCGGCAAATAAAAGAAAGTGGCACACTCAATTCTGTCCGGACTATGAAGTGTGTTCTCGCTGTTTTTGAGTGCATATAAGTAACTATAGGATACGTTGCCTGAATAGTCGAGTTTAAGATACACGAAAGCAAATGAAAAATGGTTGCAACAATGGTGCACAAACGTACATATAGTGAGTTCAAAAATTATGAGAAAATGGTGTTGGAAGTAGTCAGCGGCAGAACCAAAAAAAAAAATCCAAAAACACATCAGAGTAGCTTTTGTTGGTGTTCCTTATCCTGAGGGTGTGTTGGAGAATCTTTTTTTTTTTTTGGGAAAATTGTTTTTAGTAGTTGAGGCTTGGGTGTTCTCATTTTAAGAAACAAAGAAGGACAATTCATTGTACTCTGCAACAAAAAAATGCACCACAATTCTAAACAGAAAATAAACCGCAAAGTTGGAAATTATGACTGAAAAACATGTTTTTGAATCAGATAGGGAAAGAAATTTATACCTAACTTTATAAATTGAAAATCTAAGCAGATTTACCTATCTGTCAGGCCATTTTTTGAATAAAAGCGTTTTTTCCACGAAAACGGCATCAAAACTTTTTATGATTTTTGTTTAATTTTAATTGTAATGTCTATAGATTGGTGAAATTTTTGTGTGTAAAATAACTCTACAGTTAGAATTTATTTGAATTTTCGAATTTCTCAAATTCAACAACATTTAATATTTTAAAGATCAAGATTTCTACAGCATATAGTAACATGTAGAATTCGAAGCTATCCGCAACCTGAAAATCTTAGACCTTTTGTTGATATCTGCATCAAATAGTGCCCTTCGGTTTAGTCAAACCCAATACTAGAAACCCAGTCAAAGAGGCCATGCAAAAATCCACGGGTAATTAGGTTTCCACAGAATATACAACATCGCGTTTAGATTTCGAAAGGACTTCTTTCTCCAACAGAAAAAGGCTTGATAACCAAACAGCAAACAGGGAAATAGCTATACACATCTTTAAATATGGTTTCGAAAATGGAAATTTTTGCTGAGGCGGGTGTCTACTCAAAAACTCTCGAAATAGCCCTGATCAATCGTCCTGTTTAGAGCAACGTCTTTCAGGCTGAGTGATGGCATTTGCTTAAAACGTTGCAATGCTGATGATATCACCTTTTTTATTAATTGGCCCGCCCAAAAGGGATTTTGGTTTCCCCCTATAATGTTGTTTAAACACAGCTGAGGCGTGTAAATGGAGATACATGCACATTTCTTTTAAAGTTCTGCAAGTCATAATGGGAGGTAAAAACAAGGGCCTGGCAAGGTATTCTACATTCGTGTGGTACGGCAAAAAAAAAGAATTTAACTGTACGTCCGAAGTTCACTCAAAGTTAAATTTGTGGGCATTTCTAGCAGTACAAGTTTTGGACGAATATATGCTTTATAGACAGTAGCCAGATCAGATGGATGAAAAATTTCTTGCATCTTAGAAGAAAACCTAGACATCTCGCAGTATTCTTAATAACGCCGAATATGTGGTCATTCCAAAGAAGGTGGACGGTAGTGCATATACCCAGAACTGATAGGTGTTCAGTTTCTTCGATGCAGGTGCTACTACTACTTGGGGGTATGTTTCGCTTTGACGACAAAAGACAACATTGAGTTTTTGAAGGATTAAATTCCACATTGTACAATGCTGTCAAGATCAGAATTTAATGAACTAATCATACGTTGCAATTTAACATCCGAAGCATAGGTGAGAATCTGGAAACGAATATGAAAAAAGCTTAGAGTGCTGTCGTCAGCAAAACAATTTATTGAATTAGTAGTTTTAGATAATCAATCTTTGATAAATATGAGGAAGAGCGTCGGAGACAAAACAGAGCCCTGGGGCACACCAGTATTTATTTTGTGAATATCAAACTTGAATCCGTCCAACAGAGTTTGTATTAAGATGGTTCGAATGCACGCATTTTGGATAAGAAAAACTTGATGCCAAACTCTTTCAAATGCTTTAGAAATATCCAGTGCAATAATCTTACTTTCACCAAAACAATGGAGAGATTGATTCCACTTTTCGGTTAGATATACCATCAGATCACCAGTGGACCTATTGCTGCGAAAGCCGTACTGAAGGTCACGAAGAAGTTTTCGATCCTTAAGATATTTCTTGAGCTGAAAATTTATCAGTCTTTTCATTACCTTGGAAAGAAGGCACGTAAGTGCAATTAGTCAATAGTTTGAGGGCAAGGAAGATTCGCCTTTTTAAGGGACAGACTGGACACTGTTGTTTTTCATCTATTTTTAACTAAGGGTCTGTTAGGCACATTGTCTTTTAGAATGCAACATGACGTTGCACGACACTAGTTATAGGAATTAGAAAGATAGGAAAGATTTTTTTTCGGTGCAGTATATCGAGAATTAGGTGACTATTTTCACACTTAAAACTCACGGATGGCTAAGAATGCATAGAAAAAAGAAACAAGAAACAATTGAGAGGGTAAACCTCTCTTCGCCTACAAACTGGAAAATTCTCGGTCAGGAAGATATGTGTAACGGTTTCTGTATATTCCTTTTGGGACTACTAATACGTTTGCATTTTTGTGGTTATGAAACGTATGGCTGATTGGCTACACACGAATCTACACGCATTCACATCCACAAAATACAATTTCAGGATTTGCAGGGTATGATCGGTACGGTTCGTAGTTATTTCTTTTCTTTTTTCTATATCAAATTGGTACAAAATGGCTTGAAAATATATAGGTTTGTTCATAGGAAACATGCTTATTGATGCTTATCGATGCCATTATGTGTGAAATATAAAATCATTAAAATGTCCGCCGCGGCTTCTCTTAGTGGCGCGCATCCGAAGTGTCCTATTTTCCATGACTTTAGCGCATAAATCAGTATTGTTGAACGCTATATCCATACATAGTCATTTGGCAAAACACATTGGATAAATGACAGCTAATTTGACAGATGTAGCTTCAACAAGATGGCCGCTATCGACTGTCAAAGTTCGGAAGTCCCTTTTGAATGACCCTTTATAACTTCAACCTATGAACTTGATGGTAGCGCACACAAGTTGATCCACACTTTCAATGCGTCGACCAAAAGTCAATCAACGTAACTCTGATTGGTCAATTGCCCCTTAAAGTTAGTTCACAATCAGTCAAGAAGTTAGCCGATATTTTTAATTGACTTTCAACTTCAAGTTTCCCTTTGCAATCTATTGGTGACAGCTTGTCGTTCAATTGATTAATTTTGACTACAATTTAGTTGAATAAAAGTCAGTGTGCGCATTGAAAAGTTGTTCTTTTTTTAAATCCCGTCAACTTCTTAACAGTATAGATAAAAACCACACTGCACGTATGGAAACATACAAAAACCTCCTAAATGATTACCACAACGTCAAAACAACACGATTTTATCGAAATTTAAACTTTTTCCGTAAATTTATTGTTTTTTTACAACATATTACCAGAAATCACTAAGTGAGGTTATGCAAATGACAAAAATTTAGATTGTTTTATTTTTCTGCGTTTTCTGTCAAAGATCTTTAATATAGCATAACCTACCTTAAAGTTAATTAAACGTAAATAATTATGCCATGCACGCAATACTGTTTTGCAATACAAAATAATTGTTTAAAAACTTATTCCTAATAATTTCCACAGCAAATAATTTATAAATTCTATTACTAACACCAAATTTGACAAAACTTGAATGACACTAACACCGATTCGAAAAGTGTCTGCATATTAATTTTACTTCATTTTCATTACCCGCCAAGAAAAAAAAATTAAATTAAACTTCGTAACATTTATCCATCAATCAAACTTCTAACTTTTCCTAACTATCAACTTGTGTCAAGGATAATTCCTTAATTGGGAGCTTGTGTCTCTCTCTTGTTCATGCCACAGCAGAATAATTGGGAATCTGAACTTTGTAGTCTGACAAATTATCATGTCGGCATGTATTTCCATTAGATAAAAAAAAAACATAAAAAATCTCCTAGGAGTTTTGGTACTAAAAGTTCTTCTTTAAAAAATTGTGTTAGAAAGTTATTTGTAATTTTTTTGCATAGTCGCAGTGTGTGTAGGATTTTAAGTTCTTATTAACATTTATCAATAGCTTTCGTTGTAAAATACATTCTCTCGTGTCTATCAAAATTTTGAAAGCAACTGAAATTGCCATACAAAATAACAGAACTTTTAGGGAACTAAATTTAATTGGAATTTGATTAAATTGTACCCTTAACCCACAAACTCATTTTTAAAAAAATGAAATGTTCTTATGATATTACAAAAAAAAAAAAACAAGGAAAACCTTAAATTTACGTCATATATCTGCCCCTTGTTAATTTCTTATTTTTGTGTTTTCATCTGCCCAGAGATATTTTAATTTAAATTTCTTATTGTTCTTTTGTTAACAAAATATGTAAATCATTCTTACAAATGGCTTGCCTGAGGTTAGAAAATTATTTTTTTTTCTATTCTCTTTTAAGTTTCAAATAAAAAAAAGTCAAGTTCCAAAATGGAAGTTTAGAAGACGAGTTAATGAGTTTGGATTTATTATGAATTTAGGAAATAACGCGTTAGATGATTACAATTTCAAAAAATTCACGTAAAAAATAAATAAATTTAAATAAAATTAAACATAATGAATCAAAATAGAACACAATAAAATATAATAAAATAAAATTAAATAAAATAAATTAAAATAAAATAAAATAAAATAAAACAAAATTAAGTAAAATATATAAAACAATCAAAAATAAAAAAAAATAAAATTAAATTAAATTAAATTAAATTATAAAATAAAATGAAATATAATAAAATTAAATTAAATTAAATAAAATTAAACAAAACAAAATATAATAAAATAAAAATAAATAAAATAAAATAAAAAAAATAAAATAAAATAAAATTAAATAAAATAAAAATAAAATATACAAAATAAAATAACATAAAATAAAATAATATTAAATTAAATTAAATTAAATTAAATTAAATAAAATTAAACAAAAAAATATAATAAAATAAAAAATAAATAAAATAAAATAAAATAAAATAAAATAAAATAAAATAAAACAAAATTAAGTAAAATATATAAAACAATCAAAAATAAAAAAAATAAAATTAAATTAAATTAAATTAAATTATAAAATAAAATTAAATATAATAAAATTAAATTAAATAAAATAAAATTAAACAAAACAAAATATAATAAAATAAAAATAAATAAAATAAAATAAAATAAAATAAAATAAAATAAAAAAATAAAAATAAAATAAATAAAATAAAATAAAATATAATAAAATTAAATAAAATAAAATTAAATTAAATAAAATAAAAAAAATACAAAAAAAAATTAAATTAAATTAAATAAAATAAAATAAAATAAAATAAAATAAAGTAAAATAAAATAAAATATAACAAAATAAAATAAAATAAAATAAAACAAAATTAAGTAAAATATATAAAACAATCAAAAATAAAAATAATTTAATAAAATTAATAAAATAAAATAAAATAAAATAAAATAAAATAAAAAAAAATAAAAAAAAAATTAAATAAAATAAAATAAAATAAAGTAAAATAAAATAAAATATAATAAAATTAAACAAAATAAAATAAAATAAAATAAAATAAAATAAAATAAAATAAATTAAAAATAAAATAACACTAAATAAAATTAAATAAAATGGGGCGTTGGGTTTGGGTTTGCTTCAAAAAGCCTAAAAACTTTAATATGTATAAAAACAATGCGAGGAAATGAACATTTTTGTTTAATTCTTTTTTTAACATAAATGAAGGTTTTTTGTTTTAAATTTCTTTTGAAATTGGAATTTCTCATTGAATTAACAAAATTACGTAGGCAAGAGGGACAGCTCCCCTGTCATGTTTGGGTCATTATTGTATTCAAAATAGGTGCGGGGTTGGGTATACGCAATTTATTTTTTTAATTCAGTATACCTACTAAATAAAACTATATAGCTAAGGGGGAGGGGGAATGCTACCCTCTCCAACCCTCTTTGTGGAATCACTATTAGGGCAATTTTATTGAGGAAACCGAAAAGCTTTGCTTTCTAGCTATGTGTATCACAAATCACCTTCTGTTGAATGGACACATAATATATGACATCGTCCAAGAATGTGCGAATTTTGTAGTTCTTATTGACATTTCCAAAAAATTACCAATATCTCTCCTGAAGTGGGTTGTTTTATGATTTAAATCAAGAACGAGGAGTAGACTATATTTTTGATGTAAAAAAACGGATTCTATGAATTGATTGAAATTGCCATCATTATTTGTTTAAAAGAAAATACATTTTCTGTCACTCATGAGTAAGTAAGTTATTGTCAACATGTTTCATGTTATTTGCATTTTCGATTTATTTTTGATTTTTATTGTGGGCGAAGAAGGTGCCTCGTGATAGATCCAGATATTAATCTTATTCAACATTTGATTCAGCTTGAAATTGCAAATCAAAGTATTGTTCACCCACAGCAGGAATTTCAATATATTCGTAAATATTTTGTGCAAAAATGTTAAAAGCAATTTACATAAAGAACGACTTTATATCGAAAATCATATGTAAAACAGAAGTCACGTTCTTGAAGCGATAAATGATGAACATATCTACAACATATATTGCTTCAGATAAATAAATAAATGAAGTTCTACTCTCTAGATTTCGATCGAACAAAAACAAATTATTCCAGGAGACATTTTATTCCTTCTTCGGTACTTAAAGGTACTACACGTGCCACTTGAAAACAAAGATGCAAAATGAATAAATACCTCTTTGCGTACTACAATGTACGTTTTCATATAAGAATGAGTTTCTATAATTATTATCTCTCGGAACACGTGTTACGGAAAATTGAGTTGGTTTCAAAAGTTTCTTCTTCAAATTATAATGGATGCAAACGTAACTCAGCCATGCGAGACTTAACTTTAAGGATGCGCACATCTTATGGAGCAATGAATCATATGATATCTCGTTCCTCCATGATGGCACATGGAATGATTAAGCTTTCTCTTTCGTGTCATATTCAATTAAAGGTTCTTATAAATTATTTTATAAAATTCTAGGGCATCCTGCTGTCGGGTTGAGGAAAAGTGGGTCGGGGTGAGTCAATTTTCTTCATACAAAAAAGATTTCATATGAAAAGAGCCTCGGAAGATATTTACCGCATTTCACCCTGAATAAGTTTACCAGAGTCAAATAATGCTTAAGGACACGTGTGTATAAGCGCTGGAACAATTGAGTAGGTGGTTTTTTTTCCATAAGCACTTACAAGTTAAAGTTATTTGAAGGTTATGCCATTTATTGCCATTTCTGGGAAATGTTCCATTTGGATTTTAATTGGTTTCATAGGTAGGAAACACTTAACCAAAACGAAAAACATTATATATGTTACGAAGTTTAAAAACCAGAAAATTGGCTAAGGATTCTTGACATTGACTTATAAAAATTATGTTGAAATAGTTAACAACACTTAAAAAAAAACTTTTTTCGTTGACGTATTTAGTGTTAAAGTAATGATACCTATAGGCAGTAGTGCTCCGTGACATGGACTTCGTTCAATTTCTTCCTAAAGGAGTGGCCTTGATTTTTTAATGGTACTGGTTCTTCTGCAAGAGTAAGCTTTATCTATAAGGAATGCGATTATTTCGAATATATACTTACTTACTTACTTAGGTGGCGCTACAGTTCGGGACGAACCTGGGCCTCAACCAACATGCCTCTCCAGCCAGCTCGGTCTTTGGCTAGCTGCCTCCAGTTTTGCACTCTAAGTTGGTTGAGGTCGTCCACCACTTGAGCGCGCCACCTAAGGCGAGGTCTTCCTTGACTGCGTCTACCCTCTGGGGTGGAATCGAAGATCCTGCGAGCCGGAGCATTGTTGTCCATTCGCTCTACATGACCTAGCCATCTTAAACGTGATATGCGTATTTTTTTGACCAAGTCAATGTTGCTGTACAGCTCGTATAGTTCTTGGTTCAACCTTCTCCTGCAAAGCCCGTTAACGCAGATAGGGCCAAAAATCTTCCGAAGAATCTTACGCTCGAAACGACTAAGGATATCTTCATCCGCTTTAGATAGAGTCCATGCCTCGGCGCCATAGAGCAGGACTGGGATGATTAGGGTCTGATACAGAGTCTCCTTTGTCTTTCGAGAGAGGGCTTTGCTACTCAATTGCCTTCCTAGCCCATAGAAACAGCGATTGGCAAGAGTAATTCTTCGCTTTATTTCTGACGAGATGTTGTTGTCAGATGTTATAGCGGATCCGAGGTACACAAAGTCCCTAACTACCTCAAAGTTGTACCCTGTCTATTGTGATGTTTTGTCCAATCCGCCGGTGTTGTGTGTCACTTTTTGTGGACAGCAGGTACTTCGTTTTGGCCTCATTGACTGCTAGTCCCATCTTAGCCGCTTCAGCTTCAATACTAGCAAACGCTCCAGTGACAGCTCGCCGAGTTCTGCCAATGATGTCTATGTCGTCAGCGTATGCTAGCAATTGCACAGACTTGAAAAAAATTGTCCCACTACAATTGACTTGCGAGTTTCTTATAATTTTTTCAAGTATTAAGTTGAAGAAATCGCACGATAGCGCATCACCTTGTCGGAATCCTTTTTTGACGTCAAAAGCTTCTGTGAGGTCAGAACCAACCTTGACGGAGCAGCGAGAGTTCTCCATCGTCATCCTGCACAGTCGGACGAGTTTTGTGGGAATGCCAAAACCTGACATGGCTCTGTATAGCTCGTCTCTATAAATGCTATCGTACGCGGCCTTAAAATCGATAAAGAGGTGGTGGGTATCGATTTGGAATTCTTGGGTCGTTTCCAGGATCTGCCGTAGCGTGAACATTTGATCGATTCTGGACTTTCCTGGTCTGAAACTACACTGATAGGGGCCAATCAGGTTGCTGACGAAAGGTTTCAGGCGTTCACATAGTACGGCAGGCAATATTCATGAGAATTATTCCTCTATAGTTGGCGTAGTTTAGAGGGTTCTTGTGGATCGGGCAAACGATGCTGAGGTTCCATTCATCAGGCATACTTTCTTCTGACCAAACTGTAGAGATGAGTTGGTGTATGCACTCCACCAGGTCATCTCCGGCCGCTTTAAAAAGTTCGGCGGGTAGTCCGTCGGGTCCAGCAGCTTTGTTGTTTTTTAGTTTAGATATTGCTATCCTTACTTCATTTTGGTCAGGTGGACGGAAGTTTTGTCTGTCATCATCCATGTTGAATGATTCATTCTGCCTGACAGCGGAATTTTGGCCTTCATCGCCGTTTAACAGTCTGCAGAAACGGTCCTTCCATGTACTCAGCACCGACTGTGACTCTACTACGAGGTTTCCATTCCTATCTCTACAGGCTTCTGTGCGGGTTTTTTTCCTTGGCACGTTCTTTTTACCTGTTGGTAAAACTTCCGCACGTTGTTCCTGGAGTAGCATCTCTCAATATCTTCGATATTTCGAATATACAGGGTGCGCCAGAGAAACTTACTTATTTGAAAGGCCAATAAAAAAAAGTACTTTTTTTTTATTTGAGAATGCAATATCCCAATTTTTTTGTATGCAGTCTTAAAAATGACATCGGATAAATGGCGACCCCCATTGCGCATACACTGATGAAGTCGATTTTTGAAATTCGTATCCACTCTTCGCAGCATATCAATCGGTATGTTGGCAATGGTGTCGCGAATGTTGTTCTTGAGGTGTGCTATGGTCCGTGGTCGATCGACATAAACCAGGGATTTCAAATAACCCCACAAAAAGAAATCGCATGGAGTCAAATCTGGAGAGCGTGCCGGCCATTGGAGATCGCTTATGAGAGAGATGAGGCGGTCGGGGATATGTTGTCGCAACAAATTCATTGATTCTCGTGCTGTGTGTGCTGTGGCTCCATCTTGCTGAAACCACACGTTCCTAACGTTCATTTCTTCGAGTCTTGGAAGAAAAAATTCCTCGATCATGTTCCTGTAATGAGCTCCATTCACGGTAACTGCGCGTTCGTTTTCTTCAAAAAAATAAGGACTAATTATTCCCATTACCGACATCGCACACCAGACAGTAACTCGCTCACAATTAAGTGGCTTCTGGTGAAGCTCACGCGGATTTACACCACACCAATAACGCATGTTTTGCTTGTTGACGCAGCCGGAAATGTGGAAGTGAACATCGTCACTGAAAAAAACGACCGCGTCTTCAGGCAGGTTGTCAATCAGCATTTCACATGCATTTTGACGGGCAACAAAATCGCGTTCAGTTAATTCTTGCACAGCAGCCAATTTATAGGGATGAAATTGAAGGTCTTTATGGAGAATTCGTCGAACAGTGGTGTCAGAAATTCCCATAGCAGCTGCGTGTTTGCGAGCGGGGAGAACGCACAACTGACTGCCTCACTCTTTCGATATTTTCCGGAGTTCTGATGGTCCGTTGAAGTCCATTTCTGGGTTTGGCGACACTTCCACACTCCTGAAATGAGTTAACCCACGACAGAATCGAATTACGGCCAGGAACGAGTCTGTGAGGAGGAATTTCAAAGCGAGCGCGGAAGGCACGTTGCGTAGCAACAAGTGAGCGATCGTTAGAAAAGAAGCTCTCAACTGCGAAGGCCCGCTGCTCTCTAGACCAGAGCATGATGGCAACTGACTGGAGGGAGAAACAAACTTGGGAACTTCCCCCTCCAGATGCGCGGCTTCTCTTGCCCCTCCACCCGCCCAACTCACCGCGCGGGAATTTTTTCAAATAAGTAAGTTTCTCTGGCGCACCCTGTATAAACGATTGTTTAAAATGGGCCAAAATAAATTGCAATAAAATTATAAAGTCTTAGTTCCAAGATGGTTATGGACAAACTATTCAATTACAATATTAAAACCCCACCCCAAATCCCCGAATGTGAAGGTGAATTTTAAATAATTTTGCTTTAAAAAAATCAATTTATAGCAAAATTGAAATTTAATTCTTCTATTAACCACTGTTAATAGGAAAAAAGAAAAACTATTACTTAAAATTATTTTCGCTACCGAAAAAAATTGTTACGTAAATTAAGGACGAATGTAGTATATATCGGATATAAATGCACCAACCATGTACACGAATATTAATTTATATTTTTTTTGTAACGGTAAAAATTATTTTTTATTTCCTCTCATATAAATGTAAATAATTCCCAAAACAACATTAAAACAAACATCAACTACACAACTTCCTGAAACCCTCAAGCAATTGACAATCGTTTCAAGTCCTTCTGGATGTTTTTTTTTTCAGATAGGACATTCACTTGCCATTTGCCAAAACCTAAGGAACAATTTCACAGACGGCTTTTTTCTATTGAATTATAGACAGCCACCAGCAGAGATTTCGGTTTCATTGAATACGATTCAGGAAGCTAGCTGTCAATTGGTTTTAATTCAGATGTCAGTTTCTTGGGCGTCACATGGGCGTTCCACAGAAATGTTCTTTCGAGACCTAGAAAGAGGTCTTCCGGGTTGGCATGGAGTCAAGAGTAAGTTATTTTTTTTTTTTTTTTTTTTGAATATAGCTTCTCAACCGTGTCGGCAAATGTGAATAGTTTCAAGCTTGAAATTTATGCAGAATATCGAAAATCTCAAGCTGATAGAAATAAAAGGAAACATTAATTTTGTATGAGCATTAACTGCTTTTGAAAAATGTTTATGAATTTACTGAATGGGGTTAGATTTTTGAGGATTTAAAAGGTTGTTGAAATTATAACAAATGCCTAAAATTCTTGAAAGAAATAAAACAATAAAATATTTGCATTTTGTATTTATGCCATTTAATCTTAATTCCGTCAAACAAACGGTCAACATTTAATGTTTTCCAAAAAATTTTTCCGAGCTTCGGGCATAACTCATGTTTGGACATTTCTTAAATATTTCGGGGAAAACCATTACGCAGTTAGATATTCGGAGGTTGTAGAACCAAAAAAATTGCTTAGACCTGAAAAACGAAAAAGGGTCGCCGGTCGGTCGCATATATTATGTTTTGTTAGGAGCCAAAATCTTTCACCGAAACAACTAAAATGTAAAAAAAATGTTTATCCTTGAAAATGTGATGCTTCCCTAGAGTCAAGAAGAAAATGACTCTCCGATTTGTATTTCGTCAAAAAAAAATTACCGGAAGGCTAGGAAAGCTAAAAACTTGTTTCGTGTTAATGAAAATATTTGAGGAGACATTAAAAGGGCACTTAGCCTACAAAGAATGCCCAATTTTGGGAAGCAATCCAAAGCGCATGGTTAGCTATATCACCAGAGCGTTTTGGGCGGTTGGTGGATTCTATGCTTCGTTTATTTTTAACCCACTGCTATTTTCGTGTTCACAATTATTGTACATAAAGGGTGTTGCGCTCTTAATTTGACCCCACATGGCATCTATCGATAACCCGCCGTTTTGGAAGTTTGACGTTTTGACACCGAGTGTGGTGGTGAAATTACGGCGTACACTAGGGTCATTAAGAGCACTTGTGTTGAATCTTGGTCTCCTTGCTATACCTTCTGAGCGGCGCTGGGCAACAGCTGTTCGTAAACAAAACAAACCCAAGAGTAAATGATGATCACTACCTGCGTCAGCCTTTCTTTCGTTTCGAACATCGCACAGTGACTTCCTCCATTTCTGTTGTATAATGAAGTGATCGATTTGATTTGTAGTTCAACCATAAGGAGATTCCCACGTGATTTTACGACAGGTCTTGTGCGGAAATAAAGAACCCCCAATTACAAGTGCTTCCCCATAACGCGTTCAAGACCCAGGTTATCCGATCCGATTTTGGCATTGAAGTCCCCAATGATGATAATTATATCGCCCGCTGGAACACCGTTGTACACTGAATTCAGGTGAGTATAGAAAGAGGTCTTTTCGTCCACTAATGCATCATTCGTTGGAGCGTAGCATTGAATTATGGTGACTTTTCGGATTTTAGTGCTAAACTTCGCCGTCATAATCCTCGCTGAAACCGGTTTCTTGATAGATTCCTTAGTTAGCATAATGCCTACACCGTTGAGTCTTGGACCTCTGCCTGCCTCCTCTTCGCCAGAATACAACATTCTCGTAAGTCCCGATTCTGCAGTATATTCAGCTCTTCCTCTCCATTTGGTTTCGCTCACTCCCAGAATGCTGATGTTATGCCGCAGCATTTCACGTTCCACCTGTTCGTACCTTCCTGGTGCGTGCAGGGAGCAAACGTTCCATGCTCCAATCTTCGTTCGTGTTTTGTAGCCAAAAGTCCGTTTTGTTGAATCTGAAGGATTTCTTGATCCTGTTGCTGATTCGTTATTTGTGACGTCCCGATCGTCATTTGTACATGAAATTTGCACCCCCAAATCCGATGTGCGGTTTACTACAGCCGGGGCCGTAGGAGGATTCACCAAAGTATGGTTACCCCTTGGGGAATCATTTCCATTCGTTGTCATCTTTCATGCAAAAATATATTTTCGTCCCGCCGCTTAGTGTTTTCCTGGATAAGGTTAATAACACGATCAAGCCAGGAGTTCGACAGGCACCACCAGCCCTTTGGATGGTCGAACACATACATAAAACAAGGCCGCCCACTGTGGGAAAACAGACGCCTTTTGTAGCCGCCCACTATGGGTACAGACGCTACTTGCTGCTACCGTTTTCCAACTTTAAATAGGCTCATCCGCCACCAGACTAACATGCCGTTGACCGCAATCTACAGTTCTTCCGCCTTTAGGGAGATTTTCTTCAACCCAAGGACAAGTCCGTGCCCTAACCAGCAAAGCTGGGTTGGCTGCTTATTCCGGCAGCTGTTCGGTCCCCTTGTGCGTAAGCGTTACCGGCTCTCTACCGCGAGGAGGTGCACATAGGGGTTTTCCTTTCATTGAGCCTAGGGCCACCGAGGTGGCGTTACCTAGAGCCCTCCAGTACTTTTAGAGAGCAATTAAGTTCTTATATCAATCAAATTCTTTATATTAACAAATATGTAAATGAATAAAATACCATGATTCACACTCTTTTTCATTGTTGCATTCACGTTAAAGCAGTTAATTTAGTTCAGCAACCTAGTTTCTTTTACTACAATTAAAATTGAACTGACAAAAAAATGCAAATAGCCACCTAAATACCTATGTGACATTTTAATTAAACGCAATCTCCGGTATCCACTCCTTATTAAGTTCTTAATTGCATCAAGAGTAACCTTCTATGTTCGCCGTGATTGGAAGTTAAGATCTGAACTCCTAATGGCCATCCAGGCAAAAGCTAATTACTATAAGAGAACGAGAGAGAAATTCATCGTTAGAAAGTTGTCCCTAACAAACGTCAGCATCACGAGAGAGTTCAGTTAAATTTTACGACATAATTGCGAAACTATTAAAATAAACATTCACAGGATGCAAAAAGCTGGCGCTGGGTGTGCAATCGTTAGGAGCGAATTACATCTTATGTTTTTGCAAAATGATATTGAAGATGGAGGCAAATAAAGAAACTCGTTAGCGAGTAAAAGAGGCTATAACCATACATTTCTATCCTTAAAGTTTGACACAAAAATTCCGACCAGCATTTTATGGTCAAATTGATTTTGTGTCGAAAGAGGAAGTTTTGATTCGCAAATTTTGTGCTGCGCTGCTTTGGGTTTGCAAATTAACCCCTTCTTTTCGGGGTGTTATGCGGGAAATTGGTTGTTAAGGTCACTTATATGTCGTTAGCTATAAAAAGTTCCTTATTCTTGGATTTTGATTATATAGTCTGTTGATTTCCTATGCAACTTTAAGTGTAGTAAAACACTTAATTTCTAAAACTTATAGCCGTTTTGTGTATTAAGAGAATTTATTGAGCGAAATAAAATTTTACCATTATTATCCTCGACGAACTGCTGTCATGGCGTCCTGAGGAACCAGGTCGGTAACGCAATTATGTACCTTCTTCCTGTGCTTTCAACTCAAGCGGATGATTTCATATTTTATTGTCCTTTCTAGAAACAATGTTTGTTTTTTTTTTTCTTACGTAATAAACATTACAGATCAATGGAAAGGGTCACTTCAGGGGATAGCGAGTGACATTAGGCAATTTTATTTGTTGACACTTTTGTCGTCCAATGTGGTTTATTGCCCCATTTAGTATAAGAAGGGTCTATAATTGTCGGAATTGAAAAGGATAAACGCAGAAGAAGAATGTAATGGCCATTTGTGTTTTGTGTAATGCCAAAGGTTCTTTGTTAGTTTTAGAAAATAAACGTAAGTAAGAGTAATTACATTCACTTGGAATGGCTTCAAAATGTTGTCAAATGAGCCTCTTAATACAAATTCAATTAATGCGAATTATGTTTATGGTTTACTAAATGTTTTTTTTTTATTGTTTTAGTAGATAATATTAACGCAGCATCTGCTAGCATTATTAATATTTTGTACTTTGCTATAGTCGTTAAAGAAAGTTTAAACGACGAGTTGGTCAAGCCCTGTTAGGAAAAAACAATTCGATCTTTTAAAACTATAGCTTGTCGCTTAAAAATACGTTCAAGAGTGAGACGGAATTTTTGTTTGAAAATTCAATAATGAATACCTAAGCTATTTCGAAATTAAAAAAGCGTTAAGCTAAAATTTTAAAATGTATTTTCCATGACCAAATTTTACCGTCATTTTTGATTACAAACCTTTAACGCCGACTTTTTGAAAAAGTTCTAAAATCATTTTAAAACTATATTTCTCTCTCTCACTCTTTTTCTTTAGATCTCAATTTTAAAAATATTTAGAACTCGGGAATTTTTTTATTACTGTGTACGCGCAAAAGGGATTTGCGTTTCCCTTATAATTTTGAACACACTGCGTGAACAAAAGAAGGTTAGGGAAGGAGGGACAGAAGGTGTCGATTAACATTGAATTTGAAAGCATTCAAATTAGACATGGGTAACGCAACGAAAATTGCTGCGCTGGTACTCTAGCGCAAACGCAGTTAAGTGTATCAGCGCAATGCTTCAACGCAATTGCGCATGGTGCGCACTATCGGTGCGATTTCAATAAAATTTTGCACACAGGAAGTCATTTATAATTTAATTAATATTGCATTTACAAATTTTGAAAAACTTTTTTTTTCAATTTTTTAAAATTTTCCAAAAAAATTAAATTGGTTTTCGAAATATTTTGAAAAAGGGTTGATTGAATTTTTTTTAATTAATTTTCCCAAATGAAAATGACATACTAAAAAAAAATTAAATATTTTTTCGAAAAGATTTAAAAAAACTAGTCGAACGATTTTCAATATTTTTTTTCCTCGATAGGCATTTAGTTTTCAAATTTTATTAAATACTTAGTTTTTTTCCGAGAAAACTCTTAAGCTAATTAAAAAAAATGAAAGAATTGTTTTTGAGTTTTTTTTTTTTTAAAACAGTTTGTTAATTTTTTTTTTATTTTTGTTTTCTGATAAAAAAAACTAAGTAAGTAAGTAAGTAAGTAAGTAAAAGAAATTAAATGGCTTACTTAATTTTTCCCAAAAAAAACGTTTTAACTAGTGATTTTTAAGTGATTAACAAAATTTCAAATGATTTTTTACCTCCTTTCTTTCCAAAATCTCAAGGTCCAAGACCACTGTCGCACATTAGAGCAAGTTCGTGCCATTTGACACTTTGCAGTATAAATCGGAGTTTAATGAGCTTGACATACAGTACCGTTGCCATTTACGTCCGAAGGCGAAGGACGTATATTATCGAACGAATATGAAAAGCTGAGGGTAGAGTCGTCAGCAAAACAATTAAGTGGATTAGAAGTAACAGACAGAAGATCGTTTATTAAAATGAGGAAAAGAGTCGGAGACAGAACAGAACCCTGTGGCATACCAGCATTTATTTTGTGGGAATCAGACTTCAATCCGTCCAATACAGCTTATATTGAACGGTCCAGAAGATAGCTTCTAATCCAACGAACAAGAGTATCATCGATCCCAAAAGCACGCATTTTCGATAAGAGAGCTTCATGCCAAACTCTTTCAAATGCCTTGGAGATATCAAGAGAAATGAACTTACTTTCACCAAAGCGATGTTAAGATTTGTTCCACTGTTCGGTGAGATATGCCATCAGATCACCAGTGCAACGGTTGCTGCGGAAGCCATACTGACAGTCATGGAGAAGCTTTCGATCTTCGAGATATTCCTTAAGCTGACGGTTAATCAGCGTTTCCATGACCCTAGAAAGAAGGGTTGTTAGTGCTAAGGGTCGGTAGGAGGAGGGGGAGGATGGGTCACCTTTCTTAGAGAGCTGGACAAATGCTGTTTTCCATCTTCTAGGAAAGGTTCCAAAAGAGTAGGAGCGATGGAAAAGCTTACGCAGTGGAAGAACACCTCTTCACAAGAATCAGGGGTATACCATCGGGCCAGCGGATTTGTGTATATCGAGATCTTTGAGAACTCTTGCTACTGTACGAGTGCGGAAAAAAATCTGTCCCATGGAAAAATTTACATTCTCAAGTACAGGAGGGACAACGTTAGGCAGCGTGGAGCTGGCAGCGAAATAAGCGGCGAGCAAGTTTGCCTTCTCTGAAAAGTTGACAATTGGTGTGTCATTTGCGATGAGCGTTGAGGAGTTTTTAATATTTATTACAAATGACCAAAAAATTTTACTACCTTTGGGACATTGCAGATTTTTTTGCCATAATTTTTGGTCATGCAAAACAGAGCTGGGGCCCTGGAGAGTTCTAGACTAATTCATTCTATATTTTTAGGCGTTCGCGCAGTTCATTCTTTTTCCGTTTTTCAAAGTAAGGATAAGGCGTAGAATTATTCGTTAATGAAAACCATAATAATATGGACGTGGAAAAGTGTTATATCTAAACTTGCGAGAAGAAAACCAATATAAGTAACGAATGGATGTAAAAAGAGCGGTGGTATTATTTATTAAAAACATTTATATTCGAGTTCACAGTTACAAATACCATCACATAAGTTTAAAAATAAATTCAAGACTGCGTTCCTAGAAATTATACTTTTAATGCCAGAAGTCAAGTCTCATTTCCTCAAACTAAATATTATAACTAATTTAGCACTTAGACGAAATAATTGCCTATTTTAATATTTATTTTCATTGGCCACCCTTTACAAGAAATCCTGACCAGAAAGCTCTTTGAATAACAACTAATAAAGTATTTCATTTTTCCTTATCTGAATTTTAAAACAGTTCCAAAACAATACTACGAGATACAAAAAAAAAATGGATCAAAAAGCAAATTTATTTCCAAAAAAAAACTTGGAATATACAAGTATTGTGTTTCACTTAACTGAAAAGAATGAACCAACAGAAAACCTTATTTTTAGTCTCATCGCAGGAGCACAAATCAGAAGGACATCACATTGATGTCAACATGAAGTCTAAATACTGACAGTTGGTAGAAAAGTTTTGTTTTCTAAAGTAGTACCCTTCAGAAAGTCGGTTCGGTTTCGGTATCGCTGTGCACATTCGGAGGAAAAACAAACCAACAAAAGAACTCTCCTCATGATGGAGACTATGTTTTATAAAAAAAAACAAAAAACTTTTGGGGACTCATGTGGGATTGGGGACAACAAACATCAGGGTTTGTTTTTGCCTGATAGGCTCATCACAATTAAATATTCAAACTAAAAAATTAAAGGCTTATCTTAAATACGTTTTTTTCCTATATTTTATTTAATAAATTGGATTTTAACAATTGGTTCCATTTTTCTAAGTAACGTGCAAAAATGTTATTCTCTTGCAATTCTGTTCGCTTAAAGTTACTTTTAAAAAACAAAATATTATTCTAGTTTTATGTAATTTCGTCTTATGTATCAACAACGTCATAAACCTTGATTCCATAGATAACTTCTTGCCATTCTTCTGAGATTTTAATAAGAAAATCGAGCAATTTCGTGAGTAACTATTTGCTTGAGAAAACCATGAATTTACTATCGTGATTGGGAATAGCGTACAGAATATTTCGCTTATTACAGTTTGCACTTAGCAAAATCATAAAATTAAAGTACAGACTTGATAATCCGAAGGCATTCATTAAAGGTTTGCTTCATTTTAAGGAACACAGCCTGACTAAGGACTTTCACACAAACACATACGTTCACATCCTTTTTCTTTAAGGATAACAACAAATGCACAACAAATCTCGGACTGTTTCGAAACACTTCAAGTCCAATTTTATTTCGAAAACATCCAAACTCGAAAGTACAAAGACCAACCATCCAGCAGAAGTAAATCAACAACCAAGACCAAGAGTGCTATCGATAATTTCAAACCCGTATGCATGGATATTCACAGATTAAAGTACATCCGTCTTCCAACAGAAAATTGGCACACAATCAGTGACTGGAAAATCTCCCCAAATCCAATAATAATCTACCGAGTTGGAAATGCTGCTATACCCATAAATTCTTTATTACATTGCTGGGGAGCCGGGACAAATGGCAATGCAATGTTTTATTCTTTTGAGAAAGGGATTGAGGTAGAGAGTGAAGCTATCCGAAAACGATAGAAGTTGTTATGGAAGTTTAATCCTGTAACCAAGTATTGTTTTCTCACACTTTACCAATACACACCCCCTCCGGAATGTTCTTTGTTTTCTAGTTTAACTTCAACTTGGATTCCCAACTCGATTGAAGTAAACACAATAAAAAGGGAAAAGATACAAAAGTATTGATTCTTTTGCTTGCAATAAACAATATTCTCCACGGAAGCATAAAATATTGGGTCCCTTTTGTTTTTGTTCCAGAAAAGGAGTGGGATATGTGTGCTGCACACAGAACACAGAAATATGGCCGGCGAGGAAGGAATAATAGAAATAGAAGAATCCCTATATCGTAGCAATTTATATATAATGTTTGTTGGTTGGATGTCGGGACGGGAATTCTAGGAAGCAAAAAAAAGGCATTCATATCTCGTTTGTGAAGACTAAGAATATATTAAATATGATGTGTGAAATCGAAAACAGCTAGCGGAAAAATTTTATTACTATAAGATAATATTGTAAAGTTTGTTTTTTATTGGATTAACTGTTGTGTAGCGCATTAACGCCTTTACTACTAAGCCGATCATCATCATTAAATATTAGTCTCTTTTATTCCCAAAGAACTACTGCTGCACACGAATATAAAGCATGTAGCAACGCACTAATATGCGTAGATTAAAACATTTTGAAATATGGGGGAAGAAATCGCATTGTCACCCGCTGGTTGCCCCTGATTGAAATGCGACGACGGCCGAAATCTTGCTAATGATGGACCTGTACTAGACAATCGAGATGATATTCAAGAGTTAAATCCGCCAGAACAAAATGAGATGAAAGAAGCCATCCCCAGACTCAAAACGAACAAAGCACCTGGTGCCAGAAAAATCTTGCAACCGTATCACTCCTTCCTGGAACAAAAACTAGCCAAAATTAAATCAAACACCAGAAAACTGTTCAACAGAGTTAAACTCCATGGAGAATGGGAAGCTTACAAAGTAGCACTTACCAATTATAACCATGAAATAAGATGAGCAAAAAGAATGGACGAGAAACTTCTGTCAGACATTGTTCTCTCAAACAGTTCAATAATCTCACAGGACTAATGAAAAATCCAGATAGTACATACACTGAGAACGGAATACAGACGCTCCGGCTCTTAGCCGAAACTCACTTCCCAGATTCCATTTCACTCTGCCAGTCTCAAGACATGCCCCTCCAAAGAAGGGAAACAAGACCGAGCAGAGAATAATGAAAAAATCTAGAAAGAAGAAAATTTGAAAACACAATCATAGATCGACTCCAGAAAGCGTTAAACCTAGTTTCTAACCGGTGCAAATAGGTTAGACTTAATGTCAATCCTAAAAAAAGCACCATAGTTACATTCGCAAGGAGAAGAAAGCTGGATAACCTCAGAAATGCTAGACTCTTTGCTGAAACAATAGAATTTTAAAAGGAAGTTAAATACCTAGGGGTCACTCTAGTTGAAAAACTTACATGGAATTTTCATCTTTTCAAGACCATAGACAAAGCCATGAGCTCTTTAATGACCTGCAAAAGTCTAGACTGGGCGAAAATTGGGGACTAAATAAAAAAAATGACATTATGTACAAAGCAATAACAAGGCCCATAATAATATACGCGGCACCCTTGTGGTTTTTTTTTTTTTTTTTTTTATAATTAACGCGCGCACAAGGGATTATGTGTTTCCCTTTTAATGTAGAACACACTGCGCGGGCATTACGAAGATAGGGAGGCGAGAGATAGGAGGTACCGATTAACATTGGTTTTGAATGTTAGCAGATCAAAATGGCAAGGGAAAATCCCGCCGGGTAAACTATTCGAAATTCGTGTTGTTCGGCTAAAAAAAGAATCCCTATATTTCACGGTACGTCCGAAATTGGGCTCCAGACGAGTATTACGGGAGAAACTTTTAAGGGGAGGAATGCAACTGGCTACTTCGAGTGAACATTTTTTGTAAAAAAACGATAAAATAAGGAAAGACATGAAACATTGCGTCGGTGTTCGAGTGGGGCAATTGTTTCAGCGGCAGTTCTATTTCCTATCAATCTTGACGCTCGACTTTGTATTCTATCAAGCAGGTGAAGCGATGTTTGCGAAGCACCTGCCCAGAGGTGGGAGTTATACTCGAGTTTAGGGCGTATAAACGCTTTATAAACTGTAGCCAGATCAGATGGGGAGAAATACTTCTTACACCGATACAGAAAACCTAAGCACTTTGCAGCATTCTTAGCGATCTCAAATATATGGTCGTTCCAACGGAGGTCGTCGTTGACACACATACCGAGTACTGAGAGCTTTTCGGTTTCTTCGATGTAAGTGCCATTCATGGACAATGGCATTGGGGGTATGTTTAGCTTTAACGACAAAAGACAGCATTGAGTTTTCGAAGCATTAAACTCCACACGATTCCTATCATTTATTTTGTGCGAATCAGACTTGAATCTGTCCAATACAACTTGTATTGAACGGTCCCGAAGATAGCTTCTAATCCAACGAACAAGTGTATCATCGATCCCAAAAGCACGCATTTTCAATAAAAGAGCTTCATGCCAAACTCTATCAAATGCCTTGGAGATATCAAAAGCAATAATCTTACCTTCACCAAAGCAATGTAAAGATCTGTTCCACTGTTCGGTGAGATATGCCATCAGATCACCAGTGGAACGGTTGCTGCGGAAGCCGTACTGACGGTCATGGAGAAGCTTTCGATCTTCGAGATATTCCTTAAGCTAATGGTTAATCAGTGTTTCCATGACCTTAGAAAGAAGGGATGTCAGTGTTATGGGTCGGTAGGAGGAGGGGGAGGATGGGTCACCTTTCTTAGAGACAGGCTGGACAAATGCTGTTTTCCATCTTCTAGGAAAGATTCCAGAAGAGTAGGAGCAATGGAAAAGCTTACGCAGTGGCTTTGCCAGTGTGGAAGAACACCTCTTCAGAAGAATCGGGGGTATACCATTCGGGCCAGCGGATTTATGTATATCGAGATCTTTGAGAACTCTTGCTACTGTACGAGTGCGGAAAAAAATCTGTCCCATGGAAAAATTTACATTCTCAGGTACAGGAGGGGCAACGTTGCTATGCGGCAGCGTGGAGCTGGCAGCGAAATGGGCGGCGAGCAAGTTTGCCTTCTCTGAAGAGTAAACAATTGGTTTGTTATTGTCGATGAGCGTTGGAACCGAAGATGTCGAGGAGTTTTTTATATTTTTTACAAATGACCAAACATTTTTACTGCCTTTGGGACACTGCAGAATTTTGTGCCGTAATTTTTGGTCATGCAAAAATTTGGTTCTTTCAATAGCGGAGTTGCATGAGTTCCTTGCTTGTTTGTGCTTTTTCCGATTTTCCTCTGTAGCGTTGGCTTTTTAAGATCGGAAACTTACTTCTTTGAGCCTGATAGCTTCTTTGCACTCAGAATTAAACCAAGACTTTTCTTTAGGTTTGATGCTTTTTACTCTGTTAGGAATAAAAGCACGCATCCCTAGAAGAATTACATTTGTTATCATTTCAGCACTGGCATCAATGTCACTATCGAGGAAGCATAGTGACCAGTTAAAGTTTCGGAAAAAGATATTCAGGCCGTCCCAGTTGGCTTTCTCGTATTGCCAAACGGTCCTGGTGGGAAGTTTTTCTTTAACTGGATGGGTGGGGGATGAGAAATTAGCTGAAATGATACAATGGTCTGAAGTGCCAAATGGAGAAGTTACACTAATGGTATATTTATCAGGGTGAAAAGTAAGAAACAAGTCAAGAGTATGGGCGGCTTGCCCAGCAACATCCGGTATACGCGTTGGCACATCGATCAGTTGGGTAAGGTGATGTAAACCGGCAAAGAGCTCGACATACCTTCCTTCGGGTGTTGTCTGACCAGAATAGCGGAGCCAGTTAGAATTGTGTACATTGAAATCACCCGCAATAACGATTTCAGTGCGAGGACAAAGGGAAACAATTTTCGAGATAGAATCAGACAGCGCATCAAACTCGTTACAAGTCGAATTGCTGTCGAGATTTGGACTCCTGTAAATAAAACAATAATGAATGATATGCTTGCGAACAGTGAATTTGAACCATAAGAAGTTAAAGTCCGTGTTGGAACATTGCCCATATTGGGGAAGGCTCTGGCAAGCAATATCATTCCTAACATAGACCACGAGACAATGATGGGAAAAGAGTAATGGCACCAAGCTATACCCATGTAGAGCAAATTCTGATAAATCAGTATTTACTCCAACCTGAGTTTCACTAATGCCAAAACAGCTGGCCTGTGTTGAACAGTGTAGACGTACACGTGAAAGAAATTCTTTCTTAAACCACGAACATTTGAATACACGACACAAAAATCACTTACCATTTAAAAATACTTACATACAAAAACACAACTCTGATTAAGTCGAGTTAAAATTTGGTGGCAAAAAAGAAAACAAAAATCAGCTCAGGTGCAACTGAACAAACTACAAAGACTTGCCTGGTATTTGAACGACTGGTATCGTGAGAACAGCACCTACTGCAGCATTAGAAAACAAATCTAAATATACCCCCTCTTCATCTACAGATCATGAAAGAAGCAATCTCAAATGCCTACTTGCTCATCACAGAAGATGAATCCAATTCCAAAAATGTTCACAGTGATATTATACAAGAAATAGATCTGTGCCTTCGGAGAATTTAAACAGATCTTTAATTAACGAGAACATTTATATTCTATTCGACAGCAAAGCAGCATTCAACTCTTATGGGATTGCCTTCAACTTCTACTAAAACTAGCTACCTCAGAGTTGATATGATTTGGGTATCTGGACATAGTGGACATGAAAGCAATGAGAAGTCAGACGAACTAAGCAAAAAACTAGTCCATTCTGTGGTCTGCCAATCACCACCATCAAACACAAAATAAATACATGGCTTGCGAACCAAACATGGCATTACTGGAAGGAAACCGAAGGTAATAGACAATCAAAACAGTTCGTACTATTCCGACAAAAGAACAAATCAACTCCTCCAGATCAGCACGAGTCAGATAAGACTGGCCACAGGCTTCCTCACTGGACACTGTAGCGTAAAAAAACACCTGATCACCATGGGAATAGCACAAGATAGCACCTGTAAAATGTGCATGTGCAATGAAGACGAAGAAACAGCGGAACACATCCTATGTGAGTGTTATTTTCTCATAAGAACACGTCATCATTACCTAGGTTAATTCTACCTTGAGGCTGCAGATATAGCTGCGAGCTAACCCTAAGACTTAGGTGCATTTTTCAGTAAATGCAATATCATGGATGAGCTCTAAACAAGGATATCACAATAGGCCCAATGAGGCCGCAGTGATTTGGGATATATTTAGACCACATCATTTAACAATCTAATCTATCTAATCTAATCTAATGCAACACTCATAACTTCAACCCATGAAACGGGTGCCAATCCATAGGTATAAACGTATTATTTATAAGGCCCCAACCAATAATTTTAATCCATCCAGGCTTCCAATTTTTGTATTAGGAAAAGATTCTTCTATGGATGCACGATTCTATAAACCGTCTAACAGCTACATATAAACAAAACTAAATTGTAACATTTTGTATCCTCCAACTCCAATTCTTTACACTCCCAGAAGAATGTATTAAGTTGTAGATGTATAAAATAAAGTGAAAGAATAAAGCAAATAATATGTCCTTGGAACCCATTTATACTCTTGAGAAACCAAACTACCGACCAAATCCTTATTCTATGACACTTTAAGAACATCTCGGTCGATATTAATTTTATGACCACGCAAATGTATTCATATACTTCTTAATGATGATGATGATATATATCACTGAAACGAACCGGAAAAGTATTAATGTGGTTACCATGGAGTTTGTTGGTAAGCAAAAGAGATGACTATTATAATATCCTTGGTGATCAAATTAATTGTTTATTTTGTAAGTCAATTTCCTCCGTTGGCAGTGCGGTGAGCAATGTGTGTGCAATATGTTTACTTCAGCTACTGACCGCAATCTAATTACGCGCTACGTAAACAACTTATCACCACCTTAATGACCTGTCAACCATAAATATGCAAACGTCTCCGTTAGCAACATTATAATATCCTGTGTGATGGCATGGCAATGGTGCTCTGTCTGATCTTAGCTCTCCAGCATTAGCACCCACAAACTAAATCTGATTGCCTTTGGGGTGAATGCATATTTAACTTTATGATGTTGTTAATGCCTGGTATGGTTAGCGTGAGCGTGAAACATAAAATTATTCTCACCGTTTGTTAAATATGGTGTTTTGTTCCAGCACACTCAAAGTGAAGAGAAAATGTATTTACAGTGTTTTTATGCTGTGAGATAAAACGGGTGTGAAACTTTATAGTTTCATTGATAAGCTAGTATTAAACGGTCCTTGAAATGTGTCATTTCCGTGACACTCTGACGTCACTATGACGTAGTTGTCTGTCCTAAAAGTGTCACGTCGTGTAATCGTCATTGTTTTGCATGTCATTGCCGTGACAAAACAATGGCAGGCACCGTGACACGTCACTTTTAGGTGTCCGGCAATAATAAGGTGAGACAAGTTCGTAACGCTTAAGATCATAAACATACCGAATAATATTATTAAAGGTCACATTAAGCTTTCTTCTGGTATCAGAACAATGAAAAGAGGTAAGTTGACATGATCATTGGAATTATAAGGGCTTTCACAAGCATCATTCTTCTGGCAAATAGTGTATTAGTGTTTTGACAATGACAGGCACCTTAGGCACCCTTACACCTTCCCAATAACGCTTCTGATATGGTCTTCGCACCTTAGCAATGAATTGAACAACATACCAAGATTTTTTGTTTTTCCGACGTATTCAATTGGATTGCATCCAAGTGAAAAAGCAGGAAAATAGCTTAAATCCAGTTTATTTCTATAGTAGGTAGGATTCAATTTCAGACTATTTCTCTCAGCCCAATCCATGATTTTTTTGCAGCTCGCAATTAAGCCAAACGATACCATCTTCAATTAATCCAAGTTTGCAGGAAATGTAAATTTGAATATCGTCTGCATACATATGAAGTTTTGCTTCACTTAACTAACTCAACACTGGCCGCAGGTGTCAGAACTCCTCCTGTACTCGAGAGCGTAAATGATTTTATGGGATCAATCTTCTTTCGCACTCGTTCAGTCGCAAGAGTATTGAAAGATCTCAACATAAATAAATCCGCTGGCCCGGATTGTATCCCCACTATTGTTTTGAAGAGGTGTTCTTCAACGCTGGCAAAACCTTTGCGTAAGCTTTTTCATCGGTCCTATTCCTCTGGACTCTTTCCGAGTGCATGGAAAACAGCATTTGTCCAGCCTATCCCCAAAAAAAGTCGAATCTTCTGCACCCTCAAACTACCGACCAATTGCACTAACGTCCCTTCTTTCTAAGGTCATGGAAACGCTGATTAATTTTCAGCTTAAGAAATATCTCGAAGAACGAAAGCTTCTTAATGACCGGCAATACGGCTTTCGTAGCAACAGGTCCACTTGTGATTTGATAGTATATCTCACCGAAAAGTGGAACCAATCTCTCCATCGTTTTGGGGAAAGCAAAATTATTGCACTTGATATTTCTAAGGCATTTGATAGAGTTTGGCAGCAAGCCCTTTTATCGAAAATGCGTGCATTTGGACTCGATGAATCTCTTCTTCGTTGGATTAGTAACTACCTTTCGAACCGCTCAATTCAAGTTGTATTGAACGGTTTCAAATCTGATATTCACAAAATAAATGCTGGTGTGCCCCAGGGCTCTGTTTTGTCTCCGTCTCTTCTCCTTATATTTATCAATGACTTATCTGAAACAACTAATTCAATCAATTGTTTTGCGGACGACAGTACTCTCAGCTTTTCATATTCGTTTCCAGATTCACATCCATGTTCTTCGGATGTTGAACTGCAACGGCAGCGTATGATAAGTTCATTAAATTCTGATCTTGACAGCATTGTACAATGGGGATTAAGAAATCGCGTAGAATTTAATGCTTCAAAAATTCAATGTTGTCTTTTTTCGTTAAAGCAAAACATACCTCCAATGCCACTATCCATGAGCGGCACTTGCATTGAAGAAACAGAACACCTCTCAGTTCTCGATATGTGCCTTACAGACCACCTTCTGTGGAATGACCACATATTTGACATCGCAAAGAATGCTGCGAGGTGTTTAGGTTTCCTTCGAAGATGCAAGAAGTTCTTTACCCCGTCTGATCTGGCTACAGTATATAAAGCATATATTCGACTGAAACTCGAGTATAATTCCCATATTTGGGCAGGTGCTCCTTTAACCCACTTGAGTTTTCTAGATAGAATTCAAAAAAGAGCTTTGAAAATGATAGGCGACCGAACAATAACAGAAACGTTTACATCTCTTGAGCACCGCTGAAATGTTTCGAGCCTTTCGTTATTTTATCGTTATTTTTACAAACAATGCTCTAGCGAAATAGCCAGCTGCATTCATCCCCTGAAACGATTCAACCCTAATACTCGAACTGCTAGGAATGCCCATCAGTTTACCCTTGAGCCTAACTTCGGACGTACTGTTAAGTACAGAGATTCTTTTTTTAGTCGTACCACACGAATGTGGAATGCTTTGCCAGGCTCTGTTTTTCCCTCCCATTTTGATATGCAGAACTTTAAAACTAATGTGCATCGGAATCTCCTCTTTTATCCCTCCTCATTTCCCTAATGCTCGTGCGGTGTTTAAACATTTTAAGGGTACACGCAAACCCCTTTCGCGCGTGTAAATTATAAAAAAAAAAAAACGCATTGGGGTAGATCATTTATAAAAACTGTGAAAAGAAGTGGCCCTAAAATGGATCCTTGAGGAACTCCGCTCAATTTATCAAGAAATTGTGATCTTGAATGCTCGCTCAAAAAACACTGACTGTTTTCTTCCACACAGGTAGGACTGAACCAAGTTTGCAGCGTTACTGAAAGGTCTGAAATTGTTTATGAGCTTAAATACTAAAAGCGTTTGGTCAACCGTATCAAATGCCTTCGAAAAATCCAGCAGTGTTAAAAGTCATTACTGACTGCAATTCTTATGTCATCATATACTCTTAACAACGCCGATACGCAACTATGCTGAGGCCGGAATCCAGACTGGTTTTTACTTATAAGGTTATTTGTTTTCAAGATAACAAGATAACTGAAAGTTAAGAAGTTTTTCCATGACTTTCGAGAGATATGGTAAAATTGAAATGGGTCTGTATTCAGGCTCGCACACTCGAGTACCTGGCGTTTTAGGTATGGAGACTATCTAGTATTTTTCCATACTGCAGGAAAACGTGATGTGAGGATTATTGAGTTGAAAACACAAGTTAATACCGGTAGAATATGTGGAAGAATGATCTTAACAAAAAGTGGATATATATCGTCAAAACCAGCAGATTTTGATTTAATGCTCAGAATAGCTTTAACAACGTCTCTTTGTTCAATTCTCGAGAATTGAAATGAATTATCACTAATGCTATCAAAAAATGTTGTTACTGCAAAAGAAGATCTTTGAGACTTTAAAAATGTGGCATTTAGTTCATCGAGATTTATTGCATCCAAGTCTTGAGTTTTATTCCGCCCTACAGCTAGATCTCTCAAATTTGTCCACAAGACTGACGATGGTTGACTGCTATCGAAACGCTTGGAATAATAAAGCTTTGTTGCTTGCTTTATCTTTGACTTTACTTCGTTTCGTAAGAAGTGAAAATCTTCATAAAACTCCGGCAATTTGAACCAATTTACTTGGAAAATATTCTGTTCCAAGGTCGCAGTATTTATGTATATGTTTGAAGTCCTATAAGTATATATATAGAAGGTGAAAGATGCAAATCAGTTTTAAACGTCATGAAGATAAGATCATGCTTGGAAAAAACCGGCTATACAATTCAATTTATTTTTAAAAAATAATCTTTTCTAAAGTGGCATCAAAAAAATATAATTTGTTATTTATTTCAACGCCGCGTTTCGACGCTGCGTATTGATGCCGCCTTGAACTTGACGCGGGATATGTATTGCGGTATATTACAATGCGGCGTTGAAATTTGCCGTTAAAACGCGCTCTGTTTGAAGAGACGATAGAGCTCTGGCTCCTCAGGTCTTAATTTTCGCATTAGTTTTGTGCAGCAACCTTCATTCTTACGTCGCAATAACCATTTTTTGGACCATTAGACCACAAGACCGTACGAATTTTTTGCGTCACTGCTGCTTTCCAAAATGTGTTTTTTCACTTGTGCCTTTAATCAATGTAATTGGAAATGTATTATTTATTCTTTATTTTAATTAAATTAGTTTAGGTAATTGAAACTCACGTCAACATTTAACCAAAAACAACCAAGACACAATTGATTGACGCCGTGTGATTGTCACTGCTAAAAATGATAAATGTCATTGCAGTTTAGGCTCACCGCCAAAGATCAGCTGTTTGAGAGTTGTCACGTTGTGTGATTGTCATTGTTTTGCATGTCATTGCCGTGACACCGAGACACAAAGATCACTGTGACACACTTTGACGTTCATTGTATCTTGGAACAACAATGGCAGACATGTGTCATTCGTGTGATAGTCACTGTAGCTAGCCCTGACACGATTACCTGATCAACGCAACGTTTCAAGTAATCTCCAGTAAGCCAAAAACAGTTGGCAATTGACATGATGCACGAGGAGCAGTGTAGTCACTTATCTGTGGTAATGGGATGATCCAAAAATGTACTTCCAAATCTGAACGGTTTTACTTAGATGTTCAACTTATTCTTGAGGATTTGTCACTTCCTTTCAAGGTTTGAGTAATCAGATAGGATCACAATGAACAAATTTGAAGATAAACACAATTTTTGAACCAATAAGCTTCACCACGTCAATTGTGTGTCAAAATTCATTTATTACTTTAACATTTTTGGAGATACATATGCAATTCAAGAATACTCTGAATTAGATGCTTTTTATATGTATGCATGTATGTATGCCTTAGTTTTTTTTCGAATACAGCTTTGTATATGAAACCTATAGTAATATCATGAGGCAGCTTCTAGTTAAGCGAGGTAGAGCCGCAACGTCGCTGTAATAGCTTTTGTCAACACGATATTCATTTGTATGGGTTTTGGAGAGTAGAAAGAAATATAATCATGAAAGAGTAGGTTGTATGGTTTGTTTGAAAAAAGTCTTTAGGTAGAATGAGTACAAGAATAGGCAGAAATAATGAATAATAAGTACGAGTGAAAGGTTCAAAAAGTGACACTAGACCATATGGTATGGTTGAGTAAGGGAAACAAAAATTAGTGGATTTCTCTTTGATTTTTCGTAAACAAACCAAGATTGTGCGTCTTCAATTTTTTTTTTGGATTTTGCATTTTTCAAGAATTTTTGTTATTTCTGTATTTTCTGTATTTCTTATACCGAAATCAAGTACCAATGTTGCCATATTCGGATTTGAGTGTTTAAAGTTTTAATATAAATATTGTTCAATCTCGAACGTTAGTTAAATATAAAACTGGTGCCAGTTGGTACTATGTTGTTGGTACAATAGTATTTTGGTACTAGATTTTTAGTACTTAGTACTAGAATTTAGTACTATCGTAGTATATTCGGTACTAGATTTAGTACTTAGTAGTATATTTAGTACTATATTTTGTAGTAAGTAGTAGATTTAGTACTATATTTAGTAGTTTGTAGTATATTTAGTACTAGATTTTTTGACGTGATAAGTAAATATGCACTAAAGCAATAACATAGTTACAAACATATGCAAACAATGTGTTTTATTTGTAAAATAAGTAACTAGGTAGGTATTTCAACTCAAATTAAATTTTTGCAGACTTAAAAAAATTGATATAATAATCAAACATGGTAGCCATTCAAAATCGTACACAAAAAAACCAAACCAAATATCAAATTTCAACAAAAATCGTTAAAAAGGTAAATTTCATCATGTTGCCGTATCTATAACAAACCCTACCAAAAACAGTGTATTTCCAAGGGAGAAATGAAAACTCCTCACATACCTGTCTAAATTTCTATCTTTCAATCTCTCATTATCTCTTATTCTAAAGAAAATGGTAATGACATAACATGAAAAAGTGTTCATGGTTTGTTTCCTTCTGACTGCTATTACTTTATATACATCTTTGTCGTTCTGTCTTTTTCTAACATAGCATATGTGTTGAATACATTTCCCGACTCTACTCTACGTTGCGGTCTCCAATCAGAGAAAAACTTTAGGGAGATGTAGACGAACTAGATGGCGCTAGTTTTCGAACACTGATGGTGTACTATAGGTTTCATATACAAGGAATACAGTAAAAAAGCTTACAGATACTAAAGTTAAGCAATGAATAATGAACCGTTCTATTAAACATCCGCTTACGCTTACATTGTGGTGGAAGTTGTAACATGAATTCCTTTCCGTTCCTATAGAAACCAGAGTCAAGTTTGCATCGCTTGCTACAGACAATTGCTGCTCGTTTCCTTTACACATTTTTTTTATTCTCACCTCTATCCTTTTTAAGGATAAAAACAATTCTTTTTTATTGCCTATAACACAAGTTTGCAACAACTGGGTCTAACAATGGTGTCGATTGTTCGTGTATGACAAACAACACAGCAGTTAGCGCCTCCTGCTTGGTTTTGCTTTATTGCTATTTTACCTTCCCGTTCCTGTGGTGCAATTTGCTAACTTTTACCCTCCCCCCACCTTTTGTACTCATAGAGCATCCATTTATATGAAAACGAATTGGGATAAATGTCTCCGTTTTAAGGATTTTCTTAGGATTTATTGTGCTTCTTGGTTGGTTGAGTTTTGTTTGCTTGCGGACCGTTTGGGATTCAATTTGATTAATGTGGTATTTTTTTGGAAGCAATTCCCGTTAAAATAAAAAAGTATTTAATTGAACTGATGAGTTTGCGGATATTTTTAAATTGCGTATAGAGCTTAAATCGTTGAGTTTGTGGAAGTATTTCGACGTTTTTTCCATAATGTATTTTTAATTTAAAAACAAATAGTAGTAAAAAAATTTAAAACATCCATATGTATAAAAATTATTAGAACGACAGCTCTTTAAAAGGCCAAAACCTAGTGAATTAAACTATTCCTGCGTTTGTTTTGTGAATATGCAGGACCGGAGGAAACCTACAATTTATTGCCTAGTCCAAATCGATACATATGAGATTCACTTTTGCGAGAAAAAAATTACTCTTGTAGGAATTGTCATTTACTCGCAAAAGGTGTTTAGGTTTCCTTCGAAGTTGCAAGAAATTCTTCACCCATCTTTTTTTTTCTTTTTTTATAATTAACGCGCGCACAAGGGACTACTTGTTTCCCTTTTAATGTAACACACTGTGCGGGCATTCGGAAGATAGGGAGGGGAGAGATAGGAGGTGTCGATTGACATTGGTTTTGAATGTTTGCAGATCAAAATGGCAAGGGAAAATCCCGCCGGGTAAACTATTCGAAATTCGTGTTGTTCGTCTAAAAAAAGAATCCCTATATTTCACGGTACGTCCGAAATTGGGCTCAAGGGTGAACTGATGAGCATTCTTTGCGAGACGAGTATTACGGGCGAAACTTTTAATGGGAGGAATGCAACTGGCTACTTCGAGTGAACATTTTTTGTAAAAGAAACGATAAAATAAGGAAAGACATGAAACATTGCGTCGGTGTTCGACTCAGTGACAGTTCTATTTCCTATCAATCTTAACGCTATATTTTGTATTCTATAAAGCAGGTGAAGCGATGTTTGCGAAGCACCTGCCCATAGGTGGGAGTGGAGTTATACTCGAGTTTAGGGCGTATAAACGCTTTATAAATTGTAGCCAGATCAGATGGGGAAAAATACTTCTTACACCGATACAGAAAACCTAAGCACTTTGCAGCATTCTTAGCGATTTCAAATATATGGTCATTCCAATGGAGGTCGTCGTTGACACACATACCGAGTACTGAGAGCTTTTCGGTTTCTTCGATGTAAGTGCCATTCATGGACAATGGCATTGGGGGAATGTTTAGCTTTAACGACAGAAGAAAGCATTGAGTTTTCGAAGCATTAAACTCCACACGATTTCTATTACCCCATTTGACAATGCTGTATAAATCGGAGTTTAATGAGCTTGACATATGGTACCGTTGCAATTGTACGTCCGAAGGCGAAGGACGTGAATTATCGAACGAATATGAAAAGTTGAGGGTAGAGTCGTCAGCGAAATAGTTAAGTGGATTAGAAGTAACAGACAGAAAATCAATTATAAAAATGAGGAAAAGAGTCGGAGACAGAACAGAGCCCTGGGGCACACCAGCATTTATTTTGTAGGAATCAGACTTGAATCATTCCAATACAACTTGTATTGAACGGTCCAGAAGTTAGCTTCTAATCCAACGAACAAGTGTATCATCGATCCCAAAAGCACGCATTTTCGATAAAAGAGGTTCATGCCAAACTCTGTCAAATGCCTTGGAGATATCAAGAGCAATAATCTTACTTTCACCAAAGCGATGTAAAGATCTGTTCCACTGTTCGGTGAGATATGCCATCAGATCACCAGTGGAACAGTTGCTGCGGAAGCCATACTGACGGTCATGAAGAAGCTTACGATCTTCGAGATATTCCTTAAGCTGACGGTTAATCAGTGTTTCCATGACCTTAGAAAGAAGGGATGTCAGTGCTATGGGTCGGTAGGAGGAGGGGGAGGATGGGTCACCTTTCTTAGGGACAGGCTGGACAAATGCTATTTTCCATCTTTTAGGAAAGATTTCAGAAGAGTAGGAGCGATGGAAAAGCTTACGCAGTGGCTTTGCCAGTGTGGAAGAACACCTCTTCAGAAGAATCGGGGGTATACCATTCGGGCCAGCGGATTTGTGTATAACGAGATCTTTGAGAACTCTTGCTTCTGTACGAGTGTAAACAATTGGTTTGTTATTGTCGATGAGCGTTGGAACCGAAGATGTTGAGGAGTTTTTAATATTTTTTTACAAATGACCAAAATTTTTTACTGTTTTTGGGACACTGCAGAATTTTTTGCCGTAATTTTTGGTCATGCAAAAATTTGGTTCTTTCAATAACGGAGTTGCATGAGTTCCTTGCTTGTTTGTGCTTTTTCCGATTTTCCTCTGTAGGGTTGGCTTTGTAGGATCGGGAAATTACTTCTTTGAGCCTGATAGCTTCTTTACACTCAGAATTAAACCAAGACTTTTCTTTAGGTTTGATGCTTTTTACTCTGTTAGGAATAAAAGCACGCATCCCTAGAAGAATCACATTTGTGATCATTTCAGATCTGGCTACAGTACATAAAGCATAAATTGGAATCATAATTCGTATTTTAGGTCTCCAAGTTGTGCTTTATTATACAGATTAATGAAAAACTCAAAATTATTTTGATTTGTTTTTTTTTTTTTTTTTAATTAAATAAATATTTTCACAACTTTTTTTTTATTTATGTTTTGTATATTTTGTCGCGAAGCGTTTCGGGTTAATTCCATCTTTAGGGCGAACTTCGAATTTGAGAATTTAAATAAATTCTACTCGCCCTGAAAGTCGAATAATTCTGAAACGCGTCGCGACAAAATTTAAAAAAAAACATATAAACAATGCTCTAGCGAAATAGCCAGCTGCATTCCTCCCCTGAAACGATTTAACCCTAAAACACTGCTTGGAATGTACATCAGTTTACTCTTGAGCCCAACTTTGGACGTACTGTTAAGTATAGAGACTCTTTCTTTAGTCACACCACACGAATGTGGAATACTTTGCCAGGCTCTGTTTTTCACTCCCATTCTGAGACGCAGAACTTCAAAACTAATGTGCATCGGTATCTCCTCTTTTATGTTTTACCTTTTGAAAAGTATTCAAAACCCCTTTCGCGCGTGTAAATTATATACAAAAAAAGAAGCAGTATTCCCGAAAAAAGGTCAAAATCTAATGTTTTTCTTAAAAAAATATAATGTAAACAACTTCTACAAGTTAAATTTCCTCTTCCACCTCTTAAAAAAAAAAAAACTTTTATAAAACCGAGGGATAAAAATTAATCCTGAAGTTGAAGTTGACGCATATTTGAAGATGATATCGATATTGAAATACCTATTTATGAAAATCTTAATGCTAAACCTGATGTAGGCGATTTCCCAATTTAGACATATTTCTTTATTGCTTCTTTCAAGCAACGTCTGTAAGCCCCTCACAGGCGTGCTTTTTTATCTATCTTGTGAGAGGGGCATGCATGTTCACCAAGTTTTTTAAGCCGATTTTATTTAAGTTATACCTCACTCGGCTTTATCATTCCACCATTTTCTTTTTTCCGTTGGAAGTGTCTTTTGGCAGATTCTAACAGTGATTTCGCTTTCTATTGGGCTCCTGGATTTCTTTGAAACATAAATAACAATAATTATCTCAACCCTATCACACAAAATTCAGACCAAAATTAATATATAACTCCATACCGACTGACATTATTTTTAAAAATTTCCTGTATTCATAACATACTTTTAACACAAACCAAAAAAATATTATTCAATTTTTTTTTTCTATTTTATAAAAAAATTCTAACAATCAAACATGACTTTACGATCAAAGAGAAGCCTTAAAAGGTGATCAAGAAAAAATTTCTGTCTGTCTACCTGTCTGTATGTTTGTCTGTCTGTCTGTCTGTCTACTGTCTGTCTGTGCATAACGAGCTGCAGCCTAAACGGCTTAAGCGAATACCTTCAAATTGGGTTTGTGTTGTTCTTTTGGCATTCCTCAGAGGGGTTTTTGAAATTTAATTTAATTTTTAGGGCTAAAAGTAACGGTACCTGCCATATAACCGTTAATAAAGAGCTCATATTTCTAAAAACGGCTCCAACGATTTTGATGAAATTTTTTGAGAATTTTTTTGTTATCATTTATTTGCTTTCATTTAATGAGAACCAAATTTAAGGAAAAGTCTATTTTTGGCTTTCTCCGTAACGGCTCTTTGGATTTCTGTCAAATTTTATATTTTTATATTCTGCATATCAAAGTTTTGAATAACTTTTTTTTCTAATTAAAATTAATTTTTTTTTTTTTTTTGAAAAATCAATATTTTTCAAAACTAATCAGAAAACATTATTTTATATTTTATAATCATATGTATATAAAAAAGCTCTAAGAAACTGCATACCAAAATTAAAAAAAAAAAATTTAAATAAAAACCAGAATTTTATCAAAACCCGTCCTACAATTTTCGAAATACTTTTTTCATAAATTCGTTATTATACAAACGTGTTATGGCGTACTCCATTTTTTACTAAAAACCGTTAAGTGTTGTGGTTTTGCCACTTTTTATAAATTCATATGGTGTTATTTTTCTACGTTAATGTTACTTATTTTTTTTTTTTTTATTCGACGATGTGACCGCACATATGATCAAGTACGTGCGATCCAGTTGTCGAATTTATTTGGTCTGCTATGAATATTCCAACAATTAACGGGTTTTTTACTTTTTCGGAACTGGTCAAACATTTTGACCACAAAACAAAACTAAATTCCAGAATTGGATCGCACGTACTTGCTCATATGTGCGGTCACATCGTCAAATAAAATTTTAAAAAATATTAAGAGAATTTCAAAGTATTTATTCGATTTTTGTAATTTTGATTCTCCGAAAAAATAACGTAAATTTGTATTGGGCGATATAATTTAAACGCCATTTTATTTCTTTAATAAATTTTAAAAACTGTGAATTTTTTTCAAAATTATAGGATCGGTTTTTAAATAAAACGGTTTTTTTTAACAACTTTTTTTCAAAAATAAAAAAAAACAAAGAAAGCAAATTTAAGCACATAAATAATCTATATTTTAAAACAAAACTTGAAAAAAAATTCACTTACCCATTTTCAAAATATTGAATTTTCAAAAAAAAAAAAAATTAAAAAAAAATATTAAAAATACAACAAAAAAATTTCAAAAATATTTTTAAATAAAATTACTTAGGATACTTCTTCTTGAATATCAATTTTAATTGTAACCGAATAACCCGTTTTCGAGAAAGTTAAAGAAAAAAAAGCCGGTCCTATGGGAGGTACCGTTTTTAGCCCGCCATATTAAATTTTTGTTTCACCAAAATCAAATTCTTACCTACAGTAGAACACTGATATTATTTCATAAAAATTCTTGGAGCGGTTTCCGAAAAAAATAAGCTTTTACTTAACGGTTATATGGCAGACACCGTTAATATTTGATCTAAAAAAATAGAAAAAACTCCTCGGTGTGTCAAAATAAACTTAAGTTCTAAATTTGAAGACGATTGGCCCAACCGTTTAGGCTACAGTCCAAAATACATCCGTACAGACAGACAGACAAACGGACAGAATTATGCCAGTAACTGAAATATGTTTCTCTATCATCGTAATGTCATGTTTGATTGTTATATCAATTTTTTTTTTATATTTCTGGATAACAACGAAAGTGGTCCAATTATAGCATAAAACCAAAAACTTTACCGTTATTACAATATGTTTTCAAAATTGGTGTTGGTTATTTATGGAAATATATAAAATTCCATAAAAAAATGATTTTTGGATTTTTTCGATTTCCCGACTTTTTCGGAGATTTTCCCAAAATGTTCATTCGTAAAAACCGGTTTCTGAAACTTCCTGCACAGTTGTTCAATCTTACTTCTTCGGTGGGTATTAGAACCTGAAAAGTTTGTACGTCGATTTTGCAAGGGTGGGTGATTCGTTTTCTAGGGGGCTGCGCCCACCTCTGCCCCCATCCTTCGGCTATGGACCCAGCTGTTCTCAATTGTTGAATTACTATACATTTTTCACGTCATTTTTATATACATAGATTATATTAAAAAAACTGAAATCCGAAGAAGCCAATAAAATTGAAGTAAATATTAAAAAAAAAAAAAAACTAGAAATCATAGATTTTTTTTATAAATTTATTTGTTTCATTGAGTAAAGTTAAACAAAAATTACAGTTCAAAAATATTTTTAAATCTTGCTTAAAGTAAGTAAAATTCTTCTCAAAGTTTATTTATTTTGACAGCTTTAAAATGTTAACCAACAGCTCATAAAATTACTGTCATTAGATATTTCTATCAAAAGTAAAATGTCAGAAGAGAAAACTCTAATTACAATCATTTTATATCCAATCCCTGACAAAGAAATAACATTCGAATTTTAAATTATAACGGCAAAAAGGTGTTCAAAGTGTCCTAAGCATTTGCATACTCAGCCACTCTCTATGATAATAAGACTTTTCATATTACCAATACAATGCCACAAAAAACGAATACTTGGCCTTAAAATAGCCCGACCTTGTGCTTTAACATCAAGCTGCTCATTAAATATTCAGAGACGAGCAAGGAGCAGAGGAATGTATTAATTAAATATTCACTAGAAGTACAAAAAATGTAATTAATAAAAAGCGAGGAACAAAAAAAGCATCATTTATTGACAGGATATTATAGTGTTTGAAATTAATTTTTTAAAAAAAATATCCAACTCATGATGCAACAAAGTGGGTATTTATTTCATTTAACTAAACAAAAAAAGGTAGTTTGTTTTATGGTAATGGGGGAGGACGGGATAAAGGAAAAAAAAAGCAGAAAACGTTCCCAATTATCGTTATCGACCCAAAGGGAATGAAGCTTTGTTACCCAAAAATCATTCAAGTGGAATTATTTTTATTTTTAAGGGAAGACGTATTTCTAAGGGTTTTTTTCAAAAACCGGATGAATCTCTTAATGGGAGACAAATTAGCTGGGACATTTCTATTGTTGTTTCTTGTTTTGCTGGATGATTTTGTTTAGAAGGACAATAAATCCTGAAACTAATTGGGTGAGGAAAATATTTATTTAAATTGTCTTAGAAATGTCCACGATTCTAGGAAGGTACGCAAGTATGAAAGATGTTCTTAAATTATGAATTGTGTTTTATTTTTAGCAACAGACTTTAAGGATAGTGTTTTGAAGCCCATTGAGTTAATCTTTTATGTTTCAATTTTACTTGCTTACCAAGTGGAACATTGTGGGTGAAATCTTTAATGCCTTCGCAAATCATTTCTCTAATTCCTTTTGTATTTCCTCTGTAATAATAGATGAAAATTACTTTGATAATCGACTTAGCTGCTCTCAAGTTAATTTTAATAATGTTCCTATTAGCAGTGAGAGAATCTTAAACTATCTTTCTTCTCTCAATGATGATTTTTCTTCTGGACCTGATATGATTCCACCTATCGTTTTAAAAAAGTGTTCCTTATGCTTAGCTCATTCACTTGAATACCTTTTTAAGCTTTCATTAGCGTCTGGCAAATTTCCTAGTCTTGGGAAAAAATCTTTTATAAAACCCATTTTTAAAAAAGGTGAAAAAATGGAAATCAAAAATTACAGACCAATTTCAAAACTTTCAAGCATTCCTAAGCTGTTTGAACAAGTTGTCTGCGAAAGCTTATCCTTCTTAACTAAGAATATTATTTGCAACCAGCAGCACGGATTTATGCAAAAAAGATCCACTATAAAATTTTTCATCATAAATGCTATAATGCACTTGAAAGTGGCTTTGAATTAGACTGCATTTACACGGATTTTTCTAAAGCCTTCGACCAACACTATCATAATGTTATTTTGTTTAAATTAGAAATGTTTGGCTTTCCACCTTTGTTTATTGCCTGGATAAGATGCTATCTAACAAATAGATCTTACCAAGTCAAATTTCGTAACGTATTGTCTAACCCTTTTAATGCATTATCTGGAGTTCCACAAGGAAGTCACCTTGGACCTTTACTCTTCATAATTGCTATAAATGACGTATCTTCTTACATTTCTAATAGTGAAATTCTTGTTTTTGCCGTTGATATGAAAATATTTAAAACAATTAAAAATTCTTCAGACCCTATGATCTTACAAGAAGATATAGACAATTTTGTCTTATGGTGTTCTAAGAATGGTCTTAGTCTAAATGCTTCTAAGTGTCAAAGTATGACCTTTTCGCATAAGAGAACACCTAGTATTATCACTTATACAATGTCTCAACAAACTCTTTGTCAGGTTTCTACATTTCGTGACCTAGGTGTTTTATTTAGTTCTAACCTTTAATTTGATGAGCACCTGAACTCTATTATAAGTAAAGCAAATTCCATGCTTGGATTTATTAAGAGGTGGGCTAAGGAATTCAATGATCCCTACGTAACACTTTCTTTATACAAATGCTATGTTCGTCCCCATCTCGAGTATGCTTCTCAAATTTGGTCACCATTGTATGAAGTCCATAAATCTCGAATTGAGGCTATTCAGCATAGATTTATTCGCTTTGCTCTTAAAGGCCTTCCATGGGAAGATCCATTTAATCTGCCCCCTTATGAGAATCGAATTCGGCTTCTGAATCTCCAATCCCTTTCTCACAGACGGATCAGTAATGATCTTATGTTTTTTCATCAATTGCTTTCTGGTCAAATTGATGCTCCTGAATTACTTTCCTTGGTAGGTTTTAACTATCGGGGAGGCTCTTACCGATTGCGTAATAAAGAACTCTTGTATTGCCCCTACCATAGAACTAACTATGGCATGCATGAGCCATTAACTCGCATGAAAAGGTTGTATAATACCAATCACGTTCAAATTGATTTTAATTTGAACAAAAAGCAGTTGAAACAAAACTTAATAACCAGTGTTCCACGAGCATGACTTCTATTTGTTATATGTTTTATTTATCGTATTTTTATTTATCTTTAATTACTATTTATTGTAAACGTGTTTGTGAACCGTCTTTCTTTAAGTTTGTAAAAAAATTTTATTTTGTTTTTTGTTTAAATATTGTTCATTATTTTTTTTTTTGTAGTTAATACATGAATTGTTAATTTTTTTTGTGTTTATCTTCAGTCCTACGTTCTTTTTGTGTTGGTGTTGGTAGTTACTAACTGCTAACACCTGCATTCATGATGAAGAGCGTAAATAAGTTGCGTACATATGAGTTTGCTCTAAACTTAGTACCACTTGACCTCTGAGATGCCAAAAAAAAAAAAAATCATCTGGCTGGATAGTACTGCAAACTCCTAGTGGAAACTATTTTTTGGCCGTAAAATGAATGAAATTGTTTTATATATAAAAACAATCATTTAATTCTTTATAAATTGGACCGAAAAATTCTTTTCTATCTTTAACATTTTTCTAACTAGTGTCGTGCAACATCCACTTCCACTCGAAAAAATAATTTTGGCTTACTAGCTCCTTGTATAATATCCACAAAAATATAATTCCAGACACGCATTTTGGCTTTAAGGCGGGACATGACATAATTCATGCCGCGTCTAGGGTAGTATCTGCTGTCCAATGAAACAATGCTAAGAATCAATGCACGGGTGTCTGTCTGGATGATTTGGAGACGTTCGACACCGTTTCGTTAGAGTGTTTTTATCTGAAGCTAACCAGATGGCAGATGGGTCATAAGTAAACCACTGTCATATAAGCTTTAAGACATGTTAGAAAATTTGTTGTCAAGAGTGGCATGACTTCTTCCGCAACATTTGATATTAAAAATGTTCTGCAACAGGGAGCGGTGAACTCACCGATTGTCTTTAGTATTTATACCAGCGATCTCATTGGGAGTCGTCTACCTGATGCAATTGCATATGCCGACGATTTAATTGCGTACAGAACAGTTCAAAAGTTGAGGTTATCAGAACTCTCTTGCAATAAAAAAAATAAACTTCCAGAAATGTGATACTATCCTGTTTAGAACTTCTTTGTCTAGGGCTTCTAGGGATACGAGAAAGAACTGGCGCCAGGAAGTGATCGCTGATCCACATGAACATCCAGTGGCGAGTAAAGATGTGGTGAAGTACCTTGGTATCTGGTTGGATCAGTATCTATATTGCAATCGACATATAGAGGCTGCTCAGGCCAGGGCTAGGGGAACTTTTGCCCTGACAAGACGGTTGTTTGATAGCAGGGTGAAAGTGATTTGCTACATGGCCCTCATAAGGCCGATGACTGCCTATGAATGCCCTGTGTGGTTCAACGTTGGACGATCTCTTATGGAAAAAATTCGGGTGTTTGAGAGACAGTGTCTTTGCAATTGTCTCGGTCTCTATAGAACACTAGAGTCGGAGTACAAACACTATCATTCCAACGAGGTTCTATACAACGGGGCCAGATAGATAACTTTTTAATTAAAATCATTCGCGGACACCTTTCTTCGGGGCTTACTACCCTCAAGATGAATATTTTGAAAGTACACGTTCGAGTGGTTTAATCCCGCCCGAGGATTTCCTATACTTTGATAGTCGCGGGCTGATTCAGGATAAATCGGCGATTCCGTTGATCTACCACGTTGGATGCAGAACATAACAGTCGATAAACGGTTCTTTATCGACCGAGACATAGTCGCTGAGAGCGATGTAGAGCACCACCGGTTCAGTAGGGCCGTGCCTGACAGGGATCGGAAGGAAGTCTTAAATCAGGTCCCCCAGTTTTGGTGGCTAAGTCCAAAAAGTTAATTTCAGTCGACATAATATCGCCTATGGTCGACTCAAATGTATTTAAGATATCTATTAGTTATGAAGGGCAGTTGCGGCGGCACCAAAAAAAAACACAAAATATAAAAAAAAAAAAAATTTAAATATATAAAATTTAAAAAGCTTGCTATGGCTGTTCTAGATTTAAGTATTTTAAGTTTATTTTAAGTTAAAGTTAAGTGGCTTAAGATAGGTTAAGAAAACACCAATATAGTTAACCCGTTTTTTTATCGTTCTGAGTGAAAAAAAAGTTGTAAGTTAAATTTAAGTTATTTTTAGGTTGAAAGGCAACTAAAATTAAGATATAGAATAATTTAGGGTTCACAAAAAAGGCCAGTAAGTTAAGTTGTTAGTTTTAGCTAGTTTTTTAAGATTTTTGTCTAGCCTGTAAGTAGTTATAAATAAAAATTAAATAAAAAATCATTAAAAAATCAAAAAAAAAATCGCTGTATTGTTTAACAAGAAAAAGTGAAAAGATAATGCCTATTAAAATAGTTAAACTCAAATACAATCCAATTATCGAACGTTTACTCCAATTAGAAATCAATAAATAAAGCAATTAAGCATTTCTGGTTTGATTTTGACCAAAACCATATCAAATTTAATGCGTTTTGATACCTACTCTACTTTTGTAGAATATATCTTAAGACTTGAAAAAATTAGAAACAGTAAAATATACATATGTATATCGTTTCTGCGTCTATTGCATATATGTAATTCTACTACGGATTTTTTTGCTTCAACCTGTATGTTAGAAGCATCTATATTTTTAATGGGAATGTAACCTTTTACTGTACAACAAAATCCCGCGTTTTTCTATAATGTGGCCTAAATAAAAAAGAGGGAAAAACGAAGTTTTGCCACATCCCGCTGATTATACAGGGTCTTCGCCAGGAAGGTATACTACTTTGTTTTGCCGCCATTTTGGTAAACATTAGTCTTGACACTGAATGGCGCAAGCATGGAACACAACATACTGCAAGATCGGCTGAAAACATTACTGCTGCTCAAGGAAGTGTTCAAAACAATCCATCAACCTCAATTTAGAAGCCGTGCTCAGGAGCTTTGTCTTCAAAGAACAACTTTGGCCACAATTTTGCACAAATTTGCATTTGTTTCCATTTAAGATTCAGTTGACACAAGAACTTCATCCACAAGACCATTTACGCCGCCGTATATATGCCAATAGGATGTTACAGCTAGCCCATGACAAACCCGATTTTCATGAAAAAATCATAATGAGTGACGAGGCACATTTTCATTTGAATGGATATGTGAATAAACAGAATAGTCGGTTCTGGGCAATGGAAAACCCTCAAATTATTCATCAGTCATTTTTGCATCCATTAAAAGCACAGTTAAGTCTGGTGTGCAATTTGGTCAAGAGGAAAGAAATTGCTAAAGTTCCGTTGAAATCGGATTTCAGGATTTTGTTAATCGGAATTTTGTAATGCGGGATTTGATATTTAATGAAAAATCTACAAAGACTACAGACTAGAGCCCAAAAACCATTGATTAGGTATAAAAGAGTTAATTTAATTCATTCAATCAAAATTAGCCAGAACAAAGAATTTAAGAAAAAGAACTATCTTACTTACTTACTTAGGTGGCGCTACAGTTCGGGACGAACCTGGGCCTCAACCAACATGCCTCTCCAGCCAACTCGGTCTTTGGCTAGCTGCCTCCAGTTTTGCACTCCAAGTTGGTTGAGGTCGTCCTCCACTTGAGCGCGCCACCTAAGGCGAGGTCTTCCTTGACTGCGTCTACCCTCTGGGATGGAATCGAAGATCCTGCGAGCCGGAGCATTGTTGTCCATTCGCTCTACATGACCTAGCCATCTTAAACGTGATATGCGTATTTTTTTGACCAGGTCAATGTCGCTGTACAGCTCGTATAGTTCTTGGTTGAACCTTCTCCTCCAAAGCCCGTTAACGCAGATAGGGCCAAAAATCTTCCGAAGAATCTTACGCTCGAAACGACTAAGGATATCTTCATCCGCTTTAGATAGAGTCCATGCCTCGGCGCCATAGAGCAGGACTGGGATGATTAGGGTCTTATACAGAGTCTCCTTTGTCTTTCGAGAGAGGGCTTTGCTACTCAATTGCCTTCCTAGCCCATAGAAACAGCGATTGGCAAGAGTAATTCTTCGCTTTATTTCTGACGAGATGTTGTTGTCAGATGTTATAGCGGATCCGAGGTACACAAAGTCCCTAACTACCTCAAAGTTGTACCTGTCTATTGTGATGTTTTGTCCAATCCGCCGGTGTTGTGTGTCCCTTTTTGTGGACAGCAGGTACTTCGTTTTGGCCTCATTGACTGCTAGTCCCATCTTAGCCGCTTCAGCTTCAATGCTAGCAAACGTTCCACTGACAGCTCGCCGAGTTCTGCCAATGATGTCTATGTCGTCAGCGTATGCTAGCAATTGCACAGACTTGAAAAAAATTGTCCCACTACAATTGACTTGCGAGTTTCTTATAATTTTTTCAAGTATTAAGTTGAAGAAATCGCACGATAGCGCATCACCTTGTCGGAATCCTTTTTTGACGTCAAAAGCTTCTGTGAGGTCAGAACCAACCTTGACGGAGCAGCGAGAGTTCTCCATCGTCATCCTGCACAGTCGGACGAGTTTTGTGGGGATGCCAAAACCAGACATGGCTCTGTATAGCTCGTCTCTATAAATGCTATCGTACGCGGCCTTAAAATCGATAAAGAGGTGGTGAGTATCGATTTGGAATTCTTGGGTGGTTTCCAGGATCTGCCGTAGCGTGAACATTTGATCGATTGTGGACTTTCCTGGTCTGAAACCACACTGATAGGGGCCAATCAGGTTGCTGACGAAAGGTTTCAGGCGTTCACATAGTACGGCAGAGAGGATCTTGTAGGCGATATTCAGGAGACTTATTCCTCTATAGTTGGCGCAGTTTAGAGGGTCTCCTTTCTTGTGGATCGGGCAAACGATGCTGAGGTTCCATTCATCAGGCATACTTTCTTCTGACCAAACTTTAGAGATGAGTTGGTGTATGCACTCCAGCAGGTCATCTCCGGCCGCTTTAAAAAGTTCGGCGGGTAGTCCGTCGGGTCCAGCAGCTTTGTTGTTTTTGAGTTTAGATATTGCTATCCTTACTTCATTTTGGTCAGGTGGACGGAAGTTTTGTCTGTCATCATCCATGTTGAATGGTTCATTCTGCCTGACAGCGGGATTTTGGCCTTCATCGCCGTTTAACAGTCTGCAGAAATGGTCCTTCCATGTACTCAGCACCGACTGTGACTCTACTACGAGGTTTCCATTCCTATCTCTACAGGCTTCTGTGCGGGATTTTTTTCCTTGGCATGTTCTTTTTACCTGTTGGTAAAATTTCCGCACGTTGTTCCTGGAGTAGCATCTCTCAATATCTTCGATCGCGCGCTTCTCATGCTCTCTCTTTTTCTTTTGGAGAAGCCGGTGTTCTTCCCGTCTTTTCTGCTCATAGAGCTCGCGAGCAGCTCTCGTCTTTCTTTGCAGCGCCGTTTTATATGCCTCTTGTTTGGCTGCATGGGCCTGCCTGCATTCGTCATCAAACCAGAGGTTTCGTGGTGGTGGTCTGGTGAAACCTAGCACATCAGTTGCGGCATCTCTGATGGCTTGTTGGCAGTGTTGCCACTGATCTTCGGCACTTGATGCTGGCGGTACTGGATTTCTTGAGAGGTTACGGGATATTCGATCGGCATAGGTTCTGGCGGTTTCTTGCGATTGCAGCTTTCCGACGTCATACTTCCTCACAGTATTACTCCGTGGTTGTGGAGTTCGGGTTATTCGCATTCTTACCTTTGCTGCAACAAGGTAGTGATCCGAGTCGATGTTAGCTGCTCGGAAGGTGCGAACATCCAAGATACTGGAGGCGTGTCTTGCATCGATCGCAACGTGATCAATCTGATTGACGGTTCTTTGATCTGGGTGTCGCCAAGTCCCTTTGTGTATATCGAGATGAGGAAACCGTGTGCTTGCAATGGTGACGTTATGTGCCGCTGCGAAGTCAATTAGCCTAAGTCCGTTTTCAGACGTTGTGTCGTGTAGGCTATGTTTTCCGACAGTCCTACCAAAGATTTCCTCTTTACCTATTTTGGCATTAAAATCGCCTAGTACGATCTTAACGTCGTATTTAGGGCATTGCTCATAGGTTTTGTCGAGGAGCTCATAGAAGTCATCCTTGGTGGCGTCATCTTTGTCCTCTGTGGGGGCATGAGCGCATATTAGGCTAATGTTGGCGAATTTAGCCTTGATACGGATTGTCACAAGTCGCTCACTTACGTGTCGAAAGCCCAAGACTTCTTGCCTAAGTCTACCGCTTATGACGAATCCGCACCCAAATAAACGCTGTGGTCTTCTTGCGCAATCACCGTAGTACACGTCACAGTTTTTCATCCTCCTTTTGCCCGGCCCATTCCATCGCACTTCCTGGATGGCAGTAATTCCTGCTCTGTAGCAGTCTAGGGCCTCCGCTAGTTGTTTGGATGCACGTGGTCTGTTAAGAGTTCTAACATTCCACGTGCAGATCCGAAGGTCGTTGTCCTTGATTCGTTTTTCCGGGTCGTCAACAGTAAATCCGTCCTTTTCCGAGGCTATTGGTCGCTTCGTAACTTTTTCTTTTTTCCGTGGCAAGGTTGTTAACCTCACGCACAACCCCCAACCTGGAGGGCCAGGTCCTTTGTTGGATTCCTTGGACAAAAGGAACCGGAGAATCCGGAGTCAGTAACCCACTTCGGGGATATGAGCGCTGCCGTTGGCCCATTAAGGGTTCATCCGCCACCATCTCTATTTCAATGTCCTGACTTGCATTGAATTGTCCTAATGACCTTATCTTCAAATACGTCGAAGTAGCTCATTAGGGCGTCTGCTTCGTTGACTGTTGACGCCACCGTTGGTCCAGTTGGTTGGGCTCATCCGCCGTACGTCCTCTTTCTGAGGGGCTCGTGCAAGACTTCTGCGAATCGATCAGAACAGTCATTAAAGCAGAGCATTATAGTGTTGCTATTTTTTCTGTGTTCAACACTCGCGCTTATAAGTTTAGCAGGAATGTCCGGATGGACAGACCAGTACCCGGTGGTTACCGCGGGGAGGTAAAATAAGCACAATTGATGTGTACGATATAGTTGCAGCGACTGTGCATCACCAGTTTGATGCCTTTCAGTGCCTACCCTATTCATACAGCACCCAACCACCCAAGAAAAAGAACTATACCCACCAATATTTGTTCCATCAAAGCTTTTGTTGACATGTTTATGTCATGACCCAAAAAACCATAAAGCATTTAGAATCTGCCCCATATCCTACCCCTATGACCACATCTCAATAATTGTCGTCAATTCATAACGACAACCAAAATCAACATCTCGAATTGCCCATCTCACACAACTCTGTCAAACAAGAGGAAGAAACCTCGATGTTAAACAACTGTAAACAGCAATAGTTGGCATTAACATCTTCTTCACTCAGCCGACCATCATCGACCAAAACAGATAATTCCATCCCCAGATTATGTTAACACACTTTGCTGCATGGAAGTTCAATCAATAAATTCACAAAGCTCTCCACGAGCAGAGGGATGAATCACAGACGTACGAATGTTTTAAGCAATGCGCACAGGCCCACATTCACTTATGCAAAACGCTCCCAAGACCCAAATGCAAATTCCTGAAATCCGATTTGGGAGTTTAAATCAACAACCGGAAACAGTAAATGCTCGCCACATCCGTTTCCTTGGGTTGCTTTGGTTTGTATGGTCTCTGCAGCAATTCCTCTTCAGTTTCATAGCTCTAGCCTGGCCAGAACCAAAGCCAACACCCCAACTCAGCTCTTACTCATGGGTCGCATATAATATGAGTGAATAACTTTATTCATTGACCAATCAAAATCAATGTGTGTGTATTCGCAGTGTGGTCCTGTTCCTGTGTCCTGTCTCCGGTTCGACCACAATTCTCGTCACATGTGCGTTGAATTATTATAATACCCCATGACAGAGGTGTGTAAGCTTTTCATCGGGTTTTTATGCAGTATTTCCCGTTTATAAATAAACGCGGTTCTTCTATAATGTAGCGAGGTAATATTTAATTCGTTTCATAGATATCGGGCTTAAATGCGCAACGAAGCCGCCACGTGGAAGCGGATTGTGTTATTTAAATTGTTCCATTCACAGGACATCATGCTGCATGCATCATTCACAATGGGATATTATGCAATTATAAATTTCATTATTTGCCAGATAACGCCTTGCCCGATACCCGTATCTACTCACTTGGGGTTGCCCGTTTCCACCAAAAGCTGGCTTCAAAATGAGTCCCATGATGCAAACGTGATTATAATTGAGAATGCAACTCTTAAGCCACACAAATGTTACCATGATATATGGAAGCTTAACATTTAATTAGATTTCATCAGAAATGGCTCACGTTTGTGACGTAAGTAATAAAACTGCGGTACATGTGGTATTGTTCCATAAGTAGCACATTGCGTACGAGTACCCTTGGTGTCGCCAGGAGGCAGTGATAATTGCAAAAAGACTTAGTCATCGCGCAGCGGATTGTTGCGTATTGCGTTACAATGTAAGTATTATGCGTGAAGCAAACGTTTATGTATTGTCATGTATTACAGTAGCCGTCGTCGTTTGAGTTGGTAAGTTAGCATTCGGTTTAAATTGCCTTTTAAGCAATAACAGGTGGAAAAACAAGTAATTAATATTACAAATGTAACCGAAATCATTAAAATTAAGAGCAAAATTAAGTTTTAACAAAAGATAGTGGGAGTTACTAGTTAATGTGGAAATTAAAGTTAAGAATGTGTGAACTTTACCCATTAGCTACTTCCAACTTGAGTAACAGCCTAACAATCTGTTTGGTTTTACAGGCCAAGGAAATTGAGAGGAGATTCTTTGTTATGTTAAAGATTTTCTCGAGAACAAAAGTGTTTCATGTGATAGATTATACGTTCATATTAAACAAAATAATTTTGGGTTTAGCGTATCTACAAAATAAGAAGCACATAGCGAATATTTTTTACGTGATAACGTCTTATAAATCGATGACAGGCTACACGTATGAAATAACATGATTCATGCTGATAAGACTCATGACTGATGCTAACCGCAATACTGTGTTTCTTTCAACCAAAATCGATCGCAAGCACCAGGCGAACATGAAAAAGAACAGGCGCAAATTCCCAAAATAATTCCACTCAAATTCAAAAAGAACAATAAGAGAAACAGAAATACAAAATAGGCGGAGTTTTGTGAAAGTAGAAATAGATGTATATATTTGGGGGGTGTGTGTGTGTGGATTTAACGAGAGGGTTTGTGGGTGTGAGTTAACGGGCTGCATGTTGGTGTTGCTACTATCAATGTTTTTTATGACGTTATCACGTAAAATTATCGCCCGTTTACAGACTAACTTGTTTTGTTTTGTTATAATAATTGTAAAAAGACGTTTTGCGTGCATTTTCATACGTTTGCATGTAAAAATTGAGGTTTTCCAATTGGATTGCGGACATTCATTGCGTTTCTTATTTTATATATAAGTGGTAACCATTAAACCCTAAAAATGAGCTTACCTTACCTTGAATTTGAGTTTTATTTTCAAAAGTTAAAAAAAAAACATTTTAGAACATATTTTCGAAACTTTTACTTATTTTATATTTTTTTTTTTTAATTTTCCTACGTTGCATTTGTCTTTTTCAGAGAACTTTGCTTCGTATTTAATGATATTTATTATATTTTATTTACCCTGGTCTCATAGTTCATTAATGGTGTTTGCAAGCACTCTGCAACCCACAAAAATCCTAGTTAAATGCATTCCTCCAACCATCATCCTCCCAGGGTAGACAAAATGGCACTGAATAAAGATAACTTTCTCCTTTAAGTCCTCATAATTTCACTCTTCAACAAACAGGTGAAACTCATCAGGGAATATTCAAGGACCTTTCTGTAAACGTGCTTCTTAAATAATATCCTCTTTGTTGTGATTTATGAATATATTCAACTTGATAAATTAGCCTTTAAGGCACAACTTAAATAACATTTTGTGTTACAGACACCGGAGTCCAAGACAAACACTAACTAACTCTCTTCTAACTGACATAAGATCGGTTCATAATCACTGTCATTCCTATGACAACATCGACCTAATTTCCTTTAGAGACTAAGGGCATCAACGAATATAAAAGACCTCTTATTTTAAATGCATGAAGCATGAGCTACAACCAGAGACGAAGAAAAGTTAATAAAATAGAAACATTTATCTCTACAGACATAGATAAGGTACCCTATGCTGTATAAAATTATTCCCCTATTCGATTACCTGTGCTAGAAAGGGAAGGAGCAGATGAAGGAAATAGGGTAACCCCAGCATAATAAATTCTTATCGTTGTATGTCCCTTGTCACTTAAGCTCTTACGCTTCGCTAGATTGGACAATGTGCTTGGGTATATTTTCCTTATAACCCGGCGCCGTCCCATCGTCCGACGCACACCTCCGAGTTCCAACTAAAATAGGGTTAAAATGCTTAAATCTGCAACAGTAACCTACCCTGGTTTCTTGGGTGAACCTTAGCTTCGCAGTGATGAGAAAACTAAACCATACTGCTGAGCATTGTTTGGTGACCTCAATGTCGTCTTTTCTGCAATACCATAGTTGTTCACAGATAAGGACTAAAAAAAATAAGAAATGTTGTATAAATTCCATTGGCATAAATCAAGTTAAAAACGTGACGAGCAAGCAAAATGACCCTGCAATAGCCGTAAGCAAAATTATGTTTCTGTTTTTTCTTTTTTTTTTCAAATACTGTTTAGCTTTCATCGGCGAAGGAGCCTGGAACACAGAAAAACTACTGATCGGGAACAAATTAAATACTAACTTGGATTATGTGAAAGCAGTTGGTTGGTTTCAATGGGGTCTTGAATGCATGTAAATAAGTAATCGAATATTCTGTGGATGCTGTTTGAAATGCCGAACTCTTAATACAAACGTGTTGGTCGTTGTTTAGAAATTGATTTGACTGTGGCGAGAAGCATTATGTGGGATTTTTTATTTAAATATGACTAGGAGATTAGAATCAATCCCTAATTTGTATGAATTGATACAAACAAAGCAGTTCTATGACTCTTCAGAAGAATATCAATGACAAGCTTATGAAATAATAAACTTCTTAAAGACCGGGAAAACGGTTTTAATAGCAAAAGGTCAACTGGCAATATGTTTTTAATCTCGCCGAACAGTGGACAAAATCCTAACAAAGTTTTCATAAGAACCCGGATAATGCGCTTGATATTTTAAAAGCATTAGAAAGAGTTTTACATCAAACTCTCATGTCAAAAATGCCTTCATTTGGTATATACGAACGTCTTATTCCATGGATTAACCGTTCCATTTGGGCGGTTTTCGACGGTTTCAAGTTTGATATACACAAAACAAATGCTGATAGAATGCTCTTAGAGTCCGTTCCAGTCTGTCTCCGACTCTCTTCCTAACTTTCATCATTAGTCTCTTGTGTAAAACTTCTTATGCAAATGTTGTTTTAGAGAAGCCGGGATTTCTCATTTCACTTCCAGATTCAAAACCTTTATCTTCGGATTTGAAATTGCATTGTCAACGCATGTCATACCATTAGTGTAACTTCTCCATTTGGCACTTGAGACCATTGTATCATTTCAGCTAATTTCTCATCCCCCACCCATCCAGTTAAAGAAAAACTTCCCACCAGGACCGTTTGGCAATACGAGAAACCCAACTGGGACGGCCTGAATATCTTTTTCCGTAACTTTAACTGGTCATTATGCTTCCTCGATAGTGACATTGATGCCAGTACTGAAATGATCACAAATGTGATTCTTCTAGGGATGCGTGCTTTTATTCCTAACAGAGTAAAAAGCATCAAACCTAAAGAAAAATCCTGGTTTAATTCTGACTGTAAAGAAGCTATCAGACTCAAAGAAGTAAGTTTCCGATCTTACAAAGCCAACCCTACAGAGGAAAATCGGAAAAAGCACAAACAAGCAAGAAACTCATGCAACTCCGTTATTGAAAGAACCAAATTTTTGCATGACCAAAAATTACGGCAAAAAATTCTGCAGTGTCCCAAAGGCAGTAACAATTTTTGGTCATTTGTAAAAAATATTAAAAACTCCTCGACATCTTCGGTTCCAACGCTCATTGACAATAACAAACCAATTGTTTACTCTTCAGAGAAGGCAAACTTGCTCGCCGCCAATTTCGCTGCCAGCTCCACGCTGCCGCATAGCAACGTTGCCCCTCCTGTACTTGAGAATGTAAATTTTTTCATGGGACAGATTTTTTTCCGCACTCGTACAGTAGCAAGAGTTCTCAAAGATCTCGATATACACAAATCCGCTGGCCGGATGGTATACCCCCGATTCATCGCTCCTACTCTTCTGGAATCTTTCCTAGAAGATGGAAAACATCATTTGTCCAGCCTGTCCCTAAGAAAGGTGGCCCATCCTCCCCCTCCTCCTACCGACCCATAGCACTGACATTCCTTCTTTCTAAGGTCATGGAAACACTGATTAACCGTCAGCTAAAGGAATATCTCAAAGATGGTAAGCTTCTCCATGACCGTCAGTATGGCTTCCGCAGCAACCGTTTTACTGGTGATCTGATGGCATATCTCACCGAACAGTGGAACAAATCTTTACATCGCTTTGGTGAAAGTAAGATTATTGCTCTTGATATCTCCAAGGCATTTGACCGAGTTTGGCATGAAGCTCTTTTATCGAAAATGCGTGCTTTTGGGATCGATAATACTATTGTTCGTTGGATTAGAAGCTATCTTCTGGACCGTTCAATACAAGTTGTATTGGACGGATTCAAGTCTGATTCGCACAAAATAAATGCTGGTGTGCCCCAGGGCTCTGTTCTGTCTCCGACTCTTTTCTTGATTTTTATAATTGATTTTCTGTCTGTTACTTCTAATCCACTTAACTGTTTTGCTGACGACTCTACCCCCCTCAACTTTTCATATTCGTTCGATAATTCACGTCCTTCGCCTTCGGACGTACAATTGCAGCGGTACCATATGTCAAGCTCATTAAACTCCGATTTATACAGCATTGTCAAATGGGGTAATAGAAATCGTGTGGAGTTTAATGCTTCGAAAACTCAATGCTGTCTTCTGTCGTTAAAGCTTAACATACCCCCAATGCCCTTGTCCATGAATGGCACTTACATCGAAGAAACCGAAAAGCTCTCAGTACTCGGTATGTGTGTCAACGACGACCTCCGTTGGAACGACCATATATTTGAGATCGCTAAGAATGCTGCAAAGTGCTTAGGTTTTCTGTAGGTGTAAGAAGTATTTTTCCCCATCTGATCTGGCTACAGTTTATAAAGCGTTTATACGCCCTAAACTCGAGTATAACTCCCACCTCTGGGCAGGTGCTTCGCAAACATCGCTTCACCTCCTTGATAGAATACAAAATCGAGCGTTAAGATTGATAGGAAATAGAACTGCCGCTGAAACAATTGCCCCACTCGAACACCGACGCAATGTTTCATGTATTTCCTTATTTTATCGTTTCTTTTATAAAAAATGTTCACTTGAGGTAGCCAGCTGCATTCCTCCCCTTAAATGTTTCGCCCGTAATACTCGTCTTGCTAGGAATGCCCATCAGTTCACCCTTGAGCCCAATTTCGGACGTACCGTGAAATAAATCTTCATTGTGTGTGAAGTACGTTTGACTCTCAAAAGTGCAAAGGATTTTTGGCGTGCCTTCAAACAGTCGTTATCGAACCATTTTTGTTTGAATGGTGGAGAAGTGTATTTTATTTTGTTTGATGTTGAGCTTCGTATTAACTCTGTTAATTGATTAGAAATAACGTCTGCAGAACTAGTTAACAATAGATTTGATTCAATAAGATTGCTCAAATTACGTTGATAAGAGTTTGACTCCTCATTCATTCATTTAAGTCGGGGTACTAGTCTGAGATTTGTGTGCCGGGATGTTGCTTCGGTAGAAAATTGTACTGCAACAGGCATATGATCGGAGAACGTTTTACAGTGTATTTCGAATTTGTTGATCCGTTCAATCCATTCATTATTCACTGCACAGATATCAATGACTGATTTTTCTTGACCTCCTATGAAAGTATGGTGTCCATCATTATCTCCATCAGCCGTTTAAAATTATACAGTCAAACATTTACAACATCTCAAGTAGTTCAGAGCCATTTTTATTACAAATGTTGTCTTTTGATGTCCTGTTATTATTTGATATCGCCAAATTAGGAAAGTGATGATTTGAGAATTGCTGATCCTTGCGTTGAAATCTCCAGTTAGCAGTACGCTTTTGTTTGCAAAAAATTGCATGGCATTATGTAGCTTCTCGAAATCATTTTCCCATTTGTTACAGTTAATAAAACATAGTAAAATATACATATTGTTTTGGTGCAAGAGTTTAACAACTGTAATTCCTTCAACCTGTGCAAAATCGTACATAATCTAACAATGATGTTTTTATCCCAAACAGATGTCCACCACTTGCTCGACTTTTAATAGATGTTTTAGTTGCTTCATTCACCCCATATAAGCTTAAAGTTTATAAAATAATTTTTGTATTTAATAATTTTTCTTCAGTTACGTGAGTTTCAAAAAAAAAAAAAATATATTAAAATTGTGAACATATTTGAAAAAATCTACAAATAATAGCTTATTATTTAATCCTGATATATTATAAGATAAAATATTATGATAAATACAATTATTTTGACTGACGGATTTTAATTCTCAGTTTTTTGATAATCTGCTGCAACCTGGATTTTCATTTAACAACCCTGATGCGTCTGCAGGTTTTGATCTACTCCATTTATTTTCACGTGTGGTTGACATTGGCATTGATTGTTTATTTTCTCTGACACTTCCAAAGTTAAGACCTCCAAACATAGTTTTTAATTTAATTTCACTATCGATATCTTTATATTTCAAATCATTTTTTTTTTTTTTTCATTTAAATAAAATATTTTATCATCAATAACTAAAGTGTTATTCTTTACACGTACTGCTTCTGTTGTTTTTGTTTTGACTACTTTGCGGTAACGAAGGAGAATTTGGCGTTTGAATTGGGAATTTTTGCTTAGATCTCGTTGAATAAATGCTCCTGTGTCTTTTAACTTTGAAGCGGTTTTCAACATTTTTGTTGCAGTTTTTTCATTTGATCCTGTGTTGAACTTGAATTTCATAACTTTTGTGTTAACTTTTGATCTAAGCTTTTCAGCTTCTCCCGTGACTAACTTGCATTAGCAACATTAGCTTCGCTTGAACCTGGTGTTTTATCAAATCACTTTTTTCAATATCAAAGATTAATTTCTACAAAGTGTTTAACCTACAATCTATTGATAACAACAATTCTTGTTAATAAAATTAACTTATTGTGTACCTTTCCTTATTTCTTAATTTACTAGACTTTGCACAACAAAGTCCTTTCAGTTACTATTGTAACTGCACATTTCATTGGAAAAATAATTAATTGTCATCAGTGACATCGTCAATGAGTTCCTGCTAAATAAATATTAGAATTATGATTAATACCCGAAACACTTATTCTTGTCTTCTTGTCTTGTATTTAAGCATTTCTTCTCTAATAATACCTGGCAATCAAAATACACTCAATGCCTTCCAAGAAAATCTCTAAATGCTAAGAAGATAATACAAATATCTAAAGGACATTATATTAATCCCCCATAGATTCTGCCAAACAGTAGATCAGAATTCAAGACAACATAAATTTATTACTTAAGCTGTAAGGAAATTCCATTAATTTCTATATCATCAGAAGCACAAAGCTCCTTAAAAAGAATATTCTACATGATTTATGTTAAGCTTTTGTCTAGACAATGCTGATATACTGATTGATTGATTATAGTAAAGGTATCTGGAAATAGGTCCTTTACTTTTCCATTAGACAACGATTGAATGTGATTTAATAGATCTAAGGGTATAAACCTAACCCGAAAACCTATGTCTTCAAATGTAATAACCCATTCAACATGAACGACCTTAATATTCGCCACATCCATTGATCTATATCATATCCAATTGCCATTTCTAACTATTTACATGTTAGCCCAGACCCACAACGTTTGAGGTTATTGGGTTACCCTTTTTCCCTATCAAACAGAGTTATCAAACACACATTCGCACATCACACATCATATTTACAGAAGCTTATCGCAATTTACTCCTCAAATACTACTTGATGAACAGGAATATATCCATTCCACATAGTGACACCAGCATCAATAGGTCTCATCTCTAAAACTTATAAATTAGGTCACTCACAATTATTTATTGGAATAGTTGATAAATAAATACAGCTCTTGGCTAATAAAGTCCGAGTTGATTTTCAATCTGGACACGAATGGGAATGTGGAAAGAAGGTGCCTGTAGAGAGGTGTATTCCTGGCCGCTATAAAACGCAAACATTTATTTAGCCTCAACACGGAAAGGCCCCATAGCCTATTAATTGTGTTTGATATTTACAGAGGACTCTGATAGACCATGGCCAATGAAAATGCATATAATTAATAATATTTCCCACAACAACCACCACCAGTCCACCACCTCTTCATCACTTCAGCTGGCGAAATACTGCAATCAAAGCCAATATATCTTTGGCTGCGTCGCAGACCAGATTTTTGATAAATTCTCGATGCATTAAAGGAAGAACTTTGTGCTCACCACAGCGACTTTATGCATATAAAATTAAGAGTAAACAAAGTGCTCATTTCGCCGCCATCGAGGGGTGTGCTATGGCGATATCCTTTCGCAGGACGAGTGAGCGCACTTGAACCGCAACGAAAACGGATCGCATGGTGTGCCGTGTAATTAATTATGGCAGCCAGAAGGGCCACTATTGCATGCACTTGAGTGGTGAGACTTTTGCTTTGGCGACGATGACCATGACGATGGGAAGGACCAAGAACCTCTATGCATATATTCATGTTAACTGTGGCAAACTCTCTGGCTCGATGCTTGAGGAGCATGCAATCCTCACATTTACGCCGTTAAAGGTTATTTGCTAGGATGATGGAGGCTCTCTCTTCGTCCCCAGATCCTGTACAGATACCTTATAAGTGAGGATAAGTATACACGAAGAGCGCATAAAAAGCTGGAGGCAAAGAGGAAAAACAAAAATTAAATTGCTGCTTTGGAACAAAATTTATTACACTCTTGGATCGTTTCTGTATACATAAATAGCCATAGCAATATTGAACAATTTTGTTGCCTTGTGGAAAAGTTATGACGAGCTTTATAATCGGCTTGATATTGGAAGAAGTCTTAAAGCAAGATAAGTTGCCAAACAGAATGTATAATAGCAAAATTTATTGACAAGGAAGAAGAGATATTTTTGATGAGAAATTTGTTGAATCCACTTTGTCGAACAAGGTTAATAGGTTCATGAAAAGTCTCTTCAGAACATATTTTTAATATCAAATTTTACTTTTCAATTAACGAGTTGATTGATTGCATAATATTGTAAGTTAAAATATCGTATTTTAAAGGCAGTCATTCTGAAATGATTCTTTTGATCCAAACACATTGTTTCATAAAATCATTTTCAAGAGTGCAGAGGTAAGCAATACGATTTTTTTAATTTGTTGAAATCAAAACCTTACCTCGAATGAAAGTACTTACACCAAAAAACCATATGGAATATCAGGGTTTTTTTTGGCTGAAATACTAAGGGCTATTCTCTTCACAATTACAAGTAGAAACAAAACATCTGGTTGAGCTCAAACGCCGCCGCGCCGGTTGAAGTAAACTTCCAAATTTCAACCTGTAAGTGGAAATTCTTTTTCACTTCAAGTTTAATTTTCAACCAGGCGCTGGGTTTCAACTCTCTCTTTGAAATATCCTGGGAATTTTTTTAAATTTCTAGAAATATGACAGCAATTTTGAAAGATTTCAAATTATAAGTTTTGAAACGTGGAATTCGTTTTACTCCAAGAATAATTAAAATTGTTTGCCTTGATTTAGAATGGATTTTGTTTAAGCAATTGCATCATTAATGTACATTTGTGGATGTGGTTTAGGACGAAGTGGAGAAGCTGCCAAAGCCGAAGCCGATGCAGGAAAAATAAAAAGATCGGAATATAAAACGCTCGTAAGAATAAAAGGCACGACTGGGTCGCACGTACTTGCTCCTGTGTGCTAATCCTTTTTAGGTACAGACGTCTTTTTGACAAAGATTTAATTTTAATGTTTTTTTTGACATGCAACTACTTTAGAATCGTTGTGGTTTGAAGCTCGAACGAACATGCGTCACGACAAAGGGATATAAATAATATAAATGACATAAATATATACGATTGTATTATCTTTCCACTTGTTTACTTTTTATAATATAATTTGCTAATAGAAAGATATAAAGGACTTTTTTCAGTTTAATTTTCATTTTGGTATAAAAAAAATTTGAATAACTGGCATAAGGATTCGTCGGAATCAGCAGTAGGGCAATAATGCTAATAATAATAATAATTTACTTTTTGATATCAAATTAATTAAAATAGCTGTTTCGGCTCAGAGTAGAAATATAACCCAAAATAATAAACAAATAAAACACAATAATTTAAAGTGGAAAAAGCCTTCGGCCAAAAAACCACTATCACTGCTCTTTATTTTTATACCGATCGCTGCGATGGTTACATTTCAACTACACAATTTCAATGAGAATTTCCCTTTGTAAGAGGGAAATTCCCAGAGAAATTCCATCCGAAACATCGAACTCAGTATTGCCAGGTTCGAGTTCGATACAATAGCCTAATTATGTTTGATGGATCGATAAAAGTAAGGTGTGGGTAGATATTAATGGAATTTATTAAGGATATTAGGTACCTATAATAAAGTTGGAGGGAAGGAAGGTACTAAAATTAAAATACACATTCTAACTACTGTTAAGCGAGTGGGTATAGACTATATTAAAAGCTAACAACAAAAGTTTGTTTATTTAAAGGCAGGTGTAAACTTTTGTTTTCTTGATTAAAATGTTTGCATTTAGTAGTAATAGAATAGTTTTTTTATTTGTTAGTTGTTTTTGTATGTTTATCATAGGCTTCCTTATTTATTCTGTGTGCTTTTGTATGTATGTAGGTTGCACCTTCAAAAAAACACTATTCATAACGTTTTTTGGAAAAAATGTTGTAAACCATCTTATTTCTTTTGCTGTTTTCTATTTTATGAATTTTTCATTTCAAAATCGTTCGACCAGTTTTTTTGTTTATTTTGAAAAACTTTTCGAAAACATATTTTTTAATTTTTTTTTGAGTATGTCAATTTAAAGAGATCTATAGCTTATAGAAGGAGAAAAATTTGAAAAAAAAGTATAGATTCAAAATATTCAAAAAACAAAATAAGCAATATTACTTAAATCATAAGACACTACATATTTTGAAGATTTCATCAAAATCCGTTAATTAGTTAACGAGAAAGTCTGATTTTAAAAAACCGCTCATATGGGTGGTACCGTTATAAAACTTTTTCTGAAAAAATCCAATTATTAAAAGATAGATTTTGCATAGAAAAAACCATTCAGAAAGTTTTATCAAAATCGTAGGAGCCATTTTCGAGAAAAAATAAGTTTTTTATTAAAGGTTATATGGCAGGTACCGTTAGTTTTGGAGCTAGAATTCAAATTCGAAAAATTGTCGGGTAGAGTACTCTAAAAATACTATATACCAAGTTTGAATCAAATCGGCCCAACCGTTTAGGCTGAATGAATTGATACGGACAGACAGACGGACGGAATTTCCGGACCCACTTTTTTTGACTTCTCTTTCTTTACAAATGCATAACTTTCCTTATAGTCCCTATAAATCGTAAGTAAAAAATTGGACACAAACTTCTGTCGTTATCCATCCATCCTAAGAAAAAGTTGAAGAAGATACAACAGTTTAACGAAAAGAGGGACATACATACATAGATGTTTCAGAAGTATTTAAAATCAATTTTTGTTCTTTTGATATGTGATTCATATTAAGTTTCATAGATTATTTGAATAAATATGCATTTTTGTGTATGTTCACTAAAGTTGTTCTTTTCATTTGTTAACTAGGCCTCCAAGGACCGGGAGTTGTGGTCCCAGTCGGTATCTAACAATTGTCAGTTAAAAAAGAAAGAGTTGGTTGTTGATGAATTACTATACATTTTTCTAAAGTGAAGATCTTAATTATTTATAAAACAGGGGTGGAATCCGCTAAGGTTATATTATGATAAGCGATTGTCACAATCAAAAAATTCAGTCTAAGTAAGGTGATGCCAGAATTTGTAATTTTTGTGGTGATCACTTTACGGAGACTAAGCATTTAATGTGATCACATGTCACATATCACCTAAGCCGATTCCAACCCAGCTTCTCTGTACTGATTGACTGTGACTTCGCCTGCGTGGACTTGAGATTAACAGATTTATAATATTAAAATGTAAACCAGGGGCCGAATTACGGCTCCAGTGAGCGAGTGAGTGAGTGCCATCAGTGATCGAATGCACGAGTTACCACTTTGAGATGATGGCATTCGTAGTCTGGCGTATCGTTTAACTATTATAAATTGTACTAGCATAAATAACATAATTCTAAAAGCTCTTCCTCTCTCCGGAATAAAATACTTAACTTCTATATTTAATGGGTGTCTGAAAATATGTTACTTTCCTGAATGCTGGAAAACAGCAATGATTATCCCAATTGCTAAGCCCGGCAAACCTAAAGACGAAGTAAGTAGCTACAGACCTATCAGCCTACTCAGCTGCCTTAGTAAGTTCTTAGAAAAAATAATAAAAGAAAAACTTGAAAACCACCTTACTGAATTTAATATTTTGCCTGACTTTCAATTCGGTCTTAGGCGCAACCACAACACAAACCAACAAATTGCAAGGATTAAAAAACAAGTCACTGAAAAATTCATATCAAAGGAATCGATAGGTTTGATACTGTTAGACATTGAGAAAGCATTTGATACAGTGTGGCACAACGCTTTAATACATAAGCTTTTTAAGTTAGATTTTTCAATGCCAATAGTCAAAATTATTCAAAACTTTTTATGCAATAGAAAATTTCTAGTTAAGGTGCAAAACGATAAATCTTCTATACAAAATATTGAATTTGGCGTGCATCAAGGTTCTGTACTTGGGCCCATTCTTTTTAATAACTTTGTTTCCGACTTGTCTTTTCATGGTGAAGATGTCTAACTCGCTATGTTTGCAGACGATACGGCTATTTTTCAATCCAGCATCTGACCCATCTACCTTAAAAATGTCATCTGAATTCTTGATTGCGGAACAAATATCCAAACACACCAAGGGTTAACTAAAATTAATTAATTACTAAATGAAAAAAATATTATTTAAGATATTAGTATGCAAATTTATTTGGCAACCTAGATTTTGCCAAAATTATTTTTTTTTTAGAAATTCATTGACCTTAACAGAGAAAGTTAAATACAAAAAATTAATAATAAAAGACTAGCTGGTCCCGCGGCTTTGCTTGGGTTAGCCTCGGTCCATGGATACAAAAATCTGATTTTAAATTTTTAAACATACTTGATATACTTTTTATTAAAAAAAAAAACATATATAAGTACCTATGTTCTGTCATTTTGCGTGGTAAACATCTTTGGCTAATTTACAAAGTTTTAGTTAATTTATTTAAAAAAAAAGTGTCCTATATGTTTCTCGACTAAATATGCTATTAATTAAAAAAAGATTTGTTCAAATTCGTTTTGCCGTTCTCGCGTGATGCGCAGTCAGGCCGAAACTGCTACAATTTTATTATATATATAGTGATGTTTACACACAACAATAAAGACAAAAGCATATGTGGAAATGCGATAAATGCTTATAATGTCCGGCCAGATTAAATCAGTAAAATAAATCTTTAAGGGCTTTTTCAATAAACATATAATTAGCCATAGAACAGAAACGAAATTCCGTTTTTCAGAAATCAGAATTTCAACCTAAGGGATAATCTAAAAATTATTCTCTTAAATCCAGGAAATCTAGTATATTCAAAAATGTTTTTTCCATATCCTCTGAGGATATTTTTTGTGCATTTTTGTTAGACTTTCAAGGAAGCCAATGCATTCTTCTAAAAAGCTTTCTAAACCATCTCTCATAGGAGGTATTCCAAGAGTTGTTATCCATAACCAAAAATAACCTGTCAAGGAATTTTAAGGGTCATCTTAAATACCATTGGAAAAATACTTCCAATTGCCTTTTCTATATTTCATCCGATTTCCAATAACACTTTTGGAGACTTTTCCTTTTCCAGGAAAAAATTCTCAGAGATTTTCATATTGTACGACCGTGAGGGGAAATTGTTGAGAGAGCTCGCTCAATTGTAATCGACATTCGACAGCTGGGAAAGAGCGAACTGGGATGCCCCAATTGCCAATCCTCACCTACTTGGCAGGCCTGGCGCTGCCACTCTCGCGGCTTTCCTCAGCATTATACTTTCCATACTGTTGGTCGTCATAAAAGCATAGACGCCAGTTAAAGGGATTTGAGGAATCCGTGTATTGTCTTGGTCAGTTTGCGAGTCATTTAACTCCGACGTGATAACGAAAAACGTCATGAGCGGGATACACTTTGTCATTTCTCCACCCCCACTTTCCAAACATTTATTCTGAATTTAGATTTTTTTATGTATACATCTGGCCGATGCATGACTGATTTATTTGTTAAAACTGTTCGCACGGTTTGATTCAGGAAAATCCAAAGGATATTCATAAATTCTTCTGAATATGCTTAGGGAAATCCTTTTTAGAACATTTCTCTTTCTCCCTCGTTTGATTCCGGCGAAATGATTCGGAATTGAATAAGGACCACGACGTTGACGGTTCTTTTGCTTGGGTTGACCTACTTATTGTAATTGCTCTCCTCAGTTATTATTGTCCTGGCCAATTAATTATGCATTATGAAAACATTGCTCTTAAGGTAATGCCGTGTCCTTATATACATAGCTGGTTCTGGAATATGTCCTTCTTGTGTGTTGTTTGTTAGCCGCTTCATTATTAATTGTTGTTGTTGGCTGTGAACCAAAAAGTTTATTGTTGTTTGTATGGTGTTTAGTTTTTTTTTTTTGTTTTGCACACAAAAAGTGTTTAACCCTCACAGTTATGTTAGTGACACGGCTGGCGGACGATTTTCACGTGTGGTTATTTTTATGTCCTTTTTTGGGGTTAGCAAAAATTGTTTTGATTTAAATTTTGTGTGTTTTTGCGGTGAATAAAGTTATTTTAAATATGAAAAAAAAAACACTCTGAACATAGAGAGGACGATGGAATCCTAACCATGGGGCAAATAACTTGGTTTTAGTTTTGCGTGGCAAACAAAGTTTTGCGGGAAACCATGATTGGCTGCTGGAAAAACTTCGTGTGCAGAATGATTGTACTTAATTTGTGGACATTTCAATGGATGTGGGTACAGTTGTTGTAGATGGAATAGCAATTTAAAATAATGAAATTGTTCCAGCTATAGTTTTAGACAATTGTTATGGGTTTTTTTGCTTACACAATGAATCACAGAGGTAATAATTTTAGATTTGCTATTTTCAAACTTTGGATAGAAAATATTCGAGTTTCCCACAAATTTGATTTTGAGGTTGAGTTTAAAGTTGTAATTTAAGACCAAAAAAGAAATATTTACATGCCATTCAGAAAAGATATTTAAATGCTCTCATTCCACGTCAATTACACAATGGATCGAAGGTTCTGTGAACCGATTACAAAAATCGGTTTTAACAGTGCGTAAAAGTTTTAATAAGAAATGTTGTTTTATATTGTTTGAGATTAAGAAGTTTGAAGTTTTAAATTCCAAAAGTTCTTATTCAAAATGGTGTAGAAAGCCAAAATATAAAAACAAGGCAAATATGAACAGCCAAGTCTTGCATAAAATATTATTAACTGTAGGCACATAATAAAGAAACATAAAAAATGCATGTATATCAAAGTTCATATAATATGTCTATGTCTATGTATTAAACCATATTCACCAATTCACCATGTATTCTGTTTAGTTCATTATTGTCAATAAAGAGAGTAGTTGAAGACTGACGCCCGTCGAGTGAAGACGAAAAATATCCAAGGAGTGTATTTCATGTCTTTAAATGAGTGTTTTAATGATTTATTTAAAATATAATTTCGGCTTACAATCTCAGAAGTGGGATAGAAGATCGTCCTAAATAAAAAAAAAGAAGAAAGAATTTCTTTCTGCGATTTGTGAAAAAAAAGTTATTTTTTGTATCCGAAACGAGTGTCGCAAGTAGGATAGAGGCTCACCCTTAGTAATTAAAAAAAGAGAGAAAAGATTTTTGTATCCCATATAAGTGCCGCAACCGAATGCCTATGTGCATATTATTAAAAAAAAATTCTATGTGCTGAGAAAACTAGAAAACCCCGAACCACGTGACGCGCAATTTGAAAAATTAACGGATCATCTGGTTCGATATACGCTACGCATACCAATACCAATACCAACTCGCAACCAACGATATGACAGCAGACAACAGCACAGACGTAGATGGCTTAAAAGGGAAAAACGCGTAAGTGGATGACGACAACAGCATTACAACGAAATACAAACGACAGCGATGGCGTCATGGCGATGCAACCAAAATCTAACGAGAACACACAAATGAACAGCGGTCAAATATATGAGAGGAATAGAGGAATTTCACAAATGTACATACAAACGAGCGGCAAAATGATGAACACGAAACTTATAAGAATGACAGACAATACAAAGGAGGAGGGAGAAGCAGACGGCAGATGATGTCGATGAATTCGCATCTGAAGCTGATGATGAAAGTAAAACGCAATACGAATACACACAAGCCTGAATCAAAAAATGATCGATCCAAAGACAGAGTAGCAGATGGACAATTGGACATACAAACGAGAGAAAGAATAATGAAAGACCTGATCTCCTGATGAATGATGAATAATGATGACGAATTATAGAAGATCACATCGAGGTGAACACCAATGACAGAAACCCACCACAAATGAGAGAAAGAGTTGCTGATGAAGAAAATTAATTATGGCAGAACTATAACTGCTTTGTTGTATGAACTTTTTTTTTGACATCATGTTTTTTTAAAATTTATTTTAAAATTGTTGTTTATATTTTACTTTTTACGAATAATGTAAATATTTGTATTAAGTTCTATGGAAATTATTGATTTTGCTTACAATTGTGTTTAAAAGAAAAGCTTGCTAACATAAAAATATGCAATTAGTTCTTACTTAAGATACAAATGAAAGATACAAAAAAGTTTATTAAAAATAACCGATAAATGACAGCTCCTTTTAAAAATGATAGTCTTGTCCTAATGAGTGAAGAAATTAAAATTAAAAGAAGATAAGATAGATTTCAGAACCTAATGTTTGTGCTTTGTAAATTATGTTAAAATAAAAACAAAATATAGAAAATTTAATAGAATCTAGACTTTTAGATCAATCGGGTCGATTGTATGTCAGGATGGCCGAATTGTAGGCACATAATAAAGAAACATAAAAAATGCATGTATATCAAAGTTCATATAATATGTCTATGTCTATGTATTAAACCATATTCACCAATTCACCATGTATTCTGTTTAGTTCATTATTGTCAATAAAGAGAGTAGTTGAAGACTGACGCCCGTCGAGTGAAGACGAAAAGTATCCAAGGAGTGTAAATCATGTCTTTAAATGAGTGTTTTAATGATTTATTTAAAATGTAATTTCGGCTTACATAACTAAACTAAATAAACACTTAACTTTACTTATTATAAATCTTTAAAAAAAATCATAGCATTGGTATCTTAAAATTCATTTTCACAAAATGTGTATATATTGATGATAAGCACAGGATCTCCCAAAGCCACAGGGTTCCACTGCAGATTTTTATTGTTGCAATTGGAATTCAATGAAAAGGCACACACTATTCAGAACTCACAAGAATACCATTTTGCCGACACATTTTCGAAATTGAAAGGAGTACCTATAGAACTCGAACACCTATTCCACACCTAATCCTTAGCCATTTGCACTCTAAAATCGAAATAGGTATTACTGGTACACGGTACAGAGAACTACCACTGGTAACAACGTGCAGGAGAGTGAAGCACGAGGATGGATTTGGACGATGCGATAGAGAACTCTATAACATACCACAAATGACTGGGTCTTATATTTCCCAAGCTACCACATTTAAGCGTAGCTTAAGCTTAAATTGCAGTGCTGCGAAATTTTGTAGAAGTCCTTTTAGAATCTATCTATTTCGGCTTTAAAACATGGAGATATATGGAAGGATATAAGTGTTCTTTAAAAATGTTGAACATTTATAAACACGGTTATGTAATGCATGCAACAGCCTATAGGCGACATTCAACTTGTTGTAAATACCCTTTTTGAAGCCTTAGAAATTTCCTTGGAATTCCTCCTTCGCAATACATTGTGTCCAATTAAATCTACAATTACCTCCTGCTTCTGTGAATTTCCATTTCGACTGCCTTCGACTCCCTTATTTATTATTTTTTTCTTAAATATGCTGAACAAGAATATGTAAATGTTGTACCGGATACGAGACTAGGCGGTAAGTTGGGTAAGCGAAGGAGCTGCTGTTAAATTTAATTCCCCAGACTGTGGTGGCTATGCAAATGTTATTTTTATTTTAATGGTGTTATTATGGAGCATTAAAAGCTGCTTTCATAATAGGAAGAGGCATAAAAGCGCCGCGCACCGCCTCAATCGACAAACGGCACGAAACGAAAAGCAAAAAAAAAAAACCGCCCATCGGTATACTATACCTATAAGAAGCACTTTAAAAAAGGCTGATTCTCTAATCGATTTTCATTTCTCGGGAGAGCCTTGATCCAGAACGTGATGGTTTTAAAAAGAAAGCAATTTAAGATGGGCAATCACAATGAAATTCCTTACATTTTTGGGAATTCATTCCATCGGGCGAAGAAGGAAACAAGGATGTACAAATGTTTATAAAATGGACTTGCAGTTGTATTTTTGTTTTAAAGCCACATTCGTTTTGAGGATTTTATGTAGTTCACGAAGTTTTATCTATGTATGTATATAATATACTTCTTGATATTTCAATTAAAGGGCTTTTCCAAAAAATTGGTTAAATTCAGGTTTTTTTTGTCTGTTTTAGTATTTGACATTTGTATTTTTTTTTATTTAGGACAAGGATCAGACATTATACATAGCATCTATGGCACTTGTTTTGATTAGGTCTTTTTTAATATAAGACATAATTCTTTTTCTTTTACGTACATGGGTTCATAGTAAGGATTAATCCAATACTTCATTTAAATACCGCTTTCAGCTCTATAACGAACATTTTATATCCATATTTTATGAGCCAACTGGATTACCCGCCATTAAATTATTATTAATTTTTAAGGATCGAAACTGGTGTTTTGACAGAGTTTTTTAAGACCTTCATTCTATGTTGAACTTGGTTTTGAATTTTGTTGGAATTGAAAGTGGAAAATTTCCCTCAACGTTAAAGCATGTAGGTGTGTAAATAAAAGCAAATAAATTGCACGACTGGATCGCACGTACTTGCTCATATGTGCGGTCACATTTCATCAAAGTATTTATTCGATTTTTAAGACTATTGATTGTTCGAATAAAGTACGTTACATTGTATTGGGTGAAATAATTTAAACGAAACTTTATTTCTTTAGGAAATTTTAAAAAGTGTGATTTTTTTTCCAAAATTAATTGTAGGAGCCGTTTTTAAATAAAACGGTTTTTTTTAAACAATTTTTTTTTTAAATTAAAAAAAATAATTCAAGAATACAAACTTAAGCACATAAATAATGTACATTTAAAAAACAAAATTTAAAAAAAATTCACTTACACGTTTTCAAAATATTGATTTTTCAAAAAAAAAAAAAAAAAAAAAATTATTAAAAATACAAAGTAAAAGTTTTCGAAAAAAATTAATGCAATATTACTAAGGCTACCTACATTTTCTTGAATATCAATTTTGATTGTAATCGGATCACCAGTTTTCGAGAAAGTCGAAGAAAAAAAAACGGCTCTATGGGAGGTACCGTTTTAGCTCACCATATTATTTTTTCTTCACCAAAATATAATGCATCCTACAGTAGTACACTGATTTTTTTTTTATAAAAATTCATGAAGCCGTTTTCGAGAAAAATAAGCTTTAAAATAACGCTTATATGCCAGGTACCGTTAAAAAAAATCAAAAAATTGCTCTATAGAATGTCAAAATAACCTTAAGTTCAAAATTTGAAGACGATTGGCCCAACCGTTTAGGCTGCAGTCCAAAATACATCCGTTCAGATAGACAGACAGACAGACAGACGGACAGAATTTTGCCAGTAACTCAAATATGTTTCTCTATCATCGTAATGTCATGTTTGATTCTTATTTAAAAATTTTTAATCTTCACGAATGCATAACTTTCATTATAGTACCTATAATCGCAAGTAAAAAATCTGTCTACTTTTGGAGTCGTTTATATTTTTGTGACAAAAAAATATAAGTTAGGTAGGTAGCCTAACTAATTTTTCTTCAAAATATTTTCAAAAATTGTTGTTAAAAAACCGTTATATATAAAAACCGTTCCTATAATTTTGAAAAAAAAATCCTGCTCATATATTTTTTTTAAGGAAATACATTTTTTTAGATTTAGTTTACGGTCCACATGTTTCTGTTTTCATAAAATTTGAATAAACAGTTGGTAACCATACCTACATTTTTGTGAGAACTATACCAATTTGTCTAGTATGCCAACCATTTGAGAGCTTTAAAATGGAGATAGCTTATTGAAATCCATAATAGTAAGAGTGAGAAGGCAATATTCTCCCAAATTGCTCTTTTTCAAAATGGCGGACGTTATATTATTTGAAAACAAGCGCGAAAAATTGAAATTGCCGCTAATAAAAAGCCAAACTAGATTGCAAATTGCCCATTTTTTATTGATATTGCCATTGCATCAAATATTGCCTGTGGAGCCACAGCGTAAGGCATTCTAAATTCGCGGGGTGCTGCTAAAGAAAAAATCCCTGCATTTGAATGTTCGTCCGCAAGCAGGCTCAAGGGTAAACATCTTCCAAAGAAATCTAGGACAGCTCGAAGTATTCTGAGAACTGATTGGTTTTCGGTTTCCACAATACATACATTAAGCCAATGTATATAATTTTCGCATTAATGTAAAAAACAACATTAAGTTTTGGAAGCATTAAATTTGAAGCGATTTTTTATTTCCCATTGGACAATGTGGTTAAGATCATAATTTAATGATCTTGCCAAACGTTGCTGTTACAATTCCATAATAAAAGAGTCAGAGAAGAAACAGAGCCCTGTGGGACTCCAGCATACACTTTTTGAATCAGAATTGAATTCGTCCAACATAACTGTTATTGAGCATTACATTACATTACATTTACATCTACTCCGAGGAACTTATGGGCACTGGCTTCTGACTACTGTGGCCATCAGCTCACACAAGACACACAAGACGATATTGATACAAGACAGAAGAAAGGGGTAACAGAAAACAGAAATTGAAAAGGTAATTACTAATCTAAATGGTTAAATGCACATATTTTCGATATTTCCTTAGCAGCATTAATGGCTAAAACACAATCACGCTTTAGCTACGGTTTCGCCTGACGTTTACAAGTTCAACCATAGGAAATCAAAACATTTTATAACAATGTCGCTTTGGCTTTGATGTTACATTTGGTTCGTGTACAAGATAAGGTAACGTGACTCAAACGTACAGCTGAAGTATAAACTGTTTGAACTTTAGCTCGCTTTGACAGAAAAAAGCAAAAACAAAAACTGAAAGTTGGAAAATGTCATTCAAAGCGGACACAAAACGTGTGAAATGTAACGTGACGAAGTCGTGATTGTGTTTTAGCCATAAGCGCAATGATCTTGCTTTCGATAAAACGATGATAAGGTTGGTTCCACTTTTTGCTTAGATATAACAGAAGAGCACCAGTGGACCTATTGCTACGAAAACCGTACTGCCGATCATTAAGAAGCTTTCGATCTTCAAGATATTTCGAGATATTTTTTAAGCTGCAAGTTAATCAGGTGGGACCTGCGGAATTTTCTCATGGAACGTCAGAACGCTTTATAGAGCTCGAGCTGCACAACAGCTAGCTGATGTCCTGCACTTCAGGAAGTGAGATGGCCAGGGAATGGTGTTTTGCAGAAAAAAGAATACGACATATATTTTAGCGGTCACTCAAAACACCATGTGCTCGGGGTAGGCTTCCTAGTCAGCCAAAAAATGAAGCCTACCGTCATCGGCTTTAACGCAATAAATGAAAGGCTATGCACCCTTCGCGTGCGAGGCAAATTCAATAACATCAGCCTCATAAACGTTCACGCACCTACTGAGGAGTCCGAAGAAGAAGAAAAAGATTCCTACTACGAACTTGTAGAGAGGACCCTCAATGCCTGCCAAAGGTATGACGTTCAAGTCATCCTTGGTGAATTCAACGCAAAATTACGTAGGGAGCCAGTATTCAGGCAGTACATAGGAACCCATAGTTTGCATGAGAACACTAATGACAACGGACTACGAGTCATAGAAATGGCAGCATCAACAAAATTGGTCGTTGCAAGTACCAGCCTCCCGCGTAAGGATATCCACAAAGTCACTTGGGTATCGGCTGATGGATTCACTCGTAACCAAATTGACCACGTGTTGATAGATCGCCGCCACTACTCGAGCCTGAGGACAATACGAACGTATCTAGGTGCCCACATCGACTCGGACCACTATCTCGTTGGTATGGTGTTCCGAGGGCGAATTGCTATGCGAAGAAGTATTGCATCCGCTGGTCAGGCTCGAATCAGCACGGCTGCCCTACGCGATGAATGCAAAAGCAACCAATACAGTCGGGCACTAAGGCTCGCCCTCGGAGAGCTCGATAAGGGAAGAGTAAGTCCTGGGGACAGAATGCCGGGCGTAGAGGCAAAATGGTCACGCCTTAAGAACAAAGTCATTAGTACTGCTGATACCATCTTAGGCAGTAGTCGCAGAGATCGGAGCGACTGGTTTGATGATGAATGCAAACTAGCGTCTGAACGTAAGAATGCTGCATACCGAGCAATGCAACAGTCTCATAGAACGCGGGCACGCGAAGATGAATATAAAGAGCTCAGAAGAATAGAAAAAAGACTTCACAGACGAAAAAAGGCAGCCTGGGAAAAAAACATTGTCTGTGAAATGGAAAGAAATAGAGAGCGAGGTCCGCACCAGGCGCGGAAGTTCTACCAATCCGTCAGAAACATGTCGCAATACACACCACGCTGTACATATTGTAAAGACGGAGAGGGTAATCTGATCACCGATCCTGAAGGCATTCTGGAGCGATGGGAAGTGTACTTTAATGAACTGCTGAACGGTCAGCTCAAGGAAGAAATGGAGACTCCAACATTTCAAGAAGAAGATCTCATGCTGGAGCCACCAAGCATTGAGGAGATAAAACAGGCGATTAATCGGCTCAAAAATAATAAGGCCTCAGGAGCCGATGGTATACCTGTCGAGCTGATCAAACATGGAGGGCCAACACTACATCAAGCAATTCATGAAATCATAGTACACCAATGGGAACACGAAGAGATGCCAGAAGACTGGCGAAAAGGCATCATATGTCCCATACATAAGAAGGGAGATATCACAAAATGCAACAACTATAGGGGTATAACATTGTTGAGTACATCCTATAAGATATTCTCCTCTATCCTGCAAGAACGGATAGCCCCATACGCTAATACCATAATTGGCAAATATCAATGTGGTTTTATACCAGGCAAATCAACAATTGATCAGATCTTTACCCTTAGGCAGGTGATGGAAAAAAGTCTGGAATTTAATATCCCAACATACCATCTTTTTATAGACTTTAAAGCCGCCTACGATAGCATAGCCAGGGTAGACCTTTATAAGGCCATGAGAGAATTCGGCATCCAAGCCAAGTAAAAGTAGCCGGTTTGCTATCCAGACCAATCAACATCTTTAACCTGGCGTTGCAGAAAGCAATCCGTGACTCTGGCACGTCAACAAAAGGGACTATCGTCACCAAGTCCAGCCAGATACTAGCTTACGCAGACGACATCGACATCATCGGCAGAAGCCAACAAGCTGTACAAGACTCCTTTACCCAGGTCGAGCAAGCGGCAAAATACCTGGGGCTGCACATAAATGAAGGGAAGACTAAGTACATGGCGGCAACGTCTGCGAGAAATGTTGGTACAACCATCAGGGTAGCGGAGCACGAACTTGAAGTAGTGCAGTCCTTTAACTATTTTTGGGTCAAAAGTAGCAGCCGATAACAATATGGAGGAAGAAATACGAGGGCGGCTGCTGAAATCCAACAAAACCTACTATAGTCTTTTACGGTTCTTTAAATCCAGAAACCTTAATATAAAAACCAAACTGCTGCTGTACAAGACTATGGTCTTACCAGTACTCACATACGGATCCGAGACTTGGGTGCTTACAAAAAGGCACTCTGATCTCTTATCCGCGTTCGAGAGAAAAGTCTTACGGAGAATTGTTGGCCCCGTGTGTGAGGAAGGAGGATTCCGGAGAAGATACAATCATGAATTGTATGAAATCTATCTCGAAGCAGATGTTGTTGAAAAAATAAAGCTCGGTAGACTCCGGTGGGCTGGACACTTAGCTCGCATGAGCGAAAAGGAATCAACTCGAAAAGTCTTTTATCTTTATGGTAGAAGACAACGTGGCAGACCTTGCTTACGTTGGAAGGTAGGCGTAGACCAGGACGCCCGAAGCCTTGGGGTGCGCAATTGGATGGCGTCGGACAGCAATCGGGATGTATGGAAGAATTTGTTGAAGGAGGCCCGGACCGGATCCCGGTTGTTGCGCCGATGATGATGATGAAGTTAATCAGGTTAATCAGCGAATCAAAAGGGAAGGAATTGGTTGATAATTTGAGGTTAGGCTGGGCTAGGCAAATGCTGTTTTCTATCCATTTGAAAAAAAAAACCAGGAGTGTTAGGATTGCACAGTTGATTCTTATATGTGAAGTTAATTTTTAATTAAATTCTAAGAGAATGAGTCACTATTTCATTAACAACTAATAACTCAATAATCTTTTGCATATTAATATTGAGAAGTTATGAAGCCCTGTAAATATACTTGAATTTTATACGGTGAGTTTTATTTTGTGTTGGTTTACTCTAAATTTAATATTATCTTTTAATATGTTTCCGAGAATTTTTGTTCTCGTTAAGATTTTCTATCAATTACTTGTTAAATAATTTTTAGTAACGAAATAAAGTCAAAATAATATTGTTAATTTAGAAACAAAATCGAAATCCTTTAGTCGCAATTTCCAAAAATATCTCCATTCAAAACATCGATCCGAGTATAAAAAATTGTTTTTTTCATATCCTCATCAAGGATTTTCATTTTTTTTTCTCTTTAGATTACATGGAGTAAAGAAATCAAATAGCGTAATATATTATAAACTCAACAAATATCAATTCACGGCTAAATAAATATGAACAAAAGTGAATTTTCAAATTCTGCAAACAAATCCTAATGCATGCACCAATTATTACTCCACTATCTCTCCCCTAACTAATGTCCACGAAGGACATCAAGTTGCAAATAAAAAAAACTGTGGATCCAACCCATTCCAACTGGAACTGTCGTCCATTGTCAATATGGTCATTATGTATATTTAGAGAATATTACCAACCTATGGGACAGGCTAAACATTTAATGAAAATACCCACTGGGGACATACTGTTAGATTATATTGTTGGCTATTTCTTTCTTTTTTTTATTCTTATTTCCTTGCCTTTGTTTTCACTCGCTTGAGTTGCTTTTATAGGAAATACGATACGATTTTAATTGAAATCCTATCCTTGGGTCATTTGCCCAGATATCGGATTGTCCTGTCAATTCACACCCTTATTTGGTGGGAATTGATGGGGCGCGGATGAAATCGTTAAAACCCATATTGTTATCATTAGTTTTAATGTCATTTAGATACTTAAAGAAAATATATACACGGAGATGGATGTCAGGTCAATCTGTGCTCGGGTGTATAGATACATTCAACGAAATAAAAATAATAAAAACTTAGAACGTTTCAGCAGCCAGTAAATTAAAGAAAAACAAGTCTGAGTGTATTTTCGATGGTTTTTTGTATCAGTGAGGTGGGAAATTGGTTTTAATTTTTTCAATTTCATTGTGCAAACATTTTGATGCGATTTTTTACTTTGGCAATAATAAATTAAAAATAACATTTTGCATGGAATTTCATGAAATGTAGATAAACATGAGATTTTATGTAAAATAAACGAAATTATGGAAATATGCAGTGTCGAAAAATTTTCGAAATTATTATTGTTTTTTATTCAAATAGTTTTTAATATTTTTTTTTGTATTAAGGATTCATTATTCAAATTGAATTTTATTTCAATAAAAATATTGTTATGGTATGACTAGATACAGCAAAATCTTTTTATGAATTATTTATAAATAAACCTAAAGCGATAAAACGCCATACAAAACAAATAGGATGTGTTTAATTTTTAAACACTGTAAATTCTGAATTTAAAAACGAAGTAACCAAGTTTTTTGAATTTACAATTTAATGTATTTATAGACATGACAGGTTACCGTCTATCAAAAATTATTCGAAAAAAGAGTTTTTAACATTGTTTACATACAAGCCAATAAAAAATGTGTTTTATTTCAACCTATATAAAATTAAAAAAAAAAATTAATAACAGCTGCTTTAGTTGAAGAAAATAAAAGGCACGACTGGGTCGCACGTACTTGCTGTTATGTGCTAATCCTTTTTAAGTGCAGGCGTCTTTTTGACAAAGATTTTATTTTAATATTTTTTGTATGACGTGCAACTTCCTTAGAATCGTTTTGGGGTGAAGCTCGAACGAACATGCGTCACGACAAAGGGATAGACACATAAATATATAGGATTGTTAGCTTTTGCAGTTTTTTAGTGTAGTATTATCTTTCCACTTGCTGCTTACTGTTTATAATATAATTTGCTAATAGGTAAAGGGACCTTTATACGTCCCAATATGGGACCAATGGAATTTATAAAGGATTTAGGTACCTATAATAAGGTTGGAAGGAAGGTAGGTACTAAAATTAAGATACGTGTTCCAACTACTGTTAAGCCAGTAGGTATAGAGACAATATTAAAAGTTAACACAGTGGTTTTGTTTATTTATAGGAAGGTGTAAACTTTTGTTTTCTCGATTGAAATTTTTGCATTCAGTAGTAATCGAATAGTTTTTTTATTTGTTAGTTGTTTTTGTGTGTTTTGTGTGCTTTTATGATGATGAAAAATACTTTAAAATACGTAAGTATGTATGTAATGTAGGTTGTCACTTTCTTTTATTTGACTAATGGCTTGGCTAGGGCTTAGCCGAGCAATATGAAATAAAATGTTGGGGAAAAAAATTTATGAATTCAAAAAAACACTACTCATAACGTTTTTTGGAAAAAAATGTTGAAAGCCATCTTATTTCTTTTGCTGTTTTCTATTTTATGAATTTTTCATTTCAAAATCGTTCGACCAGTTTTTTCAAAAAAATGTTTTTTTTGAAAAACTTTTCGAAAACATATTTTAAAATTTTTTTTAGTATGTCAATTTTAAGAAATCTATAGTTTATACTAGGAGAAAAATTTAAAAAAAAATCTATAGATCCGTTTTCAAAGTATTCAAAAAACAAAATATTTTTTTAAAAAAATTATTAAAATTTAAAAAAAAATGTTTTTGAAAATTTTGATAAGCAATATTATTTAAATTATAAAACACTACATATTTTGAAAATTTCATCAAAATCCGTCAATTAGTTAACGAGAAAGTCTGATTTTAAAAAACCGGTCATATGGGAGGTACCGTTATAAAACTTTTTCTGAAAAATCCATTAAAATTAAAAGATAGATTTTGCACAGAAAACATCATTCTGAAAGTTTAATCAAAATCGTAGGAGCCGTTTTCGAGAAAAATAAGTTTTTTAATAAAAGTTATATGGCAGGTACCGTTAGTTTTGGAGCTAGAATGCCAATTCCAAAAACCGTCGGGTAGAGCACTCTAAAAATACTATATACCAAGTTTGAATCAAATCGGCCCAACCGCTTAGGCTGTAGATATCGATACCGACAGACAAAAAGACAGACAGACAGACAGACAGACAGACAGACGGACGGAATTTCCGGACCCACTTTTTTTGACTTCTCTATCATCGTAATATCATGTTTGATTGTTAGAATTTTTTTTTTTTTACGAATGCATAACTTGCCTTATAGTCCCTATAATCGCAAGTAAAAAATACTTGCTCTTATGTACCTAATCACACTGAAAAGCAAGATCTTTAAGAAACAAGTAACATTTACGTTGAAAATAACACAGTTTGAACTTATAAAAAGTATAAAAACCATAACACTTAACGGTTTTTTAGTAAAAATTAAGTACGCCATCACACGTCTTAAATAACGAAGAATTTATTAAAAAAAAGTATTTCGAAAATTGTAGGACCGGTTTTGATAAAATCCTGTTTTTTATTTGAAATTTGTGTATGCAGTTTTTTAGAATTTATTAATATACATGTGCATATAAAATTTAAAATATTTTTTTTGATTAGTTTTAAAAATATTGACTTTTCAAAAAAAAAAATTCAAAAATTAATTTTAATTAGAAAAAAAAAGTTATTCAAAGTTTTGATACGCAAAATTAATTAGATTACCTAGATCTTAACAAATATAAAATTTGATAGAAATCCAGAGAGCCGTAACCGAGAAAGCCCAAAATTAAAAAAAAAAATTGTTATATTAAAGGTACTGTTAATAGACTTTTGCCGGAAATTTTGTTCTAAACAAATGATAGACAATACTAGCAAAAAAATTCTCGAAAATGTTCATCAAAATCGTTGGAGCCGTTTTCGAGAAAAATAAGCTTTTCCTAAACGGTCGTATGGCAAGTACCGTTATTTTTAGGCCTAAAAATAAAATTTAAATTTCCCCCCTGGGGAGTGCCAAAATAATCCTACACACCGAGTTTGAAGATTATCGGTTTAGCCGTTTAGGCTGCAGCTCGTTATACATACAGACAGACAGACAGACAGACAGACAGACATTTTTCTCGATCACTTTTTTAGACTTCTCTATTATCGTAATGTCATGTTTGATTGTTATTTCAATGTTTTTTAATATTCACGATTATATTCCCTATAATCGCAAGTAAAACGCCGGAAAATTCTCTGTTATTTGTTTCAAATCGAAAGTATGTAGATGTATATACGTTTATATATTTATTCATATAATCCTACTTATTTATAAATGTGAATGTCTGTATGTCTGTATGTTTGTTCCCCTATATCGTCTCAACGGCTTAACGGATTTGGATAAAATTTGATAGGTAGACAGTTAATGTGCAAAATTGAAACAAAAAGTACTTTTCATCCCAAAAAAAAATACACGGTTCCTGTGGGAGAGGCTTAAATTCTAAATACTGCATTTCTGGAGGTTTGTTTGCTATTATTTCATGCCTTAACGCCTTACGAATTTGTGATGTGTGCAAGACGGAAGAGTTACAGGATTCACTATACTATAAAGAGATATAGAGGTATAGAGTCCTTTCATATCCTACCATATTTTCCTAACGCCCAGCTGTGTTTCTGTGTTTAACTTACATTATAAGGGAAGCTAAAACACTTTTGCGCGGGCTCATTATAAAAAAAATACATAGATATAGAGATATAGAGATATTGATATACAGAGATATAGAGATAGCGAGTCATAGAAACATAGAGATATATAGATAAGTTAATGCAGCAAATATTTATCGCTCTATCTAGCAAATGCAGCGAATATTTAATTTCATCATTCCCACGACTTCCACGAATGATGCAGCGCAATATAATAAAATGCTGACGATATGTCTAGCAAATGGATAAATACCATGAAAGCAACACCAAGCGCATTCCTGCACGTACGCTGGCGGCTCCCGTAGGCTAAGTTAGTTTGTAAGAATTATATTGTTGTTAGTTCAGTTTCAATCAAGCATTAAAAGAATAAAGAGCTATAAGCTCCTAAAAAAATATTTTTTATATTAAATCGGCACTTACAAATTTATTTGATACAGAGATATAGAGATATAGAGATATAGAAGTATAAAGATAAGGAGATAAGAAGATACAGATTTAGACAAAAAAACACCATTTCTGCGGGAGAACTCTGAGATAATTTCTTTGTTGAGTTTTGATTTAAATAAAACAAATAATTTGATCTGAATTCCTCGCTGACGAAATCGCGGGTAGAAGCTAGTATAAATATATGAATATAGATCGCAAAATAACATTACTTTACATCTGTTTTACGATTTTTGCAGAGCATAATTATTGTTGTAGCATACATTCTATTTCACGTTATCAGTTGTAATGGATAATTCGTTACTTTCTTAGTAGCGTTTTAGTGAATTGACAAAAGTGGGCCAAATGGAAAGTTTAAATTTTGAAATAATAAGCTTTAAATTAAGAAAAAATATATGTTCTTAAGATTCATAAATTGACAAATTTACAAAGTAAATCCACGAATTCGTCCAAAAATTTAAACGATTGTGCAAGGATCTTTTAGTCACTGCGCTGGTCTTATTTCCAAAAAAGTTAAGAAATTAAGCCAAAAAGTTTATATTTTTTGGCGGAATTTCCATTTTCACTTTTTGGCTTTTTGACTGAAATTACGGTGTAATTTTCATACATTTTGGCGAGTTTTCCTTAAATATTTAGGGCGTTTTTTCTTAAATTTTACGCCCAAATTTGTTGGGCTTTTTTTCCAAAAAACTTTTGCGCGTAATTTCCTATGGCGTAATTTCAGGGAGCCGATAGAATGTATGATATTTTTATTAACATGCTTTTTGAAAAGGCTTACATGAGTATTGGAGCCTTGGTCTTCTTGCCAAGCCCTACATTCAAAAAGACAATGGTATTGAAAAAAATATAAACTCTAGACACACATTTACCAATTTCCTCACAAAGTTGTAATTATGACTTTAAAACTTAATTCAATAAATCTTTGTCTTACTTTGAAAACTTATTTTAAAAGACTTCAAGATTTCATCAGCGTGAATAAATAGATCGGAGTAGTAAATACTACTACCCACATCATTTATGGCTAGCACAAATAGGAGTGGGTTTAGATGGCGATATTTCGAAGGAGCTAGCAGTCAAAAGTGCCTTAAATTAAGGCTTATCAAAAACTAGAATACGGGCCATTGTGATCATAAAAAAATACATAGACATGGAAACCCAAACCGACTATACTGTACGGCACTTAAATTTTAACACGGTGGCATTAACATACTTTCCTTCAAGAGAAGGAAGTAAAACCAGTTCATAAACGAAAATCAAATCTCGGTCAATTCAGACGGTTCATAAACGGAAGCAGGGGTAGGGTCTGGCATCTTCTCGGTAAACCCACCAATAAATAAATCTTTAAAGCTACCAAACTTAAGAAGTGTTTTTTTCAGGCAGAAATGCTCGCAGTAGGCGAAGCTGCAAAGCACCTTTTATCGTTTACCCTGGAGAACCAAAAATATTGATATTTTCATAGACAGCCAGGCAACAATCAAGGCCATATATACAATCGTCTCCAAGTCCAAACTGATTGACCGCTGTCGCAATTAGCTGCGGCAAATCAGTGAAATAAACCCTTTTACAATCCGAGGGGTCCCCAGGCATTGACATTCACGGAAATGAAAGGGCTGATGAACTGGCCAAAAACGGTTCATCTATGGAACCAATCCAAACCTTACTTAAGCCACTGGAAAATAAGAAAAAAAAATTCGCGAGGATTTCCTCAAAGCTGAAAACGACAGATGGTCAAAACTCACCAATTGTCGGGTCTCAGAAGTCTCTGGCCAAACATCTCAAAGAAAAATACAGAAAACATTGAAAACCTAGGTAGACCTCAACTGTGCCTTTTGTTTGGCATCCTTACCGGTCACAATTCAATAGGGGCCCACATGAGTAGAATGGGCATTAGCACATCAGACTTATGCAGAGTTTGTCAAGACGTTGATGCAGAAGAGGGCTCATATCACTTCCCTTGTGAAAACAGCCCTCGGAGAATACTTCTTCGACGAACTGGACGATGTTTCTAAAAAAAATACAATTAAAAACATTCTGAAATTCATCAAAATCTCAAAACGGTTTAAGGAGGCACCCCATAACTAATTCTCCCCCAAATTCCGCACCTTGTTGTTGTGGCCCAACAGGCAGCAGTAGGATATAAAACAAGATGTTTTAATGATAGGGCTGGCCAAGTAAGCGACACACGCGGCTCCGACACGTCGTTATCGCTGGTGCATGGCTCTGACAAGGCAAAGAGCTGATACACATCACACATTGTTCCTCCTACTCCTGGGAATCGCAATGGATCCTTGAGAGCTGAGTGAGATATTTCAACTACCTACAACTAACTACAATCATCACCCCATCCAAACTAACTTAACCTAACCTAAGTCTCTAGGTGTGGAAGCTGAGCGTGATACCTTGTATGGTTTGGTAATTTAGAAAACATCGATGTTCTGTCCAAAAAGTATATTAACACATGTGTGTTTCTAAAAGCCATTACTTTTTATATCCGGTGCCCTTTAATTTTGAATAAAACCAATCTATTGAATAAAAATGATTAATTCGATATTAAAATTTGTTCTTACTTTCGATTATGCGATAACTTATATCACAAAACTGCCAGACTTAAAATCTGATAAAACTTAAAACATAAACAGTTTTCATCATCACCCCTACAGAATATTCTTCCATCAATGTTCACAATTCAAAACTTAAACGCATAAAGAAAAAAGCAAAAAAAAAAAAGAGATTCAAGGAATAAGGAATATATTGAAAAATCAATATTCCACTTGAGTTAAGATTTATAATTCCCCAGATGGGCATAAAATTCTCAATTCTCGCACAAAAATACTTGATTGTCTTTTTGTCTGTCGTTTTTGTTGGAACATTGATTTGATTCAGATATTTCATAGTCCTCCGCTCTCTATACAGGGCGGTCAGAATTATATTCATATTTATATATTCATTGGTGCAGACTTCTACAATAAGATACAATATCTTGTTATATGGAATAAACTTAATTATTTAATTTATTTGACAGTTATGAGTTATAACAATTAAAGAAGTTCTATCTGAGTAAAATGTGAATGTGTAAAAATGTAAAATTAAGGAGTTTGCCTTTTTTGAACTCAAAATGAAAACACATATTTCTTCTTGCTATATTCCTTAATGTAGGTACTATCTCAACTATGATCATAATGCCCTTACTTTATCAACCTGTGATTTTCACTGTTTTGACCGAAAAAATGAGAACAACAATAACTTACATTAACAATACTTCCTCCATTATTTTTTTTTCTTTTAAGCGTTTTTTGTGGACCACCCAAAAGACTCATTTTGTTTTAACATTCGCAAAATGAAGCTGAATGCAGATCGGAACTACTCCTCCTTCATTATTGATGTAAAGCGTAATAATGATATTTTTAAATTATTAAATAATGAGAAATTGTGGACGGTAAACTCAATAGTTCACCCTTTTCGGAAGCGACCTACTGTAGCCAAAAAGAGGTCAAATGTACGAAATACTCAATGAGTTATTTCTCAATGTTCTACCAAAATATTGGGGGATTGAAGACAAAACTTGCTTGGGTTTAACTATGATGCAATACTTTTTACTGAAACATGGTTAGATAAGTCTATTTTGGACAATGAAATACTATGTAGTTAGTATCAAATATTTCGGTCAGATCGGTCTTCCTTAACTAGCAGTAAAAATCTGGTGGTGGAGTTCTAATTGCCATTAGAAATTGCTACAACTGTAAAATTGTCTCTATGCGTAGAAGTGGTATGTGTTATAACTCTCCTCAAAACTTTCCGACTTTTTGTAGTCTGAGTCTACATTCCACCAAAAATGCATTGTGAACTTTACGATCAATGTGTTATAAACATTAAGTACATCGTTTCCCTGATGAATCCCAAGGATCGGTTACAACTTGTTGGTGATTTTAATTTACCAGACATTGAATGGGACGTTCTTCAAGAAGATGACAAATTTTTGTCACCTACATCGTTGACATCAGAAACGAGTTTTTTCTTTTGTGGACTCAATGTGCTCTTTAGCCTTAAATCAAGTTAACCCGTTTAAAAATGAAAGAGGTAATTTTCTCGACCTCGTGTTTACGGATGATGTTAATGGCTTAACGGTGCAAAGATCATGCCCTTTATTGGATGATGTCAGATTTCACCTTTGCTTTGAAGTTTTAATGGAAATGCCGACCTCCGTTTGTGCTAGTCAATACGATCATGGCTATGAATTTGACTTCAAGAAAACTAATTTTGAAAAACTCAACATGGAACTTTCTCAATTTCACTGGGATAGTGTCTTTTTTAATATGGATGATGATACTTTCTATGAAATATTGTACAACAGCTTTTTGAAAACAATACCTGTTCGCCGCATCAAAATTGTTGATAATTGTGTTCCTTGGCTCACACCTTTCCTTAAAAGGCTTAAAAACAAAAAAAAAAAAAACAAACTCCACAACAAGCTAAAATTCAAGTTTACAGTTTCCACTGCTCAAGAGTTCAGCAGAATAAGAAGAGAATTCCAAGTCCAATCAAGGGCTGCATATAAAAACTACATAATATCTATGAAAGCTAACCTATTACGGAATCCTTCATCTTTTTGGAAATTTGTTAAAAATAAGGCAAAAATAGCTGAATTCCCGTCCTATATGAATTTGGATCAAATGTCTTCAAATGATAGGGTAATGATCTGTGATATGTTTGCAGAAATGTTTAAAGCCATCTAAAAATGTAATAATGGGTTGACTGGGCTGCATCAAATTACCTCTAACATGAGCATTACAAATGACTTGCCATTTATTCAAGAAAACGATGTGACAAGTGCAATAAAGAAGCTAACATATTCATTTTCTACTGGACCTGATAATGTTCCTTCCTGTGTTTTAATAAACTGCTGTCATTCCTTGGCTAGTGCTTTATGTTATTTGTTTAACCTACCTTTGTCGTCTTCCGTTTTCCCGCATGCTTGGAAGTCTTCATTTATAATTCCACTTCTTAAATCAGGAAGCCGATGCAACATGCGTGACTACCGAGGTATAGCAAAACTCAGCGTTATTCCCAAGATATGGAATCTATAATAGTCCATGAGTTGATACATGGTGTAAAATCGCATCTATTGGACAGACAGCATGGATTCGTCTAGGGCAAATCTACCATTACAAATCTGTTGCAAATTACATCATGCATAACAAAAGGATTCATTATTGGTCATCAAACGGATGTAATATACACTGACTTCTCCAAAGCCTTCGATCAATTTAATCACCAGCTGCTTGTTAGAAAACTTTCACTTTTCGGCTGGTCCCCAAAACTTGTGCAATGGATTGCAAGATATTTATCACCTCGTACTCAATATGTTAAGTTCAAGTCTCGTTTATCCAACGCAATAGATGTCAAGTCTGGCGTGCCTCAAGGAAGCCACCTGGGACCACTGTTATTCGTAATTTTTATAAATGATTTACCCTCTGTGATAAAATACTGTGATATACATCTCTATGCTGATGATGCGAAAAATTCATATTCATATAAAAATAATGCTGATTACCTTCAACTGCAATCTGATATTGATCATTTGCCAGAATGGTGTAATAAGAATGATCTCACACTGAACTCTAAGAAATGCAAAGTAATGACCTTCGCTAGAGTTAAAAATGTTTTCTTTAATGAATACTCTATAAATAATTCAGAACTCGAAAGTGTTAATTAATTTAAAGACTTGGGAGTAATATTTGATTCAAAATTAGACTTCAGAATGCACATCGACTCTATAACTGCAAAAGCTTCTGTTCGTCTAGGAATGATTAAACGATGGTCAAAAGAATTCAACGACCCTTATGTGACAAAGAGCCTGTTTGTTGGACTGGTTTGTTCGATCTTGGAATATGGTTGCCAAGTTTGGTGCCCATATTACTCCTGTCACATTGCCCGCATTGAATCCATTAAAAACAGTTTCTATTATTTGCTCTTCCTCATCTTTACTGTGATAATCATCGCCATCTTCCACCATATCGTTCGCGACTTGTACTGATTGGTCTTAATACGCTCGAGGATAGGAGGTCATCACTCAATGCTGCATTCATATATAATCTTTTAAACAGTGATATAAATTCTCCTCATATTTGCTTTCCTTAATAAAAATAAATGTGCCATTCCGTCCAAGTCAAAATTATAAAATTTTGCGAACACATGAAACTACTTAAAACTACTTAAATAATGAACCGTTCTCTCTCTCTTATGTAAACAGTTCTAAATTAAAATAAATTTATTGGCGCGACAGCTCCTTAAGGAGCCAAGGCCTAGTGACTTATACTCTCAGCCATTCCTGTGTGTGTGTTGTTAATTTGCAAGAATGGAAGGGACCTACAATTTATCGCCGAGTCCGAACGGCTAGATGAGATTCACTTTTTCGAGACAAATTTTACTCTTGGAGGTTTTGTCAGTTCCTCGCAAGAGGCAGTACCCCAGAAAAAAAGGTGGCTATGAGCTGGATTTGAACCCAGGCTTATTCGCTTAGCAGTCCGACACACTAACCACTAAGCCACGGGGCACTACTGTAAACAGTTCAATAATTATAATTCCTTCGTAGATTTTAATCTTACTTCATTGAAATTTAAACAAATTATACTTTTATTCAATTTAAATCATCACTAATTATGTAAATGTATAATCCAAATAACTGTGATCAATTATGTATCTTTAGTTATAGTCAATTAAAATAAATAAATAAATAACAAAAACACCCTGTACTTTATATGCCAATATCCAATCCACTTGAACTCGCGTCCTTAACACTGTTTTGAAATTCAAAATGACGAATTGAAAGAAATAAAAGCGAACAAATAAACACATTCCCTGCATAAAAAAAAAAAAAAAAAAAAAAAAACATACTAAAGATACCCAATAAACAAACTTAAAAGAACGTCTACATGCTTTTCATGGATTTTTTTTTTCTATATTCACACACTGAAACAGCAATAATTCATTCAGGGCGTTTGGAGCTCCCCCTCATATAGTGAATCCATTGAAAGGATACAGAGTCGTATTTTATATTTTATTGCGATAACAACCTTTTTCCAGAAAATAAAGAGCAACATCAAACTTGCATACAAAAATAAGGATCAAGAATCCGCAGTATCCGCATTAAAAATAGGTCTGCCTGTTTCTAAAGGGAAAAATAAGTTTGCTTTAGTTAACCATCCATTGTGTATCATGTTGCCGTGTTTTGATTTTATTTTACTCAAACTTACCAAATAATTCTTTAAAGTTACTACTTATGGTACAAATTATTATGTATGCAAACCGGAAACAGCTTAGAAATAATATATGTAGCGTGAGAGTGAGGGTGAATCATCTGTGAATTCCATTTTTGTATCAACCCTTTCTTCTTTGTCAAAAATATACACATTTTGAATGTGTAAAACTTTTGAAATATTTCCCAATCTCCAGAAAATGCTAGTCGAAAAATTTGGCCCATAAAAGAACAATTTGTCAGCTCTGTAGGAGACTCAAAATCATGAACATCTGATACAGTCTCTGCTTCTGTGGAAGGTATTATCAGAATATAATTCGAAAGGGTTCACAAAATAACCAATATTAAAGATTGCTACCGGATGTATCTTCCCAAAGAAAAAGACATAAATATAAAGATAGAGACCTATCAAGGGGGAGATGAAATAAGTTCTTAGAAATTTGAAAGTTCAATGGCAGTTATTTCACACGAAGTTACTTCGGGAAATTCTTTGATGTTATTTTGAGAATTTATTTTATTACTTCAATTAGGAATTTTCAGGAAATTGATTCCAAATTCTATAGAATAATGTGTCTATACAAATTATACAAATTATTTTGTAATATTTTTGAGTCGTATTTTACTGGTTCACTAGTTTGAGGTTCTTAATTTTATCTAATCATATCTGCAATGAGAGTTATAAATAATCTATTATTGATCACACTAACTTTTAAAACGGTCTTATATACTGGGCATAATAAAAAGCTTAAGCATTAAAAAAGTGTGGGAACATTTTGGGAGTTTTTTCAAAGGACTTGTTTTAGTTTTAAGCCCGTTTTATACTGATGATTAAAATTATTATTATTTCCTTAACACAGCAAAGATTATCTCGTCAATTTCAGTGGGATCATCTTGTCTTTTGATGATGTTTCTGTAAAATATAAGCTCCACATCAACTTTTTTGTCGACGGCCTGTATTTTTGTCTTGCTCACAGGGCACATGTTGGCAGTTATTTCACTCTATATCTTCATGAGCAAAGCTTTTAGCAGTTCTTAAAACGGTTTGCCACACTCCAACATCAGACCTTCATCTTTATTCTTCCTTTAAACTAAAGAAGGTTCCTACTTTGGTAACTATAAATCGGTATGTTAGCTTGAATTTAAATTGGCAAGACTTTGCTGGCTTATATAACATTCAGTACACGTAGGTGCCAATTTCTCTGAGCGATAGTGATGCAATCGCAATGAAACTGGAGAATCTCAACGTAGATAACTGACTAAGTGAACTGAATAATCGAATGCCGAAAAGCAGATCAATCAATAATAAGCTCGGGGACATTTTTGCAAGGAGGTCTGTCAGTAGAGATACGCCATAAGGTAGATTGTAAGACAGCGTTACTTGGACACATCCGGATTATGGCTTAGTTCCACGGTGAGCCCACTCACAATTGGAGTCCATTGAGTATAACCAGTGACATAGTGCACCATAGTGGTTTGGTGCACTATGTCACTGGTTAGTAGTGATTTTATATACATGTCATGACAGATATTACCCCTTGCTGAGGAGCAAAACCTATCACCACCTCGTTCAATGCTTTAGACCCACTCAAACCACATACACCGGACATACATATAGGGTGAGGGGATTTAAAAGCCTCTTCCTTGAGGCGTATCCAAATCATGGGCTTATCTTAACTCCGGACCTATAAGAAGGAAGTCACAAGGTAGAATTCTTACCCCACTTAATTATATTGAATAAAGTCGTTAATGAACTTTTTCAAGGTCTAGAATAAGAAGGATTCAAGGCCATTGCTCACGCTGACGACATTGCTACCACCTATTCATGAAAACATCGCCAGACATTAACAGAAATCTTACAAACTTCTCTCAATATGCTACTCAAATGGGTAGATCGATGAGGGGCCGATCAGGCCCCACAAAACTGAACTAGTCCTGTTCCCAAGTAAATACAAAACTCTGCAACCAGAAAACCATATCTTCTTTTCATCTAAAGGATTCCACTGCCCGAGTAGCATTTTGATTTGATGATTACTGTTAAAATTAATTTTTTTTTTTGATTACTGTTACACTCAAAAAAATGTATGCCGGAGCATATACAGGCCATATATGCTCATAGACAGAGACTCCGCAAGAAGCTTCAATGGATATACCCAAGGTTGTTCAACAGAGAGAACGACGAATATAGAGGCATATACCCCGAACTTCAATGCACCAACACCATGTTCGAACCAGCAAAATACTGGAGGGACTTATCCCGAGAAAGCTTCATCATGTCTTCAGGGAAAGGCAAATCATGAAATCATACTTGAATGTCAGTATGGTATCCGAGCATGACACTCCACCATCTATCCGCTTCTTGGACTTCAGTCCGACGTGACACACGGACTCAACAAGAAAAAGACGACAGTCACTTGTTTACTGGACATCGACTAATATTCAAACTGTCAAGTCTAGGACTACCTGAACACTTGGTAAGATTAATCAAAAATTTTCTAATCCATTGATCCTTTTATGTACAGGTAAACAGGTAAGAAGAAAGATGATCAGCGCTGGAGTTCCACAAGGTTCCAAGTTGGGCCCCATACTTTTCAACATTTACACAGCTGGCCAGCCTACCAACATCCCAGGGACGAAAACGAAGCTATATGCCGATGAATCCTTAACATATGCAACATCCATTTCACCAGAAGTCGCAGCCAGAAGAGTTGAAGATCACATAAGAAACTTGTGGGACTACTACATTAAATGGGGACTAAAGATAAATAGCGATAAGAGCGAGCTTATCTGCTTCAGAACCCCAACAACAGCAACAAGAGGTCGAAGAGGTTTTGCATCACGCAAAACAAAAACTGATCCCAATAAATCAGTTCATGACACAGCTCTCCAAAAATTATTTTTAGGAACTTGGAGGACCACCCAACTTGGAAATCCAGCAACTACTTCAGCAACAACTAGAGCCCAACCATCGCTACCTCAACCCCGGCACTGATTATACCAAACGTCCCACTCCTTGGCATTTGTATATATAATAGCGAACAGATGCTTGCAGACAAAGTAATACGTCTCAAAGCCATTCTTCTTTGCCAAATAAATCAAGTGGCCACTCCAGCATGAAGACGTTCCAAGTAAATGCTAACCTGATGAATTCGCCAAGACCGAAACCGAATTTTGCCACTTACTCAAATATGTTTCTTTATCATTGTAATGTCATCTTTGATTATTTTCTCACATTTTCTCATCTACATGAATGCATTACTTGCATTTAGTACCTAAAATCGCATAAAAAATCAATATAAGCAGATCCAATGTTATTTCTTGTATAATGACCATGCGAATCTGGCCTCAACTAGATTTTAATCCGTCGACTTGATAAATCTAGAACAGCCACAGCAAGTTTTTTTTTTTTTTTTTTGGTGCCGCCGCAACTGCCCTACCTAACCTAGATACTATAGATATGTGTAGGTCGACCATAGGCGATATTTCGTCTATGCCGACTGAAAATTATCGGGTTTTAGCGAAGCCACCAAAATGGTGGTGGACCTGATCTAGGGCTTCCTACCGATCCCGGTCGGGCACGGGCCTACTGAAACGGAGGCGCTCTGCTTCGCTCCCAGTGACTATGTCCCGGTCGTAGAGGAGCCGCCTATCGACTGATCTGCGGCCGACGTGGTAGATCAACGGAACCGCCGATCTATCCTGAATCAGCCCTCGACTATCAAGGTATAGAAAAGCCTCGGGCGGGATAAAACCACTCGAACGTGTGCTTTAAAAATATTCATCTTGGGGGTAGTAGGCCCCTAATCACTTTCACCCTGCTATCAAGGCGGCTGCTATAAAACAACCGTCTTGTCAGGGCAAAAGCTCCCCTAGCCCTGGCCAGAGCAGCCTCTACATGTCGATTGAAATATAGATACTGATCCAACCAGATGCCAAGGTATTTTACTACATCTTTACTCGCCAGTGGATGTCCATGTGGCCCAGCGATCACTAGCTTGCGCCAGTTCTTTCTCGTATCCCTAGAGGCCCCAGACAAAGGGGTTCTAAACAGGATAGTTTCACATTTCTGAAAGTTAATTTTCAGCTTCCAAACATTACAGTACTTTTGAATTTTATCGAAATCACGTTGCAAGAGAATTCTGATGACTTCAACTTTTGGACCTGTTCTGTACGCAACTAAATCATCGGCATACGCAATTGCATGAGGTAGACTCCCAATGAGATCGCTGGTGAAAATACTAAAGAGAATCGGCGAGTTCACCGCTCCCTGTTGCAGACCGTTTTTAATATCAAACGTTGTGGTAGATGTTACATTGCTTCTTTTGACAACAAACTTTCTACCATTAAGCATATATGACAGTGGTTTACTTATGCCCCATCTGGTTAGCTTCAGATAAAGACCTTCTAACCATACGGTGTCAAAAGCCTTCTCCAAATCAACCAGACAGGCACCCGTGCATTGATTTTTAGCTTTGTTCCATTGGACAGCAGATACTAACTTAGACGCGGCATGAATTGTGTCATGTCCCGCCTTAAAGCCGAACTGGGTGTTTGGAATTATATTTTTGTCCTCGGCCCACTTGGACAGAGCTCTATTGATAACTTTTTCGAATACCTTGCTGATACTCGGGAGAAGACTTATCGACCGGAGATTTGCCGGATTGGAATTGTCCTTTCCCTTTTTCGGGAGAGGATGTACAACAGCTGTCTTCCAACTCACTGGATAATATGCATTATTCAGCGCGTTGTTGAACAGTGTTGTGTATATGTCTATTGCTTCCTCAGGGAGATGTCGTAGTACAACATTGGGTATACCATCGATTCCTGCTGACTTCTTTTTCTTTAATGATGTTAAGACCATTTGTAGTTCGACCTTCGAGATGAGCAGGGAACTTAGCCCATTTCGCTCGGCGATGGTGACGTTTGCCAGATTGTCTTCATTGAATCTGGTAAAACCAAGATTCTCAGATCACCTTTGCGTGATGTTATTTCGAAGGTAAAAGTGATTCAGCAGAGCTCTGTTCTCCAGGTCGTGGTTGGGGCAAATGGAATCATTCACCTTATACACTTGCTGAAAAGCAGAACCCACTGTCTCAACCTTCTCCAATGGATCTTCGATCACAAAGAAGTCGTCGTCCAAGACGGTCCCCCAGATCTACTCCTGCGGTCAGAAGTATGTTTTCGTTGTCTGTCGTTCTTTGGAGCTTAAGACACGGAAGATCGTTTTGATTGTTTTTCCTGAAGATTTTATTAATCTCGGGAAACATACTTGGGTCGCTAGAGTTAACGGCTCGAATTCTGTTATCCCAATACGAGTTAATCGACAATCTCTAATTTCGCTTTATGAGCGAGTTGACATTTTTGATTGACGACTTCAGTGTCCTAATCTCCAGATCATTTCTATTAGTAAACCGCCTGTATAAGAGTTTTAATCCTGTCAGAAGGCCACTCTTGTGTCTGTGTAGTGCGTCTATTGTCGCGTTCTTGTACATTTCAGTTGCGTTATGTTCTTTGTATCGTGGGATTGTTCTGTCCATCGTTTGTTTTATGACACCATCCATCTGAAGCAGGTATCCATCGATCTCTACGTACGATAGATTCCTGTCGCAGTAGTCGCACTGGTCACTGTCGTATTCTACCGTTTGTAAACAGTTTCTTGTCTGTAAGTCCACTGAGTCCGTTGCTGTCAGTCTTGAGTCTAACAGTAGTAGATCTAGAAAAGCACCGCTCCTTGGGAACCATGGTCTATCTGTAGCAAGAAGGTCGATTTTACACTCAATATTGTGTCGAACCATCCAATGAAAAAGATGATATCCCCTTGGATTTTGGATTTGATTTCCCCAATCTTCATGTTTGGCATTCAAATCTCCGGCGATAATATAGTAATTTTCTTCTTCCGAGTGCAGACTAAGACACTCGAAAAGTTTTTCGAGCTCTGCAATAAAGTTTGCAGGTTGAGGTGCATTTTGTGCGTACACTGCGATCACATACATTCGCTTCCCATGTTGGAGAGGAATGCATATGATGCAAGCTTCTAGCAACTCGAATCTTCGCACTTCACTATTATATATGACCTTATGATCAATACCTTTCCTAAAAAGATAGCGACCCCGCCCCCACGAGTGGAGTTGGGCCGGTCCCTTCTTCCGATATTGTAATTATTATGAGTCAGTTTGTGTTTCTGGTTTAGCTTGGTTTCGCTAGCCAAAAAGACATCTGGACTGTGATCATGCAACAATTGAATCAAATTTGCTCTACGTTCGGTCCTGATTAGTGAATTTACATTCACAGCCAGGATTTTAAAGGGGTTCTCGTTTAGGGCGCCCATTATGATTTAAATTGCCCTAAGCTGCGAAGGTAAGCGTAGACACGGTCTAGTCTTTTCTCCTGCTTTCCGAGCGGTTAGGATTACAATCTTTTGAGCAAAGAATGGCAAACCAAACTTGTTGTAAATATAAACACAAAGCGCATTATATTAGACAAACATTTTAAATACAATTCTAAACTTTGCGTGTTTTGAAGTAATCAAAGCCAAACTTCCCAACTGAAAACAGATTAATTACAATGATTAGACTAATAGTGAGAAAGGTACGAACATACTCCAACGTAGGTTTTAATGTTTCCTTAATGAATGTACACGACATCTTTGATAAGTTAATTTGGACAAAGTAGCTGGATACTACTGCGAAGAAGATATGGATATTGCGATTCCGTACAGTTCTTGTCGTTCCTGTTGCCATAACGAATACATTTGAAATGATTTATAATCCAAGACTTCTATGACTTGTTTGTTGACAAAGAATGTTTATCTAATTGGAACATCATAGTCTTGTGAGCAAAGTGAAAATACTTTTCTTAACCTTTAATTACGGGTTACCTTTATTCGCAGGACAAGATTATATATCATTACGTACATGACAAAAAAAAAAAGTCATATGGGTAATTACTTAGTCGCATAGCATTGCACGTGTTACTTATTTAGTAATTTGTGCTCATCGTTCCTTATTGTAATGAGGCTGAGTGTGTGAGCTATATAGGAGTTAATAAAAAGTTCTTCTGTGCTCAGGTCTTGAAAGTAGAGGCTTAGTGATTATTAGTCAATCAAATTGAATTGAATAAATTGAACTTTGAATTTTTCACTGTTTTAACAAAAAATCTGATGTAACACAAAGAAATAAATAAATATACAAAAATAATACCTGCCTCCAGTTTTGCACTCCAAGTTGGTTGAGGTCGTCCTCCACAGTCAAGGCGAGGTCTTCCTTGACTGCGTCTACCCTCTGGGATGGAATCGAAGATCCTGCGAGTCGGAGAATTGCTGTCCATTCGCTCTAGATGACCTAGTCATCTTAAGCGTGATATGCGTATTTTTTTGACCAGGTCAATGTCGCTGTACAGCTCGTATAGTTCTTGGTTGAACCTTCTCCTCCAAAGGCCGTTAACGCAGATAGGGTCAAAAATCCTCCGAAGAATCTTACGCTCGAAACGACTAAGGATATCTTCATCCGTTTTAGATAGAGTCCATGCCTCGGCGCCATTGAGCAGGACTGGGATGATTAGGGTCTCATACAGAGTCTCCTTTGTCTTTCGAGAGAGGGCTTTGCTACTCAATTAGAAACGGCGATTGGCAAGAGTAATTCTTCGCTTTATTTCTGACGAGATGTTGTTCTCAGATGTTATAGCAGATCCGAGGTAAACAAAGTCCCTAACTACCTCATAGTTGTACCTGTCTATTGTGATGTTTTTCCAATCGGCCGGTGTTGTGTGTCACTTTATGTGGACAACAGGTACTTCGTTTTGGCCTCATTGACTGCTAGTCCCATCTTAGCCACTTCAACTTCAATGCTAGCATACGCTCCAGTGACAGCTCGACGAGTTCTGCCAATGATGTCTATGTCGTCAGCGTATGCTAGCAATTGCACAGACTTGAAAAAAAATTGTCCCACTACAATTGACTTGCGAGTTTCTTATAATTTTTATAAGTATTAAGTTGAAGAAATCGCACGATAGCGCATCACCTTGTCGGAATCCTTTTTTGACGTCAAAAGCTTCTGTGAGGTCAGTACCAACTTTGACGGAGCAGCGATAGTTCTCCATCGTCATCCTACACAGTCGGACGAGTTTTGTGAGGATGCCAAAACCAGACATAGCTCTGTATAGGACGTCTCTATAAATGCTATCGGACGCGGCCTTAAAATCGATGAAGGGTATCAATTTGGATTTCTTGGGTAGTTTCCAGGATCTGCCGTAGTAGACCACACTAATAGGGGCCAATCAGGTTGCTGCCGAATGGTTCCAGGCGTTCACATAGTACAGAGAGAGTGGGCGGTATTCAGGAGAATTCCTCTATAGTTGGCTGCTCCGGCTGCTTTAGAAAATTCGGCGGGTAGTAAAACTTCCGCACGTTGTTCCTGGTGTTCGGGTTATTCGCATTCTTACCTTTGCTGCAACAAGGTAGTGATCCGAATCGATGTTAGCTGCTCGGAAGGTGCGAACTTCCAAGATACTGGATGCGTGTCTTACATAGATCGCAACGTGATCAATCTGGTTGATGGTTCTTTGATCTGGGTGTCGCCAAGTCCCCTTGTGTATAGTGACATGTCCGTGCTGTGTGCTTGCAATGGTGACGTTATGTGCCGCTGCGAAGTCAATTAGCCTAAGTCCATTTTCAGACGTTGTGTCGTCTAGGCTATGTTTTCCGACATTCCTACCAAAGATTTCCCCTTTACCTATTTTGGCGTTAAAATCGCCTAGTACCATCTTAACGTCGTATTTAGGGCATTGCTCATAGGTTTTGTCGAGGAGCTCATAGAAGTCATCCTTGGTGGCGTCATCTTTGTCCTCTGTGGGGGCATGAGCGCATATTAGGCTAATGTTGGCGAATTTAGCCTTGATACGGATTGTCACAAGTCGCTCACTTACGTGTCGAAAGCCCAAGACTTCTTGCCTAAGTCTACCGCTTATGACGAATCCGTAATCAAATAAACGCTGTGGTCTTCTTCCACAATCATCGTAGTACACGTCACAGTTTTTCATCCTCCAGCAAACATCGTATCTACTGCCCCACTGCTGCCCATTTACAAGTGTTCATTTGTTTCAGGCAACAATGGGGTTTATGGTAAGAAAATAGCATTTTTAATACATTTTTTCTAAACTCATTTCCTTGATTTCTATCTTCTTTGCTGCTCGGCAGGTCACTCTAAATTAGATATTTATTGTTATTATCCAAAAAAAAATTATAAATCATTTCAGAATCGCCAATTTACTACCGACAAAAACGCATTATTGCTCCACTACTTCAGCAACTACAGTCCACTTTTCATTTTTCGCCATTTTCGTTACTTCTTGTACCTTTTTTTCACTATTTGTTCGCACAATTTCTAGCATAGAAATTGAAAATTCCCAAGCACTCACACTATATACTTGGCATCAGAGTATAAAAATATGGAAATGAAAAATGTGTGTGCGGTGATAAATTTTCGAGGAAAACTCTCACCCAGTCTTGGTGTGGAAAATTGCAGCACAAAAGGAAATGAACCAAGTGGCAGTACTGTGAATTCATGATGCAATTTCCCATTTCTGTGTCCGGGCGAACGACCGATATTTTTCACTTTATTCTCACTCCAGCACAATGCGCCGCTATCTGCCTAACGTATCCTTAGCTTGCGCTGGCTATAAGATACGGGCCATGGAAGCTGTGTTGCAAGTATCTCCTTGCTAGGTGCAGGTTTTTTTTGTTTTTTTTTTGTCGTTGTATAAAAGTGCTCTTGAATCCCTTCGAATAGCACGTCAATATATCAGCTAACAAATGTCCTAGTTTTACAGTTGTTGTTTTTTTTTTTTTTGTTTTTTGTCTTTACTTTGACTGGGCTGTGCATCCTCTTCTCGGCCATGGTGTGTGCAAAAACATGAGCCATGGGTTTTGTTTTGCTAGTCACATTTAGCGATGAATAATCCTCGAGGATCGATAGGAAGCTATAATTTGCCAATCTTTTGTAGGATTAGTTTGGTTCGCCGATAAAGGCCTCCTTAGTTTAGTGCTTGTTCTTTCATTGTCGAATTCTTGAACTGACTTACGTTCAGGATGAATGGATATGAGGTCAGCCATGTGAGATTATTTCTTGGAATGGTTTGTTCTAAGAGTGAAAAGCTACAGTGAGTGTACATTTTGCGGCGTGATTTTAAATTATATTTATTGGATTTATTCAAAAACTCGAGAATCATCGAACGAATATGAAAAGTTGATGGTAGAGTCGTCAGCAAAACAGTTAAGTGGATTAGAAGAAAACAGACAGAAGATCATTTATAAAAATTACGAAAAGAGTCGGAGACAGAACGGAACCCTGGGGCACACCAGTTTTTATTTTGGGAGAATCAGTTTTGAGACCATCCAATACAACTTGTATTGAACAGTACAGAAGATAGCTTTTAATCCAACAAACAAGAATATCAAAAGCACGTATTTTCGATAAGAGAGCTGCATGCCAAACTCTATCAAATGCGTGGGAATAATGAAGCATAATAATAATACTTTCACCAAAACGATGTAAAGATTTGTTCGGTGAGATATGCCATCAGATCACCAGTGGAACGCTTACTGCGAAAACTATACTGACGGTCATGGAGAAGCTTTCGGTCTTCGAGATATTCCTTAAGCTGACGGTTAATCAGTGTTTCCATGACCAGGAAGGGACGTAAGTGCTATAGGTTGGTAGGAGGAAGAGGAGGATAGGCTGGACAAATGCTGTTTTCCATCTTCTGGGGAAGATTCCAGAAGAGTAGGAGCAATGGAAAAGTTTACGCAGTGTGGAAGAACACCTCTTCAGAAGAATGGGGGTATACGTACCATCCGGGCCAGCGGATTTGTGTATATCGAGATCTTTGAGATCTTTTACTACTGTCCAATGGAATTATAAACATTTTATCAAAAACTGCAAATTGACTTTATCAATTATTCAAATTACTTATATTCCGAAATTATTTTAAAAACCGAAAGAGAGCTTACAACGAACCCGAACAAATTTTGGAAATACGTTAATGAAAAGCGGAAATGCGACGGTTATCCAGCAAAAATGATTTATCAAGATTGTGAAAGCCATTATCCAGAGACAATATCTAACATGTTTGCGGATTATTTTAAAAGTGCTTTGAAGAATTGCCTTCGCAAAGCACAAAGCATCTTAATTACATAAACTTTTCAATCTCCGAAGTTTCCATACATGATAATATTTTAAAACTTGATGAATGTTTCAGTCCCGGTCCAGATGGTGTACCGTCATATATGTTAAATAAATATGTGTCTTATCTATCTTATCCGCTATTTTTTCTTTTCAATGAATCACTTCAAAGTTCCAAATTTCCTTCTCTCTGGAAATACTCTTTTTTAACGCCAATCCATAAAAAAGGTCCAAATTTAATTATAAACTATCGTCTCTTAGCGAAATTATCCGCTATTCCTAAATTGTTTGAATCGTTGGTCTGTGACGTTCTATCTTATAATTGTTCTTCTGTTATATGTGAAAACCAACATGGTTTTGTAAAAAAAGAAATCAACAGTCACTAATTTATTGCAATTTTCCATAAAGATGCTCAGTATGCTTTGACATTTCATCATGTCTTACTAACGAGCAACGCTTGAAAATCATTGAATTTTATTACCAAATTCAGTGCCCTAGAAAAGTTGGCAGAAAATCCGCTTTTTTATCGACAAATTTTGTTCAGCGATGAGGCTCATTTCTGGTTGAATGGCTACGTAAATAAGCAAAATTGCCGCATTTGGAGTGAAGAGCAACCAGAAGCCGTTCAAGAACTGCCCATGCATTCCGAAAAATGCACTGTTTGGTGTGGTTTGTACGCTGGTGGAATCATTGGACCGTATTTTTTTCAAAGATGCTGTTGGACGCAACGTTACGGTGAATGAAATGTCAAAGCATACTGAGCATCTTTCTCTTTGACACCATGTCTGAAATCCCGCGTGATCTGTCAAATACTAATGCATGAAAATCCTAACCTCAAAAAAATCACCCGTTAGATGCTTTTGAAAAAACACTTGCAAGTAGATTGCATCTTTACAGACTTCAGTAAAGCTTTTGACAAATTTAGTAATGAAATACTTTTACACAAATTAAAAAAAAAATTGGACTTAACGACGGCTTTGTCTTATGGATTGCTTCATACCTCAAAGATAGGTACTACAGCGTTGTATTTAAGAATAACTGCTCACATCAATTTAATGTTAATTCTGTTGTCCCTCAGAGAAGTCATCTTGGACCTCTGTTATTTGTTTTATTTATTAATGATTTCCCTTTTTTTTTTTTACATTCAATGACATTAATTTATGCCGATGATGTAAAAATATTTCGAGCAGTTGATAACAGCGCAGACTGTGAAGAACTGCAACACGATTTAATTAAATTTAATTAATCATTTGTTTTTTAAATATTGACAAGTGTAAGACAATGTGTTTCACACGCAAACGTAATTTACTTATTTATAATTATGTGTTGAATTCGTCTAATTTGTGTAAATTATCTAGTTTTTCCGATCTTGGAATTCAACTATCTTTTATCGATCACTATAACCACATCAAAAAAAAAAAAAAAAAAAAAAAAAACTCCGGTGTTCGTCAAAGTTTTGTGATCCATATGTTGTCAAAACTCTCTATGTTTCATTTGAATATGGTTGCGTTGTATGGGCGCCATACTACTCTATTCATATTAATAGAATAGAAAGCATCCAACGAAGATTTTAAAGATTTTCTCTTCGTTGTCTTCCTTGGTCTGAAAGAATTATACTGCCTTCATACATTCAAAGACTACTGGCTGTTCATAGAGAATATTTGCAGTTCTGCTTTATAACTGAAATAATGAATGGATCTATTTCATCACCAACAGCTCTAAGTCGAATAAATATCAATTTGAGTCGGACAAGTTTAAGAAGAAATTTGCCTCTTTACAAAATATTCAGCAGATCAAAATATGGCGAGAACAGTCCTCTTAATCAATTAATCAAAACTTTTAATAAATTCTCTTAACTTTTTTTTTTTTTGTTCAAATTAAAACTCTACATCCGAAGGCTTTAAATATAATTTCTTTTTTCAAAGGCATTGAAAATTTGTATTCAGTTGACTTAGAATTTAGATATTTATGTTTATTAAAGTAGGTATATAAATTAAAATATTGTAATGTTAACGTTAGCATTTAACGTATTAATAAACAAACAAACAAACGGCATCATCTATGTGACATACTTAGCCATTACCGAAAATGGAGACAGCAATATGAATCTTTATATCAAAAATTGAAACAAAATAAAGATATTATGTATTTCAAAACTAAATAGATGTATGGAGATATTGATAAATAAAGCTTTTTTTAATAATAAAAAGCTTTCTGATGTAAACAAAGATTAAATTATGTTAAAATCTTCCCAAAAGTCATGAAATTTCTGTATACCAAAAGAAGTTTTTTTAATGATTTCTTATTACCAAAAAGGCATTACTTCTTAACTAGAGCATAACAATTCCCGTCCCTTAACTCGTTATACAATTAAATCATTTTATTGTGCGGGTGTATGTGGTAAAGTTGGCTTACAACATGTCGCCTAGCCTACCCTAAAGCCATAAAATTCCATCTGTCACATGCCTAGATGCACATGAATAAAATCATCCTCCCAAAAAAAAAAAAAAAATATTTAAGTGTCTTCAAAAAGCGACAACAGACAGCCAAAGAAGAAACTTAACTCATCTACCTATAGATACTTCAGTTCTTCTTTAGCGGTTTTGTTTGTCATATACATACATATATACTGGTTAATGTCGTCATACACTTGGATTCAAGAGCTTTTAGCAACATTTATCACATTCGAATGTCTATGTACATTGTATTGGAAAGTGCTTTCCTTTATCTATCTTTATCTTTGAAAATATACACCCAACAGAGAGGATAAGGTGTCCTCATTTAGAAATGAAATAAATAAGTTTAATCTGATTGCACATTAGACCACATTGGTCTTGTGGATTTTCTACATTTAAGCCACATGCAATCCAAAAAGGCTTTTGCTAAAACCAAGGAACAAAATTCATACCCCAGGCACAGTCTCCCCAGAGGACATTGAACTTAAGTTTATCCTTACTATATTGAAACTCTGGTCTTAGTGGGTGGCCAAATCATTTAAAGAGATCAGAAAATGTACATATTTGAAAAATGTAATTTATCATCCTTATGCGCAGACAACATGCTACTCATGTCACCTTATGTAAATTATCTCCGATATATGTAAGCGTCAGAGAAATGAACAGACTTCATCAAATTTCGTCCTCTGACTTTGCATAGTTCTTATTTCACAAACATATACATCATGTAAGTCACACCTGCAGTCAAGGACGCATTTGTCAAAAGTCAAGTTGAGAGTGCTACCCAAACAGGGCCTTGAATTCACTCGGAAATAATATGCATATTCAGTTTAAAAGTTCGTCCATTAACAGATACTTACTTAGTGGATGCAAGGACACGAATTGAATTAACAAGAAGAACGATGCAATTTGGATAAAAAATTTTTTTAAAGGGTAGGGAGTCTTCGTTCTTATTGTTATGTCCTGGTTTAGGACATGGTAACATGGTCCAGGGTAAATCACATCAGATTTGTGAACCAAAGTCGTTGTATCTATAAAGGATGCTTTTTTCTAAGTTATCTAAATTCTAGAAATATTTATGAATAGAACATTTTTAAATGTACATAGAAAAACTATGTTTTTTTTATATTAGAAACAAAAATCTTTTTTCTTGCATCACATAGATAGTTTCCACAATAACGAATAACGAAAAATATAAGCCACAGGCCCACAAATGGCTAAGTGCAGCCCTATCTGTGGTTACTATCTAACATTTTTCAAAAACACCTTCACGTTCACATCATCCATTCAAGTCTTCAAAGTGGGACAGCAGCTTTTACCGCAGTAAATGTTGAATACAAGTTTAACGGAAGGCTAGAAGAATTTTTTAGACGTTTCATGTTAAACTTTTGCTTCCCTGACACACCAGGAATTTATTCCTGTTTCGTGTTCGTTGGAAGTTTCTACAGAGATGACTGGTAGCTCTTATACCCTAAACCGTAGTTTCAGTTGCAGAGAGAGCTACTCAAATTTATCCAGGATGCGTCGCCATACAATAAGAAAAAAAAACATAAGTTGCATGCGTTTTTTTTTTTCATTTGTTGCTCCTATCCCTATCCCTAACTTGGTGTGTTGAAACCGGGACAAAGCCAAAAACCGTATACATACATGTATGTAGGTGTATAGTTTTTTTTTTTTTTTTTTAATATTGCTATCGCGTCAGGCAAAAAAGGAAGCGGAAGCTTTCATTCAGGCTCGCATGTCTCTTTGATATACAAACATCCTTTTGAAAATATTCAGCAAAATTAAAAACACAATAATTATGGCGAACTATTAATTTGTAACGTTTTTGTTTTTCATATAAAACTCAGCTTCGAGGACAAGAGTACTCAGAGATATGAAAGTAGTTAGGCAGATATGAGGAAAGCAGTAGGTTTGTTCCCGATAATTATTCGCAGAAAATTCGCAGCTGTCAGATTTTTAAGTAGTGGGGATATTTTCTCTCTTTGAGAGATTTCTACGAAAAAAGTACGGGAACGCTTTAAACCAAAAAATTTGCAGCATTCTTTCCTAGTGTTGCTTAACCATCGATAGTATTTATTTTCGATATCGTCGATAGTTTTGAATAAAATATCGATAGTACTGATACTATCGATCTATACATTTATCAATTGAATAGGCCCAAATTATGAATCATCAAATTCGATGGCTTGTTCAAATTTTTAGATTTATGACCGCCTATCTATAAAACAAAAGTGAATCTTACCACGTTTTATGAATACCCTTATGGCTAAAACACAATCACGCTTCAGCTTTGGCTTCGTCAAGTTACATTTCACACGCTTTAAGTGACATTTTATAAATTTCGATTGTTGTTTTTGGTTTTTTCTGTCAAAATGAGCAAAAAATCAACCAGTTTCTACTTCAGCTTTGTATTTGAATCACGTTACGTTATCTTGTACACGAACCAAACGTAACGTCAAAGCCAAAGTAAAATTATGTTAAGATGTAGTGATTTCCAATGGTTGAACTTATAAACGTCAAATGAAACCGAAGCTAAAGCGTGATTGTGTTTTAGCCATTAAAGCCTTTCAATTAAATTGTAAAAAGTTAAAATCGAAAAGATAACAGAAAGAGTGGCATTCTTCTGCAATAGGTTTTATTCGCTTATTAACAGTATCAGTTAACTTTTCAAGTACATCCCTGCCTTCAACAGTTACAACCTTTACATAATAACGCTTTCGACTGCGGAAATTCCTCGTGTAAAAGGAAATTGTTGTGTTCGAAATTTCAAAGCACTCAGGAAGCTGCAAGATTTTATCTATTGCCTGTCAGTGCAGTAAGACCTTTTTGACCCTCCCTCATAGCTCACATATCTCAAGCTCATATCGAAAATCTGATAATCGTTTTAGCATATAGTATGAGCTTTTCCCACAGGTTTCAATCTCTTGAATAAGCTCAAGCTCAAAATGTGAAGGTAAGTTTGAATTATTTAAACTATCGATAGCCGTTCGATTGTTTTTTAAACTATCGATGTAGCCGATATTTTTTACTATCTATACTATCGATAAACTGTAGGAAGTTCGAGCATCACTACTTAAATGTCAAAAGATTGGTGAAAACTAATTACTGCGAAACGATTTTTAAAATGTTTTTTTTTATTATTTCAAGGGAAATGTTATGCCTATTTGTTGCATCAGCTCCAAAAACAAAACAATTAGTAGTTTTGTAGGTGCTTCCACACTTCCAGCAACAATTTTCTCTGCTCCTTACAAACAGCTGGCTTTAGAAGACTCAACTCACACTGCTCTCTAACAATTGTCTGAACCCTGAACTAAATCAGGAATCTGGACTTCGTCAACAATATTCATAGAAAAGTTCACAGAACCACCGGTTTTTTATGTTTTTTTTTATAAACTTTTAAAAATAACTCTGCAGTCTTTATCAAACGTGTCGTATATTTGATTATTTATTGTCTTTTTTTTTCAATTGTCAAACTGACGTTTGGCTGCTACTTTTTTCTGCCTTCAAAAATTTCTTGAGCAGAAATTCGCAGGGTGGGGAAATTATTTTCTCTCTCACGAGCTCTCTCTTCTGCGATTTTCTACGAATTTTTGGTGTACGGGAACAAGAATTAGCAGAAATTCGTGAAAATTCGTACGAATTTGCAGATGGGGAACAAAGCTAGTAATAACATAAATATTTTTCGTGTATGGAACACTTTGTGTGTAATATTTATGAAACAAGACAGATTTTTAACTTAGTTAGGATTATAATTGGTGCTTTGTGACATGACTTACTAAGTTTCCATGGTGTTTTTATTGGAGAAATATGTTTATAAACGATGTTAGTATGGGTTAGGTAAGAGAACTTCGATGAGGACTTCCAGGTCAGGTGCAATAGCTGGTCCACCTTAGAACAGGAATACTAGTTATGGCGCTGGAATTTTTATCTCAAATTTTGTCTATGAGAATAAACTTGAAAAGCAATAAAGAGTTTTGAATTGCATAAGTTTGGCAAGATCAAAAATGTGATTCTTGTTTTTATTGCTAACAGAGTAAAAAGTATTAACCCCAAAGAAGAGCCATGGTTTAACTTTGGTGTAAAGAAGAGATCAGGATAAAAGAATTGAGTTTCCGATCCTACAAACCCTACAGAGGAAAATCGGATAAAGCACAAACAAGTAAGGAATTTCTGCAACTGACGACGATGCAATGAGACGAGTATTACATGAAAAATTTAACTGGCTACTCCCAATGAACCTTTTTTTTATAAAAGAAACGATAAAATAGGGAAAGACATCAAACATTGCGTCGGTGTTCCAGAGGGGCAATTGTTTCAGCGGCAGTTCTATTTCCTATCAATTTTAACGCTCGATTTTGTATTCTATCAAGCAGGTGAAGCAATGTTTGCGAAGCACCTGCCCAGAGGTGGGAGTTATATTCGAGCTTAGGGGGTATAAACGCTTTATAAATTGTAGCCAGATCAGATGGGGAAAAATACTTCTTACACCGACACAGAAAACCTAAGCACTCAGCAGGATTTTTAGCGATCTCAAATATATTATAAAGGGCGGCATTTTAAAAAAAACGGTATTATAAAAAATAGGATTATATAAAGCCGAATATATCGTATAGCTCAGTACTTTCGGTTATCTATAAATGAAACACAAGATTTTAGAGTGGAAAAGATAAGTAAAAAAACCATTATGCAATATTATTTATTGGTCTTTCTCTCGACCTTACTGGCCGACATCTTTCGTAATACTACTATATCATTCTATGTCGAGTTCTTTCTATAAGAATCTTTCGTTGACTAATACATAAAACATAAGTATCTCATACATCGAACGACAAGACTAATCAAACTAAAAGCTCTTGCCGTTCGATACACCGAAATTAAGGGAATATAAAAAGTGAGATGTCGAGCCCAACCCTTTGGGGACTTATTTCATACTTATTTAGGGGATTATTTCATACCTTTTCAGGGACTTATTTCATCTTCGATTTGGGGAATAATTTCACGGTGAAATTGTTCCCTAATTTTGAGGGTTTATTGCATTTTCCGTTTGGCGGGTTATTTCATGGAGCTTGAAAAAACAACCGAAAATAGGAGTCGTCATGTAGAGTCTATGAGAATAACAAACAAACAAACAAAACTAAATAATATGGAAGGGAAAATAAGGGATTTTTCTTTCATATCGTAGACATTTTTGTTCATTTGAATATGCTAACACAGCCGAGAACCCATAAGGATTTCAAAATGTCATTTCAAATTCGAAGTGAAATCGCGTTCAGGCGAAATTCCCAATTTTAAAATTCCGGGCGAACGAAATTTTTCAGGTGAAAGGTTTTCCGGGCGAAACTCATGATAAGGCTGTATGTCAACAAGTCATAAGAAGCGGGCGGCATTGGTGCAGTAGATAAAGGTTTTCCTCTGACTCGGAGGTCGTCAGATCGATACTTAGGTTAAAAACAACCTAGAGCCGTCCGTCAGTCTTAAGTGAGAAAATAATAGTCACCTAATTCTCGATCTACTGCGCTGAAAAAAAAAATCGTTCCTATCTTTCTAATTCTTCCAACTTGTGTCGTGCAATGTCATGTTGCATTCTAAAAGGCAATATGCCTTACAGACACTTAGTTAAAAATATATAAAAAAAATAAAAACAAAAAAATCGAAGTGTCAGAGGTGTTGAGCTTCTCACAACCACCTCCAAGAAAACTTGGTTCAACTCCGAATATGCGCAGGCAAACAAAGCCAAAACGGAGAGACACAGGTCGTGGCTCCGGAAAAGAACTGAACCATCTTCTTATCTCTCCGTTGAGCGATAGAAGAATAAGAAACGCTTACTCAGGACAATTAAAAATAAAAACAATAATTAATTCCAAAGGAAAGAGCTGCGAAACAGAAGAGTGAAATAGTCAACATAACGATTCTTTAGTCGTTCTAGGATACCAAAGATGGGGATGAAACCGTTTAGTAGATACACGGTCACTGTAAAAAATCTGACGACATTACTTCAATCAGTTGTTGAACGGCGATGACGTCCAATATCATGCCAATGATTGACCTGGAGTTATCAGTCTCGATTACAACCAAGAATCATATCCACGATATTGATGTGATAGGAAGAACTATGCAAACAGCAACCAGGCTTCAACTTCCATGGAGTTGGCAGCAGCTTCCATCAACAAAAGTCTTAAAACTCAACTAAAATTGAAGAATTGGCAAGTACGTTGCCGTACGAAAACATGTGATTTGTATAACCAATCCGAAAAATCCGACTGATGAAGTTTCGTTAAGTTTTATTTCCATACGAAATGTCCTCTTTCAAGCATACATTCCGTACGGAATCTGAAAAATGCTTGTATTTTCTTAAGGCTACCTATGGTCAACTTATGTATTTGACAGAACGGAAAGAAACTTTTCGTTCGGTTTTAACACTATTTTCCTATTTATTTCGCGTGTTATGGTTTGGGCCTTTATCCTACCAACAACTTGTTCAAAGCGTGACAATCGATGCTATAACTTCTACGTATTCAGTGAATTTATGTCTACATGTGCATTGTTGTAAACACAGGAAACAACTTTCTAATCGCTGTTTCATTTTGGTAAGTAAGCAATTAATAAATAAAACCGTATCGAGAAGAACCATGTCAGAAGAACACTCTTTTGGGGTATTCGAAATAAAACTACTACGATCGATTAATGAGCCTGTTTGCGACCGTGAAAACGACAAAATGCGAAGGAGATACAACAACGAGTAATATTGCGTCTTCCATTTGCGTGTTGAACCCGCTTAATAAATATGTTTAATGTATATCCTTACACGAATCACAACCTAATCACACTTTTACATATTTTTTCCTGTCAATTAAATGACACAAGAAAATACAATTTTTTTTCCAAAAATCTTAGCCGACATGAAAAATGATTTTTGAATGAAAAATCACCCAATTTGAAATAAGTCTAACTAAAGAAGATATCACAGAACTCACCTTCAAAGTTCACACAAAAAAAAAAAACGCACCACAATAAGTCATCAACAAAGGATGAACTTAAAGGCACACACAAGGTTCCTTATTACAGCCTTTTAGGTCTAGGAGGTTGCCTTGTAACCAAAATAAAATATGAAAAGTAAAATAAAAACAAACAGCAACTATGACAAAGTGAGTAATTTGTTAAGTTACACGTTGAAGAGCCGACGGACGACGTCCAAGTTGTCTTGCCTGGGTCAGTTGGTTGCTTCGCTGTCAAGGATTTATGAAATGTCATTACAAGGATAAACTTTGTCGTCTTGGCTATGAAAAATTCATGTGGCCGTTTTTCGTAAGAACCCTTAATGACAACCGGACGACCGACGTCTGGTCGTTATTCTGTTAAGGATTTGTTCTTAGTCGTAGTGGGTTGCTTCTTTTTGTCTCTAAATTGAGAAGGCTCAGGATTCTTGTGTAGAAGTGTTATAAGATTAAGTTTTTGATCAAAGGCCAATATTAATATTTTTCAAACTGTATATGTAAGCTTATATCTTGAACTTAAATGCATATAAAAATTAAAAATTAAATTAAATGCTGTAAAAAAAGACTATGCGATTGGTGATTCTATCAAAACCAACAATAGGTATTCTTTTTTTTTTTTTTTTTTTTTTTTTTTATAATTAACGCGCGCACAAGGGACTTTTTATTTCCCTTTTAATGTAACACACTGCGCGGGCATTAGGAAGATAGGGAGGGGAGAGATAGGAGGTGTCGATTAACATTGATTTTGAATGTTTGCAAATTGAAATGGCAAGGGAAAATTTCGCCGGGTAAACCATTCCAAAGTCGTGTTGTACGGCTAAAAAAAGAATCCCTACATTTCACGGTACGTCCGAAATTGGGCTCAAGGGTGAACTGATGGGCATTCCTAGCAAGACGAGTATTACGGGCGAAACTTTTAAGGGGAGGAATGCAGCTGGCTACCTCGAGTGAACATTTTTTATAAAAGAAACGATAAAATAAGGAATGATATGAAACATTGCGTCGGTGTTCGAGTGGGGCAATTGTTTCAGCGGCAGTTCTATTTCCTATCAATATTAACGCTCGATTTTGTATTCTATCAAGCAGGTGAAGCGATGTTTGCGAAGGACCTGCCCAGAGGTGGGAGTTATACTCGAGTTTATGGCGTATAAACGCCTTATAAATTGTAGCCAGATCAGACGGGGAAAAATACTTCTTACACCGATACAGAAAACCTAAGCACTTAGCAGCATTCTTAGCGATCTCAAATATATGGTCGTTCCAACGAGGTCGTCGTTGACACACATACCGAGTACTGAGAGCTTTTCGGTTACTTCGATGTAAGTGCCATTCATGGACAATGGCATTGGGGGAATGTTTAGCTTTAACGACAGAAGACAGCTTTCAGTTTTCGAAACATTAAACTCCAAACGATTCCTATTATCCCATTTGACAATGCTGTATACATCGGAGTTTAATGAGCTTGACATACGGCACCGTTGCAATTGTACGTCGGAAGGCGAAGGACGTGAATTATCGAACGAATATGAAAAGCTGAGGGTAGAGTCGTCAGCAAAACAGTTAAGTGGATTAGAAGTAACAGACAGAAGATCATTTATAAAAATGAGGAAAAGAGTCGGAGACAGAACAGAGCCCTGGGGCACACCAGCATTTATTTTGTGGGAATCAGACTTGAATCCGTCCAATACAACTTGTATTGAACGGTCCAGAAGATAGCTTCTAATCCAACGAACAAGAGTATTATCGATCCCAAAAGCACGCATTTTCGATAAGAGAGCTTCATGCCAAACTCTATCAAATGCCTTGGAGATATCAAGAGCAATAATCTTACTTTCACCAAAGCGATGTAAAGATTTGTTCCATTGTTCGGTGAGATATGCCATCAGATCACCAGTGGAACGGTTGCTGCGGAAGCCGTACTGACGGTCATGGAGAAGCTTTCCATCTTCGAGATATTCCTTAAGCTGACGGTTAATCAGTGTTTCCATGACCTTAGAAAGAAGGGATGTCAGTGCTATGGGTCGGTAGGCGGAGGGGGAGGATGGGTCACTTTTCTTAGGGACAGGCTGGACAAATGCTGTTTTCCATCTTCTAGGAAAGATTCCAGAAGACTAGGAGCGATGGAAAAGCTTACGCAGTGGCTTTGCCAGTGTGGAAGAACACCTCTTCAGGAGAATCGGGGGTATACCATCCGGGCCAGCGGATTTGTGTATATCGAGATCTTTGAGAACTCTTGCTACTGTACGAGTGCGGAAAAAAATCGGTCCCATGGAAAAATTTACATTCTCAAGTACAGGAGGGGCAACGTTGCTTTGAGGCAGCGTGGAGCTGGCAGCGAAATGGGCGGCGAGCAAGTTTGCCTTCTCTGAAGAGTAAACAATTGGTTTGTTATTGTCGATGAGCGTTGGAACCGAAGATGTTGAGGAGTTTTCAATATTTTTTACAAATGACCAAAAATTTTTAATGCCTTTGGGACACTGCAGAATTTTTTGCCGTAATTTTTGGTCATGCAAAAATTTGGTTCTTTCAATAACGGAGTTGCATGAGTTTCTGGCTTGTTTGTGGTTTTTCCGATTTTCTCTGTAGGGTTGGCTGGTAAGAATGGAGACTTACTTCTTTGAGCCTGATAGCTTCTTTACACTCAGAATTAAACCAACACTTTTCTTTAGGTTTTATGCTTTTTACTCTGTTAGGAATAAAAGCACGCATCCCTAGAAGAATCACATTTGTGATCATTTCAGTACTGGCATCAATGTCACTATCGAGGAAGCATAGTGACCAGTTAAAGTTTCGGAAAAAGATATTCAGGCCGTCCCAGTTGGCTTTCTCGTATTGCCAAACGGTCCTGGTGGGAAGTTTTTCTTTAACTGGATGGGTGGAGGATGAGAAATTAGCTGAAATGACACAATGGTCTGAAGTGCCAAATGGAGAAGTTACACTAATGGTATATTTATCAGGGTGAGAAGTAAGAAACAAGTCAAGAGTATGGGCGGCTTGCCCAGCAACATTCTTTAGGTCTTTATGTTTATATATTTTTTAGGAGCATGTATATAAAATACAAACACATGCGAATGGACATGAACTCAATATCAAAAAAAGAGATTAAAAGTGTCCTTGTTCGGATACTTAGTAAATTTGTGTTTATTAGAATGAACCAGAGAATACAAAACGACTTGGTTAAGGAAAGTAAAGGGTGTTTTTTTTTTTTAACGTGTGGTTTTCAATCTGGCAATACTTTTTTCGGAGTTGGTCTTTTTGACAGCTGTCACTTGATTTATGCTCTGTTTGGTTTGGCATTTCATAATGAATAGACTTACTCATGAACAACGTTTGCAAATCGTGCAAATTTATTACCAAAATAATGGTTCGGTTCAGTGGAGCAGAGTATCGAAGAAGACCCGAATGAATACATCTTCCATCGCGCGCAACAATTGGAGCTGTGCCCATCTACTTTATGGAAGATTTTGCGGAAGGATCTTGGTTTGCGGCCTTGTAAAATCTAACTCGTGCAAAAATTGAAGCCGAACGACCATCAAGCGCGTCACACGTTCGGTGAATGGGCCCAAAACGAGATGGCCACCGATCCCGATTTTCACAAAATTGGGGAAATTCGGCCTCTCGGCTGGAATTTATTCGAGCCAGCCGCGGTGGCCACTTGCCCGAAATCATTTTCAAAACATAATGACAAACTCTTATCTTTATAATAAAACTAAATTATATGCGTTTTATTTCTTCTTGAAAACCACACATCTAAAAAAACCCCCTTTACTATGAAAAGTAATGCTTTAATGCGACATAAATTTCGTTATCAGTTTGCCATTTTCAAGGAGTTCATCTTGAAGGAATCTTGGAAGTAAAAATGGCCAAATTCGCCACAATCGCCACAATCGCTCGTCTGGTTTATTTATTTGATAAGCTTATGATTAGAACTAGGTTATCAGTCCTTGCCTTCTGACAAGGAGGAGTTCAAGTTCAAGATAGTCATGGGAGGAATGACAATAGAATAATTTCCATCTAGAATCATTGGAGAACTGTAAATAACATTAAGTGTACACGATTTTTTTTTTGATTGAGTCCTTTGCCCTTTGCTGCAGTCCTTGACTGCCAGTTTCAAAGCAATCTGTCATATGGTTCATCAGTTATTCTCTGCTGACGATAGAACATAATAAAATTAAGAACGATCACCTTTGCTGATATTGCACTGTTATAAAAGTCTCGTTAAGAAGTTCCTATCTTACAACGTTCGGTTACAATCGGGATTAACATTAGCACTGAGTCACCATCAATCTTTGGAACAACAAATGGTGCCTTCTTCTTGAAGACCTTTTTGAATGCTTCTAACTCCTTATGTGGATCAGTAGTAGTGGAGAAGGTTATCAGTGATTTACCATAAAATAGTTATTCAAATAAAGATAAATGCAACTCACTTTACTTAGCCTTATCCTCGTTGATTGGCCTTCAAAAACCATCCAAATTGTTCATAGCAAAAATGTAAGTTTATTTTTATTACACTTTCTGTATATTCAGCTTCCTGAGATTCGTTCGTTGAATTATATTAAAGTTATATCCAACAAAAAAATAGCATTCCATTAACGACATTTTTTATGGGAACAATCTACCTCTGCAACATTTTTATAAAAAAAATTCTGCGAAATCAACAATGCACTTCATTTTGGTTATGTTCTATCACTGGACTTGGAATTTGCTAGCCCCCACTCAATTTCACTGGAGTTTCGGTATTGTCCTGCAGCACGGTATTTGGCAACTCGATTGTTTTCGTTTGCATATTAAATTTCATGAATTCCACGTGAACAGACTCTGAATTTTTATTTAAAACAGAAAATAAAAAATAAAAAAAAAAAACAACAGAAATTGTGAAATATTTAAATAATTTCGATGGAGAATACAAATTTAACTTTCAAAGTAACAATGGGTCAATGAAATGAATCCCTTGACAAATTCAGTTCCGAATTTACTATTGGATTTCTGACTTTTGTGTGATAAAAGAGGGTTGAGTTATTTATTTATATTGGGGGGGAAAGGTCACTTTTAGACACTGAAAATGACAACACATAAATAATGGTTTTTGAAAGTCGTCGTTTATATTAATTTAAACGAACATTGAGATTTATTTTTAGAGATTTTTTTGAATTTTGAAAGCCTTTTTTAAAGCAGACGCTTGAACGGTGATTAAATTATTTGGAGATATTTCTTATAAAAGAACACTCAAGTTTCAAGACATTGAAGTGAAGTAAGAGTCTGTCGACGCCGGGGCTCACGTACATGCAATGGAGGATGTTTATACCAAATGAATTAATGATAGATACAACAGCAATAAATTGTACGACTGGATCGCTCGTACTTGTTCATATATGTACGGTCACATCGTCGAATAAAATTTTAAAAAAATACGTAATATTAACGTAGAAAAATAACACTGAACTTAAAAAATGGTCAAAACCACAACACTTAACGATTTTTAGTAAAAATGGAGTATGCCATCTCACGTCTTGTATAATAACGAATTTATGAAAAAAGTATTCGAAAACTGTAGGACGGATTTTGATAAAATGTTGTTTTTTATTTTTAGCTTTTTGAAATTTTTTTTGAAATTTTGGCATGCAGATTTTTTAGATTTTAATAGATAATATACATGTGATTATAAAATTTAAAATAATTTTTGTTCATTCGTTTAAAAAATATTGATTTTCCAAAAAAAAATTCAAAAATAAATTTTAATTAGAAAAAAAAAATTAACAGTGTAGTATGTAGGACTAAGATTTGCAGCGGAGTGGCACGCTTGCAGTACTCAGGCATTAGCTTGCCGTGGGGTGGGATCTTGCTGCTGGTAGGTAACCCTGCGCTACGAAGATTTTCGTGCCAAGAAATAAAGTATACGAAACACTGAAGATGATAGAAATTTGCGTAAAGAAAACTGACACAAATATAGACAAAGTGAAACTTAAATGAAAAAAATAAGAATTGGATGAAACACTGTTACTATTTTTTATCATGACATCGTGGTTGTTAAGATCTCTATGGATGACCCTCCCTTGTAAAACAACTTTTGGTTGCTTTCTCCATGACTACCCTTTTCATCACTTTCGATAAAGGTAGCCCCAAATCTTCTCTTCTCTTCTCTCACCCCACAACTCAATCATCTCAAACGATTAATTATGTTTTCAATACATAATGAAATTATTAATAAATATTTATTTATCAAATTCCTAACCAAAAGATACATTTTTAGGTTTCTTTAAGAAAAAATTATTCAATCTAGTTTAGAAAAAAAAATATTTCAGTAAATGTTTTCTTTTTCTTGGTATATGTAGATAAATAGCTCATTTTTGTTTTCTTTTTTTTATCAGTTTTAATATCTAATATCTTTTAATAAATACTTATAAAGCTCTTTTACTTTAGAAGGTATGCATTTGGTTAAACAAAAAAATATGTTTTTATGTATTATGTATATTTTTTTTTTCAATAAATAAAGCACTTACGTTTTTAATTTTTTTTCTTGAGTTTTCAGCGTCGAAGTTTGTGCACAAATTTGCGCTTGGTTGGTCATCTCAACGATAGTTTCAAGTAGACTTTAATGACGCAATACGATATATTTACGATGTATGATAGATATGATCATATCTATGAATATGCATATATGGGTTGTACTCTTCAATAACACACATCAGTATCAGAAATTGTATATTTTTACATAGGATCATTCACACCCGATGTCCAGCATACTTATACAAATCTATCACTTAATGAAGCAATTAATCGTTTTTATGAAAAAGTGCAGTTTTGCATAAATCTTTATGTTCCCTTTTCGCGTAACAAGTATTTTTCAACTTCTCCCCCGTGGTACAGTCATAAACTACGCGAGCTACGAAACAGGAGAAATAAGCTTTGGGTTAAATATCTTCGCTCTCGTTCAATTCTCGATTACTCTGACTACTTGGGAGTATTTTATAAATTTTGGAATCTATATGAAACACTCTACAATGACTTTGCTTCCAACACCCAAGCAAATTTAATAACGGATCCCAAATCGTTTTATATGTTTATTAACTTTAAAAAGAAAAATGATGGTTTCCCTCCCTCTCTTCTCTACAACAACCAATCATCCAATGATCCATCTACCATCGCCAATTTCTTCGACAGTTACTTCAAACAGTCTTTTGCACCAAAAACCTGAGATCCTGACAAATCTTATTTTTCCTACCTTCCTCATTTTAATACCGGCCCCTTAAATAGGAATTATGTGGATACTTCATTAGTTCTAAATGGCATCCTTGAACTTAAAGACGAGTATACTCCTGGTCCCGATGGTATACCTGCAATTTTATTTAAAAAATGTTGCACGAGTTTGGTCCTTCCTATTACTAACTTGTTCCAACTGTCCCTTTCCACCGGATCTTTCCCCGATTTATGGAAAATATCCACTATCACACCAGTTCATAAAAAAGGTCCCAAAAACGAAGTTTGTAATTATCGGCCCATCGCCAAACTTTCTCATATCCCCAAACTCTTCGAAAGCATTCTGTATGACTCACTTTCTTTCCAATGCAAATCTCTAATATCCTCAACTCAACATGGTTTTTGTAAGGGAAGATCTACCACAACTAATCTTGTTGAGTTCGTTACATTTTCACTCTCTGCCATGGAAAAGGGCTACGAAGTAGACGTCATCACTACAGATTTCAGCAAGGCTTTCGACAAAATCTCTCACAGTTTAATTTTTTTAAGCTTTCCTTTCTTGGATTCAGTCCTAACCTTCTTAAATGGATATCCTCGTATCTTGACAACCGCCAATACAGAGTCCGTTTTCGTTCTGATCTTTCAGTTCCTTTTGTAGCCACCTCTGGGGTACCCCAAGGTAGCCATCTTGGACCTCTTTTATTTATCCTTGCCATTAATGATGTTGAAAAGATAATCCAATCATCTTCTATCTCCCTTTATGCTGATGATGCTAAAATTTTCAAAGTAATCTCCTCTGGTTGTGATTCTCTCCTGCTTCAAAATGACCTCAATTCATTTGTCAATTGGTGCAGTAAGAATTTTTTCGAACTCAACATTGCCAAATGTGAGCTAATTACGTTCTCTCGAAAAATTGAAAGGCCTTCCCTTAGATCTTATTATCTTCAAACCCTTTCCATTAACCGCGTACAGGTTATCCGCTGTGATTGCGAATTAAATTTTCGCTCTCATATCGATAATGCTATATCAAGAGCTAACTCCGCCCTTGGTTTTATCAAAAGGTGGTCCAAAGAGTTTCGGAACCCATTTGTAACCAAATCCCTCTATATTTCCTATGTTTGTCCTCTCCTTTAGTATGCATCGCAAGTATGGGCCCCCTATCACGCGGTATCTCCAGAATTGAGAGCGTTCAACGCCGTTTTCTACTCTTTGCTCTCCGAAGTCTTTATGACCCTAATAACTTCTCATCTCTGCCACCCTACCTTGACCGACTCAAAATTATAAATCTACACCCCCTTGAAGTCCGTAGGAATGTGTTTGATATCATTTTCATTCATCGGATTCTTACAGGTGCCACTGACTGTTCCTCACTTTTTGATCTCATCTTGTTTAACACTAACCCACGCAACTTAAGATCATCACGTCTTTTTTACCTTCCTCCCCATCGTACTTCCTATGGTCTCAATGAACCTTTAACCCGCATGTTGAGTAAAATCAATTCGATCTCTCCTCTTTTCGATTTCAACCTTCCAAGTCCTTGTCTGAAAGCCCAGCTCTTACATCATCTTTCCTCCTTGATAAGTTAAGTTAGTTTAATTAGTTTTTAAGTTTAGTTAAGTTTAAGTTAAGCTTGTATTAAGCTAATAAATGGGGCGTAAGCCCCACCAAAATTAAAAATTAAAATTATATAACAGACTTAATTTTACCCGCCGTTCCCATAGAACCACAACCCTTATTCCTTTCCGAGAAAATTACCTCAGTTCCTCGCGCTTGTTCTTCATTCACGCAATTAGCTTATGGAATTTTCTCCCGTCTAATGTTAAATGTACATATAATAAATAATAAACAATTCAAAAGTGCAGTCTTTCTTTACTTCTCCACTTCAAGACCCGAAACCTAAGCAACGTTACTCCCAATCTCCTCCTCCTTTCTCTTTACATATCAACCATTTTTTTCTCTTTTTGTATAGTTCTTAGGTATAAGTTTAAAGTATTAAAATTATTAAAACTATTTATAAATATTAAAACCATTTTCTTAGTACTAAAAAAGATAGTTTATCTTTTTGTACATCCCGAATTATAATTAATAAATGAAAAAAATGAAAATGAAGGAAAAGATGAGATAATCCAAATTATGTCGGGAAAATTGAAATCACCCATAAATATAATCAAGTCATTATAAAGAGTCATTATCAATAAATTAATCCCCAACACTTGTTATCTACTGCTATTTAGTGCAATAAAAAAAATCTTAATTAAACAACAAATTGTGTAAATATTGTATCTACATATGTATGTAAGTTCTTCAGATCATTATTTGAAACAAAAAGATAGACTAACAAGATTTGTAAGAAACCTAAACGATTTATAACAACTGTCATCAATACAATAACTTCCAAATTAACTTGATAGTCTCCTCTTCTTCTTCTAATACTAATACAATGATTAGTTAATTAAAACCGAACACAACTTTCACCAAATTTATGTCAATACTATGCTTCCAACAACCGACTCAGAAATTTTTGTTCATTCATCAAACACCGCAAAACCACAAGTCCCATCAAATACAAAATGTTCCTGATCCTAGCGGAACAAAAAACACATCCCAAACAGATGTTAAGTCTCATTTTGCCCCTTGTCAACGTCTAATCACCTATCACCCTGACAAAACTCATCTATCACGTTTAATTACTGCAGAACAAGCTTAATGAAGCATTAAAGCCAAGAACAACAATATGACATCATTAATGTTTTGCTAATGATATGAATTGCTTCTACCCACATCCAACTCGAATATCGAATGAGCACGCACACCCGCCGCCATCGCATCGCCTCAGGAATCTAATTGCTATTCACAAAACGCATAAACTCATTAAACTATTATCCGCTTAAGTAGAAAGCCTTCCGGTCCAGCTTTTGCACAGAGTACATGCACAAATCTACTTATAACTTTAATACCTCCGCGTTGAATCTCCTCCTGCCGAATGACAGAAACTAAAAGAACAAGAAACTACCCAAACAAAAAAACCACATCTTCCTCGTCTTCGAACATGAAAAACACGTTCGCAGCACCGAAAGCACCTCCTTCGGGAATCGGGATAATTAACAACTTTAATGATTATTCCATTTAAACTCCTACGAGATCGGAATCCAAAAAGAAAAAACTACCCAACGAAACATCCAAAAATCCATGCCCCTCTGGCGGTTCTGATGTGAAACAACTCAGAAATCGAAACTCAAAACTAAGCGTAGATCCAAAAACTGGATTTCGAAGCACCAACTTCTGTGGAAACCACAAAAGTTTCTCGTAGAAACACTACCCGAAGAGCAACAGTGCTTCGGTAATTCCCAACCAGCTAATCATTATTCCTCTATTTAACCCACTTCTATCCTGTCCTGAGGGAGCAGTGCCATCGCCAACACGAATACACAAAACTATTGCTCTACTTCTTCACACAATACTAAACAAAACGAGGAAAAGGACGAAAACGGAACAAGAACTGCGTTTGCAAAACTTCATGGCAAAAATTATAGGGGTAACTATAGAATTATTGAAAAATCTCTACCGCACCACTTTTGATCCGGAAAAATCCAAAAAAAAAAAAAAAAACCAGCTTTTCCATTCACAATCACAACGAATAAAACTTGCCAACCCGGTCTCTAAGAAATAAGGAAGGGGGTGAGTTTTTTCTTGGCTTCCAGAGGAAGTATCAATTCCAAATCAGTGGGTGAAGCACCCTCCGTGTCCAAGTCCACAGCCAGTCAGAAGGAGGTAGATCGAAAATTGAAAAATAAACCCCAACAGATTTGAGTATTTGATAAAAGGGACACGAGGATGATGGCTTAGTAAAAAAAAAAAATACTAAAAAAAATAAGTTTTGTCTAACTTTTTTACAGAGACCATTCTCTTTGGTTCTTCGTCGTTGCTGGAATAAGGGAGAATAAATTAAATTAGAGGATACTTTATTTTTGGCGCCAAAGTTTTGTGTTGGTGAGTGATGATGATGATGATGGGAAAGGAAAAACTTCCTCTTGATAAGTTCCTGAGGCAATCAGGCGCCTATTCTTGAGTTAAGTTGGCTACAGAGGAGGTTCTTCTCCTCTGCTTCTTTTGGTATTTTTTTTTTTTTTTTTTTTTTTTTTTTTTAATTCGAAGAATGAAAATATTTTTCAAACGAAGCCTTTTAAAGTATTTAACGTCAATACATAACTTTTTTTTTTTTTGTAGATATTTTGCAATGTTATGGCGTATAAGAGTGATTATAGGAATTTGAGCTTTTGAGGGATTTCCTTTTCTGAAGAGAGATGAAATAATAATGACTGACAGTAACGTGTTGGGGTTATTTAAACCAAACGTCGCTGCTTGGAGTTTGTAAGCCAGATTGTATTGTTGCTTTAATTTCTATAGAAAAATATTGTAGCAGTGGGAGTGTGGGTATGAAAAACAATTCTAAGAAATGCTTTGATTAATAGAATATTAAATTAAAGAATTAAGTCTAGACAATGAAATATTACAAAATTGTTATGTTTTCTTAGTAAGAAATTCTAAGAATGCAGTTTCAATGGGAAAACTTAATGTTTTTAGGGTAATTAAAGGGGAGGGGTTATTAAAAAATGGCAGCACTTAATATTATCTTCCGCTTTATTTCAAAATATCTTCATTAAGCTTATTCTAACTAAGAACTAATGAATTAGTGGTTAGGGTAGTTTAGATGAGCGGTTTTCTTTCTAAGGGAGGAAATTTTGCAGTTGAGATGAAGAAACGATTTGTTGCATATTGGAAGAAACGGGGAGATCAAAATCTAAGCTGATTGCCAAATACAAAGACTGGTTAAATGGAATTAAAATGTGCGTACTTAAGAGCTCTGCCAGTGGATTAGATGAAAACGATGACGATAGAAGCGAGCATCTTCAATCTACAAGCAGGATGCAGTACAGGAAGGAGTTTGGAGAGTGCAGCAAGAGAAGCAAACGTCCAAGGTTAGCAATTTTATCTCAAATAGACTATTCCGCTTTTAATTCTTTACTTAGTGAATATAATCAATCAGATGGCAGTTCTTTTAAAATTAGCTCAGACTCATATGAAATCGTTTCTGCTACACAACTGATGTTCGAGTCTGCTGAGATTATATGCAATCATAAATATATCAAGTCGTATCAAAAGCCTGTTTTTGATAGTCTTCCCGATTCTGAAACAAAATATGTTTATCGATGGCAGCAAAGGTCACAGTGAAAACAAGCAGACATTTTCAGATTAGACTAGATGTTGCATTTGTGGTGCTACCCCAAAGGAGATAAATGATTTAAATAAATGTTTGAATAAAGGTCCTGACCCTAGTAAATTTGAGTTTGGCTTATCTCCTCTTCATTCATACATAAGATTTTTTGAATATTTTATTCACGTTGCCTATAGAATTAATTTTAAAAAATGACAAGCGCGTTCGGCCGAAGAAAGAGCCTCTTTAGGTCAGAGAAAAGAATTCATTCAGAAGCTGTTTAGGGAAAAATTGGGATTGATTGTTGACAAACCACGAAGTGGAGGAAGTGGCACATCGAATGATGGAAACTCTGCAAGAAAACTTTTCTATAATCCTGAAATTTCTGCAGATATAACAGGCATAAGAAAAGATTTAATAGAAAGATGTGGTCCACTTTTGCAAGTCTTTCATCAGGATATAAAATTAACCCACAAACATTTTAGAGTTATGCTTTTGATATGGCCAAAATGCTATTCTTGGTACAACTAGTCTGCATCAATTCATAAGGTCTTAATACACGGCTCAGAGGTGATTGAAAGTTCCCTATTATCTATCGGTGAATTATCAGAAGAGGCCGCCGAGTCTTGTAATAAATTAGTCAAACTTTTTAGACGCGACAATACTGGAAAATAATTGTTAAAATAATGTTTCTTTACCATACAAATATCCCTCTTTTTGAGTAAAATATTTTGTTAAGTAATCTATTATCTTGAAGGCTTTATTATTTATATAAACATTGGGCTATGTTCAGAAATGTAATATGAAATAAGCCAATTTTTGTTACCTACTTACCTCTAAATATTTTTTAATTAATGTAGGATTTTTTTGAGAATGTATTTATCTTCAATGATGTATCCTTAGAACATCAAAACAATCATTTCTTAGGTAAAAACAATATTCTTATATTGTTCATTCCACCCGCAAATCCTATGACCGCCCTTCTCAGGAACTGGCACCACTGTGCAATGGAGACTTCGTAAAGTGAAGTAAAGAAAAGTGGTTTGATTTAGGAGACTAAGCCCGACTGGCTTAATCAAGAATAGTTCTTAATTGTTCACAAAAAAAAAAACATATTTTTAAACATTTCAGAAACATTTCAGAAATTTTAGTTTTACATTACATTACATTACATTTTTTAATCTACCTCGGTAGATAAATCTACGAAGTAGACACATTTACGAGCACTGGCTACTGAGGCCATCGGCTCAGACAATTACAAAGACAACACACAAGACGACATTGATACAGGACAGAACAGAAGATAGAGAGAGGACGGAAAAACAGAAAACACATAACACATGTCAACAGCACGCAGTTGGTTTTCGAGTTTTTTTCTGAAATGATTCTTTAAATGTTTCTGAAATGTTTATTTAGGTCTGGACGCTTCACGAAACATTTCTGAAATGTTTCTCTGTTTCCCATTCCGAACGGAAAACTTTCATTATTTTTCAATCATTTTAGTCTAGTTGACAGTTTTTTAAATTTTTAATTGTTTTGTATTTTCTTCATGATGATAAAACACGACGCTATGATTGCTACTTTCTTACAATTTACAATCCATTTTGAAATACAAAACTGGATACATAAATTGGAAAACAAATAAACAATTCAGAATTGGTTCTGAAAGCGTCCACACCAAAAAAAAAAAACATTTCTCTGAAACATGTTTCTGAAATGTTTTTTAAACAAATATTTCTTTGTTGTGGACACACCTTAGCATGGTGAAGAGTGATTTTGTAACTTATGGGTTTCAAAATTCTTTAGACCTGTGGTATATAAATCATAGGGAAGAATTCACTTTAGCAATAATTTGATCTAAGGGGGAACTGCTGAAATTGAAACAAATTTAAATCTTGTTGAAGGAGAGGAGATGCAAATGGAGTAGATATTACTTTCGTTATTCTTATCTTCTGCAAAGATATAAATGTTTGTGAAAGAGATAATGCTTTCAACATCATTAATTAAAAGAACAAAGAAGAGTGAATCGAGTTTTCTACCCTGTGGAACGCTTGATATAGCAAAGATGGGATTGGACACAGATAGATCTTCTTTCTTCAACTTTAAGTTTAACAAAAATAATTTGGTGACAGATTTTATCGCTTTACTAAAATCGTACATCGTATTCCTTTTCCAAAGCACATAGCGTCATGGAAGGAAATTGAGTCAGGGTCTTTGTAATGGACCTACCATTAAGGAAACCGTGTGGTATACAAACTATTCGCTCATAGTGATAAGAGAATCGTAGCGTTTCAAAACGCTTGGATAGAAAGGTTGAGATATCGGTCTAGTAGTTTGAGATTGCGTTATTACCGCCATTTTTGTGAATCAGTAAAATAAATGAGTTTTTTCATGGAGTAAGGAAAAAGTAGTGCCCCGTGGCTTAGTGGTTAGTGTGTCGGACTGCTAAGCGAATGAGCCTGGGTTCGATACAGGTTATAGCCATCTTCTTTTCCGGGGTGCTGCCTCTTGCGAGGAACTAAGAAAACCTCCAAGAGTAAAATTTTTCTCGAAAAAGTGCATTTTATGTAGCCGTTCGGACTCGGCGGTTCCATTCTTGCAGATTAGCAACACACACAAAAGAATGGTTGAGAGTATAAGTCACTAGGCCCTGGCTCCTTAAGGAGCAGTCGCGCCAGTAAATTTATTTAAGGAGAAAGTTTTAAGGGGATAACAGACCGCGTTACCAATTTTTTTAAGAATAACGGTTTGAATGGCATCAGAACCAGGAGAAAGTTAATGTTTTCAGTAAGGTAAAGGTTATTTTTTTTTTACTGACCAAGAAGGAGTAGTATGAAGAGATACACAGAGAAGGTGGAAGAGAAACTATCAGATTTTCTTTTGAATTGGTAAAATCGCTTCAGTCCAGAGTCCAGAGGTAAGAAAAGTTTGAATTTTACTAAGATATAAGCATGATACAGTGTATCGCTGAGGAGAGAAAAATTGTAAGAAACGTGCTCCTAGTTTATAATATTATATTCCTAATATTACGAAAACAGATACATGAAAATATAGGATCAACCTTGAACCATATCATATAAAACCGTAATTCAAGTCTAATACTAACAAAATAAATGCTGGTGTGCCTTTGGGCCTGGTTTTGTATTATACTCTCTGTCTTTTATTTATCAACGACTTATTATCTGGAACTACTAATCAGCACTCTCAGCTTTTCATAATAGTTTCCGGACTGTCGTCCATGCCCTTCGGATGAACTGCAACGGCAGCGTATAATTAGTTGATTAAATTCTGATCTTGACAGGATGGTACAATGCGGAATAAGAAACGGCGTAGAATTGAATGCTTCAAAAACTCAATGTTGTCTTTTGTCGTTAAAGCGAAATATACCCCCAATGCCACTATCCTTGAGTGGCACCGAGAAACCGAGAGACACCGAATACCTTTCAGTTCTAGGTGTGTGCATTACCGACCTACTTCTTCCAAAAGACCACATATTCAACGTTGCTAAGAATGCCTCGAGATGTCTAGGTTTTCTTCGAAGATTTAAGAAATTGTTCACCCCTTCTGATCTAGCAACTGTCTTTAAAGCGCATATTCGTCCAAAATTTTAATATAATTCCCATTTTTTGGCAAGTGCTCCAATTGCCCACTTGAGAATTCTTAAAAGAGCTATAAAAATGAGAGGCGACCCTTCAATTACAGAAACATTGGCATCTCTTGAACACCGTCGTTATGTTCCGTGCCTTTCTTTATTTGATCGTTATTCAAACAATTTAACACTCGCACTGCTGGGAATGCCCATAATTCCTTCTTTAGTCGAACCACACGAATGTGGAATGCCTTGACAGACTCTATTTTTTCCCTCGCATTTTGAATTGCAGAACTTTAAAACACATGTGCATCGATTTTTCCTTTTACACTCTTCCCTATATTCCAAACGCCCCGCTGTGTTTAACCAACATTATAAGGGTAGCCATAGCCCCTTTTGCGAGGGCTAATTATAATAAAATGGCTTTAATTATTTTAATAATTATTTTGCGAAAAATAAACAAACGAATTTGTTTATTTTCAAATGTGTAACTAAAAAAGTATATTAATTTATCTAACGACAATATTCAATTGTTTGTATTTGTCATTTGCGCTTAATAACTGAATCGTGTGTTGATTTCTAATTACAATTACAATGTGTTCCGTTATAGAGAATGTAAATTTTAATTAGAATTATTTCCATCCGGTGATGTTTGCGCTTCCTCACTTCCTTAAACTCCGCACAGCACAACCGGAAGTTAATATGTTAAATATGTGTGCGGGCATGAAAAGCTCTTGAATCGCGCCCCCTAGCTCCAGTAAGCGATAACACATCAAAATTATCTATATCCATTCCCTACACCCTCTTAAACACACGTTCTCACATATTTACACAATTGATTGATGCAGAACGGAAACAGGCGACGTCAACGACAACGGCAACGGCTACGTAGTGACAATATTCACCGCCTCCTACTTTATGATCCTTTAGTGCGCATTTCGTGAGAAACTATAGGAAGGTCCTACACTGAAAGGGGAGGCTGTGTCTCCATCTCCATGTTCTCGTGTTATATCGAATCTCGGGAAATAGAATAGATGGATGATAGATAAATATGACAGAACCAGTGTGTGTGGTAGTGAGCCTGCCAGAGATATATTGATTGAAGGCAAGATATTTGCACTCATGATGGAGGACGTTTAAAGCGAACAAATCATTCATTCCCTTAACTCCTTGACGACGAGTAATAGTGATTTGTGATACATCTACCCAACTCCGTATGTTTGAAAATGTTGACTTGTGTATTTTCACTGCTAGATGAATATACAAATTGACATATACGACTTTACTTCGATCTGACAAGTTTGCCCCCATCAATGGGAGGCATGTGGAATTTATTAGTTTTCAAGTTGATTGACATCTTCCTTTTGAATTTTTTTGTTTCTATTCATCTGCACACTTTTTTTTCACTGGGAACTTGCCTCTCTATCGGGATAAATCTACATATAGACAATCATTTGATAAAGGATGAAAAAGGCTTCAAGTTGTCTTGCTATACTAAATTATGCATTCTGGTGCGAAGGAGGTAGAGTTTGGCAAGGATATTCCCAATTTTGACACAATGCCAGTTTATTTCTTCTTTCCAGCGAAGGCGAAGGATAAGTGGTTCCTTGAAGTTGAAGTTTCCTCTAATAGATTAACTATTTGTGTATAAATTGTAGTGAGTGATGTGGATGATGTGAAAGACATTATCGTAATTTTTTTTTTTTTTTTTTTGCTTCAAAACTTAAAAAATATCTTAAAATGTTTGAAGTTCATTAATCAAACACTACACTCCCTCTTTTGGTGTGATCTTATGACAGTAGTTTCTGGTGATGATGATGGTGGAGTTCAACCACAAAAAAATACCAGAATGATAAATAGCCTAATGGGGATTGCCACACAAGTTCGGGAGGAGCACATTCTCGAAATTGATGCAATAAAAACTGCACTTCGCTAAATGACGGAACTCAGGTGATATTCCTATGATGATGGTGAACAAAAGTTTATCTTGCAATGAGTTTCTATATAAAGTTAGGTAGGAGGATGAGTGTGTTTGGTTATTGTTGCTTTGGAGAGCAATCTGCAGAGATCATCGCCATTAGTCTATCTATTTCTATGGCATGCCTTAACGATGTCAAAATAAAGTTTCTTTTGTGTCAAAAAAAAAGGAAGAACTTTTTTCATATTTTTTTTTATGTCCGCGGACGTTAAAAATGTTGAATGGGTTAATGGTGGTACACAAGAATTTATTGTCTATCCATTGTGTGGATGAAGTAATCCATTAGAATAGAATGTTTTGTTATATTGCATTTTTATAGTGTGAATTACTATTGAAGCGCAAAGGGCTGCAAAAAGTTGCAGAATCTGTTTGAAAAATGAAGTAACTTGGTAAAACAAAATAAATAGTTTTGAAAAATACTTTGTGCTTTGTAATTTTTTTATAGGATTTTGATGACATTTTTTGTACAATCAGGAAAACAGAAGGGTTTGTTATGGACTTCATTTCATTTAATCATAACAGAAAAAACTAAACTTTATATGTGATTTACGGGTTACACAGGGTGTTTCCTAATTTCATGGCAATAATTTGGGAAATGATTTGTTGGCATGTTTTAGATTAAATTTGTTTGCGGAAGAACAAATTAAATTAATCTCCAATTTTGACATCATTTACCGATTCATGCTCTATTTAGGTTAGATTCTGAAGTCCAATTCAACAATGATAATGAATCAATGCATGGTTGCTCATCTGGTTTATTTGGAGAAGGCTCTCGACCTCGTAACTTTTATCGGAAGCTATTATGTATATTTTCGACTTTCGACATGCTTAATTGTAGAAAACTGTGGAACTATCCGGTTTTTAACTCATTTATGTAGAATTTCTAGGGACTTAATAGAGTGTTGCTATGATATATGTAAGAAAAAGCATGGTAAAGTACCTGGCCCGTGGCTTAGTGGTTAGTGGTGAGAGACTGCGTTCGAGCTTCGCTATAGCCACTTCTTTTTCGGGGTACTGCCTCTTGCGAGGAACTAACAAAATCTCCAAGAGTAAAAATTTGTCTCGAAATTTTTTTAGATATTTAGATATTTATTTTTTATTCATTTCAAGTTATATAAGCTAAAAAGTCCATCTCATGCAGCCGTTCGAACTGGGCCGCAAATTGTAGGAACACACAGGAATGTTTGAAAGTATAAGTCACTAGGCCTTGGCTCTTAAGGAGCTGTAGCGCCAAATAAATTTAATTATTTATTTTTGACGTGATAACGTCTTATAAATCGATACCAGGCTACACGTACGAAATAACATGACTCATGCTGATGAGACTCATGACTCATGCTAACCCAATACTGTGGTTCTTTCAACCAAAATCAATCACAAGCACCAGGCGAACATAAAAAAGAACAGGCGCAAATTCCCAAAATATTTCCACTCAAATTCAAAAAGTACAAGAAGAGAAAAAGAAAAATAGGCGGAGTTTTGTTAAAGTAAAAAGTAGATGTAAAAATGGGGTGTGTGTATGGATCTAACGAGAGGGTTTCTGGATTATTTTTTTCAGCCAAAATCGATCGCAAATGTATTCTGAGCACCAGACGAACGAGAAAAAGAAAAATAGGCGGAGTTTTGTTAAAATAAAAAGTAGATGTAAAAATGGGGTGTGTGTATGGATCTAACGAGAGGGTTTTTGGATTATTTTTTTCAGCCAAA